>CM070572.1:46122055-47472055 GCA_036346355.1 Rhipidocladum racemiflorum | reverse complement strand
CGAATGCAATTCATATGTGTTTTAACTCATTTAGGCATGCATTTCGAATCCGTCCGAGTCGCCGTGAAATATTCCACAACGACGAGTTCCTAAGCCGAAAAAATCGAAAGCGATGCACGAAACGAATCTGAGTGCCAAACACCCAGAATTAACATACGATGTTAAACGTGCGTTTCAGCACAATTCTGCACTCATTTTGAATACGTCCGAGTGAGTGCGAAACATCCCTCCGCGACGGGTCGCAAGGGGTACTGCAAGCTGCGTCCGAACGAAAACGATGCACGAAACGAAACTCGGTGTCAAACTCCCCGAATGGGATTCATATGCGCCCCAGCCCGTTTCAGCAAGCATTTCGAGTAGGACCGGCTCGAAGCGAAACATTCATGCACAATGGGTCCCTAATGGTAGTGTAAACTACACGCGTACTAGAATGGTGCAAAAAACAAAACATTGTTCCAAACATGCCGAATGAACTTCATATATGCCCAAGCACATTTCGGCATGCGTTTCGAATCTTTACCAGTCGTGTGAAACATTCCTCCGCGACGAGTACTGTATGGTGCAAGGATTTTCACAAGAAAACGACGCATAAGATGAAGCTGAGTGTCAATCAACCAGAATGGACTTCATGTCTGCCTAGCTCATTGCAGCAAGCCATTTGGGCTCATCCGTGTCGGTGCGAAACCTACACGACAAATGGTACTACAAGTCACGTCCGTACCAGAACGAGTACGAAAAGAAAGCTTGCGGCAGACACCCCGAATAGCGTTCATGTGTGCCTAAGCTCATTTCGGCATGCATTTCTGTTGCATCCGGGTCGGTGCAAAACATTTCTCCGCGATAGGTGCCAACGGGTACTGCAAGCTGCGTGCGTATCAAAACGATGCACGGAAGGAAAATGTAGGAAAAACTGCGCGGGTGGACTTTCCATGCATTGCTGCCACAGTTCTTCATTCGTTTCGAATACGTCCGAGTGAGTGTGGAAACATCGCTCCGCGACGGGTCGTAGGGTGTTCTGCAAGCTTCGTCCGGACAGAAACTGATGAGACCATGCTCATCATGGACAGAACTAACACTGCATACATATGGTCATCACCAAGTATTGCTACAGATATATCAACTGCATGGTTTCATCGACCCCCACCTTGGCCAGGACCATTAACTTGGCGACACTTCACAGCATCCTCTACTTCGTATACAACTACTACGATGGCTCCATCTGCATGGCTTTATCGACCCCCACCTTGGCCATCCTTCTACATCTTCGTCGGTTCAAAGACCATTGACTCGAGCTCGAGCCCGTCAAATGAATTATCAGATCTAAAGACAAACTTGGGAGAAGATGATGAACTTGAGTCGAGGGCGACTCAAATGCAAGAAGGGGAGGATGATGAGGACATCACTACCATGCATACGGCCATGCCTACAAACCCAATTGAAGCCAACAATGTAATACAAGGGCCAATTACTGGAGCTCGCGCACGTCAATTCAATTACCAGGTGAATGCGTTCCTCGGGTTGCATACAAATAATTTAATGAATGGAATGCTATTTAATCCTTGTGATGATTTTATTGTCCTTAGGAACCAAGGAGAAGGACTCCCAAACGTCAAGCATGAAGCCAATTCTTCCGGTGCACAAGTTCAACTCGGATTCGGCCTCTGGGACAGCACCAACTTCAAACGACCATAACTTTTGATTCACAAGGGTGTTTGAGGTCTATGAGTACTGGTTTGAAAGGTTTCGACGTCATCTTTCCAACGGATCCGGCCCCACCTCCAAATTCCTTACGAGTCAACCGGAATCTGCAAAACAATTCAACTCGGATTCGGCCTCCGGGACAGCACCAAATTAAAACGACCATAACTTTTGATCCACAAGGGCTTTTGAGGTCTATGAGTACTGGTTTGAAAGGTTTCGATGTCCTCTTTCCAACGGATCCGGCCCCATCTCCAAATTCCTTACGACTCAACGGGAATCTGCAAAACAAGTTCGGTCATCTTTCCAAATCCGAGTCAAACTAGGAATAGGAGTCCTATTCGGCCATGGAAGTGTTTTGGACGCCCCAAGCCTGGTTTTGGCCTCCTATTTCTCCTATAAATAGTTAGGGAGTCCCCCCAAAATAACTTGGGTTTTGGTTATTTGATAGTTTAGCCTTTTGCTACTATTTGAGTCTTTTAGACGTGCTCAACAGCCGCCTAACAAGCTCCTTGTATCGGAACCCCAACTTTTCAATACTTCATCTAAATTTGCAATTTTAGATTGCTTTTGCCTTGTTCTTGCTAGTTCTTCGATTGCTTGCAGGAATTGATCTTCGTGATCAGGTTGATCGTGCCCACGGCAAGGTCAATAACCCTCTGGAGTTGGTTTAGCGATTGCTAAGGCGCATCGTCGTTGTACGTTGTAGTCGGATCGTCAAAGTCGTCTCCACCCAAATCGAAGGTTATCATTCTCATCGAAAGATCGGGACACCCAGTGTTACATCAGAAACGATGCACGAAAGCAAAAATTGGTGTCAAACTCCCCGAATGGACTTCATATATGCCCTATCCCATTTCGACAAGCATTTCGAGTACGTCCGAGTCGATGCGAAATATTCATGCACGATGGGTCCCTAATGGTACTGTAAACTACACGCGTACCAAAACGGTGCACGAAACGAAACTTCGTTCCAATCGTGCCGAATGAACTTCATATTTGCCCAAGCACATTCCGGCATGCATTTCGAGTCAGTCCGAGTTGTTGTGAAACATTTCTCCGCGATGAGCACGAACGAATACAACAAGCGGCGCCCGTTCGAAAACGTTGCCCGAGATGAAACTGAGTGCCAAACACATCGAGTGGAATTCATATGTGCTCCCACTCATTTCGGCATGCATTTTGAATATGTCCGAGTCGGTGTCAAATGTTCCACCACGACGGGTTCCCACGGGTAATAAAAGCTGATTACAAACGAAACCGATGCACGAAACAGAACCGAGTGCAAAACAACCCGAACGAACTTACGATGTTTGCTAGTGCTTTTCATCATTTGTATCGAATCCATTCGAGTAGGTCTGAAACATTCCTCCACGACGCGTCCCAACGGGCACTGCAGCGGAAGCCATTCGAAAATGAAAATGATGCACGAAATGACACATTGTGGCAAACACCACGCACGCCGAAAATGATGCACGAAATGGAACATTATGGCAAGCACCTTACACGCTGCAACCTAGCACGCCAAAATGAAACATTGCGGCACGAAACGAAAACGGTGAACGAAATGAAGCCGGGTGCCAAACACACCGAATGCAATTCATATGTGTTGTAACTCATTTAGGCATGCATTTCGAATCCGTCCGAGTCGCCGTGAAATATTCCACAACGACGAGTTCCTAAGCCGAAAAAATCGAAAGCGATGCACGAAACGAATCTGAGTGCCAAACACCCAGAATTAACATACGATGTTAAGTGCGTTTCAGCACAATTCTGCACTCATTTTGAATACGTCCGAGTGAGTGCGAAACATCCCTCATGACGGGTCGCAAGGGGTACTGCAAGCTGCGTCCGAACGAAAACGATGCACGAAACGAAACTCGGTGTCAAACTCCCCGAATGGGATTCATATGCGCCCCAGCCCGTTTCAGCAAGCATTTCGAGTACGACCGGCTCGAAGCGAAACATTCATGCACAATGGGTCCCTAATGGTAGTGTAAACTACACGCGTACTAGAATGGTGCAAAAAACAAAACATTGTTCCAAACATGCCGAATGAACTTCATATATGCCCAAGCACATTTCGGCATGCGTTTCGAATCTTTACCAGTCGTGTGAAACATTCCTCCGCGACGAGTACTGTATGGTGCAAGGATTTTCACAAGAAAATCCGACGAGTACTGTATTTGCCCAAGCACATTCCGGCATGCATTTCGAGTCAGTCCGAGTTGTTGTGAAACATTTCTCCGCGATGAGCACGAACGAATACAACAAGCGGCGCCCGTTCGAAAACGTTGCCCGAGATGAAACTGAGTGCCAAACACATCGAGTGGAATTCATATGTGCTCCCACTCATTTCGGCATGCATTTTGAATATGTCCGAGTCGGTGTCAAATGTTCCACCACGACGGGTTCCCACGGGTAATAAAAGCTGATTACAAACGAAACCGATGCACGAAACAGAACCGAGTGCAAAACAACCCGAACGAACTTACGATGTTTGCTAGTGCTTTTCATCATTTGTATCGAATCCATTCGAGTAGGTCTGAAACATTCCTCCACGACGCGTCCCAACGGGCACTGCAGCGGAAGCCATTCGAAAATGAAAATGATGCACGAAATGACACATTGTGGCAAACACCACGCACACCGAAAATGATGCACGAAATGGAACATTATGGCAAGCACCTTACACGCTGCAACCTAGCACGCCAAAATGAAACATTGCGGCACGAAACGAAAACGGTGAACGAAATGAAGCCGGGTGCCAAACACACCGAATGCAATTCATATGTGTTGTAACTCATTTAGGCATGCATTTCGAATCCGTCCGAGTCGCCGTGAAATATTCCACAACGACGAGTTCCTAAGCCGAAAAAATCGAAAGCGATGCACGAAACGAATCTGAGTGCCAAACACCCAGAATTAACATACGATGTTCGCTTGTGCGTTTCAGCACAATTCTGCACTCATTTTGAATACGTCCGAGTGAGTGCGAAACATCCCTCCGCGACGGGTCGCAAGGGGTACTGCAAGCTGCGTCCGAACGAAAACGATGCACGAAACGAAACTCGGTGTCAAACTCCCCGAATGGGATTCATATGCGCCCCAGCCCGTTTCAGCAAGCATTTCGAGTACGACCGGCTCGAAGCGAAACATTCATGCACAATGGGTCCCTAATGGTAGTGTAAACTACACGCGTACTAGAATGGTGCAAAAAACAAAACATTGTTCCAAACATGCCGAATGAACTTCATATATGCCCAAGCACATTTCGGCATGCGTTTCGAATCTTTACCAGTCGTGTGAAACATTCCTCCGCGACGAGTACTGTATGGTGCAAGGATTTTCACAAGAAAACGACGCATAAGATGAAGCTGAGTGTCAATCAACCAGAATGGACTTCATGTCTGCCTAGCTCATTGCAGCAAGCCATTTGGGCTCATCCGTGTCGGTGCGAAACCTACACGACAAATGGTACTACAAGTCACGTCCGTACCAGAACGAGTACGAAAAGAAAGCTTGCGGCAGACACCCCGAATAGCGTTCATGTGTGCCTAAGCTCATTTCGGCATGCATTTCTGTTGCATCCGGGTCGGTGCAAAACATTTCTCCGCGATAGGTGCCAACGGGTACTGCAAGCTGCGTGCGTATCAAAACGATGCACGGAAGGAAAATGTAGGCCAAACTGCGCGGGTGGACTTTCCATGCATTGCTGCCACAGTTCTTCATTCGTTTCGAATACGTCCGAGTGAGTGTGGAAACATCGCTCCGCGACGGGTCGTAGGGTGTTCTGCAAGCTTCGTCCGGACGGAAACGATGCACGAAAGCAAAAATTGGTGTCAAACTCCCCGAATGGACTTCATATATGCCCTATCCCATTTCGACAAGCATTTCGAGTACGTCCGAGTCGATGCGAAATATTCATGCACGATGGGTCCCTAATGGTACTGTAAACTACACGCGTACCAAAACGGTGCACGAAACGAAACTTCGTTCCAATCGTGCCGAATGAACTTCATATTTGCCCAAGCACATTCCGGCATGCATTTCGAGTCAGTCCGAGTTGTTGTGAAACATTTCTCCGCAATGAGCACGAACGAATACAACAAGCGGCGCCCGTTCGAAAACGTTGCCCGAGATGAAATGATGGCACCGTGATGGCACTATGGGTGTCCCGATCTTTCGATGAGAAACACACGATCGATTTGTGAGAGTCGACTTTGACGATCCGACTACACCGTACGACGACGATGCGCCTTAGCAATCGCTAAACCAACTCCAGCGGGTTATTGATCTTGCCGTGGGCACGATCAACCTGAACACGAAGTTCAATTCCTGCAAGCAACCGAAGAACAAGCAAGAACAATAGGATAAGCAATCTGAAATTGCGGATAAAACTGGAAGCGAAACAAAGTGGAGTCTTATTGACGATCTTGACTGCTGTCCAGCACAACTCGCAGGATCAAGTTTGCACTTGGCTAAACTAATCAAATAAAACCCAAAACCCTAAGGAGCCGATGTCTGGCTATTTATAAGAGGTAGGGGCGTGGGAAACACGTCCAAAGCAGTAGGATACCAACTACAACTCTATTACAAGGCCCAAAGCCCACGTCTTCTCGATTTGGAAAAGTGACGCCAATTGTTTTGCAGATTCCCGTCGACTCGGACGGAATTTAGGGATGGGGTCGGATCCGTTGGAAAGAGGACGTCGAAACCTTTGAAACCAGTACTCATAGACCTCAAACACCCTTGTGGATCAAAAGTTATGGTCGTTTGAAGTTGGTGCTGTCCCGGAGGCCGAATCCGAGTTGAACTTGTGCACCGGAAGAATTGGCTTCATGCTTGACGTTTGGGAGTCCTTCTCCATGGTTCCTAAAGACAATAAAATCATCACGAGGATTAAATAGCATTCCATTCATTAAATTATTTGTATGCAACCCGAGGAATGCATTCACCTGGTAATTGAATTGTCGCGCGCGAGCTCGAGTGATTGGCCCTTGTATTACATTGTTGGCTTCAATTGGATTTGTAGGCATGGCCGTATGCATGGTAGTGATGTCCTCATCATCCTCCCCTTCTTGCATTTGAGTCGTCCTCGACTCAAGTTCATCATCTTCTCCCAAGTTTGTCTTTAGATCTGATAATTCATTTGACGGGCTCCAGCTCGAGTCAATGGTCCTTGATGGGGGTCGATAAAGCCATGCAGATGGATCCATGCAGATGGGGGTCGATAAAGCCATGCAGATGGATCCATCGTAGTAGTTGTGTACGAAGTAGAGGATGCCGTGAAGTGTCGCCAACTTAATGGTCCTGGCCAAGGTGGGGGTCGATGAAACCATGCAGTTGATATAACTGTAGCAATACTTGGTGATGACCATATGTATGCAGTGTTAGTTCTGTCCATGATGAGCATGGTCTCATCATCCTCCCTTTCTTGAAGTGGAGTCGTCCTCGACTCCATCATATTGTCCTGGAAAATGTTAGGAGTGACAGGAAACAAAGTAGCATGCACATTTGCAATCAAATCAATGGATCGAGAATCTCTATCATCCATATACTCCCTTTCTTGAAAATTATCATGTGACTTGTAAGTTGAATCAAAAGTACTTGATATGACATGATTAGTGATATGGCACTTATCAAATTGATGACATTGTTGCATGGCATGCAGAGGTTCAAAATCTGAACAAATGTAAACTCGATCGGCTTTATACTCTCCTTTCTCACTATTTTTGCCAATAACAGAAAAGATGTTTCGTGATAACCATGACAAATCAGAATGTACAAAAAGGCTCTCCTCTAAATAATTCAGATCACAAGGAACATCAAATTCAATGTAGCCTAATGTATATAAAAAAGACATCAATTTCAACTCATCATTTTCGCTTATGATGTGAATGACATGTTTGTTTTCAGCATAAGTGTCTAGTGTGTTAACAAAAGTGACATGTCCATTTGCTAGTTGTGTCATGGATATAAGTGAAGTATTATCACACAACTCTTCTTTATCACAAGAAATATCAAGCAAATCATCTTGTAACAAAGCAAAATCAGCAATTGGTTCCACTATTAGTTGCTCTATGATAGCATGATTTGTGGATAGTTTTAGCTCTTCAAAATTATTTTCTCCATGTGTAAAGTCCATACCTGTTATATTACCTTGTAAGTTCTCATCAGCTGTTGTAGGTGTTTCTTCAACTATTATCTCTTCACTTACACATGGGGTAGTACTGATCAGTTCTTTCTCCATAGGCACTTCTACATCATTCTCTCGATGGTGTTCACTTTTCTGCAAAATGTTAGCTACAAAAGAAGGTGCAACAATGGGCGCCTCAAATGAAGCGAATGATTCTTTCAAGGATTCAGCAAGCATATTTTCAACTCTACAAGCACATACAAACAATTCTGAAAGAGAACTATATGTTTCATTAATAAGAGCATCCTGAATTTCTTGATTAAGTCCACGTATGAACCTAAGCTCTGTTGCTTCTTCACCTTCAACTAAACCACAACGCAACAAATGATTTTGCAATCGTTCATAGTATTCCTTAACGCACTTATTTCCTTGTTTCAAGCATTGGAGTCTAGTATACAAAAATTCAGAATGATATTCAGGAACATAATCAATTCTCATAAGTCTTTTCATGGCCTTCCAATTTTCAGGTTTTCTCTCTTTTCTACAAATATGTTTCCACCATGTTAATGCATATTCATTTAGCAAACTAGCAGCAATCCTAATCTTTTCATTTTCAGACAAATCATACTTGCCAAATTCTTTGTCTACTGCTATCTCCCAATTAATATAGGCATCAGGATCATAATGACCATTAAAAGGTGGAATGGCGAATTTAACCTTATCTAGGGAATCATCATCAACATGTACCTGAGCATGTAGTATGCCATTTTTGTTGCTTAGAAGATGAGGTGGAGGACTGGAAGTTCCGGGGGCAGTACCTGCAAGCTTATCAAGTCTAGACAAAATAGTAGCAAGATTAGTGTTTGCAACTCCCTGAGCGGTCTCGATAGACCGAAGGCGGTCTTCTTGCATCAACATTCTAGCAACAATTCCCTTTGCTCGTGGAGAGTGATGCATCGAATCCTCATCACCTAACATGGTTAGTAGAAGAAAAGAAAACAATATAACAAGTATAATGTTCCTATCAACTACTAGGTGGCAAGTCTCTCAAGCGCTCAAGCCTATGACCCAAGTTCTTACAAGTTCTTACAATGCAGCAGGCGTTGTCGGCCGTTGGCGTTGTCAAAGGTTCTCCGAAGTTTGTGTAGAGCGATTGCCAAGGGATCGAACGCCTGTACGGGTAGAAAGTGGAGCTTGGACAGGCTTAATTTAGTAGCAAAAGGTTAGCAATAATCCAATCAGTGAATGCATAATTGAAGAATTGCTCTGATACCACTTGATGGCGCCGTGATGGCACTAGGGGTGTCCCGATCTTTCGATGAGAAACACACGATCGATTTGTTAGAGTCGACTTTGACGATCCGACTACACCGTACGACGACGATGCGCCTTAGCAATCGCTAAACCAACTCCAGCGGGTTATTGATCTTGCCGTGGGCACGATCAACCTGAACACGAAGTTCAATTCCTGCAAGCAACCGAAGAACAAGCAAGAACAATAGGATAAGCAATCTGAAATTGCGGATAAAACTGGAAGCGAAACAAAGTGGAGTCTTATTGACGATCTTGACAAGGTGGCTGTCCAGCACAACTCGCAGGATCAAGTTTGCACTTGGCTAAACTAATCAAATAAAACCCAAAACCCTAAGGAGCCGATGTCTGGCTATTTATAAGAGGTAGGGGCGTGGGAAACACGTCCAAAGCAGTAGGATACCAACTACAACTCTATTACAAGGCCCAAAGCCCACGTCTTCTCGATTTGGAAAAGTGACGCCAATTGTTTTGCAGATTCCCGTCGACTCGGACGGAATTTAGGGATGGGGTCGGATCCGTTGGAAAGAGGACGTCGAAACCTTTCAAACCAGTACTCATAGACCTAAACACCCTTGTGGATCAAAAGTTATGGTCGTTTGAAGTTGGTGCTGTCCCGGAGGCCGAATCCGAGTTGAACTTGTGCACCGGAAGAATTGGCTTCATGCTTGACGTTTGGGAGTCCTTCTCCATGGTTCCTAAAGACAATAAAATCATCACGAGGATTAAACACCATGTAAGCGAACAATTTCACGAAAGAATAAGTCAGCAATGTTGGTAGCGTCATCGCTTTTGTGACAAGGTATGAAGTGTGCCATTTTAGAAAATCTATCCACAACGACAAAGATACTATCCCTCCCCTTCTTTGTTCTAGGGAGTCCTAAAACAAAGTCCATAGAAATATCCTCCCAAGGCACGTTAGGAATAGGCAGAGGTATGTATAAACCATAGGGATTAAGTCGTGACTTAGCTTTTTGACATGTAGAACAGCGAGCGATGAAACGTTCCACGTCTCGTCTCATCCTGGGCCAAAAGAAATGGCTAGCGAGTATGTCCTCCGTCCTTTTCACACCAAAGTGTCCCATCAATCCTCCTCCATGCGCTTCCTGTAGCAATAACAAACGAACAGAACTAGCTGGAATACATAGTTTGTTTGCTCTAAACACAAACCCATTATTGAGGACAAATTTGTTCCAAGTTTTTCCCTCTTTACAATTGAGCAACACATTTTTAAAATCATCATCATGCACATATTGCTCTTTAATCGTTTCCAAACCAAAAATTTTGAAGTCAAGTTGTGAGAGCATGGTATATCTCCTAGACAAGGCATCAGCAATGACATTATCCTTTCCCTGTTTGTGTTTGATGACATAAGGAAATGACTCAATGAATTCAACCCACTTTGCATGTCTACGGTTCAGTTTAGCTTGACTTCTAATATGTTTTAACGATTCATGATCCGAATGTATAACAAATTCCTTGGGCCATAAATAATGTTGCCATGTTTCTAAAGTTCGAACTAGCGCATATAACTCCTTATCATAAGTAGAATAATTCAAACTTGGCCCACTCAATTTCTCACTAAAATAAGCAACAGGTTTTCTTTCTTGTAACAGAACACCACCCAAACCAATTCCACTAGCATCACATTCTAGTTCAAAAGTCTTAGAAAAGTCTGGAAGCTGGAGTAAGCGTGCATCGCGTAAAGCATTAAAAACAGCACGTAGATGTTCAAGATGATCCTCTAAAGATTTGCTATAAATCAAGATATCATCGAAGTAAACTACCACAAATTTTCCAATGAAAACACGTAAAACCTCGTTCATCAGTCTCATGAATGTGCTAGGAGCATTAGTCAACCCGAAGGCATTACTAACCACTCATATAACCCGAACTTAGTTTTAAATTCTGTTTTACATTAATATCCTAACTTCATGCGAATCTGGTGATAGCCACTACGCCAAATCCACTTTAGAGAACATAGTAGAGCCACTTAGTTCATCAAGCATATCGTCTAACCGAGGAATAGGATGGCGATATCTAATGGTGATATTATTAATTGCTCTACAATCCACACACATGCGCCATGTTCCATCTTTCTTAGGTACTAAAATGACTGGTACAGCACAAGGACTAAGAGATTCACGTACGTACCCTTTATCAAGCAATTCGTGAACTTGGCGTTGTATTTCTTGTGTCTCATCAGGGTTGGTTCTGTAAGGTGCTCG
The DNA here is from genome assembly GCA_036346355.1 of Rhipidocladum racemiflorum. Classification (NCBI taxonomy): domain Eukaryota; kingdom Viridiplantae; phylum Streptophyta; class Magnoliopsida; order Poales; family Poaceae; genus Rhipidocladum; species Rhipidocladum racemiflorum. The sequence goes on along the minus strand of CM070572.1, from coordinate 47,460,679 downwards.
GTTGGGCAAGGATGCCCCTGGAATGAGATCAATTTGATGCTCAATCCCTCTAATTGGCGGCAGCCCTGAGGGATGTCCTTTGGAAAGATGTCAGTGTATTCCTGCAAAAGGTTAGTGACAACAGGAGGCAAAGAGAGGGACATCTCCTCTAGAGAAAACAAAGTTTCTTTGCAGACCAAAGCATAGCATGTAGACCTACAAACAGCCAACTCATTCAAATCAGATTTTGTTGCAAGAAAACAAGCACCTTTCAATTTAATCTCATTCGGCTTAGCACAATCAAGGTTAGATTCTCTCTGTTTATGTTGTTCAAGTCCTTTGGTGACAATCTGGTTTTCACTCTTAGAATTCTCTCGATTTTTCTCTTTGCTAGATCTAGCGATTTCATCCTTTACAATGGCATCAGGCGACATTGGGTGTAGCACAATTTTCTTTTCTTTATGCACAAAAGAGTATTGATTTGTTCTACCATGATGTAAACAATCCTTATCATATTGCCACGGTCTACCTAATAACATAGAACATGCTTGCATAGATGCGACATCGCAATCAACATAATCATGATAGGAACCTAAAGCGAAATGTACTCTTACCATGCGAGTTACCTTGAGTTTGCCGCTGTTGTTGAACCATTGAATGTGGTAGGGCTGAGAGTGTGGTCTAGTGGAGAGTGCTAGCTTCTCCACCATGTCCATGCTGGCTAGATTATTGCAACTCCCACCATCAATGATTATTCGAATGGATCGCTCCTTGATGACGCCTTTTGTGTAAAACAAGTTGTGGCGTTGATTTGGATCGGTGCGAGCAATCTGAGCACTAAGCACACGTTGTGCAATAATACTCAAATATGGGTCAGCATCACCAGCGCTCACGTGCACCTCGTCGTGCTCGGCATTTGGATCGCCGTTTTCATGTTCAGCGAGCAAAGCATATGTTTCTTCATCAAGATCACTTGCTGAGTCATACTCGCCGTCCTCACGGATTATTAGCACACGCTTGTTCGGACACTCCTTCATCATGTGACCGAAACCCTTGCAGCGATGGCACTGAACATCTTTGGTGCGTCACGTTGATGCGACCGGCGACGGCGAACTATTTGTAGTAGCTTGTGTGGCACTTTTAGTCGGGCGTTGGTCGTGGTGCCGAATTTGCGGTGGTGGGCGCCCGTTCTGTTGATGGAAGAGGTCGGCGTGGTAGTACGACCAGCAGGGGCAGCAGGGGTGCGCGGTGTCCACGAAGTAGTTCGACCTGCAGAAAAGTTAGTCTTGGCCCACGATTGACGACCCTGCACTTCACGTTCAGCTTTGCAAGCAAGATGGAACAACCGAGTCATCGAATTATAATCCTTATAGTCTAGAATATCCTGGATTTCTCGAGTTAAACCACCTAAGAAACGAGCCATAGAAGCTTCCTCATTCTCAATTAATCCACAACGCAACATGCCAATTTGCAATTCTTGGTAATATTCTTCCACGAATTCTTACCTTGGTGTAGGCGCTGCAATTTATTCAATAAATCTCTAGCATAGTATGAAGGAACAAATCTATGCCTCATTAGCAATTTCAAGGCTTCCCAAGTGGTGGGTATATTATTTGGATGAGCACGGCAATGTTCTCTCCACCAAACAGAAGCAAAATCAGTGAACTCACTTGTGGCAGCTCTAACTCTTCTATTCTCAGGGAAATCATGGCACGCATAAATTTTTGATCCACAAGTAATTCCCAACTAAGGTAACCATCAGGGTCATATTTACCTTCAAATGGTGGCATGTTGAAATTTACCTTAGGGAAAGCATCATCTCGTTCGTTCCTTGGTCGTGGAGGATCACGTCGCATACCTTGCTGATTGAAGCGTGGCCGTTGATGGTTACGATCATTATCGTAATGGATGGGGTTGACCTCCTCCGCATCAGTGGTGTCATCATATTCGTGCTCTTCGTTCTGTTCTTCTAAATCTGTTGGGGCCTCCCTGTGGAGCTGAATTGTTGCTTGGACGACGGGAGGTGGATTGAAGCACCAGATGCAGCAGCTGCAAAAGTATCAAGTCTAGCCAAAATAGTAGCAAGAGTAGTGTTAGCAATCCCTTGTGCGGCCTCGATGGATCTGAGACGGTCTTCTTGCATTGACATACGCTCATTAGTGAGCCGTACATCCTCGCTAAGACCATCGGTGGCTTCCTCGTCATCTTTTGGAAGTGAGCAATGATGCCCTTGGTTCGTGGAGAGTGATGAAGTGAACTCTTGTTACCTTACATGGTTAGTTTATGACAAGGAAACATATAAAACATGTATATTGTTCCTATCAACTACTAGGTGGCTAGTATCTCAATATCTCAAGCCTATGACACAAGTTCTTACAAGTTCTTACAATGCAGCAGGCGTTGTCGGCCGTTAGCGTTGTCAAAGGTTCTCCGAAGTTTGTGTAGAGCGATTGCCAAGGGATCGAACGCCTGTACGGGTAGAAAGTGGAGCTTGGACAGGCTTAATTTAGTAGCAAAAGGTTAGCAATAATCCAATCAGTGAATGCAAAATTGAAGAATTGTTCAACGTCTAGTCACTAGTTGCTGACTCGAGGCTAGCAAGGGCGTGACTCAAAACGTGGTCGGCGACAGATCTGACAGTTCCACAAAGCAGATGAAAAACAGCGCGAAAAAAATTCGCGAAAGAAGGGAACTATCTCAAAAGACTGGGAAACTTGTGAAAACAGGTTTAGCACATAAAAATTTTCGGATCTGTTCCAGACTCTTTTTTTTTTTTTTTTTTTTTTTTTTTTTTACGGAACGATCCGATTCGTTTTTCTTTCAAGTGCTATGCAGTCGGACGGCCAGGTGGGCGACGATCCTGACGGCAGGTGGGCGACCATCGGCTATCAGGAGGCGGCCGATGCAGCGATCGATCGAGCGGTGGCGATCAGTCGGCGGCGAGTCGGCTAACAGGAGGGCGGCCGGTCGGGCGACGATCGAGCGGCGACGATCGGCTAACAGAGGCGGCCCAGTGGGCGACAGTGGGCGACGATCAGCGCCCGACGATCAGGCGACGATGGGCTGGCTATCAGGTGGGCGACTGCCGAGAGGCGACTGGGCTATCAGGTGGGCGACCAGTCGGGAGGCGACCAGTCGAGAGGCGACCAGTCGGGAGAAAAGAAAACTTCGGTCCGAACACCTTTTCTTCTTCTTTTTTTTTTTTTTTTCAACAGTTCGGGACCGAAACGGAACACAACTCGAAACCGAATACAACTCGAAACCGCTTTCTGACCTGGACTCCAACTAGACTAGAATTCAGCAACTCGACACGACGATGCAACCAAAAATTCAATAACGCAGTGCACTGGAAAGGAAAATGCGAGGCTCAAATTGTTTTGGTATGGGGAGATCCAATCTGATGGCGTTTCTCTGGACTATAGGGAAGATTTCAATCTACTAATCTAGGGTAAAGAATTCTCACCGAGCAACCTGGTTTGCTCTGATACCACTTGATGGCGCCGTGTGGCACTATGGGTGTCCCGATCTTTCGATGAGAAACACACGATCGATTTGTTAGAGTCGACTTTGACGATCCGACTACACCGTACGACGACGATGCGCCTTAGCAATCGCTAAACCAACTCCAGCGGGTTATTGATCTTGCCGTGGGCACGATCAACCTGAACACGAGGTTCAATTCCTGCAAGCAACCGAAGAACAAGCAAGAACAATAGGATAAGCAATCTGAAATTGCGGATAAAACTGGAAGCGAAACAAAGTGGAGTCTTATTGACGATCTTGACAAGGTGGCTGTCCAGCACAACTCGCAGGATCAAGTTTGCACTTGGCTAAACTAATCAAATAAAACCCAAAACCCTAAGGAGCCGATGTCTGGCTATTTATAAGAGGTAGGGGCGTGGGAAACACGTCCAAAGCAGTAGGATACCAACTACAACTCTATTACAAGGCCCAAAGCCCAAGTCTTCTCGATTTGGAAAAGTGACGCCAATTGTTTTGCAGATTCCCGTTGACTCGGACGGAATTTGGGGATGGGGTCGGATCCGTTGGAAAGAGGACGTCGAAACCTTTCCAACCAGTACTCATAGACCTCAAACACCCTTGTGGATCAAAAGTTATGGTCGTTTGAAGTTGGTGCTGTCCCGGAGGCCGAATCCGAGTTGAACTTGTGCACCGGAAGAATTGGCTTCATGCTTGACGTTTGGAAGTCCTTCTCCTTGGTTCCTAAGGACAATAAAATCATCACAAGGATTAAATAGCATTCCATTCATTAAATTATTTGTATGCAGCCCGAGGAACGCATTCACCTGGTAATTGAATTGTCGTGCCCGAGCTCGAGTAATTGGCCCTTGTATGATATTGTTGGTTTCCATTGGGTTTGTAAGTATGGCCGTATCCATGGTAGTGATGTCCTCATCAGAGGGGACATGTTTGGGGCGCAGGTAGGGCTAGCGCAGCAGTTTTGCTGTCCTAGACCACCTCCAAAAGGCCCAAATATGTCCCACCTTCGGCCCATATGGACCCCCCAAGGCCCGAACTCCCCCGGAAGGCCCAATTCCCCTCCGGAAAGGCCCAAAATCCCCCGGAAAGGCCCACACTTGCAGAAACGGCGCAAAAACATGTTACAAGAGTCGTACCTTATGGCCGACATCGAAAATGACTCATACCGTCATTCCGTAGTATCACATTCTACCCCCCTTAACTGGATTCGACCTCGAATCTTACACGTCAACTCTAAAACAATGTCCACTAGGGACTCATCTTCTTTGCGAACTCAACACACCCACGCAAAGACTCAAATAGTAGCAACGACAACTCAATTCTCCAAATCCATTATTAACAAGAGTGACTTGACTTAGCTTAACTAAGCACAACTTGACATGATTCCTCATTTACTTCAATCTCTATCTTGATTCATGAACTCCGAATGACACAATCATCTTGAAACACATCCCTTTTTCATCATTAGTATTAAAACGGTCAATCGAGGTTCCAAACTTGAACCCCCCCCAAAAAAAAGACCATTTACGCAAAACCCCATCTCTTCCAATTATTTGACCCCTTTTCGCAAGGAATCAAAATTTACTAATGTCATCTTCGCTCATAGCCTACATCAACCATACTTTCCTTTCGACTGCCAACCACAATACACTTTTCATTCTATCCTCTCCCAGGCATAACGCACACAGGGACGTCTAGCTAATACAATGTCCACGACAAAGCATTTTACATCACACTTTCTATAACATTTGCTTCCACCCAACGATACTTTCAACCAAATTCAAACCACGACATCAACAACCTCCATCATCATCCACCCTCATACCACTAATGTCCAGCACCTAGCCCAAACTAGGACCGTAACTCACTACCAAATCTCAATTGTCACTTTTCCCAAGAGGATGTCGCCCTCACAAACAATTCACACAAACAACGAAGCCCACGAGTATAGTTCTTAGATTATACTCAACAATAACCCGAGGCCCTTCTTTTTCTCGCTCCTAACAATAGTGCAAAAGAATTACGATTCTTTTGAATCCAAGTAGACCACATACAACAACTCGAACCTCAAAGCGCCACAAATCGCTTTGGAAAGAACCCGATAACATTGAAAGACCACCCTTTTGCTTTTCCTAAGTCAAGCCGCAAAGGAAAACTCAAATCTCCAATCAACGCGATACAATTCGCATCGGGGAGCACTCAAACAAATAGAGACTCCACACAATTCTCTTGACAGAAGTTCTCAACAACTAAAGACAACTCGACTCGCTTTCACCACAGCCAAACTTTTCACTTTAACCAAAATCAACATCTTGGAAGAGAACTGCCACAAAAACTCTCGAAGAGAAAGGGAAACTCAAATCCCTTGCATAACAAAACCAAAATACCAGCATTTATCCATTCATTCATTTTCATGCTAGAGAGCAATGAAAAATCTCGATTCATAACACGAATGCGAATTCTACAAGAGCACTCCGGATTAGTCATATGTCTCTATATGACTTTCTCACCTTCCTGGCTCAACAACTCTTTTATGCTTATAAAAACGATGTCATGAATCTTTTTCACCATTTATTCATCATGTAACCACGATACCCATTAACCATTTACAAAGAGACTTCATTCTCTTTGTCACATGATTGACACCCAACAACATCGATGGTTGCTCAAATTCGCATAAACTACGACGGCGTTAACCAAAAAATACCATATCTCATCACAACCCAACAACCACTGCACGCAATGCGCGCAAAACATCGCATTTTAACCAAAGCCAATAACAGAAGATAGCATCAACTCTCCAATCAAACATCTACGCCTAATAACCGCTACCAATTCTCTTAAAGAGAAAGGAAACACATTCCCAGCAGGGAACATTTTACCAACAAAAACACTTATGAAACAATCATAAGATTCACCTTTTTGAAACGCTCGCAAAACCACACACGTTTCCCAAATCAATCCAACTCTAGTCACGATAGAATTACAATTTAAGCGCTTAACTCCAGGATTACCAAAGATAAATCAGTTGAACGCTAAAGAGAGCGTCCCACTCCAACGCTTTGGGTGTTAACCCATACTCATAGCATATACTAAACAGATTAGCCCAAAACGGATGTCATAATCACCCAAATCCTGAGAAGTCCAACACTGTTGCACACAAGCTACAACATCTGCTCTTGATAAAATCACTTTTCACTGTTCATATAACCATAATTGATTATATTACCAACGAACCGTAGACCATATCTACCGTATGGCAACCAACAAGGAGAACCACGTTCTCACAACTCCAGCACAATTAACTTATCAGTTAATCCAACATAAGACGCATATCAACAACTTCTTTTGGTCTACTAACCATGACGAACCATTATTCATGCAACTTATTATCCCAAGCGTAGCACACATCTCTTTACAATTATTCCGGCGTAATCAACAATTACCCTGGGTATAATCCCTAAGTCACATATTCCATATCACCAGTTCATTCCACCAATAATTAATACTAACCACGCGACCACGATCTCCACTAGACATTCCTCATAAATACGGATCCCAGACAGACCTCTGTCAAGAATAATTCAACCTTTCCTACAATCATTCCATATATCCTCATTAATTGATTACACGCATTTTAAGTCATATTGTCGACCCACAATATTAACTGACCCACCAGCTACAATAGGCAGAATTTCACACCATCTTCTTGCTATAACAAGTTCATCAACCGAGACATTCTATGCTAACGAATCTCAAACATCCATTAGATGCCTTAACCCGCATCACTTTGCACACACCACTAATCAACTTTCACTTTGGATCACCTGACGTCTCGTTTAATCATCTCTTATCAACACAATATTTTAGTTTATCTTTAAACAAACAACAAATTCACTTTAACCGAACCACTAGCTCATATCATCCGAAAACTCTAACTTCTCGTCATACACTTAACTTCTTAAACATTCGCGTGAATCACGCACCCAACTCTTAAGGAAACCATAATTGCTCCAGAAAAGAACAACACCCAAAACACCTTTCCTTCCGGAAAGCTCAACCATAAATCACAAGAGAAGTCAACTCTTAAATTCCCAAATGCCGACACGCAACTACTCCACAACTCTCGAGATCAACAACTTCCACGAAGGAAGATGGTTGCACGAGGAAAAACCAAGCGATTACCAAAATTTTTAGGCCATAACCCCAAACTTCAAACTTTCACGAAACAAACGATTTTTCAAAGATGAATTCCCAAGCAAGTCATCATTGCAATCAAACACCACTTAGGCCCCGACAACAAGATCTGGCACAACACCGCAATAACTCTTTTAAACCTCGGAAAGAGACAAACACAAGAATAAATTGAAAACTTTCTCCGTAAAGTAACCGATCAACCACATCCTTTCCGACAAAACCTTGACACCTAAATCCATGCGACTTAGATTTTTCATCGGAACTTCAATAACTTCTTTTCAATTTGGAGAATGGTAACCCAAGAATCAATCTATTAGTTTCTCTACAAGGCAAACAACAAATCGGGCGTCAAAGCTGACAAGGCAACCAAAAGAGGCGCAACCCGAAATTCTTCTTTTGTCTTCAACCAAAGAAGACAAAACCAAAACCACCAAAAGAACCATCGGTGAGTATCCAAAACCGAACACTTTTTCTTTCATTTCAACCAACCAAAAACCAGCCAAAACCATTCGTCAAAACGGCAAAGGAAATTCGGAGGGTCATTCCACAACTCTACTACTCGACTCCAACCAACTACCCAATCTACGACAGAAAGGATAAGCACTCTCCCAACAGGAGGTTAAAAGTCCATCGGTGATGGCACTACCCGGCCACACCGTCAAACCCAACAATACTACAAACAACAGAAGGTGACCGAAACCCCTTTCGGCACCACAACCCACATAATCTCAATTGTATCAACACAATCAATTCTTTCATAAACATAGCAACATATATTACCAAATGTAACATTCAACATCAAAGCTTAAATACAACATTTAAGCGTAAAGCAACGGTACCCATACCCATTCCTACTGTGCAACAGAGTGTGTCAAGTTTTAAATTAATTATTCCACTTACACAAGTTTTAATGTTGCTATCCTATGGCAAAGTTTTAAGTAAAACCTAAGCCATGTTTCTAGGTTATCCCACTTCATATTTTAGTTGAACCTATAGTTATGACACTAAATACACATTCCAGGGACCTACAGCCCGCTCTGATACCAACTGTAACACCCCAGCTTTTACTAAGCCCAGAATGTCACCAAACATAGACCATAACACATTTAATACCATAATTTAAGGTAAATTACAACAAGTAATCATTTAGAATAATTGAAAATTTTGACAGCATCTCCTTTGTTTTTGCATGAAACTTAGCAACATAACATCATATCGATATGTAAGACAAACGAGATATCCATACGCAGCGATAATGATAGCTAATCATCAACTAAAACATCATTAAGCATCGATAGCAAAAGAATAATCATCAATTTAAGTCTAATATGATGAAACAATTCACTTCTCAATCCCACATGATACACATGAGGGAAGACAACCAAACATAACAACCCTACACCAATGATTATTGTAATACTTAATGCCGTGTCTCCAAAACAAGTGAATTAGCTAAATTGTGATACTACGTGGGGGAGTGTAGCTATTTCCCTTTCCCGCGCGCCGATTTCATGGTACCTAAAGGAAACAAACAACAAAAAAACACAAGCGTGAGTTCATAACTCAGCAAAGTGTATTGAAATGGTTCAACAGGGATCAAGACAACAAACCATCATTCCAGTCTCCACAGTATGATCACAACACATCATATTTAACATTATATACAACCTTTAAAACAACATGATAAACATCTCATGAGCATCTCATGAGTACTATCCTCACCATCTCATAAACAACTTCATTTATGCATATCATTCATGCAATGCAATGCACATGTCTCCTGGAATACTCATACCGGTATGGTTGAGTGCACACCCGTCGGCATGCACCCTTTCCCCCTTCCATCCCGAAGATGGAGGGTGCCTATCACTCGCTTCCATTCACCTCGGTGAAGGAATCACGATGTAGGACTTATTCAAAAGAATAGCCCCGGACTAGTCATAACAGTTCTCACCGACCCTACCGGAATAGTTATGACTTATCTCACCGGCCGGCCATGAAACTATGCCATGTATGCAAAACTGACAGCAACATATACATGAATAAAAATATTGCATATCAACACTTGGCATCTAAACATGTAGGTCCGTACTCAACAATCGACGGTAACCATTCAAAACATGGCATGTGAATCATTCATCAACAACAAACATTTTTAACCATGGCATGTGGACACCATATCATCGATAACCTTTAAATCATGGCCTAAGGATGTCATATCAATTATAACATGTAATTCATGGCAAGACAACATGTTATCTATTCCAAATGCTATCAAACCAATCTAGCAACACATATAGCACACAATCCACACAACACACTTGCCTTCAACCACGGGCAACGGAGTGACGAGAGGTTGTGGGCACTCCTGGAGGCACACCACCTGCAAACACGTGCCACACACTCAAATCGAGTCCACAAAACAGCACACATAAGTCCCACTACCCTGACTTCGCTTACAACTCCTAAAATCAGAAAATGGCAAATCTGTCCCTTCGGGACAGCAGCCTTCCAACGGGCATAACTTCTGTTTTAGGACTCCAAATTGAATAAACGAGTACACCCTCGCGTAGCTTAGGAAATTTCCAAACTGTTTCTAGTTATAGGGAAAGACTGATTCGGACTCTAAATTAGTTTAATCTAATGTTGAACACAGACTGTCCCAACCTCGTCACAGATTGGACAGCGCCCACCAAAACGGCCATAACTTTCAGACCGGAACTCCAAAAATTCTCAAAAATACACAAAATAGGTATTGACAATACCTACAACTTCTTCAACAGGAGGTCGGCCAAATTCCGACTCTAAAATTGCGAAATCGCACCCCCTAAAACGGACTCCAAATCTGCCCGAAACTGAGTACAATACTGAACTCTAGTTCTTTTCAGATCTACTCCATGGCAGCACGTCCTCTTGATCTAAAAACTCCAAATCTACCATGAGAACAACACCTAGACCTTCCCCAAGGTTTCCCCATGGACATACCTTAGTCCGACGAACGACGAACACGAAGAATGCCTCTCGATCGCCCGATCTCGCTCCCACGCGTCGTGGCCACCGGTTCTCCTCGTCGCGGATCCTCCTACCGGCGAGGGCAGCACCATGGCGTGGCATGGCAGCGAGGGGGACGTAGCAAGGGCACGTGGTGGAGCAAGGGGAGGCGCAAGGGTGAGGGAGGGGTGGCGGCTAGGGAGGAGGAGGCAAAGGGGTGGAGGGGAAACAAGTGGGGGCTAGGGCTAGGGAGGGTGATGGCGCCGTGTGGCACTATGGGTGTCCCGATCTTTCGATGAGAAACACACGATCGATTTGTTAGAGTCGACTTTGACGATCCGACTACACCGTACGACGACGATGCGCCTTAGCAATCGCTAAACCAACTCCAGCGGGTTATTGATCTTGCCGTGGGCACGATCAACCTGAACACGAGGTTCAATTCCTGCAAGCAACCGAAGAACAAGCAAGAACAACTCTAAAATGACTCATACCGTCATTCCGTAGTATCACATTCTACCCCCCTTAACTGGATTCGACCTCGAATCTTACACGTCAACTCTAAAACAATGTCCACTAGGGACTCATCTTCTTTGCGAACTCAACACACCCACGCAAAGACTCAAATAGTAGCAACGACAACTCAATTCTCCAAATCCATTATTAACAAGAGTGACTTGACTTAGCTTAACTAAGCACAACTTGACATGATTCCTCATTTACTTCAATCTCTATCATGATTCATGAACTCCGAATGACACAATCATCTTGAAACACATCCCTTTTTCATCATTAGTATTAAAACGGTCAATCGAGGTTCCAAACTTGAACCCCCCCCAAAAAAAGACCATTTACGCAAAACCCCATCTCTTCCAATTATTTGACCCCTTTTCGCAAGGAATCAAAATTTACTAATGTCATCTTCGCTCATAGCCTACATCAACCATACTTTCCTTTCGACTGCCAACCACAATACACTTTTCATTCTATCCTCTCCCAGGCATAACGCACACAGGGACGTCTAGCTAATACAATGTCCACGACAAAGCATTTTACATCACACTTTCTATAACATTTGCTTCCACCCAACGATACTTTCAACCAAATTCAAACCACGACATCAACAACCTCCATCATCATCCACCCTCATACCACTAATGTCCAGCACCTAGCCCAAACTAGGACCGTAACTCACTACCAAATCTCAATTGTCACTTTTCCCAAGAGGATGTCGCCCTCACAAACAATTCACACAAACAACGAAGCCCACGAGTATAGTTCTTAGATTATACTCAACAATAACCCGAGGCCCTTCTTTTTCTCGCTCCTAACAATAGTGCAAAAGAAGTACGATTCTTTTGAATCCAAGTAGACCACATACAACAACTCGAACCTCAAAGCGCCACAAATCGCTTTGGAAAGAACCCGATAACATTGAAAGACCACCCTTTTGCTTTTCCTAAGTCAAGCCGCAAAGGAAAACTCAAATCTCCAATCAACGCGATACAATTCGCATCGGGGAGCACTCAAACAAATAGAGACTCCACACAATTCTCTTGACAGAAGTTCTCAACAACTAAAGACAACTCGACTCGCTTTCACCACAGCCAAACTTTTCACTTTAACCAAAATCAACATCTTGGAAGAGAACTGCCACAAAAACTCTCGAAGAGAAAGGGAAACTCAAATCCCTTGCATAACAAAACCAAAATACCAGCATTTATCCATTCATTCATTTTCATGCTAGAGAGCAATGAAAAATCTCGATTCATAACACGAATGCGAATTCTACAAGAGCACTCCGGATTAGTCATATGTCTCTATATGACTTTCTCACCTTCCTGGCTCAACAACTCTTTTATGCTTATAAAAACGATGTCATGAATCTTTTTCACCATTTATTCATCATGTAACCACGATACCCATTAACCATTTACAAAGAGACTTCATTCTCTTTGTCACATGATTGACACCCAACAACATCGATGGTTGCTCAAATTCGCATAAACTACGACGGCGTTAACCAAAAAATACCATATCTCATCACAACCCAACAACCACTGCACGCAATGCGCGCAAAACATCGCATTTTAACCAAAGCCAATAACAGAAGATAGCATCAACTCTCCAATCAAACATCTACGCCTAATAACCGCTACCAATTCTCTTAAAGAGAAAGGAAACACATTCCCAGCAGGGAACATTTTACCAACAAAAACACTTATGAAACAATCATAAGATTCACCTTTTTGAAACGCTCGCAAAAACCACACACGTTTCCCAAATCAATCCAACTCTAGTCACGATAGAATTACAATTTAAGCGCTTAACTCCAGGATTACCAAAGATAAATCAGTTGAACGCTAAAGAGAGCGTCCCACTCCAACGCTTTGGGTGTTAACCCATACTCATAGCATAGACTAAACAGATTAGCCCAAAACGGATGTCATAATCACCCAAATCCCGAGAAGTCCAACACTGTTGCACACAAGCTACAACATCTGCTCTTGATAAAATCACTTTTCACTGTTCATATAACCATAATTGATTATATTACCAACGAACCGTAGACCATATCTACCGTATGGCAACCAACAAGGAGAACCACGTTCTCACAACTCCAGCACAATTAACTTATCAGTTAATCCAACATAAGACGCATATCAACAACTTCTTTTGGTCTACTAACCATGACGAACCATTATTCATGCAACTTATTATCCCAAGCGTAGCACACATCTCTTTACAATTATTCCGGCGTAATCAACAATTACCCTGGGTATAATCCCTAAGTCACATATTCCATATCACCAGTTCATTCCACCAATAATTAATACTAACCACGCGACACGATCTCCACTAGACATTCCTCATAAATACGGATCCCAGACAGACCTCTGTCAAGAATAATTCAACCTTTCCTACAATCATTCCATATATCCTCATTAATTGATTACACGCATTTTAAGTCATATTGTCGACCCACAATATTAACTGACCCACCAGCTACAATAGGCAGAATTTCACACCATCTTCTTGCTATAACAAGTTCATCAACCGAGACATTCTATGCTAACGAATCTCAAACATCCATTAGATGCCTTAACCCGCATCACTTTGCACACACCACTAATCAACTTTCACTTTGGATCACCTGACGTCTCGTTTAATCATCTCTTATCAACACAATATTTTAGTTTATCTTTAAACAAACAACAAATTCACTTTAACCGAACCACTAGCTCATATCATCCTAAAACTCTAACTTCTCGTCATACACTTAACTTCTTAAACATTCGCGTGAATCACGCACCCAACTCTTAAGGAAACCATAATTGCTCCAGAAAAGAACAACACCCAAAACACCTTTCCTTCCGGAAAGCTCAACCATAAATCACAAGAGAAGTCAACTCTTAAATTCCCAAATGCCGACACGCAAACTACTCCACAACTCTCGAGATCAACAACTTCCACGAAGGAAGATGGTTGCACGAGGAAAAACCAAGCGATTACCAAAATTTTTAGGCCATAACCCCAAACTTCAAACTTTCACGAAACAAACGATTTTTCAAAGATGAATTCCCAAGCAAGTCATCATTGCAATCAAACACCACTTAGGCCCCGACAACAAGATCTGGCACAACACCGCAATAACTCTTTTAAACCTCGGAAAGAGACAAACACAAGAATAAATTGAAAACTTTCTCCGTAAAGTAACCGATCAACCACATCCTTTCCGACAAAACCTTGACACCTAAATCCATGCGACTTAGATTTTTCATCGGAACTTCAATAACTTCTTTTCAATTTGGAGAATGGTAACCCAAGAATCAATCTATTAGTTTCTCTACAAGGCAAACAACAAATCAAGGCCAAAGCTGACAAGGCAACCAAAAGAGGCGCAACCCGAAATTCTTCTTTTGTCTTCAACCAAAGAAGACAAAACCAAAACCACCAAAAGAACCATCGGTGAGTATCCAAAACCGAACACTTTTTCTTTCATTTCAACCAACCAAAAACCAGCCAAAACCATTCGTCAAAACGGCGAAGGAAATTCGGAGGGTCATTCCACAACTCTACTACTCGACTCCAACCAACTACCCAATCTACGACAGAAAGGATAAGCACTCTCCCAACAGGAGGTTAAAAGTCCATCGGTGATGGCACTACCCGGCCACACCGTCAAACCCAACAATACTACAAACAACAGAAGGTGACCGAAACCCCTTTCGGCACCACAACCCACATAATCTCAATTGTATCAACACAATCAATTCTTTCATAAACATAGCAACATATATTACCAAATGTAACATTCAACATCAAAGCTTAAATACAACATTTAAGCGTAAAGCAACGGTACCCATACCCATTCCTACTGTGCAACAGAGTGTGTCAAGTTTTAAATTAATTATTCCACTTACACAAGTTTTAATGTTGCTATCCTATGGCAAAGTTTTAAGTAAAACCTAAGCCATGTTTCTAGGTTATCCCACTTCATATTTTAGTTGAACCTATAGTTATGACACTAAATACACATTCCAGGGACCTACAGCCCGCTCTGATACCAACTGTAACACCCCAGCTTTTACTAAGCCCAGAATGTCACCAAACATAGACCATAACACATTTAATACCATAATTTAAGGTAAATTACAGCAAGTAATCATTTGGAATAATTGGAAATTTTGACAGCATCTCCTTTGTTTTTGCATGAAACTTAGCAACATAACATCATATCGATATGTAAGACAAACGAGATATCCATACGCAGCGATAATGATAGCTAATCATCAACTAAAACATCATTAAGCATCGATAGCAAAAGAATAATCATCAATTTAAGTCTAATATGATGAAACAATTCACTTCTCAATCCCACATGATACACATGAGGGAAGACAACCAAACATAACAACCCTACACCAATGATTATTGTAATACTTAATGCCGTGTCTCCAAAACAAGTGAATTAGCTAAATTGTGATACTACGTGGGGGAGTGTAGCTATTTCCCTTTCCCGCGCGCCGATTTCATGGTACCTAAAGGAAACAAACAACAAAAAAACACAAGCGTGAGTTCATAACTCAGCAAAGTGTATTGAAATGGTTCAACAGGGATCAAGACAACAAACCATCATTCCAGTCTCCACAGTATGATCACAACACATCATATTTAACATTATATACAACCTTTAAAACAACATGATAAACATCTCATGAGCATCTCATGAGTACTATCCTCACCATCTCATAAACAACTTCATTTATGCATATCATTCATGCAATGCAATGCACATGTCTCCTGGAATACTCATACCGGTATGGTTGAGTGCACACCCGTCGGCATGCACCCTTTCCCCCTTCCATCCCGAAGATGGAGGGTGCCTATCACTCGCTTCCATTCACCTCGGTGAAGGAATCACGATGTAGGACTTATTCAAAAGAATAGCCCCGGACTAGTCATAACAGTTCTCACCGACCCTACCGGAATAGTTATGACTTATCTCACCGGCCGGCCATGAAACTATGCCATGTATGCAAAACTGACAGCAACATATACATGAATAAAAATATTGCATATCAACACTTGGCATCTAAACATGTAGGTCCGTACTCAACAATCGACGGTAACCATTCAAAACATGGCATGTGAATCATTCATCAACAACAAACATTTTTAACCATGGCATGTGGACACCATATCATCGATAACCTTTAAATCATGGCCTAAGGATGTCATATCAATTATAACATGTAATTCATGGCAAGACAACATGTTATCTATTCCAAATGCTATCAAACCAATCTAGCAACACATATAGCACACAATCCACACAACACACTTGCCTTCAACCACGGGCAACGGAGTGACGAGAGGTTGTGGGCACTCCTGGAGGCACACCACCTGCAAACACGTGCCACACACTCAAATCGAGTCCACAAAACAGCACACATAAGTCCCACTACCCTGACTTAAACACAACTCCTAAAATCAGAAAATGGCAAATCTGTCCCTTCGGGACAGCAGCCTTCCAACGGGCATAACTTCTGTTTTAGGACTCCAAATTGAATAAACGAGTACACCCTCGTAGCTTAGGAAATTTCCAAACTGTTTCTAGTTATAGGGAAAGACTGATTCGGACTCTAAATTAGTTTAATCTAATGTTGAACACAGACTGTCCCAACCTCGTCACAGATTGGACAGCGCCCACCAAAACGGCCATAACTTTCAGACCGGAACTCCAAAAATTCTCAAAAAAATACACAAAATAGGTATTGACAATACCTACAACTTCTTCAACAGGAGGTCGGCCAAATTCCGACTCTAAAATTGCGAAATCGCACCCCCTAAAACGGACTCCAAATCTGCCCGAAACTGAGTACAATACGAACTCTAGTTCTTTTCAGATCTACTCCATGGCAGCACGTCCTCTTGATCTAAAAACTCCAAATCTACCATGAGAACAACACCTAGACCTTCCCAAGGTTTCCCCATGGACATACCTTAGTCCGTCGCACGACTAACACGAAGTATGCCTCTCGATCGCCCGATCTCGCTCCCACGCGTCGTGGCCACCGGTTCTCCTCGTCGCGGATCCTCCTACCGGCGAGGGCAGCACCATGGCGTGGCATGGCAGCGAGGGGGACGTAGCAAGGGCACGTGGTGGAGCAAGGGGAGGCGCAAGGGTGAGGGAGGGGTGGCGGCTAGGGAGGAGGAGGCAAAGGGGTGGAGGGGAAACAAGTGGGGGCTAGGGCTAGGGAGGGTGATGGCGCCGTGTGGCACTATGGGTGTCCCGATCTTTCGATGAGAAACACACGATCGATTTGTTAGAGTCGACTTTGACGATCCGACTACACCGCATTTACGATTTACGATGCGCCTTAGCAATCGCTAAACCAACTCCAGCGGGTTATTGATCTTGCCGTGGGCACGATCAACCTGAACACGAGGTTCAATTCCTGCAAGCAACCGAAGAACAAGCAAGAACAATAGGATAAGCAATCTGAAATTGCGGATAAAACTGGAAGCGAAACAAAGTGGAGTCTTATTGACGATCTTGACAAGGTGGCTGTCCAGCACAACTCGCAGGATCAAGTTTGCACTTGGCTAAACTAATCAAATAAAACCCAAAACCCTAAGGAGCCGATGTCTGGCTATTTATAAGAGGTAGGGGCGTGGGAAACACGTCCAAAGCAGTAGGATACCAACTACAACTCTATTACAAGGCCCAAAGCCCAAGTCTTCTCGATTTGGAAAAGTGACGCCAATTGTTTTGCAGATTCCGTTGACTCGGACGGAATTTGGGGATGGGGTCGGATCCGTTGGAAAGAGGACGTCGAAACCTTTCCAACCAGTACTCATAGACCTCAAACACCCTTGTGGATCAAAAAGTTATGGTCGTTTGAAGTTGGTGCTGTCCCGGAGGCCGAATCCGAGTTGAACTTGTGCACCGGAAGAATTGGCTTCATGCTTGACGTTTGGGAGTCCTTCTCCTTGGTTCCTAAGGACAATAAAATCATCACGAGGATTAAATAGCATTCCATTCATTAAATTATTTGTATGCAGCCCGAGGAACGCATTCACCTGGTAATTGAATTGTCGTGCCCGAGCTCGAGTAATTGGCCCTTGTATGATATTGTTGGTTTCCATTGGGTTTGTAAGTATGGCCGTATCCATGGTAGTGATGTCCTCATCATCCTCCCCTTCTTGCATTTGAGTCGTCCTCGACTCAAGTTCATCATCCTCTCCCAAGTATGGTTTCAAATCGGTAATGTTGAATGTGGGACTAACCCCAAAATCTGCAGGCAATTCAAGCTTGTATGCATTATCATTAATCTTTGCCAATACTTTGAAAGGACCATCAGCTCATGGCATCAACTTAGATTTTCTTAATTCTGGGAATCGATCTTTCGCAAATGCAACCAAACTAAATCGCCTGGTTCAAAAGTTACATGTTTCCTTCCCTTACTACCAGCAAGTTTATATTTAGCATTCATGCGTTCTATGTTTTCTTTAGTTGTCTCATGCAGTTTCATAATCAAATCAGCACGTTGTTTAGCATCAAGATTCAATTTCTCCGAAGATGGTAGAGGTAACAAATCAATTGGAGCATGAGGTACAAATCCATATACAATCTCAAAGGGCACATCTTAGTAGTAGAATGCATAGACCGATTATAAGCAAACTCAATATGAGGCAAACATTCTTCCCACAATTTAATGTTCTTTTTCAAAATAGCCCTAAGCATAGTAGATAAAGTTCGATTAACGACCTCAGTTTGTCCATCAGTTTGGGGATGACAAGTAGTAGAAAATAAAGTTTAGTCCCCAATTTAGCCCACAAAGTTCTCCAAAAGTGGCTTAAGAATTTAGTGTCACGATCTGAAACTATTGTGTTAGGCACACCATGTAAGCGAACAATTTCACGAAAGAATAAGTCAGCAATGTTGGTAGCGTCATCGCTTTTGTGACAAGGTATGAAGTGTGCCATTTTAGAAAATCTATCCACAACGACAAAGATACTATCCCTCCTTCTTTGTTCTAGGGAGTCCTAAAACAAAGTCCATAGAAATATCCTCCCAAGGCACGTTAGGAATAGGCAGAGGTATGTATAAACCATAGGGATTAAGTCGTGACTTAGCTTTTTGACATGTAGAACAGCGGCGATGAAACGTTCCACGTCTCGTCTCATCCTGGGCCAAAAGAAATGGCTAGCGAGTATGTCCTCCGTCCTTTTCACACCAAAGTGTCCCATCAATCCTCCTCCATGCGCTTCCTGTAGCAATAACAAACGAACAGAACTAGCTGGAATACATAGTTTGTTTGCTCTAAACACAAACCCATTATTGAGGACAAATTTGTTCCAAGTTTTTCCCTCTTTACAATTGAGCAACACATTTTTAAAATCATCATCATGCACATATTGCTCTTTAATCGTTTCCAAACCAAAAATTTTGAAGTCAAGTTGTGAGAGCATGGTATATCTCCTAGACAAGGCATCAGCAATGACATTATCCTTTCCCTGTTTGTGTTTGATGACATAAGGAAATGACTCAATGAATTCAACCCACTTTGCATGTCTACGGTTCAGTTTAGCTTGACTTCTAATATGTTTTAACGATTCATGATCCGAATGTATAACAAATTCCTTGGGCCATAAATAATGTTGCCATGTTTCTAAAGTTCGAACTAGCGCATATAACTCCTTATCATAAGTAGAATAATTCAAACTTGGCCCACTCAATTTCTCACTAAAATAAGCAACAGGTTTTCTTTCTTGTAACAGAACACCACCCAAACCAATTCCACTAGCATCACATTCTAGTTCAAAAGTCTTAGAAAAGTCTGGAAGCTGGAGTAAGCGTGCATCGCGTAAAGCATTAAAAACAGCACGTAGATGTTCAAGATGATCCTCTAAAGATTTGCTATAAATCAAGATATCATCGAAGTAAACTACCACAAATTTTCCAATGAAAACACGTAAAACCTCGTTCATCAGTCTCATGAATGTGCTAGGAGCATTAGTCAACCCGAAAGGCATTACTAACCACTCATATAACCCGAACTTAGTTTTAAATGCTGTTTTCCATTCATCTCCTAACTTCATGCGAATCTGGTGATAGCCACTACGCAAATCCACTTTAGAGAACATAGTAGAGCCACTTAGTTCATCAAGCATATCGTCTAACCGAGGAATAGGATGGCGATATCTAATGGTGATATTATTAATTGCTCTACAATCCACACACATGCGCCATGTTCCATCTTTCTTAGGTACTAAAATGACTGGTACAGCACAAGGACTAAGAGATTCACGTACGTACCCTTTATCAAGCAATTCGTGAACTTGGCGTTGTATTTCTTGTGTCTCATCAGGGTTGGTTCTGTAAGGTGCTCGGTTGGGCAAGGATGCCCCTGGAATGAGATCAATTTGATGCTCAATCCCTCTAATTGGCGGCAGCCCTGAGGGGATGTCCTTTGGAAAGATGTCAGTGTATTCCTGCAAAAGGTTAGTGACAACAGGAGGCAAAGAGAGGGACATCTCCTCTAGAGAAAACAAAGTTTCTTTGCAGACCAAAGCATAGCATGTAGACCTACAAACAGCCAACTCATTCAAATCAGATTTTGTTGCAAGAAAACAAGCACCTTTCAATTTAATCTCATTCGGCTTAGCACAATCAAGGTTAGATTCTCTCTGTTTATGTTGTTCAAGTCCTTTGGTGACAATCTGGTTTTCACTCTTAGAATTCTCTCGATTTTTCTCTTTGCTAGATCTAGCGATTTCATCCTTTACAATGGCATCAGGCGACATTGGGTGTAGCACAATTTTCTTTTCTTTATGCACAAAAGAGTATTGATTTGTTCTACCATGATGTAAACAATCCTTATCATATTGCCACGGTCTACCTAATAACATAGAACATGCTTGCATAGGTACGACATCGCAATCAACATAATCATGATAGGAACCTAAAGCGAAATGTACTCTTACCATGCGAGTTACCTTGAGTTTGCCGCTGTTGTTGAACCATTGAATGTGGTAGGGCTGAGAGTGTGGTCTAGTGGAGAGTGCTAGCTTCTCCACCATGTCCATGCTGGCTAGATTATTGCAACTCCCACCATCAATGATTATTCGAATGGATCGCTCCTTGATGACGCCTTTTGTGTAAAACAAGTTGTGGCGTTGATTTGGATCGGTGCGAGCAATCTGAGCACTAAGCACACGTTGTGCAATAATACTCAAATATGGGTCAGCATCACCAGCGCTCACGTGCACCTCGTCGTGCTCGGCATTTGGATCGCCGTTTTCATGTTCAGCGAGCAAAGCATATGTTTCTTCATCAAGATCACTTGCTGAGTCATACTCGCCGTCCTCACGGATTATTAGCACACGCTTGTTCGGACACTCCTTCATCATGTGACCGAAACCCTTGCAGCGATGGCACTGAACATCTTTGGTGCGTCCCGTTGATGCGACCGACGACGACGAACTATTTGTAGTAGCTTGTGTGGCACTTTTCGTCGGCGTTGGTCGTGGTGCCGAATTTGCGGTGGTGGACGCCGTTCTGTTGATGGAAGAGGTCGGCGTGGTAGTACGACCAGCAGGGGCAGCAGGGGTGCGCGGTGTCCACGAAGTAGTTCGACCTGCAGAAAAGTTAGTCTTGGCCCACGATTGACGACCCTGCACTTCACGTTCAGCTTTGCAAGCAAGATGGAACAACCGAGTCATCGAATTATAATCCTTATAGTCTAGAATATCCTGGATTTCTCGAGTTAAACCACCTAAGAAACGAGCCATAGAAGCTTCCTCATTCTCAATTAATCCACAACGCAACATGCCAATTTGCAATTCTTGGTAATATTCTTCCACTGAATTCTTACCTTGGTGTAGGCGCTGCAATTTATTCAATAAATCTCTAGCATAGTATGAAGGAACAAATCTATGCCTCATTAGCAATTTCAAGGCTTCCCAAGTGGTGGGTATATTATTTGGATGAGCACGGCAATGTTCTCTCCACCAAACAGAAGCAAAATCAGTGAACTCACTTGTGGCAGCTCTAACTCTTCTATTCTCAGGGAAATCATGGCACGCAAATTTTTGATCCACAAGTAATTCCCAACTAAGGTAACCATCAGGGTCATATTTACCTTCAAATGGTGGCATGTTGAAATTTACCTTAGGGAAAGCATCATCTCGTTCTCGTTCCCTTGGTCGTGGAGGATCACGTCGCATACCTTGCTGATTGAAGCGTAGCCGTTGATGGTTACGATCATTATCGTAATGGATGGGGTTGACCTCCTCCGCATCAGTGGTGTCATCATATTCGTGCTCTTCGTTCTGTTCTTCTAAATCTGTTGGGGGCCTCCCCTGTGGAGCTGAATTGTTGCTTGGACGACGGGGAGGTGGATTGGAAGCACCAGATGCAGCAGCTGCAAAAGTATCAAGTCTAGCCAAAATAGTAGCAAGAGTAGTGTTAGCAATCCCTTGTGCGGCCTCGATGGATCTGAGACGGTCTTCTTGCATTGACATACGCTCATTAGTGAGCCGTACATCCTCGCTAAGACCATCGGTGGCTTCCTCGTCATCTTTTGGAAGTGAGCAATGATGCCCTTGGTTCGTGGAGAGTGATGAAGTGAACTCGTCACCTGACATGGTTAGTTGATGACAAGGAAACAAAAACCACAAGTATAATGTTCCTATCAACTACTAGGTGGCAAGTCTCTCAAGCGCTCAAGCCTATGACCCAAGTTCTTACAAGTTCTTACAATGCAGCAGGCGTTGTCGGCCGTTGGCGTTGTCAAAGGTTCTCCGAAGTTTGTGTAGAGCGATTGCCAAGGGATCGAACGCCTGTACGGGTAGAAAGTGGAGCTTGGACAGGCTTAATTTAGTAGCCAAAGGTTAGCAATAATCCAATCAGTGAATGCAAAATTGAAGAATTGTTCAACGTCTCGTCACTAGTTGCTGACTCGAGGCTAGCAAGGACTGTGACTCAAAACTGTGGTCGGCGACAGTACAGTTCCACAGCAGATGAAAAAACAGCGCGAAAAAAATTCGCGAAAGAAGGGAACTATCTCAAAAGACTGGGAAACTTGTGAAAACAGGTTTAGCACATAAAAATTTTCGGATCTGTTCCAGACTCTTTTTTTTTTTTTTTTTTTTTTTTTTTACGGAACGATCCGATTCGTTTTTCTTTCAAGTGCTATGCAGTCGGACGGCCAGGTGGGCGACCAGTCGGCTAACAGGAGGGCGACCGGTCTGGCGATCAGTCGGGCGGTGGCAATGTGCTTGGGCAAATATGAAGTTCATTCGGCACGATTGGAACGAAGTTTCGTTTCGTGCACCGTTTTGGTACGCGTGTAGTTTACAGTACCATTAGGGACCCATCGTGCATGAATATTTCGCATCGACTCGGACGTACTCGAAATGCTTGTCGAAATGGGATAGGGCATATATGAAGTCCATTCGGGGAGTTTGACACCAATTTTTCTTTCGTGCATCGTTTCCGTCCGGACGAAGCTTGCAGAACACCCTACGACCCGTCGCGGAGCGATGTTTCCACACTCACTCGGACGTATTCGAAACGAATGAAGAACTGTGGCAGCAATGCATGGAAAGTCCACCCGCGCAGTTTGGCCTACATTTTCCTTCCGTGCATCGTTTTATTACGCACGCAGCTTGCAGTACCCGTTGGCACCTATCGCGGAGAAATGTTTTGCACCGACCCGGATGCAACAGAAATGCATGCTGAAATGAGCTTAGGCACACATGAACGCTATTCGGGGTGTCTGCCGCAAGCTTTCTTTTCGTACTCGTTCTGGTACGGACGTGACTTGTAGTACCATTTGTCGTGTAGGTTTCGCACCGACACGGATGAGCCCAAATGGCTTGCTGCAATGAGCTAGGCAGACATGAAGTCCATTCTGGTTGATTGACACTCAGCTTCATCTTATGCGTCGTTTTCTTGTGAAAATCCTTGCACCATACAGTACTCGTCGCGGAGGAATGTTTCACACGACTGGTAAAGATTCGAAACGCATGCCGAAATGTGCTTGGGCATATATGAAGTTCATTCGGCGTGTTTGGAACAATGTTTTGTTTTTTGCACCATTCTAATGCAGCGTGTAGTTTACACTACCATTAGGGACCCATTGTGCATGAATGTTTCGCCGAGCGGTCGTACTCGAAATGCTTGCTGAAAGCGGGCTGGGGCGCATATGAATCCCATTCGGGAGTTTGACACCGAGTTTCGTTTAGTGCATCGTTTCGTTCGGACGCAGCTTGCAGTACCCCTTGCGACCCGTCGCGGAGGGATGTTCGCACTCACTCGGACGTATTCAAAATGAGTGCAGAATTGTGCTGAAGCGCTGGCGAACATCGTATGTTAATTCTGGGTGTTTGGCACTCAGATTCGTTTCGTGCATCGCTTTCGATTTTTTCGGCTTAGGAACTCGTCGTTGTGGAATATTTCACGGCGACTCGGACGGATTCGAAATGCATGCCTAAATGAGTTACAACACAGATGAATTGCATTCGGTGTGTTTGGCACCGGCTTCATTTCGTTCACCGTTTTCGTTTCGTGCCGCAATGTTTCATTTTGGCGTGCTAGGTTGCAGCGTGTAAGGTGCTTGCCATAATGTTCCATTTCGTGCATCATTTTCGGCGTGCGTGGTGTTTGCCACAATGTGTCATTTCGTGCATCATTTTCATTTTCGAATGGCTTCCGCTGCAGTGCCCGTTGGGACGCGTCGTGGAGGAATGTTTCAGACCTACTCGAATGGATTCGATACAAATGATGAAAAGCACTAGCAAACATCGTAAGTTCGTTCGGGTTGTTTTGCACTCGGTTCTGTTTCGTGCATCGGTTTCGTTTGTAATCAGCTTTTATTACCCGTGGGAACCCGTCGTGGTGGAACATTTGACACCGACTCGGACATATTCAAAATGCATGCGAAATGAGTGGGAGCACATATGAATTCCACCTTTCGATGTGTTTGGCACTCAGTTTCATCTCGGGCAGCGTTTTGAGCGGGCGCCGCTTGTTGTATTCGTTCGTGCTCATCGGCGGAGAAATGTTTCACAACAACTCGGACTGACTCGAAATGCATGCGGAATGTGCTTGGGCAAATATGAAGTTCATTCGACCGCGATTGGAGCGAAGTTTCGTTTAGTGCACCGTTTTAATGCAGCGTGTAGTTTACAGTACCATTAGGGACCCATCGTGCATGAATATTTCGCATCGACTCGGACGTACTCGAAATGCTTGTCGAAATGGGATAGGGCATATATGAAGTCCATTCGGGGAGTTTGACACCAATTTTCCTTTCGTGCATCGTTTCCGTCCGGACGAAGCTTGCAGAACACCCTACGACCCGTCGCGGAGCGATGTTTCCACACTCACTCGGACGTATTCGAAACGAATGAAGAACTGTGGCAGCAATGCATGGAAAGTCCACCCGCGCAGTTTGGCCTACATTTTCCTTCCGTGCATCGTTTTATTACGCACGCAGCTTGCAGTACCCGTTGGCACCTATCGCGGAGAAATGTTTTGCACCGACCCGGATGCAACAGAAATGCATGCCGAAATGAGCTTAGGCACACATGAACGCTATTCGGGGTGTCTGCCGCAAGCTTTCTTTTCGTACTCGTTCTGGTACGGACGTGACTTGTAGTACCATTTGTCGTGTAGGTTTCGCACCGACACGGATGAGCCCAAATGGCTTGCTGCAATGAGCTAGGCAGACATGAAGTCCATTCTGGTTGATTGACACTCAGCTTCATCTTATGCGTCGTTTTCTTGTGAAAATCCTTGCACCATACAGTACTCGTCGCGGAGGAATGTTTCCACACGACTGGTAAAGATTCAAAGCATGCGAAATGTGCTTGGGCATATATGAAGTTCATTCGGCATGTTTGGAACAATGTTTTGTTTTTGCACCATTCTGAAATGCGCGTGTAGTTTACACTACCATTAGGGACCCATTGTGCATGAATGTTTCGCCGAGCCGGTCCTACTCGAAATGCTTGCTGAAGCGGGCTGGGGCGCATATGAATCCCATTCGGGAGTTTGACACGAGTTTCGTTTAGTGCATCGTTTCGTTCGGACGCAGCTTGCAGTACCCCTTGCGACCCGTCGCGGAGGGATGTTCGCACTCACTCGGACGTATTCAAAATGAGTGCAGAATTGTGCTGAAAGCGCTGGCGAACATCGTATGTTAATTCTGGGTGTTTGGCACTCAGATTCGTTTAGATGCATCGCTTTTCGATTTTTCGGCTTAGGAACTTCGTCGTTGTGGAATATTTCACGGCGACTCGGATGGTCGAAATGCATGCCTAAATGAGTTACAACACATATGAATTGCATTCGGTGTGTTTGGCACCGGCTTCATTTCGTTCACCGTTTCGTTTAGTGCCGCAATGTTTCATTTTGGCGTGCTAGGTTGCAGCGTGTAAGGTGCTTGCCATAATGTTCCATTTAAGTGCATCATTTTAGGCGTGCGTGGTGTTTGCCACAATGTGTCATTCTTGCATCATTTTAATTTTCGAATGGATTCAGATGCAGTGCCCGTTGTGACGCGTCGTGGAGGAATGTTTCAGACCTACTCGAATGGATTCGATACAAATGATGAAAAGCACTAGCAAACATCGTAAGTTCGTTCGGGTTGTTTTGCACTCGGTTCTGTTTCGTGCATCGGTTTCGTTTGTAATCAGCTTTTATTACCCGTGGGAACCCGTCGTGGTGGAACATTTGACACCGACTTCGGACATATTCAAAATGCATGCGAAATGAGTGGGAGCACATATGAATTCCACTTTCGATGTGTTTGGCACTCAGTTTCATCTCGGGCAGCGTTTTGAGCGGGCGCCGCTTGTTGTATTCGTTCGTGCTAATAGCGGAGAAATGTTTCACAACAAATCGTACTGACTCGAAAAGCATGCCGGAATGTGCTTGGGCAAATATGAAGTTCATTCGGCACGATTGGAGCGAAGTTTCGTTTAGTGCACCGTTTTGAATGCAGCGTGTAGTTTACAGTACCATTAGGGACCCATCGTGCATGAATATTTCGCATCGACTCGGACGTACTCGAAATGCTTGTCGAAATGGGATAGGGCATATATGAAGTCCATTCGGGGAGTTTGACACCAATTTTCCTTTCGTGCATCGTTTCCGTCCGGACGAAGCTTGCAGAACACCCTACGACCCGTCGCGGAGCGATGTTTCCACACTCACTCGGACGTATTCGAAACGAATGAAGAACTGTGGCAGCAATGCATGGAAAGTCCACCCGCGCCAGTTTGGCCTACATTTTCCTTCCGTGCATCGTTTTGATACGCCGCGCAGCTTGCAGTACCCGTTGGCACCTATCGCGGAGAAATGTTTTGCACCGACCGGATGCAACAGAAATGCATGCGAAATGAGCTTAGGCACACATGAGCAGCTATTCGGGTGTCTGCCGCATAAGCTTTCTTTTGTACTCGTTCTGATGCGGACGTGACTTGTAGTACCATTTGTCGTGTAGGTTTCGCACCGACACGGATGAGCCCAAATGGCTTGCTGCAATGAGCTAGGCAGACATGAAGTCCATTCTGGTTGATTGACACTCAGCTTCATCTTTTGCGTCGTTTTCTTGTGAAAATCCTTGCACCATACAGTACTCGTCGCGGAGGAATGTTTCACCACGACTAGTAAAGATTCAAAGCATGCGAAATGTGCTTGGGCATATATGAAGTTCATTCGGCATGTTTGGAACAATGTTTTGTTTTTGCACCATTCTGAAATGCAGCGTGTAGTTTACACTACCATTAGGGACCCATTGTGCATGAATGTTTCGCCGAGCCGGTCGTACTCGAAATGCTTGCTGAAACGGGCTGGGGCGCATATGAATCCCATTCGGGGAGTTTGACACCATGTTTCGTTTCGTGCGTCGTTTTCGTTCGGACGCAGCTTGCAGTACCCCTTGCGACCCGTCGCGGAGGGATGTTTCGCACTCACTCGGACGTATTCAAAATGAGTGCAGAATTGTGCTGAAACGCACAAGCGAACATCGTATGTTAATTCTGGGTGTTTGGCACTCAGATTCGTTTCGTGCATCGTTTTCGATTTTTTCGGCTTAGGAACTCGTCGTTGTGGAATATTTCACGGCGACTCGGACGGATTCGAAATGCATGCCTAAATGAGTTACAACACATATGAATTGCATTCGGTGTGTTTGGCACCCGGCTTCATTTCGTTCACCGTTTTCGTTTCGTGCCGCAATGTTTCATTTTGGCGTGCTAGGTTGCAGCGTGTAAGGTGCTTGCCATAATGTTCCATTTCGTGCATCATTTTTGGCGTGCGTGGTGTTTGCCACAATGTGTCATTTCGTGCATCATTTTCATTTTCGAATGGCTTCCGCTGCAGTGCCCGTTGGGACGCGTCGTGGAGGAATGTTTCAGACCTACTCGAATGGATTCGATACAAATGATGAAAAGCACTAGCAAACATCGTAAGTTCGTTTGGGTTGTTTTGCACTCGGTTCTGTTTCGTGCATCGGTTTCGTTTGTAATCAGCTTTTATTACCCGTGGGAACCCGTCGTGGTGGAACATTTGACACCGACTCGGACATATTCAAAATGCATGCCGAAATGAGTGGGAGCACATATGAATTCCACTCGATGTGTTTGGCACTCAGTTTCATCTCGGGCAACGTTTTGAGCGGGCGCCGCTTGTTGTATTCGTTCGTGCTCATCAGCGGAGAAATGTTTCACAACAACTCGGACTGACTCGAAATGCATGCGGAATGTGCTTGGGCAAATATGAAGTTCATTCGGCCGCGATTGGAGCGAAGTTCGTTTAGTGCACCGTTTTAATGCAGCGTGTAGTTTACAGTACCATTAGGGACCCATCGTGCATGAATATTTCGCATCGACTCGGACGTACTCGAAATGCTTGTCGAAATGGGATAGGGCATATATGAAGTCCATTCGGGGAGTTTGACACCAATTTTCCTTTCGTGCATCGTTTCCGTCCGGACGAAGCTTGCAGAACACCCTACGACCCGTCGCGGGCGTGTTTCCACACTCACTCGGACGTATTCGAAGCGAATGAAGAACTGTGGCAGCAATGCATGGAAAGTCCACCAGCGCAGTTTGGCCTACATTTTCCTTCCGTGCATCGTTTTGATACGCCGCGCGGCTTGCAGTACCCGTTGGCACCTATCGGCGGAGAAATGTTTTGCACCGACCGGATGCAACAGAAATGCATGCGAAATGAGCTTAGGCACACATGAGCGCTATTCGGTGTCTGCCGCAAGCTTTCTTTGTACTCGTTCTGATGCGGACGTGACTTGTAGTACCATTTGTCGTGTAGGTTTCGCACCGACACGGATGAGCCCAAATGGCTTGCTGCAATGAGCTAGGCAGACATGAAGTCCATTCTGGTTGATTGACACTCAGCTTCATCTTATCGTCGTTTTCTTGTGAAAATCCTTGCACCATACAGTACTCGTCAGCGGAGGAATGTTTCACCACGACTGGTAAAGATTCAAAGCATGCGAAATGTGCTTGGGCATATATGAAGTTCATTCGGCATGTTTGGAACAATGTTTTGTTTTTGCACCATTCTGAAATGCAGCGTGTAGTTTACACTACCATTAGGGACCCATTGTGCATGAATGTTTCGCCGAGCGGTCGTACTCGAAATGCTTGCTGAAGCGGGCTGGGGCGCATATGAATCCCATTCGGGAGTTTGACACGAGTTTCGTTTAGTGCATCGTTTCGTTCGGACGCGGCTTGCAGTACCCCTTGCGACCCGTCGCGGAGGGATGTTCGCACTCACTCGGACGTATTCAAAATGAGTGCAGAATTGTGCTGAAAGCGCTGGCGAACATCGTATGTTAATTCTGGGTGTTTGGCACTCAGATTCGTTTAGATGCATCGCTTCGATTTTTAGGCTTAGGAACTTCGTCGTTGTGGAATATTTCACGGCGACTCGGACGGATTCGAAATGCATGCCTAAATGAGTTACAACACATATGAATTGCATTCGGTGTGTTTGGCACCGGCTTCATTCGTTCACCGTTTCGTTTAGTGCCGCAATGTTTCATTTTGGCGTGCTAGGTTGCAGCGTGTAAGGTGCTTGCCATAATGTTCCATTTCGTGCATCATTTTAGGCGTGCGTGGTGTTTGCCACAATGTGTCATTTAAATTGCATCATTTTCATTTCGAATGGCTTCGCTGCAGTGCCCGTTGGGGCCAGCGTCGTGGAGGAATGTTTCAGACCTACTCGAATGGATTCGATACAAATGATGAAAAGCACTAGCAAACATCGTAAGTTCGTTCGGGTTGTTTTGCACTCGGTTCTGTTTAGTGCATCGGTTTCGTTTGTAATCAGCTTTTATTACCCGTGGGAACCCGTCGTGGTGGAACATTTGACACCGACTTCGGACATATTCAAAATGCATGCGAAATGAGTGGGAGCACATATGAATTCCACTCGATGTGTTTGGCACTCAGTTTCATCTCGAACAGCGTTTTGAGCGGGCGCCGCTTGTTGTATTCGTTCGTGCTCATCGCGGAGAAATGTTTCACAACAACTCGGACTGACTCGAAATGCATGCGGAATGTGCTTGGGCAAATATGAAGTTCATTCGGCCGCGATTGGAGCGAAGTTTCGTTTAGTGCACCGTTTTAATGCAGCGTGTAGTTTACAGTACCATTAGGGACCCATCGTGCATGAATATTTCGCATCGACTTCGGACGTACTCGAAATGCTTGTCGAAATGGGATAGGGCATATATGAAGTCCATTCGGGAGTTTGACACCAATTTTCCTTCGTGCATCGTTTCCGTCCGGACGAAGCTTGCAGAACACCCTGCGACCCGTCGCGGGCGATGTTTCCACACTCACTTTCGGACGTATTCGAAGCGAATGAAGAACTGTGGCAGCAATGCATGGAAAGTCCACCAGCGCCAGTTTGGCCTACATTTTCCTTCCGTGCATCGTTTTGATCATACGCGGCTTGCAGTACCGTTGGCACCTATCGCGGAGAAATGTTTTGCACCGACCGGATGCAACAGAAATGCATGCGAAATGAGCTTAGGCACACATGAGCAGCTATTCGGGTGTCTGCCGCAAGCTTTCTTTTAAATACTCGTTCTGATACGGACGTGACTTGTAGTACCATTTGTCGTGTAGGTTTCGCACCGACGGATGAGCCCAAATGGCTTGCTGCAATGAGCTAGGCAGACATGAAGTCCATTCTGGTTGATTGACACTCAGCTTCATCTTATCGTCGTTTTCTTGTGAAAATCCTTGCACCATACAGTACTCGTCAGCGGAGGAATGTTTCACCACGACTGGTAAAGATTCAAAGCATGCGAAATGTGCTTGGGCATATATGAAGTTCATTCGGCATGTTTGGAACAATGTTTTGTTTTTGCACCATTCTGAAATGCGCGTGTAGTTTACACTACCATTAGGGACCCATTGTGCATGAATGTTTCGCCGAGCGGTCGTACTCGAAATGCTTGCTGAAGCGGGCTGGGGCGCATATGAATCCCATTCGGGAGTTTGACACGAGTTTCGTTTAGTGCATCGTTTCGTTCGGACGCAGCTTGCAGTACCCCTTGCGACCCGTCGCGGAGGGATGTTCGCACTCACTCGGACGTATTCAAAATGAGTGCAGAATTGTGCTGAAAGCGCACAGCGAACATCGTATGTTAATTCTGGGTGTTTGGCACTCAGATTCGTTTAGATGCATCGCTTTTCGATTTTTCGGCTTAGGAACTCGTCGTTGTGGAATATTTCACGGCGACTCGGACGGATTCGAAATGCATGCCTAAATGAGTTACAACACAGATGAATTGCATTCGGTGTGTTTGGCACCGGCTTCATTTCGTTTACCGTTTTCGTTTCGTGCCGCAATGTTTCATTTTGGCGTGCTAGGTTGCAGCGTGTAAGGTGCTTGCCATAATGTTCCATTTCGTGCATCATTTTTGGCGTGCGTGGTGTTTGCCACAATGTGTCATTTCGTGCATCATTTTCATTTTCGAATGGCTTCCGCTGCAGTGCCCGTTGGGGCCAGCGTCGTGGAGGAATGTTTCAGAAATACTCGAATGGATTCGATACAAATGATGAAAAGCACTAGCAAACATCGTAAGTTCGTTTGGGTTGTTTTGCACTCGGTTCTGTTTCGTGCATCGGTTTCGTTTGTAATCAGCTTTTATTACCCGTGGGAACCCGTCGTGGTGGAACATTTGACACCGACTCGGACATATTCAAAATGCATGCCGAAATGAGTGGGAGCACATATGAATTCCACTTTCGATGTGTTTGGCACTCAGTTTCATCTCGGGCAGCGTTTTGAGCGGGCGCCGCTTGTTGTATTCGTTCGTGCTCATCGCGGAGAAATGTTTCACAACAACTCGGACTGACTCGAAATGCATGCGGAATGTGCTTGGGCAAATATGAAGTTCATTCGACACGATTGGAGCGAAGTTTCGTTTAGTGCACCGTTTTGTCTGCAGCGTGTAGTTTACAGTACCATTAGGGACCCAT
Source organism: Rhipidocladum racemiflorum (assembly GCA_036346355.1). Taxonomy (NCBI): domain Eukaryota; kingdom Viridiplantae; phylum Streptophyta; class Magnoliopsida; order Poales; family Poaceae; genus Rhipidocladum; species Rhipidocladum racemiflorum. Next base: position 47,427,973 of record CM070572.1, on the reverse strand, counting down.
CGTGCATGAATATTTCGCATCGACTCGGACGTACTCGAAATGCTTGTCGAAATGGGATAGGGCATATATGAAGTCCATTCGGGGAGTTTGACACCAATTTTCCTTTCGTGCATCGTTTCCGTCCGGACGAAGCTTGCAGAACACCCTGCGACCCGTCGCGGGCGATGTTTCCACACTCACTTTCGGACGTATTCGAAGCGAATGAAGAACTGTGGCAGCAATGCATGGAAAGTCCACCAGCGCAGTTTGGCCTACATTTTCCTTCCGTGCATCGTTTTGATACGCCGCGCAGCTTGCAGTACCCGTTGGCACCTATCGCGGAGAAATGTTTTGCACCGACCGGATGCAACAGAAATGCATGCGAAATGAGCTTAGGCACACATGAGCAGCTATTCGGGTGTCTGCCGCAAGCTTTCTTTTCGTACTCGTTCTGATGCGGACGTGACTTGTAGTACCATTTGTCGTGTAGGTTTCGCACCGACACGGATGAGCCCAAATGGCTTGCTGCAATGAGCTAGGCAGACATGAAGTCCATTCTGGTTGATTGACACTCAGCTTCATCTTATCGTCGTTTTCTTGTGAAAATCCTTGCACCATACAGTACTCGTCGCGGAGGAATGTTTCACCACGACTGGTAAAGATTCAAAGCATGCGAAATGTGCTTGGGCATATATGAAGTTCATTCGGCATGTTTGGAACAATGTTTTGTTTTTGCACCATTCTGAAATGCAGCGTGTAGTTTACACTACCATTAGGGACCCATTGTGCATGAATGTTTCGCCGAGCGGTCGTACTCGAAATGCTTGCTGAAAGCGGGCTGGGGCGCATATGAATCCCATTCGGGAGTTTGACACGAGTTTCGTTTAGTGCATCGTTTCGTTCGGACGCGGCTTGCAGTACCCCTTGCGACCCGTCGCGGAGGGATGTTCGCACTCACTCGGACGTATTCAAAATGAGTGCAGAATTGTGCTGAAAGCGCATAGCGAACATCGTATGTTAATTCTGGGTGTTTGGCACTCAGATTCGTTTAGATGCATCGCTTCGATTTTTCAGCTTAGGAACTTCGTCGTTGTGGAATATTTCACGGCGACTCGGACGGTCGAAATGCATGCCTAAATGAGTTACAACACATATGAATTGCATTCGGTGTGTTTGGCACCCGGCTTCATTTCGTTCACCGTTTTCGTTTCGTGCCGCAATGTTTCATTTTGGCGTGCTAGGTTGCAGCGTGTAAGGTGCTTGCCATAATGTTCCATTTAAGTGCATCATTTTAGCGTCGCGTGGTGTTTGCCACAATGTGTCATTTAAGTGCATCATTTTCATTTTGAATGGCTTCGCTGCAGTGCCCGTTGGGACGCGTCGTGGAGGAATGTTTCAGACCTACTCGAATGGATTCGATACAAATGATGAAAAGCACTAGCAAACATCGTAAGTTCGTTCGGGTTGTTTTGCACTCGGTTCTGTTTCGTGCATCGGTTTCGTTTGTAATCAGCTTTTATTACCCGTGGGAACCCGTCGTGGTGGAACATTTGACACCGACTTCGGACATATTCAAAATGCATGCGAAATGAGTGGGAGCACATATGAATTCCACTTTCGATGTGTTTGGCACTCAGTTTCATCTCGGGCAGCGTTTTGAGCGGGCGCCGCTTGTTGTATTCGTTCGTGCTCATCGCGGAGAAATGTTTCACAACAACATCGGACTGACTCGAAATGCATGCGGAATGTGCTTGGGCAAATATGAAGTTCATTCGACGCGATTGGAGCGAAGTTTCGTTTAGTGCACCGTTTTAATCTGGCGTGTAGTTTACAGTACCATTAGGGACCCATCGTGCATGAATATTTCGCATCGACTCGGACGTACTCGAAATGCTTGTCGAAATGGGATAGGGCATATATGAAGTCCATTCGGGGAGTTTGACACCAATTTTCCTTTCGTGCATCGTTTCCGTCCGGACGAAGCTTGCAGAACACCCTACGACCCGTCGCGGAGCGATGTTTCCACACTCACTCGGACGTATTCGAAACGAATGAAGAACTGTGGCAGCAATGCATGGAAAGTCCAGCCGCCGCAGTTTGGCCTACATTTTCCTTCCGTGCATCGTTTTGATACGCCGCGCGCAGCTTGCAGTACCCGTTGGCACCTATCGCGGAGAAATGTTTTGCACCGACCGGATGCAACAGAAATGCATGCGAAATGAGCTTAGGCACACATGAGCAGCTATTCGGGGTGTCTGCCGCAAGCTTTCTTTTCGTACTCGTTCTGGTACGGACGTGACTTGTAGTACCATTTGTCGTGTAGGTTTCGCACCGACACGGATGAGCCCAAATGGCTTGCTGCAATGAGCTAGGCAGACATGAAGTCCATTCTGGTTGATTGACACTCAGCTTCATCTTATGCGTCGTTTTCTTGTGAAAATCCTTGCACCATACAGTACTCGTCGCGGAGGAATGTTTCACCACGACTGGTAAAGATTCAAAGCATGCGAAATGTGCTTGGGCATATATGAAGTTCATTCGGCATGTTTGGAACAATGTTTTGTTTTTGCACCATTCTGAAATGCAGCGTGTAGTTTACATTACCATTAGGGACCCATTGTGCATGAATGTTTCGCCGAGCGGTCGTACTCGAAATGCTTGCTGAAGCGGGCTGGGGCGCATATGAATCCCATTCGGGAGTTTGACACGAGTTTCGTTTAGTGCATCGTTTCGTTCGGACGCGGCTTGCAGTACCCCTTGCGACCCGTCGCGGAGGGATGTTCGCACTCACTCGGACGTATTCAAAATGAGTGCAGAATTGTGCTGAAAGCGCAAGCGAACATCGTATGTTAATTCTGGGTGTTTGGCACTCAGTTTCGTTCGATGCATCGCTTTCGATTTTTCAGCTTAGGAACTTCGTCGTTGTGGAATATTTCACGGCGACTCGGACGGTCGAAATGCATGCCTAAATGAGTTACAACACATATGAATTGCATTCGGTGTGTTTGGCACCCGGCTTCATTCGTTCACCGTTTTAGTTTCGTGCGCAATGTTTCATTTTGGCGTGCTAGGTTGCAGCGTGTAAGGTGCTTGCCATAATGTTCCATTTAGTGCATCATTTTAGGCGTGCGTGGTGTTTGCCACAATGTGTCATTTAGTGCATCATTTTCATTTCGAATGGCTTCGCTGCAGTGCCCGTTGGGGCGGCGTCGTGGAGGAATGTTTCAGACCTACTCGAATGGATTCGATACAAATGATGAAAAGCACTAGCAAACATCGTAAGTTCTTTCGGGTTGTTTTGCACTCGGTTCTGTTTAGTGCATCGGTTTCGTTTGTAATCAGCTTTTATTACCCGTGGGAACCCGTCGTGGTGGAACATTTGACACCGACTTCGGACATATTCAAAATGCATGCGAAATGAGTGGGAGCACATATGAATTCCACTCGATGTGTTTGGCACTCAGTTTCATCTCGGGCAGCGTTTTGAGCGGGCGCCGCTTGTTGTATTCGTTCGTGCTCATCGGCGGAGAAATGTTTCACAACAACTTTCGGACGGACTCGAAATGCATGCGGAATGTGCTTGGGCAAATATGAAGTTCATTCGACACGATTGGAGCGAAGTTTCGTTTAGTGCACCGTTTTGGTGCAGCGTGTAGTTTACAGTACCATTAGGGACCCATCGTGCATGAATATTCGCATCGACTCGGACGTACTCGAAATGCTTGTCGAAATGGGATAGGGCATATATGAAGTCCATTCGGGAGTTTGACACCAATTTTCCTTTCGTGCATCGTTTCCGTCCGGACGAAGCTTGCAGAACACCCTGCGACCCGTCAGCGGGCGATGTTTCCACACTCACTCGGACGTATTCGAAGCGAATGAAGAACTGTGGCAGCAATGCATGGAAAGTCCACCAGCGCCAGTTTGGCCTACATTTTCCTTCCGTGCATCGTTTTGATCATACGCAGCTTGCAGTACCCGTTGGCACCTATCGCGGAGAAATGTTTTGCACCGACCGGATGCAACAGAAATGCATGCGAAATGAGCTTAGGCACACATGAGCAGCTATTCGGGTGTCTGCCGCAAGCTTTCTTTTCGTACTCGTTCTGAATGCGGACGTGACTTGTAGTACCATTTGTCGTGTAGGTTTCGCACCGACACGGATGAGCCCAAATGGCTTGCTAAAATGAGCTAGGCAGACATGAAGTCCATTCTGGTTGATTGACACTCAGCTTCATCTTATCGTCGTTTTCTTGTGAAAATCCTTGCACCATACAGTACTCGTCGCGGAGGAATGTTTCACCACGACTGGTAAAGATTCAAAGCATGCGAAATGTGCTTGGGCATATATGAAGTTCATTCGGCATGTTTGGAACAATGTTTTGTTTTTGCACCATTCTGAAATGCAGCGTGTAGTTTACATTACCATTAGGGACCCATTGTGCATGAATGTTTCGCCGAGCGGTCGTACTCGAAATGCTTGCTGAAGCGGGCTGGGGCGCATATGAATCCCATTCGGGAGTTTGACACGAGTTTCGTTTAGTGCATCGTTTTCGTTCGGACGCAGCTTGCAGTACCCCTTGCGACCCGTCGCGGAGGGATGTTCGCACTCACTCGGACGTATTCAAAATGAGTGCAGAATTGTGCTGAAAGCACAAGCGAACATCGTATGTTAATTCTGGGTGTTTGGCACTCAGTTTCGTTCGATGCATCGCTTTCGATTTTTCAGCTTAGGAACTTCGTCGTTGTGGAATATTTCACGGCGACTCGGACGGTCGAAATGCATGCCTAAATGAGTTACAACACATATGAATTGCATTCGGTGTGTTTGGCACCCGGCTTCATTCGTTCACCGTTTCGTTTCGTGCCGCAATGTTTCATTTTGGCGTGCTAGGTTGCAGCGTGTAAGGTGCTTGCCATAATGTTCCATTTCGTGCATCATTTTAGGCGTGCGTGGTGTTTGCCACAATGTGTCATTTAAATAGTGCATCATTTTCATTTTGAATGGCTTCGCTGCAGTGCCCGTTGGGACGCGTCGTGGAGGAATGTTTCAGACCTACTCGAATGGATTCGATACAAATGATGAAAAGCACTAGCAAACATCGTAAGTTCTTTGGGGTGTTTTGCACTCGGTTCTGTTTAGTGCATCGGTTTCGTTTGTAATCAGCTTTTATTACCCGTGGGAACCCGTCGTGGTGGAACATTTGACACCGACTTCGGACATATTCAAAATGCATGCGAAATGAGTGGGAGCACATATGAATTCCACTCGATGTGTTTGGCACTCAGTTTCATCTCGGGCAGCGTTTTGAGCGGGCGCGCTTGTTGTATTCGTTCGTGCTCATCAGCGGAGAAATGTTTCACAACAACCGGACGGACTCGAAATGCATGCGGAATGTGCTTGGGCAAATATGAAGTTCATTCGACGCGATTGGAGCGAAGTTTCGTTTAGTGCACCGTTTTAATCTGGCGTGTAGTTTACAGTACCATTAGGGACCCATCGTGCATGAATATTTACGCATCGACTCGGACGTACTCGAAATGCTTGTCGAAATGGGATAGGGCATATATGAAGTCCATTCGGGAGTTTGACACCAATTTTCCTTCGTGCATCGTTTCCGTCCGGACGAAGCTTGCAGAACACCCTGCGACCCGTCGCGGGCCATGTTTCCACACTCACTCGGACGTATTCGAAGCGAATGAAGAACTGTGGCAGCAATGCATGGAAAGTCCACCAGCGCAGTTTGGCCTACATTTTCCTTCCGTGCATCGTTTTGATACGCCGCGCAGCTTGCAGTACCCGTTGGCACCTATCGCGGAGAAATGTTTTGCACCGACCGGATGCAACAGAAATGCATGCGAAATGAGCTTAGGCACACATGAGCAGCTATTCGGTGTCTGCCGCCAAGCTTTCTTTTCGTACTCGTTCTGGTACGGGCGTGACTTGTAGTACCATTTGTCGTGTAGGTTTCGCACCGAGCGGATGAGCCCAAATGGCTTGCTAAAATGAGCTAGGCAGACATGAAGTCCATTCTGGTTGATTGACACTCAGCTTCATCTTATCGTCGTTTTCTTGTGAAAATCCTTGCACCATACAGTACTCGTCGCGGAGGAATGTTTCACCACGACTAGTAAAGATTCAAAGCATGCGAAATGTGCTTGGGCATATATGAAGTTCATTCGGCATGTTTGGAACAATGTTTTGTTTTTGCACCATTCTGAAATGCGCGTGTAGTTTACATTACCATTAGGGACCCATTGTGCATGAATGTTTCGCCGAGCGGTCGTACTCGAAATGCTTGCTGAAGCGGGCTGGGGCGCATATGAATCCCATTCGGGAGTTTGACACGAGTTTCGTTTAGTGCATCGTTTCGTTCGGACGCGGCTTGCAGTACCCCTTGCGACCCGTCGCGGAGGGATGTTCGCACTCACTCGGACGTATTCAAAATGAGTGCAGAATTGTGCTGAAAGCGCTGGCGAACATCGTATGTTAATTCTGGGTGTTTGGCACTCAGTTTCGTTCGATGCATCGCTTTTCGATTTTTCAGCTTAGGAACTTCGTCGTTGTGGAATATTTCACGGCGACTTCGGACGGTCGAAATGCATGCCTAAATGAGTTACAACACATATGAATTGCATTCGGTGTGTTTGGCACCCGGCTTCATTCGTTCACCGTTTTCGTTTCGTGCCGCAATGCTTCATTTTGGCGTGCTAGGTTGCAGCGTGTAAGGTGCTTGACATAATGTTCCATTTCGTGCATCATTTTCGGCGTGCGTGGTGTTTGCCACAATGTGTCATTTCGTGCATCATTTTCATTTGAATGGCTTCGCTGCAGTGCCCGTTGGGGGCGTCGTTGAGGAATGTTTCAGACCTACTAGAATGGATTCGATACAAATGATGAAAAGCACTAGCAAACATCGTAAGTTCTTTCGGGGTGTTTTGCACTCGGTTCTGTTTATTTCATCGTTTTCGTTTGTAATCAGCTTTTATTACCCGTGGGAACCCGTCGTGGTGGAACATTTGACACCGACTTCGGACATATTCAAAATGCATGCGAAATGAGTGGGAGCACATATGAATTCCACTTTCGATGTGTTTGGCACTCAGTTTCATCTCGGGCAGCGTTTTGAGCGGGCGCCGCTTGTTGTATTCGTTCGTGCTCATCAGCGGAGAAATGTTTCACAACAACTCGGACGGACTCGAAATGCATGCGGAATGTGCTTGGGCAAATATGAAGTTCATTCGACGCGATTGGAGCGAAGTTTCGTTTAGTGCACCGTTTTGAATGCAGCGTGTAGTTTACAGTAACATTAGGGACCCATCGTGCATGAATATTACGCATCGACTCGGACGTACTCGAAATGCTTGTCGAAATGGGATAGGGCATATATGAAGTCCATTCGGGGAGTTTGACACCAATTTTCCTTTCGTGCATCGTTTCCGTCCGGACGAAGCTTGCAGAACACCCTACGACCCGTCGCGGAGCGATGTTTCCACACTCACTCGGACGTATTCGAAACGAATGAAGAACTGTGGCAGCAATGCATGGAAAGTCCACCAGCGCCAGTTTGGCCTACATTTTCCTTCCGTGCATCGTTTTGATACGCCGCGCAGCTTGCAGTACCCGTTGGCACCTATCGCGGAGAAATGTTTTGCACCGACCCGGATGCAACAGAAATGCATGCCGAAATGAGCTTAGGCACACATGAACGCTATTCGGGGTGTCTGCCGCAAGCTTTCTTTTCGTACTCGTTCTGGTACGGACGTGACTTGTAGTACCATTTGTCGTGTAGGTTTCGCACCGACACGGATGAGCCCAAATGGCTTGCTAAAATGAGCTAGGCAGACATGAAGTCCATTCTGGTTGATTGACACTCAGCTTCATCTTATGCGTCGTTTTCTTGTGAAAATCCTTGCACCATACAGTACTCGTCGCGGAGGAATGTTTCACCACGACTAGTAAAGATTCAAGCATGCGAAATGTGCTTGGGCATATATGAAGTTCATTCGGCATGTTTGGAACAATGTTTTGTTTTTGCACCATTCTGAAATGCAGCGTGTAGTTTACATTACCATTAGGGACCCATTGTGCATGAATGTTTCGCCGAGCGGTCGTACTCGAAATGCTTGCTGAAGCGGGCTGGGGCGCATATGAATCCCATTCGGGAGTTTGACACGAGTTTCGTTTAGTGCATCGTTTCGTTCGGACGCGGCTTGCAGTACCCCTTGCGACCCGTCGCGGAGGGATGTTCGCACTCACTCGGACGTATTCAAAATGAGTGCAGAATTGTGCTGAAAGCGCAAGCGAACATCGTATGTTAATTCTGGGTGTTTGGCACTCAGTTTCGTTCGATGCATCGCTTTCGATTTTTTCAGCTTAGGAACTCGTCGTTGTGGAATATTTCACGGCGACCGGACGGATTCGAAATGCATGCCTAAATGAGTTACAACACATATGAATTGCATTCGGTGTGTTTGGCACCCGGCTTTGTTTCGTGCCGCGATGTTTCATTTTGGCGTGCTAGGTTGCAGCGTGTAAGGTGCTTGCCATAATGTTCCGTTTAAATGCATCATTTTAGGCGTGCGTGGTGTTTGCCACAATGTGTCATTTAAATTGCATCATTTTCATTTTGAATGGCTTCCGCTGCAGTGCCCGTCGGGACGCGTCGTGGAGGAATGTTTCATACCTACACGAATGGATTCGATACAAATGATGAAAAGCACTAGCAAACATCGTAAGTTCTTTCGGGGTGTTTGGCACTCGGTTCTGTTTCGTGCATCAGTTTCGTTTGTAATCAGCTTTTATTACCATCGGGAACCCGTCGTGGTGGAACATTTGACACCGACTCGGGCATATTCAAAATGCATGCCGAAATGAGTGGGAGCACATATGAATTCCACTCGATGTGTTTGGCACTCAGTTTCATCTCGGGCAACGTTTTCGAACGGGCGCCGCTTGTTGTATTCGTTCGTGCTCATCGCGGAGAAATGTTTCACAACAACTCGGACTGACTCGAAATGCATGCGGAATGTGCTTGGGCAAATATGAAGTTCATTCGACGCGATTGGAGCGAAGTTTCGTTTAGTGCACCGTTTTAATGCAGCGTGTAGTTTACAGTACCATTAGGGACCCATCGTGCATGAATATTTACGCATCGACTTCGGACGTACTCGAAATGCTTGTCGAAATGGGATAGGGCATATATGAAGTCCATTCGGGGAGTTTGACACCAATTTTCCTTTCGTGCATCGTTTCCGTCCGGACGAAGCTTGCAGAACACCCTACGACCCGTCGCGGAGCGATGTTTCCACACTCACTCGGACGTATTAAAGCGAATGAAGAACTGTGGCAGCAATGCATGGAAAGTCCACTCGCGCGGTTTGGCCTACATTTTCCTTCCGTGCATCGTTTTGATACGCCGCGCAGCTTGCAGTACCCGTTGGCACCTATCGCGGAGAAATGTTTTGCACCGACCGGATGCAACAGAAATGCATGCGAAATGAGCTTAGGCACACATGAGCAGCTATTCGGGTGTCTGCCGCAAGCTTTCTTTTAGTACTCGTTCTGAATGCGGACGTGACTTGTAGTACCATTTGTCGTGTAGGTTTCGCACCGACACGGATGAGCCCAAATGGCTTGCTACAATGAGCTAGGCAGACATGAAGTCCATTCTGGTTGATTGACACTCAGCTTCATCTTATGCGTCGTTTTCTTGTGAAAATCCTTGCACCATACAGTACTCGTCGCGGAGGAATGTTTCACACGACTGGTAAAGATTCAAAGCATGCGAAATGTGCTTGGGCATATATGAAGTTCATTCGGCATGTTTGGAACAATGTTTTGTTTTTGCACCATTCTGAAATGCAGCGTGTAGTTTACATTACCATTAGGGACCCATTGTGCATGAATGTTTCGCCGAGCGGTCGTACTCGAAATGCTTGCTGAAACGGGCTGGGGCGCATATGAATCCCATTCGGGAGTTTGACACGAGTTTCGTTTAGTGCATCGTTTTAGTTCGGACGCGGCTTGCAGTACCCCTTGCGACCCGTCGCGGAGGGATGTTCGCACTCACTCGGACGTATTCAAAATGAGTGCAGAATTGTGCTGAAAGCGCTTGGCGAACATCGTATGTTAATTCTGGGTGTTTGGCACTCAGTTTCGTTTCGATGCATCGCTTCGATTTTTCAGCTTAGGAACTTCGTCGTTGTGGAATATTTCACGGCGACTCGGACGGTCGAAATGCATGCCTAAATGAGTTACAACACATATGAATTGCATTCGGTGTGTTTGGCACCGGCTTCATTCGTTCACCGTTTCGTTTAGTGCCGCAATGTTTCATTTTGGCGTGCTAGGTTGCAGCGTGTAAGGTGCTTGCCATAATGTTCCATTTAGTGCATCATTTCGGCGTCGCGTGGTGTTTGCCACAATGTGTCATTTCGTGCATCATTTTCATTTTGAATGGCTTCGCTGCAGTGCCCGTTGGGGCCGTCGTGGAGGAATGTTTCAGACCTACTCGAATGGATTCGATACAAATGATGAAAAGCACTAGCAAACATCGTAAGTTCTTTTCGGGGTGTTTTGCACTTTCGGTTCTGTTTAGTGCATCGGTTTCGTTTGTAATCAGCTTTTATTACCCGTGGGAACCCGTCGTGGTGGAACATTTGACACCGACTTCGGACATATTCAAAATGCATGCCGAAATGAGTGGGAGCACATATGAATTCCACTTTCGATGTGTTTGGCACTCAGTTTCATCTCGTGCAGCGTTTTGAGCGGGCGCCGCTTGTTGTATTCGTTCGTGCTCATCGCGGAGAAATGTTTCACAACAACTCGGACGGACTCGAAATGCATGCCAGAATGTGCTTGGGCAAATATGAAGTTCATTCGACGCGATTGGAGCGAAGTTTCGTTTAGTGCACCGTTTTGAATCTAGCGTGTAGTTTACAGTACCATTAGGGACCCATCGTGCATGAATATTTCGCATCGACTCGGGACGTACTCGAAATGCTTGTCGAAATGGGATAGGGCATATATGAAGTCCATTCGGGGAGTTTGACACCAATTTTCCTTTCGTGCATCGTTTCCGTCCGGACGAAGCTTGGAGAACACCCTGCGACCCATCGCGGAGCGATGTTTCCACACTCACTCGCGGACGTATTCGAAACGAATGAAGAACTATGGCAGCAATGCATGGAAAGTCCACCCGCGCAGTTTGGCCTACATTTTCCTTCCGTGCATCGTTTTGATACGCACGCAGCTTGCAGTACCCGTTGGCACCTATCGCGGAGAAATGTTTTGCACCGACCCGGATGCAACAGAAATGCATGCCGAAATGAGCTTAGGCACACATGAACGCTATTCGGGGTGTCTGCCGCAAGCTTTCTTTTCGTACTCGTTCTGGTACGGACGTGACTTGTAGTACCATTTGTCGTGTAGGTTTCGCACCGACACGGATGAGCCCAAATGGCTTGCTAAAATGAGCTAGGCAGACATGAAGTCCATTCTGGTTGATTGACACTCAGCTTCATCTTATCGTCGTTTTCTTGTGAAAATCCTTGCACCATACAGTACTCGTCAGCGGAGGAATGTTTCACCACGACTAGTAAAGATTCAAAGCATGCGAAATGTGCTTGGGCATATATGAAGTTCATTCGGCATGTTTGGAACAATGTTTTGTTTTTGCACCATTCTGAAATGCAGCGTGTAGTTTACATTACCATTAGGGACCCATTGTGCATGAATGTTTACGCCGAGCGGTCGTACTCGAAATGCTTGCTGAAAGCAGGCTGGGGCGCATATGAAGCCCATTCGGGAGTTTGACACGAGTTTCGTTTAGTGCATCGTTTCGTTCGGACGCGGCTTGCAGTACCCCTTGCGACCCGTCGCGGAGGGATGTTCGCACTCACTCGGACGTATTCAAAATGAGTGCAGAATTGTGCTGAAAGCGCTGGCGAACATCGTATGTTAATTCTGGGTGTTTGGCACTCAGTTTCGTTCGATGCATCGCTTCGATTTTTCAGCTTAGGAACTGCGTCGTTGTGGAATATTTCACGGCGACTCGGACGGTCGAAATGCATGCCTAAATGAGTTACAACACATATGAATTGCATTCGGTGTGTTTGGCACCGGCTTCATTCGTTCACCGTTTTCGTTTCGTGCCGCAATGTTTCATTTTGGCGTGCTAGGTTGCAACGTGTAAGGTGCTTGCCATAATGTTCCATTTCGTGCATCATTTTCGGCGTGCGTGGTGTTTGCCACAATGTGTCATTTCGTGCATCATTTTCATTTCGAATGGCTTCCGCTGCAGTGCCCGTTGGGACGCGTCGTGGAGGAATGTTTCAGACCTACTCGAATGGATTCGATACAAATGATGAAAAGCACTAGCAAACATCATAAGTTCTTTCGGGGTGTTTGCACTTTCGGTTCTGTTTAGTGCATCGGTTTCGTTTGTAATCAGCTTTTATTACCGTGGGAACCCGTCGTGGTGGAACATTTGACACCGACTCGGACATATTCAAAATGCATGCGAAATGAGTGGGAGCACATATGAATTCCACTCGATGTGTTTGGCACTCAGTTTCATCTCGGGCAACGTTTTCGAACGGGCGCCGCTTGTTGTATTCGTTCGTGCTCATCGCGGAGAAATGTTTCACAACAACTCGGACGGACTCGAAATGCATGCCAGAATGTGCTTGGGCAAATATGAAGTTCATTCGACACGATTGGAGCGAAGTTTCGTTTAGTGCACCGTTTTAATGCAGCGTGTAGTTTACAGTACCATTAGGGACCCATCGTGCATGAATATTTCGCATCGACTCGGACGTACTCGAAATGCTTGTCGAAATGGGATAGGGCATATATGAAGTCCATTCGGGGAGTTTGACACCAATTTTCCTTTCGTGCATCGTTTCCGTCCGGACGAAGCTTGCAGAACACCCTACGACCCGTCGCGGAGCGATGTTTCCACACTCACTCGCGGACGTATTAAAGCGAATGAAGAACTGTGGCAGCAATGCATGGAAAGTCCACCAGCGCAGTTTGGCCTACATTTTCCTTCCGTGCATCGTTTTGATCATACGCCAGCTTGCAGTACCCGTTGGCACCTATCGCGGAGAAATGTTTTGCACCGACCGGATGCAACAGAAATGCATGCGAAATGAGCTTAGGCACACATGAGCAGCTATTCGGGGTGTCTGCCGCAAGCTTTCTTTTCGTACTCGTTCTGGTACGGACGTGACTTGTAGTACCATTTGTCGTGTAGGTTTCGCACCGACACGGATGAGCCCAAATGGCTTGCTAAAATGAGCTAGGCAGACATGAAGTCCATTCTGGTTGATTGACACTCAGCTTCATCTTATCGTCGTTTTCTTGTGAAAATCCTTGCACCATACAGTACTCGTCAGCGGAGGAATGTTTCACCACGACTGGTAAAGATTCAAAGCATGCGAAATGTGCTTGGGCATATATGAAGTTCATTCGGCATGTTTGGAACAATGTTTTGTTTTTGCACCATTCTGAAATGCAGCGTGTAGTTTACATTACCATTAGGGACCCATTGTGCATGAATGTTTCGCCGAGCGGTCGTACTCGAAATGCTTGCTGAAACAGGCTGGGGCGCATATGAAGCCCATTCGGGAGTTTGACACGAGTTTCGTTTAGTGCATCGTTTCGTTCGGACGCAGCTTGCAGTACCCCTTGCGACCCGTCGCGGAGGGATGTTCGCACTCACTCGGACGTATTCAAAATGAGTGCAGAATTGTGCTGAAACGCGCTGGCGAACATCGTATGTTAATTCTGGGTGTTTGGCACTCAGTTTCGTTTCGATGCATCGCTTTTCGATTTTTCAGCTTAGGAACTTCGTCGTTGTGGAATATTTCACGGCGACTCGGACGGATTCGAATGCATGCCTAAATGAGTTACAACACATATGAATTGCATTCGGTGTGTTTGGCACCGGCTTCATTCGTTCACCGTTTCGTTTAGTGCCGCAATGTTTCATTTTGGCGTGCTAGGTTGCAGCGTGTAAGGTGCTTGCCATAATGTTCCATTTCGTGCATCATTTTCGGCGTGCGTGGTGTTTGCCACAATGTGTCATTTACGTGCATCATTTTCATTTTGAATGGCTTCGCTGCAGTGCCCGTTGGGGCCAGCGTCGTGGAGGAATGTTTCAGACCTACTCGAATGGATTCGATACAAATGATGAAAAGCACTAGCAAACATCGTAAGTTCTTTCGGGGTGTTTGGCGCTCGGTTCTGTTTAGTGCATCGGTTTCGTTTGTAATCAGCTTTTATTACCCGTGGGAACCCGTCGTGGTGGAACATTTGACACCGACTTCGGACATATTCAAAATGCATGCGAAATGAGTGGGAGCACATATGAATTCCACTCGATGTGTTTGGCACTCAGTTTCATCTCGGGCAACGTTTTCGAACGGGCGTCGCTTGTTGTATTCGTTCGTGCTCATCGCGGAGAAATGTTTCACAACAACTCGGACGGACTCGAAATGCATGCCAGAATGTGCTTGGGCAAATATGAAGTTCATTCGACACGATTGGAGCGAAGTTTCGTTTAGTGCACCGTTTTAATGCAGCGTGTAGTTTACAGTACCATTAGGGACCCATCGTGCATGAATATTCGCATCGACTTCGGACGTACTCGAAATGCTTGTCGAAATGGGATAGGGCATATATGAAGTCCATTCGGGGAGTTTGACACCAATTTTCCTTTCGTGCATCGTTTCCGTCCGGACGAAGCTTGGAGAACACCCTGCGACCCATCGCGGAGCGATGTTTCCACACTCACTCGCGGACGTATTCGAAACGAATGAAGAACTATGGCAGCAATGCATGGAAAGTCCACCCGCGCCAGTTTGGCCTACATTTTCCTTCCGTGCATCGTTTTGATCATACGCAGCTTGCAGTACCCGTTGGCACCTATCGCGGAGAAATATTTTGCACCGACCGGATGCAACAGAAATGCATGCGAAATGAGCTTAGGCACACATGAGCGCTATTCGGGTGTCTGCATAAGCTTTCTTTCGTACTCGTTCTGATACGGACGTGACTTGTAGTACCATTTGTCGTGTAGGTTTCGCACCGACACGGATGAGCCCAAATGGCTTGCTAAAATGAGCTAGGCAGACATGAAGTCCATTCTGGTTGATTGACACTCAGCTT
This sequence comes from Rhipidocladum racemiflorum, assembly GCA_036346355.1. Classification (NCBI taxonomy): domain Eukaryota; kingdom Viridiplantae; phylum Streptophyta; class Magnoliopsida; order Poales; family Poaceae; genus Rhipidocladum; species Rhipidocladum racemiflorum. The sequence goes on along the minus strand of CM070572.1, from coordinate 47,412,816 downwards.
CATCTTATCGTCGTTTTCTTGTGAAAATCCTTGCACCATACAGTACTCGTCAGCGGAGGAATGTTTCACCACGACTAGTAAAGATTCAAAGCATGCGAAATGTGCTTGGGCATATATGAAGTTCATTCGGCATGTTTGGAACAATGTTTTGTTTTTGCACCATTCTGAAATGCAGCGTGTAGTTTACATTACCATTAGGGACCCATTGTGCATGAATGTTTCGCCGAGCGGTCGTACTCGAAATGCTTGCTGAAACAGGCTGGGGCGCATATGAAGCCCATTCGGGAGTTTGACACGAGTTTCGTTTAGTGCATCGTTTTCGTTCGGACGCGGCTTGCAGTACCCCTTGCGACCCGTCGCGGAGGGATGTTCGCACTCACTCGGACGTATTCAAAATGAGTGCAGAATTGTGCTGAAAGCGCCTGGCGAACATCGTATGTTAATTCTGGGTGTTTGGCACTCAGTTTCGTTTAGTGCATCGCTTTTCGATTTTTCAGCTTAGGAACTTCGTCGTTGTGGAATATTTCACGGCGACTCGGACGGATTCGAATGCATGCCTAAATGAGTTACAACACATATGAATTGCATTCGGTGTGTTTGGCACCGGCTTCATTCGTTCACCGTTTTAGTTTAGTGCGCAATGTTTCATTTTGGCGTGCTAGGTTGCAACGTGTAAGGTGCTTGCCATAATGTTCCATTTCGTGCATCATTTTCGGCGTGCGTGGTGTTTGCCACAATGTGTCATTTCGTGCATCATTTTCATTTCGAATGGCTTCCGCTGCAGCGCCCGTTGGGACGCGTCGTGGAGGAATGTTTCAGACCTACTCGAATGGATTCGATACAAATGATTAAAAGAAATAGCAAACATCGTAAGTTCTTCGGGGTGTTTGGCGCTCGGTTCTGTTTAGTGCATCGGTTTCGTTTGTAATCAGCTTTTATTACCCGTGGGAACCCGTCGTGGTGGAACATTTGACACCGACTCGGACATATTCAAAATGCATGCGAAATGAGTGGGAGCACATATGAATTCCACTCGATGTGTTTGGCACTCAGTTTCATCTCGGGCAGCGTTTTGAGCGGGCGCCGCTTGTTGTATTCGTTCGTGCTCATCAGCGGAGAAATGTTTCACAACAACCTCGGACGGACTCGAAATGCATGCCAGAATGTGCTTGGGCAAATATGAAGTTCATTAAACGCGATTGGAGCGAAGTTTCGTTTAGTGCACCGTTTTGATGCAGCGTGTAGTTTACAGTACCATTAGGGACCCATCGTGCATGAATATTTACGCATCGACTTCGGACGTACTCGAAATGCTTGTCGAAATGGGATAGGGCATATATGAAGTCCATTCGGGGAGTTTGACACCAATTTTCCTTTCGTGCATCGTTTCCGTCCGGACGAAGCTTGGAGAACACCCTGCGACCCATCGCGGAGCGATGTTTCCACACTCACTCGCGGACGTATTCGAAACGAATGAAGAACTATGGCAGCAATGCATGGAAAGTCCACCCGCGCAGTTTGGCCTACATTTTCCTTCCGTGCATCGTTTTGATACGCACGCAGCTTGCAGTACCCGTTGGCACCTATCGCGGAGAAATATTTTGCACCGACCCGGATGCAACAGAAATGCATGCCGAAATGAGCTTAGGCACACATGAACGCTATTCGGGGTGTCTGCCGCAAGCTTTCTTTTCGTACTCGTTCTGGTACGGACGTGACTTGTAGTACCATTTGTCGTGTAGGTTTCGCACCGACACGGATGAGCCCAAATGGCTTGCTAAAATGAGCTAGGCAGACATGAAGTCCATTCTGGTTGATTGACACTCAGCTTCATCTTATGCGTCGTTTTCTTGTGAAAATCCTTGCACCATACAGTACTCGTCGCGGAGGAATGCTTCCACACGACTGGTAAAGATTCAAAGCATGCGAAATGTGCTTGGGCATATATGAAGTTCATTCGGCATGTTTGGAACAATGTTTTGTTTTTGCACCATTCTGAAATGCAGCGTGTAGTTTACATTACCATTAGGGACCCATTGTGCATGAATGTTTCGCCGAGCGGTCGTACTCGAAATGCTTGCTGAAACAGGCTGGGGCGCATATGAAGCCCATTCGGGAGTTTGACACGAGTTTCGTTTAGTGCATCGTTTTACGTTCGGACGCGGCTTGCAGTACCCCTTGCGACCCGTCGCGGAGGGATGTTCGCACTCACTCGGACGTATTCAAAATGAGTGCAGAATTGTGCTGAAAGCGCTGGCGAACATCGTATGTTAATTCTGGGTGTTTGGCACTCAGTTTCGTTTCGATGCATCGCTTCGATTTTTCAGCTTAGGAACTCGTCGTTGTGGAATATTTCACGGCGACTCGGACGGTCGAATGCATGCCTAAATGAGTTACAACACATATGAATTGCATTCGGTGTGTTTGGCACCCGGCTTCATTCGTTCACCGTTTTAGTTTAGTGCCGCAATGTTTCATTTTGGCGTGCTAGGTTGCAGCGTGTAAGGTGCTCGCCATAATGTTCCATTTCGTGCATCATTTTCGGCGTGCGTGGTGTTTGCCACAATGTGTCATTTCGTGCATCATTTTCATTTTCGAATGGCTTCCGCTGCAGTGCCCGTTGGGACGCGTCTGGAGGAATGTTTCAGACCCACTCGAATGGATTCGATACAAATGATGAAAAGCACTAGCAAACATCGTAAGTTCTTTCGGGGTGTTTGGCGCTCGGTTCTGTTTCATGCATCGGTTTCGTTTGTAATCAGCTTTTATTACCCGTGGGAACCCGTCGTGGTGGAACATTTGACACCGACTCGGACATATTCAAAATGCATGCCGAAATGAGTGGGAGCACATATGAATTCCACTCGATGTGTTTGGCACTCAGTTTCATCTCGAACGCGTTTTGAGCAGGCGTCGCTTGTTGTATTCGTTCGTGCTCATCGCGGAGAAATGTTTCACAACAACTCGGACGGACTCGAAATGCATGCCAGAATGTGCTTGGGCAAATATGAAGTTCATTGACGCGATTGGAGCGAAGTTTCGTTTAAGTGCACCGTTTTAATGCAGCGTGTAGTTTACAGTACCATTAGGGACCCATCGTGCATGAATATTTCGCATCGACTCGGACGTACTCGAAATGCTTGTCGAAATGGGATAGGGCATATATGAAGTCCATTCGGGGAGTTTGACACCAATTTTCCTTTCGTGCATCGTTTCCGTCCGGACGAAGCTTGGAGAACACCCTGCGACCCATCGCGGAGCGATGTTTCCACACTCACTCGCGGACGTATTCGAAACGAATGAAGAACTATGGCAGCAATGCATGGAAAGTCCACCCGCGCAGTTTGGCCTACATTTTCCTTCCGTGCATCGTTTTGATACGCACGCAGCTTGCAGTACCCGTTGGCACCTATCGCGGAGAAATATTTTGCACCGACCCGGATGCAACAGAAATGCATGCGAAATGAGCTTAGGCACACATGAACGCTATTCGGGGTGTCTGCCGCAAGCTTTCTTTTCGTACTCGTTCTGGTACGGACGTGACTTGTAGTACCATTTGTCGTGTAGGTTTCGCACCGACACGGATGAGCCCAAATGGCTTGCTAAAATGAGCTAGGCAGACATGAAGTCCATTCTGGTTGATTGACACTCAGCTTCATCTTATGCGTCGTTTTCTTGTGAAAATCCTTGCACCATACAGTACTCGTCGCGGAGGAATGCTTCACCACGACTGGTAAAGATTCAAAGCATGCGAAATGTGCTTGGGCATATATGAAGTTCATTCGGCATGTTTGGAACAATGTTTTGTTTTTGCACCATTCTGAAATGCAGCGTGTAGTTTACATTACCATTAGGGACCCATTGTGCATGAATGTTTCGCCGAGCGGTCGTACTCGAAATGCTTGCTGAAACAGGCTGGGGCGCATATGAAGCCCATTCGGGAGTTTGACACGAGTTTCGTTTCGTGCATCGTTTCGTTCGGACGCGGCTTGCAGTACCCCTTGCGACCCGTCGCGGAGGGATGTTCGCACTCACTCGGACGTATTCAAAATGAGTGCAGAATTGTGCTGAAACGCCTGGCGAACATCGTATGTTAATTCTGGGTGTTTGGCACTCAGTTTCGTTTCGATGCATCGCTTCGATTTTTCAGCTTAGGAACTTCGTCGTTGTGGAATATTTCACGGCGACTCGGACGGATTCGGAATGCATGCCTAAATGAGTTACAACACATATGAATTGCATTCGGTGTGTTTGGCACCCGGCTTCATTTCGTTCACCGTTTTCGTTTCGTGCCGCAATGTTTCATTTTGGCGTGCTAGGTTGCAGCGTGTAAGGTGCTCGCCATAATGTTCCATTTCGTGCATCATTTTCGGCGTGCGTGGTGTTTGCCACAATGTGTCATTTCGTGCATCATTTTCATTTTGAATGGCTTCGCTGCAGTGCCCGTTGGGACGCGTCTGGAGGAATGTTTCAGACCCACTCGAATGGATTCGATACAAATGATGAAAAGCACTAGCAAACATCGTAAGTTCTTTCGGGGTGTTTGGCGCTCGGTTCTGTTTCGTGCATCGGTTTCGTTTGTAATCAGCTTTTATTACCCGTGGGAACCCGTCGTGGTGGAACATTTGACACCGACTCGGACATATTCAAAATGCATGCCGAAATGAGTGGGAGCACATATGAATTCCACTTTCGATGTGTTTGGCACTCAGTTTCATCTCGGGCAGCGTTTTGAGCGGGCGCCGCTTGTTGTATTCGATTCGTGCTCATCGCGGAGAAATGTTTCACAACAACTCGGACGGACTCGAAATGCATGCCAGAATGTGCTTGGGCAAATATGAAGTTCATTCGGCACGATTGGAACGAAGTTTCGTTTCGTGCACCGTTTTGGTACGCGTGTAGTTTACAGTACCATTAGGGACCCATCGTGCATGAATATTTCGCATCGACTCGGACGTACTCGAAATGCTTGTCGAAATGGGATAGGGCATATATGAAGTCCATTCGGGGAGTTTGACACCAATTTTCCTTTCGTGCATCGTTTCCGTCCGGACGAAGCTTGGAGAACACCCTGCGACCCATCGCGGAGCGATGTTTCCACACTCACTCGCGGACGTATTCGAAACGAATGAAGAACTATGGCAGCAATGCATGGAAAGTCCACCCGCGCAGTTTGGCCTACATTTTCCTTCCGTGCATCGTTTTGATACGCACGCAGCTTGCAGTACCCGTTGGCACCTATCGCGGAGAAATATTTTGCACCGACCCGGATGCAACAGAAATGCATGCCGAAATGAGCTTAGGCACACATGAACGCTATTCGGGGTGTCTGCCGCAAGCTTTCTTTTCGTACTCGTTCTGGTACGGACGTGACTTGTAGTACCATTTGTCGTGTAGGTTTCGCACCGACACTGATAGGCCTGGAGTGCCCGATCTTTCGGTGGAGTGATAACTATCGATTGGTGTTGGAGAAGACTCTCACGATCCCACTACGCACGAACAAGTCGATGGCGCCTTAGCAATCGCTGAACCTACTCCGCGTGGTTATTGATCTAGGTAGCCGAGATCAACCTGAACACGAAGTTCAAATCTTGTTGGTAATCGAAGAACAAACAAGAACAAGTAAAACAATCTGAAGTATGAGAGAAAGTGGAGGCAATTGAGATTCTATTAAAGTCTTCACAAGGTGGCTATCTAGCACAACTTGAAGAAGAAAGTTTGCACACGGCTAAACTTAATCAACAAAATCTGCGTTCTAAAGGAGGGACGGGCAGGAGTATATAAAGGAGAGAAGGAGGCGCCCATATGGCAGCCAAGGGAGAGGGCGCCACATACGGCAAGCAAGAGGCGCACATGCAGCCCTAACACAGGAGGAAAATCCGCCCTCTTTTCCTTCTTAACAAAGCTTCCTAAAATACAAAAGGAAAGAAATAAAAGAGAATTTCATGGCGCCTTGATCTGATTTCGGTCCTTCAAAAGGAAAGGAAACTCTTTCCTCCTTTCCTTCTTGGTAGTATTTCGCATGTGCTTGTTTTCCTCTTTGACTTTGTCTTCGGAATCCTGCGCACATGATGACCGAGCTTGATCTTCTCCTTGGTTTCTAAGAACAATAAAATCATCACAAGAATTAACTAGCAATCCATTCTGTGAATTAGTTGTATACAAACTTAGAAACGAGTTGACCTGATAATTGAGCTGACGTGCTTTGGCACGAGTAATTGGTCCTTGCACAGATGGCTCATTTGTGTTCATGGAAGAGATGTCCTCATCAGACACGGATGAGCCCAAATGGCTTGCTAAAATGAGCTAGGCAGACATGAAATCCATTCTGGTTGATTGACACTCAGCTTCATCTTATGCGTCGTTTTCTTGTGAAAATCCTTGCACCATACAGTACTCGTCGCGGAGGAATGCTTCACACGACTGGTAAAGATTCAAAACGCATGCCGAAATGTGCTTGGGCATATATGAAGTTCATTCGGCATGTTTGGAACAATGTTTTGTTTTTTGCACCATTCTAGTACGCGTGTAGTTTACATTACCATTAGGGACCCATTGTGCATGAATGTTTCGCTTCGAGCCGGTCATACTCGAAATGCTTGCTGAAACAGGCTGGAGCGCATATGAAGCCCATTCGGGGAGTTTGAGACCGAGTTTCGTTTCGTGCATCGTTTTCATTCGGACGCAGCTTGCAGTACCCCTTGCGACCCGTCGCGGAGGGATGTTTCGCACTCACTCGGACGTATTCAAAATGAGTGCAGAATTGTGCTGAAACGCATGTTTAACATCGTATGTTAATTCTGGGTGTTTGGCACTCAGTTTCGTTTCGATGCATCGCTCGATTTTTTCAGCTTAGGAACTCGTCGTTGTGGAATATTTCACGGCGACTCGGACGGATTCGGAATGCATGCCTAAATGAGTTACAACACATATGAATTGCATTCGGTGTGTTTGGCACCCGGCTTCATTTCGTTCACCGTTTTCGTTTCGTGCCGCAATGTTTCATTTTGGCGTGCTAGGTTGCAGCGTGTAAGGTGCTCGCCATAATGTTCCATTTCGTGCATCATTTTCGGCGTGCGTGGTGTTTGCCACAATGTGTCATTTCGTGCATCATTTTCATTTTCGAATGGCTTCCGCTGCAGTGCCCGTTGGGACGCGTCTGGAGGAATGTTTCAGACCCACTCGAATGGATTCGATACAAATGATGAAAAGCACTAGCAAACATCGTAAGTTCTTTCGGGGTGTTTGGCGCTCGGTTCTGTTTCGTGCATCGGTTTCGTTTGTAATCAGCTTTTATTACCCGTGGGAACCCGTCGTGGTGGAACATTTGACACCGACTCGGACATATTCAAAATGCATGCCGAAATGAGTGGGAGCACATATGAATTCCACTCGATGTGTTTGGCACTCAGTTTCATCTCGTGCAACGCGTTTTGAGCGGCGCCGCTTGTTGTATTCGTTCGTGCTCATCGCGGAGAAATGTTTCACAACAACTCGGACGGACTCGAAATGCATGCCAGAATGTGCTTGGGCAAATATGAAGTTCATTCGACACGATTGGAACGAAGTTTCGTTTAGATGCACCGTTTTGGATGCAGCGTGTAGTTTACAGTACCATTAGGGACCCATCGTGCATGAATATTTACGCATCGACTCGGACGTGCTCAAATGCTTGTCGAAATGGGATAGGGCATATATGAAGTCCATTCGGGGAGTTTGACACCAATTTTCCTTTCGTGCATCGTTTCCGTCCGGACGAAGCTTGGAGAACACCCTGCGACCCATCGCGGAGCGATGTTTCCACACTCACTCGCGGACGTATTCGAAACGAATGAAGAACTATGGCAGCAATGCATGGAAAGTCCACCCGCGCAGTTTGGCCTACATTTTCCTTCCGTGCATCGTTTTGATACGCACGCAGCTTGCAGTACCCGTTGGCACCTATCGCGGAGAAATATTTTGCACCGACCCGGATGCAACAGAAATGCATGCCGAAATGAGCTTAGGCACACATGAACGCTATTCGGGGTGTCTGCCGCAAGCTTTCTTTTCGTACTCGTTCTGGTACGGACGTGACTTGTAGTACCATTTGTCGTGTAGGTTTCGCACCGACACGGATGAGCCCAAATGGCTTGCTAAAATGAGCTAGGCAGACATGAAGTCCATTCTGGTTGATTGACACTCAGCTTCATCTTATGCGTCGTTTTCTTGTGAAAATCCTTGCACCATACAGTACTCGTCGCGGAGGAATGCTTCACACGACTGGTAAAGATTCAAAACGCATGCCGAAATGTGCTTGGGCATATATGAAGTTCATTCGGCATGTTTGGAACAATGTTTTGTTTTTTGCACCATTCTAGTACGCGTGTAGTTTACATTACCATTAGGGACCCATTGTGCATGAATGTTTCGCTTCGAGCCGGTCGTACTCGAAATGCTTGCTGAAACAGGCTGGGGCGCATATGAAGCCCATTCGGGGAGTTTGACACCGAGTTTCGTTTCGTGCATCGTTTTCGTTCGGACGCAGCTTGCAGTACCCCTTGCGACCCGTCGCGGAGGGATGTTTCGCACTCACTCGGACGTATTCAAAATGAGTGCAGAATTGTGCTGAAACGCACAAGCGAACATCGTATGTTAATTCTGGGTGTTTGGCACTCAGTTTCGTTTCGTGCATCGCTTTCGATTTTTTCAGCTTAGGAACTCGTCGTTGTGGAATATTTCACGGCGACTCGGACGGATTCGGAATGCATGCCTAAATGAGTTACAACACATATGAATTGCATTCGGTGTGTTTGGCACCCGGCTTCATTTCGTTCACCGTTTTCGTTTCGTGCCGCAATGTTTCATTTTGGCGTGCTAGGTTGCAGCGTGTAAGGTGCTCGCCATAATGTTCCATTTCGTGCATCATTTTCGGCGTGCGTGGTGTTTGCCACAATGTGTCATTTCGTGCATCATTTTCATTTTCGAATGGCTTCCGCTGCAGTGCCCGTTGGGACGCGTCTGGAGGAATGTTTCAGACCCACTCGAATGGATTCGATACAAATGATGAAAAGCACTAGCAAACATCGTAAGTTCTTTCGGGGTGTTTGGCGCTCGGTTCTGTTTCGTGCATCGGTTTCGTTTGTAATCAGCTTTTATTACCCGTGGGAACCCGTCGTGGTGGAACATTTGACACCGACTCGGACATATTCAAAATGCATGCCGAAATGAGTGGGAGCACATATGAATTCCACTCGATGTGTTTGGCACTCAGTTTCATCTCGGGCAACGTTTTCGAACGGGCGTCGCTTGTTGTATTCGTTCGTGCTCATCGCGGAGAAATGTTTCACAACAACTCGGACGGACTCGAAATGCATGCCAGAATGTGCTTGGGCAAATATGAAGTTCATTCGGCACGATTGGAACGAAGTTTCGTTTCGTGCACCGTTTGCGTGTAGTTTTACAGTACCATTAGGGACCCATCGTGCATGAATATTTCGCATCGACTCGGACGTACTCGAAATGCTTGTCGAAATGGGATAGGGCATATATGAAGTCCATTCGGGGAGTTTGACACCAATTTTCCTTTCGTGCATCGTTTCCGTCCGGACGAAGCTTGGAGAACACCCTGCGACCCATCGCGGAGCGATGTTTCCACACTCACTCGCGGACGTATTCGAAACGAATGAAGAACTATGGCAGCAATGCATGGAAAGTCCACCCGCGCAGTTTGGCCTACATTTTCCTTCCGTGCATCGTTTTGATACGCACGCAGCTTGCAGTACCCGTTGGCACCTATCGCGGAGAAATATTTTGCACCGACCCGGATGCAACAGAAATGCATGCCGAAATGAGCTTAGGCACACATGAACGCTATTCGGGGTGTCTGCCGCAAGCTTTCTTTTCGTACTCGTTCTGGTACGGACGTGACTTGTAGTACCATTTGTCGTGTAGGTTTCGCACCGACACTGATAGGCCTGGAGTGCCCGATCTTTCGGTGGAGTGATAACTATCGATTGGTGTTGGAGAAGACTCTCACGATCCCACTACGCACGAACAAGTCGATGGCGCCTTAGCAATCGCTGAACCTACTCCGCGTGGTTATTGATCTAGGTAGCCGAGATCAACCTGAACACGAAGTTCAAATCTTGTTGGTAATCGAAGAACAAACAAGAACAAGTAAAACAATCTGAAGTATGAGAGAAAGTGGAGACGAATTGAGATTCTATTAAAGTCTTCACAAGGTGGCTATCTAGCACAACTTGAAGAAGAAAGTTTGCACACGGCTAAACTTAATCAACAAAATCTGCGTTCTAAAGGAGGGACGGGCAGGAGTATATAAAGGAGAGAAGGAGGCGCCCATATGGCAGCCAAGGGAGAGGGCGCCACATACGGCAAGCAAGAGGCGCACATGCAGCCCTAACACAGGAGGAAAATCCGCCCTCTTTTCCTTCTTAACAAAGCTTCCTAAAATACAAAAGGAAAGAAATAAAAGAGAATTTCATGGCGCCTTGATCTGATTTCGGTCCTTCAAAAGGAAAGGAAACTCTTTCCTCCTTTCCTTCTTGGTAGTATTTCGCATGTGCTTGTTTTCCTCTTTGACTTTGTCTTCGGAATCCTGCGCACATGATGACCGAGCTTGATCTTCTCCTTGGTTTCTAAGAACAATAAAATCATCACAAGAATTAACTAGCAATCCATTCTGTGAATTAGTTGTATACAAACTTAGAAACGAGTTGACCTGATAATTGAGCTGACGTGCTTTGGCACGAGTAATTGGTCCTTGCACAGATGGCTCATTTGTGTTCATGGAAGAGATGTCCTCATCAGACACGGATGAGCCCAAATGGCTTGCTAAAATGAGCTAGGCAGACATGAAATCCATTCTGGTTGATTGACACTCAGCTTCATCTTATGCGTCGTTTTCTTGTGAAAATCCTTGCACCATACAGTACTCGTCGCGGAGGAATGCTTCACACGACTGGTAAAGATTCAAAACGCATGCCGAAATGTGCTTGGGCATATATGAAGTTCATTCGGCATGTTTGGAACAATGTTTTGTTTTTTGCACCATTCTGAAATGCAGCGTGTAGTTTACATTACCATTAGGGACCCATTGTGCATGAATGTTTCGCTTCGAGCCGGTCATACTCGAAATGCTTGCTGAAACAGGCTGGAGCGCATATGAAGCCCATTCGGGGAGTTTGAGACCGAGTTTCGTTTCGTGCATCGTTTTCATTCGGACGCAGCTTGCAGTACCCCTTGCGACCCGTCGCGGAGGGATGTTTCGCACTCACTCGGACGTATTCAAAATGAGTGCAGAATTGTGCTGAAACGCACAAGCGAACATCGTATGTTAATTCTGGGTGTTTGGCACTCAGTTTCGTTTCGTGCATCGCTTTCGATTTTTTCAGCTTAGGAACTCGTCGTTGTGGAATATTTCACGGCGACTCGGACGGATTCGGAATGCATGCCTAAATGAGTTACAACACATATGAATTGCATTCGGTGTGTTTGGCACCCGGCTTCATTTCGTTCACCGTTTTCGTTTCGTGCCGCAATGTTTCATTTTGGCGTGCTAGGTTGCAGCGTGTAAGGTGCTCGCCATAATGTTCCATTTCGTGCATCATTTTCGGCGTGCGTGGTGTTTGCCACAATGTGTCATTTCGTGCATCATTTTCATTTTCGAATGGCTTCCGCTGCAGTGCCCGTTGGGACGCGTCTGGAGGAATGTTTCAGACCCACTCGAATGGATTCGATACAAATGATGAAAAGCACTAGCAAACATCGTAAGTTCTTTCGGGGTGTTTGGCGCTCGGTTCTGTTTCGTGCATCGGTTTCGTTTGTAATCAGCTTTTATTACCCGTGGGAACCCGTCGTGGTGGAACATTTGACACCGACTCGGACATATTCAAAATGCATGCCGAAATGAGTGGGAGCACATATGAATTCCACTCGATGTGTTTGGCACTCAGTTTCATCTCGGGCAACGTTTTCGAACGGGCGTCGCTTGTTGTATTCGTTCGTGCTCATCGCGGAGAAATGTTTCACAACAACTCGGACGGACTCGAAATGCATGCCAGAATGTGCTTGGGCAAATATGAAGTTCATTCGGCACGATTGGAACGAAGTTTCGTTTCGTGCACCGTTTTGGTACGCGTGTAGTTTACAGTACCATTAGGGACCCATCGTGCATGAATATTTCGCATCGACTCGGACGTACTCGAAATGCTTGTCGAAATGGGATAGGGCATATATGAAGTCCATTCGGGGAGTTTGACACCAATTTTCCTTTCGTGCATCGTTTCCGTCCGGACGAAGCTTGGAGAACACCCTGCGACCCATCGCGGAGCGATGTTTCCACACTCACTCGCGGACGTATTCGAAACGAATGAAGAACTATGGCAGCAATGCATGGAAAGTCCACCCGCGCAGTTTGGCCTACATTTTCCTTCCGTGCATCGTTTTGATACGCACGCAGCTTGCAGTACCCGTTGGCACCTATCGCGGAGAAATATTTTGCACCGACCCGGATGCAACAGAAATGCATGCCGAAATGAGCTTAGGCACACATGAACGCTATTCGGGGTGTCTGCCGCAAGCTTTCTTTTCGTACTCGTTCTGGTACGGACGTGACTTGTAGTACCATTTGTCGTGTAGGTTTCGCACCGACACGGATGAGCCCAAATGGCTTGCTAAAATGAGCTAGGCAGACATGAAGTCCATTCTGGTTGATTGACACTCAGCTTCATCTTATGCGTCGTTTTCTTGTGAAAATCCTTGCACCATACAGTACTCGTCGCGGAGGAATGCTTCACACGGTAGTAAAGATTCAAAGCATGCCGAAATGTGCTTGGGCATATATGAAGTTCATTCGGCATGTTTGGAACAATGTTTTGTTTTTTGCACCATTCTAGTACGCGTGTAGTTTACATTACCATTAGGGACCCATTGTGCATGAATGTTTCGCTTCGAGCCGGTCGTACTCGAAATGCTTGCTGAAACAGGCTGGAGCGCATATGAAGCCCATTCGGGGAGTTTGACACCGAGTTTCGTTTCGTGCATCGTTTTCGTTCGGACGTAGCTTGCAGTACCCCTTGCGACCCGTCGCGGAGGGATGTTTCGCACTCACTCGGATGTATTCAAAATGAGTGCAGAATTGTGCTGAAACGCACAAGCGAACATCGTATGTTAATTCTGGGTGTTTGGCACTCAGTTTCGTTTCGTGCATCGCTTTCGATTTTTTCTGCTTAGGAACTCGTCGTTGTGGAATATTTCACGGCGACTCGGACGGATTCGGAATGCATGCCTAAATGAGTTACAACACATATGAATTGCATTCGATGTGTTTGGCACCCGGCTTCATTTCGTTCACCGTTTTCGTTTCGTGCCGCAATGTTTCATTTTGGCGTGCTAGGTTGCAGCGTGTAAGGTGCTCGCCATAATGTTCCATTTCGTGCATCATTTTCGGCGTGCGTGGTGTTTGCCACAATGTGTCATTTCGTGCATCATTTTCATTTTCGAATGGCTTCCGCTGCAGTGCCCGTTGGGACGCGTCTGGAGGAATGTTTCAGACCCACTCGAATGGATTCGATACAAATGATGAAAAGCACTAGCAAACATCGTAAGTTCTTTCGGGGTGTTTGGCGCTCGGTTCTGTTTCGTGCATCGGTTTCGTTTGTAATCAGCTTTTATTACCCGTGGGAACCCGTCGTGGTGGAACATTTGACACCGACTCGGACATATTCAAAATGCATGCCGAAATGAGTGGGAGCACATATGAATTCCACTCGATGTGTTTGGCACTCAGTTTCATCTCGGGCAACGTTTTCGAACGGGCGTCGCTTGTTGTATTCGTTCGTGCTCATCGCGGAGAAATGTTTCACAACAACTCGGACGGACTCGAAATGCATGCCAGAATGTGCTTGGGCAAATATGAAGTTCATTCGGCACGATTGGAACGAAGTTTCGTTTCGTGCACCGTTTTGGTACGCGTGTAGTTTACAGTACCATTAGGGACCCATCGTGCATGAATATTTCGCATCGACTCGGACGTACTCGAAATGCTTGTCGAAATGGGATAGGGCATATATGAAGTCCATTCGGGGAGTTTGACACCAATTTTCCTTTCGTGCATCGTTTCCGTCCGGACGAAGCTTGGAGAACACCCTGCGACCCATCGCGGAGCGATGTTTCCACACTCACTCGCGGACGTATTCGAAACGAATGAAGAACTATGGCAGCAATGCATGGAAAGTCCACCCGCGCAGTTTGGCCTACATTTTCCTTCCGTGCATCGTTTTGATACGCACGCAGCTTGCAGTACCCGTTGGCACCTATCGCGGAGAAATATTTTGCACCGACCCGGATGCAACAGAAATGCATGCCGAAATGAGCTTAGGCACACATGAACGCTATTCGGGGTGTCTGCCGCAAGCTTTCTTTTCGTACTCGTTCTGGTACGGACGTGACTTGTAGTACCATTTGTCGTGTAGGTTTCGCACCGACACGGATGAGCCCAAATGGCTTGCTAAAATGAGCTAGGCAGACATGAAGTCCATTCTGGTTGATTGACACTCAGCTTCATCTTATGCGTCGTTTTCTTGTGAAAATCCTTGCACCATACAGTACTCGTCGCGGAGGAATGCTTCACACGACTGGTAAAGATTCAAAACGCATGCCGAAATGTGCTTGGGCATATATGAAGTTCATTCGGCATGTTTGGAACAATGTTTTGTTTTTTGCACCATTCTAGTACGCGTGTAGTTTACATTACCATTAGGGACCCATTGTGCATGAATGTTTCGCTTCGAGCCGGTCGTACTCGAAATGCTTGCTGAAACAGGCTGGAGCGCATATGAAGCCCATTCGGGGAGTTTGACACCGAGTTTCGTTTCGTGCATCGTTTTCGTTCGGACGCAGCTTGCAGTACCCCTTGCGACCCGTCGCGGAGGGATGTTTCGCACTCACTCGGACGTATTCAAAATGAGTGCAGAATTGTGCTGAAACGCACAAGCGAACATCGTATGTTAATTCTGGGTGTTTGGCACTCAGTTTCGTTTCGTGCATCGCTTTCGATTTTTTCAGCTTAGGAACTCGTCGTTGTGGAATATTTCACGGCGACTCGGACGGATTCGGAATGCATGCCTAAATGAGTTACAACACATATGAATTGCATTCGATGTGTTTGGCACCCGGCTTCATTTCGTTCACCGTTTTCGTTTCGTGCCGCAATGTTTCATTTTGGCGTGCTAGGTTGCAGCGTGTAAGGTGCTCGCCATAATGTTCCATTTCGTGCATCATTTTCGGCGTGCGTGGTGTTTGCCACAATGTGTCATTTCGTGCATCATTTTCATTTTCGAATGGCTTCCGCTGCAGTGCCCGTTGGGGACGTCTGGAGGAATGTTTCAGACCCACTTTCGAATGGATTCGATACAAATGATGAAAAGCACTAGCAAACATCGTAAGTTCTTTCGGGGTGTTTGGCGCTCGGTTCTGTTTCGTGCATCGGTTTCGTTTGTAATCAGCTTTTATTACCCGTGGGAACCCGTCGTGGTGGAACATTTGACACCGACTCGGACATATTCAAAATGCATGCCGAAATGAGTGGGAGCACATATGAATTCCACTCGATGTGTTTGGCACTCAGTTTAATCTCGGGCAACGTTTTCGAACGGGCGTCGCTTGTTGTATTCGTTCGTGCTCATCGCGGAGAAATGTTTCACAACAACTCGGACGGACTCGAAATGCATGCCAGAATGTGCTTGGGCAAATATGAAGTTCATTCGGCACGATTGGAACGAAGTTTCGTTTCGTGCACCGTTTTGGTACGCGTGTAGTTTACAGTACCATTAGGGACCCATCGTGCATGAATATTTCGCATCGACTCGGACGTACTCGAAATGCTTGTCGAAATGGGATAGGGCATATATGAAGTCCATTCGGGGAGTTTGACACCAATTTTCCTTTCGTGCATCGTTTCCGTCCGGACGAAGCTTGGAGAACACCCTGCGACCCATCGCGGAGCGATGTTTCCACACTCACTCGCGGACGTATTCGAAATGAATGAAGATCTATGGCAGCAATGCATGGAAAGTCCACCCGCGCAGTTTGGCCTACATTTTCCTTCCGTGCATCGTTTTGATACGCACGCAGCTTGCAGTACCCGTTGGCACCTATCGCGGAGAAATATTTTGCACCGACCCGGATGCAACAGAAATGCATGCCGAAATGAGCTTAGGCACACATGAACGCTATTCGGGGTGTCTGCCGCAAGCTTTCTTTTCGTACTCGTTCTGGTACGGACGTGACTTGTAGTACCATTTGTCGTGTAGGTTTCGCACCGACACGGATGAGCCCAAATGGCTTGCTAAAATGAGCTAGGCAGACATGAAATCCATTCTGGTTGATTGACACTCAGCTTCATCTTATGCGTCGTTTTCTTGTGAAAATCCTTGCACCATACAGTACTCGTCGCGGAGGAATGCTTCACACGACTGGTAAAGATTCAAAACGCATGCCGAAATGTGCTTGGGCATATATGAAGTTCATTCGGCATGTTTGGAACAATGTTTTGTTTTTTGCACCATTCTAGTACGCGTGTAGTTTACATTACCATTAGGGACCCATTGTGCATGAATGTTTCGCTTCGAGCCGGTCGTACTCGAAATGCTTGCTGAAACAGGCTGGAGCGCATATGAAGCCCATTCGGGGAGTTTGACACCGAGTTTCGTTTCGTGCATCGTTTTCGTTCGGACGCAGCTTGCAGTACCCCTTGCGACCCGTCGCGGAGGGATGTTTCGCACTCACTCGGACGTATTCAAAATGAGTGCAGAATTGTGCTGAAACGCACAAGCGAACATCGTATGTTAATTCTGGGTGTTTGGCACTCAGTTTCGTTTCGATGCATCGCTTCGATTTTTCTGCTTAGGAACTCGTCGTTGTGGAATATTTCACGGCGACTCGGACGGATTCGAAATGCATGCCTAAATGATTTACAACACATATGAATTGCATTCGATGTGTTTGGCACCCGGCTTCATTTCGTTCACCGTTTTCGTTTCGTGCCATAATGTTTCATTTTGGCGTGCTAGGTTGCAGCGTGTAAGGTGCTTGCCTTAATGTTCCATTTCGTGCATCATTTTCGCGTCGTGGTGTTTGCCACAATGTGTCATTTCGTGCATCATTTTCATTTTTGAATGGCTTCCGCTGCAGTGCCCGTTGGGACGCGTCTGGAGGAATGTTTCAGACCCACTCGAATGGATTCGATACAAATGATGAAAAGCACTAGCAAACATCGTAAGTTCTTTCGGGGTGTTTGGCGCTCGGTTCTGTTTCGTGCATCGGTTTCGTTTGTAATCAGCTTTTATTACCCGTGGGAACCCGTCATGGTGGAACGTTTGACACCGACTCGGACATATTCGAAATGCATGCCGAAATGAGTGGGAGCACATATGAATTCCACTCGATGTGTTTGGCACTCAGTTTCATCTCGGGCAACGTTTTCGAACGGGCGTCGCTTGTTGTATTCGTTCGTGCTCATCGCGGAGAAATGTTTCACAACAACTCGGACGGACTCGAAATGCATGCCAGAATGTGCTTGGGCAAATATGAAGTTCATTCGGCACGATTGGAACGAAGTTTCGTTTCGTGCACCGTTTTGGTACGCGTGTAGTTTACAGTACCATTGGGGACCCATCGTGCATGAATATTTCGCATCGACTCGGACGTGCATATATGAAGTCCATTCGGGGAGTTTGACACCAATTTTCCTTTCGTGCATCGTTTCCGTCCGGACGAAGCTTGGAGAACACCCTGCGACCCATCGCGGAGCGATGTTTCCACACTCACTCGCGGACGTATTCGAAACGAATGAAGAACTATGGCAGCAATGCATGGAAAGTCCACCCGCGCAGTTTGGCCTACATTTTCCTTCCGTGCATCGTTTTGATACGCACGCAGCTTGCAGTACCCGTTGGCACCTATCGCGGAGAAATATTTTGCACCGACCCGGATGCAACAGAAATGCATGCCGAAATGAGCTTAGGCACACATGAACGCTATTCGGGGTGTCTGCCGCAAGCTTTCTTTTCGTACTCGTTCTGGTACGGACGTGACTTGTAGTACCATTTGTCGTGTAGGTTTCGCACCGACACGGATGAGCCCAAATGGCTTGCTAAAATGAGCTAGGCAGACATGAAGTCCATTCTGGTTGATTGACACTCAGCTTCATCTTATGCGTCGTTTTCTTGTGAAAATCCTTGCACCATACAGTACTCGTCGCGGAGGAATGCTTCACACGACTGGTAAAGATTCAAAACGCATGCCGAAATGTGCTTGGGCATATATGAAGTTCATTCGGCATGTTTGGAACAATGTTTTGTTTTTTGCACCATTCTAGTACGCGTGTAGTTTACATTACCATTAGGGACCCATTGTGCATGAATGTTTCGCTTCGAGCCGGTCGTACTCGAAATGCTTGCTGAAACAGGCTGGAGCGCATATGAAGCCCATTCGGGGAGTTTGACACCGAGTTTCGTTTCGTGCATCGTTTTCGTTCGGACGTAGCTTGCAGTACCCCTTGCGACCCGTCGCGGAGGGATGTTTCGCACTCACTCGGATGTATTCAAAATGAGTGCAGAATTGTGCTGAAACGCACAAGCGAACATCGTATGTTAATTCTGGGTGTTTGGCACTCAGTTTCGTTTCGTGCATCGCTTCGATTTTTTCAGCTTAGGAACTCGTCGTTGTGGAATATTTCACGGCGACTCGGACGGATTCGGAATGCATGCCTAAATGAGTTACAACACATATGAATTGCATTCGATGTGTTTGGCACCCGGCTTCATTTCGTTCACCGTTTTCGTTTCGTGCCGCAATGTTTCATTTTGGCGTGCTAGGTTGCAGCGTGTAAGGTGCTCGCCATAATGTTCCATTTCGTGCATCATTTTCGGCGTGCGTGGTGTTTGCCACAATGTGTCATTTCGTGCATCATTTTCATTTTCGAATGGCTTCCGCTGCAGTGCCCGTTGGGACGCGTCTGGAGGAATGTTTCAGACCCACTCGAATGGATTCGATACAAATGATGAAAAGCACTAGCAAACATCGTAAGTTCTTTCGGGGTGTTTGGCGCTCGGTTCTGTTTCGTGCATCGGTTTCGTTTGTAATCAGCTTTTATTACCCGTCGGAACCCGTCGTGGTTGAACATTTGACACCGACTCGGACATATTCAAAATGCATGCCGAAATGAGTGGGAGCACATATGAATTCCACTCGATGTGTTTGGCACTCAGTTTCATCTCGGGCAACGTTTTCGAACGGGCGTCGCTTGTTGTATTCGTTCGTGCTCATCGCGGAGAAATGTTTCACAACAACTCGGACGGACTCGAAATGCATGCCAGAATGTGCTTGGGCAAATATGAAGTTCATTCGGCACGATTGGAACGAAGTTTCGTTTCGTGCACCGTTTTGGTACGCGTGTAGTTTACACTACCATTAGGGACCCATCGTGCATGAATATTTCGCATCGACTCGGACGTACTCGAAATGCTTGTCGAAATGGGATAGGGCATATATGAAGTCCATTCGGGGAGTTTGACACCAATTTTCCTTTCGTGCATCGTTTCCGTCCGGACGAAGCTTGGAGAACACCCTGCGACCCATCGCGGAGCGATGTTTCCACACTCACTCGCGGACGTATTCGAAACGAATGAAGAACTATGGCAGCAATGCATGGAAAGTCCACCCGCGCAGTTTGGCCTACATTTTCCTTCCGTGCATCGTTTTGATACGCACGCAGCTTGCAGTACCCGTTGGCACCTATCGCGGAGAAATATTTTGCACCGACCCGGATGCAACAGAAATGCATGCCGAAATGAGCTTAGGCACACATGAACGCTATTCGGGGTGTCTGCATAAGCTTTCTTTTCGTACTCGTTCTGGTACGGACGTGACTTGTAGTACCATTTGTCGTGTAGGTTTCGCACCGACACGGATGAGCCCAAATGGCTTGCTAAAATGAGCTAGGCAGACATGAAGTCCATTCTGGTTGATTGACACTCAGCTTCATCTTATGCGTTCACGGAGGAACGTTTCACACGATTCGTAAAGATTCAAAACACATGCCGAAATGTGCCTGGGCATATATGAAGTTTATTCGGCATGTTTGGAACAATGTTTTGTTTTTTGCACCATTCTAGCACGCGTGTAGTTTACATTACCATTAGGGACCCATTGTGCATGAATGTTTCGCTTCGAGCCGGTCGTACTCGAAATGCTTGCTGAAACGGGCTGGGGCGCATATGAAGCCCATTCGGGGAGTTTGACACCGAGTTTCGTTTCGTGCATCGTTTTCGTTTGGACGCAGCTTGCAGTACCCCTTGTGACCCGTCGCGGAGGGATGTTTCGCACTCACTTGGACGTATTCAAAATGAGTTCAGAATTGTGCTGAAACGCAGAAGCGAACATCGTAAGTTAATTCTGGGTGTTTGGCACTCAGTTTCGTTTCGTGCATCGCTTTCGATTTTTTGAGCTTAGGAACTCGTCGTTGTGGAATATTTCACGGCGACTCGGACGCATTCGAAAGGCATGCCTAAATGAGTTACAACACATATGAATTGCATTCGGTGTGTTTGGCACCCGGCTTCATTTCGTTCACCGTTTTCGTTTCGTGCCGCAATGTTTCATTTTGGCGTGCTAGGTTGCAGCGTATAAGGTGCTTGCCACAATGTTCCATTTCGAGCATCATTTTCGGCGTGCGTGGTGCTTGCCACAATGTGTCATTTCGTGCATCATTTTAATTTTCGAATGGCTTCCTCTGCAGTGCCCGTTGGGACGCGTCGTGGAGGAATGTTTGAGACCGACTCGAATGGATTCGATACAAATGATGAAAAGCACTAGCAAACATCGTAAGTTCTTTCGGGGTGTTTTGCACTCGGTTCTGTTTCGTGCATCGGTTTCGTTTGTAATCAGCTTTTATTACCCGTGGGAACCCGTCATGGTGGAACATTTGACACCGACTCGGACATATTCAAAATGCATGCCGAAATGAGTGGGAGCACATATGAATTCCACTCGATGTGTTTGGCACTCAGTTTCATCTCGTGCAACATTTTCGAACGGGCGCCGCTTGTTGTATTCGTTCGTGCTTATCGCGGAGAAATGTTTCACAACAACTCGGACGGACTCGAAATGCATGCCGGAATGTGCTTGGGCAAATATGAAGTTCATTCGGCACGATTGGAACGAAGTTTCGTTTCGTGCACCGTTTTGGTACGCGTGTAGTTTACAGTACCATTAGGGACCCATCGTGCATGAATATTTCGCATCGACTCGGACGTACTCGAAATGCTTGTAGAAATGGGATAGGGCATATATGAAGTCCATTCGGGGAGTTTGACACCAATTTTCCTTTCGTGCATCGTTTCCGTCCGGACGAAGCTTGCAGAACACCCTGCGACCCGTCGCGGAGCGATGTTTCCACACTCACTCGGACGTATTCGAAACGAATGAAGAACTATGGCTGCAATGCATGGAAAGTCCACCCGCGCAGTTTGGCCTACATTTTCCTTCCGTGCATCGTTTTGTTACTCACGCAGCTTGCAGTACCCGTTGGCACCTATCGCGGAGAAATATTTTGGTCTTCAACGTCGTCGAAGGCGCAGAGATTCCTAGTATCCCCCGAGTTCGGCATCCTCGAGGATCCTGACCCGTACGGAAATCGAACTGTCGTCCCCACGGACGGCGCCAGCTGTCGACGATCGGAGAACGGGCTCCCGTCGAGTTTACTTGTTGAATGGGGGATCAACAGAGCCCCGTCGTACGGATCAGGGAAGTCGTTCGGGCGACGCCAGGTCGGGAGAAGAGAGACGCGGTGTTTATCCTTGTTCGGGCCTCTCACTGTCGAGATAACAACCCTACTCCATTGTATTGTGTTCTATGTTCGCGTGTATATATGTTACAGATATCAGGGGGGTTTAAATACTATGACTAGAGATACACAGAAGGTAACTACCCCCTGGATTTACGCTATGCAACTATGCCCGTGATCTGCTGCGCTTGATCTGCGCGCTATTTGAACTTCGGGTATAATTTCCCTTGATCTTCGGCTGATTGGTTGCCACCTTCCTTCCCCGGGCATTGACCGAGTCCACCGACCAAGTACCCGAGCAGGACGCGATCCCCACGAGCATGCTTGCTCGTGGTCGTTTGGAATGGCCGTGAGTGAAGGGGCGGACGCGTATGCTCGAAAGGTGTGATGCTCGTTTTGTATTCCCGAGCATCTTCCATCGCCATTGTATGGTCGGCGAGCCTCAGAATCACCCGGGGGTATCGTGGTCTTTTACCAGATAGTCAATCCCCGACAGCTAGCCCCCGAGGTTCAAGCAGGGAACCATCTTTGCTCGGGCTTCCCCTTGAGCCTAAGAAGATCTGAAAGAGGGATTGAATTTTCCTTTGGTCGTGGCCTACGACCATTTTATGTCGGGAGGCGACCTTTTTGCCCGCCGCGTGTTCCTTCTGTGCTGGCGCGACGTTTGATTATTTTTTGGTTCCTTCTCCGAGAAGCCTCCCCGTAACGGTAAAGCAGTTTCTTGGAAAGTGCGCTTTTACTGGGCAGTTTTTCACCGTACTGGACAGGTGTCGCTACGCGATAGGTGGCGGTTTCTAACGTGCCCCTTCGCAGCCTTTTTAACCCCGCCTGCTGGGAAAGGACGGGGCTATTGCGTACTTGCTCGTCCTCGGCCAAAATCTTCCAAGAGCCTCAGAGCCCAAGAACCTTCTTCGCCCTCCTTCTCCCTTCGGCCATGGCACGCTTCGGGGTTGGCCAGATGACCCGGAGGCGGCTCCAGGTGCTCACGGACGAGGGGTACATCGACCCAAGCACAGGTCGAGTGCCCGGGGGTGACACGGCGCCGGCACCGCGGGAGAGAGAGATCGTCTCCTGCGAGCTGTACGCCATCAACGGGCTCCGCTTGCCCGAGAGTGAGTTCCTTGTCTCCGTACTCGCCTTTTGCGGGTGCGAGATTTCTCATCTCCACCCTAACTCTATTCTAGTCCTCGCAGTCTTCTCCTACCTTTGCGAGGCGTTCGTGGGTGTGATCCCCACCGCCAGTCTTTTCTTCCACTTCTACTCTCCTTTCCGCACCGGCAGGGTTGGTCCCGCCGGCTGCGTTTACCTTCGCCTTCGGCCCAACCGACCATACGAGTACCCTCTCGTTTCTTTGAAGGACTCGGTGTCGGGTTGGGCCGACCTTTGGTTTTATCAGAAGAAGGCGGAGGGGTCCCAGTTGATCTATAATGGGGAGGCCGCCCCGCCTACTGAGTCGGTGCGCCCGCCCGTGCAGCCCGTGAGGAGGAGCAGGTGCTCAGGACGATCAGCGAGCTCACCCAAATGGGGCTCACTGGTCGGGACATTGCCCGGGATTTTTCCTTCAACCGGGTGTCCCCCCTGCGGCGCCGCGAGCATCCTTTCTTCGAGGTGACCGGGTGGCAGGACTTCACCCGTGAGGACAACGCAGGTGCGTTCTTCGAGCACTTTTTCAAACATTGTTGCTTCCTGGTGATTGGTGCTACTTTTTCTTCTAACACTTGGTCGTGTTGCAGCCCCGAGGACGGACTGGGTCGAGGAGAGGGTCGCCGAGATGTTCGGCGCCCTGAAAAGAGAAGGAGCTGACGCCCAATCGTCAGATCCCCAAGAACGTTTTTGACCGCAGCGACGCGGTAAGTACTTTTGTTTGCTCCTGCCTGAGGGCATGTTTCCCGAGCTCATCTCTCCCTATTTCTGTTTGCAGGAGAAGGTCGCCCTCGAGCTCGCCGTGGCGAGCGCGGAGCTGCTGCCGCAAGCCGGCACCCCAGCCAGGGGTTCCCGCAAGAGGTCGGCGGGTCGAGGCCGCCAAGCATCTGCCTCGCCTCCTCGTGCCAAGCGATCGAAGCGCCGGTCTTCGACCAAGGCTCCCTCCACGCCGCATCTCGAGTACGCCGACCGGAGGGAGGTAAGAGAGCTTCGCACCTGGTACGCTGACTTCAAGCGGAAGAAGCCGGAGCTGACGGGCCGATTGGAACAGCTTGCCGAGCAGGCGAAGAAAGCCGAGGAGGCGGCCAGGTCCCCCCCGAGCAAGGAGCAGCTGGAGAGGAAAATCAAGGCCCTCCAGGACCAGCTCGCTCAGGTTGTCGAGGACCCTGAGGAGGAGGAAGAGGAGGAAGACGCCTATGCTCTGGTCAGAAGGAGCAGGAGGTCGTCTTCCCGATCGACCTCGGCGCTGGAAGGGGTCGACATGGATGATGTCGACCCGGCGATGGTGCGGGCTAGCGACGCCACAGAGGAGCGTGTCGTGGCCGTTGCTGAGGCCTACGAGGCCGCTGCGGGCAGGACGCCCGTGGCCCGAAGCGAGGAAACCGAGGAAGAGGGCGCTGCTCGCCGGGCGGAAGGTAAGCCTTGTTTGGTTCCTTTGTTGAATTTCTTTGTTCTTGTTTTGTGATTTCTTCTTTCTTTTTTCGGGCTAACCCCACTCCGCTTGGCGTGGGCGTGATAGCTCGGATGTTGTCTTTGGACTTCCGTCAGATGGCTGAGGAGATTCTCGACTCTGCAGTTGACGCCGAGCTCGACCGCGTCTTCGACCAAGTGATGGCCGAGGCCGAGGAGGAGTCGGTGCCAGCCGCGGCCTCAAAGGAACCTGAGCTTCCCCCGGCGGATATAGAGCCGACTCCGGCCACGGAGGAGCAAGACCCGTAAGGGGCCGAGGACCAAGGAGCCATGGCCTTGGTCCCTTGTGAAGGGGCAAGCGCGAGCGAGGCCCAGACGACGGGCTCCGAGGGCCAGGGGGAAGAAGTGGTCGTCGTCGACCGACTGCCCCTGGCTATGGACCATGGACGGGAGGTAGTCGTCGTCGACTGGTCGCCTCCGGCCGCGGAGCAAGGAGAGGAGGTGTCGGCCACTGCCGTCTAGCTGCCTCCAGCCGCGGGCCAAGGGGAAGAAGTGGTCGTCGTCGACCAGCTGCCCCTGGCCGTGGACCAAGGAGAGGAGGTGGTCTCCATCGACCAGTTGCCTCCGGCCGCGGACCAAGGACAGGGGGCGGTCGCCGTCGACCAGTTGCCTCCGGCCGCGGACCAAGGACAGGAGGTGGTCGTTGTCGACCAATCGTCTCTGGCCGCGGAGCAAGGAGAGGAGATGGTCGTCGACGACCAATCGCCTCTGGCAGCGGAGCAAGGGGCGGGCGCACTCGTTGTCGGCGTTCAGCCCCCGAGCGTGGCGGCCGAGCAGGAGGAAGGCGGCCGTGAGCCGCCCGTCGAGGAAGATCAACCTCAGGGTGACCTGAGGTTGGTCGATGGGCAAAAGGCCGTTGCCCTCCTGGGGGCACCGGGTGCCCAGGAGGGGCAAGATCTTGACATGCCAGCTCGGGACCAGGATGATCCCGCGTGGGTCAGTCCCTTTTTCCGAGCTGGCGCAACCGATCGCCAGCGACTTCAGGACAAGCTGGTCAGCCGGGCTCTTCTGGTAAGTCCTTTGTTTCTCTTTTTCATAAGGCGAGCAATCCTCTTGAGGCTTCTTTGACTCTTTTTCTTTCCTTTTTCGCCTGAAGTTCGCTGCGAAGGCCATGGAGGACATCGATGCCTCCGCGGTTCCAGCAGAAGAGTACTGGGCATACCACCGCGAGCAAGATGCCAAGATCGCTGATCTCGAGCGTCGGGTCTCCGAGGTGCATGAGGCCGACCTGAAGGAGCTGGAGTCGGCGAGGAGCCTCATCGTCGGGCTTAAAGACCAACTCTCCCAGAGCGAGGCGGCGAAGAGCACTTCAGCGCTGAAGTGTGCTGAGCTTGAGGAGGAGTTGGTGAAGCTACGGTAGGAGGTCCCCGACCTGCGCCGTGACCTCCAGCGAGCTCAGGAGCGCGAGGAGACCCAGCTCAAGGAGGCGTAACGCCTTCGGGAAAGCGCGGCCGAAGGTCGCGCGGCTCGGCAGAAAGTCTTGGACTTGGAGGTAGAGGTCGACTCCCTTAAGGAGGAGCTTGCTACCCTCCAGGCCGAGCGTAGGACTTAGCTTCTCTTCTTTTTTCTTTAGTTCGTGCAAAAACCTATAAAAAACAACCTTTTGGTTTAATGAGCAAAATTATGAATGTCGCACCTTGCCTACTTTGCTCCTGGTGCGTGCCTGCTCGAAATCGGCCCCGTAGAGAAAAGATCAGGTTCTTGCATAGGGGCAGACAATACGAACACGAGCAACCAGGTAAAAAAGATAGTACGAGCAAAGAATCCCTAGCCAAAAAAAACTTGGTGAAAAGGATGGAACGTCCTTATCGCACGGAGCCCCCGCCATGGACAAAGGTCGTGCCCCTAATGTTGCGAGCACGAGTTTGTTCACGGGAGAGCTGAGGGAATCTTTGAGCGTAATGCGTTTTTGAACGATCAAGCAAGTCGCTCGAGTCGAGAAAGAGACGCGCGCGAGCATTGTTACGCTCGTAGAGCAGATGGACTTAGGCCGACAATACGTATGGTCACCATACCCGAGTAGGTGCTGTACCGGGCTTTAGGGAATGCTCGCGACCGACCCACACATACAGCGAAGATCTACTGTGGAAAGTGATCGGATGGGCGAGTATCCGGCCGGTGCCCAAGAGGAATGGTGTGTACGTATTTGTTGGTTAAGCTCGCCCGCGGTGCCGGTAGTCGACGATGCTCGTTTGATAAAGCGAGGACAAAGTCGGAAGCAGGAAGGAAAGTAACTTATTGGAAGAAACGCAAAGGGTGCGAGATAGAGACACGCGTCTAAACGTAGAATTTACGTAGTTGGTCGATGTTCCAGGTGCTGGCGAGCTCCCGACCGTCTTCCATCGCGAGGCGAACAGCCCCCGGGCGTGCTGTGGACACGACCGTATAGGGTCCCTCCCACCTTGGGGTCAGCTTATTGGCTTTTGACAGGTCTTGAACTCTTCGTAAGACCATGTCACCAACTTGCAGGGCCCTTGGTCGGACTGACTTGGCCGTGTGCCTACGAAGGGCTTGTAGGTAAACCACAGACCGAAGTAGTGCCCGTTCGCGTGTTGCTTCGACGAGGTCTAGGTCGATGAGGCGCTCGACCTCCTGATCAATGGAATCGATCAGTTGCACCCTTGGGGAACCCAGCACAATTTCGGCAGGCAAAATGGCTTCCGCACCATAGACGAGTTGGAAAGGCGTTTCGCCTGTGGCCCGACTTGTCGTGGTGCGGACGGACCAAAGAACGATGGGAAGCTCATCCACCCACTGCTGTCTGTGCTGGTTGAGGCTTTCGAAAACCCTCTTTTTTATGCCCTGAACTAACTGCACATTTGCTCGTTCGGCTGCTTCATTGCTCTGTGGATGTCCCACAGAGGCGAAGCAGACCTTGGTCTTGACCTCCTCGCAGTAACTTTGGAACAATTCACTGGTGAATTGGGTCCCATTGTCTGTGATCAGATGGTTGGGTATCCCGAACCGAGTTACTATGTTGCTGCGGAGGAACCTCTTGGCCGCCTGAGCCGAGATGGTTGATACAGGCTCGGCCTCTATCCACTTGGTGAAAGTGTCGATGGCCACGAGCAAGTATTTGCAGCCTTTCTGACCCCGGGGAAAAGGTCCAAGGACGTCGATCCCCCAGGTCGAGAACAGCCACGAGAGCGGTATGGTTTGCAGGGCATAGGCCGGTTGACGGACTTTGCGAGCATGAAACTGGCATGCTCGACAGGTCGTTACGATCGACCGTGCATCCGCCAAGGCCGTAGGCCAGTAGTATCCCAGTCGGAAGGCCTTGCTCACAAGCGTTCTGAATGACGAGTAAGCTCCGCACATTCCTTCATGGATGTCACGAAGAAGGTACTGGCCTTCCTCCTAAGAGACGCACTTGGAAAGGATTCCTAATGCGCCTTTTCGGTATAGGTCGCCTTCGATCAGTTTGTATTGAGAAGATCGCCTTGTTAGCCGGGAACGCTCGGCTTCTTCCTCGGGCAATGTCCCATGCGCAAGGTATTGGACGAATGGCATCATCCAACCTGCACTTTGCTCGAGGAAGGAGACCCTACCGTCGGCCTCTGATGCCTCCTCTGCAGAGGGAATGGAGGGCTTGTATAGGTGCTCGACGAGCACCCCCGCCGGAGCGGTAGTTTGAGAGGAACCGACCTTAGACATTTGGTCGGCCAGGGAATTGTCCTTCCTGGGGATGTAGATTACTTCGAAATTCCTGAAGTATTTCTCCATCTTCCTTACTTCGGCCAGGTAAAGCGCCATTGAGGTATCGGAACACTAATACTCCTTGTTGACCTGGTTCACGACCAACTGTGAATCACCCATCACAGTGAGCCGTTGGACTCCTAACGATTTACACGCTCGAAGTCTGGCCAAGAGACCTTCGTATTCCGCCGCGTTGTTGGTCGCGGCGAAATGTAGTTGGATGGCGTACTGGAGTTGTTCTCCATCCGGGGAGACCAAAACGACGCCAGCCCCCGAGCGCTCGTATGCTCGGGATCCGTCGAAATACAAGGTCCAACGGTTTTCCCTTGATCCGGTGGTCTCGCTGGCTGGCGGTGCTGGAGCCGACCATTCTGCCACGAAGTCAGCCATAACTTGTGATTTGATTGCCGTGCGGGCTGAAAACATTATTTCGAATTCCGCGAGCTCCATGGCCCACTTGGCTATACGACCACTGGCGTCCTGGTTTTTCAGGATTTCTCTTAGCGGGAAACTGTTTGGTATCTTGATTCTGTGGGCTTGAAAGTAGTGCCGTAACTTCCTGGAAGCCATCAGCAACGAATACAGGAGCTTTTGAACTTCGGGATAACGCTCCTTCGGTCCGTGCAGTACTTCGCTGACATAATAGATGTTCGACCTCCCTAATGAGGTCTTTTCTTCGTCTTCGTGCGACAGGCTGATCTGATGATAGCCCGAATAAGTGTCTAAGAAGCTCACGGTTTGTGATCCTGCCGTCGCGTCGACCAGTTGGTCTATGCGAGGCAGCGGGTAGTTGTCCTTCGGGCATGCCGCGTTTAGACCCGTGTGGTCGACGCACATGCGCCACTTGCCCCCTTTCTTTCTGACCAAGACCGGATTGGCCAGCCATTCAGAGTGTTCGACCTCCCTAATGAAGCCAGCCTTTAGGAGTTTGTCGAGCTCCTCCCGGATGATCGCCTGTTTTTCCGGGGAAAAGCGTCTAAGTTTTTGTCGCACTGGTTTTTTGTCAGGCTGAACTGCTAGCCTGTGCTCGATCACCTCCCTAGGGACCCCGGGCATGTCGGATGGTTCCCAGGCGAACGCATCCGAGCTTGCTCGGAGGAAGGTGATGAGCTCGAGTTCCTATTTGGGATCTAAGGAAGATCCCAAATGTACGACCTTGGCAGGTTCCGACTCGCTGAGTGGAACAGCCTTGGTCTCTCCTCCAGGTTGGAGGGCAAGTTTAGGCCGGGAGTGCTTCGGCTCTTGGTCGGGGCCACGAGTGGGTAACTGGCCGACCATATCCAACGCCCTTTCGTCGCAATTCAGTGCGGACTTGTGGTTCCCCTTCACGGTTATGACCCCGTTTGGCCCGGAAACTTTCAGACACTGATATGCGTGATGTGACGCGGCCATGAACTTGGCCAAAGCCGGTCTGCCGAGGATGGCGTTGTAGGCCGATTCGAAGTCTACCACCTCGAAGGTGATTAGCTCCGTTCTGAAGTTACTTGGGCCGCCAAAGGTCACAGGCAGAACGGCCTGGCCCAAAGGCTTGATCGAGGTGCCCGGGACTATCCCGAAGAAGGGGTACAGCTATGCTTTTGATCTTGGAGCGAGGAATCTGCATCTCATCCAAAACCTTAGCTGAGATCAGGTCCAAGGAGCTCCCGGAGTCTATAAGGACCCGACCGACGACAGTGTTGCTGATGGTGGGGCTTACGACCATTGGAAGCTTCTGTGGTTTGGTCATTCCAAGGGGACAGTCGTCCTTGGAGAAAGTGAGGGACAGCTCGGACCATTTGAGTTCCAAGGTGGGGGTCGATAAAGCCATGCAGATGGAGCCATCGTAGTAGTTGTATACGAAGTAGAGGATGCTGTGAAGTGTCGCCAACTTAATGGTCCTGGCCAAGGTGGGGGTCGATGAAACCATGCAGTTGATATAACTGTAGCAATACTTGGTGATGACCATATGTATGCAGTGTTAGTTCTGTCCATGATGAGCATGGTCTCATCATCCTCCCTTTCTTGAAGTGGAGTCGTCCTCGACTCCATCATATTGTCCTGTGAAATGTTAGTAATGACAGGAAACAAAGCAATATGCACATTTGCAATGAAATCAATGGATCGAGAATTTCTATCAACCGTATCCTCCCTTTCTTGAAAACTATCATGTGACTTGTGAATGGAACCAAATGTACTTGGTCTGACATGATTAGTGATATGGCAATTATTAAATTGATGACATTGTTGCATTGCAAACGGAGGTTTAAAATCTGAACAAATGTAAACTCGATGTGCTTTATACTCTCCTTTCTCACTATTTTTGCCAATAACATAAAAGATATTTACGCAATAACCATGACAAATCAGAATGTACAAAAAGGCTCTCCTCTAAATAATTCAGATCACAAGGAACATCAAATTCAATGTAGCCTAATGTATATAAAGAAGACATCAATTGCAACTCATCATTTTCGCTTGTGATGTGAATGACATGTTTATTTTCAGCATAAGTTTCTAGTGTGTTAACAAAGGTGACATGTCCATTTGCTAGTTGTGTCATTGATATAAGTGAAGTATTATCACACAACTCTTCTTTATCACAAGAAATAGCAAGCAAATCATCTTGTAACAAAGCAAAATCAGCAATTGGTTCCACTATTAGTTGCTCTGTGATAGCATGATTTGTGGATAGGTTTTGCTCTTCAAAATTATCTTCTCCATGTGTAAAGTCCATACCTGTTACATTACCTTGTAAGTTCTCATCAGCTGTTGTAGGTGTTTCTTCAACTATTATCTCTTCACATATACATGGGGTAGTACTGATCGTTTCTTTCTCCATATGCTCTTCTACATCATTCTCTCGATGGTGCTCACTTTTCTGCAAAATATTAGCTACAAAAGAAGGTGCAACAATGGGCGCCTCAAATGAAGCTAATGATTCTTTCAAGGATTCAGCAAGCATATTTTCAACTCTATAAGCACATACAACCAATTCTGAAAGAGAACTATATGTTTCATCAATAAGAGCATCTTGAATTTCTTGATTAAGTCCACGTATGAACCTAAGCTCTGTTGCTTCTTCACCTTCATCTAAACCACAACGCAACAAATGATTTTGCAATCGTTCATAGTATTCCTTAACGCACTTATTTCCTTGTTTCAAGCATTGGAGTCTAGTATATAAAAATTCAGTATGATATTCAGGGACATAATCAATTCTCATAAGTCTTTTCATGGCCTTCCAATTTTTAGGTTTTCTCTCTTTTCTACAAATATGTTTCCACCATGTTAATGCATATTCATTTAGCACACTAGCAGCAATCCTAATCTTTTTATTTTCAGACAAATCATACTGGCCAAATTCTTTGTCTACTGCTATCTCCCAATTAATATAGGCATCAGGATCATAATGACCATTAAAAGGTGGAATGGCGAATTTAACCTTATCTAGGGAATCATCATCAACATGTACCTGAGCATGTAGTATGCCATTTTTGTTACTTAGAAGATGAGGTAGAGGATTGGAAGTTCCGGGGGCAGTACCTGCAAGCGTATCAAGTCTAGACAAAATAGTAGCAAGATTAGTGTTAGCAACTCTCTGAGTGGTCTCGATAGACCGGAGGCGGTCTTCTTGCAGTGACATTCTAGCAACAATTCCCTTTGCGTGGAGAGTGATGCATCGAATCCTCATCACCTAACATGGTTAGTAGAAGACAAGAAAACAATATAACAAGTATAATGTTCCTATCAACTACAAGGAGGTGGTGGCAATTCTCTCAACATTCAAGCCTATAACCAAAGCTCTTACAAGTTCTTACATGCAGCAAGTGTTGACGGCCGTTGGCGTGGTCAAAAGTTCTCCGAAGCTTGGATAAAGCGATTGCCAAGGGACCGAACAAATGTACGAGGTTGGATGTGGAGCTTGGATAGGCAATATTTATTTCCTATGCAATCTGATAATTCTAGTTATTGTAATGATAAGTAATGATCCAAACTAGAATTCACAAGCCCTAGTTGCCGATCTCAAAGATAAAAGTGAATTTGAAGGCAACACACGCAAAGATAATGGCACTTATGCAATCAAGGAATGAGCTATAAAATATAAGTGATGCACCAAAAGCTCTATTGCACAAGTTGTAGAGAGACGCTAACTTATTGCTTTGAGAAAGTAAAAAGGGCACAAGATTGCTCACTAATTAATAAATTGCAAAATATAAAAAGTAACAAACACAAATTAGGGTTTTGCTCAATGTAGTGTGACCGGCCACAATTTTCTTTTTCTTTTCCTTTTTTTTATATAGCCTTTTGGCTCTTTCTCTTTTCTTTGGTTTGGTGACTTTCGGCCAACACTAGTATGAACAAAGTTTTGGAATCCCTAACTCGGTGTCACAAGATAATATGATATGACAACTGAAGATTGTGCAATGTATCAAGTAGAGCAGCCCTAAGCAATATCAACAAGCTAGTCTCAAATAGGATCAAAGTGTTCACAAAGGATGAATTGGTTCCCAAAGGTAGGTGTAGTGATGTTTTTCTAGGGCAGCAAACTTGTCGCCTAGATTAATGTTTGAAGATCACAGAATTTGATTGGTTGACTATGGAAGGAATTGAAGCTTATATCCTCAGCTTTCAATAGAGTGCAAGAACACAAAAATCAGAGTTCCTATGTGAAAGTTATGCTTGAAATACCAAACTGGACAGAATTGAAGAATTGAAGCTACGCGAAGGAAAGGAAAGATCAGCAACTAAAACATGGACTCTAATGGATCAAAACCTAACAAAACTCACTAAAATAACAGATTGAAACTAAAGGTTGAATTTTTGTGGAGTAGTTTTCAATTTAGGACAGAAATCAAAAACTAACCTAAGGCATTGATATTCTCACCGATCAACTGAAGCTCTGATACCACTTGATGTAACACTGGGTGTCCCGATCTTTCGATGAGAATGATAACCTTCGATTTGGGAGGAGACGACTTTGACGATCCGACTACAACGTACAACGACGATGCGCCTTAGCAATCGCTAAACCAACTCCAGAGGGTTATTGACCTTGCCGTGGGCACGATCAACCTGATCACGAAGATCAATTCCTGCAAGCAATCGAAGAACAAGCAAGAACAAGGCAAAAGCAATCTAAAATTGCAAATATAGATGAAGTATTGAAAAGTTGGGGTTCCGATACAAGGAGCTTGTTAGGCGGCTGTTGAGCACGTCTAAAAGACTCAAATAGTAGCAAAAGGCTAAACTATCAAATAACCAAAACCCCAGTTATTTTGGGGGACTCCCTAGCTATTTATAGGAGAAATAGGAGGCCAAAACCAGGCTTGGGGCGTCCAAAACACCCCCATGGCCGAGTAGGACTCCTATTCCTAGTTTGACTCGGATTTGGAAAGATGGCCGAACTTGTTTTGCAGATTCCCGTTGACTCGTAAGGAATTTGGAGGTGGGGCCAGATCCGTTGGAAAGAGGACGACGAGACCTTTCAAACCAGTACTCATAGACCTCAAACACCCTTGTGGATCAAAAGTTATGGTCGTTTGAAGTTGGTGCTGTCCCGGAGGCCTAATCCGAGTTGAACTTGTTTTGCAGATTCCCGTTGACTCGTAAGGAATTTAGAGGTGGGGCCGGATCCGTTGGAAAGAGGACATCGAAACCTTTCAAACTAGTACTCATAGACCTCAAACACACTCGAATGTTTCAGACCTACTCGAATGGATTCGATACAAATGATGAAAAGCACTAGCAAACATAATAAGTTCTTTCAGGGTGTTTGGCACTCGGTTCTGTTTCGTGCATCGGTTTTGTTTGTATTTAGCTTTTATTACCCGGGGGAACCCGTCGTGGTGGAACATTTGACACCGAATAGGACATATTCAAAATGCATGCCGCTTGTTGTATTCGTTCGTGCTCATCGCGGAGAAATGTTTCACAACAACTCGGACGGACTCGAAATGCATGCCGGAATGTGCTTGGGCAAATATGAAGTTCATTCGGCACGATTGTAACGAAGTTTCATTTCGTGCACCGTTTTGGTACGCGCGTAGTTTACTGTACCATTAGGGGCCCATCCTGCATGAATATTTCGCATCGACTCGGACGTACTCGAAATGCTTGTCGAAATAGGATAGGGCATATATGAAGTCCATTAGGGGAGTTTGACACCAATTTCATCGTTTCCGTCCGGACGCAGCTCGCAGAACACCTTGCGACCAGTCGCGGAGGGATGTTTCCACAATCACTTGGACGTATTCGTAACGAATGTAGAACTGTAGCAGCAATGCATGGAAAGTCCACTCGCGCAGTTTGGCCTACATTTTCCTTTCGTGCATCGTTTTGATACGCACGCAGCTTGCAGCACCCGTTGGCACCTATCGCGGACAAATATTTTGCACCGACCCGGATGCAACAGAAATGCATGCCGAAATGAGATTGGGCACACATGAACTCAATTCAGGGTGTCTGTCGCAAGCTTTCTTTTCGTACTCGTTCTGGTACGAACGTGACTTGTAGTACCATTTGTCGTGTAGGCTTCGTACCGAGACTGATGAGCCCAAATTGCTTGCTAAAATGAGCTACGGCAGACATGAAGTCCATTCTGGTTGATTGACACTCAGCTTCATCATATGTGTTGTTTTCTTGTGAAAATCCTTGCACCATACAGTTCTCGTCGCGGAGGAATGTTTCACACGACTCGGAAAGATTCAAAACGCATGCCGAAATGTGCTTGGGCATATATGAAGTTCATTCGGCATGTTTGGAACAATGTTTTGTTTTTTCCACCATTCTAGTACGCGTGTAGTTTACATTACCATCAGGGACCCATTGTGCATGAATGTTTCGGTGCGAGCCGGACGTTAGGGATGGAACTGGTACGGATATTTTCCGACCGACCGACCGACCGAATTGATTTGGATGATGATTTGGATAGTTTCACAGATATCCAGTTGATTTCTCGGATAAGGATATGGATACAGATAATTTACATGGATACGGATACGGATATGGAACACTGATTATCCGATGGATACGGAATATCCGAGTTTTTGTTCGGATAATATCCGAATATGACATACGGATATTATCCGAATAACACGTTTCAGAATAACACATTAACAATTTAACATGTTTCACTGTTTCAGAGACTGGGGTCTGCATTGGATGACAAGATATAATGTGTTCATGTGTGCTAGATGCTAATTTGGAGATATTTGGGTAAAGGTGGTACAGAAATTGGCAAGTGGCGTTTCAGGAGGGCTACTTAGGATTCAGCAGCATATGCCAGCTGCAAATCATTTGGTTCAATTATTGCAATGGGGTACATTGTTACTCACAGAGTCACATGTATGACAAGCTAGGGATAAAAAGGCAAAAAAAAGACATACAAATATATTTCTTTTGGAATTTTGAATTTAAATTTGGACTGATTTTGGAAAAAAACTGAAATTGGATTTTAAAATATCCGACTAATATTATTCGTATCCATGTTGATTCCGATCCGTATTCGATCTGTATTCGTAACCGATATTATCCTGTATAATTCGTATTCGATTCTGTATTCGACACTATTCGTATTCGATTCTGTATTCGATAAAAAATACGGATACGGATATGAATAGGACGATATTCGACCGTATCCGATCCGATCACATCCCTACCGGACGTACTCGAAATGCTTGCTGAAACGGGCTAGGGCGCATATGAAGCCCATTCGGGGAGTTTGACACCGAGTTTCGTTTCGTGCATCTTTTTCATTCGGACGCAGCTTGCAGTCCCACCTTTTGACCCGTCGCGGAGGGATGTTTCGCACTCACTCGGACGTATTCAAAATGAATGCAGAATTATGCTGAAACGCACAAGCAAACATCGTAAGTTAATTCTGGGTGTTTGGCACTCAGTTTCGTTTCGTGCATCGCTCTCGATTTTTTTCAGCATAGGAACTCGTCGTTGTGGAAACACTCACTCGGACGTATTCGAAACGAATGCAGAACTGTAGCAGCCATGCTTGGAAAGTCCACTCACGCAGTTTGGCCTACATTTTCCTTTCGTGCATCGTTTTGATACGCACGCAGCTTGCAGTACCCGTTGGCACCTATCGCGGACAAATATTTTGCACCGACCCGGATGCAACAGAAATGCATGCCGAAATGAGCTTGTGCACACATGAACTCAATTCAGGGTGTCTGCCGTAAGCTTTCTTTTCGTACTCGTTCTGGTACGAACGTGACTTGTAGTACCATTTGTCGTGTAGGCTTCGCACCGAGACTGATGAGCCCAAATTGCTTGCTAAAATGAGATACGGCAGACATGAAGTCCATTCTGGTTGATTGACACTCAGCTTCATCATATGCGTCGTTTTCATGTGAAAATCCTTGCACCATACATTTCTCGTCGCGGAGGAATGTTTCACACGACTCGGAAAGATTCAAAACGCATGCCGAAATGAGCTTGGGCATATATGAAGTTCATTCGGCATGTTTGGAACAATGTTTTGTTTTTTGCACCATTCTAGTACGCGTGTAGTTTACATTACCATTAGGGACCCATTGTGCTTGAATGTTTCGGTTCGAGCCGGACGTACTCGAAATGCTTGCTAAAACAGGCTAGGGCGCATATGAAGCCCATTCGGGGAGTTTGACACCGAGTTTCGTTTCGTGCATCGTTTTCATTCGGACGCAGCTTGCAGTCCCACCTTTTGACCCATCGCGGAGGGATGTTTCGCACTCACTCGGACGTATTCAAAATGAATGCAGAATTGTGCTGAAACGCACAAGCGAACATCGTAAGTTAATTCTGGGTGTTTGGCACTCAGTTTCGTTTCGTGCATCGCTTTCGATTTTTTCAGCATAGGAACTCGTCGTTGTGGAATATTTCACGGCGACTCGGACGGATTCGAAATGCATGCCTAAATGAATTACAACACGTATGAATTGCATTCGGTGTGTTTGGCACCAGGCTTCATTTCGTTCACCGTTTTCGTTTTGCGCCGCAATATTTCATTTTGGCGTGCTAGGTTGCAGTGTGTAAGGTGCTTGCCATAATGTTCTATTTCGTGCATTATTTTCGGCGTGCGTGGTGTTTGCCACAATGTGTCTTTTCGTGCATCATTTTCATTTTCGCATGGCTTCCGCTGCAGTGCCCGTTGGGACGCGTCGTGGAGGAATGTTTCAGACCTACTCGAATGGATTCGATACAAATGATGAAAAGCACAAGCAAACATCATAAGTTCTTTCGGGGAGTTTGGCACTCGGTTCTGTTTTGTGCATCGGTTTCGTTTGTATTCAGCTTTTATTACCCGGGGGAACCCGTCGTGGTGGAACATTTGACACCGACTCGGACATATTCAAAACGCATGCCGAAATGAGTGGAAGCACATGTGAATTCCATTCGATTTGTTTGGCACTCAGTTTCATCTCGTGCAACGTTTTCGAACGGGTGCCGCTTGTTGTATACGTTCGTGCTCATCGCGGAGAAATGTTTCACAACAACTCGGATGGACTCGAAATGCATGCCGGAATGTGTTTGGGCAAATATGAAGTTCATTCGGCACGATTGGAACGAAGTTTTGTTTCGTGCACCGTTTTGGTACGCGCGTAGTTTACTGTACCATTAGGGACCCATCGTGCATGAATATTTCGCATCGACTCGGACGTACTCGAAATGCTTGTCGAAATGGGATAGGGCATATATGAAGTCCATTCGGGGAGTTTGACACCAATTTTCCTTTCGTGCATCGTTTCCGTCCGGACGCAGCTTGCAGAACACCTTGCGACCAGTCGCGGAGGGATGTTTCCACACTCACTCGGACGTATTCGAAACGAATGCAGAACTGTAGCAGCCATGCTTGGAAAGTCCACTCGCGCAGTTTGGCCTACATTTTCCTTTCGTGCATCGTTTTGATACGCACGCAGCTTGCAGTACCTGTTGGCACCTATCGCGGACAAATATTTTGCACCGACCCGGATGCAACAGAAATGCATGCTGAAATGAGCTTGGGCACACTTGAACTCAATTCAGGGTGTCTGCCGCAAGCTTTCTTTTCGTACTCGTTCTGGTACGAACGTGACTTGTAGTACCATTTGTCGTGTTGGC
This sequence comes from Rhipidocladum racemiflorum, assembly GCA_036346355.1. NCBI lineage: Eukaryota > Viridiplantae > Streptophyta > Magnoliopsida > Poales > Poaceae > Rhipidocladum > Rhipidocladum racemiflorum. Next base: position 47,374,589 of record CM070572.1, on the reverse strand, counting down.
TTCGCACCGACACGGATGAGCCCAAATTGCTTGCTAAAACGAGCTACGGCAGACATGAAGTCTATTCTGGTTGATTGACACTCAGCTTCATCTTATGCGTCGTTTTCATGTGAAAATCCTTCCACCATACAGTTCTCGTCGCGGAGGAATGTTTCACACGACTCGGAAAGATTCAAAACGCATGCCGAAATGTGCTTGGGCATATATGAAGTTCATTCGGCATGTTTGGAACAATATTTTATTTTTTGCACCATTCTAGTACGCGTGTAGTTTACATTACCATTAGGGACCCATTGTGCATGAATGTTTCGGTTCGAGCCGGACGTACTCGAAATGCTTGCTGAAACGGGCTAGGGCGCATATGAAGCCCATTCGGGGAGTTTGACACCGAGTTTCGTTTCGTGCATCGTTTTCATTCGGACGCAGCTTGCAGTCCCACCTTGTGACCCGTCGCGGAGAGATGTTTCCCACTAACTCGGACGTATTCAAAATGAATGCAAAATTGTGCTGAAATGCACAAGCGAACATCGTAAGTTAATTCTGGGTGTTTGGCACTCAGTTTCATTTCGTGCACCGCTTTCAATTTTTTTCAGCATAGGAACTCGTCGTTGTGGAATATTTCACGGCGACTCGGACGGATTCGAAATGCATGCCTAAATGAGTTGGAACACGTATGAATTGCATTCGGTGTGTTTGGCACCCGTCTTCTTTTCGTTCACCGTTTTCGTTTCGTGCCGCAATGTTTCATTTTGGCGTGCTAGGTTGCAGTGTGTAAGGTGCTTGCCATAATGTTCTGTTTCGTGCATTATTTTCGGCGTACGTGGTGTTTGCCGAAATGTGTCATTTCGTGCATCATTTTTATTTTCGAATGGCTTCCGCTGCAGTGCCCGTTGGGACGCGTCGTGGAGGAATGTTTCAGACCTACTCGAATGGATTCGATACAAATGATGAAAAGCACTAGCAAACATCATAAGTTCTTTCGGGTTGTTTGGCACTCGGTTCTGTTTCGTGCATCGGTTTCGTTTGTATTCAGCTTTTATTACCCGAGGGAACCCGTCGTGGTGGAACAATTGACACCGACTCGGACATATTCAAAATGCATGCCGAAATGAGTGGAAGCACATATGAATTCCACTCGATGTGTTTGGCACTCAGTTTCATCTCGTGCAACGTTTTCGAACGGGTGCCGCTTGTTGTATTCGTTCGTGCTCATCGCGGAGAAATGTTTCACAACAACTCGGACGGACTCGAAATGCATGCCGGAATGTGCTTGGGCAAATATGAAGTTCATTCGGCACGATTGGAACGAAGTTTCGTTTCGTGCACCGTTTTGGTACGCGCGTAGTTTACAGTACCATTAGGCACCCATCGTGCATGAATATTTCGCATCGACTCGGATGTACTCGAAATGCTTGTCGAAATGGGATAGGGCATATATGAAGTCCATTCGGGGAGTTTGACTCCAATTTTCCTTTCGTGCATCGTTTCCGTCCGGACGCAGCTTGCAGAACACCTTTCGACCAGAGTTGGATGGATGTTTCCACACTCACTCGGACGTATTCGAAACGAATGCAGAATTGTAGCAGCAATGCATGGAAAGTGCACTCGCGCAGTTTGGCCTACATTTTCCTTTCGCGTATCGTTTTGATACGCACGCAGCTTGCAGTACCCGTTGGCACCTATCGAAGACAAATGTTTTGCACCGACCCGGATGCAATAGAAATGCAGGCCAAAATGAGCTTGGGCGTACATGAAGTCAATTCAGGGTGTCTGCTGCAAGCTTTCTTTTCGTACTCGTTCTGGTACGAATGTGACTTGTAGTACCACTTATCGTGTAGGCTTTGCACCGACACGGATGAGCCCAAATTGCTTGCTAAATGAGCTACGACAGACATGAAGTCCATTCTGGTTGATTGACACTCAGCTTCATCATATGCGTCGTTTTCTTGTGAAAATCCTTGCACCATACAGTTCTCGTCGCGGAGGAATGTTTCACACGACTCGGAAAGATTCAAAACGCATGCCGAAATGTGCTTGGGCATATATGAAGTTCATTCGGCATGTTTGGAACAATGTTTTGTTTTTTGCACCATTCAAGTACGCGTGTAGTTTACATTACCATTAGGGACCCATTCTGCATGAATGTTTCACTTCGAGCCGGACGTACTCGAAATGCTTGCTGAAACGGGCTAGGGCGCATATGAAGCCCATTCGGGGAGTTCGACACCGAGTTTCATTTCGTCCATCATTTTCATTCGGACGCAGCTTGCAGTACCCCTTGTGACCCGTCGCAGAGGGATGTTTCGCACTCACTCGGACGTATTCAAAATGAATGCAGAATTGTGCTGAAATGCACACGCGAACATCGTAAGTTAATTCTGGGTGTTTTGCACTCAGTTTCGTTTCGTGCATCGCTTTCGATTTTTTCAACTTAGGAACTCGTCGTTGTGGAATATTTCACGGCGACTCGGACGGATTCGAAATGCATGCCTAAATGAGTTACAACACATGAATTGCATTCGGTGTGTTTGGCACCCAGCTTCATTTCGTTCACCGTTTTCGTTTCGTGCCGCAATGTTTCATTTTAGCCTGCTAGGTTGCAGCGTGTAAGGTGCTTGCCATAATGTTCCATTTCGTGCATCATTTTCGGCGTGCGTGGTGTTTGCCACAATGTGTCATTTCGTGCATCATTTTCATTTTTGAATGGCTTCCGTTGCTGTGCCCGTTGGGACTCGTCGTGGAGGAATGTTTCAGACCGTGTAAGTTCTCATCAGCTGTTGTAGGCGTTTCTTCTACTATTATCTCTTCATTTACACATGGGGTAGTACTGATCGTTTCTTTCTCCATATGCTCTCACTACAACACGTCGGGCTTCGGATGGCGCCTATAAATGCCTTTAAAACTTTATAAATGCCTTAAAAAGATTTTAGATGGCGTTTACATGACGTCAAGAAAAATGGCATCAGGAAAAGTAATTCGTGGCACTTAATTATCCACGGCGTTTCTATATGCCGTGGATAACCACCATACGGTGGCATTTATAGGCACCGCATTAAGTTTTCCTTGGCGTTTACAAGCGCCGGGGTTTCCTCTAGCGTGGCTCCTATAAGCGCCGGGGTTCTCCCTATTCATGGTGTTTATAAGTGCCAGGATTATCTCTATTGATGGTGTTTATAAGTGCCAGGTTTCCTATATTCATGGCATTTATAAGTGCCGGAGTTCTCTCTATTCATGGCGTTTGTAAGTGCCGGGTTCCCTCTATTCATGGCGTTTATAAGTGTCGGGTTCCCTCTATTCGTGGCGTTTACAAGTGCTGGGGTTCTGTCTATTCATGGCGTTTGTAAGTGCCGGGTTCCCTCTATTCGTGGCGTTTATAAGTGCCGGGGTTCTCTCTATTCATGGCGTTTATAAGTGCCGAGTTCCCTATATTCATGGTGTTTATAAGTACCAGAGAACTCTATTTATAGTTTTTACAAGCACCAGAGTTTCATCTGTCATGGTGCTTATATGTGTTAGGGTTCCCCCTATTCATGGCGTTTACTAGCACCGGGGATCCCTCTATTCATGGCATTTAAAATCACAGGGTTTCTACTGGCGTGGCACTTATAAGCACCTATATATCTCTTCCAAGGCGAATACAAATATCACATCTAATTATATATACATCATAGGCCAAATTACATTTTAGTACAAATGCATTCTTACCAGGCCAAATTTCACATCAACTTAAAGCGAATTCTAAGAAGCCATCAACTCCGAAATCTTTTCTAGACCGTCATCGAAAAAAGATAACTACTAGTCAATAAGTACAACCATGCATTTTTCCCCTGGCGCAATCACTCATAAAACATGCACAACATAACTAGTGATAAACTGAAAACATCAAAGCAACATGCAACAAAAATTATTAGATAAAGAGGGCTGCTAACCATATATCCACTTGCTGTAAACATCACAGGAGAAATAGGCTAATTACACCAAAAGAACAAGCTACCTGTCACTACAAACTCCCAAAATGTTTAAAAGCTGTCTCTTGTATGTCCATGAAGCTGTCTGTTCTGAGAGGAAGAAACATGAAGCACCTACATAAATAGAAACCAATCGTGCCAGTCAGTAATACCAAATAGAAAGTAGGAACCAAATATGGAATAGAAAAATAAAATTGATATGCAGTAGGAAAAGAATAACAGAAGTACACGAAACAAATGAGTCATAACAATGTTGCAACTATGATAATGAAACAATCAGGCTAATAATGCAGTACTTGATTAGAAAAGCGTAACTAATGAAACATCTACTAAGCCATACATGATTCACTACAGCAATGTGATGTTGATGCAAGACACTGAGCTCAGATCGGTTGTTCAATTCCATTTATGCCATGAACTAGTTTACTAAGCAAGAACGCAAGAATGTGCATGGCTGAAAATAATAGTTAAATGAAAGGAGACTAAGTAGACTCAAGAGGACCTTCCAAACTGATGGTACGAGGCATTAGGACTAAAGTTAAGACCATCAACACAGCAGTACAAATACATGACTTTGGTTCAAACACAATGTTAAAATGGTGCAGAATGTACCAAGCAAGCCTAGCTATGAATTTTTATGACGTGGAATCAAAGACTACTGGTGGAACTACTCCCATAAAACATGGCAGCATGCACGTTTCATGGTTCCATCAGTTGTCAAATTTATTCTCTTAGTTCTACTGAGGTCCAGCCATATTATGTTCACACATAGTCTGGATGGATGTTCACCAAGTATAAATAATTAAACATCTATGTCTATCAGAACTTCGTTTTCCCCTAAGTACAGATTCAATTTTAATGGACATGAAGAGTGACAGATTCAATTTTCATGATTATCAATACAGTAGAAATGCTCGAAATGTGTTCCAGATTTGTGACCAAATGTGCTCCAGATTTGTGACTCAAAATGAGCCATGGATAGGCACTTTAAGGATCTAATATAGTCCTCAGATAGTACATCTTCTACCTTATTGTTTCATCTAATTCAAAAATAAGATGGAGAGCTTACCAGCATCCAGCAAAAGTATTTTGAGTAGTTTCCCACTTGCAAAAGTATATCAAAAGGCTAGTTAGTAATATGTCACTTCATATTGCACATGCATCCAGCAACCAAGCTTCATGTCCTTTTGCGAAAATCTGAAATTATGAAACAAAGTTATAATGCATAGTTTCATGAATAGGCAAGTTCTCTAGTAGGAAATTGACAATTAAATACCTAATATAAAAAAATATGAAAACTGTACAGATGATAAATATTGTGATTATAAGCCTCCATAAAAATATAAATAAAATAAAGAGAAGCAGCAAAGGTATCAGCAACAAGCAGCCTCATATGGCTCCACATCTAGAGTAATTAGAATTTGTAGCTTTAGTTAGCATTTCTAACCCCCATGGCAGGTTTACCAAATAATAGATTGCATGATTGCATGATTTTCTTAATCCAAGCATGATTAGCTGATGAGGTGGGGAAGTGAAGTTTACCTAATGATCGTTTGGTCAGATTTAGAAGTGAGCCATCATGTTCCATTACCTACACATTCAAAAGTTCAATTCATTGTCTTCAATATTCAATCTGAACACAAGAAAATGAATATAAAAATATGGAGCTAAATTTCATACATTGTGAAGTGGCCAAGGGATACACAAGCCAATAGCAGAACCTAACTTCATGACTCTGTGTTGTGGACGAGGAAGTATGACATTGTTGTCAAGAACGACATCAACTAGAACCTCATAGTATTCTCCCAACGGCAATCCATCTACACATATGAATGTCGCATCCGTGCAATGAAGTCTTCCGTGTGCCACTATTTTGGAACCGCCAATAGAACATAAAGAAACTTCTTTTCCACCCTATAGACAAATATGATTTCATATTCATAAAAGAATTTACATATCATAATTCTAAATTGAAAGTATATCATACCCCAAATGATTGTGTTCTTGGTAGAACTTTCTGTTTTTGTGGAAGATTCTCCTTCCGTGGAACTTGAACCTTCATCTGTGAAACCTTCTCCTTCTGTGGAACCTTCTCATGTGAAACTTTCTCCTTCTGTGGAACCTTCTCCTGTGGAACCTTCTCCTTCTCTTGAACATTATGAACTTTTGCTGGGACAATGTTATTTATTCTACTTTCAGAACATGATTCTTGTGGTTGCTCGTTTTCCATACCATCCACCTAAGAATGGCTCAATTAATACAATTGATGGTTTCATGCAAAAAATACTTTAAAGGCTCATGACTCAGCATGCAAAATAATTAATTAAACATGAGATGCTAACCTGTAAGTTGTTTTGGATTGGTTCCCTTCCATTTTGTTGTCCAGTATGAATGCTTCCTTGAAGGCTTCCTTGAAGGTTCAACAATAAGCTCCTAAGTTCTTGGTATCGTTGTTCAGACTTATCCCTATATGCTGCAAACTCTGTTTTAAGTTGTGCATTTTCTTCTTCAACATTCTTTAACGCGGTGACAGCTTTTGCAATAGTTACTGATTTGCACCCTCTTAGCAGCCCCAAGCCACGCACTCTGCCTTTCCTTTCATCAGGATATATTTCACCATACAAGTCATCACCATCATCAATTGATTTCAAGCGTAGGTTTTCATCTTCTGCCAGCCGTCTTTCAATCGCATCCTAATGAACAAATTTGAATCACTATATGTAGAAAAGAATATAATAAGCACAAATAATAAGAGTATGTCAAATCTGAACTTACTATCTTTTCTTTGCTAGGAGCACTAACAGCTTTCCCATTTTTCTCTTGTTTACAACAAGGTATGTCTCAGCTCTACATGGTTCACGCCCAAGTTGTTCTTCCTAACAACACCAAAAAAAATTAATGCATAGTAGATTAAATTAAACCTATTTAATTTCTATGTTGCTTACCAATATATTGTTAATTACAGCATAGCTTCTTGATCCAGAGGTATGAACAGCATTTGTTTGATTTGAACGGATTTCCTTGTTCGTTCTTGCTCTAACCTAAATGAGGAAACTTAAGTGTCTTAATAGTGTACATACCAATGTACACATAGACCATGCAATAAAATTTACTTACATTTGATTCTTCTTTACTCCAATGCTCTACAAGCCACTCCCACTCATCATCAGGAATTCTTCCCTTACATCCATTGGCAATATTCTCCTCCATCGACAGATTTTCATCATAGTATGTCTTCTTCAGAGTGCTCTTAAAGTCACGACATTTCTTCCCAGCAGATCTCAACACCCAATCTTCACATATTTGATTGATGTCAAAAAATTTCTACACAACAAATGAAATGTGAAATGTAAAAGAGGATTACATCAATAAGATAGAATAAGAAAATTACACCAAAATGAATAGAATAGAAGAGGATTACAGTGACGTTGTCCCATATCCTATGTTTGCCTTCCACCAATCTCCAATCCGATCTCTTCAGTGTTAAGTGTCCCCCCTTAACTAGACTAGCAATGAAGTTGGTGAAATTGCAAGTTGTCACTCCATATGGCTGGCCATATCTATTGACCTTAACATGAATCTTGACGCCTTTATTCCCTTCCCAGATAGATAACATTCTTGTTGGGCCCCTACCTTTCTTTTTCTTGGCTGAATGATACAATGTATAGTTAGGATATAGATACTATATGCGGCTGATGTGATAGTATATATTAAAAAAGATAGGAGCATACGTGAACGTATATTTGGCACAGGGTGATAAACCTCTACATCATCATTACCGCCATCACCCACATCATCATAGTCATTGCCATAGTCATCGTAGTCACCATTTCTTTCATCTTCATCATCCATTGCATAGTCAGGATCTTCTAATCCATCAACATCCGTTTCATCTAGTGTGATTCTCTATATGTAGCAACTAGTTAGCATGGCACATTTTTAGAATGTTGAAAAATGCATGCACCATAAAATCCAAGGCAGCTAACATACAAAGATCAATTTCAAATGCAAGCTATCTATATGTATGCAGCAAGATACAAGAAATAAAAAATGAATTCAGTACAAATTCAACAAAATACCTTTCTTTTCTTGTTTTGCTTCTCAGGTACATTAGTTGATAATGGTAGCTTCTCAGGGACATTAGTTGATAATGGTATAGGACGAAGGCTAAGCTTCTTAAGTAGTTCATTGTTACGTTCAATCCGATTTCTGCGCACAATGTCATATGGAACTTCGTCACCTCCGCCTTTTCCTGCCATTTTTACTTCTGCAAGGAGACAATAAATCGTTACGATAAGAATAATCTTAGAACTAGGATTAGAAAAGGAATTTTAGACAAACATAACTATACATTACAGTTAGGAAAACAGAACTAGAAATTTTTACCGTTTAGATTCATCAACTGTCACACCATTTATATCAGTCCTAACATAAGTGTTATCATCACAAACTCTAGCAAGCAATTCATCATTTACTGGTTCAATAGGCTCCTTGAACGCATTTGTATTCTCGTGTTCTTCCTCATCTCTAGATTCCAAGTCATAAACACCTCTTTTCTTAGAAAATACCACAGCATGCCACTCTTTGTCGATAGGATCTTGCACGTAATAAACTTGCATAGCTTGACTTGCAAGAATGAATGGCTCATGACAAAGCCTATCTCCGGTATTTAGTAGGTGATTGAAATTCACAAGTGTTATGCCATATTTATCTTTCTGAATACCTCTACCTTGAACAGTATCAACCCAATCACATCTGAATAGCACTACTGAACCTTTGTTAGAGTAGTTTAATTCAATGATTTCTTTGATGATGTCATAATATGTTACATCACCTACAATTGGATTCTTGTCCTTTGCACTAGAGAAGCTTGACATTCTGGCAACCATGGTTACTCCAAAATTTTGTGTGGTTTTCCGGTTGCCGTAGCTTTCTGTTTCAAATTTGTACCCATTTATATAATAACTATTGTACTTTGACACAATCTTGTGTGGCTTGCTAGCCAACACTTCTATTTCCTTAGGAACTTCATTTCTTGCTGCTAGTAAGGTCCGAACCTAACATTGGAATGCATTGGTCAGTTGGTAACTCTATAGATATTTAAATACATAGGTGAGTTGGTTACTCTATAAAAATTTACTATAAGACATAGTAATCCTTTCTACAGACTTACATGATCCTCAAACCATATGTGAAACGTCTCATGATGAATGTGTTCTACGTCCCTTTTTCGTAGGCGTTTTTCCATCGAAAGTAATTGACAATGTTTTCTACACATGTTTGGGTATCATTAGTGACATAGTCAACTTAAAAAACATGAAATTGAAATTATGTTTTTTAGAACATACTGTGTATAAGGTGCAATGCCGTCATAATTGACCAGCACATATCGATGAGCTTGAATCCAAGAAATATGGTCCAATTCAATAGTGCAATGGCCCATCAATGGACGCCCAAGTCTTCTCAAGTAGTTCATTTCACTAGAATATGTCATATTATCACCATTTTGTTCCCCACGAGTGAATCTAGTTTGACAGCCATGCAAATAACGTGAGCAAAAAGTAATACTTTCATCAAGGACATATCCTTCAGCTATTGATCCTTCAGGGTGACTTCTAGTACGAACCATAGATTTTAATTTTGACCAATACCTCTCAATAGAGTACATATTTCTAAATTGAGAAGGTCCAGCAAGCCTAGCCTCTGTTGGAAGATGGACACACAAGTGAACCATGACGTCAAAAAAGGCCGGCGGAAAAATCTTTTCCAATAGGCAAAGAACTTCAGCAATCTCATATTCTAACTTTTGCATGTCACTAACAGAAATAACTGGGGAGAAAATTTGCTTGAAAAAATTGCTCAAGCGAACCAAGGCTGTGCAAACCTTTTCAGGTAAAGTTCTTCTTGCAGCTAGAGGGAGCAATTGCATAATGACATGACAATCATGGGTCTTAAGACCAACTAGCCTTCTCTGATCAACTAGAACCTTTTTTCCCAAGTTAGATGCATATCCATCTGGAAACTTGACTTGTTGTAATGTTTGACAAAAAAGTTTCTTCTCTGTTGTGCTCATCGTAAAAATTGTTGGAGGAAGAACGGTCTTGCCACCTTTGTCTACAGGATGAAGCTCTGGCCTTATTCCCATTTCTTTAAGATCAAGACGAGCATTCAGGTTGTCCTTGGTTTTATCTTTAATACCTAGTAATGTGTTCGCTATATTAGCAAATACATTGTTCTCAATATGCATTGGATCTAAATTGTGGCGTACTAGAAGAGTTTCCCAATAAGGTAATTGAAAGAAACAACTCCGTTTCTTCCACTTAGGCTCCATTTTTATTTCCTCAGGGCTCTTCTTCTTTCTAGGTTCCTTTTCTAGCGCCTTTCCAAAAGTGACATGCAAATCTTTTGTTTGGTTTGATGCATCATATCCAGTTAGAGGAATAGGTTCATCTCTCAGCTCAACAGTACCATCAAATAGATGTGGTTCAAATCGAAACTTATGGTCCTTCTCTAGAAATCTACGATGTCCCATGTAGCATGTTTTGTGGCCATGCTTCAAATACAGCGAGCTGGTTTCAAGAAAGCAATTAGCACAACCAACTTCCCCATTTGTTTTTCTTCCTGACAAATATGCATGACCTGGGTAGTCACTAATTGTCCAGAGAAGTGCAGCACATAACTGAAACCACACTGCACAAGATGCATCATAAGTTCGAACACCTTCATGCCAAAATTCTAAAAGGTCATCTATAGTTAGCTGTAAATACACATCAATATAATTTCCAGGAGAATATGGACCAGGGATAAGTACAGAGAGAATGAAATTTGATTGCTTCATGCACTCCCCTGGTGGGACATTATATGGTATCAAAACAACAGGCCATATGCTATGAGAGACAGTTAATGTACGAAATGGACTGAAGCCATCAGTTGCTAAAGCAAGCCTAATATTGCGAGAATCTGAACTGAAATCTGGAAATCTAAAGTCAAAGTTCTTCCATGCAGTAGAATCCGCTGGATGCCGCATGAACCCATCCTCAGTTCGACATTCACTATGCCATTTGTGGTTGGCTGCTGTTTTAGAAGACATGTATCGTCTTTGCAATCTTCTCTTAAGAGGGAAATGACGAACAACTTTTACAGGAACTCTATGAATGCGCTTCCCATCACCACTCACTTTCTCAAATTTCCACCTAGGAGCTTTACAAGTTGGGCAAGAAGTACAGTTGGCATATTCTTTCCTATACAATATGCAATCATTTATGCATGCATCGATGTTCTCATAACCAATTCCGACATCTCTAACAAACTTTCTAGCACCATGATAATTTTTAGGCAAATTTTCACCTTTAGGCAATGCTTCTTTCAAAAGTAAGAGAAGCTCATCAAAGCAAGCATTACTCACATTCCATAAATTCTTAATATTCAAGAGTCTCACAATGAATTGAAGTCTAGTAAACCTTTGACAGCATGGATATAATTCTTGGCTAGCTTCATTAGCTAATCTGTAGTATGTTTCAGAATCCACATCCATTTCTTCCTCATCGTCACTATAGGTCACATCTATGTTGGCATCAAAAAAACCAAGCCCCTCTCTCAACATGGGATCTATTTCATCAACATGTTCATTGTGAATATGTGAAGTTTCATTGTGGGCTATCGGAGAAGACCAATCCTCACCATGATAAATCCATGTAGTGTATCCGGATATAAAACCATCACAAGTTAAATGATCATGGACAATATTTTTTCTAACCAGAACTGATTCACACATTTTTTACATGGACAGAGAATTTTCTCTCCCCTTGCTGAATTGCAAAAAGCAAACTCAATAAAATTCTTAAGACCATTTTGGTAATCATTTGTGTACCTATAGTAGAAGATACAATTAATTACACTACATTTAACATTTTATAATTAACTAATTTTAGACCATAAATTTCGAGCTAATTACCTAAGAGAATGCATCCACGCTTTCTCCATGATTGCTAATCAGTAGCTAATTGAGAACTAATGAACATGCAAAACAAATATTTATTTCAACCAGCAAAGATATATAGATATATATTGTTTTAACATGAGAAAATGTAGCATGTTGTACACCTGAAAGCAGTGGAAGCTGTTAAGGTATAGATTGGCTTGATGACGGAGGGACCGACAAGGACAAAGGCAATCAATAATGCGGCTCTTGAACATGAAGTAGACTTTCCCAAATGATTGTTTCAAGGCTAGGCCTACATGCTCCGCACGCTACCATTGGGACACATAACCTGAATCATAATTGTTGTTAGAATGGCCATTTGATTACTTTAGAAGAACAAGTAATATACAGTTCTTAATTAGTTGTTAATCTTCTTTTTATTACTACCCTGAACAGCTATGTGATGTAGCTAATTAAGTCTAACAAGCACATAACAAGATAATTCTTCCTAGCCTTCGTTGTCATTTGCAACCACACTAATCAACGAAGCACAACCAAGATTTCATCTCTCCTTCATTGATGGCAATGTTGTACAAAATATAAGGTACTAAAGCAGTAAATTCTCAATGTTGTACAAAATATAAATTACCAAAGTTGTAAATCCTTAATTAGCCTTCATGGCCTGCATCCTCCATCTCCTTGAAAAGCACCAATGCTTCCTTGTGTGTGCTGCAGTTAAGACAATGGATGAATTGAATGATGCATAGATGAGACCAGCTGGGTATGGATGAATGGATGCTTGAACTTTACTTGCTAGGAACTGAATAAGTAAATTGAGCATCGCACAATCTTTCCATGACATAGACATGATTTAACATGAATAATACTGCTGCATAGAAATAGAATTTTGATTTTGTAGCATTTTAAATAAATCACACTAACATGCTATTGTCCTCAGTTTGGTATGAGCATATGTTGCAAATAACCAAAACAACAAATTGGGTAGGTAGTAAAGATTTATATGCCACAACAATGTGCTCATTCCTGAAATCCAATTTTATTCAAAGTTCAAGAGTGGGTATCAACAAATGACCTTCACCATTCAAGACTACCAATATCTAATCAGCATCAGCACATGGTGAACCTGAAAAGAGAGAAAGCAACTTTAATATCATAAGAGGAATATCATAAGACGATGAGCTTAATGTACACACAAAGCAACTTTAATATCATAGAGGATGAGCTTAATGTACACAATAATATTTACATATAGTAAGTAATTAGAACCACTGTGTTTGTTTAGTATGAAAAACCTACATGTTCAATTATCTACTGGGTTTGCAGCTAAATCTCAGTTCCAAAAGGCCAAAAGTGTAAGAACTCTACACACAAATCGACCTGTTAATCTAGTATCAAATTCCTAACTTGGCCGAAAGGAATAAGAAAAACAAAACAGCAGAAGCTAAACTTCCTCACAAAGTACAATAGCATCAATGCCAAACAGTGAAAAGAAATGGTGAAAAGGATAAACTTTCTTCTGCAAAATTCATCAAGTTGCAATGGTACTAGGCTGCAGGAACTTAAAATAGCCCTTGATCACATACTCAACACAATCATCTCAAGCCTAAAATTTCCAGTCATACGCAATGGATAAATAGATTCTTGAGAAACGTTTCAAGTTGGCATGCTATCCAATTCAAGAACAGGTCATCCCCCAATCCAAAAGCTAAACCCCTCCACTAATTACCACACAGGCGATAGCGAAACCTCTCCTAAACCTCCATGATTAGCTGCTAAATACATCACATTGCATTCTCGCATGGCCCAGACGCAAGCAAGAAACTACCCAACAACTTAGTCACAATTCACAACAAACCTCTCGGCGGCCGTCATCTTCTTCTTGTGGTGACCTGAGGAAGCAATTCGTGCAGCACCACCCAAGCCAGTCGCTACTGTCGCCCAAGATTTGGCGCGGCACAGACGCTACCAACTGATCAACCGGGGAAGGAGAAGCGTGTGGTGGGAGATGACGTCGTGGTGAGATAAATCGAGGGGGCGGCGCGTGGTGGCTGGCGTCGTGAGGGGCAACGCGCGGCGCGCGGGCGGTGCAGTAAGGGGCGACTCGTGAGGGGTGGCGCGTGGTGGCTGGCGTCGAGGGGGCGACGCGTGAGGGGTGGCGCGACGCAGTGAGGGGCGGCGCGTGGTGGCTGGCGTCGAGGGGGCGGCGCGTGAGGGGTGGGGCGGCGCAGTAAGGGGCGGTGGTGCGGCGCAGTGAGGGGCGGTGGTGCGGTGCAGTGAGGGGCGGTGCAGGCGGCGCAGTGAGGGGCACGACGCAGTGATCGGGGCGGCGCAGCGAGGGTGGCTGCTAGCAGCTAGGTTATTATCTGCAGGGGAAAATGGGGATTTTTTTCAGGGGAAGGCCGGCGGCGCGCGACGTATAGGACCTACTGCCCATGTGCGCGCGCCCTTTTTTTCCACCTGCGCACCCTTTTTTCATCGAAACGCCATAATATGATAACCTGGCAGTTATATAAGCCGGAATTGCATTAGTATTCTCCGGCGTTTGTTTATGTCTTAGTAAGTATACAACGACATCTACAAACGCCGTAATATCCAACTTTTTCAGTCATTAAAAAACGCCGGTAATAACACCCCGCTGCTCCGCTGCCAACCTTCACGACTCCCTGGCGTCGCCAAGGTTCCTCTGCAGCTCTGCAAGGTCAAGAACGCGTCAGAAGATGCCTATCGTAACATCGACTAAGGGGTCAGACAACTCACCAGCCGCGGAGGCTGTCAGGGCGCGGAGTTCCTCTTCAGCCTTGGCGCGCGCCTCCCAGTCGGACGCTGCGCTTTCGGCGAGCACTTTCGCCGATGTTAGCTCCTCCCGGGCGGAGTCTCGCTTGGCGCGCAATTGTTCGGCCTCCCTCCGAGCCAAGTCACGTTCGTCCCGGAGGCGGACTGCCTCCAAACGAGTGGACTCCTCCGCGCCAGCCGCGGAGGCCCTAGCCTTCTCGGCCTGCTCCAGGGAAGCCTCAGCCACCTCGCTGCCCAGGGACTCCGCCAGCCGCCGAGCCTCCTGTAGGGCCCCGGTGACTTCGCCCAGCCGCTGACTAGCAATGGTGGCCTTCTCCCGCTCGGCGGCAAGCGCTCCCCGAGCATCGCGCAATGTCGCTTCGAGGCGGTCACGCTCCTCTTCAACGGCCTCCCTCCGGCCGTGCAGGTGTCGCAGGAAGGCTGACTTCTCCATCGCCCGAACCTGCAGGCGCTGCAAACAAGCCACCCGATCGGTCAACCGTAGCCCCGTTCTAAAAAACCGCCGAGACAAGGTGCTCAGTCGTACCGTCCCGACCAGGTGGGTTCCCCCGGTGATGGAGCTTAACGCCCTGTTGGAGGATTCAAGGGCGAGGAGAAGACCCTCGCAGATCCGACCGACCTCGGTCTCGACGCTCGTCTCGCCCTCCTGCAGGGCCGCCCATTCGCGGTGCTCCGCCACGTCGTCCAGGACGAGCAACGGCTCTTCGGATGGGCCTTTGCCCGGCCAGGTGAGCACGGGAAAGGACTCCGTGGCGGACCCCGATTATGCCGTCCCGGCGGCCCGCCCCTCCGGAGACCGCCCAGGAGAGTCCGACCCGTCCTTGATCATCTCCGTGGCCACTCCGGCTGATGCGTCCTCAAGAACCCATCGTAGGGCCTCCTCCGACAGTCGGCCCGCGCCGACCGGCGGTTCCCCCGGCAGTGGAGGCGGAAGAACCTCCTCGACCCCCTCGACCGGCGTCGCGGAGGGAACTGGACTCCTTGGGCCCCCCGGCGACGGCACCACCTCCTCATCTATCGCCCCCGCCGCGGGGACTGTCCCCGTGGGGCCCCCGCTCCAGGTGGTCATCGTCACGACCCCTGTCGGCGGGGGTGGAGAAACACGACCCCTCACTCCTGAGGTCAGGCTCAGCACCACCTCCACACTCGAATAGACCCTGCACGCAACAACCAGTCGGGAACAACAAAGGATAACCCGAGCGGAGGGTGGGCCGGAAGACAGCAAGACACTCACCGTGTCAAGCGGACGCGCTGCGGTCGATGCGCCCTTTTCGCCGGACCCCCGCGCAGGGGCGTGTCGGCTCTCCGCCTCCTCAGGAGGAACCTCGAACTTGGGGCGTCCTCTTGAGGCTCGAGGGCACCGACCCCTTGGTCGGAACCCGCATCAGAGCCGCCCGAGTCGCCCCCGGCGCTCTCACCGCTCTCGCTTGAGGACACCTCCTGGCTGCCCTCGCTCAAGGTCGTGTCGGAGACCTCCTCGCCCTGCGGGGCCCGGGCCGCGCGCTCCTCCTTCTTCCGCGCCGCCGCGGCCTTTTTCCTCTCCTCCCTCCGCGCCCAGCGGGCGGCGTCGCGTTGATCTGCAATAGCGCGCGCCGCGGCCCTCGCCTCTTTTTCTCCCGGCAAGTAGACTCGGGAGATCATGCCGCCGAGCCCCTGCGAAGGTACACTCGGGTGAGCGGAGGGAAGGATAAGGGGAAAGGGTAAGAAAAGAGGATGCCACCCGACCTACCAGATTCGGCGGGTTCTGCACCGAGAACGGCGCGGGGACTCCACCCGTCACCTCGGTGTCACCCACATGGACGACCGCTGATACGCGGGCTAAAAGCTCCGACGCCGAGAGCTCCGCCTCGGACGTCCTCATGGGGTCGGATGTCCCGGTGTACCTGAACATGGGATGTGCCCGATCCCTGAAGGGCTGAACACGCCTCTCCATGAACGCACGAACGACGACTTCGCCGTCAGGCCTCGCGCCTTCAGGTCCCTGATCTGCTCGATGATTATCTTCACCTTCTTCTTGTCCTTCGCCTCGGATCCCCAACCCCATTGGGGACCCGGCTCAGGTAGTTTGCCGGTGAAGGCCGGGGCGCTGCTACCCGGGTTCTGGACGTAGAACCACTCGTTGTGCCATCCCCCGGTTCGACGACGGCAGCCTCACGTCGATGTAGGCTGCCTTGCGGCCACCACGCAGTTGAACGGCAACGCCGCCGAGGGAAGCGGCCGCGTCTGACGGCAGCCGTGCCAAGAAGAAGTGCCTCCAGAGCCCCCAGTGGGGTTCAATCCCCAGGAAGGCCTCGCACAGCGTGATAAAGATCGCGATATAGAGGACGCCGTTCGGGTTCAAGTGGTGCACCTCCCCACCATAGAAGTGTAGCAGTCCACGGACGAACGGGTGGAGGGGGAGCCCGAATCCACGCTCATAGAAGGAGGCGGGCACGGCGATTTCTCCATCGCCCGGCGCGGGGGTCGTAGCCCCCGTCGGCACCCTCCACCGCGAAACGTCCCATGGGGGGAGGAACCCCTTCTTCTCCAAACCGGGGATGCGGCCGGGCGCCGGCGAGCACGTGGGCCACGACATCGCTAGGACCAACGAGGAGGTGAGGCGAGAGATAAGGAAGCAAGGAGTCGCCTTCGCCGGCTGGGAGCTTTCCTCTTTTCTGTTTTTTCTTTTTGCAGAAAGTAGGAACGAGCACTCCTGATGTAAACACTGGGTGTCCCAATCTTTCGATGAGAATGATAACCTTCGATTTGGATGGAGACGACTTTGACGATCCGACTACAACGTACAATCACGATGCGCCTTAGCAATCGCTAAACCAACTCCAGATGGTTATTGACCTTACCGTGGGCACGATCAACCTGATCATGAAGATCAATTCCTGCAAGCAATCGAAGAACAAGCAAGTACAAGACAAAAGCAATCTAAAATTGCAAATATAGATGAAGTATTGAAAAGTTAGGGTTCCGATACAAGGAGCTTGTTAGGCGGCCGTTGAGCACGTCTAAAAGACTCAAAATAGTAGCAAAAGGCTAAAGTATCAAATAACCAAAAACCCAAGTTATTTTGGGGGACTCCCTAGCTATATATAGGAGAAATAGGAGGCCAAAACCAGGCTAGGGGCGTCCAAACCACATCCATGGCCGAGTAGGACTCCTATTCCTAGTTGGACTCGGATTTGGAAAGATGACCGAACTTGTTTTGCATATTCCCGTTGACTCGTAAGGAATTTGGAGGTGGGGCCAGATCCGTTGGAAAGAGGACGACGAAACCTTTCAAACCAGTATGCATAGACCCAAAACACCCTTGTGGATCAAAAGTTATGATCGTTTTAAGTTGGTGCTGTCCCGGAGGCCGAATCCGAGTTGAACTTGTGCACCGGAAGAATTGGCTTCATGCTTGACGTTTGGGAGTCCTCCTTGGGTCCTAAGGACAATAAAATCATCACAAGGATTAAATAGCATTCCATTCATTAAATTATTTGTATGCAACACAAGGAACGCATTCACCTGGTAATTGAATTGACGTGCGCGAGCTCGAGTAATTGGCCCTTGTATTACATTGTTGGTTTCAATTGGGTTTGTAGGCATGGCCGTATCCATGGTAGTGATGTCCTCATCATCCTCACCTTCTTGCATTTGAATTGTCCTCGACTCAAGTTCATCATCTTCTCCCAAGTATGGCTTTAGATCTGATAATTGAGTTGACGGGCTTGAGCTCGAGTCAACGGTCCTTGAACCGACGAAGATGTAGAAGGATGGCCAAGGTGGGGGTCGATAAAGCCATGCAGATGGAGCCATTGTAGTAGATGTATACGAAGTAGAGGATGCCGTGAAGTGTCGCCAACTTAATGGTCCTGGCCATGGTAGGGGTCGATGAAACCATGCAGTTGGATCCATCATAGTAGATGCATACAAAGTAGAGGATGCCGTGAAGTGTCGCAAACTTAATGGTCCTGGCCAAGGTCGGGGTCGATGAAGCCATGTAGTTGATATAATTGTAGCAACACTTGGTAATGACCATATGTATGCATTGTTAGTTCTGTCCATGATGAGCATGGTCTCATCATTCTCCCTTTCTTGATGTGGAGTCATCCTCGACTCCATCATATTGTCCTGCAAAATGTTAGTAATGATAGGAAACAAAGCAATATGCACATTTGCAATCAAATCAATGGATCGAGAATTTCTATCAACCATATCCTCCCTTTCTTGAAAACTATCATGTGACTTGTGAATGGAACCAAATGTACTTGGTATGACATGATTAGTGATATGGCAATTATTAAATTGATGACTTTGTTGCATTGCAAATGGAGGTTGAAAATCTGAACAAATGTAAACTCAATGTGCTTTATACTCTTCTTTCTCACTATTTTTGCCAATAACATAAAAAATATTTCGCGATAACCAAGACAAATCAGAATGTACAAAAAGTCTCTCCTCTAAATAATTCAGATAACACGGAATATCAAATTCAATGTAGCCTAATGTATATAAAGGAGACATCAATTTCAACTCATCATTTTCGCTTGTGATGTAAATGACATGTTTATTTCCAGCATAACTGTCTAGTGTGTTAACAAAAGTGACATGTCCATTCGCTAGTTGTGTCATGGATATAAGTGAAGTATTATCACACAACTCTTCTTTATCACAAGAAACAGCAAGCAAATCATCTTGTAACAAAGCAAAATCAACTTGTAACAAAGCAAAATCAACAATTGGTTCCACTAATAATTGCTCCACGATAGATCTTCAAAATTATTTTCTCCATGTGTAATGTCCATACCTGTTGCATTACCTTGTAAGTTCTCATCAGCTGTTGTAGGTGTTTCTTCAACTATTATCTCTTCACTTACACATGGGGTAGTACTGATCGGTTCTTTCTCCATATGCACTTCTACATCATTCTCTCGATGGTGCTCACTTTTCTGCAAAATGTTAGCTACAAAAGAAGGTGCAACAATGGGCGCCTCAAATGAAGCTAATGATTCTTTCAAGGATTCAGCAAGCATATTTTCAACTCTACAAGAACATACAACCAATTCTGAAAGAGAACTATATGTTTCATCAATAAGAGCATCCTGAATTTCTTGATTAAGTCCACGTATGAACCTAAGCTCTGTTGCTTCTTCACCTTCAACACGCAACAAATGATTTTGCAATCGTTCATAGTATTCCTTAACGCACTTATTTCCTTGTTTCAAGCATTGGAGTCTAGTATACAAAAATTCAGTATGATATTCAGGAACATAATCAATTCTCATAAGTCTTTTCATGGCCTTCCAATTTTTAGGTTTTCTCTCTTTTCTACAAAATATGTTTCCACCATGTTAATGCATATTCATTTAGCACACTAGCAGCAATCCTAATCTTTTCTTTTTCAGACAAATCATACTTGCCAAATTCTTTGTCTACTGCTATCTCCCAATTAATATAGGCATCAGGATCATATTGACCATTAAAAGGTGGAATGGCGAATTTAACCTTACCTAAGGAATCATCATCAACATGTACCTGAGCATGTAGTATACGATTTTTGTTGCTTAGAAGATGAGGTGGAGGAATGGAAGTTCCGGGGGCAATACCTGCAAGCGTATCAAGTCTAGACAAAATAGTAGCAAGATTAGTGTTAGCAATTCCCTGAGCAGTCTCGATAGACCGGAGGCGGTCTTCTTGCAACAACATTCTAGCAAACAATTCCCTTTGCGCGTGGAGAGTGATGCAGTGAATCCTCATCACCTGACATGGTAAGTAGAAGACAAAAAAACAATATAACAAGTATAATGTCCCTATCAACTACAAGGAGGTGGTGGCAATTCTCTCAACATTCAAGCCTATAACCAAAGCTCTTACAAGTTCTTACATGCAGAAGGTGTTGACGGCCGTTGGCGTGGTCAAAAGTTCTCCGAAGCTTGGATAAAGCGATTGCCAAGGGACCGAACAAAAGTAAGAGGTTGGATGTGGAGCTTGGATAGGCAAAATTTATTTCCTATGCAATCTGATAATTCTAGTTATTGTAATGATAAGTAATGATCCAAACTAGAATTCACAAGCCCTAGTTGCCGATCTCAAAGATATAAGTGAATTTGAAGGCAACACACACGCAAAGATAATGGCACTTATGCAATCAAGGAATGAGCTATAAAATATAAGTGATGCACCCAAAAGCTCTATTGCATAAGTCGTAGAGAGACGCTAACTTATTGCTTTGAGAATTTAAAAAGGCACAAGATTGCTCACTAATTAATAAATTGCACAATATAAAAAGTAACGAACACAAATTAGGGTTTTGCTCAATGTAGTGCGACCGGCCACAATTTTCTTTTTCTTTTCCTTTTTTTTGTTTTTGGCCTTTTGGCTCTTTCTCTTTTCTTTCTTTTGGTGACTTTCGGCCAACACTAGTATGAACAAAGTTTCGGAATCCATAACTCGGTGTCACAAGATAATATGATATGATAACTGAAGATTATGCAATGTATCAAGTAGAGCAGCCCTAAGCAATATCAACAAGCTAGTCTCAAATAGGATCAAAGTGTTCACAAAGGATGAATTGGTTCCCAAAGGTAGGTGTACTGATGTTTTTCTAAGGCAGCAGAATTGTCGCCTAGATTATTGTTTGAAGATCACCAAATTTGATTGGTTGACTGTGGAAGGAATTGAAGCATATATCCTCATCTTTCAATAGAGTGCAAGAACACAAAAATCGGAGTTCGTATGTGAAAGTTATGCTCGAAATACCAAACTGGACAGAATTGAAGCATTGAAGCTACGCGAAGGAAAAGAAAGATCAGCAACTAAAACATGGACTCTAATGGATCAAAACCTAACAAAACTCACTAAAATAACAGATTGAAACTAAAGGTTGAATTTTTGTGGAGTAGTTTTCAATTTAGGACAGAAATCAAAACTAACCTAAGGCACTGATATTCTCACCGATCAACTGAAGCTCTGATACCACTTGATGTAAACACTGGGTGTCCCGATCTTTCGATGAGAATGATAACCTTCGATTTGGGTGGAGACGACTTTGATGATCCGACTACAACGTACAATGACGATGCGCCTTAGCAATCGCTAAACCAACTCCAGATGGTTATTGACCTTACCGTGGGCACGATCAACCTGATCACGAAGATCAATTCCTGCAAGCAATCGAAGAACAAGCAAGAACAAGGCAAAAGCAATCTAAAATTGCAAATATAGATGAAGTATTGAAAAGTTGGGGTTCCGATACAAGGAGCTTGTTAGGCGGCCGTTGAGCACGTCTAAAAGACTCAAAATAGTAGCGAAAGGCTAAACTATCAAATAACCAAAAACCCAAGTTATTTTGGGGGACTCCCTAGCTATATATAGGAGAAATAGGAGGCCAAAACCAGGCTAGGGGCGTCCAAACCACATCCATGGCCGAGTAGGACTCCTATTCCTAGTGTGACACTACGGTATGGTGTGACATTATAAAATGTGAAATTAGAGAATAAAACCTTTCGGCTTGAGGTTTACTCGCGTTTTTGGGCCTTTTGAAGTGTTGTGACACCACGGAGCGTCGTAACCTTATAAAAGGTGCATGATGAGGTCAAAAACATATTGAAATATGATACGGGAGGTTAAAACCATAAGGTATGGAGGTTAATAGCGTTGTCGGGCCGTTTCCGGGGTTTTGGGCCTTCCCGGGGGGTTTGGGCCTTAAAGAGGGGGTTGTGGGCTTTGGTGGGATGGAGTGGGAATCCATTTAGGATTAGGAAAGGGGCTTAGTGCTGGTTAAAGGGGGGTTTCCCTGCCCTTTTGGGCGTCCTCCCCCTGCCCCTTGCGCCCCCAAGTGCCCTAGCCGCCTCCCACACCTCCCCACCTCCTCCTTGGGCGCCTCCACCTCCCCCAAGCCTCTCCCCTTGCGCCACCACCCTCTCCACCACCTCTCCACCTCCCTTGCTGCGCCTAGGTGAGTTCTTGACCTCACCACCTCGAAGATCCATCCATTGGAGCGCTCCGCGACGAGGAGATCTGGTGGATTTGGAAGCGAGGAAGGGGATTGCGCGAACCGGGAGGAGATCTATTGGGTTTTCGTGCGTCGGGCAAAGGTATGTCCATGGAAATCCTTGGGGTTGATCTAGGTACTATTCTAAGGGTTTTTTATCAAGTTTTTAGATTAATTGGTGGTGCTGGAATTGAGTAATTTTTATTAGATCTAGATGTTGCCACGTTCTGTTTTTGGGACAGCATGAGCAGTCGACCTAGGGTTTACGTTTTCGTCAATTTAGAATCCGAATCTGTCCGTATGGATGTTGAAGAAGTTGTAGATAATTTCATTATCTTTCAGTGGGTATAAAGCAAGTTAAATTCCGCCCATCGGTTTGAAAGTTATGGCTGTTTTACCGAGCGTGATAAAATCTGTGACGTAATTGGAACAGATCACGGTAATCTGTAGATTAAACAACTTTAGAATCCGAATCAGTCTTTCCATATACCTAGAGAAAGTTGGGAAATTTCCTAAGCTACCCGAGGATGTACTCGTTTAATTGATTCGGAGTCCCAGAACTCAAGTTATGCCTTTTGCAAGGCTGCTGTCCCGACGGGACAGAACCTCTGTTTTTAGGTTTTGCGAGTAGTTGGCAATGTCGGGGTAGATGAGGGTTTGCGTACTGTTTTGTGGACATGATTGTGAGCGTTTGGTACCTATGTGCAGGTGGTGCGACCCCGGGAGTGCCCTCTACTTTGATGGCGCCGTGATGGCAATATGGGTGTCCCGATCTTTCGATGAGAAACACACGATCGATTTGTTAGAGTCGACTTTGATGATCCGACTACACCGTACGACGACGATGCGCCTTAGCAATCGCTAAACCAACTCCAGCGGGTTATTGATCTTGCCGTGGGCACGATCAACCTGAACACGAGGTTCAATTCCTGCAAGCAACCGAAGAACAAGCAAGAACAATAGGATAAGCAATCTGAAATTGCGGATAAAACTGGAAGCGAAACAAAGTGGAGTCTTATTGACGATCTTGACAAGGTGGCTGTCCAGCACAACTCGCAGGATCAAGTTTGCACTTGGCTAAACTAATCAAATAAAACCCAAATCCCTAAGGAGCCGATGTCTGGCTATTTATAAGAGGTAGGGGCGTGGGAAACACGTCCAAAGCAGTAGGATACCAACTACAACTCTATTACAAGGCCCAAAGCCCAAGTCTTCTCGATTTGGAAAAGTGACGCCAATTGTTTTGCAGATTCCCGTTGACTCGGACGGAATTTGGGGATGGGGTCGGATCCGTTGGAAAGAGGACGTCGAAACCTTTCCAACCAGTACTCATAGACCTCAAACACCCTTGTGGATCAAAAGTTATGGTCGTTTGAAGTTGGTGCTGTCCCGGAGGCCGAATCCGAGTTGAACTTGTGCACCGGAAGAATTGGCTTCATGCTTGACGTTTGGGAGTCCTTCTCCTTGGTTCCTAAGGACAATAAAATCATCACAAGGATTAAATAGCATTCCATTCATTAAATTATTTGTATGCAGCCCGAGGAACGCATTCACCTGGTAATTGAATTGTCGTGCCCGAGCTCGAGTAATTGGCCCTTGTATGATATTGTTGGTTTCCATTGGGTTTGTAAGTATGGCCGTATCCATGGTAGTGATGTCCTCATCATCCTCCCTTCTTGCATTTGAGTCGTCCTCGACTCAAGTTCATCATCCTCTCCCAAGTATGGTTTCAAATCGGTAATGTTGAATGTGGGACTAACCCCAAAATCTGCAGGCAATTCAAGCTTGTATGCATTATCATTAATCTTTGCCAATACTTTGAAGGGACCATCAGCTCGCGGCATCAACTTAGATTTTCTTAATTCTGGGAATCGATCTTTTCGCAAATGCAACCAAACTAAATCGCCTGGTTCAAAAGTTACATGTTTCCTTCCCTTACTACCAGCAAGTTTATATTTAGCATTCATGCGTTCTATGTTTTCTTTAGTTGTCTCATGCAGTTTCATAATCAAATCAGCACGTTGTTTAGCATCAAGATTCAATTTCTCCGAAGATGGTAGAGGTAACAAATCAATTGGAGCATGAGGTACAAATCCATATACAATCTCAAAAGGGCACATCTTAGTAGTAGAATGCATAGACCGATTATAAGCAAACTCAATATGAGGCAAACATTCTTCCCACAATTTAATGTTCTTTTTCAAAATAGCCCTAAGCATAGTAGATAAAGTTCGATTAACGACCTCAGTTTGTCCATCAGTTTGGGGATGACAAGTAGTAGAAAATAAAAGTTTAGTCCCCAATTTAGCCCACAAAGTTCTCCAAAAGTGGCTTAAGAATTTAGTGTCACGATCTGAAACTATTGTGTTAGGCACACCATGTAAGCGAACAATTTCACGAAAGAATAAGTCAGCAATGTTGGTAGCGTCATCGCTTTTGTGACAAGGTATGAAGTGTGCCATTTTAGAAAATCTATCCACAACGACAAAGATACTCCCCTTCTTTGTTCTAGGGAGTCCTAAAACAAAGTCCATAGAAATATCCTCCCAAGGCACGTTAGGAATAGGCAGAGGTATGTATAAACCATGGGGATTAAGTCGTGACTTAGCTTTTTGACATGTAGAACAGCGAGCGATGAAACGTTCCACGTCTCGTCTCATCCTGGGCCAAAAGAAATGGCTAGCGAGTATGTCCTCCGTCCTTTTCACACCAAAGTGTCCCATCAATCCTCCTCCATGCGCTTCCTGTAGCAATAACAAACGAACAGAACTAGCTGGAATACATAGTTTGTTTGCTCTAAACACAAACCCATTATTGAGGACAAATTTGTTCCAAGTTTTTCCCTCTTTACAATTGAGCAACACATTTTTAAAATCATCATCATGCACATATTGCTCTTTAATCGTTTCCAAACCAAAAATTTTGAAGTCAAGTTGTGAGAGCATGGTATATCTCCTAGACAAGGCATCAGCAATGACATTATCCTTTCCCTGTTTGTGTTTGATGACATAAGGAAATGACTCAATGAATTCGACCCACTTTGCATGTCTACGGTTCAGTTTAGCTTGACTTCTAATATGTTTTAATGATTCATGATCCGAATGTATAACAAATTCCTTGGGCCATAAATAATGTTGCCATGTTTCTAAAGTTCGAACTAGTGCATATAACTCCTTATCATAAGTAGAATAATTCAAACTTGGCCCACTCAATTTCTCACTAAAATAAGCAACAGGTTTTCCTTCTTGTAACAGAACACCACCCAAACCAATTCCACTAGCATCACATTCTAGTTCAAAAGTCTTAGAAAAGTCTGGAAGCTGGAGTAAGGGTGCATGGGTTAACTTAGCTTTCAGAATGTTGAAGGCATCTTCCTGCGGCTTGCCCCAAGCAAAAGGTACACCTTTCTTGGTGAGCTCATTCATGGGTGCAGCGATGGTGCTGAAGTCCTTCACAAAACGACGATAGAATCCAGCAAGTCCTAGAAAACTTCGCACTGTGTGACCGTGTTAGGAGTCGGCCAACTCTGTATTGCTTCAACCTTGGCTTGATCAACTTCAATTCCCTGTGGAGTAACAACATAGCCAAGAAAAGAGACTCGATCCGTGCAAAAGGTGCACTTATCAAGGTTACCAAATAAACGTGCATCGCGTAAAGCATTAAAAACAGCACGTAAATGTCCAAGATGATCCTCTAAAGATTTGCTATAAATCAAGATATCATCAAAGTAAACTACCACAAATTTTCCAATGAAAACACGTAAAACCTCGTTCATCAGTCTCATGAATGTGCTAGGAGCATTAGTCAACCCGAAAGGCATTACTAACCACTCATATAACCCGAACTTAGTTTTAAATGCTGTTTTCCATTCATCTCCTAACTTCATGCGAATCTGGTGATAGCCACTACGCAAATCCACTTTAGAGAACATAGTAGAGCCACTTAGTTCATCAAGCATATCGTCTAACCGAGGAATAGGATGGCGATATCTAATGGTGATATTATTAATTGCTCTACAATCCACACACATGCGCCATGTTCCATCTTTCTTAGGTACTAAAATGACTGGTACAGCACAAGGACTAAGAGATTCACGTACGTACTTACCCTTTATCAAGCAATTCGTGAACTTGGCGTTGTATCTCTTGTGTCTCTTCAGGGTTGGTTCTGTAAGGTGCTCGGTTGGGCAAAGATGCCCCTGGAATGAGATCAATTTGATGCTCAATCCCTCTAATTGGCGGCAGCCCTGAGGGGATGTCCTTTGGAAAGATGTCAGTGTATTCCTGCAAAGGTTAGTGACAACAGGAGGCAAAGAGAGGGACATCTCCTCTAGAGAAAACAAAGTTTCTTTGCAGACCAAAGCATAGCATGTAGACCTACAAACATCCAACTCATTCAAATCAGATTTTGTTGCAAGAAAACAAGCACCTTTCAATTTAATCTCATTCGGCTTAGCACAATCAAGGTTAGATTCTTTCTGTTTATGTTGTTCAAGTCCTTTGGTGACAATCTGATTTTCACTCTTAGAATTCTCTCGATTTTTCTCTTTGCTAGATCTAGCGATTTCATCCTTTACAATGGCATCAGGCGACATTGGGTGTAGTACAATTTTCTTTTCTTTATGCACAAAAGAGTATTGATTTGTTCTACCATGATGTAAACAATCCTTATCATATTGCCACGGTCTACCCAATAACATAGAACATGCTTGCATAGGTACGACATCGCAATCAACATAATCATGATAGGAACCTAAAGCGAAATGTACTCTTACCATGCGAGTTACCTTGAGTTTGCCGCTGTTGTTGAACCATTGAATGTGGTAGGGCTGAGGGTGTGGTCTAGTGGAGAGTGCTAGCTTCTCCACCATGTCCATGCTGGCTAGATTATTGCAACTCCCACCATCAATGATTATTCGAATGGATCGCTCCTTGATGACGCCTTTTGTGTAAAACAAGTTGTGGCGTTGATTTGGATCGGCGCGAGCAATCTGAGCACTAAGCACACGTTGTGCAATAATACTCAAATATTGGTCAGCATCACCAGCGCTCACGTGCACCTCGTCGTGCTCGGCATTTGGATCGCCGTCTTCATGTTCAGCGAGCAACGCATATGTTTCGTCATCAAGATCACTTGCCGAGTCATACTCGCCGTCTTCACGGATTATTAGCACACGCTTGTTCGGACACTCCCTCATCATGTGACCGAAACCCTTGCAGCGATGGCACTGAACATCTTTGGTGCGTCCGTTGATGCGACCAAGCGACGGCGAACTATTTATAGTAGCATGTGTGGCACATTTAGTCGGCGTTGGTCGTGGTGCCGAATTTGAGGTGGTGGACGCCGTTCTGTTGATGGAAGAGGTCGGCATGGTAGTACTGCCGGCAGGGGCAGCAGGGGTGCGCGGTGTCCACGAAGTAGTTCGACCTGCAGAAAAGTTAGTCTTGGCCCTCGATTGACGACCCTGCACTTCACGTTCAGCTTTGCAAGCAAGATGGAACAACCGAGTCATCGAATTATAATCCTTATAGTCTAGAATATCCTGGATTTCTCGAGTTAAACCACCTAAGAAACTTGAGCCATAGAAGCTTCCTCATTCTCAATTAATCCACAACGCAACATGCCAATTTGCAATTCTTGGTAATATTCTTCCACGAATTCTTACCTTGCTGTAGGCGCTGCAATTTATTCAATAAATCTCTAGCATAGTATGAAGGAACAAATCTATGCCTCATTAGCAATTTCAAGGCTTCCCAAGTGGTGGGTATATTATTTGGATGAGCACGGCAATGTTCTCTCCACCAAATAGAAGCAAAATCAGTGAACTCACTTGTGGCAGCTCTAACTCTTCTATTCTCGGAAATCATGGCACGCAAATTTTTGATCCACAAGTAATTCCCAACTAAGGTAACCATCAGGGTCATATTTACCTTCAAGCGATGGCATGTTGAAATTTACCTTAGGGAAAACATCATCTCGTTCTCGTTCCTTGGTCGTGGAGGATCACGTCGCATACCTTGCTGATTGAAGCGTGGCCGTTGATGGTTACGATCATTATCGTAATGGATGGGGTTGACCTCCTCCGCATCAGTGGTGTCATCATATTCGTGCTCTTCGTTCTGTTCTTCTAAATCTGTTGGGGCCTCCTGTGGAGCTGAATTGTTGCTTGGGCGACGTGGAGGTGGATTGGAAGCACCAGATGCAGCAGCTGCAAAAGTATCAAGTCTAGCCAAAATAGTAGCAAGAGTAGTGTTAGCAATCCCTTGTGCGGCCTCGATGGATCTGAGACGGTCTTCTTGCATTGACATACGCTCATTAGTGAGCCGTACATCCTCGCTAAGACCATCGGTGGCTTCCTCGTCATTTTTTGGAAGTGAGCAATGATGCCCTTGGTTCGTGGAGAGTGATGAAGTGAACTCGTCACCGACATGGTTAGTTGATGACAAGGAAACAAAACCACAAGTATAATGTTCCTATCGACTACTAGGTGGCAAGTCTCTCAAGCACTCAAGCCTATGACCCAAGTTCTTACAAGTTCTTACAATGCAGCGGCGTTGTCGGCCGTTAGCGTTGTCAAAGGTTCTCGAAGTTTGTGTAGAGCGATTGCCAAGGGATCGAACGCTGTGCGGGTAGAAAGTGGAGCTTGGACAGGCTTAATTTAGTAGCAAAGGTTAGCAATAATCCAATCGGTGAATGCAAAATTGAAGAATTGTTCAACGTCTAGTCACTAGTTCTTGACTCGAGGCTAGCAAGGGCGTGACTCAAAGCGTGGTCGGCGACAAGACAGTTCCACAATGAGATGAAGAAACGGCGAAAAGAAAAAAAAAAATTCGCGAAAGAAGGGAACTATCTCAAAAGATCGGGAATCTTGTGAAAACAGGTTTAGCACATAAAAATTTTGGATCTGTTCCAGACTCTTTTTTTTTTTTTTTTTTTTTTTTTTTTTTTTTATGAACGATCCGACGCCTTTTTCTTTCAAGTGCTATGCAGGCGGAAGACGATCGGCTATCGGAGGGCGACGATCGAGCGACGATGGGCTATCAGTGGGCGACGATCGGTGGCGACGATCGGCCCGACGATGGGCTATCAGTGGGCGATCCGGTCAAGGCGACGATCGGCGACGATCAGGCAGCGACGATCGGGCGACGATGGGCTATCAGTGGCGACGATCGGGAGGCGACGATCGGCGGCGACGATCGGGGCGACGATCGGCTAACAGGAGGGCAACGGTCGGACGACCAAGTGGGCGACGATCAAGCGGCGACGATCGGATGAAAAGAAAACTTGGTCCGAACACCTTTTCTTTTTTTCTCTCTTTTTTTTTTTTTTTTCAACCGTTCGAGACCGACACCGAACACCACGCAAAACGGAAAACAACTAGAAACGGCACACAACGCCACACCGCGGTGGGAGACAAAAATTTCTTCGACCTGGACTCCAACTAGACTAGAATTCAGCAACTCGACACGGCGATGCAACCAAAAATTCAATAACGCGATTGCCTTTGGAAAGGAAAATGCGAGGCTCAAATTGTTTTGGTATGGGGAGATCCAATCTGATGGCGTTTCTCTGGACTATAGGAAAGATATCAATCTACTAATCTAGGGTAAAGAATTCTCACCGAGCAACCTGGTTTGCTCGATACCACTTGATGGCGCCGTGATGGCAATATGGGTGTCGATCTTTCGATGAGAAACACACGATCGATTTGTTAGAGTCGACTTTGATGATCCGACTACACCGTACGACGACGATGCGCCTTAGCAATCGCTAAACCAACTCCAGCGGGTTATTGATCTTGCCGTGGGCACGATCAACCTGAACACGAGGTTCAATTCCTGCAAGCAACCGAAGAACAAGCAAGAACAATAGGATAAGCAATCTGAAATTGCGGATAAAACTGGAAGCGAAACAAAGTGGAGTCTTATTGACGATCTTGACAAGGTGGCTGTCGGCACAACTCGCAGGATCAAGTTTGCACTTGGCTAAACTAATCAAATAAAACCCAAATCCCTAAGGAGCCGATGTCTGGCTATTTATAAGAGGTAGGGCGTGGGAAACACGTCCAAAGCAGTAGGATACCAACTACAACTCTATTACAAGGCCCAAAGCCCAAGTCTTCTCGATTTGGAAAAGTGACGCCAATTGTTTTGCAGATTCCCGTTGACTCGGACGGAATTTGGGGATGGGGTCGGATCCGTTGGAAAGAGGACGTCGAAACCTTTCCAACCAGTACTCATAGACCTCAAACACCCTTGTGGATCAAAAGTTATGGTCGTTTGAAGTTGGTGCTGTCCCGGAGGCCGAATCCGAGTTGAACTTGTGCACCGGAAGAATTGGCTTCATGCTTGACGTTTGGGAGTCCTTCTCCTTGGTTCCTAAGGACAATAAAATCATCACAAGGATTAAATAGCATTCCATTCATTAAATTATTTGTATGCAGCCCGAGGAACGCATTCACCTGGTAATTGAATTGTCGTGCCCGAGCTCGAGTAATTGGCCCTTGTATGATATTGTTGGTTTCCATTGGGTTTGTAAGTATGGCCGTATCCATGGTAGTGATGTCCTCATCATACTTCCCGCCAATCCGTTGCCCGTGGTTGAGGCAAGTGTGTTGTGATGGATAGCGATTTGTAGGTTGCTTGTTAAGAATAGATGGAATTGAATACATGATATATGATCACTTGCCATGCTTTTATGATTGCCAATGATATGATGAGCATGTTATTTATGTTATGATGCCATGTGTTAATATGTGAGTTAAATATGATGTTGGCATAATTGCATACATGACATGTTACATGGCCCGGGCGGTGAGAAAGTCATAACTAATCCGGGAAGGTCGGTGAGAAAGATATGACTAATCCGGAGAGCCAATGAGTAAGTCCTACATCGTGATTCCATTCACCGCGGTGAACGGAAGCGAGGAGTAGGCACCCTCAATCTTCGGGATGGAAGGGGGGAGAGGGTGCACACCGACGGGTGTGTACTCAACCATACCGGTATGAGTTTCCAAGGAGACATGAGCATTGCATTACATTGCATACATAATGATGAAGATATTGTTAAGTGTTCATGAATGAGATGATATATATGATGGGAGATGTTATTGCCATGATATTGTTCTTGTTGTCCATTGCAATATGCTTGCTGAGTTTCGAACTCACGCTTGTGTTTTCTTGTTATTTTAGGTACCATGAGAACGGCATGCGGGGAAGGGAAATAGTCACACGCCCACACGTAGCTTCACCATATTGATTCCACAAGTCATTCTATTAGTTTGATAATAAATTGCGTGTGATGATTATGGCTTTAAGGTTTAGCTTTGTTATATGAGAGTTTTATTGTTCGTTTGACCCTTGGAGACATTATGTGTTTGAAACTAGACTTATATTGTTGCTAAGTCGTTAATTATTGCTGTTTTTAGTTGTCTCTCATAATCCATACATTGCTATACTGTTGTTACTCCTTTCATTCATGT
Source organism: Rhipidocladum racemiflorum (assembly GCA_036346355.1). NCBI lineage: Eukaryota > Viridiplantae > Streptophyta > Magnoliopsida > Poales > Poaceae > Rhipidocladum > Rhipidocladum racemiflorum. Next base: position 47,342,433 of record CM070572.1, on the reverse strand, counting down.
TAAAACAAAGGAGATGCTGCCGAAATTTTGGTTTTTAGCATATGTATCTTTGCTGGAATTTATGGTAACTTTTGGTATTTAGATGTTGTTTAGCTTATGTTTGGTAGCATTCAGGCATATTAAATGCCGGGGTGTTACAGTTGGTACCAGAGCGGGCTGTAAGTCCTTGGAATATGTATTTTTGGTGTCATACCTTAGGTTACAACTAAAATGTGTTGTGGAATAACTTAGAAACATAGCTTAGGTTTTTACTAAAATTTTGTTATAGGATAGCAACATTAAAACTTGCAAAAGTGGTATAACTAATCTAAAATTTGATACACAATGGATGCACAGTAGGAAAGGGTATGGGTATCGTTTCCTTACGCTTAAATGTTGTATTTAAGCTTCGATGTTGAATGCTTCATTTGATAATGCATGCTGCTATGTCGATGAGATAAATGATTGAATTGTGCTTGTTGTGGTGATAAAGTGGGGTTGTGGTGCCGAAGGGTTTCGGTCACCACTTTTGTTCATAGTAAGGGTGTGGTTTGACGGTATGGCCGGTTAAAGCCATCACCGAAGAACTATTAACCCCTGTAGGAGAAGAGTGCTTACCCTTTCTCGTCAGAATCGGGTAGTTGACTGGAGTCAAATAGAAAAGTTTGGTGGTGGATTCCTTCGGATGTTCTTTATCGTTCTGTGGTCGGTCTTGGTTGGTTTTATTGGTTTTAGTTGATGGAAACCAAAAGAAAAGTGTTTGGTATTGGTTTTTCGCGGATAATTCCGTATGCGGTGTGTGGTTTTGTCTTCCTTGGTTGAAGACAAAGAAGAGGAGTCTAGTGTTGCGCTTCTTTTGGGCGCCGTTCCAGTTTTGACGTTTAGTTTGTTAATTGCTTTATGGGGAAGAAGCATTCAATTTCATTCCAGTGTTTGTCTTTCTCTAAGGTTAAAGGAGTTATTGCGGAGTTGTGCCAGACCCGACTGTCAGGGCTGAAGATCTGTGGCTTTGTAGGAGTAAGTGGTGTTTGATTTCGATATTTTACTGGTTTAAGAAATCATCGTTGAAAAACCCTTCTTGTTTCGTGAAAGTTTGGGGTTTGGTGTTAAGGTTTTAATTGCAAAGGTTTAATTGAGCGCTTGGTTCCCTTTCGAGAAAATTGTCTTTCAACCATTTTCCTCTATGGGAGTCCTTGAGATTTAAAAGTGTTTTGGAAAATTCCTTTTGCATGACCAAGTTTGGGTTTGTCTCATTGCAATTTTGAGAGTCAAGTTTCCTTATGAATTCGGGATGAGCTTTAAAACTAAAATGTTGCAAACAAAGTAAGTAGTCTTTTGACTGAAATCGTTTGTCCCTAGTAAGAATTGCTGTTTAGCATGTTATGTAGCATGTACCAATGTGATTTATGGGATGATGCATTGTTAAGTTAATTTGTGAGTTGAAACAATTCCATGCGGTTGTTATCTCTAGCTTGAGAATAAATAGACTACTAGTGTTGTAGTTTACTCTTAGCGAGAATGATTGAATGTGCTAAAGTACATGCTTAGAATCTGTTGCTTTGCTTTAAAAGTGCTTATGACCCTTGATAATGTTTAAAGTTTTAAACCCTGTTGCATAGTTAGAACATTAAGATGATGTAAACTGCTGATAGTGTTAAAGAAGCTTTGCTGGTTGTTTAAAGATGTTCTAATTTAAACATGTTAGTAGAGAAATTTGATCATGCTAGCTTGTGACCTTAACTTGGAAGTTGATTAGAGTTGCTATTCATGTTGTTACAAAATATTAGCATGATTGGAAGTATGCAGTCGTGTTCCTAAAATGCTAGTTTTGATATCAATTGAGAAGACATAAGACTATTTGTTAATGATGTTGTTAAAAACATTGTGCTAATCTAACTTATTAAATCCAATTTAATAGTTGGAGTATGTTGTGTGGTGGAAGTTTTGTTATAACCGATGTATAGGGTAGCTAAAAGCAATGTTGTTGATTGATGATTTTGCAAAGAATTGATATTGATGCTTTGGTAGTATGGTTAATTGTTGGAAACCATTGATCCAATAGAAGAAAAAGTGTAAAACTGTGGTATTATGTCAAGTACATGTTGTGATGGGATGAACAATGGATAATAATCATGATGCAAGATTTTAATCTTAATGATTGCATATCTTAGAATCCTATTTACGAATTTTATCTTGTAGAGATATTACTTATTTGTTGAAGTCATTTTATAGATTGAACAAGTTTCAATTGTCAAGATTTTGACGTATGGATGGTATAAATTGATAGGTTGACCATGCTCAAGTAGCTGTTGAAGTACTATGTTTCAAATTTAGAGTAAGAAGTATTATGATTTAGTGATCCGTGGGGATCATGTCAATGTAGTCTGGGTTGGGTGCCTTTGTGATAAGCATCTTAAACCTTAATTAAAAGTGTTGGGAATGGTAACTAGAGGAAGAATTTGTTGTGAAGCTTTTGGTTGATTTGTGTTGGGGCTCCTCAAGGAGTAAATAGTGATTATTGAAGTCTTTTAATGGAAAGCGTAGTAGAGTACTAGAGATGGTTCTTTTTATGCTGAGCTTGTGTTTAAAAGCTTTTGGACTGGTTTGGTTGTTTGCCATTTTGGTTGAAGGGTTTTCGGTCAAGGTGTTCCATATGCTGTGTTTCAGAGTTTCCCCAAAACTCGTAGTGGTTGGTGTCGACCTTTGGTTTTGGCGAATTTGTTTAGTTCGTGTTGTGAGTTTGGGTTTACATCCAAAAGTTTTTGAGTCGATCGCGCCCTTTCGCGTTCGCACTGAATTATCTTTGGAATTAATTTTAAAGGGAAGCAGATGGTCATAAAGGGTTGTGTTGGAAACTTTTGAGTTAAGCCCTTAACGTGTAACTCTATTTGGTTAGAGTTGGAGTCATTTGGAAAATGTGTCTGGTGTGCGGATGTTTCACAAGTTTGGATTTTTATGAATGCTTCATAAGTGAATTTGGTTAGAGAAGAGTTTTCTTTTGGGATTGAGTTTCCCTCTCTTTTGATAAAATTTATGGTAGTTGTTTGTGCAGATGTCTAACTTTGGAGTCAATGTTCTTTTCCAAAACGTTGATTTTGGTTAAAATGCGATGTTTTGCAAAGTTTAGCTATCTATCGTTGGTGGGTTCTGATTTGATGTGGTGCCTTACTGTTAACTATGTTGCCGTCATAGTCTATATGATTTAGCGCAACCGTCAGTGTTATGGGTATTTCAATCATTTGATACCGAGGAAGAAGTTATTTGGTGAATGACTATTCGGTACCGTTGTTCCATGATGAATGAATGGTGAAAAGTAAACATGACATCGTTTTTACATGTTAAATGATAAAAGAGTCGTTGAGCCAGGTCGGTGAGAAAGTCATATATGGAGATATGACTAATCCGGAGTGCTCCTGAAGAATGTGCATTTATGTCATGAAACGAGATTTCCCTTGCTTTCTAGTATGAAAAGAAAGAATGAAGAAATTATGGTATCTTGGTTGTGGTGTAGGGGATTTATGCTTCCTTTGTGTGCTCTTTGGATGTTGCCGAATTCTTTCCAAAATGGTTGTTAACGCTTTGGGTTTGAGTTGTCGTGAGTACACTTGGGCTTGATAGCTAAGTGTTTTTGTGTGAGGGCGAGACCCTCTTAAGAAAGGAACCAATTGTGGTTTGGTAAAGTTTTTACGATCCTAGCTTGGGGCTAGGTGTAGAACCTTAGTGGTATAAGGGTGGTTTGTGATGGAGGTTGATGATGTAAGGATTTAACCTTTATTAAGAGTAGTGATGGGTGGAAGTGAAGTTGACGGTAGTTCGGTGATATGCCGTGAGCAATTGTCGTCACTAGTTGTTTTGGATTTGAGTTTTGCCTGGGAGAGGATAGAATGAATGTTAGCATGATCGTGTATCGGAAGGGCAAGTGTGCCTTAATGAGTTATTCCCCTCGAGGGAATTTTTCGGGAATGTAGAGAGGTCATTAAAGGAATTGTGACTTGCTTTGATTATGTCATGTTGAGTTTAATGGAGTATGGTAGTCAGGTTGGTTGTGATAGAAGTATGAAGTGTTGGCCGTGAGGATTCGAGCGTTTTGGGTTGATGGAGCCCTTTGTGGTTGGTACGCAGATTCTGTTTGGGAATGGAAGTGAAGGTCGACCTGTGAGAGGTTGCCCATGGTTGAGCTAGATCATTACTTTTCTCGCCAAGTGTTGGTTTTGAGAACTCGTTTGTCGTTTGTTCCGGTTTTAATCATTGTGTGAATGTTTTGAGCTGCAGAGAAGCCTTTTGTCCCTTGGGGACTTTGTTGTTGATTATGGCGTCCTTCGGATTCGAGGTCGAATCCTGTTGAAGGGGGGAAGAATGTGACACTACGGTATGGTGTGAAATTAGAGAATAAAACCTTTCGGCTTGAGGTTTACTCGCGTTTTTGGGCCTTTTGAAGTGTTGTGACACCACGGAGCGTCGTAACCTTATAAAAGGTGCATGATGAGGTCAAAAACATATTGAAATATGATATGGGAGGTTAAAACCATAAGGTATGGAGGTTAATAGCGTTGTCGGGCCGTTTCCGGGGTTTTGGGCCTTCCCGGGGGGTTTGGGCCTTAAAGAGGGGGTTGTGCGCTTTGGTGGGATGGAGTGGGAATCCATTTAGGATTAGGAAAGGGGCTTAGGGCTGGTTAAAGGGGGGTTTCCCTGCACTTTTGGGCGTCCTCCCCCTGCCCCTTGCGCCCCCAAGTGCCCTAGCTGCCTCCCACACCTCCCCACCTCCTCCTTGGGCGCCTCCACCTCCCCCAAGCCTCTCCCCTTGCGACACCACCCTCTCCACCACATCTCCACCTCCCTTGCTGCGCCTAGGTGAGTTCTTGACCTCACCACCTCGAAGATCCATCCATTGGAGCGCTCCGTGACGAGGAGATCCGGTGGATTTGGAAGCGAGGAAGGGGATCGCGCGAACCGGGAGGAGATCTATTGGGTTTTCGTGCGTCGGGCAAAGGTATGTCCATGGAAATCCTTGGGGTTGATCTAGGTACTGTTATAAGGGTGTTTATCAAGTTTTTAGATTAATTGGTGGTGCTGGAATTGAGTAATTGGAATTAGATCTAGATGTTGCCACGTTCTGTTTTTGGGACAGCATGAGCAATCGACCTAGGGTTTACGTTTTCGTCAATTTAGAATGCGAATCTGTCCGTATGGATGTTGAAGAAGTTGTAGATAATTTCATTATGTTTCAGTGGGTATAAAGCACATTAAATTCCGCCCATCGGTTTGAAAGTTATGGCTGTTTTACCGAGCGTGATAAAATCTGTGACGTAATTGGAACAGATCACGGTAATCTGTAGATTAAACAACTTTAGATTCCGAATCAGTCTTTCCATATACCTAGAGAAAGTTGGAAAATTTCCTAAGCTACGCGAGGATGTACTCGTTTAATTGATTCAGAGTCCCAGAACTCAAGTTATGCCTTTTGCAAGGTTGCTGTCCCGACGGGACAGAACCTCTGTTTTTAGGTTTTGCGAGTAGTTGGCAATGTCGGGGTAGATGAGGGTTTGCGTACTGTTTTGTGGACATGATTGTGAGCGTGTGGTACCTATGTGCAGGTGGTGCGACCCCGGGAGTGCCCTCTACTTCCCGCCAATCCGTTGCCCGTGGTTGAGGCAAGTGTGTTGTGATGGATAGCGATTTGTAGGTTGCTTGTTAAGAATAGATGGAATTGAATACATGATATATGATCACTTGCCATGCTTTTATGATTGCCAATGATATGATGAGCATGTTATTTATGTTATGATGCCATGTGTTAATATGTGAGTTAAATATGATGTTGGCATAATTGCATACATGACATGTTACATGGCCCGGGCGGTGAGAAAGTCATAACTAATCCGGGAAGGTCGGTGAGAAAGATATGACTAATCCGGAGAGCCAATGAGTAAGTCCTACATCGTGATTCCATTCACCGCGGTGAACGGAAGCGAGGAGTAGGCACCCTCCATCTTCGGGATGGAAGGGGGGAGAGGGTGCACACCGACGGGTGTTGATGGCGCCGTGTTGGCACTATGGGTGTCCCGATCTTTCGATGAGAAACACACGATCGATTTGTTAGAGTCGACTTTGACGATCCGACTACACCGTACGACGACGATGCGCCTTAGCAATCGCTAAACCAACTCCAGCGGGTTATTGATCTTGCCGTGGGCACGATCAACCTGAACACGAGGTTCAATTCCTGCAAGCAACCGAAGAACAAGCAAGAACAATAGGATAAGCAATCTGAAATTGCGGATAAAACTGGAAGCGAAACAAAGTGGAGTCTTATTGACGATCTTGACAAGGTGGCTGTCCAGCACAACTCGCAGGATCAAGTTTGCACTTGGCTAAACTAATCAAATAAAACCCAAAACCCTAAGGAGCCGATGTCTGGCTATTTATAAGAGGTAGGGGCGTGGGAAACACGTCCAAAGCAGTAGGATACCAACTACAACTCTATTACAAGGCCCAAAGCCCAAGTCTTCTCGATTTGGAAAAGTGACGCCAATTGTTTTGCAGATTCCCGTTGACTCGGACGGAATTTGGGGATGGGGTCGGATCCGTTGGAAAGAGGACGTCGAAACCTTTCCAACCAGTACTCATAGACCTCAAACACCCTTGTGGATCAAAAGTTATGGTCGTTTGAAGTTGGTGCTGTCCCGGAGGCCGAATCCGAGTTGAACTTGTGCACCGGAAGAATTGGCTTCATGCTTGACGTTTGGGAGTCCTTCTCCTTGGTTCCTAAGGACAATAAAATCATCACAAGGATTAAATAGCATTCCATTCATTAAATTATTTGTATGCAGCCCGAGGAACGCATTCACCTGGTAATTGAATTGTCGTGCCCGAGCTCGAGTAATTGGCCCTTGTATGATATTGTTGGTTTCCATTGGGTTTGTAAGTATGGCCGTATCCATGGTAGTGATGTCCTCATCATCCTCCCTTCTTGCATTTGAGTCGTCCTCGACTCAAGTTCATCATCCTCTCCCAAGTATGGTTTCAAATCGGTAATGTTGAATGTGGGACTAACCCCAAAATCTGCAGGCAATTCAAGCTTGTATGCATTATCATTAATCTTTGCCAATACTTTGAAAGGACCATCAGCTCGCGGCATCAACTTAGATTTTCTTAATTCTGGGAATCGATCTTTTCGCAAATGCAACCAAACTAAATCGCCTGGTTCAAAAGTTACATGTTTCCTTCCCTTACTACCAGCAAGTTTATATTTAGCATTCATCGTTCTATGTTTTCTTTAGTTGTCTCATGCAGTTTCATAATCAAATCAGCACGTTGTTTAGCATCAAGATTCAATTTCTCCGAAGATGGTAGAGGTAACAAATCAATTGGAGCATGAGGTACAAATCCATATACAATCTCAAAAGGGCACATCTTAGTAGTAGAATGCATAGACCGATTATAAGCAAACTCAATATGAGGCAAACATTCTTCCCACAATTTAATGTTCTTTTTCAAAATAGCCCTAAGCATAGTAGATAAAGTTCGATTAACGACCTCAGTTTGTCCATCAGTTTGGGGATGACAAGTAGTAGAAAATAAAAGTTTAGTCCCCAATTTAGCCCACAAAGTTCTCCAAAAGTGGCTTAAGAATTTAGTGTCACGATCTGAAACTATTGTGTTAGGCACACCATGTAAGCGAACAATTTCACGAAAGAATAAGTCAGCAATGTTGGTAGCGTCATCGCTTTTGTGACAAGGTATGAAGTGTGCCATTTTAGAAAATCTATCCACAACGACAAAGATACTATCCCTCCCTTCTTTGTTCTAGGGAGTCCTAAAACAAAGTCCATAGAAATATCCTCCCAAGGCTCGTTAGGAATAGGCAGAGGTATGTATAAACCATGGGGATTAAGTCGTGACTTAGCTTGTTGACGTGTCGAACAGCGGCGATGAAACGTTCCACGTCTCGTCTCATCCTGGGCCAAAAGAAATGGCTAGCGAGTATGTCCTCCGTCCTTTTCACACCAAAGTGTCCCATCAATCCTCCTCCATGCGCTTCCTGTAGCAATAACAAACGAACAGAACTAGCTGGAATACATAGTTTGTTTGCTCTAAACACAAACCCATTATTGAGGACAAATTTGTTCCAAGTTTTTCCCTCTTTACAATTGAGCAACACATTTTTAAAATCATCATCATGCACATATTGCTCTTTAATCGTTTCCAAACCAAAAATTTTGAAGTCAAGTTGTGAGAGCATGGTATATCTCCTAGACAAGGCATCAGCAATGAATTATCCTTTCCCTGTTTGTGTTTGATGACATAAGGAAATGACTCAATGAATTCAACCCACTTTGCATGTCTACGGTTCAGTTTAGCTTGACTTCTAATATGTTTTAACGATTCATGATCCGAATGTATAACAAATTCCTTGGGCCATAAATAATGTTGCCATGTTTCTAAAGTTCGAACTAGCGCATATAACTCCTTATCATAAGTAGAATAATTCAAACTTGGCCCACTCAATTTCTCACTAAAATAAGCAACAGGTTTTCTTTCTTGTAACAGAACACCACCCAAACCAATTCCACTAGCATCACATTCTAGTTCAAAAGTCTTAGAAAAGTCTGGAAGCTGGAGTAAGGGTGCATGGGTTAACTTAGCTTTCAGAATGTTGAAGGCATCTTCTTGCGGCTTGCCCCAAGCAAAAGGTACACCCTTCTTGGTGAGCTCATTCATGGGTGCAGCGATGGTGCTGAAGTCCTTCACAAAACGACGATAGAATCCAGCAAGTCCTAGAAAACTTCGCACCTGTGTGACCGTGTTAGGAGTCGGCCAACTCTGTATTGCTTCAACCTTGGCTTGGTCAACTTCAATTCCTTGTGGAGTAACAACATAGCCAAGAAAAGATACTCGATCCGTGCAAAAGATGCACTTCTCAAGGTTACCAAATAAGCGTGCATCGCGTAAAGCATTAAAAACAGCACGTAGATGTTCAAGATGATCCTCTAAAGATTTGCTATAAATCAAGATATCATCGAAGTAAACTACCACAAATTTTCCAATGAAAACACGTAAAACCTCGTTCATCAGTCTCATGAATGTGCTAGGAGCATTAGTCAACCCGAAGGCATTACTAACCACTCATATAACCCGAACTTAGTTTTAAATGCTGTTTTCCATTCATCTCCTAACTTCATGCGAATCTGGTGATAGCCACTACGCAAATCCACTTTAGAGAACATAGTAGAGCCACTTAGTTCATCAAGCATATCGTCTAACCGAGGAATAGGATGGCGATATCTAATGGTGATATTATTAATTGCTCTACAATCCACACACATGCGCCATGTTCCATCTTTCTTAGGTACTAAAATGACTGGTACAGCACAAGGACTAAGAGATTCACGTACGTACCCTTTATCAAGCAATTCGTGAACTTGGCGTTGTATTTCTTGTGTCTCATCAGGGTTGGTTCTGTAAGGTGCTCGGTTGGGCAAGGATGCCCCTGGAATGAGATCAATTTGATGCTCAATCCCTCTAATTGGCGGCAGCCCTGAGGGGATGTCCTTTGGAAAGATGTCAGTGTATTCCTGCAAAGGTTAGTGACAACAGGAGGCAAAGAGAGGGACATCTCCTCTAGAGAAAACAAAGTTTCTTTGCAGACCAAAGCATAGCATGTAGACCTACAAACAGCCAACTCATTCAAATCAGATTTTGTTGCAAGAAAACAAGCACCTTTCAATTTAATCTCATTCGGCTTAGCACAATCAAGGTTAGATTCTCTCTGTTTATGTTGTTCAAGTCCTTTGGTGACAATCTGGTTTTCACTCTTAGAATTCTCTCGATTTTTCTCTTTGCTAGATCTAGCGATTTCATCCTTTACAATGGCATCAGGCGACATTGGGTGTAGCACAATTTTCTTTTCTTTATGCACAAAAGAGTATTGATTTGTTCTACCATGATGTAAACAATCCTTATCATATTGCCACGGTCTACCTAATAACATAGAACATGCTTGCATAGGTACGACATCGCAATCAACATAATCATGATAGGAACCTAAAGCGAAATGTACTCTTACCATGCGAGTTACCTTGAGTTTGCCGCTGTTGTTGAACCATTGAATGTGGTAGGGCTGAGAGTGTGGTCTAGTGGAGAGTGCTAGCTTCTCCACCATGTCCATGCTGGCTAGATTATTGCAACTCCCACCATCAATGATTATTCGAATGGATCGCTCCTTGATGACGCCTTTTGTGTAAAACAAGTTGTGGCGTTGATTTGGATCGGCGCGAGCAATCTGAGCACTAAGCACACGTTGTGCAATAATACTCAAATATGGGTCAGCATCACCAGCGCTCACGTGCACCTCGTCGTGCTCGGCATTTGGATCGCCGTTTTCATGTTCAGCGAGCAAAGCATATGTTTCTTCATCAAGATCACTTGCTGAGTCATACTCGCCGTCCTCACGGATTATTAGCACACGCTTGTTCGGACACTCCTTCATCATGTGACCGAAACCCTTGCAGCGATGGCACTGAACATCTTTGGTGCGTCCCGTTGATGCGACCGACGACGACGAACTATTTGTAGTAGCTTGTGTGGCACTTTTCGTCGGCGTTGGTCGTGGTGCCGAATTTGCGGTGGTGGACGCCGTTCTGTTGATGGAAGAGGTCGGCGTGGTAGTACGACCAGCAGGGGCAGCAGGGGTGCGCGGTGTCCACGAAGTAGTTCGACCTGCAGAAAAGTTAGTCTTGGCCCACGATTGACGACCCTGCACTTCACGTTCAGCTTTGCAAGCAAGATGGAACAACCGAGTCATCGAATTATAATCCTTATAGTCTAGAATATCCTGGATTTCTCGAGTTAAACCACCTAAGAAACGAGCCATAGAAGCTTCCTCATTCTCAATTAATCCACAACGCAACATGCCAATTTGCAATTCTTGGTAATATTCTTCCACCGAATTCTTACCTTGGTGTAGGCGCTGCAATTTATTCAATAAATCTCTAGCATAGTATGAAGGAACAAATCTATGCCTCATTAGCAATTTCAAGGCTTCCCAAGTGGTGGGTATATTATTTGGATGAGCACGGCAATGTTCTCTCCACCAAACAGAAGCAAAATCAGTGAACTCACTTGTGGCAGCTCTAACTCTTCTATTCTCGGGAAATCATGGCACGCAAATTTTTGATCCACAAGTAATTCCCAACTAAGGTAACCATCAGGGTCATATTTACCTTCAAATGGTGGCATGTTGAAATTTACCTTAGGAAAGCATCATCTCGTTCTCGTTCCTTGGTCGTGGAGGATCACGTCGCATACCTTGCTGATTGAAGCGTGGCCGTTGATGGTTACGATCATTATCGTAATGGATGGGGTTGACCTCCTCCGCATCAGTGGTGTCATCATATTCGTGCTCTTCGCTCTGTTCTTCTAAATCTGTTGGGGCCTCCTGTGGAGCTGAATTGTTGCTTGGACGACGGGGAGGTGGATTGGAAGCACCAGATGCAGCAGCTGCAAAAGTATCAAGTCTAGCCAAAATAGTAGCAAGAGTAGTGTTAGCAATCCCTTGTGCGGCCTCGATGGATCTGAGACGGTCTTCTTGCATTGACATACGCTCATTAGTGAGCCGTACATCCTCGCTAAGACCATCGGTGGCTTCCTCGTCATCTTTTGGAAGTGAGCAATGATGCCCTTGGTTCGTGGAGAGTGATGAAGTGAACTCGTCACCGACATGGTTAGTTGATGACAAGGAAACAAAAACCACAAGTATAATGTTCCTATCAACTACTAGGTGGCAAGTCTCTCAAGCGCTCAAGCCTATGACCCAAGTTCTTACAAGTTCTTACAATGCAGCAGGCGTTGTCGGCCGTTGGCGTTGTCAAAGGTTCTCCGAAGTTTGTGTAGAGCGATTGCCAAGGGATCGAACGCCTGTACGGGTAGAAAGTGGAGCTTGGACAGGCTTAATTTAGTAGCAAAAGGTTAGCAATAATCCAATCAGTGAATGCAAAATTGAAGAATTGTTCAACGTCTAGTCACTAGTTGCTGACTCGAGGCTAGCAAGGACTGTGACTCAAAACTGTGGTCGGCGACAGTACAGTTCCACAGCAGATGAAAAAAATAGCGCGAAAAAAATTCGCGAAAGAAGGGAACTATCTCAAAAGACTGGGAAACTTGTGAAAACTGTGGCCGTCCGACAGGTTTAGCACATAAAAATTTTCGGATCCGATTCGTTTTTCTTTCAAGTGCTATGCAGTCGGAAGACCAGTCGGACGGCCAGGTGGGCGACCAGTCGGCTAACAGGAGGCGGCGATGCAGCGTCGATCGGGCGGTGGCGATCGATCGGCGGCGACGATCGGCTAACAGGAGGCGGCCGGTCGGCGACGATCGAGCGGCGACGATCGGCTAACAGAGGGCGAAGCGGCCCAGTGGCGACCAGTGAAGCGACGATCAAGCCAAACGATCAGGCGACGATGGGCTATCAGTGGGCGACGGTCGAGAAGCGACGATCGGCTATCGTGGGCGACGATCGGGAGGCGACGATCGAGGCGACGATCGGGAGAAAAGAAAACTTCGGTCCGAACACCTTTTCTTCTTCTTTTTTTTTTTTTTTTTTTTTAAAAAGTTCGGGCCCGAAACGGGACAAAACTCCAAACCGAATACAACTTCAAACCGCTTCGACCTGGACTCCAACTAGACTAGAATTCAGCAACTCGACACGACGATGCAACCAAAAATTCAATAACGCGATTACCTTTGGAAAGGAAAATGCGAGGCTCAAATTGTTTTGGTATGGGGAGATCCAATCTGATGGCGTTTCTCTGGACTATAGGGAAGATTTCAATCTACTAATCTAGGGTAAAGAATTCTCACCGAGCAACCTGGTTTGCTCTGATACCACTTGATGGCGCCGTGTTGGCACTATGGGTGTCCCGATCTTTCGATGAGAAACACACGATCGATTTGTTAGAGTCGACTTTGACGATCCGACTACACCGTACGACGACGATGCGCCTTAGCAATCGCTAAACCAACTCCAGCGGGTTATTGATCTTGCCGTGGGCACGATCAACCTGAACATGAGGTTCAATTCCTGCAAGCAACCGAAGAACAAGCAAGAACAATAGGATAAGCAATCTGAAATTGCGGATAAAACTGGAAGCGAAACAAAGTGGAGTCTTATTGACGATCTTGACAAGGTGGCTGTCGGCACAACTCGCAGGATCAAGTTTGCACTTGGCTAAACTAATCAAATAAAACCCAAAACCCTAAGGAGCCGATGTCTGGCTATTTATAAGAGGTAGGGGCGTGGGAAACACGTCCAAAGCAGTAGGATACCAACTACAACTCTATTACAAGGCCCAAAGCCCAAGTCTTCTCGATTTGGAAAAGTGACGCCAATTGTTTTGCAGATTCCCGTTGACTCGGACGGAATTTGGGGATGGGGTCGGATCCGTTGGAAAGAGGACGTCGAAACCTTTCCAACCAGTACTCATAGACCTCAAACACCCTTGTGGATCAAAAGTTATGGTCGTTTGAAGTTGGTGCTGTCCCGGAGGCCGAATCCGAGTTGAACTTGTGCACCGGAAGAATTGGCTTCATGCTTGACGTTTGGGAGTCCTTCTCCTTGGTTCCTAAGGACAATAAAATCATCACAAGGATTAAATAGCATTCCATTCATTAAATTATTTGTATGCAGCCCGAGGAACGCATTCACCTGGTAATTGAATTGTCGTGCCCGAGCTCGAGTAATTGGCCCTTGTATGATATTGTTGGTTTCCATTGGGTTTGTAAGTATGGCCGTATCCATGGTAGTGATGTCCTCATCAGGTGTATACTCAACCATACCGGTATGAGTTTCCAAGGAGACATGAGCATTGCATTACATTGCATACATAATGATGAAGATATTGTTAAGTGTTCATGAATGAGATGATATATATGATGGGAGATGTTATTGCCATGATATTGTTCTTATTGTCCATTGCAATATGCTTGCTGAGTTTCGAACTCACGCTTGTGTTTTCTTGTTATTTTAGGTACCATGAGAACGGCATGCGGGGAAGGGAAATAGTCACATGCCCACACGTAGCTTCACCATATTGATTCCACAAGTCATTCTATTAGTTTGATAATAAATTGCGTGTGATGATTATGGTTTTAAGGTTTAGCTTTGCTATATGACAGTTTTATTGTTCGTTTGACCCTTGGAGACATTATGTGTTTGAAACTAGACTTATATTGTTGCTAAGTCGTTAATTATTGCTGTTTTTAGTTGTCTCTCATAATCCATACATTGCTATACTGTTGTTGCTCCTTTAATTCATGTTAAAACAAAGCAGATGCTGCCGAAATTTTGGTTTTTAGCATATGTACCTTTGCTGGAATTTATGGTAACTTTTGGTATTTAGATGTTGTTTAGCTTATGTTTGGTAGCATTCAGGCATATTAAATGCCGGGGTGTTACACCTAGTTGGACTCGGATTTGGAAAGATGACCGAACTTGTTTTGCAGATTCCCGTTGACTCGTAATGAATTTGGAGGTGGGGCCGGATCCGTTAGAAAGAGGACGACGAAACCTTTCAAACTAGTACTCATAGACCCAAAACTCCCTTGTGGATCAAAAGTTATGGTCATTTTAAGTTGGTGCTATCCCGGAGGCCGAATCCGAGTTGAACTTGTGCACCGGAAGAATTGGCTTCATGCTTGACATTTGGGAGTCCTCCTTGGGTCCTAAGGACAATAAAATCATCACAAGGATTAAATAGCATTCCATTCATTAAATTATTTGTATGCAACCCAAGGAACGCATTCACCTGGTAATTGAATTGACGTGCGCGAGCTCGAGTAATTGGCCCTTGTATTACATTATTTCAATTGGGGGTCATAAAGCCATGCAGATGGAGCCATTGTAGTAGATGTATACGAAGTAGAGGATGCCATGAAGTGTCGCCAACTTAATGGTCCTGGCCATGGTGGGGGTCGATGAAACCATGCAGTTGGATCCATCATAGTAGATGCATACGAAGTAGAGGATGCCGTGAAGTGTCGCAAACTTAATGGTCCTGGCCAAGGTGGGGGTCGATGAAGCCATGTAGTTGATATAATTGCAGCAACACTTGGTAATGACCATATGTATGCATTGTTAGTTCTGTCCATGATGAGCATGGTCTCATCAGCTCCCCTCCTCGCGCCTCCCTCGCCCTCTTATAGACACCGGGCTGGAGCAAGCGCCCCTTCGTGCGAACCAGCGCCCCTCCACGCGAACCGGCGCATTCCTGGACCGTTCAGCTGCCACCGCTGCCACCGCCGCCGGTAACATACTACAGTTTTTTAATCCGCACTGAGCATTAAATGTTCTGACAAGACAATTGCCTCGCGCCACACGCCACGCAACCCCGCGGTCTCCGCCGGGCGTAACGGGCCAAACCGCCCCAAAAAAGGTATGACCGGCCCATTGGGCCGCCCGGCCTCGGTGTGGCGGAACGCCTTCCGGCTCGCACCCGAGGCCCGACACCGTGCTGCGGGTTACGAAGGTCAAGTTCAGTCGACTGGACCCAATGCCGCCCCAGCACGTAACTAGAGCGAGGGGCGGACCAGGGTGAGCCCCCAGTGGGCCTCCAGTTGGGTTGGCGGATGACCCAATCAACCTGGCCCGCATCCGAGACCATACCTCACACTCTCCCGCGGAACACATCGATGAGTGGCGGCCAGCCGTGCTCCGGGTCGGTGGACGACCTGGCAGCCCGATATGGGATCGAGTAAGGAAAGGTTCTCATGGGACGCCCCACAGTGGGTCGGACACCCGCGCCGGGTTTTTTCGTCCGCTTGGAAATGATCCCCCCTGAGGGAGATCACCAAGGTCCCACTCGGATTACCCATTAGTAGCTCACACGAGCACGGCGTTCATACCGACGTAGGTAAATGCGCGTTCGCTCACCCGCTCCAGGTCCCACGACCGTGGCCGATCAGAGCGCGACCAGCTATAACATAAGCAAACGTTTTTTAAGTGCCGGAACTTCGCAAGAAGGCTCCCACGGCGGGTCGACTCCGACCAGGGTAAAATCCCCCGACCGGCTCTCCGACCCGCTCAGGGGCTCGGGGGCTACACCCACCGGGTGCGCTCGCGCGCACCCGGGCCCTTCGGCCGTGGCGACCACCGGCAGCTGGCCGAACCCGCCGACCTACCAGGCGGTCGACCCAGGGTAAACCCCGAAGGCTCTCCGACTCCGCTCGGGGCTACCTGCCGGGTGCTCGCACACTGGGCCCTTCGGCCGTAGCGACCACCGGCGGGCGGCGCCCACCGAACCCCGCCGACCTACCAGACGGCGGGTCGACCCCGATCGGGGTAAACCCCCGACCAGCTCTCCGACCCTCTCGGGCACGGGCTACACCGATTCTTCGCGCGCGCACCGAGCTCTCGGCCGAGGCAGCCCCGGCAGTCGGCAGACCGAACCTCGCCGATCGACCCCGACACCACGATGACCTTGCCAGTTGACCAAACCCCCGACTGGCCCTCCGACCCGTTCGGGGGCTCGGGGGCTACTGACGAGTACACATACCATGGGTACCCCCATCAGCCCGGAATCACGAACGGGCTGACTTCTTTTAGAAGCCCGGCTCCGGCGAAGGGCCCATGGGCCCTTAAAGAGGGGACCTGGCCCTGATTTGGACCAGCTCCGGGCGCCCAGCAGGCTCCGACCCCTTAGGTCGGAGCACACGGCCGGTCGGCTCCGCCAGCAGTCGGGGGGTCAAGCCCCGCGCTGACGTCTGGCCAACTGCCCTGCGTACGCGACGTCCCATGACGTCCGTACCAGGGTAGGCGGTCCCTTCCCGAGGATGTCAGAGGACCCGCCAAGAAGTCAAGGCCCCGGTCCCGTCATCCTAACACATCACGGAGGAGAGCGCCCCCTCCCGAGGCCACGCCGAGGTCAAATATAATTAATTACTGGGGCTGACGGTCGTACGAAGTAGTGCGTCACCCCGCCAGCCCGGCCGATGGCCCCCTGTCGCAGGACTACCAACCCAGCATGGGAGTGGATGGAGCCCGGTCGGATGACAAGACAGAAGACCAGACTCCAAGGCGCGTAGTACCCCTTCTTTTTTCTCTCCAAACTCCCATGTAACCTGCCACCTCCGAGTATATAAGGAGAAGCAGGACGCTCGGGGGCGAGAGATCGATCGATCAAAACCCTTCCTCATCTGTAACCCCTTGGCGATCGTTCGCCCTAAGAAACAATACACACCAACAGCACGAACTGGAGTAGGGACATTCAGCCCGAACCAGTATAAACCCCTGGCTTCTTGAGTCGACCATTCGAGGAGAGGGAGCGCGCGACCCCCACTAACCAAAAATTCGTATTGCCGGTGCACGAAACACCGACAGTTGGGCCTCCTTTTTTCAACATATTCTGGCCCATCATGGTTAGGCCTCTTTGTAACATTTTCTGGCCCATCATGGTTGGGCCTCCTTGGCCCATCATGGGCCAACTTGGGCTACCATTTTCTCCTCCTTCATGGGCCAACATGGGCTACCATTTTCTCCTCCTTCATGGGCCAACTTGGGCCAACTTGGGCCAGCCCATCTTTTCGATGTTGGGCTACCATTAGCTCCTCCATAATTTGTGAGCACCATGTTGACCATTTGCTGGCGTGCACGAGCTTGCGTAACAGGTCCTTTTATCATTTCCTCTTGACGTGTAGGTGACGTCGTGGCTGCATCAAAGAGAGTGATGTCCGCATCAAATAGTATTCCATCCAATAAAATATTTGTATGCAACCCGAGGAATGCATTCACCTGGTAATTGAATTGACGTGCACGAGCTCGAGTAATTGGTCCTTGTATTATATCATTGGTTTCAATGTGATGGGTAGGCATGGCCGTATCCATGGTCATGATGTCCACATCACGGCCCACTAAGGCCCAAGTTGCATGACTAGAAGTTTAGTACCACTTTCCTTAGTGTTTAGTTTTTGGCTCCATCCCTCCACTATATAATAGAGGCAATAAGCCACCTAAGAGACTTGAGTTTTGCTTTGTAAATCAGTTTAGCCTTTGCTACTGTACGTGTAAGCGCGTGTCGATTAGACCGCCCGCGCACGTGTTTGCAAGACTCCAAATTTTCATATTGGAAATTAAATTTTCATATTAGCAATTTCAGATTGCTTGTTATCTTGTTCTTGCTATTTCTTCAATTGCTTGCAGGAACCCAGACCCTCGTGGTCAGGTTGATCACGCACCGGCGAGATCAATAACCCTCTGGAGTTGGTGTATCGGTCGCTAAGGCACAACGTCCTGGACGGTTGTAGTCGGGCCGCTAACGTTGACTCTCCACAAAAGTCGAGATTTATCCTTCTGATCGAAAGATCGGGATCATCGTTTCTATCACATCTCCTCTAGTGAAAATAAAGTTTGTTTGCAAACCAGAGCATAGCAAGAATAACTACCTGTATCCAACTCATTCACATCAGATTTTGTTGCAAGAAAACATGCACCTTTCAACTTAATCTCATTTTTCTTGTCACCAACCGAGTTTCTTTCTTTTGATGTTGTTCAAACTCCTTTGCAACAATCTGATTTTCACTCTTAGTCTTCTGTCGATTTTTCTCTTTGCTAGCTCTAGCGATCTCATCTTTTACAATGGCATCAGGCGACATTGGATGTAACACAATCTTCTTTTCTTTATGCATAAAAGAGTATTGATTGGTTCTACCATGATGTAAACAATTCTTATCATATTGCCAAGGTCTACCTAATAACATAGAGCATGCTTGCATATGTATGACATCGCAGTCAACATAATCATGATAAGAACATAAGCGAAATGTACTCTTACCAGGCGTGTTACCTTGAGCTTGCCGCTATTATTGAACCATTGAATGTAGTAGGGCTAAGGGTGTGGTCTAGTGTATAGTGCTAGCTTCTCCACCATGTCCATGCTTGCTAGATTATTGCAACTCCCACTATCAATGATTATTCGAATGGATCTTTCTTTAACGACGCCTTTAGTGTAAAACAAATTGTGGTGTTGATTTGGCTCGGTACGGGCAATCTGAGCACTAACCACACGGTGCACAATAATACTCAAATATTGATCAGCATCAGCAGCGCTCACGTGCTCTTCTTCATGTTTTGAGTTTGGATCTCCGTTTTCATGTTCCGCAAGCAAAGCATATGTTTCTTCATCAAGATCACTTGCAGAATCGTACTCGCCATCTTCGCGGGTTATTAGCACGCGCTTGTTTGGACACTCCTTCATCATGTGGCCAAAACCCTTGCAGCGATGGCACTGAATATCTTTTGTGCGTCCCGTTGAGGTGACAGATGCTGACGAGCTTTTGGTAGGAGCTTGTGTGGCACTCCTCGTCGGCGTTGATCGGGGTGCTGAATTTGAAGTGTAGTACGTCATTTTGTTGTTGGAGGGGGTCGGGGTAGTGGTACGACTGGATGGGGCAGCAGGGGCATGCGGTGCCCACATAGTAGCTCGAACTGTAGAAAAGTTAGCTTTTGCCCTCGATTGTCGACCCTGCACTTCACGTTCAGCTTTACAAGCAAGATGGAATAAACGAGTCATCGAATTATAATCCTTATAATCTAGAATGTCCTGGATTTCTCGATTTAACCCACCTAGAAAACGAGCCATAGAAGCTTCCTCATTCTCAATTAAGCCACAACGCAACATGCCAATTTGCAATTCTTGGTAATATTCTTCCACTGAATTTTTACCTTGGTGTAGGCCTTGCAATTTATTTAATAAATCTCTTGCATAGTATGAAGGAACAAATCTGTGCCTCATTAGCAATTTTAATGCTTCCCAAGTTGTGGGTATATTATTTGGGTGAGCGCGACAATGTTCTCTCCACCAAATAGACGCAAAATCAGAGAATTCACTAGTGGCAGCCCTAACTCTTCTTGATGTGCACACCGGTGCCCGATCTTCCGGTGAGGGGATAACTTCGATTTCGCGGAGAATGACTTTGACGATCCGGCTATGAACCACGCAAGGATAAGTGCCCGCAATCGCTAAACCACGCTCCTAATCGTTATCAACCATGCCAAGACACGGATGACCTGACCACGAAGGTCTGTTCTTGCAAGCAACCGAAGAACTAGCAAGAACAAGAATAAAGCACACACATGAACTGAGGTTCTGAACTTGTTTACTGCTGCTCTAGCCGAGTCAGGAGAACAAGGTTAAAGTTCCACACATGGGGGCAACTAAACTTAACAAAACCTAAGGAAAGAAGTGAAGAGACAAGCCAATATAGTAGTGTGGAAGTCATGAACAGTAGCAGGGAAGTCAAAGAGGTGGAGAATACATGGCCTAAGGCCCAAAAAACAAGGTGGTGCAACACCCAAAGTCCAAAACAGTTCTGGCCGCAACTTGTTTCGATGATTCTGGACGCTGTATTTGGTGTTTGGTATTGGGGCTGGATCCATTGGAAAGAGCACGAAAATATCTTTCAATCAAGTACTCACACGCCCCAATCGGAGTCCGTTTGAATGTTTTATGAGCATTTAAAGTCAGACTGCTCATTGGAGGCTGAGCTGAAACCTTTCGCATTCCCACATTGCTTTATGACTTGTGTTGGCTGATTAATTCTCCCTTGATGATCCTTGCCCAGGTTCCTAAGTATAAGAATATTATTAAGTAGCGGTCTATTCTCTAATGTAAAATTATGCAACCCAAGAAACGAGTTCACCTGTTGATTTAGCTGTCGTGCACGTGCCCTTGTGATAGGACCTTGCATAGGGGATGGCGGAGTTGTGGTCATGGGTGCATCCGGTATAATGATGTCCTCATCACTTCTATTCTCAGGAAAATCATGGCATGCAAATTTTTGATCAACAAGTAATTCCCAACTAAGGTAACCATCAGGATCATCTTTACCTTCGAAAGGTGGCATATTGAAATTTACCTTATGGAAAACAGCATCTCGTTCTCGTTCCCTGGGTCGTGGAGGATCACGTCGCATACCTTGCTGATGGAAGCGTAGCCGACGATGGTCATAGTTATTGTTGTAATTGACGGTGTTGTCTTCCTCCAAATCAGTGGTGTCGTCATATTGGTTCTCTTCGTTTTGTTCTTCTAAGTTTGCTGGATGCCCCTCCCGTGGAGTTGAAGTGTTGTTTGGACGACGCGGTGGCGGATTGGAAGCCCTAGAGGCAGCAGCTGCAAAAGTATAAAGTCTAGCCAAAATAGTAGCAAGAGTAGTGTTAGCAATCCCTTGTGCATCCTTGATGGATCTGAGACGGTCCTCTTGCATCGACATACGCTCGTTAGTGAGTCGTACATCCTCGCTAAGACCCTCGGTGGTCTCCCTCGTCATCCTCTCAAAGTGAGCAATGATGCCCTTTGTTCGTGGAGAGTTGTGAAGCGATCTCTCATCACCTGACATGGTTAGTAGAAGACAAGGAAACAAAAATCACAATTAAAATGTTCCTATCAACTACTAGGAGGTGGTGGCAAGTCTCTCAACACTCAAGCCTATGACCAAAGCTCTTACAAGTTCTTACTATGCAACATGTGTTGCCGGCCGTTGGCGTGGTCAAAAGTTCTTCGAAGCTTGGATAAAGCGATTGCCAAGGGACCGAACAAAAGTACGAGGTTGGATGTGGAGCTTAGATAGGGGTGGAATCGAGCCGAGCCGAGCCCGGCTCGGCTCGGCTCGTCTGAGCTCATTAGTTTGCGAGCCGAGCCAGGCTCGGCTCGTTGTCTTTACCGAGCTGAAAACTGAGCTCGGCTCGGGCTCTGTCGAGCCTCGAGCCAGCTCGTTTCGGCTCGTGAACCGGCCACAAGGTCCACGGTCCACCCGGAAGGCCCCTAGTCCATCGAGTCTCCACTCCAGTACTCCACTTCTCCAGTCTCCTCTCGAACCAAAGCTCCCCCAAATCCCCAATCTAGGGTTCGGGGCTTCGGCCGTTCGGCGCCTCCCCGACTCTGGTACTCCGCGGCGAGGAGGTCGTCTCCATGATCATCGAGGGTCAAGGCCGTTGCCGTCGGTGGTGCACTCGCGGGTTCGGGCATCGGCCGCGCCGCCGGAAGTGGGGTTCCCACGGGCCCGCTGCTCCAGGCCCAGCCGCCAGTGGTGATGCATCCCTCCCGGGTGCGCACCGTGCCCTTCGCGGCCCAGCCGTATGGCGCACGTGCCTCGCCCGGCAAGCGAACTGCCCAACTGGCCCAAGGGTGTGGGTCTTGGACCACAAGAGAAATACACACCTTGGCTGCCATAGCCAGGCCATAAGAGTCCCATGTGGCCCCCAAAAGACTAGCCTGATGGGGGGAGGGTTGCTCTCCCTTTTAAGGTGGTATTCTCTCCCCTCCACAAGCAAGGTGGTACTATCATTCTCACCTTCTTGTTTCGGGACCTGGCTCTGATACCAACTGATGCATCCCTCCCGGGTGCGCACTGTGCCCTTCGTGGCCCAGCGTATGGCGCACGTGCCTCGCCCGGCGAGCGGACTGCCCAACTGGCCCAGGGGTGTGGGTCTTGGACCACAAGAGAAATACACACCTTGGCTGCCATAGCCAGGCCATAAGAGTCCCATGTGGCCCCCAAAAGACTAGCCTGATGGGGGGAGGGTTGCTCTCCCTTTTAAGGTGGTATTCTCTCCCCTCCACAAGCAAGGTGGTACTAGAGGACATCACTACCATGGATACGGCCATGTCTACAAACCCAATTGAAACCAACAATATAATACAAGGGCCAATTACTCGAGCTCGCGCACGTCAATTCAATTGCCAGGTGAATGCGTTCCTCGGGTTGCATACAAATAATTTAATGAATGGAATGCTATTTAATCCTTGTGATGATTTTATTGTCCTTAGGAATCAAGGAGAAGGACTCCCAAAAGTCAAGCATGAAGCCAATTCTTCCGGTGCACAACTTCAACTCGGATTCGGCCTCCAGGACAGCACTAACTTAAAACAACCATAACTTTTGATCCACAGGGGTGTTTGAGGTCTATGAGTACTGGTTTGAAAGGTTTCGACGTCCTCTTTCCAACGGATCCAGCCCCACCTCCAAATTCCTTACGAGTCAACGGGAATCTACAAAACAAGTTTGATCATCTTTCCAAATCCGAGTCAAACTAGGAATAGGAGTCCTACTCGGCCATGGAGGTGTTTTGGACGCCCCAAGCCTGGTTTTGGCCTCCTATTTCTCCTATAAATAGCTAGGGAGTCCCCCAAAATAACTTGGGTTTTGGTTATTTGATAGTTTAGCCTTTTGCTACTATTTGAGTCTTTTAGACGTGCTCAACGGCCGCCTAACAAAGCTCCTTGTATCGGAACCCCAACTTTTCAATACTTCATCTATATTTGCAATTTTAGATTGCTTTTGCCTTGTTCTAGCTTGTTCTTCGATTGCTTGCAAGAATTGATCTTCGTGATCAGGTTGATCGTGCCCACGGTAAGGTCAATAACCATCTGGAGTTGGTTTAGCGATTGCTAAAGCGCATCGTCGTTGTACGTTGTAGTCGGATCGTCAAAGTCGTCTCCACCCAAATCGAAGGTTATCATTCTCATCGAAAGATCGGGACACCCAGTGTTACATCAAGTGGTATCAGAGCTTCAGTTGATCGGTGAGAATATCAATGCCTTAGGTAAGTTTTTGATTTCTGTCCTAAATTGAAAACTACTCTACAAAAATTAAACCTTTAGTTTCAATCTGTTATTTTAGGGAGTTTTGTTAGATTTTGATCCATTAGAGTCCATGTTTTAGTTGCTGATCTTTCTTTTCTTTCGCGTCGCTTCAATCCTTCAATTCTGTCCAGTTTGATATTTCGAGCATAACTTTCACATACGAACTCGGATTTATGTGTTCGTGCACTCTTTTGAAAGCTGAGATTATAAGCTTCAATTCCTTCCACAGTCAACCAATCAAATTCGGTGATCTTCAAACATTAATCTAGGCAACAAGTTTGCTGCCCTAGAAAAACATCAGTACATCTACCTTTGGGAACCAATTCATCCTTTGTGAACAATTTGATCCTATTTGAGACTAGTTTGTTGATATTGCTTAGGGCTGCTCTACTTGATACATTGCACAATCTTCAGCTATCATATCATATTATCTTGTGACACCGAGTTAGGGATTCTAAAACTTCGTTCATACTAGTGTTGGCCGAAAGTCACCAAAAGAAAGAAAAGAGAAAGAGCCAAAAGGCCAAAAAAAATAAGAAAAAGAAAAAGAAAATTGTGGCCGGTCACACTACATTGAGCAAAACCCTAATTTGTGTTTGTTACTTTTTATATTGTGCAATTTATTAATTAGTGAGCAATCTTGTGCCCTTTTTACTTTCTCAAAGCAATAAGTTAGCGTCTCTCTACGACTTGTGCAATAGAGCTTTTGGTACATCACTTATATTTTATAACTCATTCCATGATTGCACAAGTGCCTTTATCTTTGCGCGTGTGTTGTCTTGAAATTCACTTATATCTTTGAGATCGGCAACTAGGGCTTGTGAATTCTAGTTTGGATCATTACTTATCATTACAATAACTAGAATTATCAGATTGCATAGGAAATAAATATTGCCTATCCAAGCTCCACATCCAACCTCATACTTTTGTTCGGTCCCTTGGCAATCGCTTTATCCAAGCTTCGGAGAACTTTTGACCACGCCAACGGTCGTCAACACCTGCTACATGTAAGAACTTGTAAGAGCTTTGGTTATAGGCTTGAACGTTGAGAGAATTGCCACCACCTCCTTGTAGTTGATAGGAATATTATACTTGTTATATTGTTTTCTTGTCTTCTACTAACCATGTTAGGTGATGAGGATTCGATGCATCACTCTCCACGCGCAAAGGGAATTGTTGCTAGAATGTCACTGCAAGAAGACCGCCTCCGGTCTATTGAGACCGCTCAGAGAGTTGCTAACACTAATCTTGCTACTATTTTGTCTAGACTTGATACGCTTGCAGGTACTGCCCCCGGAACTTCCAATCCTCCACCTCATCTTCTAAGCAACAAAAATGGCATACTACATGCTCAGGTACATGTTGATGATGATTCCCTAGATAAGGTTAAATTCGCCATTCCACCTTTTAATGGTCATTATGATCCTGATGCCTATATTAATTGGGAGATAGCAGTAGACAAAGAATTTGGCAAGTATGATTTGTCTGAAAATGAAAAGATTAGGATTGCTACTAGTGTGCTAAATGAATATGCATTAACATGGTGGAAACATATTTATAGAAAAGAGAGAAAACCTAAAAATTGGAAGGCCATGAAAAGACTTATGAGAATTGATTATGTTCCTGAATATCATACTGAATTTTTATATACTAGACTCCAATGCTTGAAACAAGGAAATAAGTGCGTTAAGGAATACTATGAACGATTGCAAAATCATTTGTTGCGTTGTGGTTTAGATGAAGGTGAAGAAGCAACAGAGCTTAGGTTCATACGTGGACTTAATCAAGAAATTCAAGATGCTCTTATTGATGAAACATATAGTTCTCTTTCAGAATTGGTTGTATGTGCTTATAGAGTTGAAAATATGCTTGCTGAATCCTTGAAAGAATCATTAGCTTCATTTGAGGCGCCCATTGTTGCACCTTCTTTTGTAGCTAACATTTTGCAGAAAAGTGAGCACCATCGAGAGAATGATGTAGAAGAGCATATGGAGAAAGAAACGATCAATACTACCCCATGTATATGTGAAGAGATAATAGTTGAAGAAACACCTACAACAGCTGATGAGAACTTACAAGGTAATGTAACAGGTATGGACTTTACACATGGAGAAAATAATTTTGAAGAGCAAAAACTATCCACAAATCATGCTATCGTAGAGCAACTAATAGTGGAACCAATTGCTGATTTTGCTTTGTTACAAGATGATTTACTTGCTATTTCTTGTGATAAAGAAGAGTTGTGTGATAATCTCTACTATTCTAAAGCAGCACTTGGTGGCAGTGGTCCATTCTTCCCACGTCATTAATTGCCGCTTAATTGTCCTGCTTAATTGCCCTACTTAATTGCCCTACTTAATTGCCCTACTTAATTGCCCTGCTTAATTGCCCTACGCAAGAAACGAAGCATTGCTTTAATTAGCCAGCTTTCGCAAGAAACGAAGCGTTAAAGATAGATGTTTGATCTTGTGAAATAATTTTTTTTAATCTTTATTTTTTGTTATCAATTTTGTTTTTCGTAGCAACGCATGGGCATGTAACTAGTACTTCACTTATATCCAAGACACAACTAGCAAATGGACATGTCACCTTTGTTAACACACTAGACACTTATGCTGAAAATAAACATGTCATTCACATCACAAGCGAAAATGATGAGTTGCAATTGACGTCTTCTTTATATACATTAGGCTACATTGAATTTGATGTTCCTTGTGATCTGAATTATTTAGAGGAGAGCCTTTTTGTACATTCTGATTTGTCATGGTTATCGCAAAATATCTTTTATGTTATTGGCAAAAATAGTGAGAAAGGAGAGTATAAAGCACATCGAGTTTACATTTGTTCAGATTTTAAACCTCCGTTTGCAATGCAACAATGTCATCAATTTAATAATTGCCATATCACTAATCATGTCAGACCAAGTACATTTGGTTCCATTCACAAGTCACATGATAGTTTTCAAGAAAGGGAGGATACGGTTGATAGAAATTCTCGATCCATTGATTTCATTGCAAATGTGTATATTGCTTTGTTTCCTGTCATTACTAACATTTTGCAGGACAATATGATGGAGTCGAGGACGACTCCACTTCAAGAAAGGGAGGATGATGAGACCATGCACATCATGGACAGAACTAACACTGCATACATATGGTCATCACCAAGTGTTGCTGCAATTATATCAACCGCATGGTTTCATCAACCCCCACCTTGGCCAGGACCATTAAGTTGGCGACACTTCACGGCATCCTCTACTTTGTATACATCTACTACGATGGCTCCATCTGCATGGCTTTATCGACCCCCACCTTGGCCATCCTTCTACATCTTCGTCGGTTCAAGGACCATTGACTCGAGCTCGAGCCCGTCAACTCAATTATCAGATCTAAAGCCATAATTGGGAGAAGATGATGAACTTGAGTCGAGGACGACTCAAATGCAAGAAGGGGAGGATGATGAGAACATCACTACCATGGATACGGCCATGTCTACAAACCCAATTGAAACCAACAATGTAATACAAGGGCCAATTACTCGAGCTCGCGCACGTCAATTCAATTGCCAGGTGAATGCGTTCCTCGGGTTGCATACAAATAATTTAATGAATGGAATGCTATTTAATCCTTGTTATGATTTTATTTTCCTTAGGAACCAAGGAGAAGGACTCCCAAAAGTCAAGCATGAAGCCAATTCTTCCGGTGCACAACTTCAACTCGGATTCGGCCTCCAGGACAGCACCAACTTAAAACGACCATAACTTTTGATCCACAAGGGTGTTTGAGGTCTATCAGTATTGGTTTGAAAGGTTTCGACGTCCTCTTTCCAACGGATCCAGTCCCACCTCCAAATTCCTTACGAGTCAACGGGAATCTATAAAACAAGTTCGATCATCTTTCCAAATCCGAGTCAAACTAGGAATAGGAGTCCTACTCGGCCATGGAGGTGTTTTGGATGCCCCAAGCCTGGTTTTGGCCTCCTATTTCTCCTATAAATAGCTAGGGAGTCCCCCAAAATAACTTGGGTTTTGGTTATTTGATAGTTTAGCCTTTTGCTACTATTTGAGTCTTTTAGACGTGCTCAACGGCCGCCTAACAAGCTCCTTGTATCGGAACCCCAACTTTTCAATACTTCATCTATATTTGCAATTTTAGATTGCTTTTGCCTTGTTCTTGCTTGTTCTTCGATTGCTTGCAAGAATTGATCTTCGTGATTAGGTTGATCATGCCCACGGTAAGGTCAATAACCATCTGGAGTTGGTTTAGCGATTGCTAAGGCGCATCGTCGTTGTACGTTGTAGTCAGATCGTCAAAGTCGTCTCCACCCAAATCGAAGGTTATCATTCTCATCGAAAGATCGGGACACCCAGTGTTACATCAGGTGGCGTATCTGCAGGTCGTGCGCCCGCCGTCGGGGTCGATGCCTGTGCCAAACATGCTCCCTGGAGCCCCACCGCTGATGCCGATGCCGATGTTCCAGCGCCTGCCGAGGATGCCGCCTGCACCGTTTCCTGGGGGCACTACCGCGGCAGGCTCCTCCCCTCTCGCCGTCGCGCGACTTCTCACCCGGCACGCTCCCCCCGGTGTAGAGCCTGGCTTCTCTCGAGTCATGCCCTGCGGCTCCACCCCATCCCACCTGATTCTAGCGTTTCTCTCTATCTGCTATTTGCCCCTACATTTCCCCCCTTACGTTTGGCTTTGCCCGTAGAGCTTTAGCCTCTATCCTCTGTAATGTGTTGTGTATACTGCGCACGCTGTTTGTTCGATGAAATGCCGCCTGTAACCTTATAGTAAACCAAGCACCTTTCTACCAGTTTTGGATCTTGTGGGTGTTTGATGAAATTGGGGCTGGTCTTGTGGGTGTTTGTCTGTCTGATGAAATTGGGGCTGGTGACTGGACAGAACCCCCCGCAGTATAGCTTCTTACTAGTAAGGTTCAGTGTTATGTTCTTGCGTGTATAGCTGTTAAATTATTTTGTTACGTTGG
Organism: Rhipidocladum racemiflorum; assembly: GCA_036346355.1. NCBI lineage: Eukaryota > Viridiplantae > Streptophyta > Magnoliopsida > Poales > Poaceae > Rhipidocladum > Rhipidocladum racemiflorum. Next base: position 47,313,838 of record CM070572.1, on the reverse strand, counting down.
TCTAAGAATTGAGATGATTGTTGACTGTGATGCACTAGTGAACTGATGCCATAGAGAATGGCCGGTAACGAGCCTAACGAGCCGCTCGCAAGCCGGCTCGGGCTCGGCTCGTTAGCTAAGCAAGCCGAATAGTAGGCTCAGGCTCGGCTCACTGCCGCTTCGAGCCGAGCCGAGCCACGCCGAGCCGAGCCGAGCCACGCCGAGCCGAGCCGAGCTCGAGCCGAGCCTCGAGCTTAATTTCCAGCCCTAAGCTTAGATAGGCAATATTTATTTCCTATGCAATCTGATAATTCTAGTTATTGTAATGATAAGTAATGATCCAAACTAGAATTCACAAGCCCTAGTTGCCGATCTCAAAGATATAAGTGAATTTGAAGGCAACACACATGCAAAGATAATGGCACTTATGCAATCAAGGAATGAGCTATAAAATATAAGTGATGCACCAAAAGCTCTATTGCACAAGTCGTAGAGAGACGCTAACTTATTGCTTTGAGAATGTAGAAAGGGCACAAGATTGCTCACTAATTAATAAATTGCACAGTATAAAAAGTAAAGAACACAAATTAGGGTTTTGCTCAATGTAGTGCGACCGGCCACAATTTTCTTTTTCTTTTCCTTCTTTTTTTTTTGGCCTTTTGGCTCTCTTTTCTTTCTTTTGGTGACTTTCGGCTAAAACTAGTATAAACAAAGTTTTGGAATCCCTAACTCGGTGTCACAAGATAATATGATATGATAACTGAAGATTATGCAATGTATCAAGTAGAGCAGCCCTAAGCAATATCAACAAGCTAGTCTCAAATAGGATCAAAGTGTTCACATAGGATGAATTGTTTCCCAAAAGTAGGTGTACTGATGTTTTTCTAGGGCAGCAAACTTGTCGCCTAGATTAATGTTTGAAGATCACCGAATTTGATTGGTTGACTGTGGAGGGAATTGAAGCTTATATCCTTTGCTTTCAATAGAGTGCACGAACACAAAAATTCGAGTTTGTATGTGAAAGTTATGCTCGAAATACCAAACTGGACAGAATTGAAGGATTGAAGCTATGCGAAGGAAAACAAAGATCAGCAACTAAAACATGGACTCTAATTGATCAAAACCAAACAAAACACACTAAAATAACAGATTTAAACTAAAGGTTGAATTTTTGTGGAGTAGTTTTCAATTTAGGACAGAAATCAAAAACTAACATAAGGCACTGATATTCTAACCGATCAACTGAAGCTCTGATACCAACTGATGCATCCCTCCCAGGTGTGCATCGTGCCCTTCGCGGCCCAGCCGTGTGGCGCACGTGCCTCGCCCGGCGAGCGGACTGCCCAACTGGCCAAGGGGCGTGGGTCGTGACCCAATGATGGAAATACACACATTGGCTACCATAGCCAGGCCATAAGAGTCCCATGTGGCCCCCAAAAGACTAGCATTAAGGGGGAAGGGTTGCTCTTCCTTTTAAGGTGATATTCTCTCCCCTCCACAAGCAAGGTGGTACTATCATTCTCACCCTCTTGTTTTGGGACCTAGCTCTGATACCACTTGATGTAACATTGGGTGTCCCGATCTTTCGATGAGAGTGATAACTTTCGATTTGGGTGGAGACGACTTTGACAATCCGACTACAACGTACAACGACGATGCGCCTTAGCAATCGCTAAACCAACTCTAGTGGGTTATTGACCTTGCCGTGGGCACGATCAACCTGATCACGAAGATCAATTCCTGCAACCAATCGAAGAACAAGAACAAGGCAAAAGCAATCTAAAATTGCAAATATAGATGAAGTATAGAAAAGTTGGGGTTCCGATACAATGAGCTTATTAGGCGCCCGTTGAGCACATCTAAAAGACTCAAAATAGTAGCAAAAGGCTAAACTATCAAATAACCAAAACCCCAGTTGTTTTGGGGGACTCCCTAGGTATATATAGGAGAAATAGGAGGCCAAAACCGTGCTAGGGGCGTCCAAAGCACAACCATGGCCTAGTATGACTCATATTCCAAGTTTGACTCAGATTTGGAAAGATGACGGAATTTGTTTTGCAGATTCCCGTTGACTCGTAAGGAATTTGGACATGAGGCTGGATCCGTTGGAAAGAGGACAATGAAACCTTTCAAACCAGTACTCATAGACCCCAAACGCCCTTGTGGATTAAAAGTTATGGTCGTTTTAAGTTGGTGCTATCCCGGAGGCCGAATCCGAGTTGAAGTTGTGCACCGGAAGAATTGGCTTCATGCTTGACTTTTGGGAGTCCTTCTCCTTGGTTCCTAAGGACAATAAAATCATCACAAGGATTAAATAGCATTCCATTCATTAAATTATTTGTATGCAACCCGAGGAACACATTCACTTGGCAATTGAATTGACGTGCGCAAGCTAAAGTAATTGGCCCTTGTATTACATTGTTGGTTTCAATTGGGTTTGTAGGCATGGCCGTATCCATGGTAGTGATGTCCTCATCATTACCCATCTTGGGGGCCCGAACCTGGGAAAATCAAGTGTGTCTACTGTTTATCTTCTCCGGGACGGCAGGGAGAGAGCGATCGGGTTAAGTCTCCGCTAAGCACACCCCAAAACCGAACTAAAACCTCCCTCGCGGGAGGATCCTATCGTAAAAAACGCTGACACACACGGGATTGCTAAAACTACTCTTTCTAATATTTTGTCTAGACTTGATACGCTTGCAGGAACTTTCCCAGGATCCTCCGCCTCGTCTTCCAAGTAACAAAAAAGGAGTACTACATGCTTAGGTACATGTTGATGATGATCCCCTAGGTAAGGTTAAATTCACCATTCCACCTTTTGATGGACAATATGATCCTTATGCCTATAATAATAGGGAGATAGCAGTAGACAAAGAATTTGGGAAGTATGATTTGTCTGAAAATGAAAAGATTAGGATTGTTGCTAGTGTGCTAAATGAATATGCACTAACATGGTGGAAACATATTTGTAGAAAAGAGAGAAAACCTGAAAATTGGAAGGCCATGAAAAGACTTATGAGAATTGACTATGTTCCTGAGTATCATACTGAATTTTTGTATACTAGACTCCAATGCTTGAAACAAGTAAATAAGTGTGTTAAGGAATACTATGAACGATTGCAAAATCATTTGTTGCGTTGTGGTTTAGTTGAAGGTGAAGAAGCAACAGAGCTTAGGTTCATACGTGGACTCAATCAAGAAATTCAGGATGCTCTTGTTGATGAAACATATAGTTCTCTTTCAGAATTGGTTGTATGTGCTTGTAGAGTTGAAAAAATGCTTGCTGAATCCGTGAAAGAATCATTAGCTTCATTTGAGGTGCCCATTGTTGCACCTTCTTTTGTAGCTAACATTTTGCAGAAAAGTGAGCACCATCGAGAGAATGATGTAGAAGAGCATATGGAGAAAGAAACGATCAGTACTACCCCATGTGTAAGTGAAGAGATAATAGTTGAAGAAACGCCTACAACAGCTGATGAGAACTTACAAGGTAATGTAAAAGGTATGGACTTTACACATGGAGAAAATAATTTTGAAGAGCTAAAACTATCCACAAATCATGCTATCGTAGAGCAACTATTAGTGGAACAAATTGTTGATTTTGCTTTGTTACAAGATGATTTGCTTGCTATATCTTGTGATAAAGAAGAGTTGTGTGATAATACTTCACTTATATCCATGACACAACTAGTGAATGGACATGTCACTTTTGTTAACACACTAGACACTTATGCTGAAAATAAACATATCATTCACCTCACAAGCGAAAATGACTGCATACATATGGTCATCACCAAGTGTTGCTGCAATTATATCAACTGCATGGTTTCATCGGCCCCCACCTTGGCCAGGACCATTAAGTTGGCGACACTTTATGGCATCCTCTACTCCATCTGCATGGCTTCATCGGCCCTCACCTTGGCCATCCTTCTACATCTTCGTCGGTTCAAGGACCATTTGATGAGGACATCACTATACCGGATGCACCCATGACCTCAACTCCACCATCCCCTATGCAAGGTCCTATCACAAGGGCATGTGCACGACAGCTAAATCAACAGGTGAACTCGTTTCTCGGGTTGCATAATTTTACTTTTGAGGATAGACTGCTACCTAATAATATTCTCATACTTAGGAACCATGGCAAGGATCAGCAAGGGAATCAATTTTCGTCCAACCAAGTCAACATGCAAGGTGGGAACGCAAAAGAGCTCAACTCGGCCTTCAATGACCAGTCTGAATTCAAATGGACCTAGAGAATGCAAACGGACTCCGATTGGGGCGTGTGAATACTTGATCAAAAGATAATTTCATCCTCTTTCCAATGGATCCGGCCTCACTTTAAAATTCCACACGAGTCAATCACAGCAAGCAAAACACTCCGGCTGTCTCAGACTCTTTGGTTGCTGCGCCACCATTAATGTTGGGCTGAGTTCCTATGTAACTTAAAGTGGTGTAAGAGCCCCCCCCCTAGCAGCCAACTCGTGGGTATATGTATCTTGGACCAGATCCATCTTATTTTCCTTAGGTTTTGTTAAGTTTAGTTGCCCCCATGTGTGGAACTGCAACCTTGTTCTCCTGACTCGGCTAGAGCAGCAGTAAACAAGTTCAGAACCTCAGTTCATGTGTGTGCTTTATTCTTGTTCTTGCTAGTTCTTCGGTTGCTTGCAAGAATAGACCTTCGTGGTCAGGTCATCCGTGTCTTGGCATGGTTGATAACAACTAGGAGTGTGGTTTAGCGATTGCGGGCGCTTATCCTTGCGTGGTTCGTAGCCGGATCGTCAAAGTCATCCTCCACCAAATCGAAGTTATCCCCTCACCGGAAGATCGAGCACCCGTGTGCGCATCATTTGGTATCAGAGCGAAGGTTTACCGGTGAGTTTTTAGTTGTTTGATTGTGTTCTTCCTATAGTCCACAAAATTTGCCCCACAACAAGATTGATGTCCACTGTCCAAACCCCGTTGTGCCATCCAATCGTTTAATTTAAGTTTGCTTAATTGTGTTTGCGTTCATTCTAGCATTGTCTTGTTGCTGTTCATCTTCTTGTTCATCTTTTGTTCGTTTTACCCACATCAAAATCCATCCATAAAAACCAAAATCGAAACATTGCATCTCGGGCAGAATCTCTCCATTTGCGCAGCTGTCACCAAAAATGCCATAAATTCTATTTGGTTTATCCTTTTTGAGTGAAATCAAAACGAACAGCTTCGTGACTTATTGTTCTATCTTTCTGCCAAATTTCACACTCATACATGAAAGCAACTGAAATCTGCAAGTGTTTCTTTCGGACCTAGTTGCTGTTTAGAAATCTGCAGCTGAGCGCATTTGTGAATTTTGTGCGAATTTTTCAGTTGGTTTTCTGAAATTTTGCCCAAAATAAAAGTTGTTGGAAAAGTCGTCAAGAAGAAGAGAAAAAAAGAACCTTTGCAAAAGAGGCTTCTGACAAAAAGTTACGGCTAAAATACCAATCTGCTGTCCGGTGGACAGAAAACAGCAAGTTACAAAGTTGGATCAATTTTGTGCTTTCATGTTTCCAATTGCATATCTCTGTGTTGCTATGTGTTTACCACTTGTATCCATATCCACACATTTGCTTTAGCCTATTTTCCACCCTTGTTTGATTAGCAACCTAGGCTAAGTGCTAGTTTCGAACAATTACTCAATTTATGCAAATCTGAGATTAATTGATTGTTTTCCATTGCTACTGAGTATACACAGTCTGTCCAAGCTCCACTCTCTACTAACATCACAGGTGATAGCATTGCAATCGCTTTGCTCACGCTTGAGATCAGTTTATCACGAACCAGCCACCGGTTGCACGCTTGCTGCATTAGTAAGAATTGGTAAGAGCTTGGTAAGAGCTTGAGAGGAAGTGCCCTGATCAATTTCACCAATTAGTAGTGGATAGGGAACTACATATCTTTGTGTGTTTTCTTGTTATTACTAACCATGGCAGATGAAGGAGGTAGTACTAAGGGAAATCGAGCTGATGTTCTCACACCCCGTTCGAGAGGAATCATACAACACTTCACACGATTACCCAATGAATATGTTGAAAATCATGATAACGCATTGGGTCAGATCAACGAAAACCTCACCACCATCAGTGATCGAGTTGATCATCTTGAGGGACAACAGCCACCACTTGCTGAAAACATGGTCAATGATGCACAAGAACAAAACGGCGCACAAGGACGCCAACCGCGGTACGTTCCCCGTGCCCAGGCAAATGAGGTAGAGAACAATTATGCTGCTGACACTGAGGATGATGATGGATTTAATAACTCCAATAATGATCGAGATCATCGACGACTTCGACACAATCGGCAAGGTATGGGTAGAAATCAGCGAGAACCTCGAGAGGTATGTAATGATCCCATGGGAAATATTAAGTTTACAATACCTTCATTTGATGGAAAATATAACCCTGATGCTTATCTTGATTGGGAGCTAGCGGTAGAACAAAAATTTGCATGCTATGACTTTCCTGAAGATAGAAAAGTTAGGGTTGCCACTAGTGAGTTCACTGCTTTCGCCTCCATTTGGTGGAGTGAGGCTTGTAGAAATCATGATAACATACCTAGAACATGGAATGCACTAAAAAGAATGTTGAGAGCTAGATTTGTTCCTTCTTACTATGCTCGTGACTTGCTCAACAAATTGCAACGATTAAACCAAGGAAGCAAATCTGTAGAAGAGTATTATCAAGAAATGCAAATTGGTGAGTTACGATGTGGTCTAGAAGAGAATGAAGATGCTAAGATGGCTAGATTTCTAGGTGGGCTCAATAGAGAAATTCAGGACATACTTGATTACAAAGAATACAACTCTATCACTCGTTTGTTCCATCTTGCTTGTAAAGCTGAAAGGGAAGTACAGGGACGACATGCCAAGCTAAGAGGGAATTTTGGAGGTTCCTTTTCGTCACGACCAAACCAAGTGCAAGCAAAGTCTCCATCCACCACTTCTAGTCGTGTACCTCCACATTCCAACCGTGGGCGTCCTGCTACCTCTACTTCCACTCCAACGCATGTTTTGGAAACAAAATCAGCCTCGGCACAAGCTCCTGCTAAGAGTGCTTCTTCAGTTGCATCCACGGGCCGCACTCGCGATGTGCAATGCCATCGTTGCAAAGGATTTGGACACATGATGTGTGATTGTCCAAGTCAATGTGCTCTAATTGTGAGGGACGATGGTGAGTATACCTCTGCTAGTGATATTGAGGAAGATCTTGCTTTAGCTGCAACTAACCCTGCAGGTGAGAATGAAGAGAATGAAAATGAGGAGCAGCAATTGGGTGCTGACATTTCAGACAAGTACATGAGCATCATTGTAAAGCGTGTACTTAGTGCTCAAATGGAGAGTGTTGAACAAAGTCAGCGCCACAACTTGTTCCAAACTAAATTTGTCATCAAAGAGCGCTCTGTGCGAGTCATCATTGATGGAGGGAGTTGTAATAATCTTGCTAGCATGGATATGGTCGAGAAGATTGGCTTGACCACAACACAGCATCCACATCCTTACTACATTCAGTGGTTTAACTCTAGTGGAAAGGTTAAGGTAATAAGAATGGTAAGATTGCACTTTTCACTCTGTTCATATCATGACCATGCTGATTGTGATGTTGTGCCTATGCAAGCATGCTCCTTGCTATTAGGTAGACCTTGGCAATATGATAAAGATGCTTCCCATCATGGTAGAACTAATCAATACACTAAAGGAAAGAAAATTGTTTTGCTTCCTATGACCTCTGCTGCAATTCTAAAAGATGACTTGGAGAGAAATCAGAGTGTAGCCAACAAGTTAGCACAACCAAGGAAGAAAGAATCTAATCCTAAGACAACTGAAATCAAGTTGAAAGGTGCTGTCATGCTAGCTACAAAATCTGATTTGAATGACATGATAGGAAGCAATGCTGAATGCTATGTTTTGATTTGCAAGAATGCTTTGTTTTGCTTGGATAATATGCCTTCCTCTTTGCCTCCTGCGGTTGCTAACCTTTTGCAGGAGTTTGAGGATGTGTTTCCCGATGAGGTACCCCCAGGGCTGCCACCAATTAGGGGAATTGAACATCAAATTGACTTGATCCCAGGGGCATCTTTGCCCAACCGTGCGCCGTATAGGACAAATCCAGAGGAGACAAAGGAAATTCAACGTCAAGTGCAAGACTTGCTTAACAAAGGGTATGTATGCGAGAGCTTAGTCCTTGTGCTGTTCCTGTGCTTTTAGTGCCAAAGAAAGATGGATCATGGCGTATGTGCATGGATTGTAGAGCTATCAATAATATTACTATCAGGTATCGTCACCCTATTCCTAGGTTGGATGATATGTTGGATGAATTAAGTGGTTCTATGGTATTTTCTAAAGTTGACTTGAGAAGTGGCTACCACCAAATTCGAATGAAACTTGGAGATGAATGGAAGATAGCATTTAAAACTAAATTTGGCTTGTATGAGTGGTTAGTTATGCCTTTCGGATTAACTAATGCCCCTAGTACATTTATGCGTTTGATGAATGAAGTTTTGCGCCTTCTCATTGGAAAATCTGTGGTGGTGTACTTTGATGATATCTTGATTTATAGCAAGTCACTTTCTGAACATCTTAATCATTTACGTGTTGTTTTTAATGCTCTACGTGATGCACGTTTGTTTGGTAACCTTGAGAAGTGCACCTTTTGCACCGATCGAGTCTCTTTTCTTGGCTATGTTGTAACCCCGTAGGGAATTGAGGTAGATGAAGCCAAGATTGAAGCAATCAAGAGTTGGCCGACTCCTAAAACGGTCACACAAGTGCGGAGCTTCCATGGACTTGCTGGATTTTATCGCCGCTTTGTGAAGGATTTCAGCACCATAGCCGCCCCACTGAATGAATTGATGAAGAAAGGTGTTGTGTTCCATTGGGGACAAGCTCAAGAAGATGCCTTCAACCTGTTGAAAAAGAAGCTTACCAATGCACCACTACTCCAACTTCCAGATTTTGGTAAAACCTTTGAGCTTGAATGTGATGCTAGCGGTATCGGCATTGGTGGTGTATTGATACAAGAAGGTAAGCCTGTTGCCTATTTCAGCGAGAAATTGAGTGGACCTGTTCTTAATTACTCCACGTATGATAAGGAATTATATGCTCTTGTACGTTCCTTAGAAACGTGGCAACATTATTTATGGCCCAAAGAATTTATTATATATTCTGATCATGAATCACTTAAGCACATTCGAAGCCAAAATAAGCTGAACCGTAGACATGCTAAATGGGTGGAATTCATTGAATCTTTTCCCTATGTCATTAAACACAAGAAAGGAAAGGATAATGTGATTGCTGATGCTTTGTCACGAAGATATGCAATGATGTCCCAACTTGATTGTAGGATTTTTGGATTAGAAACTATAAAGGATCTATATGCTCAAGACAATGAATTCAAGGAACCCTTGCTAAATTGTAAGGATGGAAAGAGTTGGAATAAATTTGTGAACAATGATGGCTTCTTGTTTAGAGCTAACAAGCTATGCATTCCAGCTAGCTCTGTTCGATTTTTGTTGCTACAGGAGGCTCATGGAGGAGGATTGATGGGACACTTTGGAGCCAAAAAGACGGAGGGTGCGCTGGCAGCTCATTTCTATTGGCCTAAGATGAGACGTGATGTCGAGCACTATGTGGCACGCTGCACCACATACCAAAAGGCCAAGTCCCGGTTGAACCCCCACGGTTTGTATATACCTTTTCCTGTCCCTAGTGTTCCATGGGAGGATATTTCAATGGACTTTGTTCTAGGATTGCCTAGGACAAAGAGGGGGAGGGATAGCATATTTGTTGTTGTTGATAGATTCTCAAAAATGGCACACTTCATTCCATGCCACAAGAGCGATGATGCCACTCACATTGCTGATTTGTTCTTTAAAGAAATTGTACGCTTGCATGGTATGCCCTCCACTATTGTTTCAGATCGTGATGCCAAATTCTTAAGCCATTTTTGGAGGACCCTATGGAACAAATTGGGGACCAAGCTGCTATTCTCCACCACCTGTCACCCCCAAACAGATGGCCAAACTGAAGTTGTCAACCGCACTTTGTCAACAATGTTACAAGCTGTTTTGAAGAAGAACTTGAAAGAGTGGGAGAAATGTCTTCCTCATGTGGAGTTTGCCTACAATCATGCAATACATTCCACTACAAAGGTCAGCCCTTTCCAGGTAGTGTATGGCTTTAACCCTCATGCTCCCATAGACTTGTTGCCTCTTCCTTCTACCGAGAGGGTGAATTTAGATGCAAGAAAACGTGCTGATTTTATTCTCAAATTGCATGAAACTACAAAAGATAACATTGAGTGCATGAATGAGAAGTATAGAGTTGCTGGTAGCCATGGTAGGAAACATTCAACATTTGAACCTGGTGATCTTGTCTGGCTACATTTGCGCAAAGAAAGATTCCCTGAATTGAGAAAATCTAAGTTGATGCCACGTGCTGATGGCCCTTTTAAGGTGCTAGATCGAATAAATGATAATGCATATAAGCTTGAACTGCCTGCAGAGTTTGGGGTTAGCCCCACCTTTAACATTGCAGATTTGAAGCCTTATTTGGGTCAAGAAGATGAGCTTGAGTCGAGGACGACTCTCTTTCAAGAGGGGGAGGATGATGAGGACATCACTATACCGGATGCACCCATGACCTCAACTCCACCATCCCCTATGCAAGATCCTATCACAAGGGCACGTGCACGGCAGCTAAATCAACAGGTGAACTCGTTTCTCGGGTTGCATAATTTTACTTTTGAGGATAGACTGCTACCTAATAATATTCTCATACTTAAGAACCATGGCAAGGATCAGCAAGGGAATCAATTTTCGTCCAACCAAGTCAACATGCAAGGTGGGAACGCAAAAGAGCTCAACTCGGCCTTCAATGACCAGTCTGAATTCAAATGGACCTAGAGAATGCAAACGTACTCCGATTGGGGCGTGTGAATACTTGATCAAAAGATAATTTCATCCACTTTCCAATGGATCTGGCCTCACTATAAAATTCCACGCGAGTCAATCACAGCAAGCAAAACACTCCGGCTGTCTCAGACTCTTCGGTTGCTGTGCCACCATTAATGTTGGGTTGAGTTCCCATGTAACTTAAAGTGGTGTAAGAGCCCCCCCTAGCAGCCAACTCGTGGGTATATGTACCCTGGACCAGATCCATCTTATTTTCCTTAGGTTTTGTTAAGTTTAGTTGCCCCCATGTGTGGAACTGCAACCTTGTTCTCCTGACTCGGCTAGAGCAGCAGTAAACAAGTTCAGAACCTCAGTTCATGTGCGTGCTTTATTCTTGTTCTTGCTAGTTCTTCGGTTGCTTGCAAGAATAGACCTTCGTGGTCAGGTCATCCATGTCTTGGCATGGTTGATAACAACTAGGAGTGTGGTTTAGCGATTGCGGGCGCTTATCCTTGTGTGGTTCGTAGCCGAATCGTCAAAGTCATCCTCCGCCTAATCGAAGTTATCCTCTCACCGGAAGATCGGGCACCCGTGTACGCATCAATAAGCAATATGGTACTAAACGTGTAGCCGGCCAACTTGGGCTGGCCCATCTTGTCGATGTTGGGCTACCATTGGCTCCTTCATGGGCCCATATGGCTGGTTGGTCCCTTCCTTGGGCCAGCGCCCCATGTTGGGCCGGCCCATCTTGTTGATGTTGGACTACCATTGGCTCCTCCTTCATGGGCTAACTTGGGCCAGCCCATCTTGTCGATGTTGGGCTACCATTGGCTCCTCCTTCATGGGCCCATATGGCTGGCTGGTCCCTTCCTTGGGCCAGCGCCCCATGTTGGGCTGGCCCATCTTGTTGATGTTCAGCTCATCCTCTTGTATGCTGGCGTATCTCCATAATTCCGAAGCACAATGTTCATCATATGTCGTCGTGCGCGAGCTCGAGAATCGGTCCCTTCATCATTCCATCTTGGTGTGAAGTTGTCGGCATGATTGCATCGAAGAGAGTGATGTCCTCATCACCACGGGTGTATGGGAGCAAGTCAGTAAGAGTAGGCACCCTCCACGGGATGGGGGGGAATGAGAGGGTGTGCACTCAACTATACCGGTATAGGTCATGAAAGGTGCATACAAGCATTCAAGCATTTCGCATTGCATAGCGTTGATATTAATGACTATTGGGATGAGTGTTAAAGTGTGGAGGTGGGATAGAGTCGTGGACTCACCCAAAAGTGTTTAATAAGTTATGTGACGGATTGTGTGTATGATGATTTTTGTCTAATGAATTGCATGGTACTGCTAACGATAAATGGGCAAATGATGATCCTTGAAGTTGAGGATAATTTACAGGTTAAGAATGGATCGAGTCGTGGACTCATCCCATGATAGTACCACCTTGCTTGTGGAGGGGAGAGAATACCACCTTAAAAGGGAGAGCAACCCTCCCCCCATCAGGCTAGTCTTTTGGGGGCCACATGGGACTCTTATGGCCTGGCTATGGCAACCAAGGTGTGTATTTCTCTCGTGGTCCAAGGCCCACACCCCTGGGCCAGTTGGGCAGTCCGCTCACTAGGCGAGGCACGTGCGACATACGGCTGGGCCGCGAAGGGCACGGTGCGCACCCGGGAGGGATGCATCAGTTGGTATCAGAGCTAGGTCCCAAAACAAGAGGGTGAGAATGATAGTACCACCTTGCTTGTGGAGGGGAGATAATACCACCTTAAGGGCATGTTTGGATGTTAGGGAAATAAAATCTAGGGAATATTTCTCCCTAGAGGGATTTTAATGGCACATGAAATCCCCTCTAACCCCAGATGATGAGGACATCACTACCATGGATACGGCCATACTTACAAACCCAATGGAAACCAACAATGTCATACAAGGGCCAATTACTCGAGCTCGGGCACGACAATTCAATTACCAGGTGAATGCGTTCCTCGGGTTGCATACAGATAATTTTATGAATGGAATGCTATTTAATCCTCGTGATGATTTTATTGTCCTTAGGAACCAAGGAGAAGGACTCCCAAACGTCAAGCATGAAGCCAATTCTTCCGGTGCACAAGTTATACTCGGATTCGGCCTCCGGGACAGCACCAACTTAAGATGACCATAACTTTTGATCCACAAGGGTGATTGGGGTCTATGAGTACTGGTTTGAAAGGTTTCGACGTCCTCTTTCCAACAGATCCGACCCCATCCCCAAATTCCGTCCGAGTCGACGGGAATCTGCAAAACAATTGGCGTCACTTTTCCAAATCGAGAAGACTTGGGCTTTGGGCCTTGTAATAGAGTTGTAGTTGGTATCCTACTGCTTTGGACGTGTTTCCCACGTCCCTACCTCTCATAAATAGCCAGACATCGGCTCCTTAGGGTTTTGGGTTTTATTTGATTAGTTTAGCCAAGTGCAAACTTGATCCTGCGAGTTGTCTTTGGACAGCCACCTTGTCAAGATCGTCAATAAGACTCCACTTTGTTTCGCTTCAGTTTTATCCGCAATTTCAGAATTGCTTATCCTATTGTTCTTGCTTGTTCTTCGGTTGCTTGCAGGAATTGAACTCGTGTTCAGGTTGATCGTGCCCACGGCAAGATCAATAACCATTGGAGTTGGTTTAGCGATTGCTAAGGCGCATCGTCGTCAGACGGTGTAGTCGGATCGTCAAAGTCGACTCTAACAAATCGATCGTGTGTTTCTCATCGAAAGATCGGGACACCCATAGTGCCATCACGGCGCCATCAAGTGGTATCGAGCAAACCAGGTTGCTCGGTGAGAATTCTTTACCCTAGATTAGTAGATTGATATCTTTCCTATAGTCCAGAGAAGCGCCATCGATTGGATCTCCCCATACCAAAACAATTTGAGCCTCGCAATTTCCTTTCCCGATTACCTTGCATTATTGAATTTTTGGTTGCATCGTCGTGTCGAGTTGCTGAATTCTAGTCTAGTTGGAGTCCAGGTCGGAAGAAATTTTTGTCTCCCCCAGCGGTTTGGTGTTGTGTTCGGTTTTGCTTTGTTTTCCGTTTGGGTCTCGAACTGTTGTAAAAAAAAGGAAAAAAAAAAGAAAAGAAAAAGAAAAGGTGTTCGGACCAAGTTTTCTTTTCATCCGATCGTCGCCGCTTGATCGTCGCCCACTTGGTCGTCCGACCGGTTGCCCTCTGTTAGCCGATCGTCGCCTCCCGATCGTCGCCGCCGATCGTCGCCTCGATCGTCGCCCACCTGATAGCCCATCGTCGCCTGATCGTCGCCGTCTGATCGTCGCTCGATCGTCGCCGCCGATCGTCGCCACCTGATAGCCCATCGTCGCCGATCGTCGCCGCCGATCGTCGCCCACTGATAGCCCATCGTCGCTCGATCGTCGCCCTCTGATAGCCGATGGTAGCCCACTCCGCCGTCCGATCGTCACACGATCGTCTTCCGCCGCATAGCACTTGAAAGAAAACGAATCGGATCGTTCGTAAAAAAAAAAAAAAGTGCAGAACAGATCAGAAAATTTTATGTGCTAAACCTGTTTTCACAAGATTCCCGATCTTTTGAGATAGTTCCCTTCTTTCGCGAATTTTTTCGCTGTTTTTTTCATCTGTGTGGAACTGCATCGTCGCCGACTACGCTTTTGAGTCACGATCCTTGCTAGCCTCGAGTCACAACTAGTGACTAGACGTTGAACAATTCTTCAATTTTGCATTCACCGATTGGATTATTGCTAACCTTTGCTACTAAATTAAGCCTGTCCAAGCTCCACTTTCTACCCGTCTGAGCGTTCGATCCCTTGGCAATCGCTCTACACAAACTTGGAGAACCTTTGACAACGCTAACGGCCGACAACGCCCGCTGCATTGTAAGAACTTGTAAGAACTTGGGTCATAGGCTTGAGCGCTTGAGAGACTTGCCACCTAGCAGTCGATAGGAACATTATACTTGTGGTTTTTGTTTCCTTGTCATCAACTAACCATGTCGGTGACGAGTTCACTTCATCACTCTCCACGAACCAAGGGCATCATTGCTCACTTCCAAAAGATGACGAGGGAAACCACCGATGGTCTTAGCGAGGATGTACGGCTCACTAATGAGCGTATGTCAATGCAGGAAGACCGTCTCAGATCCATCGAGGCCGCACAAGGGATTGCTAACACTACTCTTGCTACTATTTTGGCTAGACTTGATACTTTTGCATTGCTGCATCTGGTGTTTCCAATCCACCTCCCCGTCGTCCAAGCAACAATTCAGCTCCACAGGGAGGCCCCAACAGATTTAGAAGAAACGAGCGAAGAGCACGAATATGATGACACCATCGATGTGGAGGAGGCCAACCCCATCCATTACGATAATGATCGTAACCATCAACGGCTACGCTTCAATCAGCAAGGTATGCGACGTGATCCTCCACGACCAAGGGAACGAGAACGAGATGATGTTTTCCCTAAGGTAAATTTCAATATGCCACCTTTTGAAGGTAAATATGACCCTGATGGTTACCTTAGTTGGGAATTACTTGTGGATCAAAAATTTGCGTGCCATGATTTCCCCGAGAACAGAAGAGTTAGGGCTGCCACAAGTGAGTTCACTGATTTTGCTTCTGTTTGGTGGAGAGAACATTGCCGTACTCATCCAAATAATATACCCACCACTTGGGAAGCCTTGAAATTGCTAATGAGGCATAGATTTGTTCCTTCATACTATGCTAGAGATTTATTGAATAAATTGCAGCGCCACGCAAGGTAATAATTCGGTGGAAGAATATTACCAAGAATTGCAAATTGGCATGTTGCGTTGTGGATTAATTGAGAATGAGGAAGCTTCTATGGCTCGTTTCTTAGGTGGTTTAACTCGAGAAATCCAGGATATTCTAGACTATAAGGATTATAATTGATGACTCGGTTGTTCCATCTTGCTTGCAAAGCTGAACGTGAAGTGCGGTGGTCGTCCAATCGAGGGCCAAGACTAACTTTTCTGCAGGTCGAACTACTTCGTGGACACCGCGCACCCCTGCTGCCCCTGCCGGCCGTACTACCACGCCGACCTCTTCCATCAACAGAACGGCGTCCACCACCGCAAATTCGGCACCACGACCAACGCCGACGAAAAGTGCCACACAAGCTACTACAAATAGTTCGCCGTCGCTTGCCGGTCGATCAACGGACGCACTAAAGATGTTCGGTGCCATCGCTGCAAGGGTTTCGGACACATGATGAAGGAGTGTCCGAACAAGCGTGTGTTAATAATCCGTGAAGACGGCGAGTATGACTCAGCAAGTGATCTGGATGAAGAAACATATGCTTTGCTCGCTGAACATGAAGACGGCGATCCAAATGCCGAGCACGACGAAGTGCACGTGAGCGCTGGTGATGCTGACCAATATTTGAGTATTATTGCACAACGTGTGCTTAGTGCTCAGATTGCTCGCGCCGATCCAAATCAACGCCACAACTTGTTTTACACAAAAGGCGTCATCAAGGAGCGATCCATTCGAATAATCATTGATGGGGGAGTTGCAATAATCTAGCCACATGGACATGGTGGAGAAGCTAGCACTCTCCACTAGACCACACCCTCAGCCCTACCACATTCAATGGTTCAACAACAGCGGCAAACTCAAGGTAACTCGCATGGTAAGAGTACATTTCGCTTTAGGTTCCTATCATGACTATGTTGATTGCGATGTCGTACCTATGCAAGCATGTTCTATGTTATTGGGTAGACCGTGGCAATATGATAAGGATTGTTTACATCATGGTAGAACAAATCAATACTCTTTTGTGCATAAAGAAAAGAAAATTGTACTACACCCAATGTCGCTTTGATGCCATTGTAAAGGATGAAATCGCTAGATCTAGCAAAGAGAAAAATCGAGAGAATTCTAAGAGTGAAAATCAGACGGTCGCCAAAGGACTTGAACAACATAAACAGAGAGAATCTAACCTTGATTGTGCTAAGCCAAATGAGATTAAATTGAAAGGTGCTTGTTTTCTTGCAACAAAATCTGATTTGAATGAGTTGGATGTTTGTCGGTATACATGCTATGCTTTGGTCTGCAAAGAAACTTTGTTTTCACTAGAGGAGATGTCCCTCTCTTTGCCTCCTGTTGTCACTAACCTTTGCAGGAATACACCGACATCTTTCCAAAGGACATCCCTCAGGGCTGCCGCCAATTAGAGGGATTGAGCATCAAATTGATCTCATTCCAGGGGCATCTTTGCCCAACCGAGCACCTTCTGAACCAACCCTGAAGAAACACAAGAGATACAACGCCAAGTTCACGAATTGCTTGATAAAGGGTACGTACGTGAATCTCTTAGTCCTTGTGCTGTACCAGTCATTTTAGTACCTAAGAAAGATGGAACATGGCGCATGTGTGTGGATTGTAGAGCAATTAATAATATCACCATTAGATATCGCCATCCTATTCCTCGGTTAGACGATATGCTTGATGAACTAAGTGGCTCTACTATGTTCTCTAAAGTGGATTTGCGTAGTGGGTATCACCAGATTCGCATGAAGTTAGGAGATGAATGGAAAACAGCATTTAAAACTAAGTTCGGGTTATATGAGTGGTTAGTAATGCCTTTCGGGTTGACTAATGCTCCTAGCACTTTCATGAGACTAATGAACGAGGTTTTACGTGCTTTCATTGGAAAGTTTGTGGTAGTTTACTTTGATGATATCTTGATCTACAGCAAATCCTTAGAAGACCATCTTGGACATTTACGTGCTGTTTTTAATGCTTTACGCGATGCACGTTTATTTGGTAACCTTGATAAGTGCACCTTTTGCACGGATCGAGTCTCTTTTCTTGGCTATGTTGTTACTCCACAGGGAATTGAAGTTGATCAAGCCAAGGTTGAAGCAATACAGAGTTGGCCGACTCCTAACACGGTCACACAGGTGCGGAGTTTCCTAGGACTTGCTGGATTCTATCGTCGTTTTGTGAAGGACTTCAGCACCATCGCTGCACCCATGAATGAGCTCACCAAGAAGGGTGTACCTTTTGCTTGGGGCAAGCCGCAGGAAGATGCCTTCAACATTCTGAAAGCTAAGTTAACCCATGCACCCTTACTCCAGCATCGGACTTTTCTAAGACTTTTGAACTAGAATGTGATGCTAGTGGAATTGGTTTGGGTGGTGTTCTGTTACAAGAAGGAAAACCTGTTGCTTATTTTAGTGAGAAATTGAGTGGGCCAAGTTTGAATTATTCTACTTATGATAAGGAGTTATATGCGCTAGTTCGAACTTTAGAAACATGGCAACATTATTTATGGCCCAAGGAATTTGTTATACATTCGGATCATGAATCGTTAAAACATATTAGAAGTCAAGCTAAACTGAACCGTAGACATGCAAAGTGGGTTGAATTCATTGAGTCATTTCCTTATGTCATCAAACACAAACAGGGAAAGGATAATGTCATTGCTGATGCCTTGTCTAGGAGATATACCATGCTCTCACAACTTGACTTCAAAATTTTTGGTTTGGAAACGATTAAAGAGCAATATGTGCATGATGATGATTTCAAAAATGTGTTGCTCAATTGTAAAGAGGGAAAAACTTGGAACAAATTTGTCCTCAATAATGGGTTTGTGTTTAGAGCAAACAAACTATGTATTCCAGCTAGTTCTGTTCGTTTGTTATTGCTACAGGAAGCGCATGGAGGAGGATTGATGGGACACTTTGGTGTGAAAAGGACGGAGGACATACTCGCTAGCCATTTCTTTTGGCCCAGGATGAGACGAGACGTGGAACGTTTCATCGCTCGCTGTTCTACATGTCAAAAAGCTAAGTCACGACTTCATCCCCATGGTTTATACATGCCTCTGCCTGTTCCTAACGTACCTTGGGAGGATATTTCTATGGACTTTGTTTTAGGACTCCCTAGAACAAAGAAGGGGAGGGATAGTATCTTTGTCGTTGTGGATAGATTTTCTAAAATGGCACACTTCATACCTTGTCACAAAAGCGATGACGCTACCAACATTGCTGACTTATTCTTTCGTGAAATTGTTCGCTTACATGGTGTGCCTAACACAATAGTTTCAGATCGTGACACTAAATTCTTAAGCCACTTTTGGAGAACTTTGTGGGCTAAATTGGGGACTAAACTTTTATTTTCTACTACTTGTCATCCCCAAACTGATGGACAAACTGAGGTCGTTAATCGAACTTTATCTACTATGCTTAGGGCTGTTTTGAAAAAGAACATTAAATTGTGGGAAGAATGTTTGCCTCATATTGAGTTTGCTTATAATCGGTCTATGCATTCTACTACTAAGATGTGCCCTTTTGAGATTGTATATGGATTTGTACCTCATGCTCCAATTGATTTGTTACCTCTACCATATTCGGAGAAATTGAATCTTGATGCTAAACAACGTGCTGATTTGATTATGAAAATGCATGAGACAACTAAAGAAAACATAGAACGCATGAATGCTAAATATAAACTTGCTGGTAGTAAGGGAAGGAAACATGTAACTTTTGAACCAGGAGATTTAGTTTGGTTGTATTTGCGAAAAGATCGATTCCCAGAATTAAGAAAATCTAAGTTGATGCCGCGAGCTGATGGTCCTTTCAAAGTATTGGCAAAGATTAATGATAATGCATACAAGCTTGAATTGCCTGCAGATTTTGGGGTTAGTCCCACATTCAACATTGCCGATTTGAAACCATACTTGGGAGAGGATGATGAACTTGAGTCGAGGACGACTCAAATGCAAGAAGGGGAGGATGATGAGGACATCACTACCATGGATACGGCCATACTTACAAACCCAATGGAAACCAACAATGTCATACAAGGGCCAATTACTCGAGCTCGGGCACGACAATTCAATTACCAGGTGAATGCGTTCCTCGGGTTGCATACAGATAATTTTATGAATGGAATGCTATTTAATCCTCGTGATGATTTTATTGTCCTTAGGAACCAAGGAGAAGCACAAGTTATACTCGGATTCGGCCTCCGGGACAGCACCAACTTAAGATGACCATAACTTTTGATCCACAAGGGTGATTGGGGTCTATGAGTACTGGTTTGAAAGGTTTCGACGTCCTCTTTCCAACGGATCCGACCCCATCCCCAAATTCCGTCCGAGTCGACGGGAATCTGCAAAACAATTGGCGTCACTTTTCCAAATCGAGAAGACTTGGGCTTTGGGCCTTGTAATAGAGTTGTAGTTGGTATCCTACTGCTTTGGACGTGTTTCCCACGTCCCTACCTCTCATAAATAGCCAGACATCGGCTCCTTAGGGTTTTGGGTTTTATTTGATTAGTTTAGCCAAGTGCAAACTTGATCCTGCGAGTTGTGCTGGACAGCCACCTTGTCAAGATCGTCAATAAGACTCCACTTTGTTTCGCTTCCAGTTTTATCCGCAATTTCAGAATTGCTTATCCTATTGTTCTTGCTTGTTCTTCGGTTGCTTGCAGGAATTGAACCTCGTGTTCAGGTTGATCGTGCCCACGGCAAGATCAATAACTACCGGAGTTGGTTTAGCGATTGCTAAGGCGCATCGTCGTCGTACGGTGTAGTCGGATCGTCAAAGTCGACTCTAACAAATCGATCGTGTGTTTCTCATCGAAAGATCGGGACACCCATAGTGCCATCACGGCGCCATCACCAGGGATAATTTC
This sequence comes from Rhipidocladum racemiflorum, assembly GCA_036346355.1. Lineage (NCBI taxonomy): Eukaryota > Viridiplantae > Streptophyta > Magnoliopsida > Poales > Poaceae > Rhipidocladum > Rhipidocladum racemiflorum. The sequence goes on along the minus strand of CM070572.1, from coordinate 47,293,271 downwards.
CCCTCAAGGGAAATATTTCCACCCACCATTTGGAAACCATAGGGATAAAAATCCCTAACATTTAAGAAAGTACAAAAATATATAAAAAAATCTAAAAAAAAATAGAAAAATCTTTAAAAAAAATAAAAAAGAAAAAACATAATAAATTTCAAAAAAGAGAACAATTCCGAAAGAAATAATAGAACTCACAGATACAAACCATGATCCAAGAAAACGAATTGGATCTACATCAAATTAGCAATATCACAAGCAAAATTGACTGAAAATCATACCTTTTTCACTTGTACTCGAAGAAGGGTAAACAAGCATCATGAAAGCAAGATATGGACACTGCTTTAGCTCATCACTTCACTCGTTGTCATAAACAGATTCTTCTTAACACTTACTTTTGTTAACTTGTAAAGTTTGGTAACACTTAACAAGACAAATTTAATTAACCATACAAATAGGATTGAAGGGGTGTGTATTGCCAATAATTAGCACTGCACATAAACTTATGTTCAACAGAAAGTACACATTTGAATTTGATAATGGAATTTGTTGTGATACATAGTGAGAGGGCTAGACTTCATAACATGGAACAAACTGAAAGAAGTATAATTTAGTGTTTACGCCTGTATCCTGCCCTAGTATGAGCCTGACAATTGCAGTTTTCTCTACATGTAACTAGTGATGGCAATGGAATATTTTCGGAAGAAACCTGTATTGATGGCAATAGGAACATTAGTATTCGCTGCATCAGGTTTTTGTCTGATTCTGATTGCATCATCACTTCATAAGTATTGCATCTAAAAGAAGAAAAAGGTAACAAGATAAAATGCCAGAGTTATAGTTATAAGAAACACAATTCTAAACTAGAATATTAGCAATTGAACCACCTTACTTCTTATAGATGCACAACTAGTTCCGGATGAATCGATATTTATAGGAATCAAATTTGAAAAAGTAATGATACATTAGGTACAGGTGCCACAGGACTAACCGGATTTTTTTGTTCTTCTCAGCCCTTTTGCATTATCGGCCTTTCTTTCTATCATTACCTGATGGCTTGTTATACAAATTTCTTTGAAGAGCTAAGCATCAGAAATAGCAGGGACAATTATTCCACATAATTTGCATTATAATATGAAATTCTGTGAAAAGCTAATGTACATTAGAAATTACTGAAGACAACAATTAGCAACATTATAGATTATATAGATGAGAGAACATAAGGATAATATTATAGTAGATTTTATAAATCAAAGAACATAACGGTATTTCAGACAAGGCTTAAGTCTGCACAAGAAGGTAAAAGAGGCTCGATTTCTTGAATAATTTTAGATAATGAAAATCTCAAATGAAGATTCAATAAAATGGTAGAAAAACAAGGATAGCAGTCTGATGACATCAAATTACAATCTACTATCTACTAGTACTTGGTACTCGGGTCGGGTACTACCACCAGATCTACAGGAGAAAAGCAGAGAAGATAAGCAAAATAGGGTAGCAAAAGAGAGAAATGGGAGATCAAGAGAACAAGTATCTGAGGGAAAAGGGGCTGAGGAGGGAGAGGAACCTGGATGTGAATATGATGTTTGTTGATGGCCGCCGGAGTCATGGTGAAGGAGAAGCGAGCTGCGATGACCAGAGGGGATGGAATTGGGAGAGCAGAGGATGTTCATTTGATTCGTTCTTGGTAGGGTTTGTGTGCCCTAGTGGGAAGAGGAAAACAAGAAGGGGGCTAACTTCACCGATGAGACGCCATTATCGGAGTAGGAGGAGTGGAGGAGGAAGCATGCAGCAGAGGAGGTCACGAGCGAGCAAGCGAGGCGGAGGAGGTCGCAGGTGAGCGAATGGTGGAGGGCTGGAGGCGGCCGCGAATCGCGAGATGGGCAACGAGGTGCGACGGGGAAATTTTTTCTAACGTGCGGAGAGGAAAAATTTTTTCCCATGGAAACGGCGGGGATCGGGTCTGAAAATCCCTGTCACGTGGCTTTCCAAACACACTTTCTAGCTGGCATGGGAATTATTCCCATGTGTGTTTCCACCCAGGGAAATTGACGGGGATCCCGGTGGGAATTTAGACTCCCAAACAAGCCCTAAAAGGGAGAGCAACCCTCCCCCCATCAGGCTAGTCTTTTGGGGGCCACATGGGACTCTTATGGCCTGGCTATGGTAGCCAAGGTGTGTATTTCTCTCGTGGTCCAAGGCCCACACCCCTGGGCTAGTTGGGCAGTCCGCTCACCGGGCGAGGCACGTGCGCCATACGGCTGGGCCGCGAAGGGCACGGTGCGCACCCGGGAGGGATGCATCAATCAGGCTAGTCTTTTGGGGGCCACATGGGACTCTTATGGCCTGACTATGGCAGCTAAGGTGTGTATTTCTCTCGTGGTCCAAGGCCCGCACCCGTGGGCCAGTTGGGCAGTCCGCTCGCCGGGCGAGGCACATGCGCCATACGACTTGGCCGCGAAGGGCACGGTGCGCACCCGGGAGGGATGCATCATATCCCATGTGGTCTAATGAGGTATGTGAAATAAGTGAGTAATGTAGTTGATGAAGTAATTGACGAAGATTTCCTCGTTTTCTGTATTTATTAATTTGACAAAAGAGGTATGAGAGTGTTATTGTTTTAAATGCGTTAATTGATATGGTCATTTGATGGCACTGTGGGTGTCCCGATCTTTCGATGAGAAACACACAATCGATTTTGTTGGAGTCGACTTTGACGATCCGACGACACCGTACGACGACGATGCGCCTTAGCAATCGCTAAACCAACTCTGGCGGGTTATTGATTTTACCATAGGCACGAACAACCTGAACACGAGGTTCAATTCCTGCAAGCAACCGAAGAATAAGCAAGAACAATAGGATAAGCAATCTAAAATTGCGGATAAAAGTGGAAGCGAAACAAAGTGGAGTCTTATTGACGATCTTGACAAGGTGGCTGTCCAGCGCAACTCGCAGGATCAAGTTTGCACTTGGCTAAACTAATCAAATAAAACACAAAACCCTAAGGAGCTGATGTCTGGCAATTTATGAAAGCTAGGGACGTGAGAATCATGTCCAAAGCAATAGGATACCAACTACAACTCTATTACAAGGCCCAAAGCCCAAGTCTTCTCGGTTTGGAAAAGTGACACCAATTGTTTTGAAGATTCCCGATGACTTGGATGGAATTTGGGGATGGGGTCAGATCCGTTGGAAAGAGGACGTCGAAACCTTTCAAACCAGTACCCATAGACCCCGAACACCCTTGTGGATCAAAAGTTATGGTCGTTTTAAATTGGAACTATCCCGGAGGCCGAATCCGAGTTGATCTTGTGCACCGAAAGAATTGGCTTCATACTTGATGCTTGGGAGTCCTCCTTGGTTCCTAAGGACAATAAAATTATCACAAGGATTAAATAGTATTCCATCCATTAAAATATTTGTATGCAACCCAAGGAACACATTCACCTGGTAATTGAATTGACGTGTGCGAGCTCGAGTAATTGGTCCTTGAATTACATTGTTGGTTTCAATTGGGTTCGTAGGCATGGCTGTATCCATGATAGTGATGTCCTCCTCATCCTCCCCTTCTTGCATTTGAGTTGTCCTCGACTCAGGCTCATCATCTTCTCCCAAGTATGGTTTTAAACCGGTAATGTTGAATGTGGGACTAACCCCAAAATCTGCAGGCAATTCAAGCTTATATGCATTATCATTAATCTTTGCCAATACTTTGAAAGGACCAACAGCTCGAGGCATCAACTTAGATTTTCTCAATTCAGGCAAACGATCTTTCCGCAAATGCAACCAAACTAAATCTCCTGGTTCAAAAGTTACATGTTTCCTTCCCTTACTACCAGCAAGTTTATATTTAGCATTCATGCGCTCTATGTTTTCTTTAGTTGTCTCATGCATTTTCACAATCAAATCAGCACGTTGTTTAGCATCAAGATTCAATTTCTCCGAAGATGGAAGAGGTAACAAATCAATTGGAGCATGAGGCACAAATCCATAAACAATCTCAAAAGGGCACATCTTAGTAGTAGATTGCATTGATCGATTATAAGCAAATTCAATATGAGGCAAGCATTCTTCCCATAATTTAATGTTCTTTTTCAAAATAGCCCTAAGCATGGTAGATAAAAGTTCGATTAACGACCTCAGTTTGTCCATCAGTTTGGGGAAGACAAGTAGTAGAAAATAAAAGCTTAGTCCCCAATTTAGCCCACAAAGTTCTCCAAAAGTGGCTTAAGAATTTAGTGTCACGATCTGAAACTATTGTGTTTGGCACACCATGTAAGCGAACAATTTCACGAAAGAATAAGTCAGCAATGTTGGTAGCGTCATCGCTTTTGTGAAAAGGTATGAAGTGTGCCATTTTAGAAAATCTATCCACAACGACAAAGATACTATCCCTCCCCTTCTTTGTTCTAGGAAGTCCTAAAACAAAGTCCATAGAAATATCCTCCCACAGCATGCTAGGAACAGGCAGAGGTATGTATAAACCATGTGGATTAAGTCGTGACTTAGCTTTTTGACATGTAGTGCAGCGAATGATGAAACGTCCCACGTCTCGTCTCATCTTGGGCCAAAAGAAATGGCTAGCGAGTATGTCCTCCGTCTTCTTCACACCAAAGTGTCCCATCAATCCTCCTCCATGCGCTTCCTGTAGCAATAACAAACGAACAGAACTAGCTGGAATACACAATTTGTTTGCTGTAAACACAAACCCATTATTGAGGACAAATTTGTTCCAAGTTTTTCCCTCTTTACAATTGAGCAACACATTTTTAAAATCATCATCATGCACATATTGCTCTTTAATCGTTTCCGAACCAAAAAATTTGAAGTCAAGTTGTGAGAGCATGGTATATCTCCTAGACAAGGCATCAGCAATGACATTATCTTTTCCCTTTTTGTGTTTGATGACATAAGGAAATGACTCAATGCACTACATCAGGATGGGCCTATAGTAACACGCATATATGCTACTATAGCTCAAAAAAAGTGTTACTGAGTCCTATTGCAACATATTTGTTTAGTGTTACTATAGCCTATGTTGCTATAGAAGGGTCTATTGTAACATGTAACAAGTGTTCTTGTATATAAAAAAAGATGTTGCAACCATGCTACGGCAACATGTATCAAATGTGTTGCTATAGACTGCAGTACCACCTTTTTTAGCAAGAGCAACATAATAGCGCGTGTTGCCATAGACCCTAGTAACACCTTATTTTTGCTAAAGCAACATAGTAGCATGTGTTTCCATAGACCCTAGTAACACATTTTTAGATACAATAATTGAACTTAGTAACACCCTTTTTAAATGACAACAACACAATTTTGAGCTCCTAAAATAAATTTGTTATTTTCTTATTTTTTGTGAATGTACAAATGAAAATTAATATCTTTTGATAAGCATAACACATTGTACAATATAAAACACAAATGACCATAAGTGCAACAATCATAACATATTGCATTGCATCAAACAAATAAATATTTCACACCATTCGATAGAATACATAACGATTTGATTTATAGAGAATGCAAATCTTTAGTCTAAGAGTTTGAAATACATTGTTCTAAATAAAAAGAATATAAAATATATCTAATATTGCCTAATCTTCATGAAATTCTTTGCTTCTAGATCCCTTCATGTGGTAAGCAACCAAATGTATGAATTTCAACCATTGATTTTTTCAACCTGCACAAAAGAAAGTCTTAACCTTTATGATTGCAATTACAGAATATGATATATACACTTCATCACAATTGAAGCAAGAAACAATTAACATACACAAAAGGAAGACCAAGCAATCGGTCTTGCTTCCACATGGGCATCACCAATTGTCTTGCAACGCTTGATTGGCCTTACTAACTCCTTTTTTTCCACAACAGGATAATTGATAACCACTTTCATATATTGGTTACCTATCTCAACATCATCAACTATTGCATGTGGATCACTACTCAAAAACGTAGCATATGCCACACATTCTTTATTTGGATATGTCGCAGTCTTGAGAATTACCATGGTACCAGCCTATATTAACATTAGTATAGTCAAATCAGTAAATGGAAAACATGAATTAGCTGTATCAATTAGAATCAAATAACCTCGCCAATGATATCAATGTTCAGCTAGAAGATATCGCACACATACTGTAGCGTGCCTATCATTTTAGTTTATCAGTCTGGGTTGATATGTAATTAGGAGAGACAACTGATATCCCACACATACAGATTTTTGCAATGAGATCAATGTTCAGAACTTGGTAGCAGCAAATAACGTCACCAAGGTTGTAAAAAATTTACCTTACTTCTTTTGTAGAAGCTGTAAATTTCATCTACATAGGCAGCCACTGCAAGGGTGTTACCTGCAGCACAACTATCTATATCAGGTCCTGCCTCTTCAATATATTCTATTTCGATCTCTTTCAGCTCAGAATTCATCTGAAATAACATGTATATGATTGCTGTGTGAGTTAAGAAACTAATAAATGCTAAATAATGTGTATATGATTGCAGCGTGTTCTAAAAAATCACTATTTTGTATATCTCAGATAATATTGGCAATGGCAACTCATGACATACTTTGGTGCATTCCAGATCTGCAGGAGCATGAAATGTGACATCTGCATTTCTTTTCTGCCTCTTACTTCTAATGGGCGGTTGGCACAATAATTTCAAATTGTTGAGTCGACAGTTTGACCACCGTTATAAGTTCAAACAAGTTGACAAATGCAATTGCTATTTGGTGTATAGTTTGTTAAATGCGCAAGCTAAATTTGCAATTGGCTATGTATGTTAAATTTGAGCTAACACTTGGCTATGCAGGTTAAATTTGCATCTGTAAACTTATCACAAATTGCACAGCAATGCGCATAAAAGTAAGCATCGCACATAAAAGCAAGGAAACACATATACCAAGTTATAAATAAGAGAGAAGGAGATAATTCATCATATTCAAATTCTACAGCTAGTTAGCTACCCATTCAAGTTGCATGGATATGTTAGAGCACTCAATCAAACCAGAAGATATAGTGCATAGTTAAAAATCTGGTATGCTATTTGCAATATCTGAATTTACCATACCGAGCTTCTATGCGCAAATTTCAAGATCCACATGTATTGATTCAAGCAACATAGAATCAAGTGAAAATAGCAAGGCATCTATTAGAACATACCAAATTAATAGAAAACACAGAGAATTACTTACCAGCTTTACTGAATGCATCCTGGATTTGGTTATGCAAAAATACGACGATATCAACAAGTTTCTCAACAATCTAGATAGAGTATAAGAAAAGCAACGTCGAAAGGGGAAAAAACACAATATATGAGTAGCATATCCATAAAAAAATTATATCAATTGTGTGGAAACGCTAGCAGACATAACCTAATGGTCACAAAGACATGGTACAAAGTAATAAAGCAAATGTGGACGAAGGTAATTACCTCCTCGAAAGTTCTAGACCACAAGGACTTCTTCTTTGGATTTCCCACAAGCATCCATTGATGCTTTGGCTCATTATGCAAAATCATGACACACTCTGCAAAGAACAAAAATTGCATACAATAAATATCTCCATAGCAGTTTTAGCGGTTCATGGGCTGTAGAAAGTAATAGAAACCTCTGTCCTTTGCAGTTACCATAAAATATGTTATCCAATTCCATTTTACCAGTATTATGCAAAAAAAGAGTTATTAAAGAAAAAGAGTTAAATACTAAACTCTTTTGGTGTCCAACCACCCTTAGCTCTCCTGACAGGGCCACTTGTTCGCCTGATATATGTAGGATTTGATCAGCAACATAAAAATAAGAGATTGAGAAGCTCAGGTAATGAGAAATCATCTAGGATCCAGTACAATACATTAAAGGACAAGCCTCGTCTTAATGTCTTCTCTCCTTGAATCCTTGTGGAAAGAGAAAAAGGATCCCAATAAACACAGTTAATGTCAAAGCACATGCTAGTAGATAGTGCATAGGAATTGTTTGGGAAATATAACAAATTATGATTTAGTCCAAATATTTTCCTGAAGTAGGAAGCAATTCTGCATTTTATTACATGTAGTTTTGATCTCTAAATCAAACAATTTTCATATGATTTAAACACTCTCATGGGTTATTTATGTAGGGTTTTGCTACGAGACTAGAGGAAAACCTCTGTTGATCAGATATATGTTATAACTAACATATGATATTGTTTCATATATCAAATTAATTATGCTTCAGATGCAATGTATATATGCGCGCACACTTTTAACAGTTTATTTGGACTATATATGAATACATCTTGGTCGGCCTAACTACAGTATGCAACAATAGCTCAAAGTATGGTCGATGTGACACATAGAAGAAAGCATATCAGATTTCCTTACAGAACGTTAATTAAGTTTCTCTTTAATTATGGACAAAATACCTTTCAATCTAATTCCATGACAACTATATCTATCGTTGTCCCATTTTTTGTCAAAAGGGGGAGAGGATCCCCACCTGAGTGGTATATTCAAATAGCTTATGGTCAAAAATTAGATGCTCAGGCATGGAAAATATCCACATCTGATTATTCAATGTATTCTCTTTTGATTTCTGAAACTTAGTACGTAGTATCGCGGGGGAAAAAAGCCTTGCGCTGATGGAGTTCTCTTGTAAATAATTCTTTTGGGATCTAATGCTAAATGAATGGCAACCAATATATCCAGATTCAATATATAAAGTGCTTCTCCATACAGATAGAGCCCAAAAAAAATCCCCATTTCCTGTGTACTCTCCAAGAACCCTAGTTCCCCAAATCCTCAAAATAATTGATAAGATCTGAGTGAGAAGGGAAGTAAACCGTATATACTTATCCCACGGTTGGCATGAGGCCTCGATTCCTACGACCAAGAGCGCAAGCCTGATTTATTTCGGCGATCCATAGTGTGTGGTGGCGAGACACCTCGAGTTTGCAGGGGAACTTACAGGAGATTGATGCGCATGCAACTGCAAAAATCAACTCCAACTGCGCCCCCACGAGGCACTGCAACCAGCGTGCCACGGCAATTATTGCCCGTAACTCATCAACGGCGTGTGGTGGCGACTGGAGAGACAACTCAAGTCTACGAGAACTTACAGGAGGTGCGTGCGTAAGAGATGGCTAGTTGGAATAGAAGTGAACGGGGGTTTGGGTTGTGGCCTTGTGGGTCGTTGTCTCCAGGATTAAAGAAGAGATGGGAGAGAGATGGCCAGATGGGTTATGGCTTGTATCGAGATACTGTATTGTTACGAGAGACAGTTAGCACGGAGAAATTTCATGTTAGCGAAAATATTTTGGAGGGCGATTTGTGCGGGAAATAGCGATTACATTTATGTTCGCGGGAGCACTAGCTGCACGATTCACTGCCGTAGTTTTGTTGTTGTTGTTTCCTTTTTCTAGATTGTTTTTTTGTTCATGTTTCTAATTTAATTTATGGTATAATCTGCGCTGTGTTGTAACAAAATATTTCTTCTTAAATGTAATGACACACCATTTTTTGCTTGTTCTTAAAAAAACACTACAACCTTTAATCTGAAATTTTACGCGGATCTGACTAAAGCCACGTGACATATATAACATACTCCTAGTCCGTTTTTGGCTACTTACCTGTTCTCTCAATGCATGCAAAATTATAATATGGTATGAACAAATACTCCGTATATTAAAGTCGGCACGTTTCTAGCCCTCACGCGTGGCCACATCAATTGTGAGCCGATGTGATCGCTCGCCGTTACACCGCGTCGCCCTATTAAATCAACCAATTTATTTGATCGAATATTCAACTAAAGCGCGATTGAATAAAATGATAAACAAGCCTAAAAATCTCAATGTAAAATTTATAAATCTTAAAACAATAAAAGAAAAAGGTTGGACAACTTAAATACGAAAAAACTTATTACCGCTAAAATTTGGTATTTATGTAATTTCAGAAAACTTTACAACCATGTGTTACAATGTTCCTCTGTAACATATATTATGTGTTACCGTTGTATTTCTCTGTAACACTTTTCACATCTCATTAAGTATGTGTTACAACATGCCTTTGTAACACAAATTATATGTTACTGCAATATCTCTTTGTAACACATTGTTCAATGTGTTACGAAAATGTGTTACAGAAGATATGTTTTGTAGTAGTGATGAATTCAACCCACTTTGCATGTCTACGGTTCAGTTTAGCTTGACTTCTAATATGTTTTAACGATTCATGATCAGAATGTATAACAAATTCCTTGGGCCATAAATAATGTTCCCATGTTTCTAAAGTTCTAACTAGCGCATATAACTCCTTATCATAAGTAGGATAATTCAAACTTGGCCCACTCAACTTCTCACTAAAATAAGCAACAGGTTTTCCTTCTTGTAACAGAACACCACCCAAACCAATTCCACTAGTATCACATTCTAGTTCAAAAGTCCTAGAAAAGTTTGGAAGCTGGAGTAAGGGTGCAGGGTTAACTTAGCTTTCAGAATGTTGAAGGCATCTTCTTGCGACTTGCCCCAAACAAAAGGTACACCCTTCTTGGTGAGTTCATTCAAGGTTGCAGCGATGGTGCTGAAGTCCTTCACAAAACGACGGTAGAATCCAGCAAGTCCTAGAAAACTTCGCACCTGTGTGACCGTGGTAGGAGTCGGCCAACTCTGTATCGCTTCAACCTTGGCTTGGTCAACTTCAATTCCCTGTGGGGTAACAACATAGCCAAGAAAAGATACTCGATCCGTGCAAAAGGTGCACTTCTCAAGGTTACCAAATAAGCGTGCATCGCGTGAAGCGTTAAAAACAACATGTAAATGTTCAAGATGATCCTCTAAAGATTTGCTATATAAATCAAGATATCATCGAAGTAAACTACCACAAATTTTCCAATGAAAGCACGTAAAACTTCGTTCATCAGTCTCATGAAAGTGCTAGGAGCATTAGTCAACCCGAAAGGCATTACTAACCACTCATATAACCCAAACTTAGTTTTAAATGCTGTTTTCCATTCATCTCCTAACTTCATGCGAATCTGGTGATACCCACTACGCAAATCCACTTTAGAGAACATAGTAGAGCCACTTAATTCTGGAGTTGGTTTAGCGATTGCTAAGGCGCATCGTCGTTGTACGTTGTAGTCGGATCGTCAAAGTCGTCTCCACCCAAATCGAAGGTTATCATTCTCATCGAAAGATCGGGACACCCAGTTAACAATCAGTTGGTATCAGAGCTAGGTCCCAAAACAAGAGGGTGAGAATGATAGTACCACCTTGCTTGTGGAGGGGAGAGAATACCACCTTAAAAGGGAGAGCAACCCTCCCCCCATCAGGCTAGTCTTTTGGGGGCCACATGGGACTCTTATGGCCTGGCTATGGCAGCCAAGGTGTGTATTTCTCTCGTGGTCCAAGACCCACACCCATGGGCCAGTTGGGTAGTCCACTCACCAGGCGAGGCACGTGCGCCATACGGTTGGGCTGCGAAGGGCACGGTGCGCACCCGGGAGGGATGCATCACTTTATGAAACAATTCTTGAACTTGACGTTGTATCTCTTGTGTCTCTTCAGGGTTGGTTCTGTAAGGTGCTCAGTTGGGCAAGGATGCCCCTGGAATGAGATCAATTTGAGCTCAATCCCTCTAATTGGCGGCAGCCCTGAGGGGATATCCTTTGGGAAGATGTCACTGTATTCCTACAAAAGGTTAGCGACAATAGGAGGCAAAGAGAGAGACATCTCCTCTAGTGAAAACAAAGTTTCTTTGCAGACCAAAGCATAGCATGTATACCTACAAACATCCAACTCATTCAAATCAGATTTTGTCGCAAGAAAACTAGCACCTTTCAATTTAATCTCATTCGGCTTGGCACAATCAAGGTTAGATTCTCTCTGTTTATGTTGTTCAAGTCCTTTGGCGATAATCTGATTTTCACTCTTAGAATTCTCTCGACTTTTCTCTTTGCTAGATCTAGTAATTTCATCCTTTACAATGGCATCAGGCGACATTGGGTGTAACACAATTTTCTTTTCTTTATGCACAAAAGAGTATTGGTTTGTTCTACCGGATGTAAACAATCCTTATCATATTGCCACGGTCTACCTAATAACATAGAACATGCTTGCATAGATACGACATCGCAATCAACATAATCATGATAGGAACCTAAAACGAAATGTACTCTTACCATACGAGTTACCTTGAGTTTGCCACTGTTGGTGAACCACTGAATGTGGTAGGGCTGAGGGTGTGGTCTAGTGGAGAGTGCTAGCTTCTCCACCATGTCTATGCTAGCTAGATTATTGCAACTTCCACCATCAATGATTATTCGAATGGATTGCTCCTTGACGACGCCTTTTGTGTAAAACAAGTTGTGGCGTTGATTTGGATCGGCGCGGGCAATCTGAGCACTAAGCACACGTTGTGCAATAATACTCAAATATTGGTCAGCATTACCAGCGCTCATGTGCACCTCGTCATGCTCGGCATTTGGATCGCCGTCTTCATGTTCAGCGAGCAAAGCATATGTTTCTTCATCAAGATCGCTTGCTGAGTCATACTCACCGTCTTCACGGATTACTAGCACGCGCTTGTTCGAACACTCCTTCATCATGTGACCGAAACCCTTGCAGCGATGGCACTGAACATCTTTGGTGCGTCCCGTTGATGCGACCGACGACGACGAACTTTTTGTAGGAGCTTGTGTGACACTTTTCGTCGGCGTTGGTCGTGGTGCCGAATTTGCGGTAGCGGACGCCGTTCTATTGATGGGAGAGGTTGGCGTGGTAGTACGGCCGGCAGGGGCAGCAGGGGTGATGAGGACATCACTACCATGGATACGGCCATACTTACAAACCCAATGGAAACCAACAATATCATACAAGGGCCAATTACTCGAGCTCGGGCACGACAATTCAATTACCAGGTGAATGCGTTCCTCGGGCTGCATACAAATAATTTAATGAATGGAATGCTATTTAATCCTTGTGATGATTTTATTGTCCTTAGGAACCAAGGAGAAGGACTCCCAAACGTCAAGCATGAAGCCAATTCTTCCGGTGCACAAGTTCAACTCGGATTCGGCCTCCGGGACAGCACCAACTTCAAACGACCATAACTTTTGATCCACAAGGGTGTTTGAGGTCTATGAGTACTGGTTGGAAAGGTTTCGACGTCCTCTTTCCAACGGATCCGACCCCATCCCAAAATTCCGTCCGAGTCAACGGGAATCTGCAAAACAATTGGCGTCACTTTTCCAAATCGAGAAGACTTGGGCTTTGGGCCTTGTAATAGAGTTGTAGTTGGTATCCTACTGCTTTGGACGTGTTTCCCACGCCCTACCTCTTATAAATAGCCAGACATCGGCTCCTTAGGGATTTGGGTTTTATTTGATTAGTTTAGCCAAGTGCAAACTTGATCCTGCGAGTTGTCTTTGGACAGCCACCTTGTCAAGATCGTCAATACGACTCCACTATGTTTCGCTTCCAGTTATATCCGCAATTTCAGATTGCTTATCCTATTGTTCTTGCTTGTTCTTCGGTTTCTTGCAGGAATTGAACCACGTGTTCAGGTTGATCGTGCCCACGGCAAGATCAATAACCAGCTGAGTTGGTTTAGCGATTGCTAAGGCGCATCGTCGTCAGACGGTGTAGTCGGATCGTCAAAGTCGACTCTAACAAATCGATCGTGAGTTTCTCATCGAAAGATCGGACACCCATATTGCCATCACGGCGCCATCAAGTGGTATCGAGCAAACCAGGTTGCTCGGTGAGAATTCTTTACCCTAGATTAGTAGATTGATATCTTTCCTATAGTCCAGAGAAACGCCATCGATTGGATCTCCCCATACCAAAACAATTTGAGCCTCGCATTTTCCTTTCCAAAGGTACCTTTGCGTTATTGAATTTTTGGTTGCATCGTCGTGTCGAGTTGCTGAATTCTAGTCTAGTTGGAGTCAGGTCGGAAGAAATTTTTGTCTCCCACAGCGGTGTCGAGTTGTGTTCCGTTTGAGTTGTGTTCCGTTTTGAGTTGTGTTCGTGTCGGTCTCGAATCGTTGAAAAAAAAAAAAAAAAGAGAAAAAAAAAGAAAAGGTGTTCGGACCAAGTTTTCTTTTCATCCGATCGTCGCCGCTTGATGGTCGCCCACTTGGTCGTCCGACCGTTGCCCTCTGTTAGCCGATCGTCGCCTCCCGATCGTCGCCGCCGATCGTCGCCTCCGATCAGTCGCCCACGATAGCCCATCGTCGCCTGATCGTCGCTGCCTGGATCGTCGCCTGATCGTCGCCGCCGATCGTCGCCACCTGATAGCCCATCGTCGCTCGATCGTCGCCCGATCGTCGCCCACTGATAGCCCATCGTCGCTCGATCGTCGCCCTCCGATAGCCGATCGTCTTCCGCCGCATAGCACTTGAAAGAAAAAGGCGTCGGATCGTTCATAAAAAAAAAAAAAAAAAAAAAAAAAAAAATAAAAAAAAGTCTGGAGCAGATCAGAAAATTTTATGTGCTAAACCTGTTTTCACAAGATTCCCGATCTTTTGAGATAGTTCCCTTCTTTCGCGAATTTTTTTTTTTCTTTTTCACCGTTTCTTCATCTCTTTGTGGAACTGCATCTGTCGCCGACCACGCTTTTGAGTCACGATCCTTGCTAGCCTCGAGTCAAAGAACTAGTGACTAGACGTTGAACAATTCTTCAATTTTGCATTCACTGATTGGATTATTGCTAACCTTTTGCTACTAAATTAAGCCTGTCCAAGCTCCACTTTCTACCCGTGACAGCGTTCGATCCCTTGGCAATCGCTCTACACAAACTTCGGAGAACCTTTGACAACGCCAACGGCCGACAACGCCTGCTGCATTGTAAGAACTTGTAAGAACTTGGGTCATAGGCTTGAGTGCTTGAGAGACTTGCCACCTAGTAGTCGATAGGAACATTATACTTGTGGTTTTTGTTTCCTTGTCATCAACTAACCATGTCAGGTGACGAGAGTTCACTTCATCACTCTCCACGAACCAAGGGCATCATTGCTCACTTCCAAAAAATGACGAGGGAAGCCACCGATGGTCTTAGCGAGGATGTACGGCTCACTAATGAGCGTATGTCAATGCAAGAAGACCGTCTCAGATCCATCGAGGCCGCACAAGGGATTGCTAACACTACTCTTGCTACTATTTTGGCTAGACTTGATACTTTTGCATTTCTGCATCTGGTGCTTCAATCCACCTCCCGTCGTCCAAGCAACAATTCAGCTCCACAGGGGAGGCCCCAACAGATTTAGAAGAACAGAGCGAAGAGCACGAATATGATGACACCATCGATGCGGAGGGGGTCAACCCCATCCATTACGATAATGATCGTAACCATCAACGGCTACGCTTCAATCAGCAAGGTATGCGACGTGATCCTCCACGACCAAGGGAACGAGAACGAGATGATGTTTTCCCTAAGGTAAATTTCAACATGCCATCGTTTGAAGGTAAATATGACCACGATGGTTACCTTAGTTGGGAATTACTTGTGGATCAAAAATTTGCGTGCCATGATTTCCCTGAGAATAGAAGAGTTAGAGCTGCCACAAGTGAGTTCACCGATTTTGCTTCGCTTTGGTGGAGAGAACATTGCCGTGCTCATCCAAATAATATACCCACCACTTGGGAAGCCTTGAAATTGCTAATGAGGCATAGATTTGTTCCTTCATACTATGCTAGAGATTTATTGAATAAATTGCAGCGCCTACAACAAGGTAAGAATTCGGTGGAAGAATATTACCAAGAATTGCAAATTGGCATGTTGCGTTGTGGATTAATTGAGAATGAGGAAGCTTCTATGGCTCGTTTCTTAGGTGGTTTAACTCGAGAAATCCAGGATATTCTAGACTATAAGGATTATAATTCGATGACTCGGTTGTTCCATCTTGCTTGCAAAGCTGAACGTGAAGTGCGTGGTCGTCAATCGAGGGCCAAGACTAACTTTTCTGCAGGTCGAACTACTTCGTGGACACCGCGCACCTGCTGCCCTGCCGGCAGTACTACCATGCCGACCTCTTCCATCAACGTAACGGCGTCCACCACCTCAAATTCGGCACCACGACCAACGCCGACGAAAAGTGCCACACAAGCTACTATAAATAGTTCGTCGTCGCTTGGTCGCATCAACGGACGCACCAAAGATGTTCAGTGCCATCGCTGCAAGGGTTTCGGTCACATGATGAGGAGTGTCCGAACAAGCGTGTGCTAATAATCCGTGAAGACGGCGAGTATGACTCGGCAAGTGATCTTGATGACGAAACATATGCTTTGCTCTGTGAACATGAAGACGGCGATCCAAATGCCGAGCACGACGAGGTGCACGTGAGCTGGTGATGCTGACCAATATTTGAGTATTATTGCACAACGTGTGCTTAGTGCTCAGATTGCTCGCGCCGATCCAAATCAACGCCACAACTTGTTTTACACAAAAGGCGTCATCAAGGAGCGATCCATTCGAATAATCATTGATGGTGGGAGTTGCAATCATCTAGCCAAAGCATGGACATGGTGGAGAAGCTAGCACTCTCCACTAGACCACACCCTCAGCCCTACCACATTCAATGGTTCAACAACAAATGCAAACTCAAGGTAACTCGCATGGTAAGAGTACATTTCGCTTTAGGTTCCTATCATGATTATGTTGATTGCGATGTCGTACCTATGCAAGCATGTTCTATGTTATTGGGTAGACCGTGGCAATATGATAAGGATTGTTTACATCATGGTAGAACAAATCAATACTCTTTTGTGCATAAAGAAAAGAAAATTGTACTACACCCAATGTCGCTTTGATGCCATTGTAAAGGATGAAATCGCTAGATCTAGCAAAGAGAAAAATCGAGAGAATTCTAAGAGTGAAAATCAGATTGTCACCAAAGGACTTGAACAACATAAACAGAAAGAATCTAACCTTGATTGTGCTAAGCCGAATGAGATTAAATTGAAAGGTGCTTGTTTTCTTGCAACAAAATCTGATTTGAATGAGTTGGATGTTTGTAGGTCTACATGCTATGCTTTGGTCTGCAAAGAAACTTTGTTTTCTCTAGAGGAGATGTCCCTCTCTTTGCCTCCTGTTGTCACTAACCTTTTGCGAGGAATACCTTGACATCTTTCCAAAGGACATCCCCTCAGGGCTGCCGCCAATTAGAGGGATTGAGCATCAAATTGATCTCATTCCAGGGGCATCTTTGCCCAACCGAGCACCTTAGAACCAACCTGAAGAGACACAAGAGATACAACGCCAAGTTCACGAATTGCTTGATAAAGGGTACGACGTGAATCTCTTAGTCCTTGTGCTTTGTACAGTCATTTTAGTACCTAAGAAAGATGGAACATGGCGCATGTGTGTGGATTGTAGAGCAATTAATAATATCACCATTAGATATCGCCATCCTATTCCTCGGTTAGACGATATGCTTGATGAACTAAGTGGCTCTACTATGTTCTCTAAAGTGGATTTGCGTAGTGGCTATCACCAGATTCGCATGAAGTTAGGAGATGAATGGAAAACAGCATTTAAAACTAAGTTCGGGTTATATGAGTGGTTAGTAATGCCTTCGGGTTGACTAATGCTCCTAGCACATTCATGAGGCGATGAACGAGGTTTTACGTGTTTTCATTGGAAAATTTGTGGTAGTTTACTTCGATGATATCTTGATTTATAGCAAATCTTTAGAGGATCATCTTGGACATTTACGTGCTGTTTTTAATGCTTTACGCGATGCACGTTTATTTGGTAACCTTGATAAGTGCACCTTTTGCACGGATCGAGTCTCTTTTCTTGGCTATGTTGTTACTCCACAGGGAATTGAAGTTGATCAAGCCAAGGTTGAAGCAATACAGAGTTGGCCGACTCCTAACACGGTCACACAGTGCGAAGTTTTCTAGGACTTGCTGGATTCTATCGTCGCTTTGTGAAGGACTTCAGCACCATCGCTGCACCCATGAATGAGCTCACCAAGAAAGGTGTACCTTTTGCTTGGGGCAAGCCGCAGGAAGATGCCTTCAACATTCGAAAGCTAAGTTAACCCATGCACCCTTACTCCAGCTTCCGGACTTTTCTAAGACTTTTGAACTAGAATGTGATGCTAGTGGAATTGGTTTGGGTGGTGTTCTGTTACAAGAAGGAAAACTCATTGCTTATTTTAGTGAGAAATTGAGTGGGCCAAGTTTGAATTATTCTACTTATGATAAGGAGTTATATGCACTAGTTCGAACTTTAGAAACATGGCAACATTATTTATGGCCCAAGGAATTTGTTATACATTCGGATCATGAATCATTAAAACATATTAGAAGTCAAGCTAAACTGAACCGTAGACATGCAAAGTGGGTCGAATTCATTGAGTCATTTCCTTATGTCATCAAACACAAACAGGGACAGGATAATGTCATTCTTGATGCCTTGTCTAGGAGATATACCATGCTCTCACAACTTGACTTCAAAATTTTTGGTTTGGAAACGATTAAAGAGCAATATGTGCATGATGATGATTTTAAAAATGTGTTGCTCAATTGTAAAGAGGGAAAAACTTGGAACAAATTTGTCCTCAATAATGGGTTTGTGTTTAGAGCAAACAAACTATGTATTCCAGCTAGTTCTGTTCGTTTGTTATTGCTACAGGACGCGCATGGAGGAGGATTGATGGGACACTTTGGTGTGAAAAGGACGGAGGACATACTCGCTAGCCATTTCTTTTGGCCCAGGATGAGACGAGACGTGGAACGTTTCATCGCTCGCTGTTCTACATGTCAAAAAGCTAAGTCACGACTTAATCCCCATGGTTTATACATACCTCTGCCTATTCCTAACGTGCCTTGGGAGGATATTTCTATGGACTTTGTTTTAGGACTCCCTAGAACAAAGAAGGGGAGGGATAGTATCTTTGTCGTTGTGGATAGATTTTCTAAAATGGCACACTTCATACCTTGTCACAAAAGCGATGACGCTACCAACATTGCTGACTTATTCTTTCGTGAAATTGTTCGCTTACATGGTGTGCCTAACACAATAGTTTCAGATCGTGACACTAAATTCTTAAGCCACTTTTGGAGAACTTTGTGGGCTAAATTGGGGACTAAACTTTTATTTTCTACTACTTGTCATCCCCAAACTGATGGACAAACTGAGGTCGTTAATCGAACTTTATCTACTATGCTTAGGGCTATTTTGAAAAAGAACATTAAATTGTGGGAAGAATGTTTGCCTCATATTGAGTTTGCTTATAATCGGTCTATGCATTCTACTACTAAGATGTGCCCTTTTGAGATTGTATATGGATTTGTACCTCATGCTCCAATTGATTTGTTACCTCTACCATCTTCGGAGAAATTGAATCTTGATGCTAAACAACGTCTTGATTTGATTATGAAACTGCATGAGACAACTAAAGAAAACATAGAACGCATGAATGCTAAATATAAACTTGCTGGTAGTAAGGGAAGGAAACATGTAACTTTTGAACCAGGCGATTTAGTTTGGTTGCATTTGCGAAAAGATCGATTCACAGAATTAAGAAAATCTAAGTTGATGCCGCGAGCTGATGGTCCCTTCAAAGTATTGGCAAAGATTAATGATAATGCATACAAGCTTGAATTGCCTGCAGATTTTGGGGTTAGTCCCACATTCAACATTACCGATTTGAAACCATACTTGGGAGAGGATGATGAACTTGAGTCGAGGACGACTCAAATGCAAGAAGGGGAGGATGATGAGGACATCACTACCATGGATACGGCCATACTTACAAACCCAATGGAAACCAACAATATCATACAAGGGCCAATTACTCGAGCTCGGGCACGACAATTCAATTACCAGGTGAATCGTTCCTCGGGCTGCATACAAATAATTTAATGAATGGAATGCTATTTAATCCTTGTGATGATTTTATTGTCCTTAGGAACCAAGGAGAAGGACTCCCAAACGCGTCAAGCATGAAGCCAATTCTTCCGGTGCACAAGTTCAACTCGGATTCGGCCTCCGGACAGCACCAACTTCAAACGACCATAACTTTTGATCCACAAGGGTGTTTGAGGTCTATGAGTACTGGTTGGAAAGGTTTCGACGTCCTCTTTCCAACGGATCCGACCCCATCCCCAAATTCCGTCCGAGTCAACGGGAATCTGCAAAACAATTGGCGTCACTTTTCCAAATCGAGAAGACTTGGGCTTTGGGCCTTGTAATAGAGTTGTAGTTGGTATCCTACTGCTTTGGACGTGTTTCCCACGCCCCTACCTCTTATAAATAGCCAGACATCGGCTCCTTAGGGATTTGGGTTTTATTTGATTAGTTTAGCCAAGTGCAAACTTGATCCTGCGAGTTGTGCTGGACAGCCACCTTGTCAAGATCGTCAATAAGACTCCACTTTGTTTCGCTTCCAGTTTTATCCGCAATTTCAGATTGCTTATCCTATTGTTCTTGCTTGTTCTTCGGTTGCTTGCAGGAATTGAACCTCGTGTTCAGGTTGATCGTGCCCACGGCAAGATCAATAACCCGCTGGAGTTGGTTTAGCGATTGCTAAGGCGCATCGTCGTCGTACGGTGTAGTCGGATCGTCAAAGTCGACTCTAACAAATCGATCGTGAGTTTCTCATCGAAAGATCGGGACACCCATATTGCCATCACGGCGCCATCAAGGGGTGTGCGGTATCCACGAAGTAGTTCGACCTGCTGAAAAGTTAGTCTTTGCCCTCGATTGACGACCCTGCATTTCACGTTCAGCTTTGCAAGCAAGATGGAACAACCGAGTCATCGAATTATAATCCTTATAATCTAGAATATCCTGGATTTCTCGATTTAAACCACCTAAGAAATGGGCCATAGAAGCTTCCTCATTCTCAATTAATCCGCAACGCAACATGCTAATTTGCAATTCTTGGTAATATTCTTCCACCGAATTCTTACCTTGGTGTAGGCACTGCAATTTATTTAATAAATCTCTAGCATAGTATGAAGGAACAAATCTATGCCTCACTAGCAATTTCAAGGCTTCCCAAGTGGTGGGTATATTATTTGGATGAGCACAGCAATGTTCTCTCCACCAAACAGAAGCAAAATCAGTGAACTCACTTGTGGCAGCCCTAACTCTTCTATTCTCAGGGAAATCATGGCACGCAAATTTTTGATCAACAAGTAATTCCCAACTAAGTTAACCATCAGGGTCATATTTACCTTCAAAGGGTGGCATATTGAAATTTACCTTAGGGAAAACATCATCTTGATGTAACACTGGGTGTCCCGATCTTTCGATGAGAATGATAACTTTCGATTTGGGTGGAGACGACTTTGATGATCCGACTACAACGTACAACGACGATGCGCCTTAGCAATCGCTAAACCAACTCCAGATGGTTATTGATCTTACCGTGGGCACGATCAACCTGATCACGAATATCAATTCCTGCAAGCAATCGAAGAACAAGTAAGAACAAGGCAAAAGCAATCTAAAATTGCAAATATAGATGAAGTATTGAAAAGTTGGGGTTCCGATACAAGGAGCTTGTTAGGCGGCCGTTGAGCACGTCTAAAAGACTCAAAATAGTAGCAAAAGGCTAAACTATCAAATAACCAAAAACCCAAGTTATTTTGGGGGACTCCCTAGCTATATATAGGAGAAATAGGAGGCCAAAACCAGGCTAGGGGCGTCCAAACCACATCCATGGCCGAGTAGGACTCCTATTCCTAGTTTGACTCGGATTTGGAAAGATGACCGAACTTGTTTTGCAGATTCCCGTTGACTTGTAAGGCATTTGGAGGTGGGGCCAAATCCGTTGGAAAGAGGACGTCGAAACCTTTCAAACCAGTACTAATAAACCTCAAACACCCTTGTGGATCAAAAGTTATGGTCATTTTAAGTTGGTGCTGTCCCGAAGGTCGAATCCGAGTTGAACTTGTGCACCGGAAGAATTGGCTTCATGCTTGATGTTTGGGAGTCCTTCTCCTTGGTTCTTAAGGACAATAAAATCATCACAAGGATTAAATAGCATTCCATTTATTAAATTATTTGTATGCAACCCAAGGAACGCATTCACCTGGCAATTGAATTGACGTGCGCGAGCTCGAGTAATTGTTGGCTTCAATTGGGTTTGTAGGCATGGCCGCATCTATGGTAGTGATGTCCTCATCATCCTCCCCTTCTTGCATTTGAGTCGTCCTCGACTCAAGATCATCATCTTCTCTCAAGTATGTCTTTAAATCTGGCCAAGGTGGGGGTCGATAAAGCCATGCACATGGAGCCATCGTAGTAGATGCATACGAAGTAGAGGATGCCGTGAAGTATCGCCAACTTAATGGTCCTGGCCAAGGTGGGGGTCGATGAAGCCATGCAGTTGATACAATTGCAGCAGCACTTGGTAATGACCATATGTATGCATTGTTAGTTCTGTCCATGATGAGCATGGTCTCATCACATCTCGTTCTCGTTCCCTTGGTCGTGGAGGATCACGTCGCATACTGTGATGCCTTAGAATTTGGGAGTTACCGTACGGGGGGGTTTCTCCCTTGTTTCAATTTTGGAAGGAATGAAGGAAATGTTGGGAGATGAAATAATTGAGTTTTATGCTGCAATTTAATATTAAAAATTGGAGTTTTGGGCTAGTTTTAGCTGGGCTGAGGCAACCTGGGCCTGGGCCGGGAATTCCCTTCCCACCTCCCCCTCCCCATGCCTTGGTGGGCCGGCCCCTTTAGGTGGCGCCACCCCCTCCCAAAACCCTAGGGTGCCACCCCCTTGGCAGCCACCTCCTTCCCCTTGGCAGCCGCCCCCTCCCCTTCTCCTTCCCGGCGTGGTGGTTCGGGGATCCACCGCGGTTCGCGAAGAAAATTCGAGAGGAGGATCCGAGGAGGCCAGGAGGAGGGACAGATTTTCGTTTTTGGGGATCGTCGTGCGTTCTTCGTGGGTTCTCAAGGGAGAACTCAAGGTAAAATTTCCGATATTTTACCCCCTGTTCTACCTAGGATTAGGAGTGTATTAGATCTGGTGGTGTTTGGTTTGGATGGATTTTGATGGGGTAGAAGGGTAGTTGTTCACGTGGTGCTATTTCTGAACGGGGAGATTGTGCAGCGCGGATTGTTTCGCGTTTTACGTGACATAGATGATTTTTCCTGCAAAAACCTATAACTATAAAGTTGTAGATAACGTCGAGACCTAGCTTATGTAATTTTTTCAGAATTTTTGGAGCGTCGGTCTGAGAGTTATCGCTGTTGGAAGATGACGAGCAGAATCTGGAAACAGATTTCGTCCACTGTGTTGGACGGTTGTTTAGGCATATTTAACAGCGGAATTGAAATTTTTGACCTTCATGAAAGTTGTAGATCTCGTCAATGTCTAGATATTGTATTTTTTTGTATTTTTATGAACAGTAGAAAAAAGATGTGTTATTGGGAAGAGAGGGTGCTGCTGTTCGATCCGGTCAGATCGGGGTTTTTGGGCGCTTAAAATGGGAACGGGGACTAGGAAACGTGTGTTTGAATTGTGTGATCAATTGTGATGTCGCTATGTACTGAAATAATGTTTGTTCAGGTGGTGCCACTGCTGGGCGCGACTAGGTTCATCGTCCACGTCGGTAAAGGCAAGTGGGAGTAGTTGTATTGTTAAGCTATACATCGTTGGTTTGCTTCGCCTTCATTATAAACTCCAATTACAGCAATCATACATGGTTTAATTGCTTGCTTATAGGATTGCTATACTCTGACTAGCATTGTGATATTGTGGTTTGGCTATGAATCATGAGTAAGGTGAAGAATGATGTTGTTTACCTGATGAATTGTCTAATTACTTCATCTCAATGTTATTTGATTTCTATCCATGCTATAAGATGATAGGCAAACATGTGAACTCAGTGTAGGAGATTTTGAATGAATTCATGCATGAAGCATTAACTGCATTATCATGCATTGGAAGTTTTGTCGACGCCAGCGTGCGCGACCGTACCGGTACAACACCGTGTGTTCCTGAGAAAGGGCACGGTGAGGAGGATCATGGCATAAGCATGTGCACAATCATATGCATTTTACTGAAGTTGTGTGAACTCTATGATGTGGTATTTGATATGAGGAATGTGGTATGCTAGATTTATGGTAGATGTGTTATTTGTATTAGTTGTTCCGCTTGCTGAGAATACCCAATCTCACTACTTGCTGTTTTGATGTTTCCAGGTAGCGCACGTGAGTCGTAAGCATGAAGGGTGGGCTAGTAACACAATAAATCTTCTGGTGTCATCACGACTCACATGAACTAGTGCATTAAATAATTCATTAGTTGGCTGAAATTTTATTACACATAGACCCATTGTTGTTCCCTTTAAACTTGTTCTCGTTTATGGTTGTCCCATTAGAGATGTGTTATGTTTATGGTTGATACCTGGTTGAATTAGACTTGTTGTCTCTAGTCTTGATGTCGTGATATTATTCCTATTTGAATTGCTTATCGTGGACCTTGATTTTATGAATTGCTTCCGTATTGTCCTGTTTTAGGGGGAATGCTGTTGAATTTTTCTTGTACAACAGTTTAGATTTATGGGGTGTTACACATACCTTGCTGATTGAAGCGTAGCCGATGTGGTCACGATCATTGTCGTAATGGACGGGGTTGTGCTCCTCCACATCAGTGGTGTCATCATATTGGTTCTCTTCATTGTGATCTTCTAAATCTGCTGGGTGTCTCTCCCGTGGAGCTAAATTGTTGCTTGGACGATGGGGTGGTGGATCGGAAGCACCAGATGCAGCAACTGCAAAAGTATCAAGTCTAGCCAAAATAGTAGCAAGAGTAGTGTTAGCAATCCCTTGTGCGGCCTCGATGGATCTAAGACGGTCTTCTTGCATTGACATACGCTCATTAGTGAGCCGTACATCCTCGCTAAGACCATCGGTGGTCTCTCTCGTCATCCTTTGGAAGTGAGCAATGATGCCCTTGGTTCGTGGAGAGTGATGAAGTGAACTCTCGTTACCTGACATGGTTAGTTGATGACAAGGAAACAAAAAAAACCACAAGTATAATGTTACTATCAACTACTAGGTGGCAAGTCTCTCAAGCGCTCAAGCCTATGACCCAAGTTCTTACAAGTTCATACAATGCAGCAGGCGTTGTCGGCCGTTGGCGTTGTCAAAGGTTCTCCGAAGTTTGTGTAGAGCGATTTCCAAGGGATCGAACGCTTGTACGGGTAGAAAGTGGAGCTTGGACAGGCTTAATTTAGTAGCAAAAGGTTAGCAATAATCCAATCAGTGAATGCAAAATTGAAGAATTGTTCAACGTCTAGTCACTAGTTGCTGACTCTAGGCTAGCAAAGACTAGTGACTCAAAAATTGAAGAATTGTTCAACGTGCAGGCGTTGTCGGCCGTTGGCATTTTTTTTTAGTCCGGAACGATCCGACTCGTTTTTCTTTCAAGTGCTTTGCAGGCGGGAGACCAGTCGGACGACCAGGTGGGCGACCAGACGGCTAACAGGTGGGCGACCGGTCGGGCGACCAAGTGGGCGACCAGTGGACGACCAGTCGGCGAACTAGTCGGGTGACCAATTAGGCGGCGACCAGTCGATCGACCAGTGGGCGACCAGTGGGCGACCAAGTCGGGCGACCAGTCAGGCGGCGACCAGTCGGGCGACCGGTGGGCGACCAAGTCGGCTATCACGTGGGTAACCAGTCGGATGACAAGCGTGGCGACCAATCGGGTAACCAACACGGCAACCAGTCGGATGAAAAGAAGCTTCGGTCCGAACACCTCTTTTTTTTAACAGTTCGGGAAGGCTTCTCTGGATCCTACACGGATTTCTCCTTTCTTGATCCGAAACCAAACACGACTCGAATCCGACATTTTTTTTTTGGCTAGGGAGACAAAAATTCTTCTGACCTGGACTCCAACCAAAACTAGAATTTAGCAACTCGACACGATGATGCAACCAAAAATTCAATAATAAAGTGCACTGGAAAGGAAATTGCAAGGCTCAAATTGTTTTGGTATGGAGAGATCCAATCTGATGGCGCTTCTCTGGACTATAGGGATGATATCAATCTACTAATCTAGGGTAAGGAATTCTCACCGAGCAACTTGGTTTGCTCTGATACCACTTGATGGCACTGTGGGTGTCCCGATCTTTTGATGAGAAACACACGATCGATTTTGTTGGAGTTGACTTTGACGATCCGACTACACCGTATGACGATGATGCGCTTTAGCAATCGCTAAACCAACTCTGGCGGGTTATTGATCTTGCCATAGGCACGAACAACCTGAACACGAGGTTCAATTCTTGCAAGCAACCGAAGAACAAGCAAGAACAATAGGATAAGCAATCTGAAATTGCGGATAAAAGTGGAAGAAAAACAAAGTGGAGTCTTATTGACGATCTTGACAAGGTGGCTGTCCAGCACAACTCGCAGGATCAAGTTTGCACTTGGCTAAACTAATCAAATAAAACCCAAAACCCTAAAGAGCCGATATCTGGCTATTTATGAAAGCTAGGGACATGGGAATCATGTCCAAAGCAGTAGGATACCAACTACAACTCTATTACAAGGCCCAAAGCCCAAGTCTTCTCGGTTTGGAAAAGTGACGCCAATTGTTTTGAAGATTCCTGTCGACTTGGATGGAATTTGGGGATGGGGTCAGATCCGTTGGAAAGAGGACATCGAAACCTTTGAAACCAGTACTCATAGACCCCGAACACCCTTGTGGATCAAAAGTTATGGTCGTTTTAAATTGGAACTGTCCCGGAGGCCGAATCCGAGTTGATCTTGTGCACCGAAAGAATTGGCTTCATGCTTGACGCTTGGGAGTCCTTCTCCTTGGTTCCTAAGGACAATAAAATTATCATAAGGATTAAATAGTATTCCATCCATTAAAATATTTGTATGCAACCCAAGGAACGCATTCACCTGGTAATTGAATTGACGTGTGCGAGCTCGAGTAATTGGTTCTTGAATTACATTGATGGTTTCAATTGGGTTCGTAGGCATGGTCGTATCCATGATAGTGATGTCCTCATCATCATTGCTATTTGTTGTACTTGGCTGAGTCTTCGACTCATGCTTGTTATTTAATTTGTGTAGGTACTTTGAAGCCGGCATGCATGAATGGGAGTAGTAGCACGATCACGATTTGCATCACCACAGCTTCATGTTAACCTATCGCTTCTAATCTTAATGAGCTTATGTCAAGTAATTTAATCATGTGGTAGTTGTATGTGCTTAGTTGGGTCATGATGGTTAGTTGATACCATGACCCATGTTTGTGCTTGGTTGGATATCTTAAGTTGCTTTATGTGGTTGTTATATTAAATGCAGTCTTCTGTCTACTGAGTGGATATCCTGGTTTTAGGGGAGGTGCTGCCGAATTTTTTAGTGAGTTCAGGATCTTTCTAGTGGTTAGCTTGCTTTGCTAGAATTTCCTAGTGTTTTAAATATTGTTGATACTAGAGGGTGTAACATTCAGGGCACATGTGGCGCCGGGGTGTTACACTAATCAAATAAAACCCAAGACCTAAAAGAGGCGGCGGCTGGCTATTTATGAGAAATAGGGGCGTGGGAAGCACGTCCATAACAGGTGGAGGACAATTACAAATATAGATGAAGGATTGATAAGTTGGGGTTCCGATACAAGGAGCTTCTTAGGCGACTGTTGAGCACGTCTGAAAAGACTCAAAATAGTAGCAATGCTAAACTATCAAATAAACAAAACTCAAGTAATTTGGGGGGACTCCCTAAGTATATATAGGATAAATTGGGGGGAAATTCGTGCCAGCGTCGGCCAAAACAAGAGGAGTGGCCGAGTAGGACTCTTACAAGGCTCAAGGCCCAAGTTTGACTCGGACTGGAAATTTGACCCGACTTGTTTTGAAGATTCCTATAGACTTGTAAGGAATTTGGAGATGAGGCTACATCCGTTGGAAAGAGGATGAAGAAATCTTTCCAACAAGTACAAGAACACATCAATTGGACTCCGTATGCAAAAGTTATGCTCGTTTTACTTCAGGCTGTTATCCGAAGGCCGAGTTGGCTTCTAAAACGTGGCACACTTGATCTCTAACTTTGCTTGATGTAGATGTGCATCCTTGTTGATCCAAACCATGGTTCTTGATAATTGAGTTGTCGGGCTTGAGCTCGAGTCAATGGTCCTTGAACAGGCGAAGATGGAGAAGGATGGCCAAGGTGGGTGCTGATGAAGCCATGCAAATGGAGCTATCATAGTTGATGAGGACAACACTACCATGGATACGACCACAGCTACACATCCAACTAAAACCAATAATGAATTACAAGGATCAATTACTCGAGCCTGCGCACGACAACTCAATTATCAGGTGAATGCGTTCCTCGGGTTACATACCAATAATTTAATGGACAGAATACTATTTAATCCTTGTGATGATTTTATTGTCCTTAGGAACCAAGGAGAAGGACCTCCAAATGACAAACATGAAACCAGTTTGTCACTTGCACCAATTCAACTCGGATTCAGCCTCCTGGACAGCGCCAACTTGAAGCGACCATAACTTTTGATCCACAAGGTTGTTCGGGGACTATGAGTACTTGTTTGAAAGGTTTCATCATCCTCTTTCCAATGGAACCGACCTCATCTCCAAATTCCATCCGAGTCGACAGGAATCTGCCAAACAAGTGGCGTCACTTTTTCTAATCCGAGAAGACTTGGGCTTTGGGCCTTGTAATAGAGTTGTAGTCGGAGTCCTACTATTTTGGACGTGGTTTCCATGCCCCTATCTCTCATAAATAGTAAGCCACCAGCTCCTTAGGGGTTTTGGTTTTATTTGATTATTTTAGCCAAGTGCAAACTTGATCCTGCGAGCTGTGCTGGACAGCCACCTTGTCAAGATCGTCAATAAGACTCCATCTTTGTTTGCTTTCAACTTTTATCTGCAATTTCAGATTGCTTATACTATTGTTCTTGCTTGTTCTTCGGTTGCTTGCAGGAATAGAACCTCGTGTTCAGGTTGATCGTGCCCACGGTGTAACATCCCCAATTTCGGTCTTTTGCTAAAATCTAATTTAAATCTATTTAAATTCAAAGTTTGGATTTTCTTCGGTGTTTAGATTAACCTGGCATCCCTCTCCTTCCGAAATCGGAGTTCCCTCTTTCCTCGTCCAAAAAATCGAATTTCCAAATTCCGGTCCATCCCCGAAATTCCACCTGAGTTCGAAAATGGTCCAAAAATCACGAAACCTATTGCATTAGGCTCCAAATATTCCAAAAATATTTTGGGAATTTTCCCAAGATTTTTGGAAACCCGCTGGTATTTTATCGTTCTCGGCTTTTCGCTAAATGCCCTTTATCGCCCGGAATTTTCTAAATTCCAATTTTCATCCAAATTCCGTGGAACCAATTTTGTTGGGTTCTAAATATTCCCTAAGATTTTTAGGAATTTTTTCAGGATTTTTAGATCATTTTTACTATTTTTTCCCTCGCGCGTTATATCTCACTTACCTTGGACCAATAGGAGGTTGCCACGTGGTAGCACTGTTCAATCTCCTTCCTCACGATCCATCAGTTACAGAGAGCAACTCTCTCTCCCTTCAATGGCATTCAATCTTCAATCAATCATAACTCTTGCAATACTCCACCAAATCACGAACGGTCGGTTGCGTTGGAAAGATATCGACAAGGAGATCCCATTCCCCATGACCATTAGTTCTCAATCACGCCGGAAATGACGCAATCAACCAAAAACCGAAATGCAATCAAACTCTAATATCTCGGCAGGGCTAGGCCTGGCTGATGAGGACATCACTACCATGGATACGGCCATACCTACACATCAACTTGAAATCAATGATGTAATACAAGGACCAATTACTCGAGCTCGTGCATGTCAATTCAATTACCAGGTGAATGCGTTTCTTGGGTTACATTCATATATTTTAATGAATGGAATACTATTTAATCCTCGTGATGATTTTATTTTCCTCAGGAACCAAAGAGTCACCAAGGCCAACGAGCCAGAATATGTTGAATCAAGGAGGCCCAACCATGATGGGCCAAGGAGGCGCCAAGGTCCACGGGCCAAAAGATATTGAAAGAAGGAGGGCCAACCATGATGGGCCAAGGAGGAGCCAAAGCCCATGGGCCAAAACATGTTGAAAGAAGGAGGCCCAACCATGATGGGCCAAGGAGGTGCCAAGGCCCATGGGCCAAAACATGTTGAAACAAGGAGGTCCAACCATGATGGGCCAAGGAGGCACTAAGGCCCATCATGGCACCATAGAGGAGGAGGGGGCACCACTCCTTCTCAGGCCAGCCCATGAAGTGGGGGCACCACTCCTTCTCAGGCCAGCCCATGAAGTGGGGGCACCACTTCCTCCCTCCACCGGCCCATGAAGGCCCAAGTTGCATGACTACATGTTTAGTACCACCTTGCTTAGTGTGTAGTTAGTTTTTGGCTACATCCCTCCACTATATAATAGAGGCAATAGGCCACCTAAGAGACTTGAGTTTTGCTTTGTAAATCAGTTTAGCTTTTGCTACTGTCCGTGCAAACGCGTATCGATTAGACCGCCCGCGCATGTAATTGCAAGACTCCAAATTTCAGTTTGGAAATTAAATATTCAAATTCGCAATTTCAGATTGCTTGTTATCTTGTTCTTGCTAGTTCTTCAATTGCTTGCAGGAACCCAGACCCTCGTGGTAAGGTTGATCACGCACCGGCGAGACCAATAACCCTCTGGAGTTGGTGTATCGGTCGCTAAGGCGCAACGTCCTGGACGGTTGTAGTCGGGCCGCTAATGTTGACTCTCCACAGAAGTCGAGATTTATCCTTCTCATCGAAAGATCGGGACCGTTGTTTCTATCAAGTGGTATCAGAGTGCCAGGTTGATCGGTGAGAGATTTCTAATTCTGTATTTTTTTACCTATAGTCCAAAAAATCCAAAAAAAAGGGATTAGCCCTACTGTCCAAAACAATTTGTGCCTTCCGCTATTTCTGCTTAGTTTTTACTTGTTGACTTTTCGGTTGCATCGATAAGTCGGTTGCTGGTCTTAGTGTCTAAGCCATTAGAGTTTCAAATTCTTGTCACATTTTTTTCATCACCGCTGCCATCACCGTCACGTCAAGTTTAAGTTGTTTTGGTTGAGAAGGAAACTGAGTTAAATCCGTTTTACATTCCGAGATTAGAGGGGTTATTTCCTTTGTTTCTGGTGTCTGCCAATTCAATTGTAAAAGAAAAAGGCAAGTGCAAAAAAAAGCCGCACAAAAAAACAAGAAATTGTGAATTAGAAAAATTGGCAAGAACCGTCCCCTCTACTTGGAACGTGATTCTTGTATTCCGCACAAGTTCTTCTAATTACCTTTATACCCTTGGTCAAAAAATTCAAAAAAAATTATAAAAAAAGAAGAAGAAAAAAAGAAGAGAAGGAGCCCTAGCTATTTGCTTTGTGTTTTAGTGTGTCGGTTGGATCCGTGATTTCTCTTGTGTCCAGGCTCACGTCTCTAGTACGGTCTAGCCTAGGACCAGCACGGTACCATCGTTGAACGATTACTTAGCTTGTTTTGACTAACGCGGTTCTAGCATTCCATTGTACTGTTTCAGCCACTTATAGCTCCACAAATACTACTACCAACCAGGTACTAGTGACTGGCATCGATACACCATATTTCTAGGGGTTGTGCCTTATCGGTTGCGGTCACCATCTGCTAAGCTTGGTAAGAATTGGTAAGAACTTGACAAAACAAGTGGAGTGTGAGTGACTTAGCCACATCCTAGTAGTTGCTAGGGGTATATTCTCTATGGTTGCTGGCTCTATTGTTTTGTTTAGTCATGGCAGGTTCTGGAGACAATAGCGTGCAACATTCTCCTTGCACCAAGGGCATCATCCAACACTTTGAGCACCAAGTGATGCTACGCACAGAAGGCCTTGATGAGGATGTGCGGGTTACTAATGAGCGCCTAGGTGGTTTGGAGGCGGCTCAAATCAACACCAACAACAAGCTTGCAACGGTGGGACGTCTCTCGCTGAGATTTTGAGGCAGCTTGATGTCCTTGGGCGTGCACCTCCTGCCGATGATGTTGATGTTCCACGAGACCGCCACAACCATGGTGCCTTGGGCAGTGCAGCAAGTGAGAATGAGGATGACTATTCTGCTAACACCAAGGTTGATGATGTGGATGCTCATCAACGACGTCAGCTCCGTCGCAATCGCCATGGCATGGGTCCTTTGCCACCGCGCCGTGAGGTACGTGACAGTGATGATTCACTAGGAAAGATTAAATTCACAATTCCAACTTTTGATGGTCAATATGATCCTGATGCCTATTGTAACACCTCGGCATCTAGTATGCCTGAATGTTACCAAACATAGACTAGACAACATCTAAACACCACAAATAAAGATAAATTACAGCAAATGTGCAAATGCTAAAACCAAAAATTTCGGCAGCATCTCCTTTGTTTTTCCATGATTGAAGCAACAACAATAATATGACAAGATATAGCAAGATATGGGACATCTAAAACATCATTAACAATAGATATAGCAACATCATAAATCAATAATACCAAGTCCAACCACTCCTTAAACTAAAACGAAGCAATTGAGGAAAACAGGCACATAATTTAACGATACACCAAGATTCATGGCACTATTCTTATTATCATGACTTCAAACGATTAAATTGTCTATAAGTGTGGAGCTACGTGTGGAAGTGTAGCTAATGCCCTCTCCTGCATGCCGATTTCAAGGTACCTAAAAACAACATGAAACACAAGCCTGAGTTCATCACTCAGCAAGCATATTGCAATGGATCATAAGAACAAATAAATGCCAGCATCGATACATACCATACTTAACATCATGATCAAGTCATAATTTCATATACAACATCATAACCATGTCCCAATCTCATTGTACACATTTCATTATCATCATCATGTATGCAATGCAATGCAATGCACATGTCTCCTCGAAGCACATATCGGTATTGCCGAGTGCACACCCGTCGGCGTGTACCCTCTTTCCCCTTCCATCCCGTAGATGGAGGGTGCCTACTCCTCGCTTCCACTCACCACGTGGATGGAATCACGAGGTAGGTCTTACTCAATGGCGCTCCGGATTAGTCATAACTTTCTCACCGACCTTACTGGACTAGTTATGATGTTTTCACCGACCGGGCCAGTTTTCATGCCATGTATGCAACATATGCCATAAACATACACAATTAATCATTGCATAGCATCATGAAATACCATTTTCATCATATCATGGGCAAACACTAGTCATGGCAAGATAGCATATCATGAAAATAATCTGCATCTAATCAAGACAAGCAACCTACAACACACTACCCATTCCAATACACTTGCCTTAACCGCGGGCGACGGATTGGCGAGAGGATGAGGGCACTCCCGGGGTCACACCACCTGCACATAGATACCACACACTCAAAACGTGCCCACAAAATAGTACACCATCGCTCATCTACCCCGACTTCGCAAACTACTCCCAAAGCCGAAAAACAGAGAATCTGTCCCCGGAATAGCAGGCTTCAAACTAGCATAACTTGAGTTCTAGAACTCCAAATCAAGTAAACGAGTACATAATCACAAAGCTTAGGAAATTTTCTAGCTTTTTCTAAGTATTGGGAAAAGCTGATTCAGCCTCTAAAATTGTCTAATCTACAAAACATTACGTTCTGTCCCAATTACATCACATATTTGAACACGCTCGGTAAAATGATCATAACTTTCAAACGGCTGGGCGGAATTGGATGTTCTTGGTGTCCAATTAAGGGTGCGTTTGGTTGGAGGTACGAGGGTGAACGGAACGGGACGGTACAGGATAAGTTTTGGTACATGCGTTTGGTTGGGTGTATGGAACCATCTCATCCAGGATGAAGTGGTACAGATTCTGGGAATATTCCTCAGATATCCTGTACCATCCCGTTCGCCCAATTTGGCCGAACCAACTCGTCCCGGACGCGTTCTTCCTCTCGGGGCCACTCCCCGCGGTCTTCCTCACGGGCGGCCTCACTCCGTGCCCTCACTCCGCCGCTCCCGCGCCGTCTTCGTCGCACGCCATTGCATAGTTGTATATCATGCATATCATGTACAATGCATAGTTGTTGCTGCTAGCTACTTAGGTTGCCATTGTTTTTCTTTGATAAGCACGTGGTTAATCTGGCTTTTTGATCACTCAAGGGTATTCTATCTGCAGATAATACAACACTATTTCATACCTACCTCATCCTTTAAACCAAACAGCATCTTGAACGATCCAGGATCATCCCATTCAGGCAACCAAACAAAAACTTGTACCATCCCATTCAGACAACCAAACACCTTCCCTGAACCATCTCATCCAGGATCATTCCATCCATCCTGTACCATCCTGTTCCGTTCACCCTCGTACCTCCAACCAAACGCACCCTAAAGGTATTGAAGTTATCTACAACTTTCTCAACAGGCGGCCAACCAAAACCTGACTCTAAAATTGCAAAAACTCAAACCCTAGGTCGTATGCCCAATCTGCCCGAAGTAGAACGTGGGACAGCAAATGAAATCTCCCTAATCTCATCTAGGAACAACACCTAAACACCAAATTTAACCATGAAATTACCCATCTAACAGCACCTAGACCACCCCGAACAAGACCCCAAATCCGTACCTCTTCTTGACGGATCACCCGGTCGACGAACGCCTCTTCCTCACGACCCGATCTCTCCTCTAATCGCCGGGAACGTCGGAATAGCCCGAAACGCCGGATCCTCTTAGACGGAGAGTTCCCAGATAGTGATATCGCATGGAGGGAGAGGCTCTAGGGCCGTCTAGGGGAGGTGGGGAGGTGGAGGAGCAAGGTGGCGGCTAGGGGAGGCAATGGGGGAGGCGCATGGGGGAGAGGGGTGGGTGGCGGCTAGGGTTGAGGGAGAGGGGAGTGGGAGGCGCACCAAGGGGTGGGGGCTAGGTTTGGCTGCCCAAAAGTCCCCCCCCTTGGGCCCAAACCCTTCCACCGGAGGCCCAACTCAACCCCTGTGGCCCAAAGTCCCCCGGAAAGGCCTAAACACCCGGAAACGGCCTAAAAACACGCTATAAAGTCGTACCGAAATGTCAAATTCTATAATGTCACATTCTGGGGTGTCACATTCTCTCCCCATTAACAGGATTCGACCCCGAATCCGAGACACAACACTTCGCAACCAACCAAATCGAAGGGAGCTAAGGTTCACTTCTCAGAACCCGCTCAGAAACCCCTACGATTTGCACTAGCCCGGACTCAAAAGCAAGGAGCTAAGGCTCGAAGATTGACGGCTCTAACGATAACTCACAATCAAAACTTGCCAGAATCTTACTCAACATTGAACACAAAGCACTCACATACGGCCTCAGCACGACCCAAGCGGTAGGATAAATCCTCGAACAGACCACAAAAGAAAACGATCTCACACTCCTCATTTCATACATTCCTTGGCACTAGAATGCCCGATCCCTTTAACCAACGCTACTCTCCAGAAGAACACGATACCAACCTCTAACTCCAACTCTAGATCCCCCTTCAGCTCTCACGTGCAAAAAAATGCTTTCACACCTCAACCTCTCTACTATGGTTCGTCATAATCAAGACGACGCGAATCAAGCGGGACACATCACTCCAAGACTACCAACTGCTTGAACAAACGGGGTTAAAACCTTGCAAAAGATTGATCTTTTACAATAAGGCCAACACCCACCGTTACCATCGAAGGAAAATCCTACTTTATAACCAGGGTCCTTGAAACCCGCAAAAACAATACAACCGAGCAATCCACTTCGGTTGACACAACTCGCTCAAAGATAGACGACAAAAAGATCAAATACACTTCAAAAAGGAAAAGCAATTACTAGCAACCACCAAGTGGTCCGCTAATAATTTAATCAACCCTACCAAGGAGTACATCAACGACACAATTCTCTAAGAAGGTTTGGATTGAGTTATACACAACCTTCCTTTACTCTTCACTTTTAAACTATTTACGATCAACTACTAGCCACACCAGATTTCTCTTACTAAAAAGGTTTCACCCTCACATTTTTCCACTCAAAGGACCAAGACAAAGAGTACAATCATTGAGCGAGCTCAACCATAAACCATGAACCCAATTGATCCCCATGCATCAATTTGAATTCAATGCACTAACATTTACTTTGGAAAGAATTGGACAACATCCAAAGAGCCCACATTTTATTTTCCTAAGCCAAATTGCAAAGAAAACTCAAATCTCTTACACCACAGCCAAAATGCCATAATTTATTCATTGTTTCTTTTCATACTAGAAAGGAATGGACATCTTGATTCATGACATGAATGCAAACTTTTCAAGAGCACTCCGGACTAGTCATATATACATTTATGACTTTCTCACCGACCTGGCTCATGACTCTTTTATGATTAATTATACATATATGATATCATATTTCCTTTTCACCATTCATTCATCATGTAACAACAGTACCGAATAGTCATTCACCAAACGACTTCTTCCTCGGTATCACATGATTGAAACACAATTACATCGATGGTTGCACTAACTCATATAGATTAGGATGACAGCATAGTTAACAATAAACACCACAACGCATCACAACTCGACAACAGTTGCGAGCTAAATTTGCAAAGCATCACTTTTTAACCAAAAATCAACATTTTGGAAAAGAATATTGACTCCAAAGTCAAACATCTGCACCCACAATCGCCACAATTTTCTCAAAGAAAAAGGGAAACTCATTCCCAAACGAGAACACTGATGAGACCATGCTCATGATGGACAGAACTAACAATGCATACATATGGTCATCACCAAGTGTTGCTGCCATTATATCAACTGCGTGGCTTCATCGACCCCCACCTTGGCTAGGACCATTAAGTTGGCAACACATTATGGCATCCTCTACTTCGTCTGCATGGCTTTATCGACCCCTACCTTGGCCAGATTTAAAGCCATACTTGGAAGAAGATGAGCTTGAGTCGAGGACGACTCAAATACAAGAAAGGGAGGATGATGTGGACATGGATATGACCATGCCTACCCATCACATTGAAACCAATGATATAATACAAGGACCAATTACTCGAGCTCGTGCACGTCAATTCAATTACCAGGTGAATGCGTTCCTCGGGTTGCATACAAATAGTTTAATGGATGGAATACTATTTGATGCGGACATCACTCTCTTTGATGCAGCCATGACGTCACCTACACGTCAAGAGGAATTGATAAAAGGACCTGTTACGCAAGCTCGTGCATGCTAGCAAATGGTCAACATGGAGCTCACAAATTATGAGCTAATGGTAGCCCAACATCGACAAGATGAGCTGGCCCAAGTTGGCCCATGAAGGAGGAGAAAATGGTAGCCCATGTTGGCCCAAGTTGGCCCATGAAGGAGGAGAAAATGGTAGCCCAAGTTGGCCCATGAAGGAGGCACCAACCATGTTGGGCTAAGGAGGCCCAACCATGATGGACCAGAATATGTTACAACGAGACCTAACCATGATGGGCCAAAACATGTTGAAACAAGGAGTCCCAACCATGATGGGCCAAGGAGGCACTAAGGCCCATCATGGCACCACTCCTTATCAGGCCAACCCATGAAGTGTGGCACCACTTGCTCCCACTTGCTCCCTCCACCGGCCCACAAAGGCCCAAGTTGCATGACTAGAAGTTTAGTACCACCTTGCTTAATGTTTAGCTTTTGGCTCCATCCCTCCACTATATAATAGAGGCAATAGGCCACCTAAGAGATTTGAGTTTTGCTTTGTAAATCAGTTTAGCTTTTGCTACTGTCCGTGCAAACGCGTGTCGATTAGACTGCCTGCGCACGTAATTTGCAAGACTCCAAATTTCAGTTTGGAAATTAAATATTCATATTCGCAATTTCAGATTGCTTTTTATCTTGTTCTTGCTCGTTGTCGATTGCGTGCAGAAACGTTGGTCGCGCCCCGGCAAGATCAACACTTCGGAGATTGGTGTACCGGTCGCTAAGGCGCAACGTCGTTGACAGTTGTAGTCGGACCGCCAACGTCGAACTCCAACCCAAATCGTGGTTATCATTCTCTCACCGAAAGATCGGGCCATTCGTCCCTATCAAACACTTCACTATCAGAACCACTTATGAAACATTCATAAAATCCACCCTTTTGAAGCACACGCAAACACCTCACACCTTTTCCACATAACTCCAACTCTAGCCAAATATAGTTACAAATTAAATCTCAAAGATTTCCAACGCATCCCACTATGCCCATCTACTCCCTTTAAAATTCAATGTTATCTTCATAAAACAAAATTCATAAGTAGGTGTCTGAGGTATACACTCAATAAGGATAGAGTCCTACATCATATCAATTATCCAAGGTTCACTCCATCACAGCACGTTACAATGTCCTTCATTTTAATGATGGTTCTTCAACGATTAATCTAAATAATTAACACCACTTCTAAGTCATCATTATCGATAAATGGCATAATCATAAAACAATAACATTGCTTTAAGCTACCCCATACATAGGTTATAACAAGTTGCCGCTACTCAACATACTCCAACTATTTAAAATAAATTGAATAAGTTAAACCATCACAAAGCTCTTAAGGCAACCGCAAAACTTATGCCTGCCCAATTGACATCAATACTAGCATTATAGGAACACACTGCATACTTCCAAATATACTAATAGTTTGCAACGACATAAATAGCAACTCTAATCAACTTCCAAGTTAAAGTCGCTAGCCAACCCGATTAAATTTCTCTATTAACTCGTTAAATTAGAACATCTTTAAACAACCAGCAAGGTTCCTTTAACAATATCAGTAGTTTACATCATCTTAATGTTCTAACTATGCATCAGGATTTAAAACTTTAAACATTATCGGGGGTCATAAGCACTTTTAAAGCAAAGCAACAGATTTTAAGCATGTACATTAACACATTTAATCATTCTCGCTATAGAGTACTCTACAACACTAGTAGCCTATTTATTCTCAAGCTAAAGATAACAACCGCATTGAATTGTTTCAACTCACAAATTAACTTAACAATACGTCATTCCATAAACCACATTGGTACGTACTACATAACATGCTAAACAACAATTCTCACTATTAAAAAACAATTTCAGTCAAAAGACTACTTACTTTGTTTGCAGCATTTTATTTTTAAAACTCAACCCAAATTCACAAGGAAACTTGACTCTCAAAATTGCAATGAGACAAACCCAAACTTGGTCATGCAAAAGGAAATTCTCCAAAACACTTTTCAATCTCAAAGACTCCCATAGAGGAAAATGGTTGAAAGACAATTTTCTTAAAATGGAACCAAGCGATCAAGTAATCCTTTTCAAATAAAACCTTAACACCAAACCCCAAACTTTCACGAAACAAGAAGGGTTTTCAAAGATGATTTCTCAAACTAGTAAAATGACGAAATCAAACACTACTTACTCCTACAAAGCCACAGAACTTCAGCCCTGACAACCAGGTCTGGCATAACGCCGCAATAACTCTTTTGACCTCGGAGAAAGACAAACACAGGAATAAATTGAATGCTTCTCCCCATAAAGCAATCAACAAACTAAGCATCAAAGCTGGAAAGGCGACCAAAAGAAGCGCAACACTAGCCTCTTCTTCTTCGTCTTCAACCAAGGAAGACAAAACCACACACCGCATACGGAACAATCCGCGAAAATCCAATACCAAACACTTTTCTTTTGGTTTCAATCAACTAAAACCAAGAAAACCAACCAAGACCGACCGTCAGAACGATAAAGAACATCCGAAGGAATCCACCACCAATCTTTTCTATTTGACTCCAGTCAACTACCCGATCTATGACAGAAAGGGTAAGCACTCTTCTCCTACAGGGGTTAATAATTCTTCGGTGATGGCGTTAACCGGCCACACCGTCAAACCACACCCTAACTATGAACAAAAAGAGGTGACCGAAACCCTTTGGCACCACAACCCCACTTTATCACAAATATAGCAACTCAATCAAATATATCATAAATATAGCATTATACATCATCAGAAGTAGCATTCAACGTCAAAGCTTAGATACAGTATTTAAGCGGATAGCCACGACACCCATACCCTTCGTACTGTGCATCAGAGTGTGTCAAGTTTTAAAATAGTTAACCAAACTATTTCAGATTTTAAAGTTATTGCCCTAAGGCCAAATTTTAACGAGTAGACCTATGCCATGTTTCTACTTTTCCAAGTCAAGATTTTAAAGTAATTTGCTACATTCACATTCCACAGACCTAAAGCACGCTATGATACCAACTGTAACACCCCGGCATCTAGTATGCCTGAATATTACCAAACATAGACTAGACAACATCTAAATACCACAAATAAAGATAAATTACAGCAAAGGTGCAAATGCTAAACCGAAAATTTCGACAGCATCTCTGTAACACCCCGGCATTTAATATGCCTGAATGCTACCAAATATAAGCTAAACAACATCTAAATACCACAAGTTACCATAAATTCCAGCAAAGGTACATATGCTAAAAAACCGAAATTTAAAGACATCTCCTTTGTTTTAACATGAATTAAAGGAGCAACAACAGTATAGCAATGTATGGATTATGAGAGACAACTAAAAACAGCAATAATTAACGACTTAGCAACAATATAAGTCTAGTTTCAAACACATAATGTCTCCAAGGGTCAAACGAACAATAAAACTCTCATATAGCAAAGCTAAACCTTAAAGCAATAATCATCACACGCAATTTATTATCAAACTAATAGAATGACTTGTGGAATCAATATGGTGAAGCTACGTGTGGGCGTGTGACTATTTCCCTTCCCGCATGCCGTTCTCATGGTACCTAAAATAACAAGAAAACACAAGCGTGAGTTCGAAACTCAGCAAGCATATTGCAATGGACAACAAGAACAATATCATGGCAATAACATCTCCCATCATATATATCATCTCATTCATGAACACTTAACAATATCATCATCATTACGTATGCAATGTAATGCAATGCTCATGTCTCCTTGGAAACTCATACCGGTATGGTTGAGTACACACCCGTCGGTGTGCACCCTCTCCCCCCTTCCATCCCGAAGATGGAGGGTGCCTACTCCTCGCTTCCGTTCACCGCGGTGAATGGAATCATGATGTAGGACTTACTCATTGGCTTTTCGGATTAGTCATAACTTTCTCACCGACCTTCCCGGACTAGTTATGACTTTCTCACCGCCCGAGCCATGTAACATGCCATGTATGCATTTATGCCAACATCATATTTAACTCACATATTAACACATGGCATCATAACATATTAAACATGCTCATCATATCATTGGCAATCATAAAAGCATGGCAAGTGATCATATATCATGTAGTCAATTCCATCTATTCTCAACAAGCAACCTACAAATCGCTATCCATCACAACACACTTGCCTCAACCACGGGCAACGGATTGGCGGGAACTAGAGGGCACTCCCGGGGTCGCACCACCTGCACATAGGTACCACACGCTCACAATCATGTCCACAAAATAGTACGCAAACCCACATCTACCCCGACATTGCCAACTACTCGCAAAACCTAAAAACAGAGGTTCTGTCCTGTCGGGACAGCAGCCTTGCAAAAGGCATAACTTGAGTTCTGGGACTCTGAATCAATTAAATGAGTACATCCTCGCGTAGCTTCGGAAATTTCCCAACTTTCTCTAGGTATATGGAAAGACTGATTCGGAATCTAAAGTTGTTTAATCTACAGATTATCGTGATCTGTTCCAATTACGTCATAGATTTTATCACGCTCGGTAAAACAGCCATAACTTTCAAACGGCTGGGCAGAATTTAACGTGCTTTATACCCACTGAAAGATAATGAAATTATCTACAACTTCTTCAACATCCGTACTGACAGATTCAGAATCTAAATTGACAAAAATGCAAACCCTAGGTCGACTGCTCATGCTGTCCCAAAAACAGAACGTGTCAACATCTAGATCTAATCCACTCAATTCCAGCACCACCAATTGATCTAAAAACTTGATAAACACCCTTAGAACAGTACCTAGATCAACCCCAAGGATTTCCATGGACATACCTTTGCCCGACGCACGAAAACCCAATAGATCTCCTCCCGGTTCGCGCGATCCCCTTCCTCGCTTCCAAATCCACTGGATCTCCTCGTCGCGGAGCACTCCAATGGATGGATCTTCGAGGCGGTGAGGTCAAGAACTCACCTAGGCGCAGCAAGGGAGGTGGAGAGGTGGTGGAGAGGGTGGTGGCGCAAGGGGAGAGGCTTGGGGGAGGTGGAGGCGCCCAAGGAGGAGGTGGGGAGGTGTGGGAGGCGGCTAGGGCACTTGGGGGCGCAAGGGGCAGGGGGAGGACGCCAAAAGGGCAGGGAAACCCCCCTTTAACCTGCCCTAAGCCCCTTTCTTAATCCTAAATGGATTCCCACTCCATCCCACCAAAGCCCACAACCCCCTCTTTAAGGCCCAAACTCCCCCGGGAAGGCCCAAAACCCCGGAAACGGCCCGACAACGCTATTAACCTCCATACCTTATGGTTTTAACCTCCCATATCATATTTCAATATGTTTTTGACCTCATCATGCACCTTTTATAAGGTTACGACGCTCCGTGGTGTCACAACACTTCAAAAGGCCCAAAAACGCGAGTAAACCTCAAGCCGAAAGGTTTTATTCTCTAATTTCACATTTTATAATGTCACACCATACCGTAGTGTCACAATCTCCTTTGTTTTTCTATGATTGAAGCAACAACAATACTATGACAAGATATAGCAAGATATGAGACATCTAAAACAGCATTAACAATGGATATAGCAACATCTTAAATCAATAATACCAAGTCCAACCACTCCTTAAACTAAAATGAAGCAATTGAGGAAAACAGGCACATAATTTAACCATACACCAAGATTCATGGCACTATTCTTATTATCATGACTTCAAACGATTAAATTGTCTATAAGTGTGGAGCTACGTGTGAAAGTGTAGCTAATGCCCTCTCCCGCATGCCGGTTTCAAGGTACCTAAAAACAACATGAAACACAAGCGTGAGTTCATCACTCAGCAAGCATATTGCAATGGATCATAAGAACAAATCAATGCCAACATCGATACATACCATACTTAACATCATGATCAAGCCTGTAACACCCCGGCACCTCACGTGCCCGAAGTGCTACCAAAACCTATCTAATTTTCACTAAAAATTTTCGCAAGACCTCCCCTACTAAGTGGACATCCACTCAGCAGGCAAAAGAGATCACAATTATCAATATAGCAATGATAATTTCAACATGTCATGGAATCAATCAACCATCATGACATGTAGGCAATTAACAACTACTAAAAATCCATTCATTAACAACTCAACTTAAATACCACATGATTACACAAATAGATTAACTAGCTACAAATTTACTAATTGATTCCAAAAGTCTGAAACATGTCGTGAGACACAGTGGAGGTGCAGCTATGCCCCAAACCCAGCAAGTCGCTATTCCGAGTACCTAAAAATATTAACAAACAAGCGTGAGTTCGAAAACTCAGCAAAGTGCACCAAATCAATATGAATAACAAGTTAGCAATTCCAACCCATCATTAAGAATGTAACTCTTACAAGATTCAATCAATACATAAACAATTGTACCGCTACCACTTACCTCATTGCCCTTTTCATACACATACCTCATTGAATCTTTTTGGGTGAGTCCACGACTCGATCCCAAATCTTCACAACTCCATTTAACACACAAAACTCAATTGTTAGCGATGCAATGCACATGTATGCTCTTTTTAGATGCACGTACCGGTACTGCCGAGTGCACACCCGTCGGTGTGCACCCTCACGTCCCTTCCATCCCGTGGAAGGTGCCTACTCTTACTGTCTCGCTCCCATTCACCTCGATGAGTGGGACTACGAGGTAGGACTTTCGTGTTCACTACGTGTGAACACAGAGGCCCACATCAGAATGGGTCGCCTCTTCTTTTATGAATGCACGAATGCAATTAACACAATTAAATTGCATAAACAAACATTTCTATCCTTCCACATGGACATAAGTGAATACACACATGGCAATCCATTCTCATATTCATCAATATAATCATCAAATCAACCAAAACACTAACAAATACTTAACCTTCATATGCCTCTAATCGATTCACACACACAAGGGACAAATGAATAAATTTATGAACTTAACATTTGCATCAACATAAATATCAACATGATGAAAATCACAAAGCAAAGCATGCTTCATTCCTTTTTAGCATTTAATCGAAATGACACACTTACCTTCTACCGAGAGGAATGGAGTGGCGGGAAGAAGAGGTCACTCCCGAAGCTACTCCATCTGGAAACATAATCACATACTCAATTCCACAAGATCTAGAGTCAACAAACAACAACAAACCACATAGATACTCCCTAAGTCAAACTTGCCCCAAATCTGAAATTTCATCCAAAACTGGTTTGAGTAGCCCACTTTGCCAAAGCAAAACTATTGCTAAACAACTCCAAATTGAGCAACCAAAGACATTTTAAGCATCTACTCAGAAAGTTCTAGCTATCTCTAGGCAAAATTAAATCCAAATTCTGCCTCTATCTTGCTCAAAATCACAACTCAAAATTGAATCTACT
Organism: Rhipidocladum racemiflorum; assembly: GCA_036346355.1. NCBI lineage: Eukaryota > Viridiplantae > Streptophyta > Magnoliopsida > Poales > Poaceae > Rhipidocladum > Rhipidocladum racemiflorum. The sequence goes on along the minus strand of CM070572.1, from coordinate 47,248,668 downwards.
AATAGTTGCAATTTGGACAGCAAGGAGGTAAAACTTGCATAACTTTCTAATGGTTCAACCAAAATTCAAGTTCTTGGATTCTCAATGAGCACAAGAGGATGTACTACAGTTACCCCATAGCCAATCATTCAATACTTCAATTTAAAGTCCTCACATGGCACTCTGAAATTCAGATCAAAGTCTGAACATTCAGAGAATCACCAAACTGGACAGCATGTACTAAAAATTGCATAACTTCTAAATGGTATGGCCAAATTGGGTGTTCTTGAGCTCTATAGAATGTTGAGAGCACTAGCTACAACTTCTCTGGCAACCAATAAAACAGGAGATGGCTCCAAGATCCTCTAATCAACCTCTGAACATTCATCCCAAAATCTGAACATCCAGAAAAACAAGTTTCTGGGCAGCAAGTTCAAAACAACATAACTTTTGATTCTTGAACTGAAATCTAACAAACAAGTATATTTTATCAAAATAGAGAAAATATCCTACACTTCTCTAGGCAAATGAAAAAGCTCAATCGGACTACAAGAAGCTCAAAACAGCAGTTGAACAATTCTGCTCGCAGCAAAACCTATTCAGGACAGTCAACAGTATTTTGCTCATAACTTTTAAACGGCTGGACGTATTTTCGAGTTCTTGTACTCCAATTAAAGATAATTCGATTATCTACAACTTTTGCAACATACGGACCCCCAGAAAATGCGTCTAACTAGCTCGAATCGCAGCTCAAAGAATAGTACAGAATCTGCACGAAAATAGAAACTGGATTCCCTCCAAAAGAACTAGCTTTCCCTCCACAAATTTCAATCCTAGGAACCCTAGAACCACTCTACACCAGCAGGAGCTCCCAAATCTGAGCACAAAAGCAAACCCCCATGGCTTAGCCCCACTTACCTAAGAGAGGGAGCAAGGGAGGAGGAGCTTGGCCTGCTGCTTGGGGGAGGAAATGGCGCCAGTTCCAAGGGGGAAGAAGAGCTCCTAGCTGCAGGGAGAGGAGAGGCTCCTTGCTGCAGCTGCTAGTTGGAGGAGAGCCATGGGAGGAGCTCCAAGAAAATGCTTTGGCTGGCTGCTAGGAGGTGTCCCCACGGGTGGAAAAAGAAGAAAAAGAGTGGGGGATTAGGTGGAGGAGTGGGAGGGCTGGTTGGGTGGAGGAAAAAATTAAAGAATGTTATTCCACCCAATAAAATCTCAAACCTTACTACTCACAGACCGGTCCTCCAATTCCCCAGCGACTGAGATTTCCAAACGGACGAAAAGAAAAAGGAAGTGAGATGCTAAATGTGTAGGGGGAAAAGAAATTCTCACCCACACAAAACTAAAATTGTTAATCCTCCAGATAGACAAATGGGTCCACCAATTACCCAGACGAAGAAAAGAAAAAAAAATTCCAAAAACCTAGAGAAGATACCCGAAGTATTACATATAATTTCGTATACAACATCATAACCATGTCCCAATCTCATTATACACATTTCATTATCATCATCATGTATGCAATGCAATGGAATGCAGATGTCTCCTCGAAGCACATATCGGTATTGCCGAGTGCACACCCGTCGGCGTGCACCCTCTTTCCCCTTCCATCCCGTAGATGGAGGGTGCCTACTCCTCGCTTCCACTCACCACGTGGATGGAATCACGAGCTAGGTCTTACTCAATAGCACTCCGGATTAGTCATAACTTTCTCACCGACATTACCGGACTAGTTATGACGTTCTGACCGACCGGGCCAATTTTCATGCCATGTATGCAACATATGCCATAAACATACACAATTAATCATTGCATAGCATCATGACATACCATTTTCATCATATCATGGGCAAACACTAGTCATGGCAAGATAGCATATCATGAAAATAATCTGCATCTAATCAAGACAAGCAACCTACAACATACTACCCATTCCAATACACTTGCCTTAATCGCGGGCGACGGATTGGCGAGAGGATGAGGGCACTCCCGGGGTCACACCACCTGCACATAAATACCACACACTCAAAACGTGCCCACAAAACAGTACACCATCGCTCATCTACCCCGACTTCGCAAACTATTACCAAAGCCGAAAAACAGATAATCTGTCCCCCGGGACAGCAGGCTTCAAACTAGCATAACTTGAGTTCTAGGACTCCAAATCAAGTAAATGAGTACATCAACGCGAATCTTAGGAAATTTCCTAGCTTTTCCTAAGTATTGGGAAAAGCTGATTCGGCCTCTAAAATTGTCTAATCTACAAAACATTACGTTCTGTCCCAATTACGTCACAGATTTGAACACGCTCGGTAAAACGATCATAACTTTCAAACGGCTGGGCGGAATTGGACGTTCTTGGTGTCCAATTAAAGGTATTAAAGTTATCTACAACTTTCTCAACAGACGGCCAACCAAAATCCGATTCTAAAATTGCAAAAACTCAAACCTTAGGTCGTGTGCCCAATCTGCCCGAAGCAGAACGTGGGACAGCAAATGAAATCTCCCTAATCTCATCTAGGAACAGCACCTAAACACCAAATTTAACCATGAAATTACCCATCTAACAGCACCTAGACCACCCCGAACAAGACCCCAAATCCGTACCTCTTCTTGACGGATCACCCGGTCGACGAACGCCTCTTTCTCGCGACCCGATCTCTCCTCCAATCGCCGGGAACGTCAGAATCGCCTGGAACGCCGGATCCTCTTGGACGGAGAGTTCCCAGACAGCGAAATAGCATGGAGGCAGAGGCTCTAGGGCCGTCTAGGGGAGGTGGAGGAGCAAGGTGGTGGCTAGGGGAGGCAATGGGGGAGGCGCATGGGGGGAGAGGGGTGGGGGTGGCTAGGGTTGAGGGAGAGGGGAGTGGGGGGCGCACCAAGGGGTGGGGGCTAGGTTTGGCTGCCCAAAAGTCCCCCCCTTGGGCCCAAACCCTTCCACCGGAAGCCCAACTCAACCCCCAAGGCCCAAAGTCCCCCGGAAAGGCCCAAACACCCGGAAACGGCCCAAAAACACGCTATAAAGTCGTACCGAAATGCCGAATTCTATAATGTCACATTCTGGGTGTCACACCTATATTAATTGGGAGATAGCAGTAGACAAAGAATTTAGCAAGTATGATTTCTCTGAAAATGAAAAGATTAGGATTGCTGCTAGTGTGCTAAATGAATATGCATTAATTTGGTGGAAACATATTTGTAGAAAAGAGAGAAAACCTGAAAATTGGTAGGCCATGAAAAGACTTATGAGAATTGATTATGTTCCTAAATATCATACTGAATTTTTGTATACTAGACTCCAATGCTTGAAACAAGGGAATAAGTGCGTTAAGGAATACTATGAACGATTGCAAAATGTTTTGTTGCGTTGTGGTTTAGTTGAAGGTGAAGAAGCAACAGAGCTTAGGTTCATACGTGGACTTAATCAAGAAATTCAGGATGCTCTTATTGATGAAACATATAGTTCTCTTTCAGCATTGGTTGTATGTGCTTGTAGAGTTGAAAATATGCTTGCTGAATCCTTAAAAGAATCATTAGCTTCATTTGAGGTGCCCATTGTTGCACCTTCTTTTGCAGCTAACAATTTGCAGAAAAGTAAGCACCATCGAGAGAATGATGTAGAAAAGCATATGGAGAAAGAAACGATCTGTACTACCCCATGTGTAAGTGAAGAAATAATAGTTGAAGAAACACCTACAACAGCTAATGAGAACTTACAAGGTAATGTAACAGGTATGGACTTTACACATGGAGAAAATAATTTTGAAGAGCTAAAACTATCCACAAATCATGCTATCGTAGAGCAACTATTAGTGGAACCAATTCCTAATTTTGCTTTGTTACAAGATGATTTGCTTGCTATTTCTTGTGATAAAGAAGAGTTGTGTGATAATACTTCACTTATATCCGTGACACAACTAGCGAATGAGCATGTTACATTTGTTAACACACTAGACACTTATTGATGGCACCGTGATGGCACTGTGGGTGTCCTGATCTTTCGATGAGAAACACACGATCGATTTGTTGGAGTCGACTTTGACGATCCGACTACACCGTACGACGACGATGCGCCTTAGCAATAGCTAAACCAACTCCAGCGGGTTATTGATCTTGCCGTAGGCACGATCAACCTGAACACGAGGTTCAATTCCTGCAAGCAACCGAAGACCAAGCAAGAACAATAGGATAAGCAATCTGAAATTGCAGATAAAACTGGAAGCAAAACAGAGTGGAGTCTTATTGACGATCTTGACAAGGTGGCTGTCCAGCACAACTCGCAGGATCAAGTTTGCACTTGGCTAAACTAATCAAATAAAACCCAAAACCCTAAGGAGCCGATGTCTGGCTATTTATGAAAGCTAGGAGCGTGGGAATCATGTCCAAAGCAGTAGGATACCAATTACAACTCTATTACAAGGCCCGAAGCCCAAGTCTTCTCGGTTTGGAAAAGTGACGCTAATTGTTTTGCAGATTCCCGTTGACTCGGATGGAATTTGGGGATGGGGCCGAATCCGTTGGAAAGAGGACGTCGAAACCTTTCAAACCAGTACTCATAGACCCCAAACACCCTTGTGGATCAAAAGTTATGGTCGTTTTAAGTTGGTGCTGTCCCGGAGGCCGAATCCGAGTATAACTTGTGCACCGGAAGAATTGGCTTCATGCTTGATGTTTGGGAGTCCTTCTCCTTGGTTCCTAAGGACAATAAAATCATCACAAGGATTAAATAGCATTCCATTCATTAAATTATTTGTATGCAACCCGAGGAACGCATTCACCTGGTAATTGAATTGACGTGCGCGAGCTCGAGTAATTGGCCCTTGTATGACATTGTTGGTTTCCATTGGGTTTGTAGGTATGGCCGTATTCATGGTAGTGATGTCCTCATCATCCTCCCCTTGTTGCATTTGAGTCGTCCTCGACTCAATTCATTATCTTCTCCCAAGTATGGATTCAAATCGGCAATGTTGAATGTGGGACTAACCCCAAAATCTGCAGGCAATTCAAGCTTGTATGCATTATCATTAATCTTTGCCAATACTTTGAAAGGACCATCAGCTCGCGGCATCAACTTAGATTTTCTTATTCTGGGAATCGATCTTTTCGCAAATGCACCCAAACTAAATCGCCTGGTTCAAAAGTTACATGTTTCCTTCCCTTACTACCAGCAAGTTTATATTTAGCATTCATGCGCTCTATGTTTTCTTTAGTTGTCACATGCATTTTCATAATCAAATCAGCACGTTGTTTAGCATCAAGATTCAATTTCTCCGAAGATGGCAGAGGTAACAAATCAATTGGAGCATGAGGTACAAATCCATGTACAATCTCAAAAGGGCACATCTTAGTTGTAGAATGCATAGACCGATTATAAGCAAACTCAATATGAGGCAAGCATTCTTCCCACAATTTAATGTTCTTTTTCAAAACAGCCCTAAGCATGGTAGATAAAGTTCGATTAACAACCTCAGTTTGTCCATCAGTTTGGGGATGACAAGTAGTAGAAAATAAAAGTTTAGTCCCCAATTTAGCCCACAAAGTTCTCCAAAAGTGGCTTAAGAATTTAGTGTCACGATCTGAAACTATTGTGTTTGGCACACCATGTAAGCGAACAATTTCATGAAAGAATAAGTCAGCAATGTTGGTAGCGTCATCGCTTTTGTGAAAAGGTATGAAGTGTGCCATTTTAGAAAATCTATCCACAACGACAAAGATACTATCCCTCCCCTTCTTTGTTCTAGGAAGTCCTAAAACAAAGTCCATAGAAATATCCTCGCAAGGCACGTTAGGAAAAGGCAGAGGCATGTATAAACCATGTGGATTAAGTCGTGACCTAGCTTTTTGACATGTAGAGCAGCAAGCGATGAAACGTTCCACGTCTCGTCTCATCTTGGGCCAAAAGAAATGGCTAGCGAGTATGTCCTCCGTCCTCTTCACACCAAAGTGTCCCATCAATCCTCCTCCATGCGCTTCCTGTAGCAATAACAAACGAACAGAACTAGCTGGAATACATAGTTTGTTTGCTCTAAACACAAACCCATAATTGAGGACAAATTTGTTCCAAGTTTTTCCCTCTTTACAATTGAGCAACACATTTTTAAAATCATCATCATGCACATATTGCTCTTTAATCATTTCCAAACCAAAAATTTTGAAGTCAAGTTGTGAGAGCATGGTATATCTCCTAGACAAGGCATCAGCAATGACATTATCCTTTCCCTTTTTGTGTTTGATGACATAAGGAAATGACTCAATGAATTCAACCCACTTTGCATGTCTACGGTTCAGTTTAGCTTGACTTCTAATATGTTTTAACGATTCATGATCAGAATGTATAACAAATTCCTTGGGCCATAAATAGTGTTGCCATGTTTCTAAAGTTCGAACTAGCGCATATAACTCCTTATCATAAGTAGAATAATTCAAACTTGGCCCACTCAACTTCTCACTAAAATAAGCAACAGGTTTTCCTTCTTGTAACAGAACACCACCCAAACCAATTCCACTAGCATCACATTCTAGTTCAAAAGTCTTAGAAAAGTCTGGAAGCTGGAGTAAGGGTGCATGGGTTAACTTAGCTTTCAGAATGTTGAAGGCATCTTCCTGCGACTTGCCCCAAGCAAAAGGTACACCCTTCTTGGTGAGCTCATTCATGGGTGCAGCGATGGTGCTGAAATCCTTCACAAAACGACGATAGAATCCAGCAAGTCCTAGAAAACTTCGCGCATGTGTGACCGTGTTAGGAGTCGGCCAACTCTGTATCGCTTCAACCTTGGCTTGGTCAACTTCAATTCCCTGTGGAGTAACAACATAGCCAAGAAAAGATACTCGATCCGTGCAAAAGGTGCACTTCTCAAGGTTACCAAATAAGCGTGCATCGCGTAAAGCATTAAAAACAGCACGTAGATGTTCAAGATGAGCCTCTAAAGATTTGCTATAAATCAAGATATCATCAAAGTAAACTACCACAAATTTTCCAATGAAAGCACGTAAAACCTCGTTCATCAATCTCATGAAAGTGCTAGGAGCATTAGTCAACCCGAAAGGCATTACTAACCACTCATATAACCCGAACTTAGTTTTAAATGCTGTTTTCCATTCATCTCCTAACTTCATGCGAATCTGGTGATACCCACTACGCAAATCCACTTTAGAGAACACAGTAGAGCCACTTAATTCATCAAGCATATCGTCTAACCGAGGAATAGGATGGCGATATCTAATGGTGATATTATTAATTGCTCAACAATCCACACACATGCGCCATGTTCCATCTTTCTTAGGTACTAAAATGAACATCTTTGGTGTGTCCCGTTGATGCGACCGACGACGACGAACTATTTGTAGGAGCTTGTGTGGCAATTTTCGTCAGCATTGGTCGTGGTGCTGAATTTGCGGTGGCGGACGCCGTTCTATTGATGGAAGAGGTCGGCGTGGTAGTACGGCCAGCAGGGGCAGCAGGGGTGCGCGGTATCCACGAAGTAGTTCGACCTGCAGAAAAGTTAGTCTTTGCCCTCGATTGATGACCCTGCACTTCACGTTCAGCTTTGCAAGCAAGATGGAACAACCAAGTCATCGAATTATAATCCTTATAGTCTAGAATATACTGGATTTCTCGAGTTAAACCACCTAAGAAACGAGCCATAGAAGCTTCCTCATTCTCAATTAATCCACAACGCAACATGCCAATTTGCAATTCTTGGTATATTCTTCCACCGAATTCTTACCTTGGTGTAGGCGCTGCAATTTATTTAATAAATCTCTAGCATAGTATGAAGGAACAAATCTATGCCTCATTAGCAATTTCAAGGCTTCCCAAGTGGTGGGTATATTATTTGGATGAGCACGGCAATGTTCTCTCCACCAAACAGAAGCAAAATCAGTGAACTCACTTGTGGCAGCCCTAACTCTTCTATTCTCAGGGAAATCATGGCACGCAAATTTTTGATCAACAAGTAATTCCCAACTAAGGTAACCATCAGGGTCGTATTTACCTTCAAAAGGTGGCATATTGAAATTTACCTTAGGGAAAACATCATCTCGTTCTCGTTCCCTTGGTCATGGAGGATCACGTCGCATACCTTGCTGATTGAAGCGTAGTCGATGATGGTCACGATCATTATCGTAATGGACGGGGTTGACCTCCTCCACATCAGTGGTGTCATCATATTCGTGCTCTTTGTTCTGTTCTTCTAAATCTGCTGGGGGCCTCTCCTGTGGAGCTGAATTGTTGCTTGGACGACGGGGTGGTGGATTGGAAGCACCAGATGCAAAGAATGCAAAAGTATCAAGTCTAGCCAAAATAGTAGCAAGAGTAGTGTTAGCAATCCCTTGTGCGGCCTCGATGGATCTGAGACGGTCTTCTTGCATTGACATACGCTCATTAGTGAGCCGCACATCCTCGCTAAGACCATCGGTGGTTTCCTTCGTCATCTTTTGGAAGTGAGCAATGATGCCCTTGGTTCGTGGAGAGTGATGAAGTGAACTCTCGTCACCTGACATGGTTAGTTGATGACAAGGAAACAAAAACCACAAGTATAATGTTCCTATCAACTACTAGGTGGCAAGTCTCTCAAGCGCTCAAGCCTATGACCCAAGTTCTTACAATGCAACAGGCATTGTCGGCCGTTGGCGTTGTCAAAGGTTCTCCGAAGTTTGTGTAGAGCGATTGCCAAGGGATCGAACGCCTGTACGGGTAGAAAGTGGAGCTTCGACAGGCTTAATTTAGTAGCAAAAGGTTAGCAATAATCCAATCAGTGAATGCAAAATTGAAGAATTGTTCAACGTCTAGTCACTAGTTGCTAACTCTAGGCTAGCAAGGACTGGTGACTCAAAATCATGGTCGGCGGCGATCTGATTCCACCGCAGATGGAAAAACAGCGCGAAAAAAATTCGCGAAAGAAGGGAACTATCTCAAAAGACTGGGGATCTTGTGAAAATAGGTTTGGCACATAAAAATTTTCGGATCTATTCCAGACTCTTTTTTTATGGGGAATGATCCGACTCGTTTTTCTTTCAAGTGCTATGCGGGCGGAAGACCAGTCGTGTGACCAGTCGGACGGCCAGGTGGGTGACCAGTCGGCTAACAGGAGGGCGACCGGTCGGCGACCAAGTGGCGACGATCGGTAGCGACGATCGGGCGACCAGTGGGCTATCAGGTGTGCGATCAGTCGGGTGACAAGCACGGCGACTAGTCAGGCGGCGACCAGTCGGCTAACAGGAGGGCGACCGGTGGGGCGACCAAGTGGGCGACCAGTCAAGCGGCGACCAGTCGGGCGACGAAGTCGACTATCAGGTGGGCGATCAATCGGTAGACAAGCGCGGCGACCATTGGGCGATCAGTTAGATGAAAAGAAGCTTCGGTCTGAACACCTTTTCTTTCAACAGTTCGGGACCGAAACCGAACACAACTCGACACCGCCGTGGGAGACAAAAAAAATTCTTCTGACCTGGACTCCAACTAGAACTAGAATTCAGCAACTCGACACGACGATGCAACCAAAAATTCAATAACGCAATGCACTGGAAAGGAAATTGCAAGGCTCAAATTGTTTTGGTATGGGGAGATCTAATCTGATGGCGCTTCTCTGGACTATAGGAAAGATATCAATCTACTAATCTAGGGTAAAGAATTCTCACCGAGCAACCTGGTTTGCTCTGATACCACTTGATGGCGCCGTGATGGCACTGTGGGTGTCCCGATCTTTCGATGAGAAACACACGATCGATTTGTTGGAGTCGACTTTGACGATCCGACAACACCGTACGACGACGATGCGCCTTAGCAATCGCTAAACCAACTCCAGCGCGTTATTGATCTTGCCATAGGCACGATCAACCTGAACACGAGGTTCAATTCCTGCAAGCAACCGAAGAACAAGCAAGAACAATAGGATAAGCAATCTGAAATTGCGGATAAAACTGGAAGCGAAACAAAGTGGAGTCTTATTGACGATCTTGACAAGGTGGCTATCCAGCACAACTCGCAGGATCAAGTTTGCACTTGGCTAAACTAATCAAATAAAACCCAAAACCCTAAGGAGCCGATGTATGGCTATTTATGAAAGCTAGGGGCGTGGGAATCATGTCCAAAGCAGTAGGATACCAATTACAACTCTATTACAAGGCCCAAAGCCCATGTCTTCTCGGTTTGGAAAAGTGACGCCAATTGTTTTGCAGATTCCCGTCGACTCAGATGGAATTTGGGGATGGGGCCGAATCCGTTGGAAAGAGGACGTCGAAACCTTTCAAACCAGTACTCATAGACCCCAAACACCCTTGTGGATCAAAAGTTATGGTCATTTTAAGTTGATGCTGTCCCAGAGGCCGAATCCGAGTATAACTTGTGCACCGGAAGAATTGGCTTCATGCTTGATGTTTGGGAGTCCTTCTCCTTGGTTCCTAAGGGCAATAAAATCATCACAAGGATTAAATAGCATTCCATTCATTAAATTATTTGTATGCAACCCGAGGAACGGATTCACCTGGTAATTGAATTGACGTGCGCGAGCTCGAGTAATTGGCCCTTGTATGACATTGTTGGTTTCCATTGGGTTTGTAGGTATGGCCGTATTCATGGTAGTGATGTCCTCATCACTTATGCTGAAAATAAACATGTCATTCACATTGCAAGCGAAAATGATGAGTTGAAATTGATGTCTTCTTTATATACATTAGGCTACATTGAATTTGATGTTCCGTGTGATCTGAATTATTTAGAGGAGAGACTTTTTGTACATTCTGATTTATCATGGTTATCTCAAAATATTTTTTATGTTATTGGCAAAAATAGTGAGAAAGGAGAGTATAAAGCGCATCGAGTTTACATTTGTTCATATTTTAAACATCCGTTTGCTATGCAGCAATATCATCAATTTGATAATTGCCATATCACTAATCGTATCATATCAAATACATATGGTTCAGTTTACAAGCCACATAGTAGTTTTCAAGAAAGGGAGTATATGGTTGATAGAAATTCTCGATCCATTGATTTGATTGCAAATGTGTCTATTGCTTTGTTTCCTGTCGTTACTAATATTTTGCAGGACAATATGATGGAGTCGAGGACGATTCTACTTCAAGAAAGGGAGGATGATGAGACCATGCTCATCATGGATAGAACTAACAATACATACATATGGTCATCACCAAGTGTTGCTACAATTATATCAACTGCATGGCTTCATCGACCCCCACCTTGGCCAGGACCATTAAGATGGTGACACTTTATGGCATGCTCTGCGTCATCTACATTGTTTTATCGACCCCCACCATGGCCAGATTAAAAGGTATACTTAGGAGAAAATGATGAGCTTGAGTCGAGGACGACTCAAATGCAAGAAGGGGAGGATGATGAGGACATCACTACTATGGATACGGCCATACCTACATATCAACTTGAAACCAATGATGTAATACAAGGACCAATTACTCGAGCTCGTGCATGTCAATTCAATTACCAGGTGAATGCGTTTCTTGGGTTACATTCAAATATTTTAATGAATGGAATACTATTTAATCCTCGTGATAATTTTATTGTTCTCAGGAACCAAGGAGGCGCCAAGGTCCACGAGCCAGAATATGTTGAATCAAGGAGGCCTACCCATGATGGGCCAATGAGGCGCCAAGGTCCACGGGCCAGAAGATGTTGAAAGAAGGAGGGCCAACCATGATGGGCCAAGGAGGCGCCAAAGCCCATGTGCCAAAACATGTTGAAAGAAGGAGGCCTAACCATGATGGGCCAAGGAGGCTCCAAGGCCCATGGGCCAAAACATGTTGAAATAAGGAGGTCCAACCATGATGGGCCAATGAGGCACTAAGGCCCATCATGGCACCATAGAGGAGGAGGGGGCACCACTCCTTCTCAGGCCAGCCCATGAAGTGGGGGCACCACTCCCTCCCTCCACCGGCCCATGAAGGCCCAAGTTGCATGACTACATGTTTAGTACGACCTTGCTTAGTGTGTAGTTTTTTACTACATCCCTCCACTATATAATAGAGGCAATATGCCACCTAAGAGACTTGAGTTTTGCTTTGTAAATCAGTTTAGCTTTTGCTACTATCCGTGCAAACGCGTGTCGATTAGACCGCCCGCACACGTAATTGCAAGACTCCAAATTTCAGTTTGGAAATTAAATATTCATATTCGCAATTTCAGATTGCTTGTTATCTTGTTCTTGCTAGTTCTTCAATTGCTTGCAGGAACCCGGACCCTCGTGGTCAGGTTGATCACGCACCGGCGAGATCAATAACCCTTTGGAGTTGCTGTATCGGTCGCTAAGGCGCAACGTCCTGGACGGTTGTAGTCGGGCCGCTAACGTTGACTCTCCACAGAAGTCGAGATTTATCCTTCTCATCGAAAGATCGGGACCGTTGTTTCTATCACTGGCTGGCCTGGCCAGCCCAGTTAGAGTTTGGCATGTGGGCTGAAATCTCACAGGCGTCATTTTCTTTTCTTTTCTTTTTTGATTTTTCAATTTTCATCACATGTGAATGGCTCAAAGATGTCTCTAAAATTTGTTTTTTCAAAAACTTTTTATGCCAGAGACCATACAACAATTAATACTAATTTTAGGAATTTTTTCGTTAAATTTTTTCTAAATTTTTTGAAATTTTTGAATTGCAATTTGAATTCTCCTCGAAAACCGACGGCTTTGTATTACTGAGCCGGCGCGGTACGTGCGAAAAAAGCTGTTTTCGCGCGAGAAACCGCGGTTTTGCGAACCCTGGTTGGCACACTGCCTGGATCGGAGCCGTGCCGCCGTTGAACCGTCTTTCCTGGTCACTTCGTCCTCTGGTGCATCACTTCCTCAACTTTTGCGACCACCTTACCGACAGTGGTTGAGTTTTCCGTACTGTTGTGGACCTTGATTCACGTCGGGGTAACTACCGAGCAGAAGATGGCTTCACAGCATGGCTTGAACGACATTGGGGTTTCTTGAGAAGAGAGATACCATAGCATGGGATGAAAAAACTTTGGACGAGAGAAAATAATTTCTTGCTTGTTTTCAAAAGATATACAATGTGTCCTTATATAGAGGATTTCTTCTTGATATTGACTCCCACTCTCCCAACTGACCACGACTGCCTACTTCTCCTGGATTCACCTTATCACCTACCTCTAACCTACTTAGGCTAAACTAAACTTACTAAATATTCTACTTCCTGGACACAAACCTGAGCCTAAGGATATGGACAAAGACATCAATTGACTGACTGACTATCTCTCTAGGGGCAACTGCTGGTTGCTGCTGTCTGTGTTGACCACGGCCTCCTGCTGCTGGATGTCCTGGCCGTGCTGCACACGTGAGACCCGGCATCCACCGTGCCATACAAGCCATGTGTGTACCGCTGCCCTGCTTCTGCATGGCAGTGCTGCTGCTGCCGTCGATGCTCCTGTTGCCTGGGCCCTTGTCCACCACACGTACCGTCTAATTGTCATTATTTTCAAGAATTCCTACTGGCATCGCTGCCAATTTTTCTTGAATCTTGTCCAATTCCAGCATGAATATGTTGCATTTTGGGCCATCAGTGCATATTTCTTTGCCGATGCCAGCCACCTTACTCATTAGCATTGCATATCTGATTGTATTTTCTTAATGGTTTATGCCATGCTTCTCCAAGAATTTTTCCTTGTACAGTTTTAGCTGCTCTTCTTTGAACTTGGGAGTCCATCTGGGCACTATGTATTGCCCTGGTATTTCATTGATTCCAAATTGTGTGAAAAGTCTAAATATGTGGCAGCACAGTATTCCATCTCTTGTAAACTTTGTGCATTGGCATTTGAATGCATTAGGGCTAGGTTCAACTAACACTTCAAATGAATTTCTATCAAACTCTGGGTTCTGGTAGTTGAAGACCTTTTCAAGTCTGTACACTGCTCCTCTTTGTATTTCCCGCACGTTGAATGCTGTAGAATGCAGTAGTTCTGTCTGTACTTTCAGAAATATCTGCCTCGTGTAAATATGTGCTGCGTGTTGTTCTACTGGCTGTAGAATGCAGTAGTTCTACTGGCTGCGTGTAAATATGTTCTCGTGGTTATTATTAATGTTAAAGTCTATAAATATTGGCGTATAAGAAAAGTACAGTATAAATACACAATTAGAAATAAATTTAAACTCTATGCTTAATATTTTAACACAATAAATAGAATAGAATATATCACATCCAAAACTACATAGGAATTTCGGTTTTGGATAAAGATTGTATATCCTGCTTACAACAGCGAAAAACAATGAAAGAAGGTTAGAAATAAATATATGGAGGACCGAGCGTTGGCTCGGTGGCCAAGTGCGTGCAGTGGCGCGTAGGTCACCCGGGTTCGAGCCCGGGTGCTCGCTGGCTGGACTATTTTTGCTTGTGTGTGTGTGTGTGTGCGCGCGTGTGTGTGGTGTGTGTGGGGGGTGCGTGCGTTCACGTCTGTAGCTCAGCAGTTGCTCTCTCCTTCTTTACAGAATTGCCAGAGCTCCTGGTCAAAATTCAAAAAAAAAGAAATAAATATATGGCCTATTAGCTAAAATCATAAAGAGTATTGTATGCCATTGGCCCAGAGTTTAACTAACAAACCAACAATTGAAAACCCACATGAAAGGCCTGAGTACGGCCTTGACTCTAATACGTCATCATTGCCGAAAGTAAATGTAACCAAACGACAGTCCTCTTCATCATCATCTAAATAAGAATTAACAAGCAAGGGTGAGTGCATTTGTACCCAGCAAGACTTGTAGCATATCACAAATTTATAAGTAAATGTTTGGCTATGTCAAAAGAAAAGGCTACTAAGTTCTTTTGCATAAGGCATGATTTAATCATGAATATCAAAAAATAGATTAGAAACAAAATTTGTAAAGAGCAGTTGACAAGTACAAAGATAACAAGTAAATGTAGCATAAATGTAAACAACTTACAATCCTTCATGATTATGTTTATCGATCCGTTCCCTACCATCTCTTGGCATAAAATCTGAAAATGAACCTTCAACAAGTTCTTCCAATTCAACCCTTTTTTATTAAAAACACAAAACTCTAACTAGTGTCAATGTACCAAATCTCTCATAACCGCGAGCACAGCTTTTTGAAAAGTTTTACACTGCAGATGCGTACATCTTTACCCACACCTAAATCTAATCTTGCACCAGCTCGATGATGTTTGACTATTCCTATGGTGGCGGAAGACATTTGTACTCTATATACCAATGACAGTTAATCCCTATCGCATCCCCACTTCCCCCGTAGCAAGGCATACCATTGTATTGGTATGTGTTGAACCCTCACCTTCTATGTGGACACAACTACGAGCAAACCTACCTGGATTTCCCATACTACTACAGCCTTCTAATGTGCAAAGCTAGACCCAAGTAACTTAATAGGTTAAGGGCACCCCATAATAGAACTTGTGGCTGCATGGAATATCATGGATTATACAACACTATGTTCGGTCCTTAATCTGACCCAACCGAGAGCTCTCCCCCTGTACTACATGCAAGTGCATCCCTCGCATTCAGGCTATTGCATTATCTAGCCCACGTCAAACCATAGTTTTTAGTTTTGCTTTTATATTAAAATACCATAAGCCACTTTTTTTATATGCCCAAAATTCCATTCTTGAACAAATAGTATAACCGATCATTTGTTCTCCCACTTATATAGTATGACTAAGCAAATGCATATTTATTCGAATATACCTAAATTTGACATTATTAAATGTCTAAGCCTACCTTAGGGTTATTAAGGTTGACATATCAATATTTATTAAGTAAATTCCATGAATTGAGAGGAATATCTATGGGTACTCACAATTTAGCATATTTATTGAAAATATGCACATGCATACATAGATTGATAAAACAACATAATTTAAATAAAATAATAGGATCAATATGATCAAAGGGGGTGCTTACCTTACTTGTTGAACACTTGGTCTTGCTTTAGTTGATCGGAGTACCAATTACGTCATCTAATCCTGAATCTCTCGTATGGCTCCACGATTCACAAGTACCCTCCAATGTCAATATAACATACAAACAAACAAATCCAAAGTTACTATCTTCGGGTACAAACAATATATATACACACACACATACATATACAAGCATTATACAAGAGGGGTCGTGCATATGAGAATGATGCATACGAGAACTATGCATATGAGAAGGATGTAAGAGCCAACTTAAAACTCATAGGACAACCACTCACTACTATAGAAAGGCTTATATTAGACGCATCATCATAGATAGTTTTAAAAAATTGTCTGCATTACAGCTAATCACATACAGTTTTGCTAGTACGACCATCAAACTTACTGGATATTATATATATCGTTCTAGGGTTTTAGCTCACCGCATCAACTACCTCAAATTTTTCCTCTCCCTTGAGATCTTCAGCGGACAGGAAGGAGGTCGTGGGCGTGGACGTGGTCGAGGGTTGGTCCGAGGCAAGGTGGTTGAGGGTGTTACCGTGAAGGCAACCTCACTGGTGAGCAGGAAGGTCATAGTGGCAATGTAGTCGGACGAGGACGGGGCGAACGGTGTGGTGAGTTCAGGGGTGAGCAAGGCGACCATCGAGATGTGGCGTGAGGCCGAGGTAGCATGGGCCTTGTCCATGCCTGGCAACCACCTGCTGGGCATGGTGGCCTAGTTGAGGAGCGCGGAGCCATTGGGCTTTGCCAGGGCCGCGAGGAAGTAGTGGCGCCAAAGTCAGCGGAGGCGAAGGTGCTTGCTGCTGAGGTGGAGAGGAGGATGACGGTGATGGGGGTGGGAAAGGGGTTGTCATCCTTGGTGCAAGTCACCGACAAGGAGATCTTCCATTACTATGTAGTTGTGAGCTCTTTCTCTCACTCTTTATGTGTGTTTGCGCTTGTGTATATGTGTTCAGGCAACATACAACTAGCAAACCTGATGTTTATCCCTAATAATTGGCCAATTAGTCACTTGAAATATTAGCCACACCATATCTTCTTCTTATCGCTGTAGTACCTGGTGCAATAGCCTACTACCTTACTGGTCTACAAAAAGGAATTGACCATTTTGTGTATTTTACACTTGTGCTATGTTCATGCATAATGCTAGTTGAAGGCCTAATGATGATCGTAGTGACTATCATCCCAGATTTCCTGATGGGGATCATCACAGGTGCTGGAATACAAGTTGTCATGATTCTTACCAATTGTTTCTTCCAACTTCCTAACAATCTTCCAAAGATAGTATGGAAGTATCCAGTGTACTACATCTCCTTTCATAAGTATGCACTCCAGGGATTTTACAAGACTGAGTTCACCGGCTTGGTCATCAAATGCAACCAAGAAGGTCAAAAAACAATTAGTGGTGAATCATGGCCGCCACTTCGGTGCCACATCCTCGCCACTTCGTAGCCCCGAGCCCACACGGCGACCACGTCGGCTGTGCCGTGTAAGCGCCGCGTGGCAGCCGCGTCCACACCGCGTAGCGACCAGGTCAGCCCTAAGCCGTAGCCCTCCCGGTGAACTCGGTTCACCGTGAACTAAGCCGCTGACATGTGGACCCCATGTGTTAGCCAGTTTTCCTTTTCTTTTTCTCAATTTTCAGAAAATGCCGAAAAGCCTAGCCAATCACAGTGTGCCACGTGTCTCCCTTATTTCTGTATTTTTAAACTTCCGAGGGCCTGTTCTCCTCCATTCGAGCTCCGATTCCAGTTATTCAAATTTCTAAATTCATCTAAATTCAAGCCCTACCTTTCAGAACCATTTATTTTATTTTTTTAATTTTATTTGTATTTATTTTATTTATTTATTCTCGTTTAGCGTGTAGACAACGTCGCCGAAGTTCAAGCAATTCAACAGTCGGAGGTAGAACCTGTGGGAGGCATCGAAGGCAAGTCTTCCTTGATCATGTTGAGCCCATGTTTATAAAATGAATATGTTATTTCAAATTATGCATGCTTACTTTTATGCAATTTATTTCAAATATAGTCTTAAGGTTTAGTTGAATTCCTGAACTTGTTATGACTCCTTTGATTTTGATAATTGTGAACCTTTGCCACCTTAGATGATATTAGTTATCTTATTTGGTGATAACTAGTAGTGTAGCATGGGAAGGTAGAATTGCTTAGTCCAGTATAAACGTTTCGGTATTCTGCCATTATGGAAATCATTTCAAACATTGTTTAAACTCTATTGTGAAGTTGCGGCAATTAGTGCTGCTGTTGTTATTTAAATGAAACAAAAGTGGAAAAAATGATTTAGACTGGGGCGGATGGATGTTTGGTGGATGCTGGATGCACGGGAATGTTTTGGTAAGGTGAAAGTTCCGCCCTAGTCAATTAAGGACCAAAGCGTGTGTTACTTTGGACCGAGCACTACCGTACAACCACATGTCTATATGGGTATGACCTGGCTAAGTAATTTGCGCGTCTCATTATTGGCTTCACCATTGGGTGGAATGCGGTGCCGGATGGAGACACTCGCAAGATGCAAGAAGGGTCTTCTGTACTAGGTGGCTAGAACCCTAACAACGGTGAAACCTTAGCGGGCGAAGTTGATAATAAGTTTGTGCATTGTAAAGGCCTTATCATGATTTCTCCGTCGCACACCAAAAGAAGTGATGTAACTTTGGGTGTCCCGATCTTTCGATGAAAATGATAACCTTCGATTTGGGTGGAGACGACTTTGACGATCCATCTACAATGTACAATAACGATGCGCCTTAGCAATCGCTAAACCAACTCCAGAGGGTTATTGACCTTGCTGTGAGCACGATCAACCTAATCACGAAGATCAATTCCTGCAAGCAATCAAAGAACAAGGCAAAAGCAATCTAAAATTGCAAATATAGATGAAGTATAGAAAAAGTTGGGGTTCCGATACAAGGAGCTTGTTAGGCGGCCGTTGAGCACGTCTAAAAGACTCAAAATAGTAGCAAAAGGCTAAACTATCAAATAACCAAAACCCAAGTTATTTTGGGGGACTCCCTAGTTATATATAGGAGAAATAGGAGGCCAAAACCGTGCTAGGGGCGTCCAAAGCACAATTATGGCCGAGTAGGACTCCTATTCCTAGTTTGACTCGAATTTGGAAAGATGACCAAAATTGTTTTGCAGATTCTCGTTGACTCGTAAGGAATTTTGACATGAGGCCGGATCCGTTGGAAAGAGGACGATGAAACCTTTCAAACCAGTACTCATAGACCCCAAACACGCTTGTGGATCAAAAGTTATGGTCATTTTAAGTTGGTGCTGTACCGGAGGCCGAATCCGAGTTGAAGTTGTGCACCGGAAGAATTGGCTTCATGCTTGACTTTTGGGAGTCCTTCTCCTTGGTTCCTAAGGACAATAACATCATCACAAGGATTAAATAGCATTCCATTCATTAAATTATTTGTATGCAACCCGAGGAACGCATTCACCTAGCAATTGAATTAACGTGCGCGAGCTCGAGTAATTGGCCATTTTATTACATTGTTGGTTTCAATTGGGTTTGTAGGCATGGCCGTATCCATGGTAGTGATGTCCTCATCATCCCCCCTTTGATGAGGACATCACTACCATGCATACGGCCATACTTACAAACCCAATGGAAACCAACAATATCATACAAGGGCCAATTACTCGAGCTCGGGCACGACAATTCAATTACCAGGTGAATGCGTTCCTCGGGCTGCATACAAATAATTTAATGAATGGAATGCTATTTAATCCTTGTGATGATTTTATTGTCCTTAGGAACCAAGGAGAAGGACTCCCAAACGTCAAGCATGAAGCCAATTCTTCCGGTGCACAAGTTCAACTCGGATTCGGCCTCCGGGACAGCACCAACTTCAAACGACCATAACTTTTGATCCACAAGGGTGTTTGAGGTCTATGAGTACTGGTTGGAAAGGTTTCGACGTCCTCTTTCCAACAGATCCGACCCCATCCCCAAATTCCGTCCGAGTCAACGGGAATCTGCAAAACAATTGGCGTCACTTTTCCAAATCGAGAAGACTTGGGCTTTGGGCCTTGTAATAGAGTTGTAGTTGGTATCCTACTGCTTTGGACGTGTTTCCCACGCCCCTACCTCTTATAAATAGCCAGACATCGGCTCCTTAGGGTTTTGGGTTTTATTTGATTAGTTTAGCCAAGTGCAAACTTGATCCTGCGAGTTGTCTTTGGCCGACCACCTTGTCAAGATCGTCAATAAGACTCCACTTTGTTTCGCTTCGATTTTATCCGCAATTTCAGATTGCTTATCCTATTGTTCTTGCTTGTTCTTCGGTTGCTTGCAGGAATTGAACCTCGTGTTCAGGTTGATCGTGCCACGGCAAGATCAATAACTACCGGAGTTGGTTTAGCGATTGCTAAGGCGCATCGTCGTCAGACGGTGTAGTCGGATCGTCAAAGTCGACTCTAACAAATCGATCGTGGTGTTTCTCATCGAAAGATCGGGACACCCATATTGCCATCACGGCGCCATCAAGTGGTATCGAGCAAACCAGGTTGCTCGGTGAGAATTCTTTACCCTAGATTAGTAGATTGATATCTTTCCTATAGTCCAGAGAAACGCCATCGATTGGATCTCCCCATACCAAAACAATTTGAGCCTCGCATTTTCCTTTCGATTACCTGCGTTATTGAATTTTTGGTTGCATCGTCGTGTCGAGTTGCTGAATTCTAGTCTAGTTGGAGTCCAGGTCGAAGCGGTTTCGAGTTGTATTCGGTTTCGAAGTTGTGTTCCGTTCGGTCCCGAATCGTTGAAAAAAAAAAAAGAAGAAAAGGTGTTCGGACCAAAGTTTTCTTTTCTCCGATCGTCGCTACCGACCGTCGCCCACCTGTTAGCCGATCGTCGCCTCCCGATCGTCGCCGCTTGATCGATCGTCTACTTGGTCGTCCGACCACCGCCCTCTGTTAGCCGATCGTTGCCTCTCGATCGTCGCCTCCGATCGTCGCTACCGATCGTCGCCACCTGATCGTCGCCCACTGTTAGTCGATCGTCGCTGCCTGATCGTCGCCCACTGTCGCTCGATCGTCGGCGCCGATCGACGCCACTGGCCGCCGATTGGTCACACGATCGTCTTCCGCCGCATAGCACTTGAAAGAAAAGCGAGTCGGATCGTTCATAAAAAAAAAAAAAAAAAAAAAAAAAAAAAAGAGTGCAGAGCAGATCCGAAAATTTTATGTGCTAAACCTGTTTTCACAAGATCACGATCTTTTGAGATAGTTCCCTTCTTTCGCGAATTTTTTTGCGCTGATTTTTTTATCTGCTGCGGAACTGCGATCGCCGACCACGATTTTGAGTCACGATCCTTGCTAGCCTCGAGTCAGCAACTAGTGACTAGACGTTGAACAATTCTTCAATTTTGCATTCACCGATTGGATTATTGCTAACCTTTGCTACTAAATTAAGCCTGTCCAAGCTCCACTTTCTACCGTCTGGGCGTTCGATCCCTTGGCAATCGCTCTACACAAACTTCGGAGAACCTTTGACAACGCTAACGGCCGACAACGCCTCTGCATTGTAAGAACTTGTAAGAACTTGGGTCATAGGCTTGAGCGCTTGAGAGACTTGCCACCTAGTAGTTGATAGGAACATTATACTTGTGGTTTTGTTTCCTTGTCATCAACTAACCATGTCGGTGACGAGTTCATTTCATCACTCTCCACGAACCAAGGGCATCATTGCTCACTTCCAAAAGATGACGAGGAAGCCACCGATGGTCTTAGCGAGGATGTACGGCTCACTAATGAGCGTATGTCAATGCAAGAAGACCGTCTCGGATCTATCGAGGCTGCTCGAGGAGTTGTTAACGCTAATCTTGCTACTATTTTGTCTAGACTTGATAAGCTTGCAGTCTTGCCGGAACTTCCAGTCCTCCACCTCATCTTCTAAGCAACAAAATGGCATACTACATGCTCGGTACATGTTGATGATGATTCCCTAGATAAGGTTAAATTCGCCATTCCACCTTTTAATGGTCATTATGATCCCGATGCCTATATTAAATGGGAGATAGCAGTAGACAAAGAATTTGGCAAGTATGATTTGTCTGAAAATGAAAAGATTAGGATTGCTGCTAGTGTGCTAAATGAATATGCATTAACATGGTGGAAACATATTTGTAGGAAAGAGAGAAAACCTGAAAATTGGAAGGCCATGAAATGACTTATGAGAATTGTTTATGTTACTGAATATCATTATGAATATTTGTATACTAGACTCCAATGCTTGAAACAAGGAAATAAGTGCGTTAAGGAATACTATGAACGATTGCAAAATCATTTGTTGCGTTGTGGTTTAGTTGAAGGTGAAGAAGCAACAGAGCTTAGGTTCATACGTGGACTTAATCAAGAAATTCAGGATGCTCTTATTGATGAAACATATAGTTCTCTTTCAGAATTGGTTGTATGTGCTTGTAGAGTTGAAAATATGCTTGCTGAATCCTTGAAAGAATCATTAGCTTCATTTGAGGCGCCCATTGTTGCACCTTCTTTTGTAGCTAACATTTTGCAGAAAAGTGAGCACCATCGAGAGAATGATGTAGAAGTGCATATGGAGAAAGAACTGATCAAGATTACTACCCCATGTGTAAGTGAAGAGATAATAGTTGAAGAAACACCTACAACAAATTGATGAGAACTTACAAGGTAATATAACAGGTATGGACTTTACACATGGAGAAAATAATTTTGAAGAGCTAAAACTATCCACAAATCATGCTATCATAGAGCAACTAATAATGGAACCAATTGCTGATTTTGCTTTGTTACAAGATGATTTGCTTGCTATTTCTTGTGATAAAGAAGAGTTGTGTGATAATACTTCACTTATATCCATGACACAACTAGCAAATGGACATGTCACTTTTGTTAACACACTAGACACTTATGCTGAAAACAAACATGTCATTCACATCATAAGCGAAAATGATGAGTTGAAATTGATGTCTTCTTTATATATATTAGGCTACATTAAATTTGATGTTCCATGTGATCTGAATTATTTAGAGGAGAGCCTTTTTGTACATTCTGATTTGTCATGGTTATCACGAAACATCTTTTATGTTATTGGCAAAAATAGTGAGAAAGGAGAGTATAAAGCACATCGAGTTTACATTTGTTCATATTTTAAACCTCCGTTTGCAATGCAACAATGTCATCAATTTAATAATTGCCATATCACTAATCATGTCAGACCAAGTACATTTGGTTCCATTCACAAGTCACATGATAGTTTTCAAGAAAGGGAGAATACGGTTGATAGAAATTCTCGATCCATTGATTTCATTGCAAATGTGCATATTGCTTTGTTTCCTGTCATTACTAACATTTCACAGGACAATATGATGGAGTCGAGGACGACTCCACTTCCAGAAAGGGAGGATGATGAGACCATGCTCATCATGGACAGAACTAACACTGCATACATATGGTCATCACCAAGTATTGCTACTGATTATATCAAGCGCATGGTTTCATCGACCCCCACCTTGGCCAGGACCGTTAAGTTGGCGACACTTCACGGCATCCTCTACTGTATACAACTACTACGATGGCTCCATCTGCATGGCTTTATCGACCCCACCTTGGCCATCCTTCTACATCTTCGTCGGTTCAAGGACCATTGACTCGAAATGGAGCCCGTCAAATGAATTATCAGATCTAAAGACAAACTTGGGAGAAGATGATGAACTTGAGTCGAGGACGACTCAAATGCAAGAAGGGGAGGATGATGAGGACATCACTACCATGCATACGGCCATACTTACAAACCCAATGGAAACCAACAATATCATACAAGGGCCAATTACTCGAGCTCGGCACGACAATTCAATTACCAGGTGAATGCGTTCCTCGGGCTGCATACAAATAATTTAATGAATGGAATGCTATTTAATCCTTGTGATGATTTTATTGTCCTTAGGAACCAAGGAGAAGGACTCCCAAACGTCAAGCATGAAGCCAATTCTTCCGGTGCACAAGTTCAACTCGGATTCGGCCTCCGGGACAGCACCAACTTCAAACGACCATAACTTTTGATCCACAAGGGTGTTTGAGGTCTATGAGTACTGGTTGGAAAGGTTTCGACGTCCTCTTTCCAACGGATCCGACCCCATCCCCAAATTCCGTCCGAGTCAACGGGAATCTGCAAAACAATTGGCGTCACTTTTCCAAATCGAGAAGACTTGGGCTTTGGGCCTTGTAATAGAGTTGTAGTTGGTATCCTATCGCTTTGGACGTGTTTCCCACGCCCCTACCTCTTATAAATAGCCAGACATCGGCTCCTTAGGGTTTTGGGTTTTATTTGATTAGTTTAGCCAAGTGCAAACTTGATCCTGCGAGTTAGCCGATGACCCACCTTGTCAAGATCGTCAATAAGACTCCACTTTGTGTCGCTTCAGCTTTATCCGCAATTTCAGATTGCTTATCCTATTGTTCTTGCTTGTTCTTCGGTTGCTTGCAGGAATTGAACCTCGTGTTCAGGTTGATCGTGCCCACGGCAAGATCAATAACCCGCTGGAGTTGGTTTAGCGATTGCTAAGGCGCATCGTCGTCGTACGGTGTAGTCGGATCGTCAAAGTCGACTCTAACAAATCGATCGTGTGTTTCTCATCGAAAGATCGGGACACCCATATTGCCATCACGGCGCCATCACCCTTCTTGCATTTGAGTCGTCCTCGACTCAAGTTCATCATCTTCTCCCAAGTATGGCTTTAGATCTGATAATTGAGTTGACGGGCTCGAGCTCGAGCCAATGGTCCTTGAACCGACGAAGATGTAGAAGGATGGCCAAGGTGGGGGCCGATAAAGCCATGCGGATGGAGCCATCGTAGTAGATGTATATGATGTAGAGGATGCCGTGAAGTGTCGCCAACTTAATGGTCCTGGCCAAGGTGGGGGTCAATGAAACCATGCAGTTGATATAATTGCAGCAACACTTGGTGATGACCATATGTATGCAGTGTTAGTTCTGTCCATGATGAGCATGGTCTCATCATCCTCCCTTTCTTGAAGTGGAGTCGTCCTCGACTCCATCATATTGTCCTAGAAAATGTTAGGAGCGACAGGAAACAAAGCAACATGCACATTTGCAATCAAATCAATGGATCGAGAATCTCTATCAATCATATACTCCCTTTCTTGAAAACTATCATGTGACTTGTACGTTGAACCAAAAGTACTTGATATGACATGATTAGTGATATGGCACTTATCAAATTGATGACATTGTTGCATAACAAGCGGAGGTTTAAAATTTGAACAAATGTAAACTCGATGCGCTTTATACTCTCCTTTCTCACTATTTTTGGCAATAACATGGAAAATATTTCGCGATAACCAGGACAAATCAGAATGTACAAAAAGTCTCTCCTCTAAATAATTCAGATCACATGTACCATCAAATTCAACGTAACCTAATGTATCTAAAGAAGACATCAATTTCAACACATCATTTTCGCATGTGAGGTGAATGACATGATTATTTTCAGCATAAGTGTCTAGTGTGTTAACAAAAGTGACATGTCCATTCGCTAGTTGTGTCATGGATATAAGTGAAGTATTATCACACAAGTCTTCTTTATCACAAGAAATAGCAAGCAAATCATCTTGTAACAAAGCAAAATCAACAATTTGTTCCACTAATAGTTGCTCTACGATAGCATGATTTGTGGATAGTTTTAGCTCTTCAAAATTATTTTCACCATATGTAAAGTCCATACCTGTTACATTACCTTGTAAATTCTCATCAGCTGTTGTAGGCGTTTCTTCAACTATTATCTCTTCACTTACACATGGGGTAGTACTGATCGTTTCTTTCTCCATATGCTCTTCTACATCATTCTCTCGATGGTGCTCACTTTTCTGCAAAATGTTAGCTACAAAAGAAGGTGCAAGAATGGGCGCCTCAAATGAAGCTAATGATTCTTTCAAGGATTCAGCAAGCATATTTTCAACTCTACAAGCACATACAACCAATTCTGAAAGAGAACAATATGTTTCATCAATAAGAGCATCCTGAATTTCTTGATTAAGTCCACGTCTGAACCTAAGCTCTGTTGTTTCTTCACCTTCAACTAAACCACAACGCAACAAATGATTTTGCAATCGTTCATAGTATTCCTTAACGCACTTATTTCCTTGTTTCAAGCATTGGAGTCTAGTATACAAAAATTCAGTATGATATTCAGGAACATAATCAATTCTCATAAGTCTTTTCATGGCCTTCCAATTTTCAGGTTTTCTCTCTTTTCTACAAATATGTTTCCACCATGTTAATGCATATTCATTTAGCACACTAGCAGCAATCCTAATCTTTTCATTTTCAGACAAATCATACTTGCCAAATTCTTTGTCTACTGCTATCTCCCAATTAATATAGGCATCAGGATCATATTGACCATCAAAAGGTGGAATGTGGAATTTAACCTTACATAGGAGATCATCATCAACATGTACTTGAGCATGTAGTACGCCATTTTTGCTGCTTGGAAGACGAGGTAGAGGACTAGAAGTTCCTGGGGAAGTTCCTGCAAGCGTATCAAGTCTAGACAAATATAGTAGTAAGAGTAGTTTTAGCGATCCCTTGTGCGACATCGATGGATCTGAGAAGGTTCTCTTGCGATGACCTACGCTCAGAGTGAGCAACAATTCCCTTGGTGCGAGGAGAGTGATGCAGGGAGCCCTCGTCACCTGACATGGGTTAGTAGAAGACAAGAAAATAAAATCACAAGTATAATGTTTCTATCATCTACTAGGAGGTGGTGGCAAGTCTCTCAACACTCAAGCGTATCACCAAAGCTCTTACAAGTTCTTACTTTGCAGCAGGTGTTGCCGGCCGTTGGCGTGGTCAAAAGTTCTCCGAAGCTTGGATAAAGCGATTGCTAAGGGACCGAACAAAAGTACGAGGTTGGATGTGGAGCTTGGATAGGCTATATTTATTTCCTATGCAATCTTATAATTCTAGTTATTGTAATGATAAATAATGATCCAAACTAGAATTCACAAGCCCTAGTTGCCGATCTCAAAGATATAAGTGAATTTGAAGGCAACACACACGCAAAGATAATGGCACTTATGCAATCAAGGAATGAGCTATAAAATATAAGTGATGCACCAAAAGCTCTATTCCACAAGTTGTAGAGAGACGCTAACTTATTGCTTTGAAAAAGTAAAAAGGGCACAAGATTGCTCACTAATTAATAAATTGCACAATATAAAAAGTAACAAACACAAATTAGGGATTTGCTCAATGTAGTGCGACCGGCCACAATTTTCTTTTTCTTTTCCTTTTTTTTGTTTTTGGCCTTTTGGCTCTTTCTCTTTTCTTTCTTTTGGTGACTTTCGGTCAACACTAGTATGAACAAAGTTTTGAAATCCCTAACTCGGTGTCACAAGATAATATGATATGATAAATGAAGATTATGCAATGTATCAAGTAGAGCAGCCCTAAGCAATATCAACAAGCTAGTCTCAAATAGGATCAAAGTGTTCACAAAGGATGAATTGGTTCTCAAAGGTAGGTGTACTGATGTTTTTCTAGGGCAGTAGACTTGTCGCCTAGATTAATGTTTGAAGATCGCCAAATTTGATTGGTTGACTGTGGAAGGAATTGAAGCTTATATCCTTAGCTTTTAATAGAGTGCAAGAACACAAAAATCCGAGTTCGTATGTGAAAGTTATGCTTGAAATACCAAACTGGACAGAATTGAAGGATTGAAGCTACGCGATGGAAAAGAAAGATCAGCAACTAAAACATGGACTCTAATGGATGAAAACCTAACAAAACTCACTAAAATAACAGATTGAAACTAAAGGTTGAATTTTTGTGGAGTAGTTTTCAATTTAGGACAGAAATCAAAAACTAACCTATGGCACTGATATTCCCACCGATCAACTGAAGCTCTGATACCACTTGATGTAACATTGGGTGTCCCGATCTTTCGATGAGAGTGATAACCTTCGATTTGGGTGGAGATGACTTTGAAGATCCGACTACAACGTACAATGACGATGCGCCTTAGCAATCGCTAAACCAACTCCAGAGGGTTATTGACCTTGCTGTGAGCACGATCAACCTGATCACGAAGATCAATTCCTGCAAGCAATCGAAGAACAAGCAAGAACAAGGCAAAAGAAATCTAAAATTGCAAATATAGATGAAGTATAGAAAAGTTGGGGTTTCGATACAAGGAGCTTGTTAGGCGGCCGTTGAGCACGTCTAAAAGACTCAAAATAGTAGCAAAAGGCTAAACTATCAAATAACCAAAACCCAAGTTATTTTGGGGGACTCTCTAGCTATATATAGGAGAAATAGGAGGCCAAAACTATGCTAGGAGCGTCCAAAGCACAACCATGGCCGAGTAGGACTCCTATTCCTAGTTTGACTCGGATTTGGAAAGATGACTGAAATTGTTTTGCAGATTCCCATTGACTCGTAAGGAATTTGGACATGAGGCTGGATCCGTTGGAAAGAGGAGGACGAAACCTTTCAAACCAGTACTCATAGACCCCAAACACCCTTGTGGATCAAAAGTTATGGTCATTTTAAGTTGGTGCTGTCCCGGAGGCCGAATCCGAGTTGAAGTTGTGCACCGGAAGAATTGGCTTCATGCTTGACTTTTGGGAGTCTTTCTCCTTGGTTCTTAAGGACAATAACATCATCACAAGGATTAAATAGCATTCCATTCATTAAATTATTTGTATGCAACCCGAGGAACGCATTCACCTGTCAATTGAATTGACGTGCGCGAGCTCGAGTAATTGGCCCTTTTATTACATTATTGGTTTCAATTGGGTTTGTAGGCATGGCCTTATCTATGGTAGTGATGTCCTCATCAAGAAGTGTGCATGTCAACAAGAGACGATCATATCTTGTGGGTAAAGTTGTACATACTATGTAGAGTTAAAACTACTTAAGTAACCGTGCCCACGGTCAAGGGCAGGCAATGTACGCTTTCACATTGTTGATTTTATGGTTTTTCTTTAAATGAAAATAATGCTTTGGGAATCCGTGAGCGGATGGAACTCTCGGGTTCCCATGGTCAAGGGCAGGCAATGTACGCTTTCACATTGTAGATTTTATGGTTTTGCTTTAAATGAAAATGATGCTTTGGGAATCTGTGAGTGGATGGAATTCTCGGGTCATTAGTTGATAGTGGAATCCGGGAGTGGATGAAACTCACGAATTGTGGTTTGGCGGTTGGAGCCAATATGGTGATTGGAACCTTTTAGTTGTCATATTAAATTAAACGTCTACAACTTTATTTGTCAAATGATGCTTTGTGAAACTACTAATGGTATTTAAAGTTAAACATTGCTTTATGCTAAATGAACCATATTATGCCTTCATTTGTTCAGCTTGCATATAGTTATCATGCATTAAGTTTCCAAGGCTTGCGAGTACGGTTGTGCACTCACCCTTGCAAAATATCCCCTTTTTCCACGGAGGAGTGTGCAAAAGTAGAAGGTGACTACGAGTACTATGCTTGTGGTTTCGATGAAGGAGATCCGGAATCAGGGGTGGAAGCAGTGTGTATTACCGGGTGTCACAAGACACCGGGTTAAAAAAATTTTTAGCATATATTAGTTCATATATAGTATACATATAGTATACATGAACCCCCTTAATTCAGTTCTTGTGACACCGGGAGGCAAATAACAGGTTACATGGTGAAGTAGTGAATCCTGATCATTTTCCCTCTAGTTCCGCCCCTGTCCAGAATTCTAGGATGCGCACCCCAGTCGATTGCCTGTTGAGCACATGGATGGGGACTATCTCGCGCACTATTTATTTTGTTTCCGCTGCTACTTTATTGAACTCAAGCCATGCGATTGTTTATTTGTAATTGTTGGCCATAAAGTTGGTACTTTTTATTTGAGTTTTATTATTACTTGATATGTGATATGGATGTGTTACATCACTGTTTCCACTGTGTGCACTAGCTTGATCCAGAAATAGTGCAGTTATACACAAAGGGTTTTGATATGGGAATCCGGTCCTAACACCCTGTTACAACTGCTGCTCAGACCAAGGTTCACCTTATCATTTCTACGATTTTCGAATGAACAGTAAAATTCGATAATCACAAAAATCGAGCCGAAAATCAGTCGAAAATCGAAAAAAAATCGAACAAATTCAAAAACCAAATTTTTTGAAAAAAATTCAAATATCATGGAAAATCGACGATTATTGGTGGAAAATCGACAGCCATGTAGATTTTTTTTGTGTGGTCGGCTTTTGTAGCGATTTTCGACGATTTTTGACGAAAATCGATCAATTTCCACCGATTTTCGACACGTAAAATTTTTTAAATTTTTGAATTTTTTTTGAACCGGACCGGTTTATCAACTGGTTTTTGATATTCAGCGATACGGGCGAAAATCGCGCGAAATCGTCGATTTTGTGAACCCTGGCTCAGACACTAGCTACTGCATTTCCTCCCATCTTTGATGAAACCTCCTACCCGCTGTTGGCTCATGATGCTGTTCCATCTGTAAAAAAGTAGTAACGTATCCTTGGCTTATGTCTCCTGTGGATTTGGGAATTTGCTGCTGTCCAAATTTACTCTCTGCATACCACATGTTCGCTGCAAAATTCTGAAATTACCATAAGTTTCAGCTTTCTTGACGTGTATATTGTCAGTTCAGTAGCACATAGAGTTCCAATCAGCAAAAAGTTGAGTGAAATTCATCCCTTTCCATCATGTCAGTTTTGTACAAAAGTTGTCTTCAGTTTTCTTGACTTGTGTTCACTTTTAGAATTGTAGTTGTCTTCAGTTTAGCAGCACAAGTGCTTTTTCAGTCCACAACCACAAGAGGATATATGTGCTGTGCAGAACTAGTCCAAGACTCCAAAGTGTATAGTGTTCACGGCCTCCGCTCCATGACATACACAAATAATTAGCGTTTGCATTTCGGCATTCAGTTTGGAGCAGTTCGACTGTGTGGTCAACCCTGAAATTGAGGGGATCCAGTCTACTGAGATGATACCTGCTGCATTCTGTTCTTCACTTTGCACATCACCTTCCATCTTGTGGCCATGGTGAACTTGGTTGCCCAGGTTTGAATTTGCTGAACTTGTGTTGAATCAGATGCTAATCAGCATTGGATGAATACTGTTTCGAGGGTAAGCCAGCAACTGAGAACTGGTCAACATTTACTTTTAGCAAAATTACTAGAATAAGAAATTGGGGAAGGCTAACGCTTTTAGTTTCCAGACACGCAAGACAAAAAGCAATTTCTTTTAAAGCAGGAAGTGCAGAGTCTTTTCGAAAAAAAGAAAAGAAGATAAAGCATGAACTGATATATGGTTGGGATGACCAGCACAAATTATAGTAAAATGTCATTCGCTATGTTTAAAAACAATCTTTTTGAAAGTTGCATAAATATTGAAGCATGAATGAAGAATAGACGGTAATCACTTACCTCTTCATTTGCTTCGAGATTTGTGCAACTTGTATTAGGAGAAAAAAATATAGAAGCACCGCTCAAAACAATATCATTGGCTAAACAGATTGCTCTCATGTTTTTCAATCATTTTGATTCTGGAGGCGCCCCAAGGCGACGCTGGAGGCGAAACCCGGTCTCCAGCAGAGGGTGCCCCCACCTCTTCGTCTTCGCCGCCGCCGCTGGTAGCCGACGGCGACGGCGGGGCCTTTCACAGCTTCCTTTCCTCCCAAACTCTTCTATCTCTTCTTTCAAGTTGCTAAGCGACAGTCGTCGACGCGTCTATCCTCTTCGTTGCCGAGCTCGAGTCCATGTGGCGACGAGCGGCGGAGGTGGTGTAGCTGGTGGCGAAGCTCCTCAAAGACCATCGTGTGTGCTAGCTAGGGCACAAGATCAAGGCAATGCAGCTGCAAATCTAGGGTGTTTCACTCGAGATCCGTATGATTCGGGCGTCAACGGCCGAAGCACATCTGTGAGCAGCGCCGATGAGGTGATTGTCGCGGTGTGGAGTGTCAATGCAGGTGTGAGCCATTGAGAAGGGCTCGGCGGTGCATACTCGTGGTCAGATCTATCCGGATCCACCCAAGTACTACCCCTTTTCGGCGTCAGGAGCGACGGTCCGACGCAGGGGTAGAGGGTGGAGGGAGTTTCTGGCTGAGCGACGTGCCTGCTTCGAGAGCAATGCGGGGGTTGACGTTGACAGCGAGGTGGTCGAAGGATGCACATCGACCCTGCCATTGTTGAGGAGGTCATGATGGATGGATCGACGAGCTCGAAGCGTGTTTCCTTCCCGGCACCAGACTGCGGGAGGAAGCGAAAGAGGGACGAGCCCGATCAGGACCAGCAAGAGGAGGAAGGGGGGCGTCATCGGGGGTGGCTGAGAGGTCTAGCGAGAGATACGGGACGATGGAGTCTGGAGGGATTGAGAAGGCGCACATGGCCAGGGTTCACAAAACCATTTTGAATGCGAATTTCGCTACTCCGGTGTACCGGTTTTTGCGAAAACCGCGCGAAAACCGCAAAAAACCGAACGGTGCGCAATTCCAAACCAATTTGAATTCAGGTCAAACTCACACGAGAAAACCGACCGCTCGGTTTTCATGAAACACCGCTCGCGACCAATTGAATGTTCTTCGAAAACGGTTTTCAGCGGTTTTTCAACGAAAACCGTGGTTTTTCACGAAAAACCAGACACAAATTTTTTTAAATTTTTTTTTGAATTAGACCGGTTTACCTAGCGGTTTTGGATCTCGAACCGGAGCGGTAAGGTCGAAAACCGCAGTTTTGTGAACCCTGCACATGGCCTAGAGGAAGGTGATGAAGCTGGGGGAGACAGCGGGCACCAGCAGTGCACAAGGTCACACAGGGTCCCCGAGCCAGGGTAGTTCAGCACCGTGGTGGTGCGTTTGTTGCAGGTGTGACACTACGGAATGACAGAATGTGACTTTTTTGGTTTCGGCATTTCGGTACGACTTTTGTATCGTGTTTTTGGGCCGTTTCCGGGTGTTTGGGTCTCTCCGAGGGAGTTTGGGCCTTTCCGGGGGAGTCTGGACCTCGGAGACCTAATTGGGCCACATGTGGGGGGTCCTCGGCCCATGAGGGGGAGGAGGTGGGCAGCAAAACCCACCCCCCATGCGCCCCCAAACCCCAAATTTCTGGTTGGGGCGCCCCCAACCCTAGCCCCTTGCACCTCCCCCCAATTTCCCCATCTCCTAGCCGCCTCCCACCCTCTAGTCGTCCCCCTCCCTTGTGCCCCTCCTCCCATAGGGTTTCCCCTCCCTAGACGGCACCTCTCCTCCCCCATAGCAGCCCCTCTCCTTCCCCTTCTCCGGTGGTCATCGCTTCCCCATGTGGAGATTCATCGGTCCGGAGTTCTCCGGCGATCCACTGCGGATCCAGAGGAAGGAGCGATGGGAAGGAAGGGATGTTTTCGTCGTCGTTCGGTTCTTCAAGAAGAGGTAACGAATTGTGGGTTCCTTGGGGTGATTTAGGTGCTGGTTAGAAGGGGTAATTCATGCTTAAAGTTCATGTTTAGGTGCTGTCCCTAGATGAGAATAAGATTGTTTGCAATGCTGTCCCATGTTCTATTTCGGGCAGATTGGACGTTCGACCTAGGGCTTGAGTTTTCGCAATTTTAGAGGCGTTTTCTAGTCAGCCGCCTATTAAGGAAGCTGTAGGTAATTGAATTACCTTTAATTGGACACCAAGAATGTTAAATTCCGTCTAGCCGTTTAAAAGTTATGGCTGTTTTACCGAACGTTGTCAAATCTGTGACGTGATTGAGACAGATCGTGTTGATCTGTAGATTAGGCAATTTTAGAGGTCGATTCAGTCTTCGAAAATACTTAGAAAAAGCTAGGAAATTTCCTAAGCTTCGAGAAAATATACTCGTTTGTTTGATTTGGAGTGGTTAAGCCCTAGTTATGGTCTTCCGAAGGCTGCTGTCCCGTTGGACAGATTCTCTGTTTTTGGGTATTGGGAGTAAATCGCGAAGTCGGTATAGCTAAGTGTTCTTGTGTGGTCTTGTGTGCTTGTGGTTGAGTGTATTGAACCTTTGTGCATGTGGTGTGACCCCGGGGGTGCCGTCGTCGTCTCACCACACCGTCTCACGAGGGTGAAGGCGTGTGTTGTGATGGATTGTGATTGGTTGTTTTATGGTATTGTGATTGACATGTTATACTAGCATGGTAGGAGTGAGACTTTGCTTTGCCATATGAGTAGTTGTTTGTTGAATGGATTAATGCTATGAATGAGATTATGCAAATGCTATTAATGATTGAATGTGGTACATTATCATGGAATTAGCATCATTGCATTCATAAAAGGAAGAGTCGTCCCATTTTGATGCGGGCCTCTGTGTTCACACGTAGTGAACACAAAAGTCCTACCTCGCAGTCCCTTACACGTGGTTGTACGGGAGCGGTTCAGTAAGAGTAGGCACCCTCCATCTACGGGATGGAAGGGGAAAAGAGGGTGCACACCGACAGGTGTGCACTCGGCAATACCGGTATGTGCTTCAAAGAGACATGTGCATTGCATTGCATGTATGATGGTGTTTATTGAGATGCTCGTGATGTTCCATGAGATATTTATGAAGATAATTATGATGATGTTGTATTAAAGGTTAACGAAAATGTTATGAATGTTGTTAATGTCTACTCCATTGCATTACACTTTGCTGAGTGATGAACTCACGCTTGTTGTTTGATGTTTCCTTTAGGTACCTCGAGATCGGCTTATGGGAAAGGGAACTAGCGACATGTCTTCACTTAGTTGCATCCAATTAGACAACTATACACTTCCATACATAGTTGTGATGTTTACCTTGGTTTATGCTATATGGTGCTTTGGTTCCATTGTTCCCTTCATAATCGTTCATGAAACGTTGGAGTTTATGTTATGGGTTTGAAATGATGATTTGTCTCCTGTTAGTGCTGTTTAGATGTCATCTATTATGATATTATGATGTGATATTAGTATTATTGCTTCTAACCATGAAAAAACAAAGGATATACTGCCGAAATTTTCGGTTAAAGCATTTACGGCCTTGCTGCAATTTAATCTTAATTGTGGTATTTAGTTGCTATTTATTCTATGTTTGGTGACATCCAGGGCATACTAGATGCCGGGGTGTTACAGCAGGAGTCATGCGTCGGCGGTTGATCGGCGTCAAACCCATCATAGCGGGTAGAGGTGGTGGTGTTTGTGATAGTGGTGCGTCCGTGGGTGACACAACAGTATTTAGGTGTTTGGTCTAGACAAGGCCTAGTTGTTGTGATCGGTGCAATATCCTCTTCCGAGGATAATGTTATTCTTTCTTCTAAAATGAATAGCAGAGCTTCTGCCCTTAGTTTAAAAAAAACAGATTGCTCTCTTAAAAAAAAGGCTTATTCAAATTGCAACAACATAGACAAATATCACGTGTTAAAAAAATGTGTTTCTAGAGAGAGGAGATGACCATGGGAATGGAATGATAGGTAGCAGCTGGATGGGAAATCATCAATCATTGTGAAGTCTTCATTTTCCCGGCATGAGCATCACTTGATTAATTTCACCTTATAGAGAAGAGGTCAATGTCTCTACTGTCTATCTTGAGAAAATTCACAGGAACAACACGGTAGAAGTTGCCTCAGATCAAGGCTTGAGTTCTAAGAATTGTTTACTGTATCTTCTTTTAGCAATCCGCAAGAAAACAATTTTTACAGTCCATGACAATTAAAGTGCGTAAATACTGTACATTGACAGTGAATTCCTTTTGGCTTGTTTCTGCAGCTCTATAGAAGCTGCCTCTCAGCTAGATGTCAGAATTAATGAAAACATCCTCTTTGGGATCCATGGAAGATGTGTACAACTTTTGGGCATGTCAACCTATGAATCAAACTGATGAAATTAGAGGATTAAACAAGTTGTCGTTGATGGCCCTGACACACCTATCTGAACACTAATGGATTCACAGGACAGATGAAAATTTAATCAAGTGCAGTAGTAAGTACTAAACCTTCACTCCTCTTGACCCAAGTTTAGACCTTAGCCCTTTCTCTAGTTGAGACTGGCTGCATCCATGAGCTATATAAAATAACCTATTCATCTCATATCTTGGGGGCAGAGAGAAATGC
Organism: Rhipidocladum racemiflorum; assembly: GCA_036346355.1. Taxonomy (NCBI): domain Eukaryota; kingdom Viridiplantae; phylum Streptophyta; class Magnoliopsida; order Poales; family Poaceae; genus Rhipidocladum; species Rhipidocladum racemiflorum. Next base: position 47,212,685 of record CM070572.1, on the reverse strand, counting down.
CAGTGGAGAAGAGAGAAGCTGTTGGTATACAGTAGTAGCAACCAGGTGAACTGAAGTTGGGGATAACCCATCGATCATCGTACTGAAGTTCACATGTCCTTGATGAACTTCATGGGTGCAGCTTCAGCGTGTGCTCAAAGGTTGATGCTGGCTTATGAGTCCGAAGCCAACATCGTCGACGAAATGATTTTGCTAACCATTTGCAACTGAGTAGGTGAAGAAACCACCAATGTTGTACTGAAGTTCCCATCGATTTACCTATAATTGGGTGGTTTTCAGGAATAGTTATAAATATATAAAAGAATCGTTCCTATGCAGGTTTCGACATCGCTTGGACTGTAATCGGAAAAGCAAATTTTCCATCCAATATTGTTTCATTATAAGGTTGCTGATGGAATTGTCATGTAAAGGTGTCATACAACATGTTAATATAGAAGCTAAAATAGTAATAGTTTGTAACCCATCGATTGCACTTCTGTTGTATACAGATTATCATGGCAATATGCACAAGTGGTGTTAACCTTTGCAGCTTAACAATAACCGTACAATTCGTCTCATACTCACATTTATGGTCCTTCACAAGCTAACATTTGATGAAGTAGTCAATGCAAGCATGAAAGGTTGTTCTCTGGTGACTAAATGCAATGGGTACAGATTGTTCATTGAACTATATATACTTCTAAGATCAGTTGACTAAATTCGAAACCCTGGAATGAACACAAAAGGTGGGAAGCAAAGATAAGCGAAATCTGTAGAATATGTGTTTCTAAAATATCTGTAGGATAGGGTCGCTAAAATTAAAGATGGTGCTCCCCTATACCTAATACTCCCTCCAGTCTGGTAATATCTGTCGTTTTAGACATCGATACGGTCTTCAAAATACAACTTTGACCGCTAATTTTTGTTATAATATATTTATAAAACCCAATAAAATTATAATATTATGAAAGTACTTCTCGAGACAAGTCTACACATATAATTTTTATGTATCCAATTTAAATATTTAAAAATATATTATTAGTCAAAATTTCGGAAGTTTGACCATCACTATATCCAAAACAACATGTATTACCAAACCGGAGGGAGTAGTATTTCAGTTGTATACAGATTCTTATGGCAATATGCAGGGGTGGCACTGGATGACACGTCCTGAACCGCACAATCGTCAGGTCTGCAGTCCTTGAGAAGCCATGTTTTGTCTCGTTCTACTCCAGATCGACGGAGCAGTCGACGCAAAGCACAGATTATTGCAACTATTTTGAAACGGAGGGAACACACGGACTCAAGAGGACCAAATTATAAAGTAACTGGTGACACGGCACAACGACATATTATATCAACAGTCGACAACTTTGAGACGAATATTAAGTCGCACATCCTTGGCTAGGCTTATGCCCAACGAAACAAAAATACAATTACATATATCTAATTATCTCTGTCCAATATTCATGCTATTGCTCCACGAGTTTGCTTGCACTATACTATGAGCATATGTATCTAGTATCTAACTCTATAGATGATGACGACGAACACATACAGTGGACACGATTTGCGTTGTATACATGCCAACCGTCGCTAGTTATCATCTGCCTCCTGACAGCTCTATTGCTTCCTGGTTGTAGATGGAGTCCTCGCCCCAGTCAAACCGCCGCTGCATCCGTTCGTACTCCTGCCTCCTCGTCACCTCCACCTGCTGCCACTCCTCCCACCGTTCAGCCAACCCCTCTCCTTCCAGCATCCGAACCACCTCTGACATGGACGGACGGTCCTCGGGTGACGCCTGCGTGCACAGCAACGCTATCCGTATCATCATCTCGAGCTCCTCGCCGTCGTAATCCTGGTTCAGGTTGCGGTCCAAAATGGAGCCTAGCTGCCCTTCTCTCTGTAGCCTCTTTACCTACAATTAGTTACATGCCCATCATAACACGTAAAGAAATTAAATTGCATCATGAATGGAAGCAGTTTATAACATTTCCCAAGGGACACAGCAGCTTGATTGGATTTTGGGAGCAAACAAGGCTTACATGATCGAGCAATAGCACCTCTTCTTCTTCCTCCAAGCGTGAGAAGTCAATAGCGCGCTGACCAGTCATAAGCTCAAGAAGCATGATCCCGTAACCGAAAACGTCGGTCCTCTCAGAAGACTTCCCTGTGGACAGGTACTCAGGTGCTATGTGGCCCATAGTTCCACGGACTTGGGTTGTCACAGATGTCTTCTGCACATCCACTAGCTTTGCTAGGCCAAAATCACCAACTACAGGTTCAAAGTCCTCGTCAAGCAAGACATTCGCCGCTTTGACGTCACGGTGTATGATCTTGGGGTTGCAGTGTTCATGCAGATACTCCAGTCCACGCGCTGTACCTATAGCCACCCGTTTTCTTGCTGGCCAGTCTAAGATGGGTTCTCCAGGCTTAAAATCTGCATCATTTTCAGCACAATGGACATATAGTATGACATGAGACTGGCATCAAATACTGAACAACAAACAAGGCTAAACTAGTTGAAAATTTTCCACTGGTCGGAAAATTCATTTGTCAGCACTAAGGATCAAAAAATAGGATTTTGAAAATTTACCCGGAGGTAGGCCAATAGCCGGTTACCAGCCCGTTTCCGGTCTATTCCGGTTGCAATTTCATTTTTTTTTCAATTTTACATTTTTGTCCTGCTTGGTCTTATATAGACATTAACATCAAGAATTCATTCAAATTAGTATGAAATCACTACTTTCCAAACCGGTACAGCCGGTTACCGCTGATTTCTTTTATCCCTGGTCAGCACTGCAGTCTACAGTTGTAACAAAGCAACCCCATGAACCAAGGCTTAGCTAAAATTTTCTACTGAGAAATTCAATGTCCACCATCTGACAATTAAGCAAATGATGAAATTCTACTCGTACAGAAACAAAAATAATAATAGTGTAATATCGGAGCAAACCTCATAGAGCAGTAGGATATCAGGGGATGGACAAGTATAATATTGATACCTCGTAAGCGGTAGGCAACACTCAAATTCTGCATAAACGGATAGATCAGGAGGCGTTCTGTTACTGTCGTGCAGAGGCCAATCAGCCTTAGGAGATTCCGGTGAACTGCAACGCTGATGAGCTCCACCTCACGCAAGAAGGCAGCCTCCCCACCAGGACTCTCATAATCAATCAATCGTTTTACAGCAATCTTAGTGCCATCTGGAAGAACTCCTTTGTAGACTTTTCCAAAACCTCCCTGTCCAAGAACATTTCTTTCACTGAAATTATCAGTCGCAATTTGTAGCTCTCGCCATGCAAATCTTTTGAGCTGACCAAATGCGATTCGTCGATCATCCTCGCCTGGGGATTATAAATTGTCACATTACTTAGTGCAATGCATACATCTCCCATGTAAACTTGAAACTCTATGATTAACCCAGTGCCCAATTGAGGAAGACAACTTCATGTGTTCTTATTACAAAATCAATAAGGTGCCAATAGCTGAAACACATGATTGTATGTATTAATAATCAACCTGAGTCCAGGAATCAGTGTACTTGCTTGTTTTTGGTAGGTTTGCAATTTTATAATTTATGCAAGAGCATATAACATTTGTGCTATCATATGTCATCAACAAGACAATTAACTAATGCAGGAATACTAAGAACCACACATCAACTACAAGGGCCTGGAAGCATTACCTGGTACATCTACAAAAACTTCCCGTAGATGGCTTTTCCTTCTTCCGTTACAGAGTAGAAACAGAGCCACTACAATGGCAAGCCCTACTACTCCTCCAACTGTTCCAAGTATAACGCCAATTTTTGATCTATGGGATCCACCTGTAAGGAGATAATTCTAGAATAATTAGATACCCTGATTCCTGGACTAAGTATACAAGGATACAAGCTCCTCTGCATCAGTAAATCTATAAATAAACCAATGGGGATACGACTTACTCTGATAGGACATGTTGGATGCACAAGGGTGGGAGAAGTTGGTTCCGCAATTTAAGTGATTACCAGAAAAGCTGTACATGAAAAAAGAAACCTTCATCAGTCACTGAGGCTTATAAACCTTGGACTAAAATAACTTTTATAATGACTTTGAGATACTTGTAACGTGCTACTTGAAACAGCGGACCAGGTATCTGACCGGACAGATTATTGTATGCCAGCCGACTGTCATCACAAGAAAGTTGTATGTCAACACATGACAAATATATAGATGAATTCATGTTAGACGATCCAGAAATCTATTATATATTAAAAGCTCATGGAAAGTTACTAATAAAAAAGAGAAATAGGCTAGAAAATCACATAAAAAGGAAAAACATCTAGTCCTTAATCTGGGGACACTAACTAAGTTGAAATATAGTAGTTATTGGATGTTATTATTTGAAGAAAAATATATAACCGTCTCTAGCGGACACGAGTTTAAACGGCTTAGATTAAAAGAAAGAGTCCGTGCCAATTACAACAAAAATAACAGAAATTCGGAATAAAAAATAAAAAGAAATTAGCCATTTGATTTTCATAAAACTCCAAATTAAAACCCGTACATAGCTAAAATTCGGAATAAAAATTAGTAGTTGGATTAGCATATCAATTCTAACCTAAACTAATATTCAAAATTAAATAAAAAATAACAATAAAATTAATGGCTTAGATTAGAAGAAAGAGTGCATACCAAGTACAATAAAAAAATAACAGTAATTCGGAATAAAAAATAAAATGAAATCAGCAATTTAACTTTCATACGTACTCTAAATTAAAACCTGTACATAGCTGAATTTTGGAATAAAAATTAGCAGCTAGGTTTGTATATGAATTCTAACCTAAAACTGATATGCGATATTAAATAAAAAATAACAATGAAGATTAACATAAATTCAAAATAAAAACAAAAGGAAATTAGGCATTTGATTTTCATCCAAACTCTAAATTAAAACCTGAAATTCGAAATTAAATAAAAATAACAACAAAAAAGTAACAGAAGAATAACATTAAAAGGAAATTAAGGATTGTTTTTTTTTAATTTCATACTAAGTGAAAACTATAAATTTTGGTTTTATTCAGAATTAAAGTTCCAGAACTATGCTAATTTGAGGGGGGGGGGGGGGGGGTAAAATAAGGTAAGGAATTTGATTTGTATATATAAAAATTTTTAACTATTATGTAATAAAAGTATATGGGAGGTTTTTTACAATCACTAGGAAAATATAGAATATGCTGAAATGCTAAAAAAAAGAGAAAACATTCTAACTCTTTATTTGGTGGACCTCCACAAATGACGAGATTAAGAGGGTAATACATAGACAGGTGTCCACTCAACTATACCAGTATAACAAATGTGATGTGCACTAAAAGAAACATTGAAAGAAATAGACAAACATTGCACCATTTTGCTATGCATGTATTTGGTGAAAAAAGTTTCGGTCACATGTGATAAATATAGGGAAAGAGAGTATATTCTCTCATATAATATATAACAATATTCTAAATAGCTAGCTATAGCTACCCTATAGCTTTCTTGGACCCCAAACGCGAAACGTTCCGCTATATTAGGAACAAGCGCTATAGCTAGCAATAGTTGTGTTATGTCAAAGCTTGTAGCTAGCGATAGCTCTGTTATCCTACATAAGTACTCATAAACCAAAACATTGCGGGCATTTTAAAATCCAATATTACTAGAAAGCCTAATGCATCTCTTATAAGCATGAACTATGAGAAAACCTAGTAAAAGACTTCATCTCAGCCTTTTTCAATAATCCAACATTCATATTTCTTAGTGATTAAACTACTTGTTGTTAAGAACATCATGATATAATTATCAGTTATAGTCTTGACATGTATTAGCATGTTTGTTGATTCCGGACTTGACTCATATTCTTATTATAAAATATTAATACCTTCTAAAGTACCATGGTTTTATGGTTTGTTTGAAAGTGGCTTATATTATATACATATTTAAAAATTTTAATACTGAAAACGCAATGAATGATAGCTTCTGCGATAGCTAGCAATAGTTGTTGTAGCCTTTTGGGGACCTTGCCACGAAAATCATGATTTAAAACCTTGATATATAATATCAAATATCACAAATGGGGTTCTACAATGATCTATTTTCGAAAAAGAAAATCACATATGTATTACCAAGTCATTTAAACATGCTTTAAAGATGATGCACGTGCAAGTGTGCAGGCCACCTCGCTAATTTTAAAATAAATCATACTTAGCAAAAGTGGATACTCTTACATGTCGGTCAAGCTTGAGATTTTTGCTAGGCTATCAGGAATTCGCCCATTAAAATTATTTTGACTCAGTATCCTGGTTAAGAGACAGAAAGGACCAAAGCATGAAAAGGTCAAATCATTTTAATTTTATTCATAGCAAGAAGGGAAAAATGATTTTAAATACACTTACAGCAGCTGGAGCTTAGAAAGCTGACCAAGAGAAGCCGGTATTTCTCCAACCAAAAGGTTGTCTTCTAAATCTAAGCTTGTCAAACTATAAAGATCACCAAATTGCTCAGGTATGCTACCGGTAATCCTGTTACCAGCCAATGACCTGCACGATCATACGCTACAAGGTTTCATAATAGTTTGAGAGAATTATTAGGAAAATCACATTGTACCTAACATGAGCATCAATTCATGTAGGACACACAGACACAGTTGATAGTCAGCTTTCTACCAGTTCCTCCAAAATAAAAAATGTAGTAGTTGTAAAATTGCTAAAATATGTTCATTCCACTTTACTCACGTACATGACTAACTCAAGTTGATCTTGTTTTCACTAACAAAATCAGTTCAACTAAAGAAATGCGGCAAAACTGCTAGAACTCTGTATCGACATGGAGACAAAGGGGCAACTCCGAACATCAAAACTCCATAGAAGAATCAATTGTTAGATTAGTTGAAGTTTCTGAAGTTAGTGCAATTTTGTTGGATGTCCTCATGCTATAAACTTCTTATTTTCAACTTTTAGTGATATAAAGCAAAAGAATTTATATTCTCTGTTAATTTAATAAAAGGCTGTGCCTTCCCCTACAAAGTTCATAAAAATAATTTTGTATACTGAACATCCATTATCCATATGAAATTCTCAAGTACAATTAATCTCCATAATAAGAGAATGTACTCACAGGAAAGTCAAATACTTGAGTTCTCCAATTCTTGGTGACAAGACTCCAGTGAATCCCCGTGCAGCCAAAGTTCTGTGGGAAACAATTAGCATAAAAACAAAACAAAACAGGACAAGAAAGCGAAGGTAAACATCAGCATAAAACCAAAACAAACAAGACAAGAAGGTGCAGGGGCTCCAACTTACACTTGAACAACATTGTTGTTACTGTCACAAATCACAGAATTCCATGTGCAAGGGTTAACTTGATTTTGGTTCCAATCGGAAAGCTGATTGCCAGTAACATTCAGTTTTTGTTTCATATCATTTAAGGCGTCTCCTGGTGAAACAAAGTTAGTTACATAGTTCTGAGCCAAAGTTATTTGAGAACCAAAGGAAACTTGAACAAAAGATGACTTCAAAATTAAGTTCTTCCATGATCAACAACTAACTTAAATGCCTAAATTATCCCCAACAGTTTAAACCAATGCCTTGTCATTGAGGAATACAGTTTCTGGGCCTTCTGGCTATAATAAAAGCTGGTAGAGAGAGAGCTACAACAAAGGTTTTTTTTTTCCTTTTTGAGAGGAGAAAGACGAGGGTATGTTGCATGTTCTATCTAAAGGATGGGGATACAGGGCGTTATCTGGACGTCTGCATCACACTTGATGTTTTTCAGACATAAATCCGAAAATAGTGTGCTCAACATGTCATATATACTCATGTGTATATTGCGGTAAAACTATTAATCTAAATAACGACTTTAGTAGTAAGATAAAAACTTGACATTTGTAAAGATTTAATTAAAAAATATGCTTACTTTCTATATTTTGCATAATACCTCAAAATGTGTGAGCATTTCCAGATCTGTTGTTTTCATTGTTCTAAACAATTAGGTTCACATTAGTGCCCCAACACCCACATTGCTCCATGTAACATTAATGAGTATGTCAGCGCTTCTTTGTAACTGACACTGTATTGATATTTGCGGTACGTTTAACTGACACTGTATTTGTATTGATATTTGCGGTACGTTTCGTGTTGAGGCATTTACTACAAGAAAATCACGATTTAATTGCCTAGTTATATCTAACTCTCTTTGCCACGTGTTGCGATTTAAAAGAGGTCCAAACTGAGGGGTTCTCATAGGATTTATTTTTGTTACTGCAAGGTGAATAAAGATGTGCTATTATCAAGCGAGTAAGCGTAAGCTAAGCTAAGCTACGTAGTGTTGACATCAACACAACAGTGCAACACAGGGACAGATTAATTCTTTACCATCAGGACAACATGTAAAATACTAGTATTAATTGGTTAAGCTGACACGGTGACATGTATGTATAATGCGTATTTCCTTAAGCTTGGAAAGTAAACGGTAGCTAAGAGACTAAGACCGTGACCTCGTCGCGGGAAGGGGAGGGGAGCTGTACCTTGACGGTCGGACGCAGAGAAGGGAGGCAAAGATATCAGTATGATCAGGACAACGATGCGCAGCTCCCTCATCTTGCTTCGGTGGAAGGAGGCGGTTTCGGCGGCGCGGCCAGGCGAAGTGGGTGCCGGCTGCCGGCGAGGTGCCTGGAGGCCGGAGTCGCACGAGTCGGCGGAAGATTTAAGGGTTTCGGTAGGCGAATTTGGGATGGGAAGGCAGGGGAAAGAGGGATGGGAACTGAGAAGAAGAACCTCTCGAGTTCCTTTTTTTTTGCTTTCCCTTTTTGCGGTGGGGATTATTCGGATTGCGTGCCTGTGCGGTGGCCAAAAAGGGAAGCTCAACCTCTCCAGAGCCGTCGAAGCCGCTTTCACACTGGGGTGTGGAAGCTAGGTCGAGCAGCTTCACCAGCTCCAGGAGACCTGAAAATGGCAAATTCCTACCTTCCCTCGCCGCCGTCTAGGAGGAAGCCACGCCCACCGTCGTCGAGGATTGGTTACTTGATTGGTCAGCAGTTTCTAAAAATATGTCGCCAAGGACAAATAGTGGTGTAAAGAGATAGTTGACAAAAGTAAGAGGAGGAGGTATCTCATACTAGATATAGCTCATTTGAGAGAACTAAGAAGCTAAAATTTACTTTGAAAATGCACGGTAGCTTGAGCCATTTCTAGTTTACACGTTTTACGGATCTGTACCGATGATTTGTGCCATTTAAGAGAACCAATGTGCTAGCTACACAGAGAATTGTATGGGTTACAATTGATCTTTTATCACATTCAACGATAAATAATCTTATTAGACCTTAGATACAACTTATACATATTTTACATTGGGATAGTTGTATATAAACGTCTATTTAATACGTTCTCTCACATTCTAGAAATAACTTTAGAAATAACACATGAGAGTGCCTTGATTTGCACAAAATGAATAAGTCCAGCACTGCCCTCAGTCCACATAGCCATGGGTTCACGCCGTCAGCACCCTCACCCACGTCTCCGTCGCTGTTATGTCATCTTAGCTGCCACCGTACAATCCCCACGGCCACTCGGAAAAATGGCTCAAATATACAACATATAATACTAAATTTCAAAACTATACAACATCTAATTTTTTTTTCAAAAGTGACACTGAGGCCGCCATACGGGGCGGCGGCCGCCGGTCGGCCGTGGTCGCCGCCACAGGGGCAGCGACCACGTGGCGGCTTCGCGCCCGCCCTCTCTCCCCGGTCCCCACTTTCGCTGCCGCCCAGGCGGCGGCAGCCAGTGGCGACTCCACGCCGCCGCCCCTGGCCCCGTCCGTCGTGTCGGCTGTTGCCGCCGCCGTATGGGGTGGCGGCAGCCAGGTGCCACCCATGGCGCACCGGCCCTCTGCCCCCCCCTGCCGTGTCACTCGTCCTCTTATTTTCCTTGGAGCAAGCATGCGAAATGGAGGTCCTTTACCTGGATGCTTTAGCCACCGAAAGTTGCATGCATGTGGGAGAAACAGTGAAGGGTGGTTGCAATAGCAGGACTTGTCACGTCAAGTCAAATCCATTTGGTATCCAATGCCGCATAAAATACAGATTACGGCTAATTTTGGTTCTAATCAACGTAATTAAAAATAAATGACACGATTATGCGTAACATGATCTTGATTAATGTAAACGTAACAGTAATGACCTTTGAGCCTATAAATGGAGGTCTTTGCGTCGCTCTCCTCCTTCTTTGTGTCTTGAGAGCAGAGTGTGAGGGAAGATAGTGAGAGGAGATTGTATTGTAGTGGATGTTTTGGGTGCTTGAAGGCAAGGCCAACAGATCGAGAGCGCGAAAACAGAAGATTAATTAGTCGGTGGTTATAGTTTTTTGAAATTATCGCATAGTTCAATCATTTTTCCTTTCTACTTCTTTGACTTCATGTTGTTGTTTTTAAGGCCGTGTAGGTACCGACGACGTTCTAAAACTCCTGAGCAAGGCAAGCACCTCCTTGAAGCACCGTCCACCTCGTATTTGTTCATGAAATTTGGAGAAAGGCAAGCACCTCCTTAAGTAATGTTCATACCATATTTTTACCTAGGTTATGTTGTTATGAACCAATGTATGTATGCATGCGTTACTTTCAGTAAACACCGTATACTTAGAACATGGTACATTTGTACCCACATTCCATATAAATCAGCAATTAATCGTAGCAACTAGAAATATGTACGTAGCAACTAAAAATGGCAATGAAACGGTGCAACTACAAATATGTATGTCGGTCAGAATATTCGAATGGAATATGAAGGTACATTAAAATTTTGTTGCATAAAGCAAACACCATCCTTCGGGACTCTAGTTCCTCCAGAGGTCAGGACCCTCTGTGGAGCTTGCACTCGAACGTTGGACTGTATTTATTAAGCACGATTATTCGCTTGAGCGAAGGACTGTTTGTGAAATCATGTGCTGAAAAATTGGCTTAGAATTAAATTTGCAAAATGTGTTTGTTCATGTGTTTTGACAATTTGACAAGAAACAGTAAGTTTCGCTTTGGCGCCGGACCAAACTTATAGAAAACAGTAAGTTTCCTGCATAAATGCACCAACTTTTTGGTTCTTTGTAAACATGTTTTTGACAACCTCATTCTTCCTTGTACAATGAGACCAACTTTTTTGGTGCATCGTAAATGTGTTTTTGAAGGTTGTTGTGCGAGACCAAGTTATTGAAAAACAAGAAGTTTTACATGTACGACGGACCAAGTTTTTGGGTCCATCGTGGGCGTGTTTTTCAGATCATAAGCCGAACTCAATTTTACAAGAAACCAAGAAGTTTTGCATGTACAACGGACCAAGTTTTTGGAGTGCATGCGTGAACGGCGTTTTGAGGATTGATTTCGCATGTACAATAGATGATTTTTGGTCCGTCGTGGCGTGTTTTATTTGGAAAGATTTCTTTTTGGAACCGAGAGTTTCACTTGTACAACGGACCAACTTTGTTTGTCCGTCGTGAATGCGTTTTCGCTCAATTAGGGTTTTGAGCGATTTGGATTTGAATTTTGAATGTGAATTTGAAATTTGTGATGATTTCATGATGCTTCTTTTGAAATGGACTTTATGCAATACTCATGTGAGTAGTTGCATGGATTGACATTGAGTCAAGTCGTGGACTTGTGCTCGGATTTGTTTTGTGGTTTGTTCATGTGCAGGTATTGCTCGAAGACGAATGTGGTCGATGACGGGACCGGAACTAGGTTCATGGAGGAACTGAGGTTCGGGACTAGGTTCAGGAGGAACCGAGGTCTTGGTGGTCAAGGATGTCATGCGGGACGTTCGGGCTAAGAGAATGGTGCACATGAAGAATGGTTAGTCACGTGAGAATGGCAGGAGGTCATACGCGTGCAAAGTGTTAGTCACGTGAGTATGGCAGGTGGCCACGCTGGCGTGCAAAGTGTTAGTCACGTGAGTATGGTAGGGTTGCCATACGCGTGCAAGAGTTGTACTCGGCCTGGTTGGGCCAAGTAGAGTTGAGTTGGATACGGATTCCTTCTAGGGAATAGGAATCGTATTCAGAACTCCTTGTGGGTTGGTGCTTTAAATAGGTGGGGGGTCTCCTGTTGAAAGGCACCAAGTAGAGCTGAGCGCATCAAGCCTTGAGCTTGGTTTTAGGGTTTGTACTCTTTTGATGAGAGTATTTTAGACAAGAAATAAAGATCAATTCTTCCAAGATTTTTGCGTGCTACAGTAACCACGTCGCTACAGTATTTTCTGTTTTGGTTCTTGTTTGCATGCTTGTTCTAGTTCTAGATTGGTTTTTGTTCTTCAAGTTTTATCTTGATTTGATCCATCAAAAACCTCTCTAGGGTATTGATCTAGTGTTTCTCAAAGTCTAGTTGATCAATCTTTTGTCGTTCTTGTTTAATCTTGAAGTTTAGATTAGATTGATTCTCGTCAAGCTCTGGATCAGCAAGCTTGCGAAGCTTATAACTTTTGATCCGTAAGTCCGATCGAGCTGATTCTTTTTGGGTTCGATTCGTATTGGAATCTAGTTTCTTGTGTCCAAATTTCAGATCGTTTCAACGGTTGGATCTCCGAGAATTCTCGTTTTACCAAACCTCTGTCATTCTGTTTTTGTCGAAAACGAGGCAATTATTTGGTTCTGTTTTGGGGTGAACTTTTAATAGGTCAAGAATTTGGTTTTAGCTTCCGCACACTCATTCACCCCCCTCTGATTGCTATATTCGTATTCTTCGATCCTACCAGTGGTATCGAGCAAGGTTGCTCTACTCTCTCTTAACCGGTGATTAGATCAATGGATCGTTATTCGACAAAACCATGTGTGTTCGATGGTGTTGATTTTCAGTTTTGGAAGGCCAAGATGGAGGCGTTCATCCAAGCACAGGGCTTCACAATTTGGGAGAAGGTCTACAAGCCATATGAAGTCCCTGCAAACGACAACGTCAACGACACCAATCGCACACATGTTGAAGCAAATAGCAAGGCGCGCAACTTGATCATCCAAGGCTTGGGACGCAGCGACTTTGATCGTGTGGTTCATCTTCGATCCGCATATGAGTTATGGAAATCTCTTTGTGATTACCATGAGGGTTCTAACTTGTCAAAGAGGTTCGCCAAGATATTTACAAAAAGAATACATGCGTTTTGAGATGAAACCTAGTGAATCAGTAGATGACTTCTTTGCACGTTTCAATAAAATTCTTAGCAATCTACGTCTTTGTTGGAGTTAGCTACACTGATGCTGAAAATGCTCGACAAGTGCTTAGTGCTTTGGACATGTCAGTGTGGGAGATGAAAGTAACATCTATACAAGAATCTACTACCATGAGCACACTCACATTAGATGTTCTTTACTCTAAGTTGAAAACTCATGAGTTGGATGTTCTTGCCAGGAAGGGTAACATTAAATCAATTGCTTTGATCTCTAACCCTAACATGTCAAATGCAAATTCTTCTTCTAGCTTTGCCTTGTCTTCCATGTCTTCTTTAACAGATGAGCAACTTGAAGAGTTTCTGAAGAAGATCTGGCACTACTCTCTTCTCGCTTTAACAAAGCTTTGCAGAATGTGAGAATGAGAAAGAGAGGTGGTCCTCCAAGATGCTATGAGTGTGGTGACCTCAACCATATTCGCACAAATTGTCCTAAGCTTGCAGGAAAAACATCAAAGGAGGAGAAGGACAACAGAAGGAATGAGAAGAAAAGGTTCTCGTCAAATGATAGGAAGAAGAAGAGCTTCATCAACCGCAAGGTGGTTCACCGAGTTCTTTCCGCTCTTGAACAAGTCAATTTGAGCGATGTGGACTCGGAGAGCAGCGAAGATGATGCAACTCCAAGCAAGCATGATTTGATAGGACTATGTCTCATGGCAAGCAGCAAGGATAGCCTCACCGAGGACGATCACGACAAATGACTTCAATGAGGTAGATCCTTCTTACGATGAATTAGCTATTGCTGTTGCTCGTCTTGGTAAATTGCTTGATAAACGTGACAAGAAAATTAAGAAACATGATTTTGTTGTTGAATCATTGAATGCTGAAATTGCTAGACTTAAAACTTTGATTCCTGATGATGATGCTTGCAAATCATGTGACTTAATTTGGAATGAGCTTACTTCGCTTAGGAAAGAACATGCTTCCTTGATTGAGAAAATTAATCTTGAAAGTGAGAAAAATGAGAAACATATTAAACATGCTAGCTGTTTCACCGATGATTTGCATGGTTTAACTTCTTGTTCTAAATGCTCAACTCTTGAATTAAAATTAAAAGATGCAAATGCTAGGGTTTCTCAATTGGTCGATGATCCGCTTACACATGAGGTTCTTTCATGCTCAACTTGTCGTAAGCAAAAGGAAAAGTGAATGTTCCTTGCAATAATTGTTTAACTCTTTCTCGAAAAGTTGATTACTTGGACAAATCATTAGAACGTTTCACTAAAGGAAAGAAGAACCTAAACATGATTTTGGATCAATCAAAAGTCAGCACTCATAACAAAGGTTTAGGTTTTGATTCTTATGCTCATCATAAATCACATGCTCCCACTGTTGTTAAAACACTTGACGGAGGAAAATTTGAAATTGTCAATGAGCCTAAGAAAACTGTCTTTAAGTCTGCTGGAGTGTTATCTTCTACTATGATGAATGCAAATGTTGCTTCTACTTCTAAAGCCAAACATCCTGTTAAATACACTTGCACTCATTGTGGTAGAGATGGACATTTAGTAGATTTTTGCTTTAGACTAGCCAAACAACAAAATAGAGAAAGGTTTAATGCTAGGTCTAATTTCAGAAAGGCACACTCCACTTCTCATTATGTGCCTAGGGTGAAACAAACACCTTTTGATGCTAAAAACACGGGAAAAGGCAAATCTGATTTTGTGCATAAGAATACTCGTGTTGTGCCTACTGTTGTGCGTCGGGTGTCTCAGTACTGGATTCCTAAACATCTTATTTCTAACCCCAGTACCGAGACCTCGACACTTTCTGCTTCTATGTAGGCTTCTCACGCGAGGAGGGAGAACATGTGGCTAGTGAATTTCGGATGCTCACTTCATATGTTTAGTGATAATATTTGGTTCTCCTTTACTCATGCATCTCGTGCTAAAAGTGTTATCTTCTGAAGATGCTTCTTCCACTTCTATTTTCGCAAAAGGCACTAGTTCAAATGATGCAGGTACAAGTGCATATGTTCAGGGGGAGAGTGTCTTTGTTCATAAAGATGATGATGCTGTTGACGATGAGATAATTGGAGGTTTACATGAGAGACTCTTCCCACGTGCTTCACATCAACAAACGGTCAAGTGAATTTTCAGGTATCTCCATGGTACTCAAGATTTTGGCATTTGGCTTTTTGCTTCCTTATGCATTAGTTTAAGAGCTTATTCTGATGTTGACTTTGGAAGATGTTGAATTGATTTGGTTCGTGCCACCTCTTGAGTAATCCTCTTTCTTGAGCATTTGATATTGGATTTCACTTTCTTAGAGATCATGTTGAAAAAGAAAATATTGTGCTTCACCATGTGGATACTGAACATCAATTGGCAGACATTTTCACAAAACCTTTGTCTTCTTCTCGTTTTGCTTTTATTCGGGGAGAACTTGGAATTGTTCATCCAATGGGATTGTTTTGGGGGGGAGTTTCTTTGCCAAGTTCTTTCACTTGATGAGCTCACTTTATCATATTTCTTTATATGTTATGTAATTGAGCTAATATATGATAATCTAATTGTCTCACTTGAACTAAAAATGATATTGTGGAATTCCCTGGACTGATTACCTATAGCTAAATACTCTGTGATATCTTACTCTTCTAGGCTTGATATTGAATCCTCTTGACAAATTTGGGCTATGAAGCAAGTGTGGTTTCAACTTTACTCTTTCATAAGACCTTTTAATCACTTTTGCATGTTTATAATCAAAGAAAAATGAAAAGAAAAGGGAATCAATAAAAAGGGGTTGTTAAAAGCAAAAAACCTCAAGTTATGTGCTTCAGGGTGCTTTTCCTAAAAAGATAAGATGTATGCTTCAAGCATGCCATTCCCTCAAAGATAAGAAGTATGCTTCAAGCATGCCACATGCAACTTATTGTTTAAAGATTAAATTGGTCTACTAGATTGGAGTTGAAACTATTTGCTCGCCCTAAGTTGTTAGTTGTTTCAATTTTTAAAGTCTTGCTTTTTCTGCTAAGATCTTGCTTAGTACTTGGCTATAGTTGACTAAATTGAGGTTGAGATGCATGTCATTCCCTAACTTGTTAAAATCACATCAAGATCATGTATTTTGCATATTATATGATATATAAGGTTATATGATCGAATGAGCTCATCTTTTCCTATCTTGGCACTCCCTTGTTTCTCCTTGTGAAATCTTTGCTACAGGAAAAATTTTGAACAAATTCTCTCTTTTGTACTCTTGATGAATCCATTGTCAAAGGGGGAGATATTTTGGGAATATTTGAGAAGTTCAAAGAAAAAAGGGAAAAAGTTTTTTTTTTTTTTGGAAATTTGAGCTTTTTGGGAAAAGTTTGGAGAATTTTGGAATTCCTGGACGCATTGCACATTCACACACATTTTCATTCTCAGGGGGAGATTTTGTTTTGTATTTTGGTCAAAGGGGGAATTCTGTGTTTTCTTTTTGGTCGATTTTGTTTTGCATTTTGGTCAAAGGGGGAATTCTGTGTTTTCTTTTTGGTCCTTGATCCTTTGGATTTCAAAATCTTTGTAAAGTGAATGCCAAATGTTCAATTCTAAGTGGTGTTGCCAATGTTTTCATCAAGGGGGAGATTGTGAAATCATGTGCTGAAAAATTGGCTTAGAATTAAATTTGCAAAATGTGTTTGTTCATGTGTTTTGACAATTTGACAAGAAACAGTAAGTTTCGCTTTGGCGCCGGACCAAACTTATAGAAAACAGTAAGTTTCCCCTGTACAACAGACCAACTTTTTTGGTTCTTTGTAAACATGTTTTTGAAAACCTCATTCTTCCTTGTACAACAGACCAACTTTTTTGGTCTGTCGTAAATGTGTTTTTGAAGGTTGTTGTGCCAGACCAAGTTATTGAAAAACAGTAAGTTTTACATGTACGACGGACCAAGTTTTTGGGTCTGTCGTGGACGTGTTTTTCAGATCATAAGCCGAACTCAATTTTACAAGAAACCAGTAAGTTTTGCATGTACAACGGACCAAGTTTTTGGGTCTGTCGTGAACGGCGTTTTGAGGATTGATTTCGCATGTACAACAGACTGATTTTTTTGGTCCGTCAGAACGTGTTTTATTTGGAAAGATTTCTTTGGAACCGAGAGTTTCACTTGTACAACGGACCAACTTTGTTTGTCCGTCGTGAATGCGTTTTCGCTCAATTAGGGTTTTGAGCGATTTGGATTTGAATTTTGAATGTGAATTTGAAATTTGTGATGATTTCATGATGCTTCTTTTGAAATGGACTTTATGCAATACTCATGTGAGTAGTTGCATGGATTGACATTGAGTCAAGTCGTGGACTTGTGCTCGGATTTGTTTTGTGGTTTGTTCATGTGCAGGTATTGCTCGAAGACGAATGTGGTCGATGACGGGACCGGAACTAGGTTCATGGAGGAACTGAGGTTCGGGACTAGGTTCAGGAGGAACCGAGGTCTTGGTGGTCAAGGATGTCATGCGGGACGTTCGGGCTAAGAGAATGGTGCACATGAAGAATGGTTAGTCACGTGAGAATGGCAGGAGGTCATACGCGTGCAAAGTGTTAGTCACGTGAGTATGGCAGGTGGCCATACGCGTGCAAAGTGTTAGTCACGTGAGTATGGTAGGGTTGCCATACGCGTGCAAGAGTTGTACTCGGCCTGGTTGGGCCAAGTAGAGTTGAGTTGGATACGGATTCCTTCTAGGGAATAGGAATCGTATTCAGAACTCCTTGTGGGTTGGTGCTTTAAATAGGTGGGGGGTCTCCTGTTGAAAGGCACCAAGTAGAGCTGAGCGCATCAAGCCTTGAGCTTGGTTTTAGGGTTTGTACTCTTTTGATGAGAGTATTTTAGACAAGAAATAAAGATCAATTCTTCCAAGATTTTTGCGTACTCTGAGAACCACGTCGCTACGGTATTTTCTCGTTTTGGTTCTTGTTTGCATGCTTGTTCTAGTTCTAGATTGGTTTTGTTCTTCAAGTTTTATCTTGATTTGATCCATCAAAAACCTCTCTAGGGTATTGATCTAGTGTTTCTCAAAGTCTAGTTGATCAATCTTTTGTCGTTCTTGTTTAATCTTGAAGTTTAGATTAGATTGATTCTCGTCAAGCTCTGGATCAGCAAGCTTGCGAAGCTTATAACTTTTGATCCGTAAGTCCGATCGAGCTGATTCTTTTTGGGTTCGATTCGTATTGGAATCTAGTTTCTTGTGTCCAAATTTCAGATCGTTTCAACGGTTGGATCTCCGGGAATTCTCGTTTTACCAAACCTCTGTCATTCTGTTTTTGTCGAAAACGAGGCAATTATTTGGTTCTGTTTTGGGGTGAACTTTTAATAGGTCAAGAATTTGGTTTTAGCTTCCGCACAATCATTCACCCCCCTCTGATTGCTATATTCGTATACTTCGATCCTACACTGTTCTTATTTTTTTGACATAATCACTACTTGGACCCGAAAGGAGGTGAACTCCTTTCTGAACTTTACAACTTGAATCTAAGTAGCCGCTTAATCGGACTAAAATTTGGGTGGCCCGAAGTTCTGGACATTGGTAAGTTATTTCGCCTTATTACATATTTCGCCTTTTAATGTTGTTTTTGCTTCGTGTAGGTGCCAACCTAACCGTCCTAACGGAGGGCGCACACGCTAACCTCTGACGGACCAAAAACTCAGAGCAAGGTAAGCACCTCCTTCAATCATGTTCGTACCACTATCTTAACCAGATTAAGTTGTTATGAAGAAATGTTCGGTGTTACAGAGGCGTGCAGTAGTGCTTTTGTTGAAAAGGTACGTTGGAGAGGTGTTATTTCATGTGCCGCAAAGAAGATAGATAAATGAAATGACCATTCATTTGTTGGCTATGTATAAATTTTTACTTGGCTACAACGAACATGAAATGTAAAGTATGTGATGGCTTTGTGTGTAGCAATAATATATGTGCTATTAAGTGTAGAAAACGTGAATTTCTTGTGACAACTCTAAATGTGTACGTAAGTAGGAAGATTCTAATTGAATAAAAAGTTCAAGTAGCTAGTACTACATAAAATAACAACATATTTTTGGGACCATGAGTGTATGCAGAGGTCCGGACCCTCTCGTCGAGGTAATGTTGAACTGTCTCGGGGCGTGAGCCTCCGATGATCATCGGACCGTCTTTTTTTTGCACGATTATTCGCTTCAGCAAAGAACTGTTTTTATTTTTGGACGTAATCTCTACTTGGACCCGAAAGGAGTTGACCTCCTTTCTGAACTTAATAACTCGAACCAAAGTGGCTGATAAATCAGCATTAAATATTGGTGGCACAAAGGTCTGGACCGTGGTAAGCTTTTTTTGGCCTTATTACTTATGTGACTTTGTATTGTTGTCTTTTTCTCGTGTAGGTAGCGACACTGCAGAGACCGCATACGTCGACCTCGACGCCATTCAAGAAAACTAAGAGCAAGGCAAGCACTTCCCCTTCTTTCATGTGAATACCACGCTTTGTCCTAGCTTATGTTCTTTTGATGAAATGCATGTATGGATGGGTTACTTTCAAGAACACCATATATTTCGAAATGGTCGATAAATCCCCACATTCCATAAAAATTACCAAATTGTTGTACTTATTTTTGGACGTAATCATTACTTGGACCCGGAAGGAGTTGACCTCCTTTCTGGACCTAATAACTCGAACCAAAATAGCTGCTTAATCTGACTTAAATACTGGTTGCACGAAGTTCTGTACTGTGTTAATTCATTTTGCCTTATTACTTATTCGACTTCGTATTGTTGTACTTATTTTTGGACGTAATCTTTACTTGGACCCGGAAGGAGTTGACCTCCTTTATGAACCTAACAACTCGAACCAAAGTAGCTGCTTAATCTGACTTAAATACTGGTTGCACGAAGTTCTGTACTGTGTTAATTCATTTTGCCTTTTTACAACTTCGAGTTCGTATTGTTGTACTTACTTTTGGACGTAATCACAACTTGGACCCGAAAGGAGTTGACCTCCTTTCTGAACCTAATAACTCGAACCAAAGTTGCTGCTTAATCTGACTTAAATATTGGTTGCACGAAGTTGTAGACTGTGTTAATTCATTGTGCCTTATCACTTATTCGACTTTGTATTGCTGTACTTATTTTTGGACGTAATCATTACTTGTACCCGAAAGGAGTTGACCTCCTTTCTGAACCTAATAACTCGAACCAAAGTTGCTGCTTAATCTGACTTAATTTTTTGACCCGAAAGGAGTCTCTTCAGAGGTCAGGACCCTCTGCCGAGCTTCCACCCGAACGTTGCACTGTATTTATTCCGCACGATAATTCGCTGCAGCGAAGGACTGTTTTTTTGAACGTAACATTTACTTGGACCCGAAAGGAGTTGACCTCCTTTCTGAACTTTACAACTCGAACCAAAGTAGCCACTTAATCTGACTTAAATGTTGGTGGGCCGAAGTTCCGCACCATTGTAACGTATTTTCTCTTATTACTTATTGGACTTCGTATTGTTTTTGCTTCGTGTAGGTACCGACACTGCAGAGACCGCACACGTTGACCTCAACGCCGTTCCAGGAAACTCAGAGAAAGGCAAGCATCTCCCCTTATATCATGCTGGTAGCACAGTTTTACCATACTTATGTTGTTGTGATGAAATGTATGCATGCATGCGTTTCTCCTAGTAAAAACCATATATTGCGTACCCGGTAGATAAATCCCCGCATTCCATAAAAATTGCGAATTAATCGTATCACCTGGAATTACATGCGCACAAAAATATCGAAAAAACAGCAAATTAATTTGTTATGTACGTATAGTTGTTTTACTTAGTTTGTACGAACCAGTAATGTAAAGTATACAATACCTTTCGGTGTAGTAGTATTTTACATGATATTTTGAGTGTGGAATGTGGTTTTTGGATTTAATAATCTGCATATGTCTTGTGCTAGTTTGTTATATAACATATACATAATTATATGTTGGCATACATTTCAAGTATGACGTAACCATAACATTAATGCTTTCGTAATTAAAATTTGAGTAATGCCAATACGTTTTAAGATGTTAGCGGTGCGTGTGTGCATTTATTGTTGACTACAATTATGTATTTCTCTGATCATCGATGGCGATCCCGCTTCATATATGGCATGGGGAGGAGAAAAATTGCAGGACTCCATTTGTCAAAGATGCATAATTGTGCACACGTAGAGACAATCAGAAATCCACCGATAGAGTTATGATATAAGAGCAAGAGCGGTTGCACGCGCTCTTAGTGTTGACCGCACGTTGTACAAGCTCGTGGTAGATGGGGTTAGGCCCCATGTAGTGCCAAATAGCTTGCTTTACGTGTACAGCCTATTCGAGCTCCGTAGAACAAGTGCCTGGCAGTTTCTACATGGAGAAGGCCGCACAGGAAGGGTTCGCACTAGGTGTTCACGTGAAGCTGGTCCCTCGCACCCCCGCTGGGGAGGCAGGGACGAGCCGAGCCCAGGAGGAGGACATGGGGGTCAATGCGGACGAACAACCCGAGCCCGAAGAGGAAATTGCGATGAGCTCGCAGCAAGTCCCCGCTCAAGGGGGCTTGGCAGGGACTGGCGAGATGGATGCGCCCGTCCCTGAGGTTGATGCGGATGCCCTAGCGGATGACCCTCACCCTACTTATGGTGACGGTCCTGACGAAGATGAGGACCCGGGGCCAGCAATCGCATTTTTGCACTTGCTGAACCCGGCCGACTGTGTTCTGGCCCGCTTGGAGGATATTTCTAGGCGTGGGCAAGACCATAGCGATATAGAACTCGATCAGGAGTTTGCCACAAAGGAGGAAGCGATGCACTTCTGCACTAATTACGCAGTCGACCGGCGTGACCACCGTGTGACTCGCTCGGACCAGACCTGCTTCGAGCTTAAATGTAAGAAAGGGCAGCAGTGCGAATACTATGTTCGTGCGAACCGCCCTAAACATCAGCACCATTTCGTTATAACTCGGTACACACCGCACACATGCACAGAGGCGCTTGTTCGGAACACAAGCGGTGTGGTGAAATCAAGATTCATCGCGCAAATTCCTGTTAGACGTGCTGAAGGCCGACATTAGGCTCAGGCCCGCAACCATAATTGCTTTGAGATGCGTAGCAGACAGGGATGTCCATAAACTACTTGCAAGCTTGGCGAGCAAAGCAGATGGCTTTGAAAATGCTGTTTGGTAGTTTTATGGAGTCATTCAATTGGGCTCCACGACTACTAAGGCGGATAGCTGCAACAAACCCGGGCTCCGAATATGCTATTGCTGTCGAACCCGTGCAGCTTCCCGATGGAACGACTGCTCCAGAACACTACTACCTCCTCAGGGTGTTCTGGGCGTTCGGTCCGTGCATCACTGCATTCAAAGAATCGCCGTCTGTTATATGCGTGGATGGGACATTTCTGTCCGGCCAAGATAATGGCACCCTACTCACCGCCCTAGCTGCCGATGCAAACAACCGGCTACTACCGCGGCTTTCGTGGTGGTTGAGGGCGAAAGCAACGATACCGGTTCTCGGTTCCTCGCCCTGGTGAAGACCCATGTGGTGCGGGATAGGCCCGGTGTGCGTCGTATCGGACCGTAATGCAGTGGCTGAACGCCTCGATAGAATGGCGGAGGATGAAGATTGCCATTGCCCGGTGGAGAGACGTTCAGCGTAGATGGTGCATGCGTCACCTTGGGGCGAACCTGTACACCATGTGCAGGAACAAGAACATGGTGAAGCTATTCAAAACCCTATGCATGCAAAACCAACTGCGCAAGTTCGATACGATATTTAACCAAATTGAATCAGCGCCAAAGGAACTGGTGGCGGAAGAGACCACGGAGGGCACACAGTAATTGGTGGCTCGGAGGTCTCCGTCTGGCGCAAGATGACATTCGCTCAATGGATAGCTCGTAAACCCGCCGAGAGATGGGCCTGGCGCACGATACAAATGGTGCTCGGTAAGATAATGCCCTCTCTAGTACGGTAGCACATCATTTGACAAAGACTCTTTTCCACCTAAGCGGTATGCTTCTCCGCAGATACTCCATCATGACGCATTTAACTTCGCCGAGTCGTACAACAATGTCTTTGCGGGGGCTCGTTGCCTACCCATTTGCTCAATCATTGAGCTCACATTTTTTAGGACCGCGAAATACTTTGTTGATCGGCAAAGGGCGGCGTACAACTGCGGCTCAACCTTCGCTCCCCGTGTCGAGGCTTTGTTACAGCGTCGTAGGCAGAAAGCTCAATTCCACCGCACGCGCATGATGGACCCTGCGCAGAACATTTTTCTCGTCGAGTGCAAGCGCAAGCACCGTTCGGGATACTCCGCGGGGGACACAAACCAGAGATGCCAGCTCGGCCCGTATGAGGCGACCTGCTCATGCAACAAGCCTCGCCTAGAGCACATCCCCTGCTCGCACGTGCTAGCAGCGTGCCGTGACATGGGGGGCAACGACGGCACACAATATGTCACACCGTACTACCGTATGGATGCCGTTAGAGCAACATGGACGGGGCATTTCGAACCGTTCAACGTCGGCAACAACTACAAGACCTCCGAACCCCCTACGTGGCTCCCGTACCCCACACTAAGGCGCGATACGCCGGGTAGACCGCGTTCCGCGCGGTTTGAGGGTGACATGGATGCGTCTCAGCGAGACGATGGCCTTCGGCGCTGTCGCATCTGCAGGCAGACAGGGCATGACCGTAGAAGCTGCCCAAACAGAGGGTGATGTTGTCCAATGTAATATTTCAACTATACGCATTAGACATGCAACATCTTCCTACTACCTTCCTTTTGCATTCTCTTCGTGAAATTTCAGTTATGTAATTTATGAACCTAAATTTCTTTGGGTATGTACAGTGGTTTTGAAATTTCTTCTGATGTTATTTTTTTGTATTTCATTGTTTCATTCCCTGGAGATTATGCAGGCTTGTTATGGAGTTGCCAGAGCTGTTGCGATCGAAGTATGATGACGACCACAGGGCCCGGAAGTGGGCCTCCGGCCAGACGGTAACGTCATTACTACACTGTCGTAACGTATCGCAAGCGTACGCACCTTTCGTTATGCTCAGTACGTTTACTTGCTTTGTCCTTGCAGCTTAACACTCTCCGCATGCGTGGCTCCCGTAACATTAAGAGATTGGACCCTCAGTTCATATACGGCCTGGGACGGACGGGCCTGTTAGCTTTCGCATTTATGGTGCGTGGAGCCTACGAAGGAAGGGGCCAGTGGACCCCGATGCCTAGACTGGACGGGGCCCTTATCACCGCGTTGGTCGACAGATGGCGTCCGGAGACGCATACTTTCCACCTCCCCTTCGGCGAGATGACGGTGACCCTCAAAGATGTCGCCATGTTATTTGGCCTTCCACTTTCCGGTAAACCCCTCGTAGTGCGCAAGCCCTCCAAAGAGGCATGGAAGAACTATGTAGAGGAAAGGTAATAAATGTGAAAGCACACCGAACACACTTATCTCGGGAGCTAACGTGATTTGCTAACATGTGATTTTCTTCGATGCAGGTTTGGCACAACGCATACACGGGAATCGTGGATCGTGAGTCTCTTTCACATGGCTTGACAGCCTTCCGGAGGTCGGACCATGTCTCAAAACGCCGACTGGTCGGATAAATAGGCATTTCGAGGTGTACCTCTATTTCCTCCTTGCAGAATTTTATTTACAAACGGAAATGGTGATTCCGCTGCCCCCACCTCGTTTGGGTCGCCGAATTAGCCGAAAGCGGTGCGAGAAGATGCAGCACCGGACTTCTACTGGTGAGGCTCGGCGATTCGCAGACACATATCGCGAGATGTGTGCGGCCCGCCACGGCCATGACCAACTTCAATAATGGGAGGTTGCCCCTCGCTTCTACGATTGTGGTCCTGGTCGTACCTACCCATAGCGACCAAGAGTGTCAAAGCGGTACTACCCAAAGGCCCGTCGATGAAGCTAACGTGCATCCACTGCAAGGCCAACCTTGGGTTACAAATGGATGCATGCCGGACTCCGATGGGCCCAGAATCAGACCGCGGCTCCTACCCTCGTCTCGTGGGGACCTAGACTTCTTGACATCGGCGCAGTCACGTGGGATCCCTTTTCCACCCAGGCCGCGACGGAGGTTGCGTCGGAGGCCGTATCTCCAACTGCACGGGAGCCTCGGTATTGGATGACGAAATGCTTCCTCCTCAGTGCATGAGTGCCGTTGAGCCATACTCTCGAGCGCTGCGTTCGGCGTAATTTGGGTACCGGCGGTCTTTCCCTCCACCGCCTCGACAGGACTCAAAGCTCCCATGGGTATGTCTCTACATGTCACATTACTTTCACGCTTCTTGTGAAAACCATTAATAACGTGTTGGATTGATCCGCAGGAGGAGTACATCGGGCACAACTACAACCGGGTCGCACGGAATAGCCGGCATATTGAGAGGTGGAACTCGATGGCCATCGAGGACGCCTGGAACCCATCAGCGCAGCCACGAGACGGACACACTTGGGTACCTTGACTGGTACAGACCTCGCACACGGGCGGTGCTCCTAGACAGGGGTGTGGCGATGCCAGTGCAACATGGCTATGCTGAGGAGTACGCAGAGCGCATGCACACACTGGTACGGATCGCACCTATCACATATTAAAAACGGGGGATATTTCCCAATTAAACATTCGATACGTATTAATTTGCAGAGGCGTGAGGCGGAGTACATGCATGACCAGGCGGACGAGATCCTCACGCGATCCACAGGAGCGACAACGTCAATCAAGCAATCCTTTACGGAACCTTCTTCGCCGCACGGGCCACCGCATAAGAAATGCGGTCAGAGATGTTGGTGGCCATAGACCGTCTACCCAACGTGATTACGAGGATGTACCGTACGTGGCGCCGCCCGCACCGAGCCCCCTGATGAGGAGCATGTCCATGGATAGACGTGCAACGCCTGTGGCTCCTCGGCGGCAGCAAGACCCACCCAGAGCATCGACTTCCTCCCGGGTCCCGAGCCATGAGAGCGGCCGGGGCCATGGAGGCGGGTACGTTGAAATAGGTGCTGGGGCAAACGTTCAAGGAGGAGTACACATCAACATGTCACCGTCCCCATCATTGCCGCAGGAGTCTTTTAGTACCCCCGTCCAGCATCAACAAACATGGGAGGACGTGTCGAGGGCGTACGATGACCTTATGGGATCCGGGGCTACATTCACTGATTTGCTCGCGACGACGTGTTTGCAATCCCTAGGGTTGGAATCGCGTCCCAGTAACCCCGAGGAGGCCGGTGGATCGAACTGGCAGGAGCAGCAGCCTTCGGACGTACTACGCGCATCAGGGTACCATGCAGACCAGTCGATGGCTGCATGGGGCATCCACAGCGGCGCGTCGTACGCGGTCCAGCCTGTGCGATTCGACGCTGGAACGCGAGATGCACGGTTAGGTCCATGCAGCGGCTGGATTCACGTGTCCCCAAGCGCCCAGAAATTTCACACCGTCGGACTACGATAACCAAGAACGTCGTGGTAGGGGGACGCGCAGGGGAAGAGGAAGGGGGAACACTAACCCAGAAGGCCGTTGAACCCGTTATTGATCAACCCGTTCGATTGCATTATTTTACTTTCAATGTAATATTTTAATTTTGTCTGCAATTGCGAACTAGATCGTGTTGTATGAGACTTATGTTAACTTCTTTAATCTATGTCATTCAAACTTGTCAAATTTCTTTTGATTTTTTATGTTGCTCAAATGAAAACTTGTCAACATGAAAAAGTTGCGTCTTGGAATTCTCTACAACTTTCATGTAGATCAAAGAATTATTCGAGCACAGGAAGACCTCCAAAATCGTGAATTACAGAAGGGTCCGTCGCGAACAGTTTTTGGTGTCGGCAAGAAATGCACTTACCTTTCCGATTATCTATGATTTTTATATTGCTCAAATGAAAAACTTGTCAACATGAAAAAGTTGAATCTTGGAATTATCTACAACTTTCATGTACACCAAAAATGATTAGAGCACGGGAAAATCTCCAAAATCGAGAATTACAGAAGGGTCCGTCGCGAACAATTTTTGGTCCGACGCAAATGCATTTACCTTTCCGATTTTCTTTGATTTTTTCTGTTGCTCAAATGAAAAACTTGTCGACATGAAAAAGTTGCGTCTTGGAATTCTCTACAACTTTCATGTAGAGCAAAAAATGATTGCAGCACATGAAGACCTCCAAAAATGCGAGTTACTGCAGACCATTCAATTTGGTCCGTGACATACGTGACAGAGTTGATATTTGGTCCGTGGTAAACATGAAATGTATAGGTTTTAATTTCGTCAAACGTATGTGCGTAACGGACTAAAGAGCAAATCAGCTGCATTCTTCCGAAAAAATAAACTCAGACGAGATATTTCACGGCCGGCCGAATGTGCTTAAGTTGTCATATTTTTGCGCGACCGTTATAATTAGCCCTTTTCAACTATACGAAAATACATACAACGGAATGTGTAATTACAATGTTTTTCCATAACATCGTAGTCAGTATAGAGAAGAGCAAATCAGCCACATTCTTCCGAAAAAATGGACTCACACGTGATATTTCACGGCCAGCCGAATATGCTTAAGTTGTCATATTTTTGCGCGACCGTTATAATTAGCCATTTTCAACTATACGAAAATACATACAACGGAATGTGTAATTACAATATTTTTCCATAATATCGTAGTCAGTATAGAGAAGACCAAATCAGCTGCATTCTTCCGAAAAAATAGACTCACACGTGATATTTCACGGCCGGCCGAATGTGCTTAAGTTGTCATATTTTTGCGCGACCGTCATAATTAGCCCTTTTCAACTATACGAAAATACATACAACGGAATGTGTAATTACAATGTTTTTCCATAACATCGTAGTCAGTATAGAGAAGAGCAAATCAGTCGCATTCTTCCGAAAAAATGGACTCACACGTGATATTTCACGGCCGGCCGAATATGCTTAAGTTGTCATATTTTTGCGCGACCGTTATAATTAGCCATTTTCAACTATACGAAAATACATACAACGGAATATGTAATTACAATATTTTTCCATAATATCGTAGTCAGTATAGAGAAGACCAAATCAGCTGCATTCTTAGAAAAATAGACTCACACGTGATATTTCACGGCCGGCCGAATGTGCTTAAGTTGTCATATTTTTGCGAATCGCTATAATTAGCCCTTTTCAACTATACGAAAATACATACAACGGAATGTGTAATTACAATGTTTTTCCATAACATCGTAGTCAGTATAGAGAAGAGCAAATCAGCTGCATTCTTAGAAAAAATGGACTCACACGTGATATTTCACTGGCCGAATATGCTTAAGTTGTCATATTTTTGCGCCGAATCGCTATAATTAGCCCTTTTCAACTATACGAAAATACATAAAACGGAATGTGTAATTACAATGTTTTTCCATAACATCGTAGTCAGTATAGAGAAGAGCAAATCAGCTGCATTCTTCCGAAAAAATGGACTCACACGTGATATTTTACGGCCGGCCGAATATGCGCTTTCCTGTCTGGCCGTCGCCTATAGTCGATGTGCATAAGCGGAGGGGATGGGCACTACCAGACACTTCGAGCTGCAGCTTTGCTTCGGCCATACCCCTCCCATTGCGCTGCAAACGCTTCCACGTGACGCAGTACCAGATGCACCGAAGCTACAGCCAGGCCCCCCACCGCGCATTGCAAACGCTCCCACGTGCCGCTTGCCTGTCTTCGACCCTCGCTCCGCGCGCTGATGTGCCGCCAGCTGTCTTGTTTGTCCCTTGTGCCCTCCCTATAAATTACAACGCCGCATGCATTTCTATCGGGCAATCGCGAGTGAGTTCAGTAAGTTGCGACTGAGTTCAACCCACAACGCGAGTGTTTCAAAGGTATTATTTATGAAATTTATTTTCGACGGTCAGTGACATTGTTGTGTTGTTGGGTCAGTGAAGTACGATGGATATTGATGGCTTCTTGGGGGCTTTCAGGCCATCTGTTCCTTTTTTATGTTTTTGATCGAAGTACATTTCAGTTATGCTTGAATCCTACTCTTCTAGGCTGAAATATAATTGCTTCCAATGTGTAGATGGACAAGGATCCGGAGCGGCTCAGTAAAGGCTGGGCCTGGACAATCAAAGAAATAGATGGCATCGCAGCTGACCTGAATAAAATTGCTAAAGACAACTTCAGTCCTGGCAACAGTTCAAGTGCGAACGAATTCAACAGCTTTGTTACTGACATCGAAGCTATTGCTAGTAGCCTCGAACATGTCGCCATACAATCTAACGAATTGCTGCAGTCAAACCCCCCACAGCCAGCACAAGAGGACACTAAGCTCGTTGCCAAAGAGGAGGACACCGAAGGTGTAGACCTGCATCGTTGTCTTCCATGTGACTACGAGACTGATGACGAGGGCAAACGCGACCGCTGGCAGTTTTTAGAAGAGGAGGGTATTGATGCAGATAGTGATGATTCTGGAAAGTTCTAATCCAGAATTGCGTGAGTTGTTCAAATAATATGTAGTAGTCATGTACCCGTCATGTACGTTGGCGATTGACGGTATTCCAACGTTGTTTCTCCCGTGTTGTGATGTTATGTCGTAACTTATATATTTCAACGTTGTATTTTCCGCCTTTAATATCTTTTGTCGTTACAAGCCATACGAAACGGCACAACACCGGATACACCAACACAACATACGAAGAGTTAATTTAACAACTTCATTCCATTTTAATACTCGTAAAGACGTAGTAGATGCAATTTTCCGCGACCGTTATATTTAGCCCTTTTGAACTATACGAAAGTACATACAACGGCAGGTGTAATTACAATATTTTTCCATAATATCGTAGTCAGTACACAGAAGAGCAAATCAGCTGCATTATTCCTAAATAGACTCACACGTGATATTTCACAGCTGGCTGAATATGCTTAAGTCGTCATATTTTTCCGCGACTATTATATTTAGCCCTTTTGAACTATACGAAAGTACATACAAAGGAAGCTGTAATTATAATATTTTTCCATAATATCGTAGTCAGTATACACAAGACCAAATGGGCTGCATTCTTCCAAAAAAATGGACTCACACGTGATATTTCACGGCCCGCCGAATATGCTTAAGTTGTCATATTTTTCCGCGACTATTATAATTATCCATTAAGTTGTCATCATCCAAACTTTCG
Source organism: Rhipidocladum racemiflorum (assembly GCA_036346355.1). Lineage (NCBI taxonomy): Eukaryota > Viridiplantae > Streptophyta > Magnoliopsida > Poales > Poaceae > Rhipidocladum > Rhipidocladum racemiflorum. The sequence continues at coordinate 47,182,354 of CM070572.1, read as the reverse complement.
TTGCATTGGCCTGAGACGTCCTGTCAAAGCACTGCTGGCAAAGCCTGCAGGATATATCATGTCATCAAATGCATGCGTGGCAGAGAATGCCTTAGTCGTCATGTCAAAGCATAGCTGCCAAAGCCCGACTGGCACCTCCCTAGCAGCTACAAAGCTGCATGCATTTGTCGCCTAAGCACAGCAGAGCCGCAAAGCGAATCTGATGCTCGCGGATTCGTTCTTGCTTCAAGTCCGCTGCTTTATCAATTCAGGCTATTTAACCCCTTCCTGGCTTCCCAAAGATTGCATCAACCGAACGATCGCTCCAATACAACAAAGAGAACCATCCTCGCAAACCAAACGAGCAGCACCAATGGAGTTTCCTCGCCCCAAGGCAGCGTTGTCCAAACCATCCCCGACGGCACGGAGGTCCCCATGTGCCTATGCGGATCCTTGCCGCTCCGGCAGTCCATAGACAACTCATACACGCACGGTATGAGGTATCGGAGTTGCCGCAACCACGACTCGAGCCAAAGTCGATGCGGCTGCGGCGGAGAAGCCCTGTATGTTCATACTCGCATTTTGTGTTGCATCGAACCTGCATGTGTCTAACACCATGTGATGTGACCAATTGCAGCCTTCCATCAGGCGAGTTCATCCGATTCTACGACGCGGAACAAACTCTCGAGATGGAAAGGATGCGGAATCGGAGTACTCGCATCGGAGGGCTATGGTGGAGCAAAGCAGTGGTGTGAGCAGGATCAGAGGAGAAGCGCAAGCAGCTGCCTGGAACAGATGCTTGCACAGAGGGAGGCCGAACGGCAGCGCCATGCCGCGGAGAGGGAGGCCGAAAGTAGAGAAAGCGTGAGAGGGCAGCTAGGGCCAGGGCGGCAGGAGCCGAAGGATTGCGTAAGGGAAAATATCCTCGCCGCTCTCAAGAAATGTACGACAAGGGCCCTTCTTGTTGTTCCCTTTCCCTAAGGCATGTTAGGTTTAGTCAGATATATGCCAACGTTGTTTTACCATTAAATGGCCGCACGTAATTTATCCGCCCATCTTTGACCAAAACTACAGAAGTCTCAAAAAAAATTATTACACAACTATCTGACAAAGGTACAAATAAAATATTACACAATTATCGGTATTTGCATTTCAATCGGATCCGGTCGAATAACCGTAAAACTAAAAATTCGGCTATTTACATGTTGTATATAAAACCGCTTTTCCCACCTCCTAACGGAGCCAACCGCTTTCCGGATATGGACGCGAATGACAGACGGTAATGTCCTATACGGTATTATAGATAATCTATTATATGAGTTATTTTTACATAATATAATGATATACTATAAATAATCGCCATCTATGCTATTGTAAGATGTAGTGTGTCATCCGTCAATTAGTCGATGAATCTAACCGCTCATATGAGGCGGTAATATAGATAATCTATTCAGTAGGGGTTGTATAGCATTAAAATACAACAAAGATACTACCCCGCCTATCGGTAGAGTATACGCTTTGAATTGTAGTTATAATTATTATTTGTGTACACTGCATCGATAATTTTGTAATGACAATTATAACTACAATTTTTAATTTACAAGTGGTATATTTCGCTTTTTCCACCTCAGGACATAGCCAACCGCTCGAATATGGACGCGAACAATGCCAGTAAAGTCATATACAGTCGTAAAGTCTAACATTCTACCAAATTTAAAGTGATACGCTGGAGTATTTTTTTCCTAATTAATAAGCATACTCTTAATAAGCATGATTTTACGAAATTTTACAAAGTTCGTAATCCAAATGATTTTTCAAAAATGCAGACAGTTTATTTTATTCAATTTTGAATTGAACGGAAAAGAAAATGAATTTTCGAAATTTCAGACAGTTTATTTTATTCAATTTGGAATTGAACGGAAAAGAAAAAAACCAAATAAAATAAAAATTACACGTGTCAGTGCGGGGCGGAGCCACCTGGCTGCCGCCGTGTGGGGTGGCGGCAGCCAGGGCTGCCGCCATGGGGTGTGGCGGCCGCCGTGTGGTGTGGCGGCCGCCACGTGGCACGGCGGGCACCACTGGTATTTTTGCTATTTCATTTTTTTGTTGTATATTTCTGAAATTTGAATTTATATGTTGTATATTTAGGCATTTTTTCCCGGCCACTCAATCCATGGGATCGTGACCGAGCTTCAATTTGCACTATCTCACTTGGATCCATTTGGTACAACTCTAGATTCTCATTTTTTTTTTTAGCTTTTGCTCTAGATTATCTGAGAATCTACTTATGTGAAATCTAGAGCTATCTCAAAAATACGTTTGATTAGCAAGTTAGCTTCAAGAACCATAAAGATGAGGTTATAGACAGCGGAGGAGGTTAGGCCTGGGTATGCATTGTACCTAGTCCGGATGTGTGCGCAGGAGGGACGAGGTCACTAGTCGCCGGTGGTTGTTGTCGTGATTGCCTGGGCATCGCCATGGTGCATGCAGAGGGAGTTGCCTCTAGTCGCTCCAAATCCAGTCGTGCGGGTTGGGACTTGGGAGCAGGGTTAACAATATTGTTTCGAACTCGAATTTCGATGACCCAGCGATACCAAAATTTATGAAAAAAAAACTGCTCGAAATTCAATTAAAATCGAACGATTTTGGAAGTCAAATGAATTTGAAATATGGATAAAAACCGCTCGAAAATACTCAAATTAAAATATACCATAGCAGGAAAATACTAAAGTTTTGATAGTTCATGCATGCATACAACAAGAAGTAAGCTTTTAAATATTGAATAAACATTAACATATTAAAATATACCATAGCAGGAAAATTTATGTGCATACAAATATCGCTACTTGAACAAATATTACCATTTTCGGATGTCGTCTATTGCTACTAAATATACTTCAAAAATATTGCTACTAAACATAATTGAACAAATATTAGTAATAAATATATTTTCAACAAATATTGATACTAAATATAATTCAACAAATATTAAAAACATCTCCAAACTTCATTTTTTTATAAAATATTCACGCCAAAGGTCAAAAGCTGTTAATACTAATTTTAGGGAATTTTTGGTTTTTTTTTTTCAAAATTCTCAAATTTTTTGAATTTGAATTTAAAGTTGAACAGTAAACCGAGCTGTTCCATTTTCGTACCGAATAGGTACGGGCAGTATTCACGGTTTTTGACAGTTTTGGAACCCTACTTGGGAGGCACCGATGCAAGCGGTTGCGCCTAAAGCTTGGAGTGGGGAGGGGTAAGGGGGTAAGTCAGTGGTATTTATGGATAAAAATCAGGAACTTCAAGGGGTACTTTAGTTTAAGGTGGATTGGCTCCTCACAAGAATTCACCCCTATGTTGCTCCAAGTTGCTAGTACATTTTTCACTCCACTCCTTGCGAGAAGCAAGATTTGTTCTTTTTGGGAAGCTGGGTGTTTGGCGCAGCTCACAACATCCAAACGACAAACGACTGGGAGTAGGAATCATGCCAAATAGACTCTAAATTATTCATCTTTACAAAAATTTCCCCTTCCTAAGTTTTCATTTGCAAATCAACATTTGACCTTTTCTAGAGAGAGGGTACCAAGCACCTAAGTTATTTTCTTAGGTTAAATCCCATATATTGTAACAGTTGCAGAATAGAAGACAAACCAAACTTTGCACTTGAATTTTGAGGGTCCATTTGGAGCATAGTCATTTCATAGAAAATAATTACTTGGACTTTGACGTGATATTAGGCATGGACTGGTTAGCTGCAAACGGAGTTATTATAGATTGTGAGTTGAAAACTGCATCTGTAAGAACACCTAGCGGGGATCGTATTTTGTTACAGGGACGTAGAGCCAGAATGTATCCATCCGATATTAAACTCAACCATCTGTCCCCACAGGAATTGAATCCCATCCCAGTAGTTCGGGATTTTCCTGATATATTCTTGGAGGAGCTACCAGGGATGCCACCTGACAGAGAAATAGAGTTCACTATTGATCTTGTTCCTAGAGCCACTCCTATATGCAAGAGGCCTTCCCGTATGACCCCATTAGAGCTCGTAGAACTAAAGAAACAACGGAAAGAATTGGAGGAAAAAGGATTTATCAGAGAAAGTGTGTCACCTTGGGGAGCACCGCTAATTTTTGTGGCGAAGAAGAATGGGGAACAGAGGTTATGCATAGATTATAGAGACCTTAACGAGGTCACCATCAAAAACTAGTATCCTCTTCCTAGGATCGATGATTTATTCGATTAGCTCAAAGGCGCTTGCGTCTTCTCAAAGATTGACCTACGGTCTGGGTATCATCAAGTTAAAGTAAGAGCAGAGGATGTAGAGAAAACCGTCGTTGTATCCAGATATGGGCATTACGAATATACCGTAGTACCTTTTGGATTAACTAATGCCCCAGGAGTGTTCATGAATTTAATGAACAAAATTTTTATGAAATATCTGGATAAATTTGTAGTGGTATTCATTGATGACATTTTGATATATTCCAAAAGTGAAGAAGAGCATAGGGAACATCTGAGAATCACACTTCAAGTCCTAAGAGAAAACTAATTGTACGCCAAGTTCAATAAATGTAAGTTTTGGCTGAATCAAGTTTCTTTTCTCGGACATGTTATATCCGAGAAAGGGGTTGAGGTAGACCCAGAAAAGATAAAATCAATTAAATCATGGAAACAACCATCCAATCATAAAGAGATTAGAAGTTTCCTTAGTTTAGCTAGGTACTACCGCAAGTTCATCAAAGGATTTTCTCAAATATCGTCACCCCTCACCAAACTCTTGAAAAAGGATATTAAGTTTAACTCAAGGAGAGTTTCCAAAAACTCAAGGAAGCTCTAACCTCTACGCCAGTTCTATCCTTACCGGAGGAAGGCATTGAATATGTGGTATATTGTGATGCCTCCAAAACAAGATTGGGTTGTGTGCTAATGCAAAATGAGAGGGTCATTGCTTATGCATCTAGGCAATTACGCCCACACGAAGTCAATTATCCAACCCATGATCTAGAATTAGGAGCTGTAGTGTTTGCTCTAAAAGTTTGGAGACTTTACTTATATGGGGCTAAATGCATTCTGTATAGTGACCACAAAAGCCTAAAGTATTTGTTCACTCAAAAGGAATTGAATCTAAGGCAAAGAAGATAGCTGGAACTTATTAAGGACTATGACATCACCATCAATTACCACCCAAGAAAAGCTAATGTGGTAGCAGATGTATTGAGCAGGAAGGCTCACTGTAACAACCTGTCTATCCAAAACTTTATGCCAGAACTAATAAGAGAATTGGCAAAAATGGAAATTAGTCTAGGCATATCCACCTCAAATGCCATGCTAGCAACCATGGATGTCCAGCCCACTCTATTGGAACAAATTAAAGAGAAGCAAGCCGCTGATAGCTTCATTTCAGAAGAAATCAATAGGATCAAGTCCAATCAACATCAAAGTTTAAAGCTGATCAAGATGGCAGTCTAAGGTTGAATGATCGATTATGTGTCCCCAATGATCCAGAAATCAAACTGACCATCCTTAGAGAGGCTTATGACACACTTTATACCATCTATCCAGGTAGCACTAAAATGTATAAGGATCTAAAAGAGACCTTTTGGTGGAATGACATGAAAAAGGACATAGCAGAGTACATTAGTAAATGTGATACCTGTCAAAAGGTTAAAGCTGAGCATTAGCGTCCTGCAGGGTTGTTACAACTTCTCCAAATCCCTGAGTGGAAATGGGAAGATGTATGCATGGACTTTATTACGGGTTTGCCCAGAACTTTAGCTAAAAAGGATGCTATTTGGGTAATAGTGGACAGACTCGCCAAATCTGCTCACTTTATTGCCACTAATCAAAAATACTCTGGTCACAAACTGGCTGAAATCTACATAGAAAGAATTGTCACGTTGCATGGAGTTCCTAATCCATTACTTCGGATAGAGGTTCTATCTTCACCTCTAACTTTTGGAATAGCTTACAAACTGCCTTGGGAACCTAGCTGAAGTTCAGCACAGCTTATCACCCTTATACGGATGGGCAGACTGAGCGGGTGAATCAAATCTGGGAAGATATGTTAAGGGCGTGTGTGCTGAATTTTAAGGAAAGTTGGGACAAATACTTGCACCTAGCTGAATTTGCATACAATAACAACTATCAGGCAACTATTCAGATGGCGCCATATGAGGCTCTATATGGCAGGAGGTGTCGATCACCCATATGTTGGTATGAGGTAGGAGACAAATCATTAATGGGACTAGAACTAATTCGTTAGAATGACGAGAAAATACAGCTAATTCAGGAAAGGTTAAAAACTGCCCAAAGTCGGCAAAAGAGCTACGCCGATAAGCGTAGAAGGGATCTCAAATTCCAATTGGAAGAATATGTGTATTTAAAGGTATCACCCTTAAAAGGGGTTCACCGATTTGGAATAAAAGGGAAGCTCAGTCCTCGGTATGTTGGGCCATTTAAGATTCTGGAACAGAAAGGAACCTCTGCTTATCAAATCGAACTACCTCCTCAATTATCCAGAATTCACAATGTTTTTCATGTTTCCCAACTCCGAGCTTGACTTAGAGAGCCTTCCCAATTAGTGTCAAACACAGACATTCCCTTGCAGCCAGACCTAACCTATGAAGAGCATCCGCTCAAAATCCTATCAACAGAAGAACGTCAATTTCGGAGAGCTACAATCAAGTTCTGCAAGGTCCAATGGAAGCATCATACAGAAAAAGAGGCTACATGGGAAAAAGAGAAGAATCTACGGGAAGCCTACCCGCACTTGTTCAGGTTAGTTGGATTTTGGGGATAAAATCCCTTTTTAAGGGGGATAGGATGTAAGAGCCCTGAAATTCCAACTCCATTAATCACATTATTAGGAGTCTAATTATCAACTATGCATGCAAATTAGAATGGATATGACAACAGTAGGATCAAGAATGCAAATGACTAGTGTTGAAAGTGTTGCAATAGAATAAAAGGAGGACATTCCTGCCCTTGCCCATTCAGTAGAGCTCAAGGGGTAGAAAGGTATTTTCGCATCAGGTGAAGGGATAAGAGCGAAGTTACAATATAGTTTCACCGCATCCCCCATTCACTGCAATAGAGCCACTCCCATCGCTTTCAGCCAAGAGAGAGAGTGAGAGAGAGCAAGAGCTAAGGGCGAGAGAGGAGCAGTCGGCCGAGGAGGAGAAGGATGGCTGGAGCTAGGAGCCAGGAGGAGGAGGATTAGGGCAAGCCAAGGTGGTGGCCACCTCTACCTTGGTTCCTATCCATCTTCCCCAACCAAACTAAACTGCAAGGACCCTAAGTAAGCCGGCAAAACCCCAATAGAATAGCAGTAGCAGGTAGCAAGCAACCCTAGAGTAGAATGTAGTTTGCAAAACAAACAGAATCAGTAGAATCAAGTGTAGATTGGAGTCTTTCTCTTGGTCTCAGTTAGGCGGAGTTACCTAAGGGCACTTGTGGTTCGTCCCAAGCTGTTCCCAAGTCTTTACCTTAGAACTGGCCAGCCGATCTCGGCACCACAACCCCCAACCTAGGTCCTCTCACCCCAAGATTCATCCTCGACCCTAGATTTACCATAGAGCACCATCCTTAGGGTTCGACCAAGCAAGCAAGCAATAGATCGGTTAACCAAAGCCAAACCAAGCATCAGGCAACAAGAACCCGAATCCCAGCAAACAACTGAACCAAGAAGGTGAAAATCCCCAAAGCCAGCAGGCACCGAACCCTAGAACCGGGCCTTGCATCCAATACCACAAGAACCAAATAGCCTAACCCAAGAATCTCAAAACCAGTGGAGGAGTAGAGGGAGCCCGCGGTCAGGGTAGAGCAGAGGAACCGGTGTCGTGCTACGGGGCGACCAGATCTGGTCGTAGAGGGAAGGCAGCAGGGGCGCGAGTCTTCGACCGTGAGGAGCCGAGGAGAGTCCAGCCAAAGGAGTAGGGAGGGGTGTCGCCGAGTGAGGAGAGGGGAGTGCGTCGGGTCGCCAGAGAGGGAGGCGGAGAGACCGAGTGAGGAGTCGGGAGTAGGGGCCGAGAAAAGAGAGGAGAGGGAGCGATTGGGCTTTGGACCCAGTCGGCTGAGGAAGAAAAGAAGAAGAGAGAGAAGGAAAAAGAAAACATTAAGAAAAAGGAAAGAAGATAAAAGAAAAGAGAAAAAATGAGAAAAGAGGAGAAGTGAGGAGTTAGGGCTGCATCGTAGGTATAGTTAAGCAATAACTTAATTTAGATTTAGCAACATCTCTAATTAACTGAGGTCTTTAGTTGTTCGACGCCATTAATCAAATGCAAAAGCTAGATTTAGCAAAACTAATAGTTGGTAATAATTTCAGATCTGGACCTGAATCAACCAGACCAGAACCCACCTTTGAGCGATGACGTACATTCCAATACTATACCAGGCAAGTTTCCTTGACCATGAGTTTCTAAATGCTTTTAAATGCTTGTCGGTGTTTCGACCACCAGCAATACGATTTTTCGGTCTAGGGGGTTCGCGCGCTCCCTCTCCTCGAATGGCCTAACTCAAGGAGTCCATGATGTATACTGGTTCGGGCTGAACGTCCCTACTCCAGTTCGTGAGATGAGTGTATATTGTCCTTTCGGGGGGTTACAATGGCGACTTCCTTTGGGAGGAAGAAGAACCGAACGATCTTACCGCTTTTCGCGTGTGGGTGTTTTTCTTGTGTTGACCGACCAATCGATTGATCTATCTCTCTCTCTCTATCCCCGGGGTCCTGCCTTTCCTTATATAGGCGGAAGCGACAGGTTACATGGGAGTTTAGAAGGGAGAAAAAAAGAAAGGGGTGTCCTATGTCTCGGAATCTGATCTTCGGTCTTGTCGTCCGACCGGCCTCCGTCCACCCCCATGCCGAGTCGGTAGTCTTGCAGCGGGGGGCTCTCAGCCGGGTTGGAGAAGTGATGCACTGCTCCGTACGATTGTCAGGCGCCGGCATTAATGGTATTTAACCCAATGTGGCCTCGGGAGGGGGCGTTCCCCTCTGTTGTGTGTCAGGATGACGGGACCGGAGCTTGACTTCTTAGGCGGCCTCCCTGACACCTTGGGAAGGAGCCACCTACCCTGGTGCGGACGTCTTGGGACGTCACGCCGGTAGGGCAGGTGTCCAAATGCTTCGATGGAGCCGCTGCACGCTCCGACCCAGGGGGTCGGAGCGAGCTGGGCACCCCGACCCTCGGGGGGTCGGAGCGCGTCTGTATTTGTGCTTGGCCGGGGACAAGATCCCTTCATGGCCCACGGGCCCTTGGTCGGAACTGGTCCTCAAATGCAGCCCGTTCACTATCCCAGGCTGCTGGGGATACCCATGGTACGTGTACTCGTCAGTAGCCCCCGAGCGTGTTTCGCCAGAGGCGGTCGGGGGTTTGCCTGCTATGCCATTCGGTCGGATGTCGTTCGTCGGTCCATCCGGGTGCGCATGAGTGCACCCGGTGGGTGTAGCCCCCGAGCCCCCGAGCGGGTCAGAGAGTCAGTCGGGGGTGAACTTGCCGATGTAGGCCCGACCGAGTGCGTGCGGGCGCTCTCAGCCGGTCTTTTCGCCTGGGTGCGCGCGAGAGCACCCGGTGGGTGTAGCCCCCGAGCCCCCGAGTGGGTCGGAGAGCCAGTCGAGGGGTGAACTTTGTTGGGTTATGGGTAGGCTACGCGAGCATAAAATCAACAGTTTCTACCACGAACACCCAAGATCACATGGAAGTAAAGGATCACAGATCGTTACCCTTGTCGCGCAGATGCAGCGGAAGCAGATTCACGCGCGTTGAGGAAGTAGTTGATCACCTCCCGATCGGCACCGATCTCCACCGAGTTGTTGCCGTCCTCGTCCGAGTGGTCGCCGATCTCGTCCGAGTGGTCGCCGACCTCGCCGAAAGTGGTCGCCGATCTCGTCCGGCGTGGTCGCCGACCTGCGTCGCGTGGTCGCCGACCTCGTCCGCGTGGTCGCCGATGGCGATCGTCGGAGATCCAACCAAAAGCTGGCCCACGGATGGCGGCGCCTCTAACGATATCCACACGCATCGAGCAGAACGCCGTGCGGGGTGTGCTAGCACCTCGCCGCACACTTGGGTTTCGGGGAGCAGGAGGGATGCACGGCGGTGAACGCGTGGTGAGGGTTCTAATCCGTGCCATGCACTGCTCCCGCCTCCTTTTATAGACACGCTAGTGGGCGAAGCCCGCTAGGTTTCCATCTCCAATGCGGATCCTATCCATGCACAAACCCGTAAACTATTCCAACTCGTTAAGTGTGTGACCCGTTAGGTTCGGTGCAAGTCGGTTATGAATTCGAACCCGTTTCCAATTCATTGATCAACAATGACACCTAGCGATGCGTATTGACCCCGGATGCACAGAATCAATATTTGAACCTTGATACACTCACATACCGATCCCTTCGCCACACGATACCACCAAGCTCAAGGCGAGATGCATGCCACCCTTGTTGATAGCTCGACCACTTCACTCGACAAAGGTGATGGATACAAACCATGACCAACTCTTTAGTCATATTAGCACGGCCGTGCTTTTCCTTATCCATCCACTCGAGGGGCCCAGAGGTATCTCTCCCGTTATCTAGGAGGGGCAAATCCCATCTTGATCATCACACCCTTGGCAATGTATCGTGGCATACCCAAGATTTCATCTTTATGACTACCTCGTTACGGTGTAGCGTTTGATGATACCAAAGCATACAAGTCTACATGCTAGGCATCCATGACAATCTCAGGTCTAAGGACCATATAGGCGTACCACTCGAGACTATACGCTGATGGCACTATAAGAGATAACAACTCACAGCGTCTCGGAGTGGGTCTTGTCCGACTACCCATGTTCTCTAACATGTGTCCACATTATTGGTTTGATATCTCCATATCTATGGTATGCGAAACATTACCATCAACCAATACATGTCTTTGATCAAATTATCACCGCTCCTCGTAATGATATGGATAGGGACCCGTTTAGAATAATGTCACTTGACAATGTGTTTCACAATCAGATCGTATCCAATGAACAAAGTCGTAACATATATTCAGGGAACCGATAAACAAAGTTATCATTATTACATGAACAAAGACGTGTTACAATCATCACCATGATTGATCTAGGGCATATTCCCTTCAATCTCCCACTTGCACTAGAGTCAATCATATAGGTACCGAATACCCATTGCTCTTGTGTGCGCCTCATGCTTTGGTTGTGGAAGGGGCTTTGTCAACGGATCAGCCATATTTAGATCCGTGTGCACTTTGCTTATCTTCATATCACCTCTCTCAATGATCTCTCGGATCAGGTGATATCGCCTGAGTATATGTTTGGATTTTTGGTGAGATCTAGGCTCCTTTGCTTGTGCAATGGCACCACTATTGTCACAATAGAGGTCCACTGGAAAGGATGCACTAGTGACCACTCCCAATTCAGAAATAAATTTCCAGATCCAAAGCTGCTTCCTTCTTTGCTCGTAAGCTGCAATGTACTCGGCCTCCGTTGTGGAATCAGCTACTGTCTCTTGCTTGGAACTTTTCCAGCTCACTGCCCCACCGTTGAGACAGAATACAAACCCGGATTGCGATCGCGAATCATCTCTGTCGGTTTGGAAGCTAGCATCGGCGTAACCTTTTACGACGAGCTCCTCCTCTCCTCCAAAGACCAAGAACATCTCCTTAGTCCTTCGTAAGTATTTGAGGATGTTCTTTACAGCCACCCAGTGACTATCACCAGGATTCGATTGGTACCTGCTCGTGACACTCAGAGCATATGACACATCTGGGCGCGTACACAACATGGCATACATGATGGATCCAATAGCCGAAGCGTATGGGATCCGACTCATTCTCTCTTGCTCATCAGGTGTCGAAGCACACTGAGTCTTGCTAAGACTTACACCATGTGACATTGGCAAGAAACCTTTCTTGGAATCATGCATGTTGAACCGTTTTAGTATCTTGTCAATGTACGTACTTTGGCTCAATCCAATTAGCCTTTTTGGTCTATCTCTATAGATCTTTATGCCCAAAATATATGCTGCATCTCCCAAGTCTTTCATCGAGAAACTCTTTCTCAGATAAGATTGTGCAGCATCCAACATCGGAATATCATTTCCGATCAATAGTATGTCATCCACATACAAGACCGTAAAATACAAGTGCGCTCCCACTAGCCTTCTTGTAAATACAAGGCTCTTCCTCATTTTTGATGAAGCCAAACTGCTTGATCACTTCATCAAAACGAAGGTTCCAACTCCGAGATGCTTGCTTGATCCATAAATGGACTTCCTAAGCTTGCATACTTTGCCAAGATTAGTAGGATCGACAAAACCCTCGGGCCGTACCATGTACACATCCTCGCTTAGGTTTCCATTTAGGAAAGCCGTTTTGACATCCATTTGCCGAATCTCATAATCATGATATGCGGCAATTGCTAGCATGATCGGATAGATTTTACCATGGCGATCGGCGAATAAGTTTCATCATAGTCCACACCATGAATCGCTTATACCCTTTTGCCACCAATCGTGCCTTAAAAATGTGAACATTTCCCTCGGCGTCTATCTTCTTCTTAAAGACCCATTTGCACTCGATAGTTTTTACAGCATCAGGCAGATCAACCAAGGTCCAAACTTGATTATCATACATGGACTTTAACTTGGATCTCATGGCCTCCACCATTTCTCGTAGTCCGGGCCCACCATAGCTTCCTCATAATCCTTGGGCTCGTCATTTTCCAATAATAACACATCGCGTTGCTCGTCATGAGGAACATGAACCTCTCAGAGCGCGGCTTGCCCGTGAGGACCTCCGTGGGTGGCACCTCATCAACAGTTCAACAACACGTTGCTCATCCTCGCCGAGGACTAGCCGAGCTGAAGCATTTTCAGGTATTTCTCGAACTTCTTCGAGTTGCACCTTGCTCCCACTAGCTCTTTTGAAAAACTCATTTTCCAAAAGACACCCATCCGGCGACAAACACTTTGCCTTCTTCAGGTTATAAAAATAATACCCTTTGGTTTCCCTTGGGTACCCCACAAAGAAGCATTTATCCGACTTGGCGTAAAGCTTATCAGACGTCATACGCTTTACATAAGCCTCACAGCCCCAAATTTTAAGAAAAGACAAGTCAGGATGTTTCCCTTTCCATAACTCATATGGTGTCTTATCAACGGATTTAGATGGAACCCTATTCAGCATGAACGCAAATTGCTTCTAGAGCGTGTCCCAGAATGACAATGGAAGATCGACTTGACTCATCATAGACCGTACCATGTCCAACAAAGTTCGGTTCCTCCGCTTCGGATACCCCATTCCATTGAGGTGTCCCAAGTGAGTCAATTGTGGAACAATTCCACAACTCTTTAGATGATCACTAAACTCTTGGCTCAAATATTCACCTCCACGGCCGGACCGTAGAAATTTAATTTTCTTGCCCAAATGATTTTCTACTTCATTCGAAACTCTTTGAATTTTTCAAAAGATTCAGACTTATGCCTCATTAGATAGATATAGCCATATCTACTAAAGTCATCGGTGAAAGTAATGAAGTAATCGATAACCACCTTCGGCAATTGAGCTCATTGGTCCACATACATCAGTATGTATGAGAGCCAACAACTCGCGCATTCTCTCACTTGTGCCAGTGAAAGGTGCCTTTGTCATCTTGCCAAGTAAACAAGACTCGCATATTTCAAAAGATTCCAAATCTAATGGACCAAGAAGACCATCTTTATGGAGCTTCTCCATGCGTCTTTTATTTATATGGCCCAAGCGACAATGCCATAAATAAGTGGAATTAGCATCATTTGTTTCGAGTCTTTTAGTATTAACATTGTTTATAGAAGCATTACCAAGATCTAGAACATACAACCCATTCACCAATGGACAGTTACCATAGAGCAAGCCTTTGAAATAAATAGAACAATTCCTGTTCTTTATTACAAAATCATATCCATCTTCCTCTAAACAAGAAGAAGAGATAATGTTCTTACTCAAGGCAGGAATGTAATAACAATTATTCAATTCCATGACTAAACCAGAAGGTAATGACAAGGGATAGACACCAACGGCCTTCACAAAGAACCATTGCTCCATTGCCGACGCGAATTTCCAACTCGCCAATCTTGCAATCTCTAGTCCTTCTTAACCCCTGCAACGATTTGCAAGTATGAATCATTGATCCGGTATCAAATACCCAAGACTCGGTAGGACAAGTTGCAAGATTAACTTCTATAACATTAATACCTGAAGTAGAAGGAACCTTTCCTTTCTTTCTGTCTTCCGTACTTTAGACGCTTTCTCTTCCAATGCCCACAACCCTTGCGGTAGTGACATTTATCGAAGCATTAGGGCCAAACTTTGGCCTTTCTTTAGGCTTTGGTTTTGGGTCTTGGATTTTATCCTCACCACAACTTATAGCCTTGCGCTTCCTTTTCTTATCCTTTTGAATCATCATCACATGATTTGTGCCTTTCTTTATGCTCTCTTCCGCAGTTTTCAGCATTCCATGCGTTCGGTCGATTCTTCTCCAGTCGTTTCATATGAAAGTTCGAGAATGAACGGTTCATAGCTCGCAGGGAGCGACTGGAGAATCACATCTGTGGCCAACTCATTTTGCAAGGGAAAACCGAGCTTCTCCAAGCTCTCAATGTAACCAATCAACTTGATTACATGAGGGCTAACAGAAGCACCCTCATCCAGCTTTGCACGCAAACAATGCTTTAGATATCGAATATCTTTCACCCTTGCTTGGTTCTCAAACATGCCCTTAAGGCCTACAATCATAGTGTAGGCATCGGCGTGCTCATATTGCTTTTGAAGCTCGAGTTCATTGTGGCAAGCATGAGACGGTGACATCTAGGGCGTCGTTAGTGTGCTTCTCATAAGCACGCTTATCGCCAGCCGGATGCATTTTCGTGCAATTCATCGAGGATATGGACCGTCTAGAACATATTCCTTCTTTTCAGCCTTGAGAACAATTCTCAAGCTTCGATACCAATCCATAAAATTCGCCCCAGAGTTTTTCCTCTCTAGAATCGATCGCAAGTTAAAACCGAGTTTGCATTAACAGCGTTTGGTGCCATCTACAACATAAATAAGCAAAGTTTCAAAGACTAAGTTCATGTTAATCTCTTATTAAATAATTTTAATAAAAGATGCTTCCATTAAGATCACTTTCCCTGGCGATCTCCATGGAACAAGATCCATGGTCACTACGGTTCGGGTAATGACTTGTCAATACCACTTGAACCCGTGACATAGGTAGGCAACACCTTGCCAATCACATCGTATGTGACTCTTGCTTGTTGGGGTGGCATCATATGCCCCGCCTAACATCGATGCCCAAGTCCCAAATCCTATTTGGATGACTCCGTTAAGCAAACCAATACTATGCTTGTGAGTGCACGGGTTAGGCTACACTCACTCTATTGTACAAGTAAGAGGGTGGCGTTCCTGACTTGTCAAGACCTTATCCACCAACGTACAAGACAATAGACGCAGCTATTGAAAAAGGGCATCTTACTCTTAATTTTTCGAGGGAAACTATTCAATCAGGTTAACATATTCACCACATATGACATGAAAGAATAGCAATGCAAGGTAAATTATCACAGGCAATCAGATTAGATTGTGAACAAGTACTGCCCATGACGTGGCGATCTCCATCTTCCACAACCAACCTTGCACAGTCGAGCCATCTGGATTGAAGCCTCCAAGATCATGTACTAAACTACTACATCTAGCAGCTAGTAGCAAAATTACATGAGGATTCAAGGCATCAAATGCTTCATGACGCAGTGCCGTTAAATATACAATCATGCATCAAATACACAAAGGGTCCATACTGTTCACAACATACCCCGCAAAAACAAGTTAGGCGCTGGATCGATTCTAGCGCGCGGGAAGTGAACAAGTTTTAATTTATGGACACTATGCTGACTATCACGGCGGTCCCGCTAGCCGGTTAGCGGGCGGGGTTCGAAGGGGCAGCGCCCTTCAAGCGGCAAATACCAGAGAAAATTTTTGGGTACGTAGATCGCATCTATGAAAACGCTATGGAACTTCAATCGGATTGATCTCATCAAGCCGATTCCGAGCCATCAGAATGTCTCAGTTTCCATAGGATCGATCTTAATCGATCCATCGCGCGAGGTCCCCTTAAGAGGGTGGCGACCACACCGATCTCGATCTGTTGGCTCGATATGTTCGGCACTTGCTACTACCCCGATGGTGTTACCAGCCGGTAGGGGTAATGCATGGCACGAATCTGAAACGAGCACGAACTAATCTTTTTGATCGTGTAGAGCCACCAACTCATACCTCATACTTCCCCAATACCGATTGATCCAATCAACCCGTGATAAACATAACAGCACATCGACATGTGCGCGTGATCCAGATCCAAAACTATACATGATCGGCTCTGATACCACTGTTGGGTTATGGGTAGGCTACGCGAGCATAAAATCAACAGTTTCTACCACGAACACCCAAGATCACATGGAAGTAAAGGATCACAGATCGTTACCCTTGTCGCGCAGATGCAGCGGAAGCAGATTCACGCGCGTTGAGGAAGTAGTTGATCACCTCCCGATCGGCACCGATCTCCACCGAGTTGTTGCCGTCCTCGTCCGAGTGGTCGCCGATCTCGTCCGAGTGGTCGCCGACCTCGTCCGAGTGGTCGCCGATCTCGTCCGCGTGGTCGCCGACCTCGTCCGCGTGGTCGCCGACCTCGTCCGCGTGGTCGCCGACCTCGTCCGCGTGGTCGCCGACCTCGTCCGCGTGGTCGCCGATGACAGTCGTCGGAGATCCAACCGAAAAGCGCGTCCACGGATGGCAGCGCCTCTAACAGTATCCACATCGCATCCGGCAGAACGCCGTGCGGGTGTGCTAGCACCTCGCCGCGCCTTGGGTTTCGGGAGCAGGAGGGATGCACGCGGCGGTGAGCGTGGTGAGGGTTCTAATCCGTGCCATGCACTGTTCGGCCTCCCTTTATAGACACGCTAGTGGGCCGAAGCCCGCTAGGTTTCCATCTCCAATGCGGATCCTATCCATGCACAAACCCGTAAACTATTCCAACTCGTTAAGTGTGTGACCCGTTAGGTTCGGTGCAAGTCGGTTATGAATTGAACCCGTTTCCAATTCATTGATCAACGACACCTAGCGATGCGTATTGACCCGGATGCACAGAATCAATATTCGGTGAACCTTGATACACTCACATACCGATCCCTTCGCCACACGATACAGTCAAGCTCAAGGCGAGATGCATGCCACCCTTGTTGATAGCTCGACCACTTCACTCGACAAAGGTGATGGATACAAACCATGACCAACTCTTTAGTCATATTAGCACGGCCGTGCTTTTCCTTATCCATCCACTCGAGGGGCCCAGAGGTATCTCTCCGTTATCTAGGAGGGGCAAATCCCATCTTGATCATCACACCCTTGGCAATGTATCGTGGCATACCCAAAGATTTCATCTTTATGACTACCTCGTTACGGTGTAGCGTTTGATGATACCAAAGCATACAAGTCTACATGCTAGGCATCCATGACAATCTCAGGTCTAAGGACCATATAGGCGTACCACTCGAGACTATACGCTGATGGCACTATAAGAGATAACAACTCACAGCGTCTCGGAGTGGGTCTTGTCCGACTACCCATGTTCTCTAACATGTGTCCACATTATTGGTTTGATATCTCCATATCTATGGTATGCGAAACATTACCATCAACCAATACATGTGCTGATCAAATTATCACCGCTCCTCGTAATGATATGGATCAGGGACCCGTTTAGAATAATGTCACTTGACAATGTGTTTCACAATCAGATCGTATCCAATGAACAAAGTCGTAACATATATTCAGGGAACCGATAAACAAAGTTATCATTATTACATGAACAAAGACGTGTTACAATCATCACCATGATTGATCTAGGGCATATTCCCTTCAAACTTGTCGATGTAGGCCCGACCGAGTGCGTGCGGGCGCTCTCAGCCGGTCTTTTCGCCCGGGTGCGCGCGAGCGCACCCGGTGGGTGTAGCCCCCGAGCCCCCGAGCGGGTAGGAGAGCCGGTCGGGGGTGAACTTGTCGATGCAGGCGCGCTGAATCCCCTTGGCGAAGCTCCTGGTGTCCTCGTGCTTACGTTGGGGACTGGACAGCCCATCTGGCCCTTGCTTGAACGGTCGCGGCGTGGGCCGGCCCGGTGAGTGAAGCCGCGCGGCGCTCCGCCCGAGACGACGCCCTTTCGGCTCCCGCCACCATGACATTAATGTAGAGTGGGGGAGCGGAAGGGAAACGTCGCGCGTTACCGAGGCGCGGCGCAGTTTCGGCGCCGGTGCGGGCGGCTCTTCGCCCGAGATGGCGTCCTCCCGTACTGTCTCGCCCCTATAAATGCAGTGCGTCGGATGTGGAGACTGCCTCACTTGATTTCTTGCATTCGCTTTGCTGCTTTCCTGCTTCTTTCCTCTCGTCTCTCTACTCCGAAAACTTCCCCGAAGCGTAAATTTCGAGCGATGACTCTGCCGACGACCGGAGGGCCAGGAAGCGCCCGGCGTCCTCGGACCTGCGGGGCTCGGACCCCTGGCAGCCTCGCGTCGGTGCCAGGCCTCCCATCACCGCGGCGGGGGGTGGGCTCATCCTGCCCTCGTCCTCCTACCGCGTGCAGGACCCGCTCCCGGCGTAAGTTTTCGCGTAGATTTTTGGGGCGAACCTTTGTCTTTCTTGATGTTGGCTTGCCTTTCTTGCTCTCTTCAGCGCCTCCGGCCCGGGTTCATGTCCGCCGCCCGCGTCGTCCTTGGCGGTGGCCACGGATAGGGCGGGGGGAGCGGATGTCTCAGGCGTCGCTACCCACGCTGCCCCGTCCGCCCCAAGCGATCCCTCTTCGACAAGGTCGCGGGCAGCCGCCCTGACGGACACGCTGTCGGGGCTTCAGGCCACCTTGGCTACCCAGGCCGAGGTGGCTGCCGCGCAAGAGGCGGAGGCGTCGGCTCTACGGGCTAGGGCCAAGGCCGCCGAAGAGGAGCTCGCCACGACGCGTCGGGACCTCTTCTCCATGCTTCGCCCAACCTTCGAGAACATGGTGAAGTCTCTGGAGTCACTGGGAGTGTGACTGGAGGAGCCCTCGGAGCGTACCGCTTGGCCTCGTCCGGGCGTCCGAGGCATTGACCGCATTGCCCCGCGAGGGGCTGGATGTTGCGATTGTGGTGGCGGACCATGTGCTGACTCGCTGCGCTAGCCGCGACGCCTTCTTCGACCCGATGGTGACTGTCGCCGGGTCCGAAGGGGACGCGGGCCGTGCACGGGCGAGTGTCCGAGCGGCGGCGGAGACGGTGGCGGACCGGCTGCGCGTGGACCCTGTGGGCGCGTCCATCGACAGCAGTGACGACTCCGACGACGACGACCGGAGCTAGGAGCTCTCTATTCTTCTTCTTTTTTGCAATGTTGTTGTGGCAGGACAAGGTGCGCTTGTTCCGACGAGCGAAATCGGGATGCTATCCCCATTTTGACTCCGTCCTTCCCTTTGGTGAACGCTTCGATCGCCATCCACGGTTGCTAGGAACTTCGCGAGTTGCCCAAGCGTAGGTCGATGTTGCTATCGTTGCCTTCCTCCCCAACGGCTCCGCGTGACGTCGCCAGTCACGGGATTGCCGGGAACTAGTCTGGTGTGGAAGCCGACGAGCCTGAGGCCCCAGCCTAGACCGCTCTCCGAACGATCGTCAGGCGGGTATCGCTGCGGGATACCCTTCATTAGGAGTAGAGATTACGTTAGAGAGTTTCGCTTTTAGCGAAACGACTTTAGCAAGTGATGCATTGGAGTTTTGCACTTTGTCCATTGTGATGAGCGAGGCGCAAAACTAAGCAGGATGTTCGGGCGCTAAGGGTTCCGCTGGGCTTGTGTGGGAGAGGAGTGTTCCCGACTCAACCATAAATCCCCCCCTTGGGCACTTCCTTCTTCCGCGAGGCACTACTTAGCAACCATAGCCGTCGGGGCGTAGGCCGTAGTGCTTGGGTCGATAGGGTTACCGCCGGGGAGGAACTGGTGGTCGAACGTGTCACTGACCCGCGCAAGTGCGCGAACTGACTGCCGATCTTGTGTTCGTGCGGGATAGGGATGTTCCCGACCGACCTTGAATCGCTCGGCAGGGGCACTTCCTTCTTTCGAAAAGCGCTACTTCGTAACCGTAGCCACTGGGGCGTACGCCGTAGCACTCGGGTCGAGAGGGTTACCGCCAGGGAGAATCCGACGGTTAGTCGGGTCACCAACCCGTGCGAGGTGCGAGGAAGGGCAGTAGGTGTTTCTTAGCGCGACGAACTTATGTAATAAACTTTTAGGAGGTTGCAAGCTGTTTTGGCCGGCTGGGCCGATCTAAGTGCCATTTTTGTCTATTTTTGCGTTTTTTCGACGTGATGAACACCTGACGACCGTAGCCATAGGAACCATGGGGGTTACCTGGGCGTGGGTTGCCGTGTTTATCACCCTCGGGGGAAACGTAAACGGAGCTTAGACTTAGACCGCTCACCTCGCGGGAAAGGAATGTTTCCGACTAGCAGACAGTCGCCCCACTCGAGCACTTCCTTCTTCCGCGAAGCGCTACTTCGCAACCGTAGCCACCGGGGCATAGGCCGTAGCACTTGGGTCGAAAGGGCTACCGCGAGGGGGAACCAAATGGCCGGTCGGATCACCGATCCGGGCGAGCGTGTGTGCAAAGCGTTTACTCATGTCTGCACGGGGAAGGGGTGTTTTCGACCGACAACGAGTGGTTCTATTCGGGTACTGCCTTCTTCCGCAGAGCGCTACTTCGCAACCGTAGCCACTGGGGCGTAGGTCGTAGCACCTGGGTTGAGAGGGTCGCCGCGAAGTAGGACCGAACGGTCGGTCGGATCACTGACCCGTGTAGATATAAGTAGCCCCCGAGTGGTGCGTGGGGACTGGGCTGCAGTCACTGCGCACCACTTTGAACTCGAAGGCGGGGTAGCGGAGCGTAATGGAACAAAAGAAGTTTAAGGGATAGGATCGCCTTAACTTTTTGGATGGCCGTGCCTCGGTTGGAATCAGTGTAGGGTCACTTCGACTTCTGGTCCCTACGGTTACTCGATCCCCTTCGTCTTGCGCGCTCTGGGGTACAAAGGGAGACGCAGCGGGCGAGTGTAACGTAGCCATTTTCTGCACTTCTCCTTCGCCATGGCAGATCCTCCCACTAACTCGCAGATGCCCACTCCCGAAGAGAAGGCGTGGAGGCGGGTCGAGTGGGCTACCGCGAGCTTGCGAACTGTCAGCCCCCGAGCAATGCGTGGACAAGAAAAAACTTTCCCCCGAGCAATGTGTGGACAAGAAAAAACTTTCTAAGGGTAAAATTTTCTTAGCTTTTCTATATTCCATGCATTGGGAAACAGATTGCCTTCAGCATCCTTGAGGCGAAAGGTGCCGGGTCGGAGGACCTCCGTGATGGTGAAGGGGCCTTCCCAGGGCGGAGAGAGCTTGTGTCTGTCTTTATTGGACTGGACTTGGCGCAAAACCAGATCGCCAATACTAAACGACCGGCCACGATTTGACGACTATGGTATCGTCGCAGGGCTTGCTGGTACTTGGTCGATCGTAAAATGGCGACATCGCGTGCCTCGTCGAGTTGGTCGATGGCGTCTTGTTGCACTTCAAGCCCCCGTGTCTCATCGTAGGCTTGAAGTCTCGAGGCGTCGTACTCCAGGTCGGTCGGGAGGACAGCCTCTGCTCTGAACAACATGAAGAACGGCGTGAACCTGGTCGATCGGGTTGGCGTGGTTCGCAGGATCCAGAGAACAGAGGGTAACTCGGTGGCCCATCGCCCCGCGAACTTCTTCAGTCGACTGAAGATCCGCTGCTTGAGTCCTTGGAGGATCATGCCGTTGGCCCGCTCTGCCTGGCCGTTGGTGCGGGGATGCGCTACTGCTGCCCAGTCGATGCAGATGTTGAAGTCATCGCAGAACTGGAGGAACTCCTTCCCCGTGAACTGTGTCCCATTGTCGGTGATGATGGAGTTCGGGACTCCGAACCGGTAGACGATGTCGCGGAAGAAGTTCGCCGCCTACGCTGAAGTGATGGTCACGAGCGGCTTGGCCTCTATCCACTTGGTGAACTTATCCACCGCGACGAGCAGATGAGTGAAGCCCCCGGGCGCCTTTCTAAAGGGCCCGGCCAGATCGAGTCCCCAGACCGCGAATGGCCACGTGATAGGGATCGTCTGTAAGGCTTGCGCCAGAAGATGAGTCTGCCGGGCGAAGAACTAACATCCTTCGCAGGTGCGGATGATCTGCACGGCATCGGCCACAGCGGTCGACCAATAGAAACCTTGTCGGAAGGCTTTCCCTACTAAGGACCGGGGCGCGACATGGTGTTCGCAGATCCCGCCGTGGATGTCGAGCAGCAGCTGCCTCCCTTGGTCGACTAGGACGCACCTTTGGAGGATCCTGGAAGGGCTCCTCTTGTACAAGTCCTTCTCGACTAGGACGAAGGATTTGGCCCGCCGAGTGAGGCGTCGGGCCTCGGTCGAGTCGGTGGGGAGTGATCCATTGGTCAGTCGGTCGACGAAGGGCTGCCTCCAGTCGGTGGGGAGTGATCCATTGATCAGCCCCAAGCGGGTTCGCCTTCGACTGATCAGCGGTCGGGGCGGTCGCTTTTAGGGGGTCGGATGTGGCCTCAACCGTCGAGTCCAACCGGATGGATGGCTTGTGCAGATCGAAGACGAAGATCCCGGGAGGAACCGGGCCTTTGCTGGAGGTGAGATTGGCAAGGGAGTCAGCCTCGCCGTTGTAGCGTCTGTAGCTGTGGTGAAGTTCGAAACCTTTGAATCTTTCCTCGAGCTTGCGTACCTCCAAGCAATAGGCTGCTATGCGGGCATCGCGAGGCTCTGTGGCCTTCATTACTTGGTCAACAACGAGCATGGAGTCGCCATGCACGCAGAGTCACCGGGCGCCGAGGTCGGCAGCGATCCAGAGACCGTTGACGACGGCCTCGTATTCGGTGACGTTGTTGGTCACATCGAAGAGTAGTCAGATGGCGTACTGGAGCTTGTTGCCGAGCGGGGAGACGATGACGACTCCAGCCCCTGCTCCGTTCTTGGTGTAGGATCCGTCGAAGTACATTGTCCAGTACTCGGGGTTTTCAATCGTTGGCGGAGCTTGAGCTTCGGTCCACTCAGCGATGAAGTCGGCCAGAACCTGCGACTTGATCGTTGTCTTGGGGATGTATGAGATGTCGAGGCC
The DNA here is from genome assembly GCA_036346355.1 of Rhipidocladum racemiflorum. NCBI lineage: Eukaryota > Viridiplantae > Streptophyta > Magnoliopsida > Poales > Poaceae > Rhipidocladum > Rhipidocladum racemiflorum. Next base: position 47,159,135 of record CM070572.1, on the reverse strand, counting down.
ATTGAGCTCAAGCGCCCACTTGGCTATCCTCCCCATGGCGTCACGGTTGTGGACGATCTCACCGAGTAGTGATGAAGTCACCACGGAAACTGGGTGCCGGTCGAAGTAGTGGACCAGCTTCCTCTTCGTGATGAGCACCGCGTACAGCAGCTTTTGTATCTGCGGATATCGGGTCTTTGTTTCAGAGTACTATTTCACTGACGAAGTAGATCGGCCTCTGTACCTTGAATACGCTGCCTTCCTCTGCTCTCTACAACAATTGCCGCGCTAACGACCTGGGTCGTGGCGGCGATATAGACGAGCAGAGGTTCTTCCGGTGTCGGGGCTACCAGTACCGGGGGTGAAGTCAGGAACGCCTTTAGTCAGCTGAGGGTCTCAACATACATGATGTTGAGGTCACTGCCGCCGTCCATGAGCACCTTGGTCAGGTGCTTCGTCCCTACGATGGGATCGACGACGACCAGGTAGCGCCCCGGATGCGGGACATGGTCGGGGTGGTCGGTCGATCGAAGGCGATCGGGAACTCCGACCACCGTAGGTAGCTGGGCACGGCGGGAGTTACCGTGTGGACTTCGCGATAGGCGAGCTTCAGCCGACGCTTGTCGGCGTAGCACGCGGCTCCGCCGAAGATCATGAGGCAGCCGTCGAGTTGTGGGAACTCGTCGTCCGCCTCCTCCCCTTTGGCCCCGGCATCTGGTGCCGGGTCACGCTTCTTCCCCTTGCCCCGCGACGTCGTGGGTTTTCCGGAGAGGAAGCGCTTCAGGACTTCGCAGTCCCGGTACTTGTGCTTGACGGGATAGGCGTGGTTCGGGCACGGACTATCCATCAACTTTTCGAAGTGGTCGGGCGCCTGCCGGGCCTGCTGCTTGGCAGGGCGGTCGGCGGCAGTGACCATGCGGCCTTCGCGGCCTTGCTTCCCCTTCTGCTTTCGTTTGTCGGAGCGGTCGGAGATGGCGTCGGCTTTGATGCCGGGCGCTCGATTGGCCTTCTTCTTGTCAAAGATGGCCCCAAAAGCCTCCTCGCCGGAGGCGTGGTTGGTGGCGATGTTGAGGAGCTCCTTGGTGGTCCTGGGCTTGGCGCAGCCCAGCTTATGCACCAAGGTCTCGCAGGTGGTGCCGTAGATGAACGCCCCGACGACGTTGGCGTCGCGGACGTTGGGGAGCTCGTTGCACTGCTGGGAGAAGCACCGGATGTAGTCCTGGAGGGTCTCCCCTGGCCCGATGGCCCGGGACCGCGGTTGTCGCGCCGTCCGCTATCCCCAACCTGCGACTGTGCTGCCGTGCTAGAGATCATGGTTGTCCCCCCAGGCGATGGCGCACTGGAGTGCGCGATGTCTGGGGCCGCTCGAGCTGTGGCGCAGTCTTCGTCGGGCTCTGCTGACCACGCGAGGACGGGCAACCCAGGCGGCTTGAGGTCGCGCCAGAGTAGTGGGAGTCGAAGCCCTACACGTGCTGCATGGCAGCACGCTCCATCCGCCCCCGTAGGTTTTGGTACGTGACCTTGGCCTCCCGGTCCGTCGGCTCAGGGAGCCCACAGAGCAGCATCGTAGCTGCGGCGACGTTTTGGTTCTCATGGGGGAAGAACGAGAAACCGTCCGACCCCTCGGTGAGCTGGTGATGTACCTGGCGCGCGCGCGCGCCGGATACGAGTGGTGGATCGAGCCGACGCTACTCCAGGTCAGCCTGGAGCTTATCGAGCTCGGCCTTGCGGGCCTCAAGCTCCTCGCGTTGCCGCTGGAGCTCAGCGCGGTGAGCTTGGAGGCGCGCGGGGCTTTCACGCCGGTCCTCATCGTCCTGCGCTTCGGTGCGCGGGAGGAGAGTTCCGGGACTCGCGGGGGTGGCAAACGGGTCCGCCACGCCTACCATGTTGCACTCGCGAAAGTGCGATCTGCGCAGGGGGTGCTCCCTATCAGAACTGGAGCCGTGGTTGGAGGAGTCCTCCAGCAAGTCGTGGAGGGAGGCCGGCACGTAGCCGGTCATTGCCACGAGCTGGGAACCCGTGGGGGGCGGGGCCGCCGCCCGCTGTTGCACACGCATGGCGCCTCCAGAGGTGATGCCACCGTGGAGTAGCTCCGTTGTCGAGGCCCGCACGGAAGCCTCGAGGCGAAGGTTGCTTGGATGTCGGCAATTGCGTCCAGGCTCATGGAGGAGGCCTGGTCACGGACAGCGGTGGGGATGAGCATGAGCTCTCCTGTCGTAGTGGCGACCAAGTAAAGGGCGCCGAAGTGGATCTAGCCCCTCGACGCTGGTGCGCCATCGCGTGAGAAGGAAGCCATCGGGGAAGCAGATGGGAATCTGGAGACGATGGTGACGATGACACGCGAGAAAAGCCCCTACCTGGCGCGCCAACTGTCAGTGTTTCGACCACCGGCAATACGATTTTTTGGTCTAGGGGGTTCGCGCACTCCCTCTCCTCGAATGGCCTGACTCAAGGAGTCCATGATGTATACTGGTTCGGGCTGAACGTCCCTACTCCAGTTCGTGAGATGAGTGTATATTGTCCTTTCGGGGGGTTACAATGGCGACTTCCTTTGGGAGGAAGAAGAACCAAACGATCTTACCGCTTTTCGCGTGTGGGTGTTTTTCTTGTGTTGACCGACCGACCGACCGATCTATCTCTCTCTATCCCCGGGGTCCTGCCTTTCCTTATGTAGGCGGAAGAGACAGGTTACATGGGAGTTTGGAAGGGAGAAAAAAAAGAAAGGGGTGTCCTATGTCTCGGAATCTGATCTTCGGTCTTGTCGTCCGACCGACCTTCGTCCACCCCCACGCCGAGTCGGTAGTCTTGCAGCGGGGGGTTCTCGGCCGGGTTGGAGAAGTGACGCACTGCTCTATACGATTGTCAGGCGCCGGCATTAATGGTATTTGACCTCAGCGTGGCCTCGGTAGGGGTGAAAAGATGAGAAAGTTGCCTAGAGGTGGGTGAATAGGCAGTTTAAAATTTGAACTAAATTTGTCGCAGCGGAAAGAGTATCGGAACTTCCGGTATTGGATCGGAACTTCCGATATAATCGGAACTTCCGATACCAGTTCAGAATGTCCGATCGACTTTGGACACGGACAATTAATAACTGAGAGTAAAGAACTTGGAATGCAATCTAAGAACGTTATATCAACTAAATAAGGAAACAAGCTTAAGTAAAGTAAGGTAAAGACGCGGATTTGTTCCCGGAGTTCGGATTCTTGAGGGAATCCTACGTCTCCGTTGAGGAGGCTCCAAAGAGCCGGGTCTTTTCCAACCCTTTCCTCCCAAACCTCGGTCACACTTGAGGCTTGGTTCCACTATTGGTTCCTTTCCTTTCGGAGGCAGAGCCGGCCTTCACAAACTTCTCACGGCGTCCCACAATCCTTGGGAGCTCGCGATTGACACCTAGCCGTCTAGGAGTCCTTCAACCTCCAAGAGAAACAAATACACCGTTGTACGATCTTGGAGGAACACTCTTAAGCTCGAGATGAATGACACTTGCTTTTCACTCTTAGCTCCAAATCTCACTTCTAGTCCTCACTCCTTGGATGATCCCTAAGATCAAAGGGGAGGGCTCAAAAGTAGACTAAAGAGGGCTCAAAGTGCACTAGAGTTCTGTCCAATAGAGTGTGTAACCCTCAAATGAGAGAGGGGTGGGGTATTTATAGTTTCTTGCAAAAACTAGCCGTTATACACCCACTCAGCTGCATATCGGAACTTACGATGTCAATATCGGAATGTCCGATATGTACAAACAATCAGAACTCGAGCGCACTCCAACTGTCGAAAAAGGTGCATCGAAACTTCCGATGTCAACATCGGAACTTCCGATGTTCCCAGAAAAGCCCTTGACAAAATGCTTCTAAGTCCATATCGGACTGTCCGATATAAACATCGGAACTTCCGATACCAATATCGGAATGTCCGATCTAATATATCGGAGTGTCCGATAATTCCAGAGAGCTCCCTTTTTCCGGTTTGAACACATCGGAACTTCCGATGTCAAATATCGGAACTTCCGATATTTCCAGAGAGCATCCTAGAAGGCATCAACAACGCATCGGAACTTCCGATCTAAATTATCGGAACTTCCGATGCATCTACCACACACCGGACTGAAGCAAGCATGCACATCGGAATGTCCGGTCACATCGGAACTTCCGATATAATATCGGAATGTCCGACTTGAACATGAAAGAAACACATTCCGGTGCATACGCGGTGACTTAGGGTCTCAATTTAAATTGAAGTAACATTCATCTGAGCATAGAGACTATCATAGATCATTTACGATGCATCCCTCTTAATAATACGGCATTCCTACGACACAAAACATAGAAAATACAAGCGTAATGCCATTTTCCTCGCGTAATATTGTTTGAGGGTATCCATCGCACGTCGACAATCTCACATTGAACCTTTTACCTGCTCATAAGCTCATTGAAGACATTAGTCTCTTTAATCGCTTGTCATTAATCAACCAAAACCAATTTTGGGGGCCTAGATGCACTTTCAATCTCCCCCTTTTTGGTGATTGATGACAACTCGATTAAAGCTTACAATGAAAAAGATATAATGAAAGATTAGTCTAGGTTTAGCTCCCCCTACAGATGTGCATTGAAAAAGAAATGATCACGAATGCACAATTTTGAAATGAGTTTTGCAGGAGCTCCCCCTAGAACTGAGCATATAATGAACCAAACAATATGGAGGCTAACATTTGAATAACCATTAATATTAAAAACATCCATAAAAACAATCATCCAACAAGCATAAGTAAGGCAGTAAGTAGCAACAAGTCCCAAGTTCACACGAAAAGCAAAGTTTGGAAACTAATCGAAGGATGATAAAACGAGTGATAAAACGAGGGTAAGCATTCTTTCTCTTCTCCCCCTTTGGCATCAAGCACCAGAAAGGAGAAAAAGGAGAGAGAGAGAGAGAGAACTAGTCCGACTCCTCGGAAGCAGCATCAGAGCCAGACTCGTCATCGTCCTCGGACTCGTCTGAAGCTGCAGGTGCTGGAGCAAAAGGATCCTCAACTTCTTCTTCACTGCTCTCATCCTCTGAACACTCTAGATTTAAGTGCCTCTGAATGTCCTTGAGTCTCTTGGTGTTCTTTTTGTGCGCTGCTGCATTGCCCTTGCACAGGACAAAGATTGACTTCAAGGCGCGGAGGATTGGAGAGGATGATCCACTGGCGGCTGTAGCAGGAGGAGCAGTGGAGGAGGAGGTAGCAGCACCTCTAGTCGAAGCACGCCTAGCAGGCTGAGCTGGGGCCTTGATTGCCCTGATCTGCACTCCTGTGTGCCTAGCATCATACTCAAAGTGCTGATGAGTGATGTGCTCAATCATATGCATAATGAAAGGAGCATAGCCACAGCTTCTCTTTGGCTCTGGCGATCAAGCGGATCTCATTCCAAATGAAATCGAAGACATCAAAAGGACGTTGTCCATCTTGCATCCTACTCAGCAGGTTTCTTGTATAGGATAGAACATGAGAGGCGTCACCTTCCTTGGGAGCTAGCGTCTTCCTGAAAAGCCTGTTGAGACAGGCAAAGAAAGGCTTCATGCCTTTTGTGCTTCCCTCCTCAAAGTCTGCATTTTCATCATAAAGAAAGTTCAGGTTGGAGGCACCGAGCGAGACTTCATTGTGAATTTGATCCTTGTCACGACAGTCAGCTTCGGTGAATCCAAGGCACCAAGCAAAGTTCACATAGGAAATCTCATACCAAGCTCCTTCAGTCATCCAATGCAAGGTGGAGACTCTGTCCTTGGAGATGAACAGGGTGGAGTAGAACTGAGCAATAATCTCAACATTCCAGTCGTGATGAAAACTCATTATCCTCTTCGTCCCAGTTCTCTCACAAGCTGCAACGACCTCTGTGAAAGTGGCATCATCAGCTGCTGCCATGTAGTCCCAGTCGACCCACTGCATCAGAATGACTGGATTCTTCCTAGTCAAGATGATAGACTCGTAGAAGTCTTGTTGGAAGAAATTCCAGAAGCGATAGTCAGTCGAGAACTGTGCAACTGCCCTGGGGTTCTGCTCTCTGGCTTCGCGCACTTTGGCGGCTTTCCCTTTGTAGCTCATGGGTTTCCTCTTGAGACGAGGATTCCTTTCTGCCTGTCTGAGCCTTGGAACTGCTGGGTCTCGAACTGGCTGAGATTGAGAAGCCCCTGCCACAGCTTTGCCCTTCCTGGAAGGCAATGGCGCTCCTCGAGGTACATTCACTGTCTGAGCAGGAGGATCAGGCGGAGGGTCACTGATTTGAATCCCTGGGCCTCCAATGCCTCTTCCTCTTCCTCTACCCACAGCCTTTTTGGTTCTCGTTCCTGTCGGGGTCTGCCTTGGCCTTTTGGCGCCTACCACTGCTGGGTCTGCTGGGGGCTGAGAGCCACCTTGACTGGGATCCATTGATCTAAGGACAGAGAGAATTGATTAAGCTTACGAGAGAAACAAACTTGGTTTGGTTTTCATTCAGTTGACATCGGAAGTTCCGATTTTATATCGGAAGTTCCGACATGAGGTCGGAAGTTCCGATGTTTTCGATCGGAATGTCCGATGTCTACGGATTTCAACCAACACAATGTTTCTCCCAAACCAACCGATGGAAAGAATTGAAATTTGACAGGAATGAATCAAAGGAATAGACGAACACGATCACCGAAACGATTTCTCAAAGAGATACCCTAGATTCAAAAGGAAAGGATTGAGCCCTAGGGTTTACCTCACGAAGAACACGGAGAAATCACACGGAGAGATCGGTTCTCTTCAAGATGGAGTCCTTCCCAAGCGAAGATCGGAAGTTCCGAGAGGTTGGAATCTCCGATAACGGCACAAAGATGAAAACGGGAAGGAGAGGCTAAAGAGACACGAGGAAAAGGACAAAAGGAAAGTGAAAGGGTACGGGCACTTTTTAAGTGCGGAGGTCACATCGGAAGTTCCGATATTACATCGGAAGTTCCGATGCGGAAAAACTGCCAGACATCGGATATTCCGATGATTTTATCGTATGTTCCGATGTGTTGCTTTTTCCAGCAAACAGAGAAAGAAACAAGGATTTTGAGAGAAGTTTGAAAACTCTGAGTCATGTGAACTTAAGGAGGATCACTCCACTTGTCATCAGCAGGCATTCAAGCAATCAAAACTATGATTACAAGTGGATTGATCCGAGATTAAGATCCAACAAAAACATTTTGAAATTCACTCAATAAGTTTTTCAATCGTTTTGATTTGAAATTGAGCTAACTAGCAGCAACCAATGAGTGCAGTCTTTCAAGACACATTCCGATAGTCTAGGACATTTAGCTCACTTCTAAGCTCGCAAAAGCGCTTCTCATCTAGAGGTTTGGTAAAGATATCGGCCAATTGTTTTTCGGTTCTCACATAGGTAATATCTATGTCTCCCTTAAGAGAGTGATCTCTAAGGAAGTGGTGTCGGATATCTATGTGCTTGGTCCGAGAGTGTTGAACGGGATTGTTGGCTATTTTGATCGCACTCTCATTGTCACATAAGAGTGGTACCTTTTCCATACAAAAACCAAAATCCTTCAAGGTTTGCCTCATCCATAACAATTGTGCACAACAACTTCCTGCGGCAATGTATTCGGCTTCCGCGGTGGATAGAGCCACTGAATTTTGTTTCTTTGAGGACCAAGACACTAGTGATCTACCTAGAAATTGACAAGTCCCCGAAGTGCTTTTTCTATCCACTTTGCAACCCGCATAATCAGCATCCGAATAACCAATCAAATCGAATTTTGATCCTTTAGGATACCAAAGCCCTAAACTAGGTGTGTGAACTAAATATCTAAGAATTCTTTTCACGGCTACTAGGTGGCACTCTCTCGGAGCGGCTTGAAATCTTGCACACATACACACACTAAGCATAATATCAGGCCTAGATGCACAAAGGTAAAGCAATGAACCTATCATGGATCGATATACCTTTTGATCCACAGGGTTACCTTCTTCATTTAGACCTAGATGTCCATTTGTTGTCATTGGTGTATGAATTGGCTTGGCGTTCTCCATGTCAAACTTCTTGAGCATATCTTTGATGTACTTTGTTTGACATAGGAACGTCCCTTCCTTGAGTTGTTTGATTTGAAATCCGAGAAAGAATTTCAATTCACCCATCATTGACATCTCAAATCTCTTTCTCATCAACCTACTAAATTCCTCACAAAAGCTTTTATTAGTGGACCCAAATATAATGTCATCGACATATATTTGGCACACAAATAGATCATTATCAACATATTTTGTGAAGAGAGTAGGATCGACTTTACCAATTTCGAAACCCTTTTTAATAAGAAAATCCTTAAGGCATTCATACCATGCTCTAGGTGCTTGCTTAAGCCCGTAGAGCGCCTTATGGAGTTTGTAGACATGAGAAGGGTTCTTATGATCCTCCATTCCCGGCGGTTGCTCAACGTAGACCAATTCGGCGATTGGACCATTTAGGAAAGCACTCTTGACGTCCATTTGATAAAGCTTGAAATCATGGTGAGTAGCAAATGCAACTAATATACGAATTGATTCTAATCTAGCAACTGGAGCATAAGTCTCACCAAAATCCAAACCTTCAATTTGAGTGAATCCTTGAGCTACCAACCGAGCTTTATTTCTTGTGACAACTCCGTTCTCGTCTTGTTTGTTGTGGAAGACCCATTTGGTTCCAATCACGTTTTGATTAGGCCTTTCCACTAGTGACCATACTTTGTTTCTAACGAAGTTGTTAAGCTCTTCATGCATAGCCATTATCCAATCCGGATCTCTTAGTGCATCTTCAACCTTCAAAGGTTCCAAAGTAGACACGAAAGAGTAAAATTCGCAAAAATTAGATACTCTTGAGCGTGTAGTTACCCCCTTTTGAATGTCACCGAGAATGTTATCGACGGGGTGGTCTCTTTGAATACTTTGATGCACCCTTGGGTGTGGCATTTGAGAGACATGTTGAATTGGTTCAAGGTCTTCATCTTGAGCATCCTCCACGAGTTTGCTTGTACTCTCTAGAGGAATGTCTTGACTTTGGCTTGAAGTAGGAGGCTCGACTTGTGTAGATGAATTGTCTTGTTGTACCTTTTCTTGCGGCCTCACTTCACCTATTGCCATCTTCTTGATTGCAATGCTTGGCTCTTCCTCATTTTCTAGCACATTTAAATCAACTTGCTCTACCTGAGAGCCGTTAGATTCATCAAATGTCACGTCTCTCGCTATTTCAACACAACCCGAAGTTTTGTTGAAAACGCGATAGGCGTAAGCATTCGATCCATATCCTAGCAAGAAACCTTCATCGATCTTTGGAGCGAATTTGGAGTTCTTAGGCTTCTTGTTTAGGATAAAGCATTTACTACCAAAAACTCTAAAATATGATATGTTTGGTTTGTTACCGGTGAGGAGTTCATATGCCGTTTTCTTCAATATCTTGTGGAGATATAATCGGTTGATGGCATGACAAGCGGTGTTGACAGCTTCCGCCCAAAATTGATCGGAGATCTTGTACTCATCAAGCATTGTTCTTGCCATCTCGATCAAAGTCCGATTCTTTCTTTCTACCACTCCATTTTGTTGAGGGGAGTATGGAGCGGAGAACTCGTGCTTGATTCCTTCTTCATCAAGGAATTCTTCAACTTGAGTATTCTTGAATTCACTTCCATTATCACTTCGAATCTTCTTGATCTTCAACTCGAATTCATTTTGGGCTCTTCTTGCAAACTTCTTGATTATCCCTTGTGTTTCACTTTTCTTTTGCAAGAAGAATATCCACGTGAAGCGAGAAAAATCATCAACAATAACTAAACCATACTTGTTACCTCCGATGCTTATATAAGCAACGGGTCCGAAGAGGTCCATGTGTAGAAGCTCCAATGGTTTTGTCGTCGTCATGATGTTCTTCGCGGGTTGACGCGCTCCAACTTGCTTTCCGGCTTGACAAGCGCTACAAATCCTATTTTTCTCAAACTCAACATTCGTTAGTCCAATGATGTGATCACCTTTGAGAAGCTTGTCGAGGTTCCTCATGCCAACATGAGCTAGCCGGCGATGCCACAACCAACCCATGCTAGACTTTGCCATTAAGCATGTTTGAAGTTTAGCGCTATTTGAGTTGAAATCAACCAAATAGATCTTACCCTTCAAATATCCTTTAAAAGCAATTGAGGAATCGTCTCTTCTAAAGACGGTCACATCCACATTAGTAAACAGACAATTATAACCCATCTCGCAAAGTTGCGACACGGATAGCAAATTGTAATTTAAAGATTTAACTAGGAGAACATTTGAAATGGAATGATCATTAGAAATAGCAATTTTACCTAACCCCATTACCTCACCTTTACCATTGTCACCAAACACAATGTTTTCATATTGTGACCCTTTTTCATCAAAAGATGAAAACATTTTCTTTTCTCCGGTCATGTGGTTTGTGCAACCACTATCAAGCACCCAACTTGATCCACCGGAGGTATAATCCTACAAGAGCACATTAGACCTTGGTTTTAGGTACCCAAATTCTTTTGGGTCCTTGCATGTTAGTGATTAAAACCTTCGGTACCCACACCTTCTTCTTACTCTTTTCCTTTGGAGTTGTGGGCACCGAGCAAAATGAGCAATCACTTTACCACGGTGATTTCTCTTCAACATATATGATGCATAGTGAATGGGATGAGTTGTATGATGTTGAAGATACTTCTTTGATTCTTGCCGGTCTTAATGACTTGTGTGGTGGTCAATGGTTGCTTGTCATTTCCTTTGACAAACTTGATGCAATCCTTACCTTTTACCACCACACGATCATTTCCCTTGCAATCGTACTTATCATATCCTAGCCCTTCTTTATTTTTGTTTCCACGAGTGTTGATTGTTTTGTAGAGGGCATCCTTGGATTGATAAGTCTTGATGCAACCATACTTTACCAAAGCATTCAATCTCTCGTTTTCTCCTTTTAATACTTGCACAAGTTGGGAATTAGTAGAGCAAGCATTAATATCAATATTATAGCAACGAGCAACCATTACTAGTGGAAGGAATAGAAGCCATTGAGGAATTAATGATTGGAGAGTTGAGGTCATTAAGAGACTCAATTTGCACTTCAAGAGCTTGAAGATTGTTTTCCAAGCTAATAACATTCTCTTGAAGCGATTCATTTGAACTCTTAAGGATCGTGATTGAATTGTTAGCCAAGTCAAGATCTTTGGTTAGCAATTCAATTTTCTCCTTTTCCGTTCTATGAGGAGCTTTTCAAAAGCAAGATTTCTCTTCTTTTCACAAATTAGCAATTCTTCTTGCTTTTCAAGAGTCTCCTCTTGGCTATCTATTCTTTTCAATAGTTTATTGATTTTTGCAATGGTAGATTTGTTTAAGTTGCAAAATAAAGCATCATCATCATCATCATCATCGCTCTCTAATTCACTATCACTACTAGGGGGTTTTGTTTTAGCCATTACCTTGCGCCCTTTGGCCATAAGACAAATAGGCGCGTCGTGGTCGGAGTCGTTGTCGCTCAATTCCCCGAAGAGTGACGTTTTTGGTGGAGTGGCTTCAATGGCGAGGGTGGCGACTCCTTCATCATCGGTGTCGGAGTCGGAGTCATTTAAATCCCATTCTTCTCCAATGTGAGCTCGCCCCGAGTACTTCTTCTTGTACGTCTTGTTCTTCTTGAGCGGCTCATTCTTCTTGGTCTCATTTTGGTTGTTCTTCTTCTTTGGACAATCGGCGATGAAGTGTCCAACTTCACCGGACTCATAGCAAGCCCTTTTGGTGTTTCTTCTTCCTCTTGATTTGTCATTGTAGTTCTTCTTGTATTTGCTTGACCCGTCATATTTGAGGAATTTTTTGAATTTCCTCACGAATAGAGCCAAGTCTTCTTCGTCTTCGCTTTCATCTTCCTCTTCATCACTTGATGTTGATTCTTCCTTTTTGCTTGCCTTCAAAGCTATTTGCTTCGGTCTTGAGCTTGAGCTTTGCTTGGCAAGGTTCTTCACCTCTTTTGCTTCTTCCTCCATAAGCTCATGTGATAGAATTCTTCCTAGCACATCATTAGGAGTAAGCCTTTTAAAATCTTTTCGCTCTCGTATAAGTGTTACGAGAGTCGAATTCCTTGGAGCAAAGGCTCTCAACATCCTCTTCACCACGACGTGGTCCGTCATGTCCTTGCTTCCAAGCCCTCGGATCTTGTTCACAAGGATCATCAAGCGATCATACATTTGTTGCGGAGTTTCATCATCGTTCATGACAAATCTCCCCAACTTTCCTTCAAGTAACTCAATCCTTGATTCCCTCACACTTGATGTTCCTTCGTGAGCTACTTGGAGTGTGTCCCATATCTCTTTGGCTTCTTCTAGACCATCAACCTTGTTGAATTCTTCGGGACTCAAAGCTCCAAGCAAAACACTCGCGGCTTGAGCATTACGGTGGATGTTTTGTTCTTGTTGCGGTGTAAGCTCCATGTCGTCTTCCGGCATGTCTAAACCTGTACACACAATCTTCCACACACTAGGATGGAGAGACATCAAATGCATTTTCATCTTGTGCCTCCAAGCGGAATAGTACGTGCCATCGAAAAATGGCGACGCCTTGAGGAGAACGCGATAATATAGGAATGCGAAGAAGAAGTATTTAATTTTTCATAATTAAAAGGAATTTGAGCTCCCTGCGATGACGTGGAGGTGTCACCTTCCTTGGTCCCCGCGGGAGTTCCATGTCCGGCCTTTGGACTACCTTCTTTCCCTGACACGACAACCTTCAATCCAGTGTTGGCCATCACGTTCCTTCAAGCGGTTAAGCCTTCGAGAAGGTATGGCTCTGATACCAATTGAAAAGATGAGAAAGTTGCCTAGAGGGGGGGTGAATAGGCAGTTTAAAATTTAAACTAAATTTGTCGCAGCGGAAAGAGTATTAGAACTTCCGGTATTGGATCGGAACTTCCGATATAATCGGAACTTCCGATACCAGTTCGGAATGTCCGATCGACTTTGGACACGGACAATTAATAACTGAGAGTAAAGAACTTTGAATGCAATCTAAGAACGTTATATCAACTAAATAAGGAAACAAGCTTAAGTAAAGTAAGGTAAAGACGCGGATTTGTTCCCGGAGTTCGGATTCTTGAGGGAATCCTACGTCTCCGTTGAGGAGGCTCCAAAGAGCCGGGTCTTTTCCAACCCTTTCCTCCCAAACCTCGGTCACACTTGAGGCTTGGTTCCACTATTGGTTCCTTTCCTTTCGGAGGAGGAGCCGGCCTTCACAAACTTCTCACGGCGTCCCACAATCCTTGGGAGCTCGCGATTGACACCTAGCCGTCTAGGAGTCCTTCAACCTCCAAGAGAAACAAATACACCGTTGTACGATCTTGGAGGAACACTCTTAAGCTCGAGATAAATGACACTTGCTTTTCACTCTTAGCTCCAAATCTCACTTCTAGTCCTCACTCCTTGGATGATCCCTAAGATCAAAGGGGAGGGCTCAAAAGTAGACTAAAGAGGGCTCAAAGTGCACTAGAGTTCTGTCCAATAGAGTGTGTAACCCTCAAATGAGAGAGGGGTGGGGTATTTATAGTTTCTTGCAAAAACTAGCCGTTATACACCCACTCAGCTGCATATCGGAACTTCCGATGTCAACATCGGAATGTCCGATATGTACAAACAATCAGAACTCGAGCGCACTCCAACTGTCGAAAAAGGTGCATCGGAACTTCCGATGTCAACATCGGAACTTCCGATGTTCCCAGAAAAGCCCTTGACAAAATGCTTCTAAGTCCATATCGGACTGTCCGATATAAACATCGGAACTTCCGATACCAATATCGGAGTGTCCGATCTAATATATCGGAGTGTCCGATAATTCCAGAGAGCTCCCTTTTTCCGGTTTGAACACATCGGAACTTCCGATGTCAAATATCGGAACTTCCGATATTTCCAGAGAGCATCCTAGAAGGCATCAACAACGCATCGGAACTTCCGATCTAAATTATCGGAACTTCCGATGCATCTACCACACACCGGACTGAAGCAAGCATGCACATCGGAATGTCCGGTCACATCGGAACTTCCGATATAATATCGGAATGTCCGACTTGAACATGAAAGAAACACATTCCGGTGCATACGCGGTGACTTAGGGTCTCAATTTAAATTGAAGTAACATTCATCTGAGCATAGAGACTATCCTAGATCATTTACGATGCATCCCTCTTAATAGTACGGCATTCCTACGACACAAAACATAGAAAATACAAGCGTAATGCCATTTTCCTCGCGTAATATTGTTTGAGGGTATCCATCGCACGTCGACAATCTCACATTGAACCTTTTACCTGCTCATAAGCTCATTGAAGACATTAGTCTCTTTAATCGCTTGTCATTAATCAACCAAAACCAATTTTGGGGGCCTAGATGCACTTTCAAGGGGGTGTTCCCCTCTATTGTGTGTCAGGATGACGAGACCGGAGCTTGACTTCTTAGGCAGCCTCCCTGTCACCTTGGGAAGGAGTGACCCTGGTGCGGACGTCTTGGGACGTCACGCCGGTAGGGCAGGTATCAAAATGCTTCGATGGAGCCGCTGCACGCTCCGACCTAGGGGGTCGAAGCGAGCTGGGCACCCCGACCCTCGGGGGGTCGGAGCGCGTCTGTATTTGTGCTTGGCCGGGGACAAGATCCCTTCGTGGCCCACGGGCCCTTGGTCGGAACTGGGCCTCAAAGGCAGCCCGTTCACTGTCCCGGGCTGCTGGGGATACCCATGGTGCATATACTCGTCAATGCTTTTGTATTATAAATGTCATCATTGCATTGGAAAATCTATACTATAAATAGAAAATGAAAAGACTGGCGGTTGGAGAATGGAATATGGGTCAGTTGGATAATTGGAGATGAAAATGGTGTGGTTAAATGAATGGGCAATGGGAATGATTAGATTGTTCAGTTGGGTTAATATGGGTGGGTAGAGGACGCCGATGAGAAGGGTTGTAGGCCGGTGGGATCCTCTACATAGGTTATTCATATAAGGTCAAATAATCTAACACTTGGATAAGAAGCCGTAAATACCATAGTGTGAACAATTCAGTCAGAAAAGGTTGTCCTAGGATGGTATTAATATCTCCACCATGGGTAAATTAAGGGGTGCGCCTCTAGGATATGCCGGTAGGCCCAGAGGACTGAAGCCAATTGGACAGCGGTATATTTGAAGCCAGTGGGTTACTGCCGTTGGAGCGGGGTAACAACTGTATCTGCGAGTTGTAGACGGCCTAGGTGGGTGTCCCCAATTCGAGTGCAGGGGTGGAGAATTAATACTGGACTAGTGATAAACGTTCTAGGCATCTCAATGTCACTATGGGTAAAGTGGTACATACCTACGCAGGGTAAAATCATGATCATGCCAGTCTCTTGGAATGGAGACTACGGAAGCTAAGTCTGTCTCACATACAGTGTTAGTAGTATATTTCAGAAGAACTAAAATGAACCACCTTCTTTAAAGAAAACTATGTTTATAAAAACTAGATTGAGGGAAGGTAAGATTGGTGGATTGAATTGGATTGAAAGAGAATTCATAATGCATTTCCTTGCTATTATTACTTGCTGAGTACTCTGTACTCACTCTTGCTTAAACCCCCCTTTACTTAGAAGGTGAGTCCTATGGATGCGCCTCGGAGGCAGGGGATGAGGATCATTCGCAGGGTCAGAACCTATCGGAGGCAGACTACTACCACCACTACTACTACCACTACTACACCACTACTACTACCACTACTACCACTACCACTACCACTACTACCACTACCACCACCACCACCACCACCACCACCACTACAAAGGAGGACTAGAGTGTCTAGTGGACCATCTCCTGGTGGATCATTTCCCAGGGGACCGGGGCCTCGTCCTGAGGGGTCCCTGGGGTAATAATTATGTATTATATTTTATTGTATCGGTCTACTGTATAATTAACTTTGTGGACTTGTAGCCTTGCGTGGCTAGATGGTATGTAATAAAGGTACCCATCAGTCTCTAATTATTGTTCTGCTGTAACACTCTAAATACGGTGTAGTAGCTGATAAAGTATCGGGTTGGCCGATATTTTGCTAGCCGCTATGCCAAGATCTGAGTAATTATCCCAGCATAATGACAATGAAGCTATTAATTATCTAGGCTAATTACCTGGGTCGTCACATTTGAGCTATGGTGAATTGTTATCGGCGAACAACAACAACGATTAATTGGCTATTCTGCTTAGAAGGGATGTATATAATACAAGGATATGCATAACATATATGCGTTAGTTTTTGTCGGGACCCGAATTTGCAAATCTGGACCCTCTGTGTATTCAGCACTAGTCCAGGAACGCGCTAGTGCACACAGTCTCTACATTGGTAAATATCACAATCATACTCAACGAAATAATAAGATACCTTAAATAGTTAACCAAACGGGTTGCTCGACCTTATGGTCAAGTTACAAATATATGCCACGCAGGGCGAAAACTCAATAAGAGAGAAATAACTGCAGCGGAAAATAAGATAACTTCGTGGCGCCATCCAGTATACCACAGGCAACTGACTGGGCTCGCTCCCTAGTTAGACGGTTCCTCTTGGAGCTCCTCCTCCAAAGCTGGTGTAGACTCTTCTTCAGCTGGTGTTGTATGGTGGCAAGGGTGAGTAATTGGTACTCAGCAAGTCATGCACAGAATGCAAACTAATATACTACATGCATGGCTTAGTACAAAGGAATAGCTCAGGGTATAATTGCAGTAAAACAGCATTTGACAAGTAGTATAAGTAGATTCGAGAGCAGTAGAAACAAGTATAAGATCAATAACTTTTTCAGGAGTTAAATAAACATCTTTTCCAATCCTAATCCACATTTCCATCAACCACACAATTAAACCAAACCCAACCTTTTAAGTCCAAGTTATTTTCAAGAGAATCTAACCCTTGACTGTAATTCCCGAGCGATGTCCAATACCGCGGACACGGCTATTCGAATAGATTTTACACTCCGCAGAGGTTATGCACTTTACCCACAAGATACAGCCAAACACCACAAAGGCGAGTGTCCATAACAAAGTCTTCGGAAACTTCTAACAGCACAAGTGGGCCTCCCCGGTTATTGAGCACTAACCCTTCCCTTAGCAAAGGCGAAGTCTAGGCTATTTAACCGTTAGATGGGTACCTGGCCGTAGCCCCGGTACGCTCCCCCGTACAACTATACAAAAGGTGTAGTTGACATCCTTAGGTCCCACAGGTACGTTCTTAGCAACTTAATCAACTAGGTCCGTCCCATTACAGATATGTGGTTGCACGTTTGACTCAGTTCAAAGGCTTGCAAGGTTAAGTCCTTAGGGTGACCAGGGTAAGACTACCCGAAGAACCAAATCAACGCTCCCGGTGCCACAACTGGCCCACCCTGATGAGGACATCACTATACCGGATGCACCCATGACCACAACTCCACCATCCCCTATGCAAGGTCCTATCACAAGGGCATGTGCACGGCAGCTAAATCAACAAGTGAACTCGTTTCTTGGGTTGCATAATTTTACATTAGAGAATAGACCGCTACTTAATAATATTCTTATACTTAGGAACCTGGGCAAGGATCATCAAGGGAGAATTAATCAGCCAACACAAGTCATAAAGCAATGTGGGAATGCGAAAGGTTTATTTCGACCTCCAATGAGCAGTCTGACTTTAAATGCTCATAAAACATTCAAACGGACTCCGATTGGGGCGTGTGAGTACTTGATTGAAAGATATTTTCGTGCTCTTTCCAATGGATCCAGCCCCAATACCAAACACTAAATACAGTGTCCAGAATCGTCGAAACAAGTTGCGGCCAGAACTATTTTGGACTTTGGGTGTTGCACCACCTTGTTTTTTGGGCCTTAGGCCATGTATTCTCCACCTCTTTGACTTCCCTGCTACTGTTCACGACTACCACACTACTATATTGGCTTGTGATGTGACACTGGGTGTCCCGATCTTTCGATGAGAATGATAACCTTCGATTTGGGAGGAGACGACTTTGACGATCCGACTACAACGTACAACGACGATGCGCCTTAGCAATCGCTAAACCAACTCCAGATGGTTATTGATCTTGCCGTGGGCACGATCAACCTGATCACGAAGATCAATTCCTGCAAGCAATCGAAGAACAAGCAAGAACAAGGCAAAAGCAATCTAAAATTGCAAATATAGATGAAGTATAGAAAAGTTGGGGTTCCGATACAAGGAGCTTGTTAGGCGGCTGTTGAGCACGTCTAAAAGACTCAAATAGTAGCAAAAGGCTAAACTATCAAATAACCAAAACCCAAGTTATTTTGGGGGACTCCCTAGCTATTTATAGGAGAAATAGGAGGCCAAAATCAGGCTTGGGGCGTCCAAAACACTTCCATGGCCGAATAGGACTCCTATTCCTAGTTTGACTCGGATTTGGAAAGATGACCGAACTTGTTTTGCAGATTCCCGTTGACTCGTAAGGAATTTGGAGATGGGGCCAGATCCGTTGGAAAGAGGACGTCGAAACCTTTCAAACCAGTACTCATAGACCTCAAACACCCTTGTGGATCAAAAGTTATGGTCATTTGAAGTTGGTGCTGTCCCGGAGGCCGAATCCGAGTTGAATTGTTTTGCAGATTCCTGTTGACTCGTAAGGAATTTGGAGGTGGGGCCGGATCCGTTGGAAAGAGGACATCAAAACCTTTCAAACCAGTACTCATAGACCTCAAACACCCTTGTGGATCAAAAGTTATGGTCGTTTGAAGTTGGTGCTGTCCCGGAGGCCGAATCCGAGTTGAACTTGTGCACCGGAAGAATTGGCTTCATGCTTGACATTTGGGAGTCCTTCTCCTTGGTTCTTAAGGACAATAAAATCATCACAAGGATTAAATAGCATTCCATTCATTAAATTATTTGTATGCAACCCGAGGAACGCATTCACCTGGTAATTGAATTGACGTGCGCGAGCTCGAGTAATTGGCCCTTGTATTACATTGTTGGCTTCAATTGGGTTTGTAGGCATGGCCGTATGCATGGTAGTGATGTCCTCATCAGCTTGTCTCTTCACTTCTTTCCTTAGGTTTTGTTAAGTTTAGTTGCCCCCATGTGTGGAACTTTAACCTTGTTCTCCTAACTCAGCTAGAGCAGCAGTAAACAAGTTCAAAACCTCAGTTCATGTGTGTGCTTTATTCTTGTTCTTGCTAGTTCTTCGGTTGCTTGCAATTACAGACCTTCATGGTCAGGTCATCCGTGTCTTGGCATGGTTGATAACGATTAGGAGCATGGTTTAGCGATTGCGGGCACTTATCCTTGCGTGGTTCGTAGCCGGATCGTCAAAGTCATTCTCCGCCAAATCGAAGTTATCCCCTCACCGGAAGATTGGGCACCCGTGTGCACATCATTTGGTATCAGAGCGAAGGTTTACCGGTGAGTTTTTAGTTGTTTGATTGTGTTCTTCCTATAGTCCAGAAAATTTGCCCCACAAAAAGATTGTTTTCCTGCTGTCCAAACCTTCTTTGTGCATTTCAATCTGTTAATTTTTGTTTGTTAAATTGAGTTTGTGTTTGTTCTAGAGTTGTCTTGTTGCTGTTCATCCTTTTGTTCATCTCCCCACGCTAAAGTCCCTTCATATCCCCCCCCCCAAAATCAAAATTTTTAATCTCGGCCACAAATTTCCCTTTCTGCAGCCGCCACCAAAAACACCATAAATCCCAATTGCCTTATCCTTTTTGAGCGCAACCAAAAAGAGAAGATGCACGACTTGCTGGTCTACCTTGCTGCCAAGTTTCAAGTCCATACATGAAGGCAGTAAGGACTTATGAACGTTTGATTCAGACCTACTTGCTGCTCTGAAATCTGCAGCTGAGCGCATTTGTGAATTTTGTGCGAATTTTTCAGTTGGTTTTCTGAAATTTCGCCCAAAATAAAAGTTGTTGGAAAAGTCGTCAAGAAGAAGTGAAAAAAAATCTTTGCAAAAGAGGCTTCTGACAAAAAGTTATGGCCAAAATACCAATCATTGTCAGGTGGATGAAAGCGACAAGTTACAAAGTTGGATCAATTTTGTGCTTTCATGTTTCCAATTGCATATCTCTGTGTTGCTATGTGTTTACCACTTGTATCCATATCCACATATTTGCTTTAGCCTATTTTCCATCCTTGTTTGATCAGCAACAAAGGCAAAGTGCTAGTTTCGAACAATTACTCAATTTATGCAAATCTGAGATTAATTGATTGTTCTCCATTGCTACTGAGTATACACAGCCTGTCCAAGCTCCACTCTCTACTAACCTCACAGGTGATAGCCTTGCAATCGCTTTGCTCACACTTGAGATCAGTTTATCACGAACCAGCCACCGATTGCACCGCTTGCTGCATTAGTAAGAATTGGTAAGAGCTTGAGAGGAAGTGCCCTGATCAATTTCACCAATTAGTAGTGGATAGGGAACTACATATCTTTGTGTGTTTTCCTGTTTATTACTAACCATGGCAGATGACAATGGAAGTAATGAGGGAAATCGAGTTGATGCTCTCACACCCCGCTCGAGAGGAATCATACAACACTTCACACGACTACTCAACGAATATGCTGAAAATCATGATAATGCATTGGCTCAGATCAACGACAACCTCGCCACCATCCGTGATCGAGTTGATCATCTTGAGGGACAACAACCACCACTTGCTGAAAACGTGGCCAATGATGCACAAGAACAAAACGGCGCACATGGACGCCAACCGCGGTACACTCCCCGTGCCTGGGCAAATGAGGTAGAGAACAATTATGCTGCTGACACTGAGGATGATAATGGATTTAACTCTAATAATGATCGAGATCATCCGCGACTTCGACACAATCGGCAAGGTATGTGTAGAAATCAGTGAGAACCTCGAGAGGTACGTAATGATCCCATGGGAAATGTTAAGTTTACAATACCTTCATTTGATGGAAAACATAACCCCGATGCTTATCTTGATTGGGAGCTAGCGGTAGAACAAAAATTTGCATGCTATGACTTTCCTGAAGATAGAAAAGTTAGGGCTGCCACTAGTGAGTTCACTGCTTTTTCCTCCATTTGGTGGAGTGAGACTTGTAGAAATCATGATAACATACCTAGAACATGGAATGCACTAAAAAGAATGTTGAGAGCTAGATTTGTTCCTTCTTACTATGCTCGTGACTTGCTCAACAAATTGCAACGATTAAACCAAGGAAGCAAATCTGTAGAAGAGTATTATCAAGAAATGCAAATTGGTGAGTTACGATGTGGTCTAGAAGAGAATGAAGATGCTAAGATGGCTAGATTTCTAGGTGGACTCAATAGAGAAATTCAGGACATACTTGATTACAAAGAATACAACTCTATCACTCGTTTGTTCCATCTTGCTTGTAAAGCTGAAAGGGAAGTACAGGGACGACATGCCAAGCTAAGAGGGAATTTTGGAGGTTCCTTTTTGTCACGACCAAACCAAGTGCAAGCAAAGTCTCCATCCACCACTTCTGGTCGTGTACCTCCACATTCCAACCGTGGGCGTCCTGCTACCTCTACTTCCACTCCAACGCATGTTTCGGAAACGAAATCAGCCTCGGTACAAGCTCCTGCTAAGGGTGCTTCTTCAGCTGCATCCACAGGCCGCACCCGCGATGTGCAATGCCATCGTTGCAAAGGATTTGGACACATGATGCGTGATTGTCCAAGTCAACGTGCTCTAATTATGAGGGACGATGGTGAGTATACCTCTGCTAGTGATATTGAAGATCTTGCAATTGCCGCAACTAACTATGCAGGAGAGAATGAAGAGAATGCAAATGAGGAGCAGCATTTGGGTGCTGACATTTCAGACAAGTACATGAGCATCATTGTAAAGCGTGTACTTAGCGCTCAAATGGAGAGTATTGAACAAAATCAGCGCCACAACTTGTTCCAAACTAAATTTGTCATCAAAGAGCACTCTGTGCGAGTCATCATCGATGGAGGGAGTTGCAATAATCTTGCTAGCATGGATATGGTCGAGAAGCTTGGCTTGACCACAACACAGCATCCACATCCTTACTACATTCAGTGGTTCAACTCTAGTGGAAAGGTTAAGGTAACAAGAATGGTAAGATTGCACTTATTCAAAAAAAAAAAGAATGGTAAGATTGCACTTTTCACTCGGTTCATATCATGACCATGCTGATTGTGATGTTGTGCCTATGCAAGCATGCTCTTTACAGTTAGGTAGACCTTGGCAATATGATAAAGATGCTTCCCATCATGGTAGAACTAACCAATACACTCTCATGCATAAAGGAAATAAAATTGTTTTGCTTCCTATGACCCCTGCTGCAATTCTAAAAGATGACTTGGAGAGAGCTGAAAGAGAAAAGGAAAGTGCTAAAAGTGAAAATCAGAGTGTAGCCAACAAGTTAGCACAACCAAGGAAGAAAGAATCTAATCCTAAGAAAACTGAAATCAAGTTAAAAGGTGATGTCATGCTAGCTACAAAATCTGATTTGAATGACATGATAGGAAGCAATGCTGAATGCTATGCTTTGATTTGCAAGAATGCTTTGTTTTGCTTGGATGATACGCCTTCCTCTTTGCCTCCTGCGGTTGCTAACCTTTTGCAGGAGTTTGAGGATGTGTTTCCCGATGAGGTACCCCCAGGGCTGCCACCAATTAGGGGAATTGAGCATCAAATTGACTTGATTCCAGGGGCATCTTTGCCCAACCGTGCGCCGTATAGGACAAATCCAGAGGAGACTAAGGAAATTCAACGTCAAGTGCAAGACTTGCTTAACAAAGGGTATGTACGCCAGAGCCTTAGTCCTTGTGCTGTTCCTGTGCTTTTAGTGCCAAAGAAAGATGGATCATGGCGTATGTGCGTGGATTGTAGAGCTATCAATAATATTACTGTCAGGTATCATCACCCTCTTCCTAGGTTGGATGATATGCTGGATGAATTAAGTGGTTCTATAGTGTTTTCTAAAGTTGACTTGAGAAGTGGCTACCACCAAATTCGCATGAAACTTGGAGATGAATGGAAGACAGCATTTAAAACTAAATTTGGCTTGTATGAGTGGTTAGTTATGCCTTTCGGGTTGACTAATGCCCCTAGTACATTTATGCGTTTGATGAATGAAGTTTTGCGCCCTCTCATTGGAAAATCTGTGGTGGTGTACTTTGATGATATCTTGATTTATAGCAAGTCACTCTCTGAACATCTTGACCATTTACGTTCTGTTTTTAATGCTCTACATGATGCCCGTTTGTTTGGTAACCTTGAGAAGTGCACCTTTTGCACCGATCGAGTCTCTTTTCTTGGCTATGTTGTAACCCCGCAGGGAATTGAGGTAGATGAAGCCAAGATTGAAGCAATCAAGAGTTGGCCGACTCCTAAAATGGTCACACAAGTGCGGAGCTTCCATGGACTTGCTGGATTTTATCGCCGCTTTGTGAAGAATTTCAGCACCATAGCCGCCCCATTGAATGAATTGACGAAGAAAGATGTTATGTTCCATTGGGGACAAGATCAAGAAGATGCCTTCAACCTGTTGAAAAAGAAGCTTACCAATGCACCACTACTCCAACTTCCAGATTTTGGTAAGACCTTTGAGCTTGAATGTGATGCTAGCGGTATCGGCATTGGTGGTGTATTGATACAAGAAGGTAAGCCTGTTGCCTATTTCAGCGAGAAATTGAGTGGACCTATTCTTAATTACTCCACGTATGATAAGGAATTATATGCTCTTGTACGTTCCTTAGAAACGTGGCAACATTATTTATGGCCCAAAGAATTTGTTATACATTCCGATCATGAATCACTTAAGCACATTCGAAGCCAAAATAAGTTGAACCGTAGACATGCTAAATGGGTGGAGTTCATTGAATCTTTTCCCTATGTCATTAAACACAAGAAAGGAAAGGATAATGTGATTGCTGATGCTTTGTCACGAAGATATGCAATGATGTCCCAACTTGATTGTAGGATTTTTGGATTAGAAACTATAAAGGATCTATATGCTCAAGACAATGAATTCAAGGAACCCTTGCTAAATTGTAAGGATGGAAAGAGTTGGAATAAATTTGTGAACAATGATGGCTTCTTGTTTAGAGCTAACAAGCTATGCATTCCAGCTAGCTCTGTTCGACTTTTGTTGCTACAAGAGGCTCATGGAGGAGGATTGATGGGACACTTTGGAGCCAAAAAGACGGAGGACGCGCTGGCAGCTCATTTCTATTGGCCTAAGATGAGACGCGATGTCGAGCGCTATGTGGCACGCTGCACCACATGCCAAAAGGCCAAGTCCCGGTTGAACCCCCACGGTTTGTATATACCTCTTCCTGTCCCTAGTGTTCCATGGGAGGATATTTCAATGGACTTTGTTCTAGGATTGCCTAGGACAAAGAGGGGGAGGGATAGCATATTTGTTGTTGTTGATAGATTCTCAAAAATGGCATACTTCATTCCATGCCACAAGAGCGATGATGCCACTCACATTGCTGATTTGTTCTTTAAGGAAATTGACGCTTGCATGGTATGCCTTCCACTATTGTTTCATATCGTGATGCCAAATTCTTAAGCCATTTTTGGAGGACCCTATGGAACAAATTGGGGACCAAGCTGCTATTCTCCACCACTTGTCACCCCCAAATAGATGGCCAAACTGAAGTTGTCAACCACACTTTTCAACAATGTTACGGGCTGTTTTGAAGAAGAACTTGAAAGAGTGGGAGGAATGTCTTCCTCGAGTTTGCCTACAATCATGCAATACATTCCACTACAAAGGTCAGCCCTTTCCAGGTAGTGTATGGCTTTAACCCTCATGCTCCCATAGACTTGTTGCCTCTTCCTTCTACCGAGAGGGTGAATTTAGATGCAAAAAAACGTGCTGATTTTATTCTCAAATTACATGAAACTACAAAAGACAACATTGAGCGCATGAATGAGAAGTATAGAGTTGCTGGTAGCCATGGTAGGAAACATTTAACATTTGAACCTGGTAATCTTGTTTGGCTACATTTGCGCAAAGAAAGATTCCCTGAATTGAGAAAATCTAAGTTGATGCCACGTGCTGATGGCCCTTTTAAGGTGCTAGAACGAATAAATGATAATGCATATAAGCTCGAATTGCCTGCAAAGTTTGGGGTTAGCCCCACCTTTAACATTGCAGATTTGAAGCCTTATTTGGGTCAAGAAGATGAGCTTGAGTCGAGGACGACTCTCTTTCAAGAGGGGGAGGATGATGAGGACATCACTATACCGGATGCACCCATGACCACAACTCCACCATCCCCTATGCAAGGTCCTATCACAAGGGCACGTGCACGGCAGCTAAATCAACAGGTGAACTCGTTTCTTGGGTTGCATAATTTTACATTAGAGAATAGACCGCTACTTAATAATATTCTTATACTTAGGAACCTGGGCAAGGATCATCAAGGGAGAATTAATCAGCCAACACAAGTCATAAAGCAATGTGGGAATGCGAAAGGTTTATTTCGACCTCCAATGAGCAGTCTGACTTTAAATGCTCATAAAACATTCAAACAGACTCCGATTGGGGCGTGTGAGTACTTGATTGAAAGATATTTTTGTGCTCTTTCCAATGGATCCAGCCCCAATACCAAACACCAAATACAACGTCCAGAATCGTCGAAACAAGTTGCGGCCAGAACTGTTTTGGACTTTGGGTGTTGCACCACCTTGTTTTTTGGGCCTTAGGCCATGTATTCTCCACCTCTTTGACTTCCCTGCTACTGTTCACGACTGCCACACTACTATATTGGCTTGTCTCTTCACTTCTTTCCTTAGGTTTTGTTAAGTTTAGTTGCCCCCATGTGTGGAACTTTAACCTTGTTCTCCTGACTCGGCTAGAGCAGCAGTAAACAAGTTCAAAACCTCAGTTCATGTGTGTGCTTTATTCTTGTTATTGCTAGTTCTTCGGTTGCTTGCAAGAACAGACCTTCGTGGTCAGGTCATCCGTGTCTTGGCATGGTTGATAACGATTAGGAGCGTGGTTTAGCGATTGCGGGCACTTATCCTTGCATGGTTCGTAGCCGGATCGTCAAAGTCATTCTCCGCCAAATTGAAGTTATCCCCTCACCGGAAGATCGGGCACCCGTGTGCACATCACACCCGATCATTCTTGCCACATGCTCCGGTCAAAATCTATTTATCAAACCCCCAGTTGATTACCCTGCACCACGTGCCATCGACAAATATAACACATGATACTTCTTTCAAACAGGTTCAATATCTCATTAAGTCAAAATTAGCATTTGATTGTCCAAAGCATTTCACGTGGCAAGGCTAAGCATACTACATCGGTCTAACTACCCATGTTGGCAATTTAATAATGTCCAACTAATAACTCACAACTAGGGTGACAAGGGGTCATGGCACATATTTAATTAACCAAGGTATCATACAGCAATTTGGCATTTATCTAATTTCTCATAATTAAATAAAGCATTTTCTAATTAATCTAGCATGCAATAATTTAAACCAAATTAATTTGAAAATGGGATCAACATGGTCAAAGCACAACTTACCTTCAAAGAGTACTTGTTCTTGGTCCTGAGCTGGCTCCTGGGTCAACACTTCACCTTCGAAGCCTTCGGGCACTTCAACGTCTACTCGTAAAGCGTGCAAATAGCAACAAATAAATAAACAGTAGACAAAAAGTGTCCAAATACCCAAATAAAGTCTATAAACAGAGAGAGCATAATTTTATGAATTTTTAGAAACTGGAATCGTCAAATTCGGAGTTTAAATGCAAAAGTTATAACCGTTTAAAGTTTAAAGAAAACATTAATTAAACATAAACAGAGAAATATTCATAATCAAAATTTAATTAAAATTCATATTTGAGTAGGTCTCATTTTTATGAAAATTTAGAAATTTGAATCACTCAAATCGAAGTTAAATTGCAAAAGTTATAAGCGTTTGAAGTTTCAAAATTCAAATAAATCAATAATCCGAATTAATTCATTTATTTTTATACTGAAAAACCGAATAATGACGTCAGCGTGGATTTTGATTTTCCACCGAATTATTTTTCTCCTGAAAAATCGATTTATTGCGTCAGCCGGTCCATGGACATGGTCCACGGTTCAGTTTGGGTCCACCATGGACCCGGTCCACGAATACATGTCTCACTGACATGTGGGCCCCATCGGATGACGTCAGCGGTGACGTCATCATGCTCGGCTGAGGAGGGTCGATACCGGGTTCCCCACCGTGACGCCGCATGACGTCATGGTGCGATCGGCCGAGCCGGCCGATCGTGGTCCCACGCTGACGTCACGTGTGACGTTAGCGCTGACCGGGCGGCGACCGCGCTGACCGCGAAGGTCAGACTACCGCCCACGTGGCATGATCTCGACCGTTGATTTGAAAATCAACGGCCCAGATCGGATCTAGCTCAACGCAATAGGAAACTACTCGGCTGATCTGGACCGTTCGATCTTGATCGGACGGTCAAGATCCAATCTAACGTTACAACGCGGCTAACCCTAGCCGTTCGATCTAAATCTAACGGCCGACAACTAACCAGGCACAGTGCGGTTTTGGCTACGTGGCACAATCTAAACTGTTGGATCTAGATCCAACGGTTGGAAATAGATATAGAGATTACAACGTGAGATCTCACCGGGGTGACGTGGACGAATCTGGGCCCTTGGATCTTGATCGGACGGTTGGTGGAGCTCGAGCGACGGCGATGGCTTGCGGCGGCGCTGGCTCACCGGAGACGAGGACGACGACCACGGCAACGGCGTTGCGGGGCCCCTCCGGCGAAGTGAATGGTACTCTCCGACGCGTCTCGTCCTTGCGGTTCCGGATCTGGGCTCAACGGCGGCGGAGGACGGAGGACGGCGGACGGCGGCGGAAACGACGCTTAACCGCGGCGGAGCTCTAATGCAACTACGGCGAGCGATTGCGGCGCAACCACGGTGACTCAGGCGACGTGGTCTAGGGCTACGGGTGCGCACAGAAACGGAGCACACGATGGCGGTGGCGGCGCATTAAATAGGCCCCTCGGCGTCCGTGAAAACCGCGGAAACCGAGGCCCACACGGCTGCAGCGGCGGAATCCGAATCCATTTCGGATTCGGTGACGTGGCTCAACGTGAACCGTTGGATCAAGATCCAATGGCACGGGGGTTTGGGCTCGGGTCCGACTCGGGCAACCTGGCTGGCTCGGTCGGGCTCGGGTTCGGCGACGTGGCTCAATCTTGGCCGTTCGTTCTTGATCGGACGGTCGAGAGGGTTAGGGTTAGGTTGGGTTCGAGTCGGACTCAGACTCGAGTCAGACTCGGGCTCGGGTCGGGTCCGGGTCGGAGGAACAGTACAAACCGATTCGGGTTTTTCCAGCGATTAAATATTCAAATTAATTCCCAGAAATTCATTTAATTCATTAAAAATAGCAAAACACTCAGAAAAATTCCAGAAAATTTTAGAAAATATTTTGGAACATTTTGGACTCAAATAAAACATTTCCAACAAAATTTTATTTGCAAAGTTAAATTCTTTAATTATTTGAAAAGGGAATAAATTCAAATAAATTCCAAATAAATTCCAGAAAATTCCAAAAATTCACCAAAGTGCCAAATCTTATTTAAATTCATGAAAAGCAAAAATTTGGGGTGTTACAGTTTTCCCTCGTATATACTTATAGCTTAGTGTGGACAAAGTTATAACCTTTTTCTATGATCTGGTATTTTTCCCTTGGCCATTGGTATCTGAACCTACCAAATATTTCCTGGAGTTACATATACCTTTTTAAAGTTTAAATTAAAGGTAGTAAGACAAAAATCATAATGTTGTGATTTACTATTTGTTCATGCTATGACCTTTAATGTAACAGAAATTGTTTATCCATTCAAAGTATTTCACTATGCAATGTGTATGTTACTATTTCTGGAGTAATAGTAAGATCCAGTTGCAACTTTCCCTTTTATATCTGGTAAACTTTCCTTTTGAATCTCCAAATATTTGCCATGCTATTGACTACCTGTAATTCTGAAATGCACTATTATACAAGACAGCAACACCAGGCTACCCCACACAAATTGGGAAATCAATCACCATAAGCTTGTTTTTTGTGGCAATCATTCATCACAAAGATTCATATGAACAATCCTCATGATAAACAATGTCTATTTCCAGTTCCAATCACATCGTTTGCCTTTTAATGGACAACATCGACTAATTTGGTAATCTACCATGACTGGAGAAGCTCTTTGCATACCAATTCTAAGACATTGTCCAACAATCACCTGTAGGAAGTAGGAATGAAGACATACCATGTATGTGGGTCGACCGTTTTGATATGGACTGTCATGATCTTTGGGAGATGCTAGGAAATAATGTATGAAGTACAAGATAAACAACTTTGCCAATTTTCATGGTTTCTACATTACTTTGGGCTTGATTGATAGTCTAACAGAGATCTCAGCTGCAGTTTAAATTTCTTATGAAATACAAGTGCACAACAGACATTATATGTATTTCTCCAACCCATTGGCTACAGTTTTTTCTCACTCACACATTAATTCCTATCACAATTCGAAGAATCTTAACAGTGAGTTACAAAAAAAATTCAGATCAATTGTAATCTTACAATTGATCAATATGATATCATAAATCTCAAGAAAGATTTACCTGGGGTGATGGTGGCTGGTCACCTGAGAGCCCGACGGGCAAAAAGTGGATGATGGAGTGGTGGTCGTGTTTTGGGATGGCACCGCTGCGCTGTGTCCAACCACTTTCCTTGTCTGTGGCCTCACAGAGGCATAGGGGTAATGGCACCTGGTGTAGTTCTTGTTAGACAACCTCGCTATCGAATAGTCCGGGGTTGCCTAATAGATCTAAATTGGAGAATAGAGAGAGAGGGAGAGAGACACAATATGAGGAGGAACTGCTCTGCTTTATTATTCTTATTGCTTGTGTGTACAAAGGGGTAGCCCCTGCCTCCTATATATAGCGGTTCTGCTAGAGATAAGGAAGAGTCCATAAGAGATAGGAAACAGAGTTTCCTAACACTCCCCCTTGGACTCTTTCCAGCGAAATGCATATGCCTCATCAAAACTCGGAAAAACCCAAAGGGAAAAATACTTGGAGAAAGAGTACATAGCATACGCTTGCTGTGTTGCACGGATTGCCTCATCAAAAACCTTATGTAAGAAAACTTCAATGAAAAACTTAAGGAAAAGAGTACAATCCACCCAAACTTCAATGTTAATCTTCTAGATTCACGTTGGGTACTCAAACTTCATGTTTGAGATTTATGTAGGAGTATGTGAAAATTCTCCCCCTGAAATCTGCACTTCTCTAAGTCTCATCATCCCGATTCCTCTAATGCATCTTTCAAAGGAAGATGCCGGAGTGACTTAGTGAACAAATCATGAGATTTTCACATGACTTAGTATGCAGTATTTTTATCTCGTTCATCTTATGCATTTCATGAGCATAAAAGAACTTGGGGTTGATATGCTTTGTAAGATTACTCTTCACATACCCCATTTGCACTTGAGCAACACAAGTTGCATTATCTTCATAGATAATGGTGGGGGTTTGTTCCATGTTCAAACCACATGACTTCTGGATGTGGTGAACCATTCTTCGAAGCCATGCACATTCTCGGAAAGCTTCATATAATGCAATGATTTCTGAGTGGTTTGTCGACGTCGAGACAAGAGTCTACTTAGACGACTTCCAAGATATTGCAGTTCCACCACAAAGGAAAACATACCCGGTTTGTGACTTGCCAGTATGCGGATCTGACAGGTATCCAGCATCGGCATAGCCAACCAAATTCAATTCATTGTTTCTTCTTTAAAACAAGCCAAGATCTTTGCTTCCTTGGAGGTAACGGAAGATGTCCTTCACCCCTTTCCAATGCCTTTTGGTGGGTTCTGCACTGCACCGTGCTAGCAAATTCACAGCGAACGCAATGTCCGGCCTAGTGCTATTCGCAAGGTACATAAGTGCTCCAATTGCACTCAAATATGGGAATTCTGCTCTCAAGACTTCCTCCCCCTCTTCTCTAGGCCTGTACGGGTCTAGGTCTGCTTGGAGTGACCTTCCGACCATTGGGGTCTTTGCGAGGTATGCTTTCTCAAAACCAAATTTCTCCAACACTTTCTGCGTGTAGGATGATTGGTGTACCAAGATTCCGCCTTGGACATGTTCAAGCTGCAAGCCTAAACAGAACTTGGTTTTACCCAAGTCTTTCATTTCAAACTCAGATTTCAAGTATGTGCATGCTTCTTCAATTTCTTCATCCGTCTCAATGATGTTCAAGTCATCTACATAGACGGAGATTATACAAAATCCATTCGGGGATCGTTGTATAAACACACATAGACAATCTTCGCTGTTTGTGTAGCCTTTCTTGCAAAGAAAGTCACTCAAGCGATTGTACCACATTCTTCCCGATCGTGAGTCCATACAGTTGATTTCTCCAATTTCACCTTTGTATAGGTTTCTGTTTGCTCTGTCTTGGTTCGGGATAGGGATACCTTCTGGTATTTTCATGTATATCTCCGAATCCAAGTTTCCATACAAATATGTTGTGCAACATCCATTAGCTTCATTCTCAACTTCAAGTTGACTGCCATTTAAGATTAAGTATCTAAAGGTAATTCCTCCCATGACCGAAGAATAGGTTTCTTCATAATCAACCCTAGGACGTTGAGTGAAACCTTGAACAACAAGCCTTGCAATGGTTGTTGCTTTATTCATAGATTCTCCAATTATTACAAAATTTATGGCTATTTCGTCATGGGGTGCTTCATGCACTTCTACTTGCTCTTCACTGCTATTTCCCATTCCAGGAGCAAGTTCCTTTAGTTTTTCTCCGCTAATGTGTGCGCACACATTATTTCCGGCGGCTTCTTCCAATGGAAGGTTCAGATCTGGAATTGCCTTAATCACAGGCTTCTTTCGGTGCCAGGTCTCAACTGGCTCCCCTTCTGCTTTGGGGCATTTTCGTGATTGGTGTTGGTAAGTCCTCTTGCCCGCTTTCCCAGACGTCTCGGGTACTTTGGGTTTGAGAAGCGATTTTTTGTTCTTTTTCTTTGAGGCCTCACGAACAGGATGAGGATACCTTCTACTTTCTTTGGTATTTCAGCCCTCTCGGTGCATTTCTTGCCGGTTCATGCGACTTAACCACGCTCTTCAGATCACAAAAATGATCAGGCAGTTCATTTGCTAAACACTGCAAATCTTCTTGATTTGCTTCATTAGTGCGAGGGTCATACGCGGGGATCCCAAAGGAATGCCATATGATTTCCCGGCATTTTTCATCCAATGGTTCATTTCCTCCCCCTAATGACGGGAAAACGATCCTCGTCAAAGATGCAATTAGCGAATCGGGCTGTATGCAAATCTCCAGTCATGGGTTCAAAATACCTGATTATGGATGCACTCTCATAACCAACGTATATCGGACTTACGGAGAGGGCCCATTGCAGTCATTGTGGGGGGTGGTATATGTACATATACCATACAACCAAATTTTCTAAGATGGGAAATCTTCGGGATGACCCCTTGCACTAATTGCATTGGTGAATGGATGTTGTAGGCCGATGGTCTATAGTTGATGAGTGCTGCTGCGTGCAGGACTGCGTGTCCCCAACAAGTGTTGGGCAAGTTACAACTCTGCAAGAGCGGTCGGGCTATGAACTTAATCCTCTTTATTAGTGCTTCAGCTAGTCCATTTTGCGTATGGACATGCGATGCAGAGTGCTCAACAGCTTATTCCAGCTTTGTGCAATAATCATCAAATGCCTTGGAAGTAAATTCGCCGGCATTGTCCATTCGAATGGACTTCACGCGATGATCAGGAAAAGCATTCTTAATTCTGATGATCTGCGAGATTAGCTTTGCGAATGCATGATTCCTTGTTGACAGCAAACATGTATGCGACCATTTCAAGGAAGCATCAATGAGCACTATAAAGTATCGAAACAACCCCGACAAGGGCTGAATCGGGCCGCAAATATCCCTCTGAATGCGTTCCAGGAATACAAGGATTTCTTTTTGCACTTTCATAACAGAGGGTCTAGTTATTAATTTCCCGGTGGCACATGCATGGCACACAAAATCTTCATGATTCGAAAATTTTTTTAACATTAATGCCATGACCTTATGAGTTGTTAACTATATTTCTCATCATTCTAAGACCAAGATGACCTAAATATACAATGCCATAAAGAAAAATAATTCAGAGCTTCTAAAGAAGTATACACTGCGTGTGTATTGATTCTCGTGTAGTACAACCAAGATTCATATGAGGGATATTTTTCTAATACCATTTTTTTTCATATTCCGCGTGCTTCACAATGCACAAATGCTCTTTGCCATTTTCTTCATTGGTTTCTACGTGAAACCTATTGGCGCGGATATCATTGAAAACTTAAGAGAGTACGTGTTGATTCAGGGTACAAAAGGGCTTCTTCAATTACCAAAGTTGTACCCATTGGCAATATAATTGTGGCTTTTCCAGAGCCTATTATATGCGTATCGCTTCCTGCGATTTTCGTAATCCTTCCAGCGTTCTTCGTGATCGTCTGGAAGTATTTCGACTCTCTTAAGATGGTATTAGCTTTGTCTACTATCAACAATGCATATCTCCTCTATTTGGGCGCTACACAATTTCTCAATGAAAAGAAATATAATTCTAATCATACAGTGGCAAAGTAATTCAAAAACATTACTTGCAAATATAGAATACTGGAATAAAGAATAAATTGCAATTCTATTCATGAGAAAAGAAAATGTATACTCTTCGAGAGCTTACAATTCATTATTCAAAATTCATTAACAACCACTGTTCTGTAGTCTGCAAAATTTCAAGCGAATTCAATCTTGCTGTGCTTAGAGCAAGATGGTGGACTTGAGCTTCTCGAACCGCTTCTGAAGTGCAGTTTATAACTCAAGTACACTCACCTCAGCCATGTATTCATTCTTCAGAGTGGCTGAAAGGTGATGTCTGAGAAAGGGCAAAGTTTGATCATTTTGCTCGGCATTAGGTTGTGCATCCTACGAGGACCCTAAGCCACATTTGGAGCTTCTTGCTCGCAAGCATAATCTTCAAATTTGATGCCCATGTGAGATAGTTCTGTCCATTCGGGGTCAGTTCTTAAAACTCACGTTTGACAATGCCAGGTATTTGCATATTCACAAGATTCTTTCTTTAGATTACTTCGTGTAATCTAATAGATAGTGGTTGCAAAAATTCATAAATGCATAAAACAAATTCTCATGAATTTCCAGTAAACTAAAAGAAAACAATAATTACAAGATTCATAAATACAAGATTCATAATTACGGGATTCATAAATGCAAGATTCATATATACACAGATTCATAAATATTCATAAAGATTCATAAATACAGCTTCGTGCATGTATGTGATCGGCTTCGTGCATGCGATCAGATTTATGCGCGCGATCGACTTCATGTATGCCATCGGATTCATGTGCATGATTGACTTCGTGCGATCTGTTTCATGTGCACGATCGGCTTCGTGCATGCGATCGGATTCATATGCATGATCGACTTCATGCGATCTGTTTCATGTGCGTGATCGGCTTCAGGCGGCGATCGGATTCATACGCGGCGATCGGCTTTGTGTGCACGATCGGCCGTCGCGATCGGCATAATAGCGGCTTCATGCGTCTGTATTTGTCGATTCCATGCACGTCGGCCTTCTTGGCGCTGACGGTGGCGCTTCGTCGCGGCATGTTTGAATTTCCAATGAATTATATTAAGGTAATTTTTCATCATTACTTGATAATGTAAAATAAATTCCAACATAAATTAAATGCGGTGTAATGCTAATTACAACTTATGTAACTCTCGTTGGTTGGGAGCGAAAGCAGTAACGAATATCTCCGTCAATTCGACTCTTGGCCAGTCAACTCGCCTAGGGCTCACATGAGGAGGGAGCACTTCCCGCTTCCGGTGCCAATTAAAGAACCAAGCCTCATGTGTGTTTTCCTAGACACCAATTGTCTTATGTCTGTTTATTCATTACCAAAATCAAATCCCAACCACTCGTGTTCTCATAAAATGTTGTATGAAATATTCGAATTTTCCTAGCACTTTTCATAATTTACGCTAATTTCCAAGCAATTTTCGAATTGCTTGTGTAATAGAAAATAATTTACCACATATTAAACATGGCCAACATCTAGAAAATAAAACCCAGTGGTTTGGAGCTTCCAATAATTTTCAAAATTTTTCTAAGTCCACATATCGAATATCCAATTTTCTAGTTTAATAACAATTTTCTAAATTCATTTACTGATTTCTAGATTTATTGAAAACAGAGGGGCACAAATGTCATTTTCTCAGTGACCCAAATAATTATTTGTGACCTAGGCCGCCCAAGTGGTCCAAACAGCCCAAACACAACCATTAGTAAGCGGCTAGGTTCCAGCCTAGCCGCGTTGATCTCAAGACGGCTACTTGGGCATGAGCAAAGAGCCAGAGCCGGTGGTGCGGCGCAGGCGCGGAGTAGCGGCTATAGGCCTCGAGCGCGACGGGCGCCGAGCCGGGCGCGAGGCGGTCGGCGACGGCCATGAGCCGAGGCCGGTGGCTGCATGCCGTCGTCACCGCTTTGCATGGCCAAGCATGCTACGGCGCATGCAATGCAAGCAAACATGCATGTCCTTCAATTCCTCACGCCCACCCACATGTATGCATGAGGCAATTCGGTTGCATCCAGGAAAGAGCATGCATGCACAAAGGCGTATCGATGCCTTGATTCTTCTTGAATCTCGATCGTGTATGCACTAGTTCGTGATGATGCAAACACGCATGCATAGCGCATATACGGCAAGATCTGCGAGGCCATGACGCCAGCCGGCGATGGCTTTCGGCGAGGAGCACCGGGCGCGGGCGACGGCGGCTCAGCGCGGTGACGCCACTGGGCGTGGCGACGGCGGTTACGCCAGATCCGGTGAGGTGCCTTCACGGGCATCCGGTCTGTGATGGCTTCGTGCCCACGTACTGTTGCTTCGTGATAGGGCTTCGTGCCGATGTACTATAGCGATCTGTAGCTTCATGCTACGATCTGTGAAAGTTGTTGTGAACTTGTAGCTTCGTGCCACGTTGAAGAACACGGTACTTAGATGCGTAGATTAGATGCATACTCGTAGCTTCATGCCACGATTAGATGCATTCATACTATGTACTAGAGAAACACCGCGAATTCGTAGCTTTGTGCCACGATTAGATGCATTCATACTATGTACTAGAGAAACACCGCGAACTCGTAGCTTCGTGCCACATAGATGCGCGTAAAGAATTGAACGAGCTATTATATTCAATCTTTTGTTTCTCACCTTTCCAATCTATTCTTCGGTAGGCTATCGCGTAGGATAGAGTCGCGTAGGACTTTTTCTTTCGGCAATCCGAGTGGATGCCGGCTTAATGGCGAGTTGATTGCAGATTGGATCGGGCGATCAATCGCCGGTAGTAGTCGTTCGTCGTTGTCGACGATCCTTCACTTCTTGTCTTTTTCTCACCTTTCAATCTTTCTCCGGTAGAGCTTCGTGCTGATAACGTGTTAGACAACCTCGCTATCGAATAGTCCGGGGTTGCCTAATAGATCTAAATTGGAGAATAGAGAGAGAGGGAGAGAGACACAATATGAGGAGGAACTACTCTGCTTTATTATTCTTATTGCTTGTGTGTACAAAGGGGTAGCCCCTGCCTCCTATATATAGCGGTTCTGCTAGAGATAAGGAAGAGTCCATAAGAGATAGGAAACAGAGTTTCCTAACAGTTCTCGCCTAAAAGGATGGCACCGTCGGCAAAACATTCCATAATGCCCTCCACAAATCAATGGCCGATCCGATTTCTACATCTAACATATACTACTAGTAGCAGTATACTACATGGTAAAATTTTACTTCACGAATGGCATCTCTCTACTTCTGAAAAAGCCCCATCGGAACCAACAGCTCAACTGCTTGCGAGACTATGATCATACCTGCATGCACGTAAGCGTCTGCCAGTGCTATCAGTATGTGTCTTTAATGGTTTTTCATAAGCATACACATATGTGCTCTCTGATGTTTAGATTAATATATGTGAATTAATTAATTGCATCATGTGTCTTCCTTTACAGGAATGCTTTGGCACCGGGTCATGGCTCTCGGCACTTCGTGGACAAGAATCATCGGACTGTAGGGCCAGTAGGCTCAGGTGCAGGTGCAGCCGGGCGAGCAAGGAGAGATGGAGTTAGGTCCAAGCGGTAGGCAGCAAACAGCAAGGTGAAGCATGAAGGGCTAGGTCCTGACTGATAATCCATGGCAATTGGATCTTTTCTCAAGGCTATTCCCCAATGTACCCTCTCCTCTCCTCCTTGATCCTGCCTAAATTCTCCTCAAATCTCTTTGTACTCGGTGTATTCCATGTCTACAATTCCACCGAAATTTTTGTATCCGAAGCTGCTACGTAGCATGAGGTTCCAAACCTGGAATCCTCGAGTTTTGCCGGATTTTGTAAACAAAACATGGTGACTAGTGTAAGGTCCCCTTTGGAATGCAGATTTTTTTGTCCTAATTTCTAAGGAAATTGGACCCTTTTGTGTAAAATCCCTGCTAAATTCGTGTGAAATTTGCTAAATAGCTAGAGTGGAGCACCTTAAAAATGGAGGAGAATTGATAATTTGCTCTGTTTTAGTTGGTGCAATTGATCATATATGTCTTCCTGATCAATAGCATTAAATAAAGACAAATTATCAATTATTCAAAAAAAAAAAGGTGATTCATTACATAAGAAAGAAAGAAAGTACGTGCAGTCTACCGAGGAACCGAACCAGGCCCAACCAAAAGTGTTCTGCAGCCAAACCCGAAACCTCACGCCGCCACGAAATCTTCGGGGAGCGAAGCAGAGGCCGCGAGCGAGTGAGGAAGAAGGCGTCGGCGTCGCCTTGAAGAGATGCTCAAGTTCTTATCCAAGGTGGTGGTGGAGTACAGCCCGCTGGACCCGCGGAAGGCGGCGGCGGTGGAGCTCCTCGCGCAGTGCAACGGTCGCAAGGCCAAGGACTCCAACCCCGCCTGCTCCGTCGAGCTGCGGCGCCTCCCATCGCCGACTGCGGACCCCGCCGCATCCGAGGACCCCAAGCCCCAGCCGCCCCCGCGCGTCCTCGTCACATACTTGAACGGCTCCGAGGAGGCGTTCGTCGCCGCTGAGGGAGCCACCGCGCAGGGCATCCGCGACCAGATCCTCGCCCGCGGCCGCCTCCTCGAGACCGAGCTGATGTTCCGCGAGGCCGGGGAGAAGTGGCCCGTCGTCATCCCCGAGGAGGAGCTCGGCATGTCATTCCCGGGCATCAAGGTGCGCTTTTCCCCCCCTTCTTTTCGTCGAACACCTTGCGTTTCTTGCTAGGTTGCGCTTCTCCTTGTATGCATTCTTGTTTGCTTGTGGCCGTGAATCGGGTCACCTTGCTAGGGTTCATCTTGTGTGTACTGGGAACAAACCCATCTGGATTAGGAACTAAATTCTTCATCTTTTCTAGCCGCTACATAAAGCTCCATTTATTGTATACTTCTGTCAAGGTGTACAGTGTACGTGCAACTTGATAACTTTTCATTTAGAATTTAGTCCCAGTTCAATAAGACAGAATTAGGGTGAATATTGCAAGCACATAAGCCACCTAGTAGTATGCATCACATCAGTTCAAAAGGTTACATTTAGGGTCACCTGGCTCGTCGAACATTCTCTTTTTTGTACGGCAACATATTCTGTGCAATTAAGTTTCCGGTGCAATCATTATGCAACTGAACGACCAAATATCGTGAAAAATTCTGAAAAAAAATTGTAGATGTACTCTTGAACATACTCTACCTCTGTATAAAATTGCAAGTTCAAATTCATTATATATTGAGAGTTACAAATTCTATCAAAATTCTATCAATTTTGAGCCCTTCAAATTTGTCAAAATTTTCTCTTTTTTATACTTCTCAATATATAATGAATTTGAACTTGCAATTTTATACAGAGGTAGAGTATGTTCAAGAGTACATCTACAAATTTTTTCAGAATTTTCACGATATTTGATAGTTCAGTTGCACGATAATTGCACAGGATATGCTGCCTTTTTGTACACATGAAATTGGGGAGTTTGTGTAGAAAGCTGGAGGGTCACTTAACATCGTAGGAATTTACATGTAAGGTATTGCTATTTGTTCTTAATCCCGAAAACTGTCCATTAAGCTTAGCTTAGCTTAGCAACACCCTTACGCGCCCGTAGGTGCGCAATTCGCTGACACACAATGCTGCAGTGAAGGGACCACCAATGTACCAGTTCTACCTTTGCTTGTTTTGTGCAACAATTATTTGGTCGGTTTACTCTATAGTTTCTATCATCTTATGCTGTATTTTAGCTCCTCAGAGTAACTTATGCCAGCCATTGGTCATCCCTTCTATGGTTTGTCTAGTTATTCTGTTTTTTCATTCCAGCAGATTGTGCATATATTGGAAAGCTGCCATGTTATTGTGTTTCGTATCTCAACTGTTTTTAGTTGTCTCTTGACCCTTCTGTCTTCTGGAACACTTCAGCTTTTATTCATAGGAGGATGTATGTGATTTATGAAATGGACGTAACTTGTGCCCTGATTTTTTTTCCCCTTCAAGCACGTTGCTTTTGGTCTCATATCAATGTAGGATCACTTCCTAGTGCTTCTGTGAACGATTAGAAGCTAAAAATTAGAGTTGATGTGTTTTTTAAAGTTTGTTAGATTTAAGGATGGGCATATATGATCTTAAACTTTCCTCTTTGTTTATCAAGAAAAGTTTTTGGAGAAAATAACATTGAGTAACCATTGTGAGTTTTTACGGTTTTATAACCACGAAGAAATTGAAGACTACACGTTTTCTTAACTATAGTTACTGCTGATGGGCTTAATGCACCACACGACAAATATGAGCTTTGAAATAGCTTACCAAGTATTTTAAGGAAATTCTTGTTGTACACCATTCTCTTCCTGAGAACATTCCTCCCCTTTAAAAAATCTCTTCATAATATAGGATGGGATCTGAGATAAATCATTGAATTGGAGGTTAATTAATGTTTTTAAGGTTCTAAACATGCTAGCTGTCTTTTGTTTCTTGATTTGTTCTCAAAACTTTTTGGGCCTAGGAGGAACAGTTTGAGCTTCAACATGAAACTGTCGCACAGTTTAATACCTACAAACAAGCTTGATTTGAAATGTCCATCTTAGGAGCCTCCTCACCAAACCCTTCAACTGGCATTCCTTTTTTTATTTACCATGAAAAAGTTATTGATTTAATTCAAAGCTAATTCAATTTCTAGAGAGTTTTTAACTTGCAGAAATCTTCACTAGTCACTAATCATATTGACAACATCCAAATTTACTCTTGCGATGAACTGCATCATGTCTGAGAACTTAATAATATTTTTTCGGGGTTAATTTAACTTGAAACCTAGTTTTAATAGACAAAGGTAGTGTAATCTACATGTCTTAGTGTCTGTTTGTTTATCTTTAGAGAAAGAACTTCACCAATCATTAGCTCAAACTGCTCTTACTGAAATAGTTTTGTAAATCCTGGTACACTAGTTGTGCTTTATAGTGGCTGCTTACATGGATTATCTATTCGTAGCTTGTAGCAATGACTCCGTGGGCTTAGGTAGGGTTTTGATAACTTGTTTGGTGTCATCTACCTGTCTTTCCTATTTGGGTACTGTTATGCTCATAGGGCTTATGAGAAAATGATTCATATACTTTCATAGAACTAGATGGCTAGTGTTATGTACCTAGTACATAACAAGGGATAAACACCGTGGAAAAGATCGACGGCGACGGTTTGAAGGAAGAACGATGCTTAGAGGAGAGGGCACCTATTGGGGGTAGAGAGAAACTAGACTAGGGAGAGGAATTTGAGACTTGAGACTATTTCATCTTCTTGCTTAATCCCCATAGATGACAAATGCTTAGCCTTATATAGTTGGCATAAGCAGATTGGAAACAAACGAGTAATTCCATCTATAAGAGATTGGAATCTAATCAAATCATAACTTCCTATCCTTAAGGGATTGATATCTAATCAAACCATAACTAATAATATCTCTTAACTAATCTAGCTGCTGCCGCTGCTACAGTACTGCACACTGTTCACACTGCATGAACAGTAATCCCGGCCACGACAGCTAGATGCATCTATGTCATGGTTTTGTATATTCTTTTGATGTTTTTAACTTTTCTTGATTATCGCATAAGGTCCACTTTTTATTTCTTGAGCTCCATTGATTTATTCTGTTGACTCAGATTATCAACTGCAGACTTCAAGAGTTTTTGGACAGCTTTCTTTGTTTGTTTTTTCGGCTAATTACCAATGCTTACTGTTACTTCTCTATATAACATATGTACTTTGATGTGTTCTATATCATGCTATATTATCTTCTACCACTAATCCCTCATACTTCCAGTAGCACAGGCATTGTGATACGGGGTTTGCCTGATCTTCACGACGTAGGATTTGAATACTTACATGCTCTCTTGATGAACGCTAGTTGATCCCTCGCTGCCAGATGCAATGGACTTGCAACTCTTTCATTTGCCAATATCACACACGTATTGA
The DNA here is from genome assembly GCA_036346355.1 of Rhipidocladum racemiflorum. NCBI lineage: Eukaryota > Viridiplantae > Streptophyta > Magnoliopsida > Poales > Poaceae > Rhipidocladum > Rhipidocladum racemiflorum. The sequence continues at coordinate 47,117,575 of CM070572.1, read as the reverse complement.
ACTTCACCGATACCGAGTGAAGTATAGATCTCCTAATTCCCGGTAGAAAGACAGAACGATATTTTGAAGAAGTCGCCCAATTCCCCCTCCCTATGCGCATGCAATGAGGAAGAACAAGCGAAGAACTCTAATAAATGCAAATAGCTATCTTATTAATATGGTGTCTAGTCTTTTCCATAAAGAGGTATGCAAATATATAAGAAAATACATGGAGAATGTGCGGCCAACACCTAACCGATCCTGACATGGAGTGTTAACCGATTCCTCCTATCTCTAATCTATCCTTATTTAAACAAAAAATCTACCTCCATCTTTGATTGCTCAGTTCCATCTTTGATCGTGTAGACTGAATAGATGATCTGTTGAGTCGGTTTTTGTGAGGTCCTCTCCAAAATCGTTTCGGTTTTCTTGAGAAATTAAAAACAACTCTCTCCAAAATTGTTTCGGTTTTCTTGAGAAATTAAAAACTACTCTCTTTCTTCTTTTCCAAGCAAAGCATTACGTTCCTTCTGGTTATGTTTCCTGGTACCGCCCGCATGGCCCATAGGCCAAGCGCAGCCGTCCAGTGGCCCATACACCTGGAGGTTTGGCATGCAGCCAGCATGGCCCAACCCTTGTGATATCTTGTTCCTTATCCATCATAGGCATTTCTTTGTCTTCATTGTGCTCCATGTGATCGCCGTCGTCACACACCTTCCCTAGGTTTCCACATGGCACAATAATATGTGATGATTCCATAAAACATCGTCGATACCTTTGTACCTAACAACAAGCAAACACCCGCTATTAGGTAGTATACAATTCTCATGTAATAATAGAAGTTGACGAAGGAGAAGATTCACCTGTTGTTGTATAGCTCGTACTGTAGTGCTAAGGATGTCCTCATCACTTTGTTTTTGGCTTTTTGCTGTCAATGGCATATTGGCATATGAATTTTGCACACCAAATTGCTCCTTATGGAATTGTTGTTTACATAGTTTGATCTCCCTTTCTGTTGAACGGATTGAAATAATTGGGTGAAATTCACCGCACATTTTTCCCTTGAAAAATTTCACTGCACATTTGTCTTTTCTGCGATGTCCGTTTTCATATCTTTGGGATCCTCGGTGTGTATCTTTATTCATTTTGGGCCATTGATGTACTTGCGATACTTCTACAGCTAAACTTTCATCTTTTGAATATTTTTGTGCAATACTCTTATCACCAAAGTAAGACAAGTGCAGTCAATACTGTTGCTCATAGGGATTATTGGTTTCACAGTACAAAAATTGTTACAACTTTTGTTTACAGCCTCGACTTTAACCTGATCAATGTCATGAGATATTCCTTTGCTTTGTGCACAGATTTTGCCAATTCTAATAAGAACTATTTTATCTTTTCTTGGCTATGCTACAATTCTATTGTATCGAGGTCTGCTGTTTGCACGTTTCTTAACTTGCTAACTGAAGAACACAATTTTCTATTAAATAGGCATGATCTACTATTCATTCCTTACCTTGCCAGCTTTCGATGTGTTTTGCCTATTGTTATTGACAAGCTTACTATCTGTTTTGCTTGACAGCCAAAGAAAGCTGAGGAAAAGCCCCAGGCCTAGTGATCCAGGCAGAGTTAGCTCTCTTTTGGTTTAGCATGGTTAACTAGCAGAGCATTTGTACTTCCATAAACATTTCACCATTGTATCATGGAAAACTTTCCTGATTCGTAATACTTTAGAATGTGTCTTCAGGTATTCATTTACTATGCCGCCTTCGCATGTATTCACTGAACTCTGCTACAATAGTATTTTTTTTGGATTGGTGGTTTATAGTTACATCATTGTGTTCCAAACCCTAAATGCTGTTGTTGAGCTGCTGAGAGGATTACTTCGGATTACTTCGCAGCCGGTGTCAGCCTCGGAATTACTGATTGGAGGGGAAACAGAATGCATAGGTTGAGATGAGGCGTGATTGGGGTAAGGGGGAGCCCTTTTTTCTTTTGTTGAGATGGAAATCTGATGTTGTGCCCGGCCGTAATATCGCCGCACCTGGCCCCAGCTTTTTGCACCACGGCTAAGTTCGTGAGCTGCCTTGTTACAAGAATGTCGATGATGAAGGATTCTGAGATGCAGAAAATTACAAAGCAGCATAAACTTTGCTTCCCTGAAGAGAAGAAATCCATGCCTTTGACATGTTATCTCCTGTTCCTTCGAGTGCACTCTTCAGATTTGCGGCATCTGTTTCTATCATGCCATCGACAGCATCGATAGCAAAGGAAAATGCCTGCAAACAGGCTTCAGATTCAGCATGCAGCTTGAACCAGCCTTGAATGTGACAAATCAGTATATTTGTCCCCAGGCCGGCCGAGATTGTCAAGGAACTCTTGTGCGTCCCTGAATTTATTTTTATTTAATATTTATTTTAAATCTTATTTTCAAAAATGGCAAAAAAAAATATATTATGAAAATAGGTTCCGTCGCCTGAATATGGAACGATCGTCTCATATTAGGGCGATAGGGACCTGCATGTAAAAAATGCAATTACGAAAATAGACATACGAAGGAGTGAATTTGTCAATATTTTTTGCATTCAGGTGTCTATCGCCTCAATATGGGACAGTCACTTTATATTCGAGCGAGGGATGTCTATTTTTGTAAAAAAAAAAAATCTGATGATTATTTTTGAAAAATAGATTCAAAATAAATATTAAATAAAAAAAAAATCGTGCGGGGCCTTGCTACCAATGAGCATCTTTTAGGTATTGGGCTTTTGGCGTATCGCCTGCATTCATGTGGCCTCGCTCGGTCCACGAGTCCACAAGAAGGTTACGATATTGATCTGCACCTCTCAGATTGGCGCCAGAATACCAAATACAGCGTATCTAAGGGGCTGTTTGGTTGCTATATCTCCTTAGTCTAGCTCGTACGAGGTTATCTTGGTTGGTTGAAGATAAACCAAGTTGATACATGTAGATGTTATTTGGTTGTCTGCATGAGCTAAGTCTAGCTATGGAGGGGTGATGTTTGGTTGGTTGGTTCATGACCTGCACCTACTAACACAAGTTGCATGTGTCACTGTAACAACTTGCATGACTCGAGCCTGGCCGCACGGATATGCCCAAAATTCTCGTACCCCATGGGCCAGGCTCGGAGGAGAAAATTGCACGGCTCGGGTCAGGCTAGGTTGGACATCCAAGCAACCAAATAACAGGATTTTGCATCCATAGATGCAAAATTAAGTACACACAGGCAACCAAATAGCCCCTAACTAGCTAGTGTTGGCGCATCAAGGCCTCATGACTGCGGGAATAGCTTTTCGAAAAGATTTTCACTCTGCAAAGGTGTACAGTTTTACCTACAAAGAATGATCATACAGAATTGTTACATTACTCAACCCTAGCTTTGTACCAGGCCGGTGACAACAAACCCCTACTATGGCTGCAGAAAATATTTGTATACTCAGTACGACAAGTGATTTCACATAACACTATCCCACTTCTCCCCATAGCAAGGCGTACACCGTTGTATCAGCAAGCGTTATTCCCAACACCTCGGTGTGGGCGCCCCTCCAAGCAATCCATACTGGAATAGCCCGTACTACTCCAGCCTTCCAATGTGCAAAGCTAGTTCTAAGTAACTCAAAAGTTTAAGGCCGTCCCATACCAGTCATCGTGGTTGTACGGATTTTCTTAGATATAACAAACACTTAGTTTGGTCCTTAATTGATCCAAGCGATAAATCTCCCCCTATCTATGTACATATTATTTGCACTTTCGGCTATTTACAATTTGGTTTTGGAATTCCGAATTTTGTCTGAAATTCCGAGATCTCATTGAGATTTCAGATTTCGGTCACTTCCAAGATTTATACCAAAACAAAATTTGAAACCTTGGCTACTAGAGTGAACGTCTCACAATCTCACTCAGCAAAGGAAAGTGAAGCCAAATTATGAAGCAAGCTTAAAGCTAGGTAGGGGTGAAAGCAAGTCGGATATAGGTGGATATTGCGCTTCCAGTATACTAACCATATTTTGATCTCGGGTTTGAAATCGGATAGGTGAAAGGACCGAAGATGTCGCCTAGAGGGGGGTGAATAGGCGGATTAAAAAATCGCAGCGGAATAAAACTGGCCGAGCAGGTCAATCCGGAGTCTCCGGGTATTTTATCCGGATACTCCGGCTTGTCCGGAGTGTCCGGTATTTTATCCGGATACTCTGGGTTAGCTGGCTCGAAAACGCAACTAACGTTACCCTATCTAGCACAAGATATTACAACAATTAGACAACGAGAGCAACCTAGATCAAGGGCTAGTATGGATTTGAATTAAAGCTAAGCAACAAGCTAGATCTAAGCTTTACAAAGACAAATCCACACAAGCCAAGCTAGGAAGTAAACGAGAAAGTGAGAGACGCGATTTTTCACCGAAGTTCGGATTCTTGAAGGGAATCCTACGTCTCCGCTGAGGTGGCTCGGTCGCACTTGAGCCGGGGTCTCTTTCAACCCGCTTTCCTCCCGGTGTTGCACAAATGCACTTGCCGGCTTTACTTCTTGTCTCTTTCCTTTCGGAGGCGAGACTCGCCTTCACAAACGACCGGGGCGCACCACAAGCGTCGGTCGCTCCCGGTGACTCCTAGCCGTCTAGGAAACCTTCAACCTCCAAGAGTAATAATGCCGCGGGAACTCGCTTGGAGGATGAACTAGTGCTCAAGGACTAGAAATGAATGCACCTAGCACTTCCCTTCTTCCCAACCACACCAAAAGAAATCAAACAACAAATCAAATGGTGGGGGAAGTATGAGCTCTATTGAATGCTTGGAAGAGGTTAGGAATGGCTTGAATGCTGCTATGAATGAGCTCAATTGAGATTCTAGCCGTTGGAGGGGAGTGGTGGTTTTAAATACCCTTTTTGAAAACTAGCCGTTTATCCTCTTTTTGAACTGTCCGGAGACTCCGGACAAATTAACCCGGACACTCCGGATGGTCCGGACTCTCCGGACAAAATGTCCGGATACTCCGGACTCTCTGGAATTCGCATTTTGGCCGAAGGGGCTAACCCGGAGACTCCGGACAAATTGTCCGGATACTCCGGACTGAGTCTGGATACTCCGGACTAAATGTCCAGACTCTCCGAGTTAGTTGGCTCGGTTTGAAATACTGTTTTTGGAAAATGCAAGTTTTTGAGTGCTAGTTTGTATGCAAGTTTTGAACTTGAGCACATGCACATCCTAAAAACGATTTTCCGTCGCATCCTCTTAATAGTACGGCTATCCTTAAGACTCAAATTAAAAAAAGAAATTACAGGTCTTCGTCTTGATGCCGTTTTCTTGAATTTTAAAGATGTAGGAGCGTCCAAAGTCATTCCGAGCTTGATGTGATCTCGAGATCTGCATTATTCTTAGTTGAATTATTAGATCTCTTTAATTGTGTCATCATTAATCATCAAAATAAAATGAGGGGCCTAGATGCACTTTCAATAGGCATATTCCGGATACATATACGAATACGGATTTATAGGAATATGGACATAGAGTGGATGTGGATCGGATTCGAATTGGTCACTAATAATTTGATGATACTACAAACATGAATAAAAAATGTAACTTTGCAATGAAATTGTGAAATTATAGTATCTATTAGAGAATTATTTATCCTACTTAACAATGTAAACATAATTAAACGTAAATTTGTATTATAAATTAGTCAATGATCATAGAGGATATTAAAGGATATTGATGTTTTGTCGGATAGCCATTTTGTTGATTTGTTGGTTATCTTTTGAATATCCTACCAAATACGATTACGGAGCGGATATTGCTCCTCATATCCTAACCCATATTTCCCGGATACAGATACGGATAATATCAACTACGGATCAAGACTAAAAAATAGTATTCCATGCGGATTTTCTTATACGGTGTCAAATCAGACGAGAATTATCCGTCGCCTAGTTTTCACCATTTCTGCTGGGTGGCTCGATATGTAGAAGCAAAGTGACTGATTGATTGATGACAGTGTTCTAAATAGCAAGCTATAGCCATGATATAGCTTTTTTGAACCTCAAACGTGAAGCTACAGGCCAATGTTCCGCTATATTAGCTACAAATGCTATAGCTAGCAATAAATCCGCTATATAGGTTCTCACGGGCAAGTTTTGCTCCAAAACAGCCGCGAAAGTTTTGCTCCAAAATGAACAGAGAGTTGACAACTCCAAAACAGCCACGAAAGTTTTGCTCGACTAATACGAGCAAAACATAGGCCTCAAAAAGATTATGAAGTAAAAGGGCTGAACCATCACTCGCCAAGGCATCCACAATCTCTTGTAGAGGGTTTACTGGCACCGGAGGAGGGTGAGCTCGAGCACAACCAAGCCCACCTGGTATACTCGCTCGCTCTTGACAGTGAGCGAGGAGGCCCCAGGATGATTAAGGTCCCATTTGGAAAGCGTAATTTTTTTCTCTCCATTCCTACGGGGATTGGACTCACTCGGCCTTGTTTGGGAGATCCGCTAAAATCTCGACCCATCCACATGAATCCCGAACAGGAATGGGCCTCCCAAACAAGGCCAGGATCATATGTTCCAAATAGAACCTACAGGATCGGCCCTGTGCATTTTTTCCTCGCTTGACACACAAAACAAATTGAGGTGCCTTTTTTTCAATGACTATATTTTGACAAGCCAAAGTATTGACAAATAAAGAAACGAATGAAGACTAACAGAAACTCAGTTAGCACAGAATTTAGCTGTTCACAGATGGGATATACAAACTCCACAACATCACTGTAGAAATAACAAGAACAGCAACTTCGCAGCTTTTATGTTTCATAACCATGTAATGGTGCATGCCACAAATATTAAGAAACATCAAGTATAAGTTTTCTGATCTCTCTCCAATTAACACAGAAACATAACAAGTAGACCGCAAAAAGAACTGTCTTGCTCTGTATATTCTTAGAGCGAGACGTACCAATGATGCTATGACAACAAGAGGAATGAGCTCATGTAGAATAAGAACTGTATAAAAATCCGAGGCTGTTGCTAGCTATGCACTTTGAAGCAACTCAATAACGGGAACAGCTGAATCAGGTCATCACGGCTCCTCCTCTGTCAAACAATCAAATTGCAGAAATGACGAAATGCGGTCTGAAAATTAAAACTATAACCACAAGCAATGAAGGGTTGAAGTAGTTTGCACAGTAACTATACTTTATTTCCTCAATTTCTCATATGGCACATTCTTTTTCTTTCCCCAGTCAGCTACCCCTTCTTCTACAAGTGCTTAAATGTTTTCAACATTAATCAAGTTAAAAGTCACTTGCCTGAGCCCACATAGCACATGGCATATGGGCATGACCAAAATAAATATTTAAAAATATAATGCAGAAATGGCACTAAAACAAAAATAAATATGTCTAATTGTTTTGCTAAATTTTAGTTTGCTAGGCAGGATAGAGCCATATTAGTTTATTCTACTTTTATGGTCATGGTCTCTGCCATATGCCACTAAGCTGATTTATGGGCAATTATCACATTAATTTGACGAAACAAACTTAAAAGAAGGGATGGCTGATTGACAAAATTGGAAGCAGTCCGTCAAAATTATTATATGCAGAGAGAATTCTCAAGTCCTCACCTTAATACCAGTGCAGCCATTTACATCAAGAGTTGTGAGACTCTTTGAGCAAGATTTTGACAAAGCCTCCAGACAGGCATCAGTTACCCCAACTATTCCAAATAAACTGCATAAATGCAAACAGAATGTGCATAAGCCACGATAAATGCATTATCTTTAGGACAAAATTACCACACTACCTTAGGAATTCAAGGGATCGGCAACCTTGTGCGATAGCTACCACCCCAACATCAGTAACACGTACACACCTGTAAGATAGTGATTCCAGAGATCAATCAACACAATTTCATTTTATTGACAAAAAGGAAAGTGTGCTCTTGATTTACCAAGTCAAACTGAGATACGTCAAACCTCCGCATCTTGATATACAGGCAAGTCCGTTGTCAGTTAGATTCTGGGAACCCCAAATTAGTAAATTATTGCAAAATAACTTGATAGTTCAAACCTCAAAGTAAATTCAAATAAACAGTTACCTGGGCCCCACATAAGTCCAAAAATGTAAGACTAGCCAAAGATCCTATCTTCGTATAAACCTTGTCGGTAAAACTGCATGATGTGAAGTAGGTTATTAGATGCTCCAATTTGCTGCTAGACAGTATTACCTATTATAGAAAATTTACAATATTACCTCGAAAGGGCATAAAGGTTCAAGCTTTCAAGAGAAGAACATTTCTTAAGCACTTCTTGAAATCCATCATCTGTCAACTTAATGCACCTGTAAAATATATCACACGAGATATTCAGGTGTCAAAAGTCTGTTTCCTGCCCAAGTCCACCAAATTTGTTCAACATCAAAGATCCCAGTAAATATTTGGCGAACGTTAAGAATGAAGTGACGGATAAGTGTTACTCGGAAACCGTGTCCACAAAAATTTGCCGAATCAGACACCTTGAATCCGAATCTGATTCCGACACCCATTTCCGATTCCGAGTAGCATTTCCCGTGTCCATTTTTTTTTTTTTGGCCGAATCGTACACCCTAATCCGAGTCGGATTCTGACTACCGTGTCCGTGTCCAAGAAACACTATTGGATGTGGTCCCAACATCTAAACATACCTGGTTATGTTCAACTTCTTTAGTCCTTTATAGTTATCAGCAACTAGTTGTATACCTTTATCTGAGATATTCTGCAATCGCAAAGACAGCTTGCATGGACTCATTTTGTTATCATAGTTATAAGAAACAGATGTAATATATACAATCGGTGGGTTGAAAATACATGAAAAAGGAGAGCTAGACATGCAAGTTGCAATCTACAACTAATATCATTTTAATCCTGTTAGTTTCTAAGAAGACACCAGAACTCCAGTGTTGAAGTATTATTAGCTGCAGTATGCAAGACTAATAACGGATAAGCAAAGCAGTTGTGTTTTGTATGCGCTAAGTACCAGTATTCTAATCAGCGTAAGAAGCACACATATTTGGTCCAATGTAGAGTGTATAGTTCCAGACACCAACTCACCATGAAACAGGAATATAATAAGTATGTCCATAATATTGAGTATTGACTGAAAGGCAGAGATGGATATAGCACAAAGATGATTCTGTAAATCTAGAATCAACTGCTTAGCCTTGCATCTCCATAGATGCCGTCTTGATTATTAAAAAGAAACCGGAAACCGGAATGAAACATACTGTAAACTGGAAAATGCATGCTATGGTAACATTACCTTACAACCACTCAAGTTCAGGTCCATTATCTGCTTGCAGTTCCTCACAATGTGTCTAATGCTTGCATCTGTCAGTCTGAGCCAGCAAAATGTCCAACAATCAGAAACAGAAGTTATGTACATCAAAGCGAACATTCAGCAAGCGATGTACCCAACAATCCAATAGATACAAAGGGCCCGAAGATTTGGACAAAGACTGGTAACAGCTTCAATTCCTTTATCAGATATTTTCTGACATGCATTCAGGTTCAGGAATTCTAACTTTTCCAGTGAGACAACACTCTGTAAATCATCACATGTTGAACCATTTAAGTTGCATCTTCATGTTATAGCTAACAATTTGCCTTAAAGTACAAAAAGCAGAGCAAATCTTACCATTTCTTTTAGATGAACAAAATGTCGGTCATGAACATCTTGAGCAAATTCAAGGTTAAGTACTTTGAGATGACGATACCTTGCCTAAATAAGAACAGAACAGGACTTAAATATTGACATTATAATAGTGTGTACTACAAAACTTAGTTTACACGGCACCAAATGAAGATGCATGGAACGACCGTGAAAATAGGATAAATTATCGTTCAGAAGACTTCGAAACTTTGGATTATGATTACCAGTGAAAGCGCTGGAATAAGTCGGTCACCAGCTTTCTTCATTTCGCGCAGATCAAGTACCTATATTTAATTTGTTAAGGAGGGATTTGTACATATTGACTCAAAAAAACCAAGAATGGAAATTTTACAGCCATATCCTGATTTCGTCAACCCAAGAAAGAATGGAAATTTTACACACAGCCCACTGCGAGCAAGCGCGGCAGGAGGTAGCGGAGGAGGGTGCACGCGACGCGGTACGCACCTCCCAGAGCTTGGGGTTGGCGATGAGGGCGCGGTGGCACCAAGGACTGACGGAGAGCAGGGCGCAGGCGTCTCGCTGAGGAAGGCGCGGGCTCACCAGCTCCATCACCCTAGGCACCGTCTCCCGGCACCACGCCTCATCGGCAGCCGCCACCGCCGCCGCCGCCATCCCCGGGGTTCGCAGGGTCGCGCACTCGCTGGGAGGGCGTGCGAATTTCTTTTTCTTTTTTTTCGGAAACAAGAGGGTCCTACTGACACACTTGGCCCACAAAAGTTATTATCTCTACTATTCTAAAGCACCACTTGATGGCAGTGGTCCATTCTACACGTCATTAATTGCCCTGTTTAATTGCTCTACTTAATTGCCCTGCTTAATTGCCCTACTCAAGAAACGAAACGTTGCTTTAATTAGCCAGCTTTCACAAGAAACGAAGCGTTAAAGATAGATGTTTGATCTTGTAAAATAATTTTTTTTATTTTTTAATCTTTATTTTTCGTTATCAATTTTGTTTTTCGTAGCAACGCACGGGCATGTAGCTAGTACGTCTCAAGAGTCAAGATCATCTACCTTGTTTTCTCTTCCCGCTCTTCTTCGCCTCGCCAAGAACAGCATCTCCGCTGGACATGGATCATACGTTGTTGGTAGTATAACCGTAACTTAAGCAGTTACGTGTCCGTCGTTGGATCGAAAAGCGATAGCTCAGATCGACTCTAAACTATTGTAGCAAAGTAATGCAGCAAAGTACTATTAGCAGTACTGTAGCAAAACACTGTAGCAAATGTTTTTAGATGATCTGGACTGTTCGGTTGCTCGATCGGACGGCTCACGCCTGTGAGGATTGCTAAAGTTGCAGTCCCCGCACGGACTGCCAAGGATCCCTCTCCCTCTCCGCTCGCCACGGCTTGTGCGGCTCCCACTACTGAGACCTTGACCAGGGTTAATTAAACTGTTTTCGAATTGAAAATCAAAGTCACGACGATATCGATTTACCGTAAAAATCATCAAAAACTGAAGGATTTCGAAACCAAATGTTTGAACAAATTAAAAAAACAAAAATCAATCTTTTTTCGAAAAAACCGATCGATTTTCTCGAAAAAAACGGTCGGCGACTTAATCCTTTTGGGCGGCCGATTTTTTGACCGATTTTTGTCGAAAATCGCTCGGTTTTCACCGGTTTACATCACATAATTTTTTTTCAAATTTTTTGAACTGTTTGAATTTTTTTAATTAAACCGATTTACCGACCGGTTTAGGGTTCCGAACCGGCCCAATACGATTTTCAACAGTTTTGTGAACCTTGCCCTCGACATCGCCAAGTCCTTCTCCCATGCACACAGTTTAGAAGAGTCAATCACTCTTAGATTCTTTTTTATCTTATGCTTTTCAAAACAAAATTTATGTCTCCTGATTTTAGGGGGAAAAATGGATGAAAGTTAGAGTAGCGTCGAGATCAGAAGGGCGAGACCATAACATAAATTATGCTTTAGAGTTCACAAAGAACACTACAACAAATAAATGAGAACAGAGTGAATTGATTCATTGCCATCAACGGAATTATTTTAGGTAACTCATGAGTTAGTCCAACAAAGGAGAATTAGGAGCAGAAGAGTTAGTTTTGATATATAAAGGGGAAATGAAAGAATAATAGAGAGGTGGGAAAGTTATAAGTAAGAAGGTAATAAAAAGGTTTAATTAACTCTTTTATCACACACGAGATTGACTATAGTAGTAAAAGTAATTCTCTTTGAGATATTACAAAGAGTAATTAAAGATAAAATAAAAATTAGGGGTCCGAAACTTTTGAGGCCCTGTGCAGATGAGCACTTTGCTCGTTATGTCGGGATGGGTGTTGAGATAAAGCAGATGAGGGGTGGATGCAAAACGTACCTCCCATAGTTTGGGGTTGCGACGAGGAAAAATTTCAAGCTCTATTAATTTAGTTTTGGTGTTAATGATAAATCTAATATTGAGACTAATCATTTTGATAATCATAATATTGATTAGTCTCTATTGCTATTTAATGACAAATCCTTAGACGAGAATAAATTTTTATTGAGCTTAATTTTTATTAGTTTCTTTTGGATGAAAAATGGAAATTTCAAAAGGTATGCATTCAAATTTCATATTATCATATCTTAATGCATTCCTTGGATTCAAGTTAAAGGGTGAACTCCACCATTGTTTCAATATTAAGATGTGCATAATGTTTCAAATTCTATATATACATGAATGTACACATTTAGGGTGAGTACATGTTTTATCTCTAAGTTTCAATAGTATTGATCCATTTCTTCTCGCCAAATATATTAAGGATCTTTACTTTGAAACTAATCCTTGAGTATATATAACTTGTGTAATTGTAGTATACTCATGTCAATATAGGATAAATTCTAAAGAAATCTCAAATTGAATATGTGCATATTGATTGAAAGTCAATTATTTGTATGCACACATTTTAATAGAGTTTATTCTATGTTTGATGGTCTCAATAGTATTGATCCCCTTCCAATCATTATAAATATATTGGATCATTACTTTGAAACCATCTCCTCGAGTATATGAAGTTTGTGTAGTCGATATATACTCATGACAATTTAAATTCAATTTAAATTGTATTCGGTTGTCGTCTAATTATAAGGATCTCCATCATGTGTTGATGGTATGCTTCGTTGATAAAATGACAAACGAAAGTTTTAAGTATATGAAGCATTAGTTGCATTAATATACTCAAGACAAAATATTAAATTCATTTAATTAATTTGGGTTGAGGTCAATCATCAAAGGACTAGATCAAAAGATATTGGCATCACCCATTATGTGTTAATGGAGTGCGTTGATGATTTGGATGGTATCATGTGTTGATAGCAATCAAGTTGAGAATCAGGATAAATGATGTCATCATGTGTTGATGAGTGTCAAGAATAGATCCTAAAGCGAAGAGCAACGGAGTTCATCATGTGTTGATGAACAAGACAAGGACCCGACTTGGAGAGAAGATAATCATAATCATGAAAAGCTCCAAGTGAATGTGCTGTTAGAATAGTCCCATATTGGTTGTGGAAGGGCAATGGACCTAACTTATAAGTGGGGGAGTCCCTTACCTCTTAAGCTAGCTTTTGGGGTTGAGAAGGTCCTTACGATCCAACAATTGGTATCAGAGCAAGGTTGAGATATGGCGTCAGACAGGTATGTTAATCGTCCTCCTATGCTTAATGATTCAAATTTTTCTTATTGAAAGAGTCGCATGCAATCCTATATTGAAGCTCAAGGTAATGATGTTTGGTGCAAAGTTTCTACTGTTTTTGATGTTCCTGATATAGTCACCGATGATAATAAAGTAGACGTTGATCTGAATGCTAAAGCTAGAAATTTGATTTTTCAAGGAATTTCTGAAAAAGAATTTGCTCGAGTTTCTCATCTGCGTTCTGCTTATTCTGTTTGGAAGACATTATGTGACTATCATGAAGGTTTTACTAAGATTAAGAAAGTGCGCAAAAATATTTACCAAAAAGACTTTTCTGATTTTACTATGAGACCAGGTGAATCAATTGATGTTCTTTTCTCTCGATTTGAGAAAATCCATTGTAATTTGAGTGGTGTTGGAGTTACTAATTCAGTTGAGGATAACACTAGTAAAATTTTGAGATCTCTTAGTCCTGAATGGCGCATGGTTGTTACTGCGATAAATCAAACTGTTGATTTGGATACTTTGACCATGGATGATCTTTATTCTAGACTGAAAACTTATGAGATGGATTCTTTGTCACCTAGAGATGATAAGTCCTCTACACATGCACTTGTTGCTAACCCCAGCACTTCGTCTGGACTACCATCTTTTGTTTCCTTGTTTGCATTGGCTTCTTTTTCAGATGAACAGTTTGAGATACTTCCTGAAGAAGATCTTGTGCTCATCTCCTCACGTGCTTTTAAAGCACTCAACAATGTGAGGATGAGGAGGCGTGGAGGCACAACTTCGGGGTCCTTCAACTGTTTTGAGTGTGGTATTCCCGGGCATCTTAAAGCAAACTGCCCCAAGTTGAAGAAGAAGGAAGAACGGGAATCGGCACAACGCAGCTCAAGACGCACTACTTCTAGGCGTCCCAATTTTCGAAAAGTTGCTAAGAAAGTCTTAGCCGCTATAGAGGAGTGTGATCTTAGCGATGTGGACTTTGAGAGTGTGATGAGCCACATGACAAGAAGAAGGACAAGAAGGGAGATTCTGATGATGACTTCAGAACTTAAAAAGTTCTAAGGAAGCTCTTAAAGAAAAATAGGTGAGACCTTCTTATGATGAGCTTGAGTATGCCATGGTTAAATTAGCTTCAGAACTTAAAAAGTCTAAGAAAGCTCTTAAAAAAAAGATCTAGAAATTGATAGTTCCAATTCTGAAATTGCAAGGCTTAGATCTTTAATTTCTAATGATGATTCTTGCAAATCTTATGATGTGCTACAATCTAAAGTTATTTCTTTAAGGAATGTTCATGCTTCCCTGTTGCATCAAAATGAGAAACATGTTAAACATGCTAGCTGTTCCACTGGTGATTTGCATGGTTCAATCTCTTGTCCTAAATGCTCAATTCTTGAATTGAAATTGAAAGATGCAAATGCTAGAGTTTCTCAGATGACTAATGACATGCTCATTCATGAGGTTCTTTCATGCTCTACTTGTCGCAAACAGAAAGAGAAAGTTGATATTCCTTGCAATAATTGTCTTGTGCTTTCTCGTAAAGTTGATTACTTGCAAGATTGCTTAGAACGGTTCACTATAGGAAAGAAAAATTTGAACATGAATTTGGACCAATCTAAGATTAGTTCAAACAAGAAAGGTTTAGGTTTTGATCCCTGTGCTTCATATGAAACTAAACCTCGTACTGTTGTTCAGGCTCTTTGTAATGACAAAATTGAGATTCTCAATGAGCCTAAGAAAATTTGCTTTAAATCTGTTAGTCTTTTATCTTCCTCTGTGATAAATGCAAATTGTGCTTCTACTATTAAAGCAAAACATCATGTTAAGTACAATTGCACTCATTGTGGTAGAGATGGACATTTAGTAGATTTTTGCTTTAGGCTAGCCAAACAACAGAAGAAAGAAAAGGACAAGGCTAGGTCTAATTTCAGAAAGGCACGCTTTGCTTCTCATTATGTGCCTAGGGTGAAACAAACACCTTTTGTTGCTACAAACACGGGAAAGGGCAAATTTGATTTTGTGCATAAGATTGCTCGTGTTGTGCCTACTGTTGTGTGTCGTGTGTCTCAGTACTGGATTGCTAAACATCTTATTTCTAACCCCAGTACCGAGACTTCGACATTTTCTGCTTCTATGTAGGCTTCTCACGCGAGGAAGGAGAACATATGGCTAGTGGATTCCGGATGCTCACGCCACATGTTCGGTGATAAGTTTTGGTTCTCCTTCACTCGTGCATCTCGTGCTGAAAGTGTTATTGTTGGAGATGCTTCTTCCACTTTTGTTTCGCAAAAGGTGCTAGTCCAAATGATGCAGGTACAGGTGCATATGTTCAGGGGGAGAGTACCTTTGTTCATGAGGACGACGATGATGATAATGGTGAGAATGAGGAAGACCGGATAAACAATTTGCTGTGTGCTTGTGTGCTCATTTTCAAGCTTCCCACGTGCTTCACATCGACAAGCGGCCAAGCGAATTTTCAGGTATCTCCATGGTACTCAAGATTTTGGCATTTGGCTTTTTGCTTCCCCATGCTTAGTTTAAGAGCTTTTACTTATGCTGATTTTGGGGGATGTAGAATTGATAAAAAAAAGTACATCTGGTTCATGCCATTTCTTGGGTAACACTATCATTGCATGGTCATCTAGAAAGCAATCTTCTGTTGCACAATGAACTGCTGAATCTGAATATGTGGCTGCTACTAGTTGTTGTTCTCAAATTCTTTGGATAGTAGCTACACTTAAAGATTATGGGGTTAATTTGGATAGTGTTCCTCTTTTGTGTGATAACACTAGTGCAATGTGCATTGTTAAGAACCCTATGCAACATTCCAGGACAAAACATATTGGCATCAGATTTCACCTTCTTAGAGATCATGTAGAAAAAGGAAATATTGTGCTTCACCATGTGGATACTGAACACCAATTGCCAGACATTTTCACAAAACCTTTGTCTTCTTTTCGTTTTGCTTTTATTCGGGGAGAACTTAGAATTGTTCATCCAATGGGTTTGTTTTGAGGGGGAGTTTCCCTGCCAAGTTTTTCACTCGATGAGCTTGCTTTATCATATTTCTTTATATATTATGTACTTGAGCTAATATATGATAATCTAAATTGTTTCACTTGAACTAAAAATGACATTGCAGAATTCCTTGGTCTGATTGTCTATAGCCAAATACTCTTCTAGGCTTGATATTGAATCTTCTTGACAAATTTGGGCTATGAAGCAAGTGTGCTTTTAGTTTTACTCTTTCAAAAGGCCTTTTAATCTCTTTGCATGTTTACAATCAAAGAAAAAAGAAAAGAAAAGGGAATCAATAAAAATGGTTGTTAAAAGCAAATGCCTCAAGTTATGTGCTTCAGGTATGCTTTCCCTAAAAAAAGATGTATGCTTCAAGCATGCCATTCCCTCAAAGACAAGATGTATGCTTGAAGCATGCCACTCCTAGAAAATAAAAGAAGTATGCTTCAAGCATGCCACATGCAGTTTATTGTTTAAAAGATTAAATTGGTTTACTAGATTGGAGTTGAAACTACTTGCTCGCCCTGAGTTGTTAGTTGCTTCAGTTTTGAACCTTGCTTTTCTGCTGAGATCTTGCTTAGTACTTGGCTATAGTTGACTGAATTGAGGTTGAGATGCATGTCATTCCCTAACTTGTTAAAATCACATTAAGTTCTTGTATTTTGCATATTATATGATATATAAGGTTATATGATTGAATGAGCTCATCTTTTCCTATCTTGGCACTCCTTTGTTTCTCTTTTGTGAAATCATTACTTGAGGGAAAATTCTGAACTTGTTTTTCTCCTTTTTATATTATTGATGAATCCATTGTCAAAGGGGGAGAAGTTTAAGGAAAAAGGGGGAGAAGTTTTTGGGCTTTTTCAGAAATTTTGGGAGATGTTGGGAGAATTTTGGAGTTTTGGCACATTGCACATTCACACATATTTTTTCTTCTTAGGGAGATTTTTCGTATTTTCACCTAAGGGGAGTTTTGTTACTTTGCATATTGGTCAAAGGGGGTGTTTTGTGTTTTTCACTTTGATCTGTTCAAAAACCTTCTTGTGAAGTGAACACCAATGTTCAATTCTAAGTTGTGTTGCCAATGTTTTCATTAAGGGGGAGATTTTGAAATCATGTGCTGAAAAATTGGTTTAGTGATGATTTTGGTATTACAAAGTGGTTGTGCTCATGGCATGTGTGGTGCATGTGCATGTGTTGTTTCATATGCTTAAGTGATATGCTTGTGATAGCATGGTAGTTGTTTTGTTTGATGCAATGCACTTGTGTGAGCGGTTGCATTGACTGATCTTGAGTCAAGTCGTGGACTTGTGCTCGTACACGGTTTTGTGTTTTTTCATGTGCAGGTGTTGCTTGAGGTCGAACGTGGTCGGTGACGGGACCGGAACTAGGTTCATGGAGGAACTGAGGTTCGGGACTAGGTTCAGGGAGGAACCGAGGTCTTAGTGGTCGAGGATGTCATGCGGGATGTTCAGACTAGAGAACGGTGCACTGGAAGGCTAGTGAGTCACGCGGTAGCGGCAGGTGGGCCGTACGCATGCAGTTGTAATCGTTTTGAGATTGTTTGCATGTATTGGACCATGTTGGGCCAAGTGGAAATGTATGCAAACACTTCTAAGGTTTTCTTATAAATAGGGGGAGGTGTTCCCTGTTTATGTGGTGCTTGGGATTAGGGTTGTACTCTTTTGTTTGGAGTACTGTAATCAGACTAGACAAGTAAAAATTAATTTCTTCATCACACTCACGTACGCTTGAAAAGAAGAGTGCAGACTCCGGCGGCGGCGCAAGAAATACCGAGGCTGCGAGAGCGAAGAAAATCTTTTCCGGGCCGGCACCTTGTAGCAGTCATCGTGGACTTCGGTTTCTGGTCGTGTAGCTCCTGCGCGGCATACGTGCGTCCGCCCAGCCGGCTACCAAAATTTCTAAAAGCTACGGTAGGCGAGCTCAAGCGAAAGCACGCAAGGATATCAGCGGCACGTGTGCACATCCAACGAGTTGGCAATTCAAGAACACAAGATTCATTGCTAGCGTATGCTGTTGTGCAGAGACTAGAAGCAACAAACCAAGTAAGTCACATAAGTGTGCATGCAATTAATCTTTCAGCCGAACGCACGTACGTGGAGATTGATGCTACAGTACTTCACGTTTACTGTAGCAACAGTAAATCGCTGCTGCAGTATCATCTCCATTTCAACGATAGTTCTTGTTTTAATTTTTGGTTGCATGTCGTTTCGTTTATAGATTGATTCTTTATTTCTTTTTGATAATTTTGATTTGATCTATTATAAACCTTTCTAGAGCATTAAGTTAGTGATCTAAAAAGTTTGGTTGGTTAATTCCTTATAGATTTTGTTTAATCACGAAATTAGGGTTTAATCAATTCGCGTCATTATTGAAACAGTCAACTTGCAAAGCTTATAACTTTTTATCCGTAGATCCGATTGAGTCGATTCTTATTGGGTTAGTTTCTAAATTGAATCTAGTTTCTACAGTAAAAATTTCACGTCAATTGGACGGTTGGATTTCCGGGAATTTTCGATTTACCGAACAACTGTCAATCTGTTTTTCGTGTAAAATCAAAGCAAACTTTTATATATTGTTTAGGGGTGTTTTGATAATCACTAAAAATTTTAATCTAGCTTCCGCGCAATCATTCACCCCCCCTCTGATTGCTATATTAGTCTATATCGATCCTATAAGTGGTATCAGAGCCCGGTTCTAACATCTTTGACCCGATGGACACTAGGGTGTGAAGGCCTGGACCATGGCCCTGAGGGACCGTTGGTGTACGGTGAAGGGGCGGTGAACGACTGAGAGATACTAATGTGTGAAGGGGGATTGTTAGAATAGTCCTACATTGGTTGTGGAAGGGCAATGGACCTAACTTATAAGTGGGAGAGTCCCTCATATCTTAAGCTAGCTTTTGGGGTTGAGAAGGCCCTTACGATCCAACATGTGCTAGAGGCAAAGGTATAACTAGCATAGGGTTAAAGATGTGTCCCTAGTCTTTACCGTTCTCGGTGTTTTGTTGGGAGACCGTGCTGCTAGTTAGGTTGCCATACTATTAAAAGGAGTCGAGTCTTATAGCATGAGTCTCATCATGTATTGATGAACTCAATCCCGTTTGCTCTAGGTCACTCTCTTAATCGAATTGGTTTTTGTATGAGCAATTATTTGCGAATGTATTTTGCAAATAGTTGAAGCTCATGATTGCTTCTTATTTTATTTGAGTCTTTGCATGGAGATAAGTATTTGCATGTGTTGCAAACGTAGAAAGCTTATGCATTTGGTTTAATGGTTTCTGTTGTTTGCATGGAGCTATGCATTTGGAGTCTTACTATATGACAAGAATTAACGAATATATTTTGCAAATTGCTAGAGATAATGTGTTGATCACCACATGGCTAAGCAAGTGTTTAATGATTGACTTTTGATTGCTTCTTTGCATTGAGTCAATATTTGCAAGTGTGTTTTGCAAATAGTTGGATCTCATATATTTGCTTTGGAGCATGTGACTAATGTTTGTAAATGTGTTTTACAAAATTAGTAATCATGTGTTGATCTTCACATGGCTCATAAATTGGCCGTATTAATGGTTGTTTGCAAATGCGTTTTGCAAGTCGAGTTCAAGTTCATTTCTTTGGAGCGTGTGAGTAGATTTTACAAATGTGTTTTGCAAATGTCTAACGGATCATGTGTTTATCATCACATGGCTAAAAAAAGTGATCTTCATTGCTCTTTGTTGCGGATTGTCATTTGCAAATTTGCTTTGCAAAATGAAATGAGTTTAAGTTGAATTGTTTAATTCTTTGGATCAGGTGATTAACATTTGTAAATGTATTTTACAAAGTGTTGTTGTGGCCCTCAGAACGGCTTTCCGAAATCCCCTGTGTATTTCCGTGCTAGTCCCAGATCAACGCTAGCACACAGTTCACAGTAATGAATTATAACCGAACAGAACGAAATATTATAATAAACATTAAGTACCAGCCACATGGCTATTTATTACATCTCGCGGTCACATGACCAGAGTTAACGGTAGCGAAATAAAACAAAAAAAAGATAACACCCAAAACGACTCCACATGCAAATGACTGGAACGTGCGCCTAGTTATCTTGGTGATCTTCAATGAACTCCTCGGCATAGTACTCCCCATCTTCGACAGCATCTTGGAAATTTTTTGATGACAAAATTTTGTGTAGCACGTGAGTACAAACGTACTCAGCAAGTCTGAGAAATTATGCAACATGTAAGGCTTTTCAAGGAAGGCTTATTAGGGTTCTTTTGCACAAAGCTAAGTTTCATCAAACTATACTTAATAATAATTTTCACAAAGCATATTTAACAATTATTTGAACTGTTGATATTAATTATAATTCTAGTGAAGGTTCTATCGACCAATCACTAGTATACAGGCTCTATCCGCCATTTCTCAAAAAGATCAGGGTTCAATCCACCCACATGGCTCTATCTGGCATGGTTCACAAAAACAGGTTCCATCCACCTATCTGGCTCTAGTCGCCAGAAGCACATCTGAGTTCTAACCACTCCTAGATCCCAAAACATCAGTTTTTAAAACAAAAACAAAGTCTACCAATATGAAAGTATTTTTTGCGCGCACAAACAGCAAAAAACGTAATGCCACAACTTTTCAAAATAATATTTTACAATAATTTCGAAGTAACCCACCCATAGGTGTTTGATCGAATTTGCATTTAAGCACATCTAACGCACTAAACAATATATATAATAACATATTATTATTATGATATATCACAGCAACCTAGGGATACAAATGTGCACGAATCTCAACATCAAAGGAGGCGATAACAAATTCGGAATAGCTACCATCCTATATTTAACACAACTTTTATATAAATAGCAATGCATGTTGTAAACCATTGTAAAATATTTTTAAATCATAGGATCAACGTGCGTCAAGGACACTTGCCTTCGGTCGCAGCAAGAGTTTCAACGTCCTGAGATTCGGCGACGACGTCAACGGCTCCAGTGGGTTCTTCGGCTACGTGCAAAACGGAACGACAAATAAATAAAATAAAATAAAAATCCAAAAATTACAAAATTAATACTGGCAGATAGATATTGAATTTAGATGAATTTAGGAATTTGAACGGATCAATTTGGAGTTCGGACGAAAAAGATACGGGCGTTTGAATTCTAAAAATCCTGGAAATGGAAAATGAGGGAATCTTCTTTTTGCTGATTTTCTGATCTTGTTAGTGCGTATGGCATGTGGGGCCTCCATGTCATTGTTTTGGGGCTTCTTCTCCATTGCCAAAGAACAGAGGAAGTAGGAACTTCCTTGACACCTGCGAGGGGGCGGCTTGGCGACCGACGGGACGGCCGAAAGCGTGCACAGCGGCGCGCGGGGCAGCGGGCGAACGAATAAAAAAATTTTGGAGGATGGAACAGCAAAGAGGAAGTGAGCACCACATAGAACGCGACGAGACAAACCTAGAGGTGTGGTCCGATTCCGGAGGGGATCAACGGTTTGCGAGAAATCGACGATTAACGGAGCTCCAATTGTTAACTTCGACCATGAAATTCGTCACCGTCCTAGAACGAAACCCAAAATTTCTTGAGGGCTTTTGATCGTGGCGACGACGCGCACACGGTGATGCAAACGAATTTGCAAACGCCTCACCGGAACAGAAGATGCCACGGCGACGTCCATGAATGACGTTCGGCGTCGGTTTTCTCGAGTTCCCGGAAGAACGGAGTGGGGAGGAAGTACAAGGGGGTGAGCACCGGGTAGGGGACGCCAAGACGAAGATATAGGAAGTGGAATTACGAAGAATGACGAAGAAACAGCTAAGTTATGGCCAAATGAATGCATTTCGGTTTCCACACAATTTAGTTGTTTTCGACGAGATTTAGGATGAATGATGGGCGGGAATGGAATCTCCTCGCCGAGATCTTTGCAACGCATCTGTCCGTTAGTGATTTGGTGGAGTAAATAAGGAATTATGGTGATTGAAGCTTTGATGGCCATGAACGGGAGAGAGAGCAAGTTCTCTGGAAAAGAATCATAACGTTAAGGGAAGATGAACAGTGCAGAACACGTGGCAGTTTCCCGTTGGTCATTGAATAGTGAAAAAAATAGCGTGCGAGATAAAATAGCAAATAAGATCTAAAAATTCCGAAAAAATTCTTAAAAATACTAGGGAATATTTGGAACCAAATAAAATTAGTTTCACTGTTTTTGGATGAATTTTGGAATTTAGATGACACCGGGACGAATAAATTGAATTTGAATAGTGTTTTGAGGAAGAGCGTAAAAGATAAAATAGCAAAGGGACTTTATAAATCTTGGAAAAATTCCTAAAAATATTATAGAATATTTGGAACCTAATGCAATAGGTTTTTTTTGGATTTTAGGATGATTTTAGAACTTCGATGGAATTTCGAGTAAGGACCGGAATTTAGAATTTTGACTTTGCGGACGGCGAAGGATTGAACTCCAATTTCGGAATGATAAGGATGCCAAGTTAATTAGAACACCGAAGAAAATCCAAGTTTTGAATTTAATTAATTTAAATTAGCTTTTGACAAAAGATCGAAATTGGGAGTGTTACTACAAACCTACCCCCCTTAGAGAGAATCTCGTCCCCGAGATTCGGATGGAGAAAGAAAGAGATCGGGAAACTCGTCTCTGAGATCCTCTTCTCGCTCCCAGGTTGCTTCTTTCTCCGAATGGTTGCTCCACTGCACCTTGCAAAACTTGATCACTCGGCTTTTGATTCGACGTTCTGCTTCATCCAAGATTTTGACTGGATACTCTGGATATGACAGGTCTTACTTTAATTCCATCTCTTCATACGGCATCTGATGCTCGGGTACTCTGAGACATTTCTTCAGTTGAGAAACATGAAAGACATCGTGCACATCTGACAACTGTGGAGGAAGTTCTAACTTGTATGCAACTTCTCCTCTTCTGGCTACCACTGGAAAGGGACCAATATAGCGGGATACTAACTTCCCACTAACTCTGAATCGACGCATTCCCTTGAGGGGTGAAACCTTCAGATACACATGATCACCAGGTGCAAAGCTTAATTCCCGTCAACGGTTATCAGCATAGCTTTTTAGCCTTGACTGGGCGGTTTTCAAATTCTCACGGATCACTCTGACTTGCTCTTCGGCTTCCTTCAGAATATCAGGTCCCATTTATTTGTCCATCCTGTCTCTTTCTAATATAAGGGTGTTCGACATTTTCTTTCGTACAGAGCTTCAAAAGGCGTCACCTTCAAACTTGACTGATAATTGTTGTTGTAGGAAAATTCTGCATAGGGCAAGTTCTGATCCCAAGAACCTCTATAAGTCAAAGCTCAGGCTCTCAACATATCTTCTAAGATTTGATTTATTCTCTCTGTTTGACCATCTGTTTGAGGATGGTAAGCAGCACTGAAGTTTAGGTTTGTGCCCAAAACCTCATGCAACTTCTGCCAAAACCTCGAGGTAAACTGGGAGCCTCGATCTGACACGATCTTCTTTGGCACACCGTGCAAACACACAATTTTAGCCATATATAGCTCCACAAGTTTATCACCCGAATATGTTATCTTCACAGGAATAAAGTGTGCAACTTTCGTTAATCTATCCACAATAACCCAAATAGAATCATATCCAGAATTAGTTCTAGGAAGTCCAGTGATGAAATCCATTCCTATTTCTTCCCATTTCCAAACAGGAACTTGTAAGGGTTGTAGCAATCCATCTAGTCTCTGATGTTCTGCTTTTACCAGCTGACATATATCACAACGTGCCACAAAATCAGCAACTTCTCTTTTCATATTGGACCACCAATATTTTTCCTTCAAGTCTGAGTACATCTTTGTACTTCCCGGGTGAATAGAATTTACATAATCATGAGACTCCTTCAAAATTATATCCGTGATCTCTTTTTGGTTAGGAACTGTTATTTTTTTTCCAAACCAAACAATACCTTTCTCATCTCCAGAAAATCCAGGGAATTTTACTTTCTTCATGTCATTCTTTAGGTCCGCAATACCACTATTATTCTTCTGAGCCTCTCTGATCCGATCTTCGAGGGGTGAGTGTACTTCAACGTTGAAAATACATCCTTCATTCACCAATTCAAAATTGAGGCGTTGGAATTCTTCATGAAGTGCTGGCTGACTTTCCTGAACCATAACGTTGTTGCAATAATTTTTCCTGCTCAATGCATCCGCAACACCATTAGCTTTTTCGGGATGGTAATGGATACCAATATCATAATCTTTTACTAATTCTAGCCACCTTCTCTGTCTCAAATTGAGATCTAACTGAGTGAAAATATACTTCAAACTCTTGTGATCCGTATAGATCTCGCATTGATTTCCAATCAAATAGTGTCTCCAAATCTTGAGTGCATGCACAATTGCAGCTAACTCTAGGTCGTGGGTTGGGTAGTTTTTCTCATGGGGTCGCAATTGTCTTGAAGCATAAGTTATAGCTTTGCCTTCTTGCATTAAAACACATCCAAGACCTTGCTTTGAAGTAGGGGTGAAAACAGGACAGGAAATATCCGCCCGATCCAATTCTGAATCCGTTTAAAATCCGTACCGATGTTATTCGTATCTGTATCCGAAAAATCCGATATAATATGGGTTAGGATATGGGAAGAGCAATATCCGATCCGTATCCAAAAAATCTCATGTAATATGGGTTAGGATATGGGAAGGGCAATATCCGACCTGATATCCGGTAAATATCCGACCCGATATCCGGATAAAATCAGTTATTCTTCCATTAATTTGGTTCATTATTGGATAGATAGAGTAGTTGTTTGATACTGGCACTAAAAACACTACTTTGTTATTAAGCGTGAATTTCAACAAATCTATCAACAAACAAATAGAGTGATGACATAATGCTTTTACCTAAATTGATTTGTTCAACTTATTTGATAAACTTCTTTTCTATTCAAATTACTAGAATTAGTTGAGTCACTAAATTGAAGCATAGCAAACAAATCCGAGTAGTCCTCATTATGAGAGAAGTCTATCTTCAGTTTGTCAGAATGTGACAATTCAACACTATTTGATATCTCCAGGAATTTATTCCATAAGGTTAAGTTTGATGGAAGAGCTCCCCTTGTTCTCTGTTTTCTTTATGTCTCGATCACTCTCCTTGTATCCGACCCATCTGCACCTCTAACTATACGATACTACATTGAAATAATTATGACTTGAAGCTAATGTTGTAAGGTTAATGCTTCATTCTTTCTTTTACGTACACAATTATGTATTATACTACTATCCGATTATGATATCCGATCCCGAATCAAATAGGTGTATCCGCTCCGTATCCGAATCCCGAGTATTCCGAATTCGTATCCGTATCCGGGACATCCGTATCCGACTCCGAATCCGGAAAAAAATATGGGTTAGGATATGGGACGAGCAATATCCGCCCGTATCCGACCCGGTTTCACCCCTACTTTGAAGCATTGCAGTAAACTTCAAATCCTTACGAATATCTGGTAGAACAAGCACCGTTGCTGAAGTTAACCTCTTCAATTCCTGAAAACTCTACTCACAAGACTTAGTCCATTCAAACTACTTCTCCTTCTTTAAAAGTTGAGTGAGAGGTCTTGCAATCGTTGAGAATCATTTAATGAATCGCCGATAGTAACCTGCTAAACCGAGAAAGCTTCTGATATCCGGGACTGACTTGGGTTGCTTCCAATCCAAAACATCCTTCACTTTTGCAGGATCTACAGTTACTCCTCCAGCAGAAATAACATGACCTAAGAAAGAAACTTCTTTCAACCAAAAGTCATACTTACTGAATTTAGCATAGAGCTGATGTTCTCTTAGCTTCTCCAAGACTATCCTCAAATGGTCCTCATGCTCTCTCCTACTCATGGAATAGACAAGAATGTCATCAATGAATACTACTACAAACCTGTCTAGGTATTCCATGAATACCTTATTCATCAAATTCATGAAATAGGAAGGTGCATTTGTTAATTCAAACAACATCACTGTAAACTCATACAATCCATACCAGGTCGTAAAAGCTATTTTCGGAATATCTTCTTTCCTTATCTTGAGCTGATGATACCCTGATCTCAAATCTATTTTTGAGAAAACTTGAGCTCCTTTCAACTGGTCAAATAGATCATCTATCCTGGGCAAAGGATACTTATTCTTTATTGTGACCTCATTCAAGGATCGGTAATCGATACATATTCTCAGACTACCATCCTCCTTCTTAACGAAGATTACTGGTGATCCCCAAGGAGATGAACTTGGTTTTATAAATCCTTTCTCCTGCAGCTCTTCAATCTGCTGCTTCATCTCTGCTAACTCATTAGTGGGTAGCCGGTAAGGCCTTTTTGAAATAGGAGCTGTACCAGGTACAAGCTCGTTTATGAACTTAATATCCCGGTCTGGTGGCATACAAGGTAATTCTTCTGGGAACACGTCTGTGTATTCATTTACTATAGGCACATTTTCCAAAGAGGTACCTTTCTGACGGTTTAGGGTACTTCTCTTCTTTGAGGAAAGATTAGACAGGAATTCCACACGAATTCCCTTATGACTGGTAAGGGAGATAGCTCTACTAGCCCAATCTATCTGACCTTTGACCTTGGTTAACCAATCCATCCTAGTTGATAGCTTGTGCCTCTTCATGGGCAACGAGATAATTCTCCCACCAACTTGTGGATGTATCGTTCAATTAATGAGTGGCGAATAAGACACTCTCAAACTCATCACATTGTGCCAAATAAAGCTTCAACTTATTTTAACCAATCATCATCCTTTAATGGATTAACTGATCCAGCAAAAGTAGGGGGGTCTAGCCCTCATAAACTCCCCAAACTTGAATTGGGGTGGCTGAGCTGTTGCTCGAGCTGGAGCTGCTTGAGGCTGATTGAGAGCATTCTGCGCTAAGGCTTGCAGAATTTGCAGCTGCATGGCCATCATCTGTTCCAAGGTAGGTGGCTGGTTTGGGGGTGGGGGTGGCACTTGTTCTTGCTGCGCCGGAGGAGGCGGCACTTGATCATCCACTTGATACTGCTGTTCCAAAGGTACTTCCTCTTGAAACTGAACTCTTCCACGACTACGACCACTACCGCGGCCTCCTCTCCTTCCTCTGCCACGACCTCTGCCAGGGTTCTCCAGCTGGAACAGGGATCACGGAAAAGCACAAGGAAAAAGGGAAAAGCAAATCTAAGAAGATAGGGGACTAAGCAACATCCACCAAGGCAAGAACAACAACAATTGAAAGGAAACACTAACTGAACTTCAATTAAAACAAAATAGTTTATTAAGATGGTTGTATCACAAATGTATAAAAGCACGATACAGTCCATCACACATTATTAAACGTTCTAATCGTGGACAAAAGAAGGGTACTACTAGCCAAAACTAACTACTCCCTTCACTCTCCTCGAAAACACGAGGGGATGGGTCTTCCTCACTCCTGCTGCGGGATGCACCAGCAGCCTGAGAAGGTCCCGGCTCTCCTGGAGCAGCCAAGAACCCCAGGGAAATCCATAAGGATGGCTCGCGGCGCACCGACTTGCTCGCGGTCACTCTGAGCAGCGGACCTCGGCGACGCTTGGCCCGTGCGGCGTCTGGGGTCAATCCTTGCAGCGGAAAATCCTCTTGAGCTGGGGTTGGCGGCGGAGGTGCTGTCTGCTGTGTCTCCTGCATAGGGACAGGTGAAGGTGGAGCGGCTACCTGCTGCAACTCCTTTAGCTGAAGAACCTCCTGCCTGGCTGCAGCTAGCTCCTTGTACGCATACTGTAGCTCGAAGGTCATGTGGATATAGGCCTCATCCTGCGCCTGGATGAGCGTGCCCATATGCACAACAGTAGGGTCTGACTCCCGCTGCAAGCTCCTGAAGCTGTTGTGCCTCTCTCCCTCCTGGAAATAGGGAAAGAGACGATACACGTCGCCTCCAACTGGTTGTAGAAAGTCCTACCCAGTTGAATAAGGGCTTGCCGTGCCACGTCCTGCATGGCATCACCAAGCTTCTGCCGATCCGCGGCGAAGCAGAAGGGGTAGTCACTCTCCTCATGACCCCTGGCAAAGATGAGGACCTTGACACCCCAAAAATTCACTCCAAAGTGGGGTCGAGGAGAGACAGTGGTACTCTGGGCGACGAGTGAAGCCCAGCTCCTGGAGCATCAGGGATAGCTCCTCACAGAAACCGCCCTCCCTCTCGGTGTACATTATAATGAAAGGCATCTACAAAATTTTGAAACAGGACAAGGTCAGTAAAACATTTTAAATAGGATATAAGGCAAGAGTAAGATGCTAAGATAGGAAAGATAGAAGCAAATGAACTAAAAGTTCAAAAATATATTTTTATATAAATAATCGTCCTTAAGACTTTGCCATTCTAACTAAGTCACGTCCTACAGTCGTCCAGGCTCTGATACCACCGCTGTGGGCCCCTGGAACGGCTTTCCGGAATCCCCTGTGTATTTCTGTGCTAGTCCCAGATCAACGCTAGCACACACAGTTCACAGTGATGAATCATAACCGAACAGAACGAAATATTATAATAAACATTAAGCATCAGCCACATGGCTATTTATTACATCTCGCGGTCACATGGCCAGAGTTAACAGCAGCGGAATAAAACAACAAAAAGATAACGCCCAAAACGACTCCACAGGCAAACGACTAGAACGTGCGCCTAGTTATCTTGGTGATCTTCAACAAACTCCTCAGCATAGTACTTTCCATCTTCGACTGCATCTTGGAAATTCTCCCGAGGTTGGCAAGGTCGCGCACTCTGATCGTGGGGAGGGCGTGAGAATTTTTTGTGTGGAAATGATGGCATCCTTAAAATATAATATTTGGCCATTGACATGTAGCAAACTTTTCCAAACATTTTTAGCCGCGAGATTTGATTATTTGTCATAATAAAGTTGATATCCACTTGATGATTTATCATGCCATGTCTTATTGATATATAACCTGAGCCTGAACGTTAGTGAGACATGATGTAATAAATTATCAAATACACATTAAATTTATAGCAAATAATCAATTATTCTTTCTTGGTCAGCCTGATCCTCTCGGCTTGCCCCAGCTCAAAGCTGGATTTAGGCCTAGCACGGCCGACATGACGCCTGTCAAAAATCTGGCTAAGCTTGCGAGCCCGTCTTCCCTAATGAGAAAGAAAATTAGAACTATTATAGCTTTGACTAAAGCAAGGGGCCGACCTTGAGCTAGATTCAACGGTCCTGATCCGGAGGCTGGCTGAGCCCAGAAAATGATGATTAGTTTTAAGTAGAGGTGAAAATAGATCGGATACGGACAGATGGCAGAAATTGCTTTTTCCACGTTCTAACTATATTTTGTTCTCTATGTACAAATATGGCTATATACTTTTCGTGATACAGACACGACTACTATAGATCAACTGTACAACCTATTAGATAATTATTTATCAAACTTAGCATCATAAATATAATTGCATATATCATTCGCTTCATAAATTCATATCTATCTATATTATTCAAATAAAGACAAAAGAAGCGACCGTGTTCGCTTTCAAGGGCTAGGAATTACATGGACAGATAGTTACAGATTCACTTACAGATGAAAATTACAAATTAATTGACAAATCAAAGAAGGGTTTATATATATACGTACCACGGGAATTATTAGTCCACCCTGCAGACCAATGTAGCACCATTTTCACATTTTCATGGCACTCATCAAATGGCTGCAAGTTGAGCTAATGATTCCTCCTTTATACAATCGTCCAAGGAATCTTCAATGCTTCGCTACGTATAATCCATCATTTCGACAAAACTTCGCTAGTTTTAATCATCTGTATACCTTGTTTTCATATGATACGAGGATGCCTGGTGAAAAGCTAAAGAAGCTTTCTCACGAGCACAAGCCATATTTTGTTCATGCAGCTACTGAAATTACCAATCTTGGACCCATTCTGGAGTAATCAGATCAGCTGGCTCTTCACTCGGCATGGAAGGTGATGCCGTTAAGTCCTCCGTAAGAGTTTCTACATGGCTCTCGACGCGAT
This sequence comes from Rhipidocladum racemiflorum, assembly GCA_036346355.1. Taxonomy (NCBI): domain Eukaryota; kingdom Viridiplantae; phylum Streptophyta; class Magnoliopsida; order Poales; family Poaceae; genus Rhipidocladum; species Rhipidocladum racemiflorum. The sequence goes on along the minus strand of CM070572.1, from coordinate 47,087,202 downwards.
CGGTGATTTCTTCAGGTACTGTGAAAGTACCGTCTGCTATTCGTTCCCAGTCAATGCCATCAAACCAAGGGTGTTTTCTCACAGCTTCAGCACCCTTGGCTCCGAGGCGTGCATTTTCATCTACCACAAGTAGCTGCCAGAAAAAATCACAAAAATAAGTTGTGTTTATTGTAGGGAATCCAAATAAGGCGAACTGTTGATGAACTGGCAAAAAATACAATTCTGATTAGGATACAACCTTGGTTATAAGGTCAACAACTTCCATGCTGAATGTTGACGGCATAACTAGGTGCCCCTTTGCAATCTTTGCGAAAGGTTCTAGCTCACTCTCCCTCCGGGAACCAAATGGCATGTCTGATTGCAGCATGAAATAAATCAAGACTCCGAGAGCCCACCTGATCATGCAAAACCAAAGTACCCTCTCTTAATCTTTACACAAGCACATACATGTACATTCACTCACACAAGCATATTTATCTTATACTGTACTGTCAGTTTCAAATTGCTTGGTCATGCCATTCTGGGTGCATATCTGTCCAATTTTTGTTGAGATGAAGGTATCTGCTGCAGTTTGCATATTTTAATCTACTCTAAAATTGTCAACACTTGATGAAAATATGTCAAGATTTGCATGTGCAGCTGGTTGGAAATTCCATTATTGCTTAGAAGTCGGAATCACCACATCATTAAATTGCAGAAGATCAGTGGAAAGAAACACTATAGCCAATTAGCCATAACTTCATTCTGGATAAGGGTGCTTCTATGCTTTTCTTTTTAAAAGTTACACATATTACAGCATGAATGAATGGTAAATGGTAATTACTTACCCCTTCATTTGCTTCAAGATTTGTATAATTTATATTATGAGGGAAAGCATACAAGCACTACTACTTCTGAATACATGCAGAATTGAGGAGAGAGAAAGACGAAGAGAGAGCACATGCATGATATGCGATGCTTCGTACAAGAAATAAATCAACAACCACTTACCAGTCAGCAGCAAATCCATGCCCCATACCAAGAACTATCTCTGGAGCTAGAGAGTCAGCGATCCCACATATTGTATACGTCCTTTCACCTTCCAACTTCTTTGCAAACCTGAAGTCCACTAGCTGCAGATGTCCTGATCGGTCGAGCATAAGAATATCTGCTGAAACACCTCTATAAAGAATGGACTTCTGAAATTGCATATACTATATATTAGCACATGTCAAGAGAAGTAAATACTTATTCTGGATTATCTCATGAAAAGAGACCACGTATATACAATTTTTCAGATGTCAATTAATAAAGAAAAGAAAACTCTTACCTGATGAAGTTCTTCTAGAGCTATGACAACGGAGGCTGCATAGAATCGTGCAGATGACTCATTTAGTGGTGTATGAAGTATTGAAGCCAATGAGCAACAAAGGCAACAATTTAGTAATATTCCAAGGTATGATTGATCAGCACAAGTGCATAAAACTTCTGGCACGCAAGGTGATTGGCTCAAACTTTTCATGAGGTCCTTCTCCTCGAACACTTGCAATTCCTTATGGAGATCTTTTACTCTCTTAATGTAAAACCTTTTTAAGCTTTTGATCTTGTCTGGTCCATGGTTAGCAAATGAAAGTAAAACATGATTAGATAAAATGTAAGTATGTCTATTAGGGAATTGATTCATTCAATAATAAGGACCAATCAGGCTGAACTAATTATCGTACCGGAACCCCTAATTTGGACAAGACCAATCTCACTGCAATCAGCTGCATATATGCACATCTTCCATTCCTGGGAACACATATATGATGATGTATCAGCATACATAAAATCTCAACAAAATCTCTCCTGACAGACAAAAGGCATGCTAGAAAAAAGGAGTGGAAGTACTAACCCCCTACCAAATCAGATATCTGCACCCTCCTAAAGGAACTATCATCATCTTCAAAATGCTCCTTAGGAACCAGAGAATCTTTAATCCTGCATAGATACCACAATGGGATAAGTTAGCGATTGAGAAAATCTTATGGGCTAACTATGTGAAAAAATATTTCAGACACAGTACTTGGAATCAGCCCGTGAAAGTTTCGGCAAATGCCCAACAATTGAATCGAATTTCTCCTTGGCAATAGTAGAACAAGTCACATCTCCAACTGAGATAGCGGTAAAAGCAATAGTCTCGCCAATGAGAGCCCACTCTCCAAAGTGTCCTCCCTCGTCTATCTCAACCACATAATTACCATTTTCTTGACATTGTTGGACCAGCTTTGTTTGAGAACTAAAAAGATCCCAAGCACCTGAATTTACCCCATCAGCAGCCAATATAAGCTTCACATGACCTCTTTGAATAATAAATAGGGAAGACGTGTCATCGTTCTGACAAAGGGAACGACAGGTTAACAACCAAACGATAAGCCCATAAGTTTCAAAATAACATCCTAATAACATTATTTTAAGAGAAAGCGTTTCATTCCAAGTACCTTGTCTACTATAACTTGTCCATCTGCAAAAGATACTTCCACAAGCGATTCAGCAAGTTGACTAAGTTGAAGCATTGTCAATCTCGTAAACAGCTCTACTGATCGGAGCAACTTCAATGATGGTATGTTTGAAAACTCTGACATAAGAATTCCACGAAAATCCTCCCGCTTTAGAGCCCATAATGTTCCACTAGTCACAGCACGAACTGAAGACTGAAGTGGCTTATTATACCTGTTTATTTCAAGAATAAATAATTATTAGAGGTGCTAAATTGCAAGTGTAGCCTATACCCATTTGAATTTAATCAATTTACTGCATTATCTCCATGTCTTCAGGGAATTAGAGAGGTTCATACTGTTATCTGGTAATGCCGTGCCTTTTCAAATCATGGCATGATAGGCTTCAGATTCAAAATAGACAAAAATACATTTATTGTATTAATTTGCAGGAGAAAAAAGTTCTGTTGCAAACTGCATATTTTTGTTAGACAGTATCTTTATATATAGTTTGTTAGTCTTGTATAGATATTGCCTTATATAGGTTTTCCCTCTATACCCTCATGTATGTGTATATATACTGGCCTATTGGTCTCATATTGAATACAAGTGCTATTCATAACATGGTATTAGAGCCAAGAGTTTAGGGTTAGGTTTATCACCAGCGTTGTACGCGTGCCTCTTCTTTTTCGACAGCTGTTTTCGTCGCCTCTGCCCTCTGTTGCAAGCCCACCTCTGTTTCCGCGTCTTTCCACCCCAGCCAGCCCGGATCGACGCGCCTCCTCGCCGTTCTCTGCCCGTTGGTCTCCCAGGCCGGTTGGCCTCCGCCTCGGATCCGCTGTCACCGGATGCCCGCGCTCTTCGGAGTCGTCTTTGGCCTCCACGCAACTTTCGTGCCAGCGCCCTCCGGCCGCCCTTCAACACCGGCCGACTCCGGCGTCTTCCATGCGCCGACCGCCCGTGTCCACGAGTTCCCGCCGCTACCTTCGTGAGCACCGGCCTCCTCTTCATCTCCGTGCACCGACGCCATCGCTCCAACCGCCGGCCGATCTGCCCGACGAACGGCTTTGTCTTCACCGCCGCCTCTGAGCACCGGCCTTCTCCTCATCTTCCGCGAGTACAAGTCTCCTCTTCCGTCGGCGTCGTCCGAGTCAGTCATCCGAGCGCCTGATTGGACGTGACACGTCCGGACTTCAACAAGGAGGAGCGGACTTGACTTGAAGTGGTTCAAGTCCGATTGAAGAAGGTTCGGGGTTAGATTAAGGTTGAGACCAAAAAAAAAATGTCGCCATCTTCTGGGTCTTCATTAGGCACTGTCTCTGTTCCTCGTTGCCAAGTCATTTTTGATGGTCTCAATTATCGAGATTGAGTTCTCCATATGCACCTTCACATGCGTGGTCAGCGTCTTTGGGAGTTTCTTTCTGGCGAGCTACCTTGTGCACTGCGTCCTGCTCCCCCTGCCACACCTGTTATTCCTAAGGAGGCATATGATGCTGCTTGACAAAAAGCGTCTGATGATTATGCTATGATTATGCTGATGCTGTGAAATCTTTTCAGACTAAGTTCAGTTCACTGCTTACAAGACATGGATTGATGAAGATGCTCGTGCCTCCGCTATTTTGGTTGCTAGCATGGAGGTGCCTCTCACTGGTGACATTGTCGCTTTGTCTTCAGCACAGTTGATATGGGTCCATCTTCGCGATCGCTATGAGCCTGCCAACGACTCTCTGTACCTTGTTGTGCGACCGGAGCAGTCGCTGCAGTAAGGTGATTCTACTGTGGATGAGTTCTATGCGCAGTTGTCCTCGGTGTGGCGTCAGCTTGATTCTCTGGGTCCGGAGGTTTGCCGCACTTGTCAGTGCTGTCAGCGTTAGCACTCTCATTTGGAGTTTCGTCGCATATATGACTTTTTGACACGTCTTCAAGCTGAATTTGAGCAGATTCGTGCCCAGATACTTGCTCGTCATCCTTGTGTGACCCTGTTGGAGGCCCTTGTAGCTATTCGTACTGAGGAGGCTCGCCTTCGTGGTGTGGGTCTGCTAGTATCTCCTTCAGTCTTGGTGGCGCCTCGTTCTACTCCGTCAATGGCGCCTACTCCAGTTTTGGCTACTAGGGGCGGAGGCCTTCACTGCACCTACTGCGATAAAAAACGAACATGTGGAGCAATTCTGCTACCGGAAAAAGAAGGATCTTGCTCGTCGAAATGGCCGTCCTCCTAAGAGCACTGGAGGCTCAGGCGTCTCCTCTTAGCGGACTCCTTCTTGGCGGACTTCTGCTGACTCTAACTCCACTCAGGAGATTCTCATGCTCCTACGTCGCATGGATGCCTCTCCACCGACATATTCTGTTGATTCTGCTACTCAGTCTTCTAATGAGAAACCTTCCTCATTAGGTATAACATCATGGATTCTTGACTCTAGAGCTTCTTTTCATATGACATCTAATCCCACTAGTCTCCATTCCATTAGTCCTCTTGCTGCTTCCATCACTGTGCATACTGCGGATGGTTCCTCTTTCTGTTGTAGAACGAGGCACTCTTTTGTCTTCCTCTTTTCATGTTACTGATGTTTCTCATTTTTCCAAACTGACCATGCAGCGCAGATCCGCTGGCCAGCTTACTGATCATGGTTGTCGTGTTATCCTTGATTCTGACTCTTGTTGTGTTCAGGATCGCCGCACGGGAGCTCTGGTTGGGACTGGCCCTCGCCACCATGACTTTGAGCGTCTTTGGAAGCTTGACTGGCTTCTTCTTCCTTCCGCTGCCTCTGCCAGTCTCTCTGTTTCCTCCACCGTTTCAGCATCTGTTGCATTTTTCTACTGGGTCTTTTGCTCGGTGGCATCACTGTTTGGGACATCTTTGTGGTTCGCGTCTGTCTTCTTTAGTTCGTCGTGGCCTTTTAGGCTCTGTGTCTGATGATGTCTCTTTACATTGTACGGGTTGTAAGCTTGGCAAACAGCTACAACTCCCCTATCCTTCTAGTGAGTCTGTGTCCCAGCGTCCTTTTGATCTTGTTCATTTTGATGTTTGGGATCCCGCTCCTTTTGTTTCAAAAGGAGATCATAAATATTATATTCTTTTTATAGATGATTTTTCTTGTCACACTTGGATATACTTTATGTCCTCTCATAGTGAGGTTCTATCCATCTATAAGATTTTTGCAACTATGATTCACACTCAGTTTGATTATCCCATTCGTGTTCTTCGTGCTGACTCGGCAGGGGAGTATCTATCAGGAGCTCTTCGAGCTTTTCTTGCTACGCAGGGCACTATTTCTGAGTTTTCATACCCTGGTGCTCATACTCAGAATGGTATGGCTGAGCGCAAGCATCGTTATCTTCTTGAGATAGCTCGTGCTCTTATGCTTGCTTCCGCTGTTCCACCTCACTTCTGGGTTGAGGCTATTTCCACTACCACCTACTTGATCAATATCCAACCTTCTTCTGCTCTTAAGGGTGGGATTCCAGTGGAACGTCTTTGTGGCATGCCTCCTGATTATTCTGGACTTCGCCTTTTTGGGTGTGTTTGTGTGCACTATATTCTTCTAGCACCTCGTGAACGCACCAAGCTGACTGCTCAGTCTGTTAAGAACGTCTTTCTGGGATACAATGCTGAGCATAAGGGGCATTGTTGTTGGGATCCTGTTGGCCGACGGATGAGGATCTCACAGGATATCACTTTTGATGAGTCTCGTCCCTTCTACCCTCGTTCTTCTTCCTCTCTAACATCTCTTGTTGAACCACTGTCTTTCCTGACTTTTCCTGGTACTCCAGTTGGCACTTTTCCTCTTTCACAATCGGCGTCTCCTTTATTGCCGGTTTCTTCACTACCCACCTCTCCTCCAGAGGTTTCTTCAGATGTTGTTCCTTCCAATCCTCTATACTACACTCGTCGTCCATGAGCTAAAGAATCTTCTGATGTGCCATCTTCTTTTCCTGATGAGTCACCTTCTTCGGTGTCCTCGTTATGCTCTTAGCGATCGACAGTCTATTCGACCTCCTGAGCGTCTTGGCTTTGTTGGTGCAGCTCTGGCCGAGCCGACTTCTTACCGTAATGCTGTTATTCATTAGGAATGGCAGCATGCAATGGCAGAACAGCTTGCTGCCCTTGAGCGCACTGGCACGTGGGATCTTGTACCACTTCCTCCACGTGTTCGTCCTATTACATGCAAGTGGGTCTATAAGATTAAGACTCGCTCTGATAGTTCTCTTGAGCGCTACAAGGCTCGTCTTGTGGCGCATGGTTTTCAGCAGGAGCATGGTCGTGATTATGATGAGACCTTTGCACCTGTGGCTCACATGACCACTGTTCGCACTCTACTTGCTGTGGCCTTTGCTCGTGAGTGGTCCACCTCACCTTGATGTCAAGAATGCCTCTCTTAATGGTGAACTGCATGAAAAGGTCTATATGCAGCCACCACCAGGGTATTCTATTCCTGAGGGCATGGTTTGTCGGCTTCGTCACTCTCTTTATGGGCTTAAGCAAGCCCCTCGTGCTTGGCTTGAGCGCTTTTCTTCTGTAATCATTGCAGCTGGTTTTTCTGCAAGTGCTCATGATCTGCGCTCTTTGTTCACACTTCTTCTCGAGGTCGGACTCTTCTCCTTTTATATGTTGATGACATGATCATTACTGGAGATGATTCTCAGTATATTGCCTTTGTAAAGGCTCGTCTCAGTGAGCAGTTTCTCATGTCCGATCCAGGTCCTCTTCCATACTTTCTTGGGATTAAGGCTTCTTCTACATCTGCGGGCTTCTTTCTCTCTCAGGAGAAGTATATCCAGGATCTTCTTGATCGTGCTTCTCTCACTGATCAGCGTACAACTGAGACACCCATAGAGCTCAATGTTCACCTTTGATCTACTGATGGTGAACCTCTTGAGGATCCTACTCGCTATCGCCATCTTGTTGGGAGTCTTGTTTATCTTGGTGTCACTCGTCTCGACATTTCGTATCCAGTCCATATCCTGAGTCAATTCGTTTCTGCTCATACTCAGCTCCACTATAGTCATCTTCTTCGTGTTCTACGATATCTTCGTGAAACTATCTCTCGCAGTCTTTTCTTTCCACGCTCCAGCTCTTTACAGTTCCAGGCATACTCTGATGCTACCTGGGCTAGTAATCACACCGATTGTCCGGTCTCTTTCTGCTTACTGTGTTTTTCTTGGTGGTTCTCTTATTGCTTGGAAGACTAAGAAACAAACATTAGTTTCTCGTTCGAGTGCTCTTTTGACAGCAGAGGTTACTTGGCTACGATGGTTACTTGAGGATTTTAGTGTTTCTGTTTCTACACCAACTCCTCTTTTATCTGACAGTACAGGAGCTATTAGCATTGCTCGAGATCCAGTGAAGCATGAGCACACAAAGCATGTCGGTGTTGATGCTTGTAATATGCGGTCACAGGTACAGGATCAGGTTGTGGCTCTTCAGTATGTGCCTTTAGAGCTTCAGTTAGCAGATTTTTTCACAAAGACACAAACTAGAGCTCACCATAACTTTTATCTCTTCAAACTCAATGTTGTTGATCCACCATGAGTTTAAAGGGGGGGGGGGGGGGTTAGATAGTATCCTTGTATATAGTTTGTTAGTCTTGTATAGATATTGCCTTATATAGGTTCTCCCTATATACCCTCATGTATGTCTATAAGTACTGGCCCATTGACCTCATATTGAATACAAGTGCTATCTATAACAATTTTAACCCTATTTTCATACATTTTCTATGCAGTGCAGTGAAGGCTGAAGCTAAAATAACAAAACATGAGTACGCACATCAAGTACATGCAACCATCCGGTGCACACACAGGCTGTATTTAGTTTCAAAGTTTAACTTTTTTCCAATCATTTCAGCGTGAGTATATAGGATATAACTTGAACCACAAATATTGTAGCGTTGCACTAATCTTTCTTCTGAATACTGAGGAGCATTGCATGATGTTCACCTCTAATGTACTCATGTGTATGGCAATAGTTTAGTGATAATTCACACTTAATGTGATCTTGGAAAGAATCGAATGGTTTATGAATCACTACTGCCGGATGTTAGAATAGCCAATGGTAGAAAGTGGGACTAGGCTCCAAGCTTTGGAAGTGTGGACGAGGAAAAGAAACTGTGTAAGTGTGTAATGACTGATACATACAATGTGATGCTGAAACGGCACATCTTTGTAGGGTAACAGTAGAGGACACCGGGACACCACATTGTGTTAACTCAGGAAGATATTTGTGTTAAGGATATATTATCTTTTATAGTTATAGATAAGTTCCTGTTATAGATAGAGTCCTATTCCTATTCCTTTTCCTCATGTACTCTATATATTGTGGCCATTGGCCCTCATATTCAATACAAATCATATTCATAACATGGTATCAGAGCCCTAGGTTTTTCTCCTAGCTTCATCCTTCCGCTGTTTTAGATCTAATCCGCTGCCCCGGGAGGAGGGAACTCCCGGGGCGGCACCGCACATCGTCATCTGACGCGCCGCCTTCCAACGCATGGCCACCGTCGCTTGGCTTCACACTGGCACTGCCTTCTGCGTCGCCGGAACGCTCGTCCTGGCCGCTTACGTCATCTTGATCGACGTCGCCTTGGTGCCTCGCCCGTGACGTTGACGTCCGCCGCTTTGCGGCGCCACCTTTCCCTCGACGCGCCGCCTTGCGCCGGAGGCCGACTCATTGCCGCGCCATAGCCGTCTCATTGTCGCTCCGCCACCATTGCCCGCGTCGTCTTGCGCCTGGAGGAGCCGTGGAGGATCTGCCGCGCCCCTGGTTGCTACATCCGCCGCCGGTCCCGAGCTTCTGCCGCGTCGGCTCCTGAGATTGGTTCTCGTTCGTGCTGCCGCATCGAGTTCAGCGTCAGGAGCCGACCTCTGTCTAGCCGAATTGGCGGAGATCGGCCGCCGCCGCCACGCCTTTCGTCGCTGTCGGCCGGTTTTCTTCGCAGTCGCCGGTTGCCTTGGAGTCCTTAGCAATCATCGGCCGGCTCCGACTCTCGCCTCTCCGTTCGGCCGCCGCGCGCCTCGCCTCAGACCGCCGCCTCGTCCGGGAGCTCGGCCTCCAAGTCACGCGCAAGGAACTCCTGCCGCGCCGCGCCACCTCTGACCGTTGGGTCCCGCCTCCGGCCGCCGCGACTTCAGTGCCGTCGCGTCCTTGTGCTCTTGTGCCGTCTGGCCGGGCTCTGCTCTGGGCCGGGTCGCTCCGAACGCCTACGTCGTCGATCACGCTGCCTCGCAGTGCGCCGCAGTCGTACGTGAAGAGCTCGTGCAGGCACAGAGAGAGAGCCAGGCTCTGGCTTGAAGATTGAAGTTCACGGGTGTTCTGGCTTGAAGATTGAAGTTCACGCCTTTGGCTTGACTCACGTCCGTGAAAGCACATTCACGTGTGGAGAAAAGCTTAAAAAAAATGTCGTCTTCAACCGGATCTAATCCGCTTGGCTCCCGAACTGGCTTCCGACTCTACATGGCTGGCTTGGCACCAGTTCGATCGGCTCGGCTTCGGTTCTTCTCTTGCTCGGCTCGGCTCGGTCATCTTGGCTTTCATTGGCTCGATGGCTTTCGGGCGACAGTTTTTTAGTGTTACGGCTATTATTTCTTTTAATTATTTCTTTCTTTCTTTAATCTTCCGTTGCGTCCATCCAAGTCTTCAGTTTTTTGATTTTGTCGTCGCTCGACTCTTTTATCGGCTTGGCTCATTCTGTCAACTCTTATTACCTCGGCTCGGCTTCGTTTTGTCGGCCTCGTCGGTTCTTCTTCGTCGACTCAGCTCTACCGTCGGCTCTTCGTCGTCGACTCGGCCCTACCTTCGACTTCCGTTTGTCGATTTGGCTTCATCGTCGACTTTTTCTTCGTCGGCTCGGCCCTACATTCGACTTCGGTTCATCGATTTGGCTTCTTCGTCGACTTTTCATCATCGACTGGGTTCTTCGTTGGTTGTTCTTCGTCAGCTCGATGTTTCAAGAGTTACATGCTACGACGGCTTCTTCAGAACTATGACTTTGGATTTTTCCTATTTTAGTTCATCCCTTCCAAATGCAATGCTATTGCATACGCCTTGCATTTGTGGGGGGGTGTTAAGGATATATTATCTCTTATAGTTATAGATAAGTTCCTGTTATAGATAGAGTCCTATTCCTATTCCTTTTCCTCATGTACTCTATATATTGTGACCATTGGCCCTCATATTCAATACAAGTCATATTCATAACAATTTGCACCTAATCGTTTTTACCATGTTCTCTTTTGTAACTGTTATGCAGGCCTATTATCATTTATCTTGATTAACCAATTCATGAGGGGTCTTCACTGCTGTTTTTCTAATAAAACTGCAATAACCGTTTACTGATAGAATATAACTAAAGCATATATGAATATAAATGTCTCACATTAGTGCTAGCTCCCCAAAGGAAGATAGCTTGTCAGCAGTATACCGATGTAGAACCTTGGTCACTTCTTTTCCATCTTCTTCCTGTTTCATATACCTTTCATCAGCTATCTTTGAAAATTACAAAATAGAGACTATAGAAAAAAGAAATTTTACTAACTAATTGGTTTTTTTGAACTACATGTTTAAACCCAAGTCTGAATATAATGAACATAGAGGGACAAATCTGGTGCAGTGAACAACTGAGCAAGGGTCTGCACATTTTTGCACATAAATATCAGGCAAACAAATATCCATATAATCATTTTAGCGTCCCTATTTGAATCAAAGCACACAAGAAAGACATAATACGTTTTGAGCAGCAAGCTGTTGCTTATCTAGACAAAAAATGTTTTGCACTAAATTATGTATGAACCAGAACTGGTGGTTTATGTCTATTGGTCCTTACCAGAATAAATACCATTCTTAACCATTAGTGAATTGTATTTATAATAACCTATGCAAGATCTAGACGTCTGGAATAAACATTTCACATGAATGATTTGAAACAAATACCTGAATGGCGAGAACTTCGAACTCACCACTCCCAACTACATAGAAGCAGTCACCTTCACCACCCTGCATTATACCATCTCATTAAATACTTCTAAGCAGCCTAAAAATGTCATCAGACTAGTGATAAAGTGAACACAGAAAGATATGAACCTGTTGCACCACTATATCCCCAGGTTTGACCTCAACACGTTGCATACAGTCAAGTAAAACATGGCATTGCGATTCAGTAAGCTTTCTGAAGAGGAAATGATCATGTAGTACCCGCTCAATATGCGCCTTCATATTATTATGTTTTGTAATTTGTCAGTAATACAACATCACAGAACTTCAGAACTAAAGAGAAGTTTTGTAGTGACGATATCAGTAGACCTTACTTGCTCTTCCCATGTCTTCCGATGTGATGGAGATGGAGGGACCCATAGTTGACCATTTTCCAGGGAGCTTTCAAGAGCTCGTAGTCGTGCACGTGATAGATCATGTCTGGAACGCTGGTTCTTGGTGTTCAAACTTATGATGGATGGTGATTCAGAGCCCACCAATTCTACTACTTGCTGTGAAGGCTGTAAAGACACCTTCATCACAGTTTGGGTAGATTCCATCTGGTAAAAAAATGAGGTTTAGTTAGGGAATCAAATGAAAAACAATGCTACGGATGTAATAAGAAAACTAAAAGATAAATTCATACATCTGTTAACCCATTAATATGCACAACTACAATTGTAATGTCATCTGTACGAGTTTCATACTGTAGCCAGAGACGATAAGATTCAGCAACAATTGCAGCACATGCATCACGCGGATCCTTGTATTTAGCAATCTGCAAATCCGTCACCATAAAGTTTAATATAACTATATAAGAGCAACTACATATTGATGTATTTAAGATATAAAATTAAACACTTCATTCAAGAAATCTAAAATTGTCTGACAATAAGTAACAATATAATTTTTCAAAGCTCTTTAAAAGAGGGATTTGACTAATTTTGATAAGACAGACATTGGTAGGAAATCATACAAAACAAATCTCAATAATGGATAACGGGAATCAATGAATTAAGTAATGCAAACAGAATAGTAGGGGCCTTCCTTACTGCTTTTTCCCTGAAAAAATAATCAGAATAATGGGCATGTGCCTTTTCCTTAAGCTAATTTCTGGAGCATCATTTCTGAATTTGATGCTCAATGAGCATTTACTTGAATAGATCACAGCCAATGTGCCTACGTCATGCACGTTCCTCTTCATTTTCTACCCATCTTAACAGTAGATTTATGGTTCATCGAAAACTTTCCAAGCAAGTTAGTAACAACGTATTTCCTTGATGGTCATAGTTTGCATCAAGCTAGCAACCTTGGTAATTGAAGAGGAGCAGTTTAGTAGCAAAAAATGCTGATGTCATATTGAGTGTTCCAAATAATCCATCTCTATAAAGAATACTTATCATGAGTGCGTCTGATGGATTTTCTTATCATTTATATAATGCTTTCAACTCTAAAATGACATGGCACAGTGACCTGAAGGGTTTCATCATTTTCATGCAGATGATGAAATGAAATATTTTGATTGATTTAAAGTGAACTAGATCAATTGGCCTGCTCAATTCTGCAGCAGGGTCTAGTACACTATATGTACTTCTAATGTTTCACAACTCAAATTTAAGTCATAAAAGTAGGTCGTTATTTAGATTGGACACATGAAAATGGTGCGCGTAGATTTGTATAAAAAAGTACTTTAATAATATTATAATTTTATTAGGTTTTAAGGATATATTAGTAGAAACTAGTTACATGCCCGTGCGTTGCTACGAAAAACAAAATTAATAACAAAAAATAAAGATTAAAAAATAAAAAAAATTATTTCACAAGATCAAACATCTATCTTTAACGCTTCGTTTCTTGCGAAAGCTGGCTAATTAAAGCAACGCTTCGTTTCTTGCGTAGGGCAATTAAGCAAGGCAATTAATGACGTGGGAAGAACTCACCACTGCCACCAACTGCTGCTTTAGAATAGTAGAGATGAGTATCAAAGTTTCATTTTGGGGACTTTGAAACGACTTCCTTTTGTAGTTAGAGAGAGTATATCTTAATGAGACTTGTTTTATAGTTCAGGATTCATCTCAATCTAAAAGTTTAAATAAATAGTTCATAGAAACATGCAATGGTTGTGATTTAATTGTAATTAAGGCCCACACGATTCAGTGCTGGATGTTTTTCTTCTTTTTTTCCTTAGCACCTGTAAAGTGTATACCATCTGTTATCGTTCTTTAGTATATAATAGATACTATTTTCTGAATAATAAAGGTAAATGAGAAAAAATTATGCAACAGATAAACAAGCGTTTGCTATATCTACGAATACAGGGAATCACATCAAGCTATCAGAATTTTCCAAAAGAGTAAAATGTGAATTACATAGACAATCACCACTTATGCAGGTGGTGGATAGAATTTACCATGTCAACGACTGTTTGGCTAGAAAGGAACTCAAAAACTCCATCACTAGCAAGAACAAAGAACTGATGGCTGGAATTGAGCTCCAGCATAAAAATCTCAGGATTTGCGACAACACCAATTGATTCAGCAACAGAATCTCCAATGCTACGAGTAAAAGCAGTTCCTGGATACATGCCGTTTTGCACCCACAACCTTGGAGGATCGCCATCATCACTTTCCTCAGTACCCCAACACTGCACATCTGGGTTCTTTAGTCCCTCTATTTGATCCAATGTCAGAACCCTAGCACCACATTCCTTGACCCTTTCAAGCTCATCAGTCCGGTAAGGAGTTTGATCTATGGACAGGTCTACAGCAACAATATCTTCTCCTCTTCTTTCAGCAACAACAGCACGTGAATCGCCGGTATTTGCAATATACATTGTTTTACCCCTCACTAATATAGTGATCGCAGTAGTACCACTCATGGAATCATCCAAGCTGTCCTCATGAAGCTGTGAATTTGTTGCCAAGAAAGCAGAATGAAGAGACTGAACAACACCATTATGAAACCGGTTATCTCTGAGTAGGTTTTCACACAATCTTTGCTTCACGAATTGTGAGCACTGAGCTCCATATTCCCCATGGCCATCAAATACACCAAAGAAGTGGTCATCAGGACTTGTTCCGAATGGAGTATGTATGCAAAAGCTATCTTGGTTTGGCTTGTCCAATGATTCTGGGTAGTAACCTCTTTGAGACAAATAGGAATATCGCAGTTCATAGTTCTCCAATGGGACTCGAACTTTGCGTGAACCTTCCGGAGGAAGAAACTGTGAAGAAACCCTTGAGAGCCGATTGATACCACCATTTGAGTCCCTTATGATGTTCATTTGGTTCAATCCATCATCATCTTCTCCTAGGTCATCAGAGGAGGCATCTGAAGCACTAGAATCTGTCTTTCCCCTTCCCCGACTTGATTTTCCCCTTGACTCTCTTGGGGAGTCAGATGTTTTCCCAAGGCACCCATTGGAGAGCAAACAGCCCTTAAAATGTGAACAAGAACAACCCTTAGAAGGTGAGCAGCCCATCAAATGTAAAACCAGCTTGGTACGAGCAAAGAGGCACAAACAACAAGAACACTCAGAAGTCTCCACTCAAACTATAAACCATGCAAGCACATGGACCGATAGCACCAACTTGAGGATGCTCAGCATATCCAGAATAGGACGAACTTCAAGAGTAACCGCCACTATAAATGACACCTTTCTCTTTGCAGATCAGAAGGCTCTTTCTCAATCCAACAACCAAAAGAGTGCTACTTGCAAGGAACTCATCAAATGCTCACCTGAAACTTTTCATTTTAAAAAAAAAACAATTCAGCTGTAGCTCAGCATTAACTTACAACCGAACTATTGTGTAGACTAATTTTTTAATGTACTCCACAAACTTCTTGTGGAAGCAAAAGGTTTGAAGATAGACAAGTATAGTGCAATCATAACATGATGGTGATATGGAAAAAAGGACAAAAAAACCCATTCCTTGGCCCAATAGTGCTTCAGTAATAGGAACTCTCCTTTTCTGCGTAAAAGTGTGACATAAGGCAGTGCTGGGAACTCAGGTGGTACGACTTAAGAGTACCCAAGAATCTTTGCACATGCTGATGAAAATAGCATGATGGAATAACTGAATATAATTGTCCTCCAAACTGGATGGCAGCAAAACTACTCCCCCATAGAACATAATATCAAAATCTAACACAATGGATAGTTATTGAAGTCCTGAAAACAGGGAAAGTATTCTGAGATCAAAACATGCATTACCCTAAGGTTAGACCAATTAGATACCAACCAAGAAAATAATTTCCACTGGAACTTAAAATATGTCCAAGTTCTAGAAATAATATGGACGTCTAAACTACAACCAGAAGAAGATAACACACAAAAGGAGGAATACTATAGTCAGAAACTGCTCTAAAGCAATTGCATCTAGAAGGAGATGACTAGTGCTGTAGATGAAATGTTGTGGTGCTCTTTCTCTTGGTGTGTCCTACTAGGAGTCTGGGACAGGTGTTTGTGTTTGCAATTCTCTTTTCCTCTTTGAAATGAATGGGCAGAGCGTTTCTGCCATCCGTTTCAAAAAACTAAAACGAAATGTATATTGGAGAAGTTCAAGCAAAAACACAGAAGTTTTTTTGATAATGTTATCCCTACGCCAAGAACATGAAAAACTCTCTTATGTCAAAACTTTTTAAGAAGTTGAAAGAACAGAAATGTTTAAGGAACTTCAAAAGAAGGGAATGGTTAAAACTTGCATTTGAAAAGAAGAACACGTAAACAGAATCATTATATTTACAAACATTAAAATAGGGAATTGTACAACTTAATCATTTTGTTTTTTCTTTCCAAACAGCTACAGACTACATGTAATCAGGATAAAGAGAATTTTGACCCACAAATTTGGAAAGAGCAACATACATTCTTCCCAGCGACATTGATGGAAATTGTAACATGATCATTTTAATTTATGTTGCTAAGCATTTTTTTCAAGGCAATTTTCTTACTCCAATTCTCCTACAAACAAAACAATGCAATACATTTTAATGAAGAAAGGTACATATTTTACTCGGTCCCTGTGTGTAACTTAAACTTGTGAGTTACACAGCCAGAAAAGGTTAGCAGCAATCCTCCTATTGTGGGAGCAATCCAATGGCCAACAATTTATGGCTGTGGTGGCAAAGCCATAGAAGAGACCAACAGACACTTGCTGCAGATAATGGGGATCAATCGTATAAGAATAACCAAGCTTAATATAGTTTTATAACATCGCGTTAGGCAACTGATGATGCAAGTTAACCACACCTGATAATTGAACGCAATGAAATGCACTACGCTTCTCCCTACTAGGCTACTAGCTTAAAAGTACAAAATACTAAAAGTACCAACACACAGAAACTAAGCACGGCACGATAGGTAATTTTTTTGCGAAGCTCTCTAAAGTCTGCAATTTAGACATTTAATCTACTATTATTAAAACCTCAATCCTAGCAAAAAAAAAAAAGAAAGAAAAGAAAAGAATAATACTTAACAAGTTGAAAGGCAAAAACGAAAGTGGAATTTTTTGCGTTCCTAGGAGTTAACAACATCTTAATGTGATCATTTTGGGATGATCCTCAAAATGCCATCATAAACAAATGCTGCGTAAAAGAAAAGAAAACTGCAGTACAATACACAAGAAAGAGACGATCTTTTCTTCACCGCAACACTCACAAAACCTTCTTATAGTCCTACAAAAAATGGATACCATAGAAGCACCTTTCATTCTACAATTACAGGGGAGAAAAGAAATTTTGGAGAACAGAGTTCCCCTATGTGAAATCTTTGCATATATCATTGCAAGCAAGCCCAAGTGTGGAGCAAGCACTACCCAAAAAAACTAAAAAAAAACACTGAAAAGGCAAAGCAGACAGGTACCTCCTGGCATGTAGTAGTAAAGATAGAACATTCTACAGTCTACTCCAACAAAGTCAGCACCTCCAAGTACAAGAACCGCAGGAAAGAATAAGAAGAAGAAGAAATAGATGGAGAGAGAGAGAGAGAGAGAGAGAGAGAGAGAGAGAGAGAGAGAGAGAGAGAGAAGCCTTGGAACTTACAGCCGCGAAGATCGCCAAAAGAGGAGAATATCCTGCAGCCGCCGCAGGCCTCAGGGCCAAGAAAGAGAAGAGGGGGATTTGTGAGGTGGGTAGAGGAAGCAAGCAAGGCACACAGGAACAGAGCGCGAGAGGGGGAGAGAGACGGGGAGAAGGAGGTGGGTGGTGGTGGTGGTGGTGGTAGACTAGAGTAGGAGTGGAGCAAGGCTACAAAGAAAAGGTGGAAGGGAAGGAATCGGTGATGGGAATTAATGCAGGGAAAGAGGAGAGAATGGCTGTGGCAATCCCACGAAATCTCGTCTCGCGGATGCATACATGATAAATCACCACCTCCTCCTCTACTCCGCACCCGGATTCACCTTATCGTGAAAATCGTGATTATCAACTTTATCGGTGGAGTGTGTATCAAAAATTGATCGAAAAGTTAGTTAAATTTTTTAAAAAATAAAATTTTTAAAAATTTGAAATAAAAATATACGTTTTAATTATCGAGATAATTGGTGAAAATCAAGAAAAAATCGATGAAAATCGAGAGAAAAATTGGCTCTGAGAAACATTCAATTGGCCGGTCAAAATATCGCTATTATCGGTGAAAATCGGTCAAAAATCACAATTATCGATAAATTTCTGAATTTTTTCCTAAAAATTTGGGATTTCGAAACCATGTAATTTTTGACGATTTTTTAGTGATTTTTAGAGAAAATCGGTACTAAATTAGAAACGATTTTCTAGTTGATTTTAATAAGATAACCCTCGGCACCACGCACCTACACAAGCACGGAGGCACCCCACGCCACGCACCTACACTGACAAAGCCTTGGGTCTAGCGGAGCATGGACTTCGAAGGTGCTTAGGGAGATATTTAGCAAGAAAAAAGGGCTTATTATTTTCTAAGTTAGATAGATATGTTGCTTATTTTATAGTATTAATGTTTGAATAGATGTTGGTGTTTAACGGATGCTTATGCGTATAGCTATAGGTAATACCATCATCTAAGCACCTACAAAGAAGTGCTTGCTTTAGAGAAAATAACTCTTAGATAAGCGCTTCATGATGTTACTGCATTCTCTCTCTTTAAGCGCCGTTTTGTAAGCATTTTGCATTACGGGGTCATCATGTATTCCTTTTTATTTTTGTGCGTAAATATTTCGCCTGTGATATTGAGAGCTCAAAGAATTCAGGTTTATCCTAAAGAGCAATGCTATGCGTACCAAATTCAGGTGAAGCTTTTCTCTTATTCGAGAGCATCGCGAAATACTTTCGGTCTATCCAACCATCGAAGAATTAAGATACTTCTTCTTATCGTATTTTTAATCTTTGTTCTTGTTTGATACATTGCAACAACTAACCATCCTAATTGAATGGCAGCAGCAATCTACTGAGATTAAGAAGAAGAAAAACTTTACACTCCCACTTAGCAGCTACTCCTAGTCTTCAAAAGGATGACGTTTTGGATAACGACACGGTCTTCAAAACACAACTTTGACTGCTAATTTTTATTATAATATATTTATAAAACTCAATAAAATTATAATATTATGAAAGTACTTCTCGAGACAAGTCTACACATATAATTTTCATGTATCTAATTTTAATATTTAAAATATATTGATAGTTAAAGTTTTGAAAGTTTGATCATCACTATATCCGAAACGTCATCTTTTTGAAGACCGGAGGAAGTATCAATTAACTAGCTCATAATAAAGTTAAGCTAGGTAGTTAGAGCTATATTTTGTTTTGAAAACCTCTAAACACAACCCAAGCTGATAGAAATTGAAACACAAGTTTTTTATATAGTTTGGTCCATCTTATCCTTACACTCTGGACCACAATACATTATCCATCAACCAATTAGCAGCTGGAGCTTACTAACATAGCAATACCCTTCTTATTCTTAGGAAATGCCAATTGGCCAATTTGAGTTAAATGGCAAGAGAGCAAGGAAACAAACATGAAATCTCTCTAAAAAAAAGGGTAAACAAGCATAATAAAAGCCCAAGTCGACAGAAAGTACATTGCCATAACCTAATAACAGAGGAGTAAGGTAGCTGCCATTGCCATTCCTCAGGGTGAAATCTGACAAGAAATATCTTGTCGGCATCTTCTCTCTCCTAGTTGGTGAGCCGTTCACTCATTCTATAGTCCCACAACAGTAGGCCAAGTGGATTATGGAAACACAAAAGGCGTCCACGGCAGAGCTGGATACGCGTACACTGCGTGGCTAAGAGCATCTCCAGCAGAGCCTAAACCAAATTTCCTAAACCTTAAAATAGGTCAGTAAAAAACAGATCCAGCAGAGCCCCAACTCAAGCCCCTAAAATTAGGGGCCCCCTAAATTTGCCTCCTCAGCCCCAATTCCCAGGGGGGCCCTACTCAAGCCCCTAAAATTAGGAGGCCTCTAAATTTGCCTCATCAGCCCTAATTTCCAGGGACACGAGTACAACCCTTATTATTGAAGATAGGGAAATACATGAGAGGCTTCGAAAAATTTATCATGTTTTCAAAATCGAAAAATTTATCATGTTTTCAAAATTTTAAATTTAAATTTTAAATTTCATGTTTTTAAATTGTAAATGTTAATATGCTTATGTTTTATGTATTACAAATATTTGTGATTGAATTTTAGTGATGTCAAATGAAGATTATACATAGCGGATATGTCAAAATAGGAGAAAAAGAAAAATAGAAATTTGAGATTTAGGGGTCATTCTTTGGACTTGTGTTAAAGCAGGGGCCCCAAAAAATAGGGGGAGCCCCTAAATCCAAAATAGGGGCTCTGTTTTAGGGGCCCTTGCTGGAGATGCTAACACCACCTTCTTTTCTCTGTTTTCTTTTCCCCCTCAAAACAGCTATCAGGTCGCAACACCACTGGGACGGCCAAGTATTCCTTTCTCCTGACAGGGTCACATGCAGTTGCTATTATAACTGTAACTTAAGTAATTGTGTACCAGTCGTTGAATCGAAAAGTGACGGCTCAGATCGACTTTGATGCACTGCAGCAAAAAGCATTGTATCATACTGTAGCAAAACACTGTAGCAATCATTTTTAGACGATCTGAGCCATTTGGTTGCTCGATCGGATGGCTCACGCCTGTGCAGTCCCCACAGGGACTGCCAAGGATCCCTCTCCCTCCTTCATCCCCTTTCCTTCCTCTCACTTCTCCTAAAACTCAAAAAGGTTTATTTTTATCTCCTTCTAAGTTTCTGAGTAGAAAGTATTTTTTAAAACTATTTTTAAAAGTTTTCGAACCAATTTGAGTCGAAAGTTTTTTAGTCTTAATTTTTTTTATTGAATTTATCTAGAAGTTTCCAATAAATTTTTTTTGAATTAGTGGAGAAGGGGTGGGAAAGGGAAGACAAGGGAAAAGTGAAGGGAGGTGTCTATGTGGCAACAACTTAGTGCGTTCTCACCAAAGAATTGACGAGGGTAACCTAAAAATAGCAATTCCTGGCTGAATTGCTAATTTGAAGATGTCATCACCAAATATTTAGTGAGAATGTCATCTTGTTATGACATATGACGACACATTCTTCCTTCCACCATTTCTCTTTCGTGTCATCCCCCCCCCCCCCCCTATTTCCATCCCTTCAATCTCAAATTTGAAGAGAAGAAAGGGGTGGGAAAGAGGAAGAGAAAGAGAGGGCGGAGGGAGGGACGGCATGTGGCAACACCCGGATGTATTCTTACCTAAAATTTGATGAGGGTTTTCTCTAATTAGCAACACTGTGCTCAGTTAATGTATAATTTAATTGACAATATCCTTGATGACCAATCTAAATGTTTGCAAGGATTTTGACCAATCAATTAGATGCAGTTGTTCCATAGCAGGGCTGGGCATTTAATTGACTTATTCTTCCAGGAATTATAGTTGAGGATATCGGAATGTTAGCATCAGTTGGTCGATTGATTGCTGCTGGTACACCCTCCAGAAAGAATGGGATTTTTAGGATGCTGAATTAGTTGATCAATTATTTTTCTAAAGTAAGTGCTACCCTCCATCCACTTCAGTGGATGCCAATGTGATGACATCTCCCAGCCTCCCAGGAACTAACTAATAATGTGTTCAAACTAACTGCTTAATCAAACGATCAATGATGGAGAACTGAGATCAAACCATGCGATAAATTGGGCAGAGGAACTGAATCCATCTTGAGCTAAAGCAGGTACAGTTTTATCCCATTAATCCAAATTCTGAGGATCACAAAGATGCAAATTTGGATAAGATCATTCGAATTTGTTTTGCTCTCTTTACTGGGATCCATAAACTAACACCCTCAAGTTTGGTATGGATTTGGATCCAATTTTGTGCAGATATTTTTTTTTTTTTAAAAAAAATAACTGATGCAGTACTATCGCGAGATCTGGCAGCAATAGACCGGCCATGTAATCAGATCTAAAAAAAATCCAAAATAATTGAAAACCCACCCGACATATAATCCGTGGACTCGAATCTGTTCTTCAGCCGGATACAGTGGCACGCATTATCACCGGTCATCTCCAGCAAGGGCCTCTAAAATAGGATTCTTATTTTGGATTTAGGGACTCTCCCTATTTTTGATACTGTTTTGAGCATAAGTTCAAAGAATGCTAAATCTCAAATCTCCTATTTTACTTTTTCTCCTATTTTGACATATCCGATATGTATAATCTTTATTTGACACCACTAAAATTCAATCAAAAATATTTGTAATACATAAAACATAAGCATATTAACATTTACAATTTAAAAACATGAAATTTAAAATTTAAATTTAAAATTTTCAAAACATGATAAAATTTTTGAAGCCACTCATGTATTTCCCTATCTTCAATAATATGGGTTGTACTCGTGTCCCTGAGAATTGGGGCTGAGGAGGCAAATTTAGAGGCCTCCTAATTTTAGAGGCTTGAGTTGGGGCCCCCTGGGAATTGGGGCTGAGGAGGCAAATTTAGGGGCCCCCTAATTTTAGGGGCTTGAGTTGGGGCCCTGCTGGATCTGTTTTTTTTTATTACACTCCCTATTTTAAGGTTTAGAAGCTGGTTTAGGGGCTCTGCTGGAGATGCTCGGTAGATTTTGATTACTCAACTAAATACCAGGTTACACAGATTGGTGAATTGTGTGAAACTCTCTCTCTCTCTAATGATACGAGGGATAGCTAGCTCCTGGTAGTCTCCTCATTGCCTGTTTAAGCCCTGGCTCAAGTGGCGAGCCCATGCCAATCCGCCATGACGAACAGGAGGGAGAGAGAGAGAGAGAGAGAGAGAGAGAGAGAGAGAGAGAGAGAGAGAGAGAGAGAGAGAGAGAGAGGGGCAAGGCAAATTGTCCGCAAACGCCGCGAGAAAACAACTTATGGGATGCAGGCAGGCATGTAGCAGCTAGCAGCAAGCAATGCAATGCTCGCGTGGATTTTAAGTATGCATGCTCACTCATGTGATGTGAGGCTGTGAGCTGCCCTCTTTTTTGTGGATGAAGATGAACTGATCCAGCTGAACGTAGCTAGCTAGCCAGCCGCCATGTCATCCTACCATTTCCTTTTCTGTTTTCTTCTCCTTTATTCTCTTCTTTTGCAGCAGCACGCGTGGATTTTAATGGGAGCTGTCTGCCTCTTCATTCCGGCGATGTGACGATAATAGCGTCAAGATTTGGGTATAAAATACGTGGAATTAATTTGTAGCTTGACACTTCCTCCTCCCTGCACTGTCATGTTTTTGGTCCGTAGCACTCGGTCGCCGTCAGTGTTGAGTTCGAGCATATCTTTTCTGCTCATTCTCAAATCTATTTCTACACCAAGTTTGTTACCTACCATTATAAATATATATTTATAATTAAAATCAAGAGCTTTATTGTAAACATCTTTTCATAGTTTGACAATAGCGGAAAAAATCTAAAATAAATCATGCGATTCTGATACTATTAATCTTTGGTATATGCATCGATAAGTTGAAGTTTTGTTCGATAAGTTATGCAAAAGAGGATTTCTTGATGGTCAATGCATCGATAAGTTGAAGTTTTGTAAACATTGTGTCTTCAGCAGGATTCAAATTTTCGTTTTAGGTCAAATCCCGGCGTCGACCGAAATCCGATTTTTCGGCGAGATCATGTTATTTCGGACGAACTCCGGACGGAATTCAAAAACCAAAATTTAAATCCGATTTTTTTCGAACCGAAATTTCTGGGATTTCGTTCCAAATGCCGAAATTTCGTCCCAAATACCCAAGATTTCGGTAAAATTCAACTGAACGAAAAATGGTTCAAATGATGTCAAAAATTTTTGAAATTTTGGTCAGACCTGGAAAATGACTTGAGGAATCCAATCCGGTCAAATTTTGGATAAATTTCGGTCAAACAACCGAGATTTCGGTCTATTTCACCGAAATTTCGCTGAAATTATAGGGTACTGTAGCACTTTTATATTTTTTAGGGTTTTTTAATTTCGCCGGGATTATGGAACTCGGGGGGTCCGAAAAACGAAATTTCGCCGAAATTTCGCGAGATTTCGTCGAGAATTTGAACCCTGGTCTTCAGTAAGGAAGAAAGAGTGAAATTTAGCATTGTAACTCACTCTACAAAAGGTATATTGAATTATGTTCACTCTGATTTGTTTGGAAAATCCCGTGTCTTCGCTTGGAGGTGCTAGCAATATGTTAACTATCATTGATGATTACTCAAGAAGAATTTAGCCATATTTCATAAATCACAAATCGGATATGTTCAAGACATTCAATAATGGAAAATCATGATTGAGAACACAAACATGCAAGCATGTAAATAAGCTGCGTACCGACAATGGCTTAACGTTCTGTTTTGGAGAATTTAAAATTTTATGCAAATCAGAGGCTATTGTGAGACACTACACTATCATTAGTACTCTTCAACAAAATGATGTAGCCGCACGCATGAACATAACTATCATGGAGAAGGTACAATGCATGTTGTCGGTGTTTCGACCATCAGCAATACGATTTTTCGGTCTAGGGGGTTCGCGCGCTCCCTCTCCTCGAATGGCCTGACTCAAGGAGTCCAAGATGTATACTGATTCGGGCTGAACGTCCCTACTCCAGTTCACAAGATGAGTATATATTGTCCTTTCGGGGGGTTACAATGGCGACTTCCTTTGGGAGGAAGAAGAACTGAACGATCTACTGCTTTTCGCGTGTGTTGTTTTTCTTGCGTTTTTTCCTCCTCCCCTCCCCGGGGTCCTGCCTTTCCTTATATAGATGGGAGCGATAGGTTACATGGGAGTTTCGAAGGAAAAAAAGAAAGGGGTGTCCTATGTCTCGGAATCTGGTCTTCAGTCTTGTCGTCCGACCGGCCTTCGTCCACCCCCACACTGGGTCGGTAGTCTTGCAGTGGGGGGTTCTCGGCCGGGTTGGAGAAGTGACGCACTGCTCCGTACGTTTGTCAAGCGCCAGCATTAATGGTATTTGACCTCGGCGTGGCCTCGGGAGGGGGCGTTCCCCTCTGTTGTGTGTCAGGATGAGGGGACCGGAGCTTGACTTCTTAGGCGGCCTCCCTAACACCTTGGGAAGGGGCCACCTACCCTGGTGCGGACGTCTTGGGATGTCACGCTGGCAGGGCAGGTGTCCAAATGCTTCGATGGAGCCGCGGCACGCTCCGACCCAATGGGCCGGAGCAAGCTGGGCACCCCGACCCTCGGGGGGTTGGAGCGCGTCTGTATTTGTGCTTGGCCGGGGACAAGATCACTTCATGGCCCACGGGCCCTTGGTCAGAACTGGGCCTCAAAGGCAGTCCGTTCACTGTCCCGGGCTGCTGGGGATACCCATGGTACGTGTACTCGTTAGTAGCCCCCGAGTCCCCGAGCGTATTTTGCCAGAGGCGGTCGGGGGTTTGCCTGCTTTGCCGTTCGGTCGAATGTCGTCCGTCGGTCCATCCGGGTGCGCGCGAGCGCACCCGGTGGGTGTAGCCCCAGAGCGGGTCGGAGAGTCGGTCGGGGGGTGATCTTGCCGATGTAGGCCCGACCGAGTGCGCAAGGGCGCTCACTGGCTCGCCGCGGTGAAGACCCGGTGGGTGTAGCCCCTGAGCCCCCGAGCGGGTCGGAGAGCCGGTCGGGGGGGTGAACTTGTCGATGCAGGGCCGACCGAGTGCGTGCGGGCGTTCTCAGCTGGTCTTTTCGCCCGAGTGCGCGCGAGCGCACCCGGTGGGTGTAGCCCCCGAGCGGGTCGGAGAGCCGGTCGGGGGGTGAACTTGTCGATGTAGGCGCACAGAATCCCCTTAGCGAAGCTCCTGATGTCCTCGTGCTTACGTTGGGGACTGGACAGCCCTTATGGTCCTTGTCCCCTCATTTCCTACCGCCGCGTTGTGAATTTATTATGCAACGGCGGAGGCAGAAGGGCACGCCCCCTCGTTCGACGAGGTGGATGTTTGGATCGTGTCGTTCCATCTCCCTGTGCGTGTCTATATAATGGGGGGAACGGGAATAGTTTCCCCATTCGCTTTCCGTGTGCAATCCTTCGTTCCCGCCCCTTACTCCTCTCGCCACCTTCCTTCTTCAGAGCGGCAATGGCGAGCGGGAGCGATGATGCAGGTGGCGATCGCGGGGTCGGCAAGCGCTCGGCGCACTGCGATTTCTGGGGCCTCGCGCCGGCGACGGCTCCTCCTCCTCTGCCGCCGCAACGTGAGTTCTTAGTGCGTTTACCCCTGGGATGGACCGGGCCTTTCTTCCTACTGACGGTAGTTCGTTCCTCCTTTCTCTTTCGACGCCCCTAGCTCGGGCCTGGGCCCACGGCCCGGGGCGCCCACGCCGGCTGTGCCGGGGGCCGCAGGAGTCGCCGACCCGCCACAGATTGCCGCCGCCACGTCACCCTCCCGGAGGCGAGGCCCAGCGGCCGGGCTATCGGGCGGCTTGCCGAGGTTGGAGGCAGCCAAGGCCAAGCAGCGTGGCGGCCTCCGCCCAAGAGGCAGAGGCGACGTCCCTGCAGGCCCCGGCTCGAGGCGTCCAGGAGGAGCTGGTCATGGTGGGCAACAGGCTCGTCGCGATGCTCCGTCTAGCGTACGAGAGCATTGCCAGGAGCCTGGAGGCGCTAGGTGTGAGGTTGGGTGACCCCCTGGAGGCTACTGCGGCGCAGTACACCTTCCACCTTACGCGAGCGACGGAGGCGCTGGCGGGGCGGCTGCGTGTGGAGGATCCGGCGGCGGACGACTCCTCCAGCTCTGAGGGAGACGCCGTTCCGTAAGGAGCTCCAGGGCGGCCGCCGTCTTCAATTTTTATAACTGCTCTTCTCCCCTTTTTTGTGGTTGGCCCTGAACACTATTTTTGAAGTATTTGGTGGTGCAGCTGGGGGAGGCGGATCGCCCCCCTTGGGCTTTTTTTCTGCCCTTTTTACGTTGTGGCGAATGTCCGGCGGGCGATTGTTGCCTTCAAGCGGCGTTAGGGCCGTATAGATGTAGGTCGGACTATAGGTCGAGGCACAGGCCAGCGCGCGGGTTGACGCGTAGGGCTTTGGTTGCTGGGGGGAGCTCCTCCGACTGGTCTGGGCACTAGCTTTCTGCCGTAGCTAGGTGCCGCCTTGGTCGGTGCGGGCGCCCAGACGCCTTTCGCAAGGTTCTGGCGCCGTGCTTGTTTTACGTCGTAGCTGGTCATTGCCATAGTCAGTTCGAACGTCCAGATGCCTTTCGCAAGGTTTTGGTGTCCGAGTGCTCGTTTTACGTCGTAGCTGGACGTCACCTTGGTCGGTTCGAACACCCAGATGCCTTTCGCAAGGTTCTGGTGTCCGAGTGCTCGTTTTACGTTGTAGTTGGACGTCACCTTGGTCGGTTCGAATGCCCATATGCCTTTCGCAAGGTTCTGGTGTCCGAGTGATCATTTTACGTCGTAGCTGGACGTCACCTTAGTCGGTTCAAACACCCAGATGCCTTTCGCAAGGTTCTGGTGTCCGAGTGCTCGTTTTACGTCGTAGCTGGATGTCACCTTAGTCGGTGCGAACGCCCAGATGCCTTTCGCAAGGTTCTAGTGTCCGAGTGCTCGTTTTACGTCGTAGCTGGATGTCACCTTAGTTGGTGCGAATGCCCAGATGCCTTTCGCAAGGTTCTGTTGTCCGAGTGCTCGTTTTATGTCGTAGCTAGAGTAGGGCGTCCGTCCCACCTTCCGATACGGTAGGGTCGGTTTGCGGGAGGAGAGGTAGTTGTCTGTCCCACGAGTATGCCCCATCCACAGGTGTGGGACCTGGAGGGGGTGAGCGAACGCATGCTTGCCGGGTCGGCTTGAACACCGTGCTCGTGGAGCTAATAACGGGTGATCCGAGTGAGACCTGGAGATCCTTCCCGAGGGGGTTCTCCTAGCAGACGGTCCCAGCGCGCGTGTCTGGCCCTACTGAGGGCGTCTCATGAGAAACCTTTCTTTACTCAATCCCGTTTCGGACCCTGGGTCGTTTGCCGACCCGGAGCGCAGCCGACTGCCACCCATCGATGAGTTCCACGGGAGAGTGTGAAGTATGGTCTTGGACACGAGTTAAGGCAATTGGGTCGTCCGTCGACCCAACTTGAGGCCCACTGGGGGCTCGCCCTGTCCTCGCCCCTTGCTCAGTTTTCCGATGGGACGGCGCTAGATCCGGTCGGTGGATCGGGCTTTCGTGTCCCGTAGCGTTGAACTGGGCCTCAGGCGCGGGCCATTGGGCCTCTTGCCGCCTTGAGGCCCTAGTGGCCTGGTGGGCCTTTTAAAACCTGTTCAGGGTGGTTGGCCCGTTCCTTCTGGAGGATACCACGGGGCTGCAGGGTGCGCGGCTCGATGCGACGCCTTCGCCCAGTGCTGTCTTGTCGGAATTAAATGTGTAGTGGGAAATTGGAGGCGGTCGGGACTCACCGACGGCTCGGCAGTGGGTTGTCAGGCGACGAGGCGGGCTGCGGCGCACTCTGCTCGAGACGGTGTTCGCTGGGCTTATCGCCTGTCGAGCCTGCATGCGTTCGGCCCGCATCCGTTATCGCCTATAACCTTGGAGAGGCGGGCCTTCAGGGCAGGTACTCGTCCTTGCTTTTCTTGTCTTCCTGAGTGTTCCTGCCATAAAAGGAAGCGAGGGAGAAGAAGGGGAGCGGATTAGGCAAACTTTCGCCACCCTACCACTTAGCTTTCTGGAGATATCGTGGCCGGCGTGCTCCATTCAACCCAGTCGCATGCTTGGCTTGGAGAAGAAGGGCTTCCTTCTCGTGCGAGGCGATTCGCGGTGGAGGGTGCCGGCGGGGGCCGCCGTCCCCTTGCCGGGTGGTGACGAGATCGTGGCACACGCCTCTTTATTCCAGCGTGGCTTCGGGCTTCCTCTCCATCCGTTCGTCCGCGGGCTGCTGCACTTCTACGGGGCGGAGGTGCACCACCTCAACCCCAATGGCGTGCTTCACATTGCGGTCTTCATCATGTTATGTGAGGCCTTCCTGGGGATCGACCCCCATTGGGGGCTCTGGAGGCACTTCTTCCAGGTGCGGCTGTAGAAGGACAAACCGACTGACGCCACCGCTCTCGTTGGCGGCGTTGCCTTTCAGCTGCGCGGCGGCCGCAAGGCGGACTATATCGACGTGAAGCTACCGTCATCGAACTGGGGGTGGCATCCCGAGTGGTTCTACATCTAGAACCCAGGCGGGAGCGCCCCAGTCTTCACCGGCAGGCTTCCCGAGGCGGGTCCCCAATGGAGCTGGGGTCCCGATGGGAAGGACAAGAAGAAGGTGGCGATGGTCGTCGAGCGGATCAAGGCCCTAAAGATGTGGGGCTTGACCGGTGACATCGTTGTGCACGCATTCATGGGGATGCGCGTCCAACCCCTCATGGATCGGGTGCGCCCCATGTTTCGATACGACAGGGCGTCCGATCCCATGAGGGTATTGGCGGCGGAGCTTCCGGCGTCGGAGCTCACGGCTCGGGTCTCCGCCGTCATTGGTGCGGGCTCTACCGAGGCGGCGGGCGGTGTCCCCGCCCCGTTCTCGGCGTTCAACCCGCCCATTCTAGTGAGCCGGGCAGCCTCTTCCTCTCCTCACCCCTTTTCCTCAGCTCTTCGGTACTTGTCTGAGTGTGTTCTTGCAGGGGCTCGGCGGGATGACCTCCCGGGCCTTATTGCCGGGAGAGAAGGAGTTGAGGGTTGCGGTCCGCACCGTCTCCGAGCGACAGGACTCCGCCCGTCGGGAGCGGAGGGAGGCGAAGAAGAAGAAGAACATGGCGGAGAAGAAGCAAGAGCGCGCGGCTAGATCTGCGCACGGCGGGGAGGTCTCCGACACAACCTCCATCGAATGGAGCAGTCTGGAGTCGACCTCGAGCAAGGGCAGCAAGGACAGTGGGGTGATCCGGGCCTCCCGCTCGGGCCCGTGCTACCGTTGGGCGGCGGTCAGAGCGGGAGCGCGGGCCGGGGCGTCGACACTATCGCACCCCAGGAGGAGAATCCGCCAGCAGGGGTGACCCTGAGGAGGCGGAGGGCCGACACGCCCCCACAGGAGGGCCGTCGAAGAGGGCACGACGGCTGCGCCTCCGCACGTCGCAGTAGGTGTTCCTTTCACCTCTGAATTATTCTCCATTCGAGTTGTTCCATGCAGCCCCTGGCTGACTGTCGCGTGCAGGGGCTACACGAGGGCGTCGGCGAGCCCAACCGCGGCTACGAGGGGTCTGGTGCCCCTGCCGCCGCCGGCAGGGGCCGTGCTGACGGAGGTCGACAACGAGGGCCTCACGGGGTTAACGCCGACTGGAGGGCCAGCTAGCGCTGAGGAGCCGCTTGCACTTTCCGTGCCGGCTGCAGGGACAATGGGGGAGGCGGAGCTGCGGAGTGACTCGGTGCATGGGGACTCCTCGGCGTCTCCCATTGGACCGACGGCTCGTCCGGAGGTTGGGGGAGGCGAGGAAATGTTTCCGCCACCACCGTCGGGGGAACCGCCGGCCGAGCTGTCGGTCCACCTGGGGGCCGGGGGCGACGAAGAAGAGCTTCCGCTGCCACCGCCGGGGGGGCCGCCAGCCGGCACGAGTCGGCTGCCGGAGGGGACCCAAGAACCGGCAGTGGTCACCTCAAACCCCCAGAGGGGTCTTCGGGAATGCAGATCGCCAGGGCGACACAGTCGGAACCTACTCTGGTTTCACTGCCCGTGCTTACCTGGTCGAGCAGTGACCCACCCGAAAGGCCATTGCTCGTGCTGGACGATGCGGCTGAGCACGGGGAGTGGGAGGCCCTCAAAGAGGGCGAACGGCGAGTCGAGGCCGAGATTGACCAGATCCTCAAGGGTCTGACCCTTGCGCTTGAGTCCTCCAGCACAGTGCTGGGCTTCGTCATCGGGGGAATTCACATTGCCAGGATGTTAAGGTCGACAACCCTGTCTTCGTAATTTTTTGGGCGGGCTCGCGGTCGGCTGACCGGGTGGTAGCTCCTCAGAGTCTGCAGGCCCGATCGATGGACAACACGCTCCTCCGGTATCTGCATGGCCGGGGGAGGGTGGCGGAAGAAGATTGTGAGAGCCTCGGGGCGCTGTTGCGCGACGCGCGGGCGGCCCTGGGGGCCAAGCTGGAGAAGACGGCTCACGCCCAGCAGGGGTTGGATCGGGTCACGGAGCTTC
Organism: Rhipidocladum racemiflorum; assembly: GCA_036346355.1. Classification (NCBI taxonomy): domain Eukaryota; kingdom Viridiplantae; phylum Streptophyta; class Magnoliopsida; order Poales; family Poaceae; genus Rhipidocladum; species Rhipidocladum racemiflorum. The sequence continues at coordinate 47,056,225 of CM070572.1, read as the reverse complement.
TGCGGGAAGCGTGGCTGACGAACCAGGCCCTAGGGAAGGAGGCGTCCGAGGCCAAGTCGTCCCTGGAGGAAACCAACCATGCCAAGGCTTCCGCCATCAGCGCGGAGGAGTCAGCTCGGTCGGAGGCGACCCGCCTTCGGGACGAGCGTGACTCAGCCCGAGGGGAGGCCGACCGACTGCGCGCCGAGCGGAACGCTGTTTGGGAGGAGCTAGCCAAGGCCTAGGAGAACCTTCGTGTGATGGAAGCTTCCACAGGCGGTGAGTTGCCCACACCTTTACTTGATCTCATGATCACGGTTGGGAAGTGATAGTTTCCTGACATGGTCTTGAACTTGCAGAGCTGCAGAAGAACCTCTGCGACGTTGTGGAGGCACGGAAGTCAGGAGCGCGTCGAGGTGGCCACGGCGCGAGATGTGGCTTTGATGACCCAGCAGCTGGCGGAAGGGGCGCGGTCCGAGCTGGCCATGGAGCTGGCGACCCTTCGGGAGGTTTGCCAGGCTGTCTGTGACCAGGTGCGTGGACTCACAGCTGGTCCGAGCTCCCTTATCACCGCGCTAGCTGGCGTGCCGGAGCACGTTGAGGCTGCAGTGAGTGAGGCGGCGATGCTTGGTGCTTCTTCGGTGCTGGTTAACGTCGTCTCCCACTATGACAGCCTCGACCTCAGGACCGTCAGTAGTGGGATCGCCGGGAACCGGACCGACGAGGAGATCGACGAATTTGAGTCCCGGGTCAAGCCATACGCCCAGGTGATCGTCGGGAGGATTTCACCGCGTAGCGTCCTCCACGGAAGGTCGGAGGAGAATTAGTTTTCTGTTTTCTCAGTGCGACTAACTTATGTAATAAACTTTTAGGAGGTTGCAAGCTGTTTTGGCCGGTTGGGCCAATCTAAGTGCAATTTTTGTTTGTTTTTGCGTTTTTTCGATGTGATGAACACCTGACGACCGTAGCCATAGGAACCGCGGGGGTTACCTAGGCGTGGGTTGCCGTGTTTATCACCCTCGGGGGAAACGTAAACAGAGCTTTAGACTTAGACCGCTCACCTCGCGGGAAAGGAATGTTTCCGACTAGCAGACGGTCGCGCCGCTCGAGCACTTCCTTCTTCCGCGAAGCGCTACTTTGCAACCGTAGCCACCGGGGCGTAGGCCATAGCACTTCGGTTGAAAGGGCTACCGCGAGGGGGAACCAAATGGCTGGTCGGATCACCGATCTGGGCGAGCGTGTGAGCAAAGCGCTTACTCGTGTTTATATGGTGAAGGGGTGTTTTCGACCGACAACGAGTGGTTATATTCGGGTACTGCCTTCTTCCGCAGAGCGCTACTTCGCAACCGTAGCCACTGGGGTGTAGGGCGTAGCACCTGGGTTGAGAGGGTCGCCGCGAAGTAGGACCGAACGGTCGATCAGGTCACCGACCCGTGTAGACATAAGTAGCCCCCGAGTGGTGCGTGGTGACTGGGTTGTAGTCGCCACGTACCGCTTTAAACTCGGAGGCGGGGTAGCGGAGCGTAACGGATCGAAGGAAGTTAAGGGATAGGATCGCCTTATCTTTTTGGACGGCGGCGCCACGGTTGGAATCGGTGTAGGGTCACTTCGATTTCTGGTCCCTACGGTTACTCGATCCCCTTTGTCTTGCGCACTCCGGGGTACAAAGGGAGACGCGGTGGGCGAGTGTAACGTAGCTGCTTTCCGCACTCCTCCTTCGCCATGGTGGATCGTCCCACCGACTCGCAGCTGCCCACGCCCGAAGAGAAGGCGTGGAGGCAGGTCGAGTGGGCTACCGCGAGCTTGCGAACTGTCAGCCCCCGAGCAATGCATGGACGAGAAAAAACTTTCTAAGGGTAAAACTTCCTTAGCTTTTCTATATTCCATGCATTGGGGAATAGATTACCTTCAGCATCCTTGAGGCGAAAGGTGCTGGGTCGGAGGACCTCCGCGATGGTGAAGGGGCCTTCCCAGGGTGGAGAGAGCTTGTGTCTGTCTTTATTGGACTGGACTTGGCACAGAACTAGATCACCAACACTGAGCGGCCGGCCGCGGACTTGACGACTATGGTATCGCCGCAGGGCTTGCTAGTACTTGGCCGATCACAAAACGGCGACATCGTGTGCCTCGTCGAGCTGGTCGATGACGTCTTGCTGCGCTTCAAGCCCTCGTGTCTCGTCGTGGGCTTGAAGTCTCGGGGCACCGTACTCCAGGTCGGTCGGGAGAACAGCCTCTGCTCTAAACACCATGAAGAACGGTGTGAACCCGATCGGGTTGGCGTGGTTCGCAGGCGCCAGAGAACAGAGGGCAACTCGGTCGCCCATCGCCCTGCGAACTTCTTCAGTCGACTGAAGATCCGCGGCTTGAGTCCTTGGAGGATCATGCCGTTGGCCCGCTCGGCCTGGCCGTTGGCGCGGGGATGCGCCACTATTGCCTAGTCGACGCGGATGTTGAAGTCGTCGTAGAACTTGAGGAACTCCTTCCCTGTGAACAGTGTCCCGTTGTCGGTGATGATGGAGTTCGGGACTCCGAACCGGTAGACGATGTCGCGGAAGAAGTTCGCCGCCTGCGCTGAAGTGACGGTCGCGAGCGGCTTCGCCTCTATCCACTTGGTGAATTTATCCACCGTGACGAGCAGATGACTGAAGCCCCCGGGCGCCTTTCTAAAGGGCCTGACCAGGTCGAGTCTCCAGACCGCGAACGGCCACATGATAGGGATCGTCTGTAAGGCTTGCGCCAGAAGATGATTCTGCCGGGCGAAGAATTGACATCCTTCACAGGCGCGGATGATCTGCACGGCATCGGCCACTGCAGTCGGCCAATAGAAACCTTGTCGGAAGGCTTTCCCTACCAAGGATCGGGGCGCGGCATGGTGTCCGCAAATCCCGCCGTGGATGTCGAGCAGCAGCTGCCTCCCTTGGTCGGCCGGGACGCACCTTTGGAGGATCCCGAAAGGGCTCCTCTTGTACAAGTCCTTCTCGACTAGGACAAAGAATTTGGACCGCCGGGCGAGGCGTTGGGCCTCGGTCGGGTCGGCGGGGAGTGATCCATTGGTCAGTCGGTCGACGAAGGGCTGCCTCCAGTCGGAATCAGTTGTGAGCACATTTCGGTCCGGCCCAGTCGGGTCCGCCTCCGACCGATCAGCGGTCGGGGCGGTCACTTTTAGGGGGTCGGATGTGATCTCAACCGTCGAGTCCAACCGGATGGATGGCTTGTGCAGATCGGAGACAAAGATCCTGGGAGGAACCGGGCCTTTGCTGGAGGCAAGATTGGCGAGGGAATCGGCCTCACCATTGTAGCGTCTGTAGCTGTGGTGAAGCTTGAAATCCTTGAATCTTTCCTCGAGCTTGCGTACCTCGCGAGGCTCCGTGGCCTTCATTACTTGGTCAACAACAAGCTTGGAGTCGCCATGCACGTAAAGTCACCGGGTGCCTAGGTCGGCAATGATCCAGAGACCGTTGACGTCGGCCTCGTATTCGGCGATGTTGTTAGTCGCATCGAAGAGTAGTCGGATGGCATACTAAAGCTTGTTGCCGAGCGGGGAGACGATGACGATTCCAACCCCTGCTCCATTGTTGGTGTAGGATCTGTCGAAGTACATTGTCCAGTACTCGGGGTCTTCGATCATTGGCGGAGCTTGGGCTTCGGTCCACTCGGTGACGAAGTCGGCCAGAACCTGCGACTTGATCGCCGTCCTGGGGACGTATGAAATATCGAGGCCATTGAGCTCAAGCGCCCACTTGGCTATCCTCCCCATGGCGTCGCGGTTGTGGACGATCTCTCCGAGTGGTGACGAAGTCACCACGGAAACTGGGTGCCGGTCGAAGTAGTGGACCAGCTTCCTCTTCGTGATGAGCACTGCGTACAGCAGCTTTTGTATCTGCGGATATCGGATCTTTGTCTCGTAGAGTACTTCGCTGACGAAGTAGACCGACCTCTGTACCTTGAATATGCAGCCTTCCTCTGCTCGCTTTACAACGAGTGCCACACTTACGACCTGGGTTGTGGCGGCGATATAGAGGAGTAGAGGTTCTTCTGGTGTCGGGGTGCCAGTACCGGGGGCGAAGTTAGGAACGCCTTCAGTCGGCTGAGGGCTTCCTGTGCTTCTTGCGTCCAGTTGAAGTGGTCGGATTTCTTCAGCAGCTTGTAGAGCAGCATTCCGCGCTCACCGAGCCGAGACATGAAGCGGCTTAGAGCCACAAGACACCCTGTTAGCCTCTGGACTCCCTTCAGGTTGTTGATCGGCCCCATCTTCACGATAGCAGATATCTTCTCCCGATTGGCTTCGATGCCGCGCTCGGAGACGATAAAGCCGAGCAGCTTCCCTTTCAGGACCCCGAAAACACATTTTTCAGGGTTAAGCTTTATGCGGAACCGCTGAAGGTTAGCAAAAGTCTCTTCTAGGTCGATGACGAGGTCGTCAGCCTTCCTAGTCTTGATGACGATGTCGTCAACGTATGCTTCGATGTTAGGGCCTATTTGGTTGAAAAACACGTCTGCATACACCGTTGGTAGGTAGCACCCGCGTTTTTCAGACCGAACGGCATCGTTACGTAACAATACGAGCCATACGGGGTGATGAAGGAGGTCGCGAGCTGGTCGGACTCCTTCATCACGATTTGGTGGTAGCCTGAGTAGGCATCCAGAAAAGAGAGGGACTCGCACCCTGCGGTGGAGTCGACAACCTGGTCAATACGAGGCAACGGGAACGGGTCCTTCGGGCAGGCCTTATTGAGGCTCGTGTAGTCAACGCACATTCTCCATTGCTCGGTTTTCTTTTTTACAAGGACGAGGCTGGCGAGCCACTCGGGGTGGCGCACCTCCCTTACAAATCCGGCGACCAAGAGTTTGGCGATCTCTTCTCCAATGGCATTGCGCTTTTCTTCGTCCAAATAGCGCAGGCGTTGGGCGACCGGTCTGGAGCCAAGTCGGATGTTCAAGGAGTGCTCGGTGACTTCCCTTGGGATTCCTGGCATGTCCGTGGGTCTCCACGCGAAGACGTCTCGGTTTGCTCGGAGGAAGTCGACGAGCACGCTTTCCTATTTGGAGGGGAGCGTGGCTCCGACCCGCACCGTCTTGGTGGGATCCTCGAGATCGACCGCGACCTCCTTCGTGTCCTCCGCGGACTTGAAGGAGCTTGGCCCCGACTTGTTGGAGTCGGGGGCGGATCCAGGGACCTTTCCTTGGAGGTCGGCGAGCTCGGCGGACGCGATGACCGCCGATGCCAACTCGCAACTGCTCTGCTTGCAGTTGTAGGTGAGCTAAAAAGACGAGGCCACGGTGATGACCCCTCGTGGTCCCAGCATTTTCAGCTTGAGGTAGGTGTAGTTGGGGATCGCCATGAACTTGGCGTAGCACGGCCTCCCCAAGATAGCGTGGTAGGAGCCGGGAAAGTCCACAACCTCAAAGGTGAGGTTTTCGGTGCGGAAATTGTCCGGGCTCCCGAAGGTGACGGGCAGGTCGACCTGCCCGAGCGGATGGGCCTGTTGGCCAGGGACGACGCTGTGGAAAGGCGCCTTGCTCGATCGAAGACTAGAGCGAGGGACCCCCAGGGCGTGAGGGTCTCAACATACATGATGTTGAGGCCGCTGCCACCGTCCATGAGCACCTTGGTCAGGCGCTTCGTCCCTACGATGGGATCGACGACGAGCGGGTAGCACCTTGGATGCGGGACATGGTCGGGGTGGTCGGTCCGATCGAAGGTGATCGGAAACTCCGACCACCGTAGGTAGCTGGGCACGGCGGGAGTTACCGTGTGGACTTCGCGATAGACGAGCTTCAGCCGATGCTTGTCGGCGTAGCACGCGGCTCCGCCGAAGATCATGAGGCAGCCATTGAGTTATGGGAACTCGTCGTCCGCCTCCTCCCCTTTGGCCCCAGCATCTGGTGCCAGGTCACGCTTCTTCCCCTTGCTCCGCGACGTCGTGGGGTTTTCGGAGAGGAAGCGCTTCAGGACTTTGCAGTCCCGGTACTTGTGCTTGACGGGATAGGCGTGGTTCGGGCACGGACTATTGTGAAATCATGTGCTGAAAAATTGGCTTAGAATTGAATTTGCAAATATGTTTGTTCATGTGTTTTGTCAATTTGACAAGAAGCAGTAAGTTTCGCTTTTGCGCCGGACCAAGATCTCAAGAAACAGTAAGTTTCCCATCTATGACGGACAAACTTTGTTGGTCTGTCGTGGACATGCTTTTGAACTCATTGAGCCAAACTCAATTTTCGTCAAAAACCAGTGAGTTGTGCATGTACGACGGACAAAGTTTTTGGGTCTGTCGTGAACATGTTTTTGAGCTCATGAGTCGAACTCAATCCTCCAAGAAACCAGTAAGTTTGGCATGTACGGCGGACAAACTTCTTTGGTCAGTCGTGAATGGCTTTTTGAGGTTTGATTTCGCATGTACGACGGACCGATTTTGTTTGTCCGTCGTGAATGTGTTTTCGACAGAATGATTTCTTATTGGAACCGAAACTTTCACTTGTACAACGGACCGATTTTGTCTGTCCGTTGTGAATGGTTTTTTTTTGAGTGATTTTTCATGTGTACGCCGGACCATATTTCCTTGTCCGTCGTGAATGCGTTTTTGCTGAATTAGGGTTTTGAGCAGAATTGAAATAATTTGAATTTGAGATTATGAAATTTGTGATGATTTCATGATGCTTCTTTTGAAGTGGACTTTATGCAATGCTCATGTGAGTAGTTGCATGGATTGACATTGAGTCAAGTCGTGGACTTGTGCTCGGATTTGTTTTGTGGTTTGTTCATGTGCAGGTATTGCTCGAAGACGAATGTGGTCGATGACGGGATCGGAACTAGGTTCATGGAGGAACTGAGGTTCGGGACTAGGTTAAGGAGGAACTGAGGTCTTGGTGGTCAAGGATGTCATGCGGGACGTTCGGGCTAAGAGAATGGTGCACATGAAGAATGGTTAGTCACGTGAGAATGGCAGGAGGTCATTCGCGTGCAAAGTGTTAGTCACGTGAGTATGGCAGGTGGCCATACGCGTGCAAAGTGTTAGTCACGTGAGTATGGTAGGGTTGCAATACGCGTGCAAGAGTTGTACTCGGCCAGGTTGGGCCAAGTAGAGTTGTGTTGGATACGGATTCCTTCTAGGGAATAGGAATCGTATTCAGAACTCCTTGTGGGTTGGTGCTTTAAATAGGTGGGGGGTCTCCTGTTGAAAGGCACGAAGTAGAGCTGAGCGCATCAAGCTTTGAGCTTGGTTTTAGGGTTTGTACTCTTTTGATGAGAGTATTTTAGACAAGAAATAAAGATCAATTCTTCCAAGATTTTTGTGTGCTACAGTAACCACGTCGCTACAGTGTTTTCTGTTTTGGTTCTTGTTTGCATGTTTGTTCTAATTCTAGATTGGTTTTTGATCGTTGAGTTTCATCTTGATTTGATCCATCAAAAACCGTTCTAGGGTATTGATTTAGAGTTTCTCAAAGTCTAGTTGATAAATCTTTTGAAGATCTTGTTTAATCTTGAAGTTTTGATTAGATTGATTCTCGTCAAGTTCTGAAACAGCAAGCTTGCGAAGCTCATAACTTTTGATCCGTAAGTCCGATCGAGCTGATTCTTTTTGGGTTCAATTCGTATTGGAATCTAGTTTCTTGTGTTAAAATTTCAGATCAATCTAACGGTTGGATCTCCGGGAATTCTTGTTTTACCAAACCTCTGTCATTCGGTTTTTGTCGAAAACGAGGAAATTATTTGGTTCTGTTTTGGGGTTAACTTTTAGTAGATCAAGAATTTGGTTTTAGCTTCCGCACAATCATTCACCCCCCCTCTGATTGCTATATTCGTATACTTCGATCCTACAAGTGGTATCAGAGCAAGGTTTCTCTAATCTATCTTAACCGGTGATTAGATCAATGGATCGTTATTCGACAAAACCATGTGTGTTCGATGGTGTTGATTTTCAGTTTTGGAAGGCCAAGATGGAGGCGTTCATCCAAGCACAGGGCTTCACAATTTGGGAGAAGGTTTACAAGCCATATGAAGTCCCTGCAAACGACAACGTCAACGACACCAATCGCACACATGTTGAAGCAAATAGCAAGGCGCGCAACTTGATCATCCAAGGCTTGGGACGCAGCGACTTTGATCGTGTGGTTCATCTTCGATCCAAGATATGAGGTATGGAAATCTCTTTGTGATTACCATGAGGGATCTAACACTGTCAAAGAGGTTCGCCAAGATATTTACAAAAAAGAATACATGCGTTTTGAGATGAAACCTAGTGAATCTGTAGATGACTTCTTTGCACGTTTCAATAAAATTCTTAGCAATCTACGTCTTTGTTGGAGTTAGCTACACTGATGCTGAAAATGCTCGACAATTGCTTAGTGCTTTGGACATGTCAGTGTGGGAGATGAAAGTAACATCTATACAAGAATCTATTACCATGAGCACACTCACATTAGATGTTCTTTACTCTAAGTTGAAAACTCATGAGTTGGATGTTCTTGCCAGGAAGGGTAACATTAAATCAATTGCTTTGATCTCTAACCCTAACATGTCAAATGCAAATTCTTCTTCTAGCTTTGCCTTGTCTTCCATGTCTTCTTTAACAGATGAGCAACTTGAAGAGTTTCCTGAAAAAGATCTGGCACTACTCTCTTCTCGCTTTAACAAAGCTTTGCAGAATGTGAGAATGAGAAAGAGAGGTGGTCCTCCAAGATGCTATGAGTGTGGTGACCTCAACCATATTCGCACAAATTGTCCTAAGCTTGCAGGAAAAACATCAAAGGAGGAGAAGGACAACGGCGAAGGAATGAGAAGAAAAGGTTCTCGTCAAATGATAGGAAGAAGAAGAGCTTCATCAACCGCAAAGGTGGTTCACCGAGTTCTTTCCGCTCTTGAAGAAGTCAATTTGAGCGATGTGGACTCGGAGAGCGTGAAGATGATGCAACTCCAATCAAGCATGATTTGATAGGATTATGTCTCATGGCAAGCGACAAGGATAGCTTCACCGAGGGCGACCACGACAAATGATCGCAATGAGGTAGATCCCTCTTATGATGAATTAGCTATTGCTGTTGCTCGTCTTGGAAAATTGCTTGACAAACGTGATAAGAAAATTAAGAAACATGATTTCATTATTGAATCATTGAATGCTGAAATTGCTAGACTTAAGACTTTGATTCCTAGTGATGATACTTGCAAATCATGTGACTTAATTTACAATGAGCTCACCTTGCTTAGGAAAGAACATGCTCTTTTGTTGCATCTAAATGAGAAAAATGAGAAACATGTTGTACATGCTAGCTGTTCCAATCGATGATTTGCATAGTTCAACTTCTTGTTCTAAATGCTCAACTCTTGAATTAAAATTGAAAGATGCAAATGCTAGGGTTTCTCAATTAATCGATAATTTACTTTCACATGAAATTCTCTCATGCTCAACTTGTCGCAAGCAAAAAGGAAAGTAGATGTTCCCTGCAATAATTGTTTAACTCTTGCTAAGAAAGTTGATTACTTGCAAAATTCTTTGGAACGTTTCACTAATGGCAAGAAGAAGTTGAACATGATTTTGGATCAATCTAAGGTTAGCACCAACAAGAGAGGTTTAGGTTTTGATCCTTATGCCACATATGAAACTAAACCTCGCACTGTTGTTCAGGCTCCTTGCAAAATTGAGTTATCTAATGAGCCTAAGAAAATTGCTTTTCAATCTCTTTGGTTTTATCTTCTACTATGATGAATGCAAAATGTGCTTTTACTGTTAAAGCTAAACATCATGTCAAGTACACTTGCACTCATTGTGGTAGAGATGGACACTTAGTAAATTTTTGCTTTAGACTAGCCAAACAGCAAAAGAAGGAAAGAACTGAGGCTAGGTCAAATTTCAGCAAAGCACATTTTTATGCGCCTAGAGTGATGAAAACACCTTCTGTTCTTACAAACATGGGAAAAGGCAAATCTGATTTTGTGCATAAAAATTATCGTGTTGTACCCATCTTGTTGTGCGTCGTGTGTCTCAAGATCTTGGATTCCCAAAAATCTCATTCCTAACCCCAAGATCGAGGCCTCGACATGTTTTGCTATGTAGGCTTCTCGCGCAAGGAAGGAGAACATATGGCTAGTGGATTAGGATGCTCACGCCACATGTCCGTAATAAGAATTGGTTCTCCTCCTCACTCGTGCATCTCGTCTTTGAAAGTGTTACTTTTGGAGATGCTTCTTCCTCTTCTGTTGTGGCAAAAGGTACAATAAAGGTAAGTGACAAGTTTATGTTCAAAGATGTGGCTCTTGTTGAAAATTTGAAATATAACTTGCTTTCTATCTCACAAATGCTTGATGAAGATCTTGAGATAAGCTTTAAGAAAAATGAATGCAAAGTGCTAGATGCTTCAGGTGATCTTGTGTTCAAAATTTCTCGTTTTAGAAGAGTCTTTAAAGCTGATTTTGATGCATCACCTTCTTCTAAGCATAGGTGTCTAATTGCCAATGTTTCTAAAGATTTATTCTTTTGGCATCGTAGACTTGGTCATGTTGGTTTTGATCATCTTACTCGTGTAAGTGGTTTTAGATCTTATACGTGGCTGCCTAAGCTTAAGGGTGATAGCAATCTAGTATGTTCTTCTTGTAGACATGGTAAGATGATTGCAGGTTCACATCCACCTCTTACCATGATGATGACAAACGCTCAGGACAGCTTCTACATCTTGATACTGATTGGACCATCTCGAGTTCAATCCTTTGGAGGCAAGCGGTATGTGCTTGTGATTGTTGATGATTTTTCTAGATACTCTTGGGTGTATTTTATGGCATCTAAGGATGAGGCTTTTAGTCATTTTAGAAGTCTTGTTCTTAGGCTTTCATTGACCATCCAGGAGCTCTCAAAGCTATTAGAAGTGATAATGGAACTGAATTCAAAAATGCTTCCTTTGATCTCTTTTGTGCTGAAAAGGAATTGATCATCAATTTTCATCTCCTAGAGTGCCTCAACAAAATGGTGTAGTCGAAAGAAAAACAGAGCGTTAGTTGAGATGGCTAGAACCATGTTAGATGAACATCTCTCTCCTAGAAATTTTTGGCTGAAGCTATTTCAAGCTGCTTGTTATGTTTCAAACCGTGTGTTTTGAGATCAAACTTGGGTAAGACTCCATATGAGCTTCGGTTTGGACATAGACCTTCTGTTTCTCACTTTCGAGTTTTTGGATGCAAATGTTTTGTCTTGAAATCTGGAAATCTTGATAAATTTGAAGCTAGATCAACTGATGGCATTTTTCTTGGATATCCTGCTCATACTCGTGGCTATCGTGGTGCTTGTTTTGGAGACTAACAAAATTGTGGAAACTTGTGAAGTTACTTTTGATGAGGCTAGTCCAGGCACTAGTCCAAGTGATGCAGTGCAGCGCATACATTCAGGGGGAGAAAATCTTTGAAGATGATGATGATGTTGAAGATGAGGTCTTGACTCTTCCTAATGCACAACAAGATGTAGCACCTTTGGCACCTACTACTACATCACCTACAGCTAACCATCCTCAAGCTACAACATCATCTGTACATGCTGAAAATGAAGAAGGAGAAGGAGAAGTCTCAAAAGTCAATGCTCCCTTGCACATTTAAAAAATGCATCCATCTGAACAAATGATTGGAGACCTAAATGAGAGAGTCACTCGATCCAGGTTTATTCATTCTGACACTCATGCTCATTCTGTTTTAGTTGCTTCTTTTGAACCCAAAGATATATCTCATGCATTATCTAACGAATCTTGGATCAATGCCATGCATGAAGAATTAGAGAATTTTGAACGAAATAAAGTTTGGAAACTTGTCTCACCACCTCCTGATTTTAATGTTATTGGAACTAGATGGGTTTTCAAAAATAAACAAAGTGAGGATGGTGTTGTTGTTAGAAACAAGGCTAGATTGGTTGCTCAAGGTTACACTCAAATTGAAGGCTTAGATTTTGATGAAACCTTTGCTCCTGTTGCTAGAATTGAAGCCATTAGAATCCTTTTAGCTTTTGCTGCATCCAAAGGTTTCAAATTGTATCAAATGGATGTGAAAAGTGCTTTTCTTAATGGCTACATAAATGAGGAAGTTTTTGTCAAGCAACCACCTGGTTTTGAAAATCCAAAGTTTCCAAATCATGTGTTCAAACTATCAAAAGCTTTGTATGGTTTGAAACAAGCCCCTAGAGCATGGTATGATAGGCTAAAAACCTTTTTACTTGAAAAGGGTTTTTCAATGGGAAAGGTTGACAAAACTCTTTTTTTACTCAAGCAAGGCAATGATCAACTATTCGTTCAGATTTATGTTGATGATATTATCTTTGGTGGTTCCTCTCATGTTTTAGTGTCTGAGTTTTCAAAAACAATGAGGAAGGAGTTTGAGATGAGTATGATGGGTGAGTTGACATACTTTTTGGGATTTCAAATCAAACAAACAAAGGATGGTACCTTTGTACATCAAAGCAAATACACAAAAGACTTGTTGCATAGATTTGGGATGGAAAACAGCAAACCAATCATGACACCTATGGAAAGCAATTGCACACTTGATCCGGATGAAGATGGTGAGTGGTTGATCAAAAGGAATATAGAAGCATGATAGGTTCACTTTTGTACCTCAACGCATCAAGGCCGGATATACAATTCTTTGTATGCTTGTGTGCTCGTTTTCAAGCTTCCCACGTGCTTCACATCGACAAGCTGTCAAAAGGATTTTCAGGTATCTTCATGGAACTCAAGATTTTGGCATTTGGCTTTACTGCTTCCTCATGCATTAGTTTGAGATCTTTTACGATGCTGATTTTGGAGGATGTAGAATTGATAGGAAAAGCACTTCTGGTTCATGTCACTTCTTGGGAAATTCTCTCATTGCATGGTCATCTAGAAAGCAATCTTCTGTTGCACAATCAACTGCGAATCTGAATATGTGGTCGCTGCTAGTTGTTGTTCTCAAATTCTTTGGATAGTAGCTACACTTAAAGATTATGGGGTTATTTTGGATAGTGTTCCTCTTCTGTGTGATAACACTAGTGCAATTTGCATTGCTAAGAACCCTGTGCAACATTCAAGAACAAAACATATTGACATCAGATTTCACCTTCTTAGAGATCATGTTGAAAAAGGCAACATTGTGCTTCATCATGTGGATCTTGAACATCAATTGGCAGACATTTTCACAAAACCTTTGTCTTCTTCTCGTTTTGCTTTTATTCGGGAGAACTTGGAATTGTTCATCCAATGGGATTGTTTTGAGGAGTTTCTTTGCCAAGTTCTTTCACTTGATGAGCTCACTTTATCATATTTCTTTATATACTATATAATTGAGCTAATATATGATAATCTAAATTATCTCACTTGAACTAAGAATGACATTGCGGAATTCCCTGATCTGATTGCCTATAGCTAAATACTCTGTGATATCTTACTCTTCTAGGCTTGATATTGAATCCTCTTGACAAATTTGGGCTATGAAGCAAGTGTGGTTTCAACTTTACTCTTTCATAAGACCATTTAATCATTTTTGCATGTTTATAATCAAAGAAAAAGAAAAAAGAAAAGGGAATAAAAAAAAGGGGTGTTAAAAGCAAAAGCTTCAAGTTATGTGCTTCAGGCTTGCTTTCCCTAAAAAGATAAGATGTATGCTTCAAGCATGCCATTCCCTCAAAGATAAGATGTATGCTTCAAGCATGCCACTCCTAGAAAATAAAAGAAGTATGCTTCAAGCATGCCACATGCAACTTATTGTTTAAAGATTAAATTGGTCTACTAGATTGGAGTTGAAACTACTTGCTTGCCCTAAGTTGTTAGTTTCGTCAATTTTTAAAGCCTTGCTTTTTCTGCTTAGATCTTGCTTAGTACTTGGCTATAGTTGACTAAATTGAGGTTGAGATGCATGTCATTCCCTAACTTGTTAAAATCACATCAAGATCATGTATTTTGCATATTATATGATATATAAGGTTATATGATTGAATGAGCTCATCTTTTCCTATCTTGGCACTTCCTTGTTTCCCTTTGTGAAATCATTGTTTCAGGAAAAATTTTGAACCTGTTCTCTCTTTTGTACTCTTGATGAATCCATTGTCAAAGGGGGAGAAATTTGGGAATCGTTGAAAAGTTTAAAGAAAAAGGGGGAGTTGTTTTTGGAAATTTGAGAAATTTGAGAATTTTGGGAGAAGTTTGGAGAATGCACATTCACACACATTTTACTTCTTAGGGGGAGATTTTATTTTGCTTTTTGATCAAAAGGGGAATTCTGTGTTTTCTCTTTTTGGTCCTTGATCCTTTAGATTTCAAAATCTTTTGTAAAGTGAATGCCAAATGTTCAATTCTAAGTGGTGTTGCCAATGTTTTCATCAAGGGGGAGATTGTGAAATCATGTGCTGAAAAATTGGCTTAGAATTGAATTTGCAAATATGTTTGTTCATGTGTTTTGTCAATTTGACAAGAAGCAGTAAGTTTCGCTTTTGCGCCGGACCAAGATCTCAAGAAACAGTAAGTTTCCCATCTACGACGGACAAACTTTGTTGGTCTGTCGTGGACATGCTTTTGAACTCATTGAGCCAAACTCAATTTTCCTCAAAAACCAGTAAGTTGTGCATGTACGACGGACAAAGTTTTTGGGTCTGTCGTGAACATGTTTTTGAGCTCATGAGTCGAACTCAATCCTCCAAGAAACCAGTAAGTTTGGCATGTACGGCGGACAAACTTCTTTGGTCAGTCGTGAATGGCTTTTTGAGGTTTGATTTCGCATGTACGACGGACCGATTTTGTTTGTCCGTCGTGAATGTGTTTTCGACAGAATGATTTCTTATTGGAACCGAAACTTTCACTTGTACAACGGACCGATTTTGTCTGTCCGTTGTGAATGGTTTTTTTTTGAGTGATTTTTCATGTGTACGCCGGACCATATTTCCTTGTCCGTCGTGAATGCGTTTCTTTGAATTAGGGTTTTGAGCAGAATTGAAATAATTTGAATTTGAGATTATGAAATTTGTGATGATTTCATGATGCTTCTTTTGAAGTGGACTTTATGCAATGCTCATGTGAGTAGTTGCATGGATTGACATTGAGTCAAGTCGTGGACTTGTGCTCGGATTTGTTTTGTGGTTTGTTCATGTGCAGGTATTGCTCGAAGACGAATGTGGTCGATGACGGGTTCGGAACTAGGTTCATGGAGGAACTGAGGTTCGGGACTAGGTTCAGGAGGAACTGAGGTCTTGGTGGTCAAGGATGTCATGCGGGACGTTCGGGCTAAGAGAATGGTGCACATGAAGAATGGTTAGTCACGTGAGAATGGCAGGAGGTCATTCGCGTGCAAAGTGTTAGTCACGTGAGTATGGCAGGTGGCCATACGCGTGCAAAGTGTTAGTCACGTGAGTATGGTAGGGTTGCCATACGCGTGCAAGAGTTGTACTCGGCCAGGTTGGGCCAAGTAGAGTTGTGTTGGATCTGATTCCTTCTAGGAATAGGAATCGTATTGAGAACTCCTTGTGGGTTGGTGCTTTAAATAGGTGGGGGTCTCTGTTGAAAGGCACGAAGTAGAGCTGAGCGTATCAAGCTTTGAGCTTGGTTTTAGGGTTTGTACTCTTTTGATGAGAGTATTTTAGACAAGAAATAAAGATCAATTCTTCCAAGATTTTTGCGTGCTACAAGATAACCACGTCGCTCTGTTTTCTGTTTTGGTTCTTGTTTGCATGCTTGTTCTAATTCTAGATTGGTTTTTGATCGTTGAGTTTCATCTTGATTTGATCCATCAAAAACCGTTCTAGGGTATTGATTTAGAGTTTCTCAAAGTCTAGTTGATAAATCTTTTGAAGATCTTGTTTAATCTTGAAGTTTTGATTAGATTGATTCTCGTCAAGTTCTGAAACAGCAAGCTTGCGAAGCTCATAACTTTTGATCCGTAAGTCCGATCGAGCTGATTCTTTTTGGGTTCGATTCGTATTGGAATCTAGTTTCTTGTGTTAAAATTTCAGATCAATCTAACGGTTGGATCTCCGGGAATTCTCGTTTTACCAAACCTCTGTCATTCGGTTTTTGTCGAAAACGAGGAAATTATTTGGTTTTGTTTTGGGGTTAACTTTTAGTAGATCAAGAATTTGGTTTTAGCTTCCGCACAATCATTCACCCCCCTCTGATTGCTATATTCGTATACTTCGATCCTACAACTATCCATCAACTTTTCGAAGTGGTCGGGCGCCTGTCGGGCCTGCTGCTTGGCAGGGCGGTCGGTGGCGGCGACCATGCGGCCTTCGCGGCCTTGCTTCCCCTTCTGCTTTTGTTTGTCGAGCGGTCGGAGGTGGCACCGGCTTTGATGCCGAGAGCTCGATTGGCCTTCTTTTTGTCGAAGATGGCCCCCACAGCCTCCTCGCCGGAGGCGTGGTTGGTGGCGATGTCGAGGAGCTCCTTGGTGGTCCTCGGCTTGGCGCAACCCAACTTATGCACCAAGGCCTCGCAGGTGGTGCCGTAGATGAACGCCCTGACGACATCGGCGTCGCGGACATCGGGGAGCTTGTTGCACTGCTGGGAGAAGCGCCAGATGTAGTCCCAGAGGGTCTCCCCTGGCTGCTGCTTGCAGCTCTTTAGGTCCTAGGAGTTGCTAGGGCGTTTGTACGTGCCCTGGAAGTTACTGACGAAGAGGTTCGTCAGGTCCGCCCAACTCCTGATGGTGTCCGCGGACAAATACTCGAGCCAGGCTCGAGCAGAGTCCGCGAGGTAGATGGTGTTGGGGAACGCGGTATGCTACACTAGCACAACTTAAAATTTCTACCGCAAACCAGAAAAGCTACTCGCAAGAAGGGGATCATAGATCTATTACCACTAGACGCGCAGTTGCGGAATCCTTCGCACGTCATTGTAGTGGATCGTTCTCAACATGGATCGTCCTCGCCGCGGATCTTCCTCGCCGTAGATCGTCCTCGCCACGGATCTTCCTCACCGCGGATCGTCCTCGCCGCAGATCGTCCTCTCCGCGCCGCAGTAACAGCAGCGTCACCACAGCAGTCCACACGTCCGAGGATGGAACGTCGTGCGTCAGTGTGCAAGCACCGGGTCGCTCGGCAGGGGCAACGAGAGGAGGTGGCTAGGGTTTCTGGCGAAACACCTCTAAACCGCACGAAAGTGTGTGTTGCGCCTAGCCTCCTCCCCTCCTTATATAGCCACGAGGTGAAACCCTAGGCAGTAAGGGCCCATCTACGCGCTAAGCCCACGAGGTCCATTAATTATGGATCCAATCCAAATTAATGCGTCCAAGCCCGTTAAGTGTGTGACCCTGTAGGTTCATGCGCATTTGGACATGGATTCGGAAAACCCTTTTCTAATCCAATAGTCGGTAGCGGCTCCTTGCAGAGCATGCCAACTCCCAAACGCATATGAGTAAAGTACTGATGTAATAATCCCTTTGCCAAACTATATGAAGATCGAACTCAAGGTGAGAAGCATGTCATCCTTTGACAGTTCAATCCATCTCTCGTATCCGTGATATATTAATAAGTTGTGATTGACTTCTCAATCACGGCATGGCCATGCACTTCCTTAATCATATCACACGAGTGGCCTATACATATATCTCCGTTACACTGGAGTGGCAAATTCCATCTTGACTGCTCACTTTCCTCTGCATGTTTCATAGTAAACAAGAAAGCTACCTTTATAACTATCCGGTTAGGAAATAGTGTTTGGTAACCCCAAGGTAAACTATTACATATGTAGGAAATGTGACAATCTCAGGTCTAAGGATCATACATCTACTATGTATGAGATACACTGATGACATATAAGAATGTAACATTCTCGCAGTGTCCCATTGTGGGTCTATCTAACACATGTTCTTCAACATGCGTCCACAATGTATTGATAATATCACCATATCACATGATCTATGAAACATGATCATCGAACAATACATGTGCTGATCTATTTATCGTTGTCCTATACGATGATATCCGATTAGATATATTTATCGAATTATATCAATAAGTAAAGAGCTTCATAAACAAGTCACACACTTGTTGATCAAAACAATGATATACATTCATTGCACCAATAATCATATTATTATTCATAAACATAGTCATGTTACAATCATCCATATGATTGCCTCAAGGGCATAACACTAACAGATGGGGAGGTACTGGATGATGAAGAGGTCATCAACCACTCCCCCTGCCCGGCAGGCGAGCCGGTAGTCTTCCAGCCAAACATTGGGGTTTGTCGCCCCTGTGTATTTGGCTATGTTGATCGGGGCCCGGAACCTGGCCGAGAAGTCGGCGTTGCGGATGGCGCGAGCAAATGCCCGCGGTCCCGGGCCATCGGGGCTTGGACCGCAGTTGTTGCGCCGTCCGCTATCTGTAACCTGCGACTGTGCTGCCGCGCCGGTAGCTCTTCTTCGCGCCTCGAGAGTGGTGCGGAGGTCATGGTTGTCCCCCAGGCGATGGCGCACCGGAGTGCGTGATGCCTGGGGCCGCTTGAGCTATGGCACCGTCTTCGCCGGGCTCTGCTGACCCCGCGAGGACGGGCAACCCGGGCGGCTCGAGGTCGCGCTCGAGTAGTGGGAGTCGGAACCCTGCGTGTGCTGCACGGCAGCACGCTCCATCAGCCCCCGGAGGTTTTGGTACGTGACCTTGGCCTCCGGGTCCGTCGGCTCAGGGAGCCCACGGAGCAGCATCGCAGCTGCGGCGACGTTTTGGCTCGCATGGCGGAAAACGGAAGACCGTCCAACCCCTTGGCTAGCTGGTGATGTACCTGGACCCCGCGCGTGCGCCGGATACAAGTGGTGGGTCGAGCCGACGCTGCTCCAGGTCGGTCTGGAGCTCGTCGAGCTTGGCCTTGCTGGCCTCAAGCTCCTCGCGCTGCCGCTGGAGCTCAGCGCGGCGAGCTTGCAGGCGCGCGTTGCTTTCACGCTGGTCCTCATCGTCCTACGCTTCGGTGTGTGGATGGAGAGTTCCGGGACTCGCGTGGGTGGCGGACGGGTCCGCCACGCCTGCCATGTTGCACTCGCGAGAGTGCAGCCTGCGCGGGGGGTGCTCCCTATCGGAGCTGGAGCCGTGGCTAAAGAAGTCCCCCAGCAAGTCGTGGAGGGAGACTGGCACGTAGCAGGTCATTTCCACGAACTGGGAACCCGTGGGGGGCGGGGCCGCCGCCCGCTATTGCACACGCATGGCGTCGCCAGAGGCGATGCCACCGTGGAGTAGCTCCGTTGTCGAGGCCCGCGCAGAAGCCTCAAGGCGAAGGTTGTCGAGGATGTTGGCAACTGCGTCCAGGCTCGTGGAGGAGGCCTAGTCACGGACAGTGGCGGGGATGAGCACGAGCTCTCCCGTCGTAGTGGCGACGAAGTCAAGGGCGCCGAAGCGGATCCAGCCCCTCGACGCTGGTGCGCCGTCGCGTGAGAAGGAAGCCATCGGGGAAGTGGATGGGAATCTGGAGACGATGGAGACGATGACGCGAGAGAAAGCCCCTACCTGGCGCGCCAATTGTCGGTGTTTCGACCACCGGCAATACGATTTTTCGGTCTAGGGGGTTCGCGCGCTCCCTCTCCTTGAATGGCCTGACTCAAGGAGTCCAAGATGTATACTGGTTCGGGCTGAACGTCCCTACTCCAGTTCGCGAGATGAGTATATATTGTCCTTTCGGGGGGTTACAATGGCGACTTCCTTTGGGAGGAAGAAGAACTGAACGATCTACTGCTTTTCGCGTGTGTGGTTTTTCTTGCGTTTTTTCCTCCTCCCCTCCCCGGGGTCCTGCCTTTCCTTATATAGACAAGAGCGACAGGTTACATGGGAGTTTGGAAGGAAAAAAAGAAAGGGGTGTCCTGTGTCTCGGAATCTGGTCTTCGTCGTCCGATCGGCCTCCGTCCACCCCCACGCCGGGTCGGTAGTCTTGCAGCGGGGGGTTCTCGGCCGGGTTGGAGAAGTGACGCACTGCTTCGTACGTTTGTCAGGCGCCAGCATTAATGGTATTTAACCTCGGCGTGGCCTCGGGAGGGGGCGTTCCCCTCTATTGTGTGTCAGGATGACAGGATCGGGGCTTGACATCTTAGGCGGCCTCCCTAACACCTTGGGAAGGGGCCACCTACCCTGGTGCGGACGTCTTGGGACGTCACGCCGGCAGGGCAGGTGTCCAAATGCTTCGATGGAGCCGCGGCACGCTCCGACCCAGTGGGTCGGAGCGAGCTGGGCACCCCGACCCTCGGGGGGTCGGAGCGCGTCTGTATTTGTGCTTGGCCGGGGACAAGATCCCTTCGTGGCCCACGGGCCCTCGGTCGGAACTGGGCCTGAAAGACAGCCCGTTCACTGTCCTGGGCTGCTGGGGATACCCATGATACTCGTCACATGTCATCTAACTCTAGCTTATCTAAGAGTTATTGAACTGCAACCACTTTCAATGCTTGTTATTTGATCAATTGGCCACCAAATCTAACAATTGATAAGAAGATTCCGATTGAGGTATCGTCTGGTTCTCTAGTAAATTATTCAAATTTGATAATATTTAGTTGTCTTGCTTATGCTCATGTTAACAATAGTAAATTGGAGCCTAGAGTAGTTAAATGCATTTTTCTTCTTTATAAGTCTAGTGTGAAAGGCTATAAATTGTGAAATTTTGAAACTAGAAATGTGGTTATTAGCAAAAATGTTGCCTTTGATAAATGTGATATGTTGCATGATAACCATCTACTGATGTTCCTATTGATGAGCTACTGAAATCAAGCGTGCAAGTGGAACATGTTATTGATTCATGATCTACACCAGAATCCAAAAAGGAAAACATACAAGATGTTCCTGTTATTGTACAACCACCACAACGTTCCATTGCAGCCGACAGGCCTAAGAGAAATATTCAAGCTCCTAAGAGATTGATCGAAGAAGCCAATATTGTGGCCTGTTGTTTGAATATGGTAGAAGAAATTGAAGGTATTGCAGAACCTTTAACTTATCCAGAGGCTATCTCTTATGGTAATTCAGAAAGACGAATAACTGCCATGGATGATGAGATGTAATCTCTTAAGAAGAATCTCACTTGGGAGCTGGTCAAGTTGACAATTGAAAAGAAGGCTATTCACTGCAAATAAATCTTTAAAAAGAAGAAAGATATATCACCAACCGAAGAGGTTAAGTACAATACAAGGCTTGTTGCTAAAAGACATTATCAAATTTCAGGTATTGATCAATCACTTTGCAATATCAAAATCAACACTATGCCAAAATTCTCCCCCTTTGACAATGGATTCATCAAAAATACAAAAGAGAGAACAAAATCTTTTTGTTTGTGTTTAGTTTGTCATTTTTTTGATGTACTGAGCATTATAAGTCATCCACATATGTAATTCATCTCCAAGTCATGCTATCAAAAATACTTGCACCCTCAAATCTACACATAGACAATGTAGAGTAAGCACAACTAGAAATCAAGTATTATTAACGATTTTTGTATGGCACGATCTCCCTTCCTCAACTACCTCAAAACCTAAAAACATTGAATTTTTGTGCACTTCATTGGTGCTTGAAAAACTGATTTATTGATTAATTGCAATAGAATATAAAATTGCAAGGAATTATATGCACCATCAGCCTTACTTTCCAACCATGCCAAGCAATTTGCTTAAGTTTTCATAGTTTCGGTCATACACAACCTCTTCCAAGTTCATATCAAAGTGCAATGATAAGCAATCTTGTAAAGAAGAAGTGCGATAGTACATATTTCCTTGATCTTACATCTATCAACTGCCACTTTTTGAGCTTTTAGCTGTTTGACTTTGATAACTTTCATATTTATCACTTTTTGTGCAGGATCAAGATAGCCAAGAAAGTTCAACCATGACAAGATTTAATTCAACTTTTCATTCCATTTAAATAGTCATACCATAATCTAAACCATATATGCATAAACATGAAGTTGCAAAGACCTTGTAGCCTAAACATGGATTTAAATGACATATGTGTATCAAATATAATGCTCATTACTTTTTCAATATTTCTTTGTTTTTCGTTTAAGAAACACACAAAAAATGTTACAAAATATTACAAAGTTTTCACAAACTCCCCCTCAAAACAAATCCATTGGGTGAATCACCCCAAGTTCTCCTCAAATAAAAGCAAAATGAGAAGAAGACAAAGGTTTTATGAAAATGTCTGCCAATTGATGTTCAGTATCCACATGATAAAGCACAATATTTCCTTTTTCTACATGATCTCAAAGAAAGTGAAATCTAATCTCAATATGTTTTGTCCTAGAATGTTGCACAGGGTTCTTAGTAATACATATTGCACTAGTGTTATCACACAAAAGAGGAACACTATCTAAATTAACCCATAATATTTAAGTGTAGCTACTATCCAAAGAATTTGAGAACAACAACTAGTAGCAGCCACATATTTAGATTCAGTAGTTGATTGTGCAACAAAAGATTGTTTTTTAGATAACCATGCAATAAGAGAATTTCCCAAGAAGTGACATGAACCAGATGTACTTTTTCTATTAATTCTACATCCTCCAGAATCGGCATCAGAAAAATCTTTTAAACTAATGCATGGGGAAGCAGAGAGCCAAATGCCAAAATCATCCTCAACATCATCATCATCATCATTTTCATGAATAAAGGTACTCTCCCCCTGAACATATGCACCTGTACCCTCACTGTACCTTTTGCCACAACAGAAGTGGAAGAAGCATCTCCAAAAGTAACACTTTCATCACGAGATGCATGAGTGAGGGAGGAGAACCAATTCTTATCACCGGACATGTGGCGTGAGCATCCGGAATTCACTAGCCATATTGTCGGGGATTGACTATCTGACAGAAGACCGTTGTACCCCAGGAAGATCTTGAAGCTACCGACCATACAACACCAGCAGGAGATGCTCGGAAGACCCTCTGGGCAACATAACTCATGAACATGAGTATCTACCCATCCGCCTACGACCATACCGGACGAACACGAGCAACCATGCTCGCAGAGGCCACGCCGTTACCCGGGTGAATGGTCGGGGGACCCGGTCGTGATACCAGAAAGGAAGTTGGCTATTAATCCGCCGGAAATCAAGGGCAAATGCACCGGAAATTCAAGTTAATTGCGCGGATCAAGGACCCCAGATCGTGGGCGCTACGGTTATGGAAGTGTGGCGCCAATCTAGGGGGTAGTTACCTTGTGTACAGCGTAAGGTTCTGTATTTAATCCCCCCGAAAACACCTGTAAGGGGGACTCCCCATTTTTTGACAAATCATAAACACAATACACTGCAGTAGGGCTGTTATCTCGGTAGTGAGAGGCCCGAACCAGGATAAACACCACGTGTCTCCCGTCTGGGCATTGCTCGGACGTTCCCCCTACTCGTACGAGGGGGCCCCTGTTGATCCCTCATTCAACAAGTAAGCTCGGTGGAGAGCCCGATCTCGAATCGTCGACAGCTGGGAGAGGCCCGAACCAGGATAAACACCACGTGTCTCCCGTCTGGGCATTGCTCGGATGTTCCCCCTGCTCGTACGAGGGGGCCCCTGTTGATCCCTCATTCAACAAGTAAGCTCGGCGGAGAACCCGATCTCCAATCGTCGACAGCTGGCGCCGTCCGTGGGGATCGATAGTGTGATTCCCGTGCGAATTGGGATCCTCGAGGATGTCAAATTCGGGAGACACTAGGAGTCTTTGTGCCTTCAACGATGTTGATGATGATGACATGTACTACGCCAGCGATGATGTAGCCGGTGTGACCGACCCCGCAGGCCACACCGAGTCCGGGAGCTTTTCCCCAGAGTCTGGAGCGCGAGGACGGGTCCCCCGTTCCCCGTGCATTGCCCTCGCTGACGATGAGGATGACTATGACAGACTCTATGATGGTTTGGACATACCAGATCATCTCGAGTTCGACCGCGAGACGGCATCCCAAGGGGATACGATGATGCCCCCATCACGCTCGTCTCATTCTCGCTAGGTCAATATGGCTGGGAGCCGTATCGAGCCCGAGGTGCAACCCTCGGGGGCTGCTAAGCGGGATCGCTATGAAGCGGCCAGGCACCACCTGGAGGCGTCTTTGTGTAACACCCTACAAATCTAAACTGTCGTACAAGAAAATTTCGACAGCATCTCTCCTAAAATTAGGACAAAACGGAAGCGACAACAAGATTCATAATAACCATTATAAACAGGAATAACATAAAAGCATCAATACTAGAGATAACAAGTCTAAATCAACCAGAAAACAAACATAAACGTAAAACAGCTCCAAAGAGGACATCAACAGGTCTATGATTAATAAAATTTCAGCAAGCTAATTAATTATTAAATGCACTAGTCCATGTGATTCGTGATGACCCCGGAGGGTTGATTGTGCTACTAAGCCCACCCTTCAAGCTTACGACTCGCGAGAACTACCTGAAAACAACAAAATAACAAGGGGTGAGATTGGGTAATCTCAGCAAGCGGAACAACTTCTAACGAAAAACACAGCCACAGTAAAACTAGCATACCAAATTCCTCATGTCCAATACCACATTATAGAGTCCACACAACCTCAGTAAAATGCATATGATTGTGCACATGCTTATGCCATGATCCTCCTCACCGTGCCCTTTCTCAGGAACACACGGTGTTGTCTTGTCTGATCGCGCCTTAGGCGTCGACAAACTTCCAATGCATGATTATGCAGTTAATGCTTCATGCATAAATACATTCATAACTTCCCACTCTGAATTCACATGCTTGCATACCATCAAATAACATGGATAGAATGCGAACATCATTGAGATAGAATATCTCCACAATTCATCTTGCAAACAACATCTTTCTTCATTCTTACTCATGATTCAAAAGCCAAACAACCACATCACAATGCAGGATAGGATATTGTAATCTCATAAACAAGTAGTTAAACCATGTAGGTGTGCTGCAATTAAGGTTTATATTGAAGGCGAAACAAATAGCGAGTTATAGTTTAGCAAGACCGCTACTTCCACTTGCCTTTACCAACGTGGATGACGAACCTAGTTGCGTCCAGAAGGGGCGCCACCTGTACAAGTATTATTTCAGTACATAGTGACATCACAAATGATCACACAACTCGAACACACGCTTCCTAATCCCCGTTCCCTTCTTAAGCGCCAAAAACCCCAATCTGTCCGGGTCAAACAGCAGCACCCTCTCTTCACAATTTCGTATCTTTTTTTATACAGATCATAAAAATACAAAAAAATTACAGTAGCTAGATATTGACGAGGTCTACAACTTTCATGAAGATCACAAATTTCAATTCCACTGTTAAATATGCCTAAACAAACGTCCAACACAGTGGACAAAATCTGTTTCCAGATTCTGTCCGTCATCTTGAAACAGCGATAACTCTCAGAACGACGCCCCAAAAATTCTGAAAAAATTACAGAAGCTAGATCTCGACGTTATCTACAACTTTCTAGTTATAGGTTTTTGCATAAAAAATAGTATATGCCACGTAAAACGCGAAACAATCTGCGCTGCACAATCTCCCCTTCCAAAAACAGCACCACGTGAACATCTACCCTTCTCCCCCATCAAGATCCATCTAAATCACTCACCACCAGATCTAATACACTCCTAATCCCTAGGTAGAACAGGGGTAAAATATTGGGAATTTTACCTTGAGTTCTCCCTTGAGAACCCACGAAAAACGCGCGACGATTCCCGAAACGGAAATCTGCTCGTCCTCCACGCCTCCACGGATCCTCTTCTCGCTTGCTCCTTCGCGTTTCGCGGTGGATCTTGAGCCACCACGCAAGGGGAGGAAGAGGAGGAGTGGTGTGGCTGCTAGGAGGAAGGGGCCCCCTCGGGCCTTTGGGGGGGGGTGACACCCCTTTTATAAGGTGGGCTGGCCCACTAGGGAAAAGAGAGAGGTGGGGAGGGGATTCGCAGCCCAGGCCCAGGTTTTCCTCGGCCCACTGTTTCTAGCCCGACAACTCCAAATTTAATATTAATACGCCGGATAAACTTCAATTATTTCATCCCCCGACAAATCCTTCATTCCTCTCCCGAAACAAAACCAGGAAAAGGAACCCTAGAATCGCTCTGACGCTCTAAGGCATCACACTTTGGGAAAGACCCTGGCGAGCATATGCCGCCAAGCAAGAGAGACGCGGGTTTCTAGGGAGAGGAATTCCTCCCGGGGAAACTCTCGTGATCGTCGTACCCCCGACCACGTCCCAGAAAGCCGTCAGAGCTCTCCGCCGCCCGTTTGCTAAAATCGAGAACGGTTGCAGGCTTTGGCGGCGGTCGTGTGCGACCTTCGTAGCTTCCCTGATCAACTGCACTTAGAGGTCGTAGGCATGGTCGTAGCCGAGGATCTGGAGAAGCTTGCTGCCGATCTAAAGGTCCCGGATCCTCCTCGCTACCAGAGTGCCCGGAGTGTTTCCCAGGACCGTCGAGGGCATACACCCGTCCGCTCACATAGAGATGAATCCCGAAGCCATGCTCGTAGGATGCCCCAGACTGCTAATCCGGTCCGCGAGAAGCCTCGGGGTGACTCGCGAGCAACCTCGGAGCGACATGCTTACATCCACCCAGATTACGAGCATTCCAAACGCTCCACGACCGAGCGGTCGTCAGTGCACCGTCCTTGCGAAGTCTTCTCTCGGTTTGGCCCACGCGTGGGGAGATGGACGAGGGACGCTCGCAATGACCATTATGGCCGAGGACCCATCGTGAGACCTCGAGCTTTGGTTGCCAAGCCTTCACGAGCTCCCTTCGGAATGTCACATGGCCGAACAAGTTCAAGCCCGGGCACATTGAGAGATTCAATGGGACCCAGAACCCGGACGAATTTCTCTCGATCTATACCACCGCTATCCTGGCTGCCGGGGGCGATGAGAGGGTGATGGCAAACTATCTTCCAATGGTCCTGGATGGCGCTGCTTGCACTTGGCTCTTCAACCAAAAAGAAGGGTCTATACGTTCTTGGGGTCAGCTCAGCGCAGCGCTCCGAGCAAATTTCCAGAGCTGCTACACTCGCCCAGGAAGGGAGCGCGACCTCGAGCGCCTGATTCAGATGGAGGGTTAGACCTTGCGACAGTTTGTCTAGAGGTTCATCCAAGTCCGAAATTCGATCCCGAACATATCGGACGAGGCCATCGTCCGGGCTTTCAAGTTCGGGGTGCGGGACGTGCGTTTCACGTAGGACCTGGAGATCCATCCAGACCTAACGGCCAACGAGCTCTTCCGCGTGGCCGACAGGTACGCCAATGCCGACGAGGCCGTCCAGTGGAAGAAAATGCTGGACGAAGGAAAGCTACCGCCTCAGCCCGGATTGGAAAGCTCCGCCAGCAAAAAAGGGCTCGAACTCTGTGGACAAAAAGATCAAGAAGAAAAAGAAAAAACCCTCGCCGGGAATAGTCACTGCGGTAGAGCAGCAACAGCCCCGAGCATCCCAACCACAGCGCCGGGGGTTTAATGCTCGGGGGAGAGGACAACAAAACCGGCCCCGCGATCGAGGCGACCAAGCAGAACAACGGGGCGGCCTCTACTGTCCGCTCCATCAGGCGTACAGGCATGATTTACGGAATTGCCAGACATGGACCTATCGCTTGGAGCAATTTTACAGTGGCAAGGGTCCCATGCCGTCGCTCCCAGAGCAGGGCGAAAATAGCAAAGGCAAACAAACCATCGAGGATAATGAGGCGGACATGGAATATCAAGAACCCCAGAACCACATCGTGGTTATCTTCGGGGGTTCCTCCGCCTACAAATCTCGACGAGATTTGAAGGACGCTGCACGAGAGGTACACCATGTCACCCAGGGGAAGCCTCCAGTGCAAGAGCTCAAGTGGTCCGAGCTATCTCTTACCTTCTCCAAGGACGATTGTCCCCTTGGAATGACCAAACCACAGAAGCTTCCGATGGTCGTAAGCCCGACCATCAGCAACACTGTCGTTGGGCGGGTCCTTATAGATTCCAGAAGCTCCTTGGATTTAATTTCCGCCAAGGTTTTGGACGAGATGCAGATCCCTCGCTCCAAGATCAAAAGAATAGCGGTTTCCTTCTTTGGGATAGTCTCGGGCACCTCGATCAAGCCTTTGGGCCAGGTCGTTTTGCCCGTCACCTTCGGCAGTCCGAGCAACTTCCGTACAGAGTTGATCACCTTTGAGGTGGTCGACTTCGAGTCGGCTTACAACGCCATTATTGGCAGGCCAGCCTTGGCCAAGTTCATGGTCACCACGCACCACGCGTACCAGTGCTTAAAGGTTCCTGGACCCAATGGGGTCATAACCGTGAGGGGGAGCCACAAGTCCGCGTTAAGTTGCGACGAGAGGGCATTGGATATGGTCGATCAAATGCCCACACGTGGCCCCAACCAAGAGCCGAAGCACTCCCGACCTAAAGTTGCCCTCCAGCCCGGAGGAGAGGACAAGGCTGTTCCACTCTGCGAGTCGGAACCCGCCAAGGTCGTGCATTTGGGATCTTCTCTAGATCCCAAATAGGAACTCGAGCTATCACCTTCCTCCGAACAAATCCGGATGCGTTCACCTGGGAACCATCCGACATGCCCAGAGTCCCAAGAGAGGTTATTGAGCACAGGCTAGCAGTTCAGCCTGACAAAAAACCAGTGCGGCAAAAACTCAGACGGTTTTCCCCGGAAAAACAGGCGATCATTCGGTAGGAACTGGATAAACTCCTTAAAGCCGGCTTCATCAGAGAGATCGAGCACTCGGAATGGCTGGCTAACCCAGTCATAGTCAAGAAGAAAGGAGGCAAGTGGCACATGTGTGTCGACCACACGGGCTTAAACGCGGCATGCCCAAAAGACAACTACCCGCTACCTCGCATATACCAGTTGGTCGATGCGATGGCGGAGTCACAAGTTATGAGCTTCCTGGATGCTTATTCGGGGTATCATCAGATTAGCATATCCCGTGAAGACGAGGGAAAGACCTCCTTTATCACCCCGTTTGGGACATTCTGCTACACTGCCATGTCCTTCGGTCTGAGAAACGCTGGAGCAACTTTTCAGCGCCTCATGCAGAAAACCTTTACAGATCAAATAGGTCATAACTTGGAGGTTTATGTAGACGACATAATTGTCAAGAGCAAGCTCGCTCCGAATCATGTCGCCGACCTAGAGGAGACATTTTGTAATCTCAATAAGCATCGAATAAAGTTGAACCCGGAGAAATACGTTTTCGGTGTAAAGACCGGCAAGGTGCTCGGCTACATGGTCAGTCCGCAGGGCGTTGGGGCGAATCCAGAGAAAATTGAAGCCATTGAAAATATGGGACCACCCACATGCGTGAAGGAGGTACAGGCCTTGACTGGTCGGATGGCCGCTTTAAGCCGTTTTATTTCTCGGCTGGGTGAGTGAGGGTTACCTTTCTTCAAGGCCCTGCGCAAACACGATGGTTTCTCTTGGACGAAGGAAGCTAATCGTTCCTTCGAGGAACTAAAGCAATACCTTTCCAAGCCACCCATCCTGGTCACTCCCAAGAAAGAAGAGAATTTGCTATTATATCTAGCGGCCACTCCGCAAACTGTAAGCGCGGTTTTAGCAGTTGAGAGGGAGGGGGCCCAACGACCTATCTACTATGTTAGTGAGGTGCTGCATGGACCAAAGGAGCGTTACCCCGAAGTCCAGAAACTCTTGTACGCAATACTAGTGGCCTCCAGAAAGCTACGCCATTACTTCCAAGCCCACAAAATCGTGGTCCCGACTAGTTTCCCACTCAGGGAGATCCTGAGAAATAAAGACGCCAGTGGTCGTATAGCAAAGTGGGCCATGGAGCTTGCTGAGTTCGAAATAACATTTTCGGCTCGTACGACCTTCAAGTCCCAGGTCCTGGCAGACTTCGTGGCAGAATGGTCGGCTCCACCCCAGTCAACGAGCAAGCCTGCAAGGTCTAAGGAAAATCACTGGACTATGTATTTCGACGGGTCCTGAGCGTACGAACGCTCGGGGGCTGGTGTCGTGCTGGTCTCCCCGGATGGAGAACGAGTCCAGTATGCCGTCCGATTGCACTTTGCCGCGACCAACAACGCGGCAGAGTATGAAGGCCTCTTGGCCGGACTACGAGCGTGCAAATCGCTAGGAGTCCAACGGCTTACTGTGATGGGCGATTCACAGTTGGTCGTGAACCAGGTCAACAAGGAGTATCAGTGTTCCGATACCTCAATGGCGCTTTACCTGGTCGAAGTAAGGAAGATGGAGAAGTACTTCAAGAATTTCGAAGTACTCTACATCCCCAGGAAGGACAATGCCCTGGCCGACCAATTATCAAAGGTTGGTTCCTCTCAAACTACCGCTCTGGCGGGGGTGCTCGTTGAGCACCTGTACAAGCCCTCCATTCCCTCTGTAGAGGAGTCACCAGAGACAGGCGGTACAGTCTCTCTCCTCAAGCAAGGCGCGAGTTGGATGACGCCATTCGTCCAATACCTCGCGCACGGGACATTGCCCGAGGAAGAAGCCGAGCGTTCCCGGCTTACAATGCGGTCTTCACAGTACAGACTGATCGAAGGCGACCTATACCGCAAGGGAGCACTAGGAGTCCTCTCCAAGTGTGTCTCCTAAGAAGAAGGCCAGTACCTTCTTCGGGATATCCATGAAGGGATTTTTGGAGTTCATTCGTCGTTCAGAATGCTTGTGAGCAAGGCACTCCGTTTGGGTTATTATTGGCCAACGGCCTTGGCGGACGCACGGTCGATCGTGACAACTTGTCGAGCATGCCAATTTCATGCCCGCAAGGTCCATCAGCCAGCATATACGCTACAAACCATCCCACTTTCATGGCCGTTTTCGACCTGGGGGCTCGATATCCTAGGGCCTTTTCCCCGAGGTCAGAAAGGGTGCAAATACTTGCTCGTGGCCATCGACACTTTCACCAAGTGGATAGAGGCTGAGCCCGTGTCAACCATCTTGGCCCAAGCGGCCAAGAGGTTCCTCCGAAGCAATGTGGTAACCCGGTTTGGGATACCCAACCGTCTTATCACAGACAACGGAACCCAATTCACCAGTGAGTTGTTCCAAAGTTACTGCGAGGAGGTTGGGACCAAGGTCTGCTTCGCCTCTGTGGCACATCCACAGAGCAATGGGGCAGCCGAACGAGCAAATGGGCAGTTAATTCAAGGCATAAAAAAGAGGGTCTTCAAGAACCTCAGCCAGCACAAGCAGGAGTGGGTGGACAAGCTACCCGCTGTTCTTTGGTCGGTTCACACCACCACGAGTCGGGCCACGGGTGAAACCCCGTTTCAACTTGTCTACGGTGCAGAGGCCATTTTGCCTGCAGAAATTGTGCTGGGTTCCCCAAGGGTGCAACTGGTCGATTTCGTCTACCAGGAAATCGAGCGACTCGTCGACCTAGACCTTGCAGAGGCAACACGAGAACGGGCGTTACTCCGGTCCACGGATTACCTACAGGCACGCGGCCAAATCAGTTCGACCAAGGACCCTGCAAGCCGGCGACTTGGTCTTGCGACGGGTTCAGGACCTGTTAAAAGCCAACAAGCTAACCCCCAGATGGGAGGGACCCTACACGGTCGTATCTGTAACACGCCCGGGGGCTGCTCGCCTAGCGATGGAGGATGGTCGAGTGCTCGCTAGCACCTGGAACATCGATCAACTACGTAAGTTCTATGTTTAAGCACCTTTCCAGTTAAATTATCTGCTTTCCGCTTCGTTTGCGTCTCTTTTTTTGGAAAACTTATACCCCAAGCGCTTCAAAATTCCCTTTCTTTTTGAACGGGCACGGCCGAACAATGCAAGTGTACCATTCCCTTTGAAGCCAAGCTCGGAAACCCGCAGGCCGTTTGCTCATGCTGATCTCCTTTTGCAGTAGCTCTACGCTGCATGAACGATCACGCACAACGCATCCTCATCCTCGGTTCAAGCTCGGCTCCAAACTGGGCTAGGTGGTTCATCACGAGCATTGGCAACACTGTGCCCGTTAGCTTCAAGTCACACGTGCAACTATGCTCACAAGCTAGAGGCATGGCTCGGCCGCACCACGAGCAAAACACACTATGCGCATACGACCTAAGTTCTCAAAACACATCTATTGATAGTTCCGGTCGTCTAACGAACAAGCACGAGCGCATCTTTTTGTATCCTCCTATGAACAAACCCGTGCTCGCAAGTTTAGGGGCATGACCTTTGTCCATAGCGGGGGCTCATACGCGTAAGGGCTAACCGTGCCTTTTTCCAAGATTTTGCTCTTGTTCTCTCCCATGGTTGCTTTCCTTTTTTGCAGAACAACCGTCGAGCAAACATAAGAGCATCCAAAACAAGGAGGAAAGAAGACAAGATCGGCCTTTTCCATTTCGAAATTACATGCAAAAGTTTACAGGTGGAGGAAAAAGAAAAAAAGAGAAAGGAAAAAAGGCTGTCTACGGGTGGTCCCAACGACTGGCCTGGAAGGCGGCAAGCTCTTCCTTAAGGGAGTCGAGCTCGGCCTCCAAGTCCAAGACCTTCCGCCGAGCCGCCCGACCTTTGGCGGCGCTCTCTCGGAGGCGCTGCACCTCCTTGAGCTGAGCTTCTTCGCGCTCCCGAGCTTCTTGCACGGCGCGGCGAAGGTCGGGGGCTTCCTGCCGAAGCTTCCCCAACTCCTCCTCGAGGTTGGCACACCTTAGCTCCAGGGAGGCCTTCGCCGTTTCGCTTTGGGAGAGTTGGCCCCGAAGCTCGGCGATGGAACCCTTCATCAACTCTAGCTCCTTTTGGTCAGCGGCGTGCACGTTGGAGACACGATGCTCAAGATCAGCGATCTTGTCATCTTGCTCACGGTAGTACCCCGCGAACTCCTCCGCCGAGACTATGGAGGCGTCGATGTCCTCCATTGCCTTGGACACAAACTGTGAACAAAGAAGGAAAGGTCAAACCACCTTAAGGGTCTTGGCGCAGAAGAAAAGATGAAGTATGACTCAGAAATGGAAAGCTCACCAGAAGAGCACGGCTGACCAGCTTGTCTTGGAGCTTTTGGCGGTCGGTCGCGTCGGCTCAGAAGAACGGATTGACCCAGGCAGGGTCATCCTCGATCCGAGCAGGCGCGTCCCCTGGGCTGGGGTCTTGCTCCTCTTGGGTACCTGATGTACCCAGGAGGGCAAGAGCGGCTCCCTCCTCGATCAATCCTGGAGGACGCTCGACCTCCGGGACCTGCTCACCCTAAGGATGAACTTCCCCCAGGGCATGCAGCGCATGGCGATCATCTCCCAGCTCGGCCTCCACGCTCGAGGGCTGAACATTGGCCTCGACCGACTCTTGGGCCTCGAGGCGCGTCTCCTGAACCTCCCCGGTGCTCGGTGCCGCGCTCGTCTCCTCATAAGGGACCAAGGCCATAGCCTCCTCGGTCCCTTGCGGATCTTGCGCTACTGGGACCGGAGGGAGCTCGGTGGCCGCAGGAGATTGCTCGGAAACCCCTTGCTCCATTGAGACCGGAGGGAGCTCGGTGGCCTCAGAAGTTTGCTCAGAAGCCCCTGGGAGCTTGACCCTTGGAGTTTCCTCCAAGCCCTCGCTCATCACCAGGTCGACAACGCGTTCCAGCTCGGCATCAACTGCGGAGTCGAGAATCCACTCAACCATTTGCTGGAAATCTAAGGACAGCAGCCGAGCTATCACGCCCATGCCAAGCGGAGTGGGGTTAGCTCGGGAAATTGTAAAGGAAAACGAGAACAAGGAAGTGACACGAGAGTTACCTTCCGCCATGCGAGCTCCCTCGTCCTTAGTCTCCTCGCTTTGGGCCACGGGCGCCCTACCCGCGGCGGCCTCATAGGCCTCGGCAACTGCCTCAGCACATTGCACGGCTGCGTCACTGGCCCTGGCCATCATAGGGTCGACCTCGTCCATGTCGGCCCCCTCCAGCGCCAAGGTTGGTTGAGGCGACGACCTTCTGCTCCTCCTAACCAGGGCAAAGGCATCTTCCTCCTCTTCCTCCTCCTCGTCGGGGTCCTCGACCACCTGAGCAAGTTAATCTTGGAGGGCCTTGATCTGCCTCTCCAACTGCTCCTTGCTCGCGTCGGACTTGGCTGCCTCCTTGGCCTTTTTCGCCTCCTCGGCCAGCTGTTGCAATCGACCCATCAACTCTGGCTTCTTCTGCTTGAAATCAGCAAACCACTGTCGGAGTTCCCTTACCTTTTTCCGGTCAACGTACTCCAAGTGGCGCTTGCTCGGGGGCTTCGACGTGACTTGGCGTTTTAAGCACCGGGCGGGAGGAGGCGAGGCGGAAGGTCGGCGGCTTCGACCGGCCACCTTCTTGCGAGGAGCCCTGGTAGGGGTCGGGGTGTCTTCTAGGAGCGTTGAAGCGGCACTCGACACGGCGAGCTCGAGGGCGACCTTCTCCTGCGAACAGAAACCGAGTAGGATAAGCTCGGAAAGTGCTTCTCGAGCAGAGAGCAAGCAGAAATACTTACCGCATCACTGCGATCGAAGACATTCTTGGGGAACTGACGATTGGGCTTCAGTTCCTTCTCCTTCGGGGCACTGAACATCTCGGCAACCCTTTCATCGACCCAGTCCATCCTCGGGGCTGCAAAACGAACAAGGATTGAAAAGAAAAATAAGGCCAACACCGGGGCAGCGACGATGGTCGAAGGAAGGACCCAAGGGCATACCTGCATTGTCCTCTCGGGTGATGTCTTGCCGAGTGGTCACCTTGAAGAATGGATGCTCGCGGCGCCGCAAGGGGGACTCCCGGTTGAAGGTGAAGTCCCGGGCAATGTCCCGACCAGTGAGCCCCATCTGGGTGAGCTCGCTGATCGTCCTGAGGACCCGCTCTTCCTCGGGCTGCACGGGCTAGCGCGCCGTCTCGGCGGCCGGGGCAACCTCCCCGGTATAGATCAGTTGGCTCCCCTCCACCTTCTTCTGGTAAAACCAAAGGTCGGCCCAGCCCGACACCGAGTCCTTCAAAGAAAGAAGAGGATACTCGTATGGTCGGTTGGGCCGGAGACAAAGGTAGACGTAGCCGGCGGGACCACCCCTACCGGTGCGAAAAGGGGAGTAGAAGTGGAAGAAGAGGCTAGCGGTGGGTGTCATGCCCACATACGCCTCGCAAAGGTGGGAGAACATCGTGAGGGCAAGGATGGAATTGGGGTTGAGATGAGAGATCTCGCACCCGCAAAAGGCAAGCACGGAGACGAGAAACTCGCTCTCGCGCAGGCGAAGCCCGTTGACGGTGTATAGCTCGCAGGAGACGATCTCTCCCTCCCGCGGCGCCGGTGTCTCGTCACTCCCAGGCGCCCGGCTAGAGTTTAGATCGACGTAGCCATCATCCACGAGCGCTTGGAGCCTCCTCCGGTTCATCTGACTAACTCCAAAACGCGCCATTGCTGAGGAGAAAAGGAGACCGAAGAGGGCTCTAGGGCTCTTGGAGAAGTTCTGGGCAAG
Source organism: Rhipidocladum racemiflorum (assembly GCA_036346355.1). NCBI lineage: Eukaryota > Viridiplantae > Streptophyta > Magnoliopsida > Poales > Poaceae > Rhipidocladum > Rhipidocladum racemiflorum. Next base: position 47,020,970 of record CM070572.1, on the reverse strand, counting down.
ATCGAGCAAAAGCACAAGGTAGCTCTGTCCCTCGTGATGGTCGGGGTTAAAAAAGCGCGTGAAAGGGCGCATTTAACACTGCCGCGATCGTTCGCGAAACGACGTCTGTCCATTACGGTGAAAACCGCCTAGTAAATGCACCACTCCCGAGAAACTGCTTTACCGTTACAACAAGGCTTCTTGGAGAAGGAACCATAAATAACCTAACCATGGCGTGGTTGCTCGGGCGACGAGCAAGTCAACGCTCGCCCCCCAGCAACAAGCCCGTTCCCTGGCACAAGATGGTCGCAAGTCACGAGCAAGCGCCAGCAGGAACCTAATCCCTCCTTCGAGTCTTTTTAGGCTCAAGGGGAAGCCCAAGACAAGACGTTCCCCAATTGAGCCTCGGGGGCTAGCTGTTGGGGATTGACTATCTGACAGAAGACCATTGTACCCTGGGAAGATCTTGAAGCTACCGACCATACAGCACCAGCAAGAGATGCTCGGAAGACCCTCCGGGCAACATAACTCACGAACATGCGTATCTACCCATCCGCCTACGACCATACCGGACAAACACGAGCAACCATGCTCGCAGAGGCCACGCCGTTACCCGGGTGAATGGTCGGGGGACCCGGTCGTGATACCAGAAAGGAAGTTGGCTATTAATCCGCCAGAAATCAAGGGCAGATGCACCGGAAATTCAAGTTAATTGCGCGGATCAAGGGCCCCAGATCGTGGGCGCTATGGTTATGGAAGTGTGGCGCTAATCTAGGGGGTAGTTACCTTGTGTACAGCGTAAGGTTCTGTATTTAATCCCCCCGAAAACACCTGTAAGGGGGACTCCCCATTTTTTGACCAATCATAAACACAATACATTGGAGTAGGGCTGTTATCTCAGTAGTGAGAGGCCCGAACCAGGATAAACACCACGTGTCTCCCGTCTGGGCATTGCTCGGATGTTCCCCCCTGCTCGTACGAGGGGGCCCTTGTTGATCCCTCATTCAACAAGTAAGCTCGGCGGAGAGCCCGATCTCCAATCGTCGACACATATGTTCTCCTTCCTCGCGTGAGAAGCCTACATAGAAGCAAAAAATATCAAAGCTTCGGTACTGGGGTTAGAAATAAGATGTTTATAAATCCAGTACTGAGACACACGACGCACAACAGTACGCATGACACGAGTATTCTTATGCACAAAATTAGATTTGCCCTTCTCGTGTTTCTAGCAACAAAGGGTATTTGCTTCACCCTAGGCACATAATGAGAACAAAGCATGCCTGTCTGAAATTAGACCTAACATTAGCCCTTTCTTTCTTTTGTTGTTTAGCTAGTCTAAAGCAAAAATCTACTAGATGTCCATCTCTACCACAGTGAGTGCAATTGTACTTAACATGATGTTTAACTTTACAAGTAGAAGCATCATTTGCATTCGTCATAGTAGAAGATAAAATTTCAGTAGACTTAGAATGAAGTTTCTTATAATCATCTTCAAGTATATCAGACTTGCCATTGCAAAGAGCCTTAACAACAGTGGGAGCTTGAGTTTTACATGGAGCATAAGGATCAAAACCTAAACCTCTCTTGTTTGTGCTAATCTTAGATTGGTCCAAAATTATGTTTAAAATTTTCTTCCCTTTAGTGAAACTTTCTAAAGACTTTGCAAGTAATCAACCTTTTGAGAAAGAATAGAACAATTATCACAAGCAACATCCATTTTTCCTTTTTGCTTACGACAATTAGAGCATGAAAGAACCTCATGTGTGAGTAAAGCATTGGTCATTTGATGAACTCTTGCTTTAGCATCATGCAACTTCAATTCTAGTGTAAAACATTTAGAACATGGAGTTGGATCATACAAATCAAAAGTAGAACAACAAGCATTTTTAACAAGTTTCTCATTTTTCTTATGTTCAACCTTAACTTGCTCTAACAAGAAAGCATGTTCTTTTCTAAGTGAAGTAAGTTCATCATAAATTAAGTCACATGATTTGCAAGCATCATCATCAGGAATCAAAGTTTTAAGTCTAGGAATTTCAGCATTCAATGATTCAAAAATAAAATCATGTTTCTTAATTTTCTTATCATGTTTATCAAGCAATTTTCCAAGACGAGCAACAGCAATAGCAAATTCATCGTATGAAGGATCTACCTCATTGAAGTCACTTTTATGATCATCCTCGGTGAAGCTATCCTTGCTGCTTGCCATGAGACACAGCCCAATCAAATCATGCTTGCTTGAAGTTGCATCATCCTCACCGCTCTCAGAATCTACATCGCTCAAACCAACTTGCTCAAGTGCGAAGAGAACACAATGCACTGTCTTGTGACTCACAAAGCTCCTCTTATTACTGTCACTTGGAGAGAATTTATTCTCTTTCTTTTGTTCTAGTCCTTCTCCTCCTTTGATGCTTTACCTGCAAGTTTAGGACAGTTTGGACGAATATGGTTGAGATCACCACACTCATAGCACCTTGGAGGGCCACCACCAACTCTCTTCCTCATTCTCACATTCTACAAAGCTTTGTTAAAGTGAGAAGAGAGTAACGCCGAGTCTTCTTTCGGAAATTGCTCAAGCTGTTCATCGGTTAGTGAAAATAAGAAAGATAAAGCAAAACTTGACGAAGAAGAGTCATTATGAGATATGTTAGGTTAAGAGATCAAAGCAATTGACTTATAATCATTCTTCCTAGTAAGAACATCTAATTCACGAGTTTTCAACTTAGAATAAAGAACATCTAATGTAAGTGTACTCATGATAATTGATTATCTAATAGATGTTACTTTCATCTCCCAAATTGACATGTCTAATGCACCAAATAATTGTCGAGCATTTGAAGCATCAGTGTAGTTAACTCCAACAGATCGTAGATTGCTAAGATCTTATTAAAGCGTGCAAAGAAATCATCTAATGATTCACTTGACTTCATCTCAAAGCGCATGTATTCTTTCTTATACATGTCTTGGCATACCTCTTTTACCGTGTTTGAACCTTCATGGTAATCTGATGTAACATTGGGTGTCCCGATCTTTCGATGAGAATGATAACCTTCGATTTGGGTGGAGACGACTTTGATGATCCGACTACAACGTACAACGACAATGTGCCTTAGCAATCGCTAAACCAACTCCAGAGGGTTATTGACCTTGCCGTGGGCACGATCAACCTGATCACGAAGATCAATTCCTGCAAGCAATCGAAGAACAAGCAAGAACAAGGCAAAAGCAATCTAAAATTGCAAATATAGATGAAGTATTGAAAAGTTGGGGTTCCGATACAAGGAGCTTGTTAGGCGGCCGTTGAGCACGTCTAAAAGACTCAAAATAGTAGCAAAAGGCTAAACTATCAAATAACCAAAACCCAAGTTATTTTGGGGGACTCCCTAGCAATATATAGGAGAAATAGGAGGCCAAAACCGTGCTAGGGGTGTCCAAAACACATCCATGGCCGAGTAGGACTCATATTCCTAGTTTGACTCGGATTTGGAAAGATGACCGAACTTGTTTTGTAGATTTCAGTTGACTCGTAAGGAATTTGGACATGAGGCTGGATCCGTTAGAAAGAGGACGACGAAACCTTTCAAACCAGTACTCATAGACCCCAAACACTCTTGTGGATCAAAAGTTATGGTCGTTTTAAGTTGGTGCTGTCCCGGAGGCTGAATCCGAGTTGAACTTGTGCACCGGAAGAATTGGCTTCATGCTTGACATTTGGGAGTCCTTCTCCTTGGTTCCTAAGGAAAATAAAATCATCACAAGGATTAAATAGCATTCCATTCATTAAATTATTTGTATGCAACCCGAGGAACGCATTCACCTGGCAATTGAATTGACGTGCACGAGCTTGAGTAATTGGCTCTTGTATTACATTGTTGGTTTCGATTGGGTTTGTAGGCTTGGCCGTATCCATGGTAGTGATGTCCTCATCATAATCACAAAGAGATTTCCATACCTCATATGTGGACTTGAGATGAATCACACGGTCAAAGTCGCTCCTTTCTAAGCCTTGAATGATCAGATTTCTCGCCTTGCTATTAGCCTCAACATGTGTTCGATTTGTGTTGTCAACTTCATTATTCTCAGGTACTTGATAAGGCTTGTACACCTTCTCCCAAATTGCAAAGCCCTGAGCTTGAACGTATGCCTCCATCTTTGCTTTCCAAAACTGAAAATCAACACCATCGAAAAAACAAGGTTTTGTCGAATACTTATCCATCACTACAATTTATAATCACCGGTTAAGATTAATTAGAAAAACTTTGCTCTAATACCACTTGTAGGATCAATATATACTAATATAGCAATCAGAGGGGGGTGAATGATTGTGCGGAAACTAAAACAAATTTTTAGTGATTATCAAAACACCCCTAAACAAATTATGAAAATTGCTTCGGTTCAAGCAAAAACAGATTGATAGACATTCACTAAAACATAAATTCCTAAAGATACAACTGTCGTATTGATGTGAAATTTTAACTATAGAAACTAGATTCAATTTAGAAACTAATCCAATAAGAATCATCTCAATCGGATCTACGGTGCAAAAGCTATAAGCTTCTCAAGTTGAGTGTATCAATAATGATGAAAACTGATTAAACCATAATTTCGTGATTAAACAAAATCTATGAGGAATTAACCAATCAAACTTTTTAGACCAATAACTTAATGCATTAGAAAGGTTTTGATTAGATCAAATCAAAATTATCACGTGAAACGATGAATCAATCTAGAAGCAAAATAGGCATGCAAACGAGGAGAGAGAAAAACAGAAATCACTGTAGCAAATCAGTTATTGTAGCAACCGCATAAACACCATAGCATACATACTGTAGCAATCTACTATAGTGGGTATTGTAGCATCCCGGAGTACTGTAGTGCCAAGAAAAAACTTCTCCGCGATCGCCCATTCGCCAAATCGAGCCGCTTGAGCCTTCTCTTTTTTCCGTTTTGTGCGGCTTAATAAAACAGGAGACACCCTCTCCTATTTATACTAAATAAACCCTAACCAGTTGTATTCCAATACATACATGCATATCCACCTGGCCCAATTACATAAGGCCCAATATATGCACACAGCCAAAACTTATATTTGCACGCGTACGGCCCACCTACCGCTACCACATGACTCACTAGCCTTCACGTACATTGTTCTCTAGTCCGAACGTTCCGCATAACATCCTTGACCACTAGGACCTCGGTTCCTCCCTGAACCTAGTCCTAAACCTCAGTTCCTCCATGAACCTAGTTCCGGTCCCGTCACCGACCACGTTCCACCTCAAGCAACACCTGCACATGAACAAACACAAAACCGTGTACGAGCACAAGTCCATGACTTGTCTCAAGATCAGTCCAGCAACCACTCACACGAGCGTATTGCATCAAACAAAACAACTACCATGCTATCACAAGCATATCAATTAATCATCTGAAACAGCACATGCACATGCACCACATATGCCATGAGCACAACAACTTTGCAATATCAAAATGAACACTATGCCATTTTTTCAGCACATAATTTCACAGGATTAGTGACGGTTGGTGAGACATCGATGACATGCGGCACACGGGAAGATGTGACACATGGAAAGATCTGGTTCATTCGCACAGAATCCAACGTCGGTTGTGCGATGGAGTGGCGGCGTCGAGCTCGACGGTGGTGCCATGCCGAAGGCGAAGACAACGACCAAACGTGCGGTGATTAAGTGACCGATTTCAGCAGCTCTAGCATGGATCTAACACTACGAGACACAGCGAGTTCGATGGTACCTCTGGTTTCGATAGAGATGCAACAACGGTGAAGAACACAGGCAAAAACCACGGCGGTGATGGTGAAACTACTTAAAGCAAAAGCAACAACATTAGGGCTTCTCAACATGCATGCTCTAGGGCTTCTCGGTGTGTGCGCTAGGGTGAGACGTGCGGCGTGAGATGGTGAACACAGCGAGGGTTGTGTCGCATTAAATAGGGGCCTATGCGTACGTATATTGCATGGCGAATAGCGGAAAATCCGCGGTGGCTGAATCTAGCGCGAGCATGGTCGGCGACATGGCACAATATCCGCCCTCCATGTGGCTTCGATCTGACAGCCCAAGTACAAGCACGACACGAAGAAATCCCAGCCACACGATCCAAATCCAACAGTGCACGTGCATGGGACTAGGGTTTGCGCAGATTTTGGGCTGGCGGCGATGGCTGGGCAAGTGCAGGCGGGTTTGGGCTGGGCCAAACGAGTTTAGGCCCACTTAGGGTTCTAAAGCATTTTTTGAGATTTTCTATTTAAAATAATTCTAGAAATTAAACAAAGCCAAATAAAATAGCAAAAATACCCAAAAATTCTAAAAATTCTAGAAAATATTTTAGGGTATTTGGAACTCAAATAAAATATTTCCAACAAAATTTTATTTAAACTTTTAAAAATTTTCAAATAATTTTAACAAAAATATTAATTCAAATAAATTCTCAAAAATAGCACAATAAATCCATAAAATGCAAAATTTAGGATGTTACAAGTATATGTAAAGATCATATCGAACGATCCTTAACAATGCTTAGTTATATGCATTTACCTTTGCTTCATGATATCGGTCAAATTCAAGGTGAGTATATGTCATCCTTGTTTAGATAGCTCGACCACTCTTTTTCGATTACGTGACTCGGAATCCCTAACTACGGTTAGCTCTTTAACTGCAAGTAGCATGGCCATGTATTTCTAAAATCCGATCACTCGAGAGGCCTAAAGATATCTCTCCCGTTGTATGGAGGGGCAAATCCCATCTTGATCAACCATGCCTCAAAACATGCTTGACAAACCCAAAAGCCACCTTTATAACTACTCAGTTACGGAGTAGTGTTTGGCAACCCCTAAGTAGGTCATTACACATCTTGAGTACATGCGTCAACCTTAAGTTTAAGGATATAGCATACACATTGTATATAAGATCAGCTGATGACAAGTAAGATTACAACGTTCTCGCAATATGTCAAGGTGGGTCGATTTAACTTCATGTTCTCTAATATGTGTTTATATTATTGGTTTGATATCTATATATCCATAACTCGTGAAACATGTTCATCAACTAGGCAACATATCCAGTGCAATTAAAGTTTTCGTGCAGCCACCGTGCAACCCTACTAAAAAAAGTTTCAAAAAATTCTGAAAAAAATCATGGGTGTACATCCATCAACTAATACATATGTGTCATCGTGTGTTTATCAACTACGGAACACTTCAGAATAACCATCACAAAGTCATATATTGAGTTTCACAAACAAATCACATATTTTCCAATAAATAATAATGATATTATTCAAGGAACAAGATAATAAATTATGAACGTAAGGAAATATAATCATCTCTATGATTACCTCTAGGGAATATCTCTGATATCTTTTGCCAGTAGTAAGCTATTCTTCCTTCTGCCATCAAAATTTGCACTTCTCTCTTCTGTCAATAGTCGTTAGCATGCTCTTCTCTTTTGTCACTTTCGTTGAGCCATTGTTTGTTTGACATTTTTTTTCTAGTGAAGATAAAAATTCTCTTTGAGTTTGGAGGTTTTCACTACCTTAAAAACCTACATTTGTGTCGGTTCAGAACGCACATCTGTGTCAGTTTTCAAACCAACACAGATATAGTGGCATTGGTAATCGTGGATTATCAGTATCGGTTTTCACTAATAAGACTATTTGTGTCGGTTTTTAGCTAGAACTGACGCAAATAATATGACTATTTATGTCAGTTTTTTACTAGAACCGACACAGATAGTATTATGTGTGTCGGTTTTTGGGTAGAACCGATATAAATAATATGACAAAAAATTATCTGTTATTATTTGTAATTGTGTCAGATCTGGCAACTCCGTGCCACGCGTCAACCTCACGTGGCCTATCCTAGTACTACTTTCGCCTAAGCACGCTTAACTTCGAAGTTCTTATAGGATCCGGTGCTTTAGTGCTGGTATGATTGCATGTGACGTGTAACGCGACCCTCTCCCCTTAACCCCGCAGAGCACCCGAACACCGATTTTATTGTTCTCATAGTCCGAACACGTTTTGAGCTATATGTCGGTTCCAAAAAAATCGACATAGATAAACCGTCACATATTTGAGGTTTTGTAGTAGTGTTTTCAACACGAGGAGGGCACAGCAGTACAACACTGCTAGACAACAGGTGTGGCTAGAGCAAAACCGATCTTGTTAGACATGAGGAAGAAGAGAGGAGTTCGGAAGAATGGCAATGGTAGTTGATCAACAGTGTTTGATCGAACGGAAGTGGCAAAAAGAAACAACGACACACAGCAGGAGCTATGGCAAAGGAAAGAAATGCAATTTTTGGGTGTCAAACTGAAGAACAACGCTTAATTTGGGCTCCGTCTGGCATTGCGGTGCTTTCTGAAAGCACTTATTTTTACTATTTTTGGATATGACAGTTAGTTAATTAACATCATCTTTTTTGAGTGTAAAGGCAAAAGTTTGCTGGAATTGGAAAAGATTCTCGTAGGCATAACTAACTAGATTTTGTAGAATAGCACAACCAACCGCATATGGCCCTTAGTGGTGAAGGGAAAATTTTCTATTTTTGAAAGGCTTACATTGACCAAGCACAAGGTTTAAGAAGGCATAGGATCACCAAGTTCTTGGTAGAGAAAAATGAGCATGCCTTAGTGTTAATGTCTTGGAATAAAAAAACAATAAAACGCTCAAGAGAGAGGGAAGATGAATAAACACAAAAGAGAGAATGTCGTTACATTTTCATATATACAAGCTTTATATTTAGAAACAAAGTTGAAAAACATATATACCTAGGGACAGTGGTGGAGCCAAAATAAAAATAGAGGGAGAATTGTGCTAAAGGACTAAGCTAAAATTTTTTACTAAAACCGAAGAGACTAAGCTAAATTGAGATAAACATAGCAAATATAATCATGTGCAATCCAAATTACCGGGATGGCATATCCTATGCAATCAAAGGTTTGGTGCAATCACCGTGCAATCAAACTAAAAAAAGTTTCAAAAAATTCTGAAAAAAATCATGGATGTACATCTCAACTTACCCCATCTATGTATAAAATTTCATGATCAAATTTGTCATATGCTAGAAGTTACAAAAATGACAAATTTGGGGTGCATTTAAACTGTAAAAGTTTGTTAGAAATTTGTTTTTTTTATAACTTCTAGTATAGGACGAATTTGATCATGAAATTTTATACGTAGATGGGGTAAGTTGAGATGTACATCCATGATTTTTTTTAGAATTTTTTGAATTTTTTTTTAGTTTGATTGCACGATGATTGCACCAAACCTTTGATTGCACATGATATGCCCCCAATTACCGGCGACAGCAGAGTTGGGCTCATGCCCAATAAAGTCCACCTAATGGTTACGCCCCTGCCCGGAGAAGTAATAATGGGACAAACCTATGGTGCAAAGTATAAAGCTTTAAGAAACTGGTAAGTCTTGCATTTGATGGTTGTTTCTAGGTTAATTCTAGATTTTCAAAGTATAAACCTATGGTGCAAAGTATCAATCGCTTCCACACGCAAATGTAAATGATCTCGGCCTCGTTTGACATCCCTTCCAGCACCAGCGGTCGATTATTTGATCTTTTATGTAATACTAGGTAGAACCGTGCGGCAATGCCGCACCGCGTAAAATTTGGTTCGGAATTCTTTTTGCAAGGAAACGGCGGAGAAAGGATCTAGTCGTAATTTTATTTATTTTTTTTGGAAAAAGGTGACATGAAGGATCCGGTCACAAATCTACGAAACGACGGGTCTTTTTTTAAAAAATAACCGGGAAAAAATCTAGAGATAGAGCTGTACACATATATCTGTTGATGAAAATATTGTTTCCGGGAAAAACAAAGAAATAACCTAGACATAAATTTCTTTTGACGAATTTGGTTAACACTTTATCATTACTCGACTAACCTCCTTTTGTCGAGTTTAATACTCTATGTGTTAATCGGGTGATAATACATGTTCCGAAAAATATTAGAGATGTCAACCCTCTTTTATCGAGTTTAATACTCTATACGTTCACCGAGTAATAATACACGTTTCAAAAAATATCAGAGATCGATTTGGGAAAAAAATTTAGAGATTAGTGATCGAGTTGGGAAAAAAATCTAGAGATTGAGCTGTACACATATTTCTGTTGACAAAAATATTTTTTCGGGGAAAACGAAGAAAGACCCTGGACGTAACGGCTGGGTACCTGTTTGTTATATTCTTGGACCTGATCGCTATTATAAAAAATTAGAAAAGGACTCGTTCGATATTTGTATTTAGCGGGGGGCTTTGCCATAAAGTAACGAACCAGGGACCTAAACGCAATTCGGAAAAAAAAATTTATACTCGCAAAAAATCGCGAAGGACTTCTTTGTAATTTACAGAGACCTATCTGTAATTTACAAAAAGGGAGGGACCTTTTTGCAAAATGGTATGGGGTGAGGTGGCACCCTTGGTTGGCCTTCAATTCTTCCCCCTTTAATATATAGTATATTTCTGTAAAATAAACTTTCTAAAATCATTTCTAGAAATAAACTCTTTTGGTCTCGTGGCAGTTTGGTCAAAAGGTTCATGTTTCCAAAGTAAAAGCTTGACTTACCCGTGGAGCGGCAAAATTTCTCTCTTAAAATGAGTTAAAGTGAGGTTTGTCCCTCTTACGGCTACTTGGACAGTAAAAAAAAAAGGGCGGTCAGATACCCCTACCAATGCCTTCTGCGAGCTTATCAGATAGATTGCTAAGCGAAAAAGCACCTAGCGGTATCATCCATACCATGTGCCGGAAAAGATACCATCATGATTGGATGACAGGAATAGGGGAAAAAAAGAGAGCTCTTTTACAGTAGATTATACTTGTAGTATATTATGGTAGTATAAATTAGATCTAACGATTGATTTGGTGGGGTATTATGGACTTTTACAAATAAAAATATTACATTTTTAAAGGGTATTAACGTAATTTTAGCGAGTCGTCGAGGTCCTCCGATGCGCGATGCACTGACGGAGGGAGGGCTTCCGGTGGGGATGAAGAAATGGGCTTCGGGTGAGAGAAAAAATTCATTTACCGTTTTACCCATCCGCTGTATTGAAATTTTTTACCATTCTACCTCTCCTCACATTCTACTACACATACTACACATGGTAGTATAACTTGATCTAATCTATTTTTAACCTTTGGATCAAAGGCAATGAATGGTCTATATTTATTGTTGTGCACTGTAAAAGAACTCAAAAAAAAAAGGCCTGGGACCGTAGAGCACCGTATATGTTTACATTTGAAACAAGGAAAGGACTATGGATTGGATGTTTGATGGGAAGTTTTTTTTTATCGGATATATGGTTAATTTTTTTTTAATAATGCGTGCAACATTTGTAATCATCGTTTGCAATAAAATGCACAATAAAGGTGGAAATGTCGAGAGAAAAAAAAATCTAAATTCGATGAAACCATGAGCTTAGAACGTAGGCATATTTTAAAATGGTTCAGACATCATAAACGAATAAATTTACATAACATAACACTTCAACATTTGCAAAGAATGTTTGCAACATTTTAAAGTCACTCATGAAACAATCGGAGAAAATGTTTGCAACTATTTAGAAACTTGCTGCTACATCTCAAATCACAGTTGCATAAAAAAAAACAACCTAGCGATGCAACAAATAGCTGACTCACCTACTTCGACTTCAAAGGCGATGTCGGTGTGCTTGGCTTTAGGCGAGGTAGGCATGGTAGCTTAGGCCCCGTTTGGTACGGTTCTAAATTTAGTAGAAACGGAAACGATTTCAGATTCTTGATAGAAACGTTTCAGGTAGAATCAGAATCACTTCCTGCAAACCGTTTGGTACGGTTCCAGATTCTGGTAGAAATTAGTAGAAACAAGGTTGAAGTGATTTATCCACGGTGTGGAAAAAGAAGAAACGTTTCGAGGAGAATCGTTCCGAGTTTTAGCCCGTTTGGTTGGGTTTCTCCCAGATTCTAATAGAAACACCTCGGTTCCAAGTTACCAAATGGGGTGTTAGTTGGCTGGCCAACATTGGCGAGTATTAATGGCGTTGGCCACTAGCAAGAGCAACGGTAGCTTCTTGCAGGCTTGAAACAAGACACCTGCTTGCCCCTTGCGAGCACGAGCATAACAGTAGCGTGCAAGAGAGAGAATGGCATGTATGTGATGCTGCTCTTGGCTCACCGTGAGCAGGATGGATATTGCTGGATTAGTGGAGTGGCAGGAAACAAGCAAGACTTAGGTGGGAAAGAATAAGAATGAGAGGAACAAAGAGAGATCTATATGGTGGTGGCAGGAACGTGTGGGGCTCAAAGACGTATAAATGTTTTCTCATGTACCTCCGTACCGGTGGATTAGTTGGTTTGATTGAGGGATGCGGACCTCATCGGGACAGCTGGATGCAAAAATTAAGAGGGGATGAGTGCGTATGAAAGAAACATTGCATGGGACGTCCTCACCGGGGCTTGACAAAGTCAATGGTGATGCGAGGATGAGGATAAGGTTTGCGGTGCGGTGTGGTGGTGAAGAAGGGTTAATAGGGTCACTACTATAGAACCGGCCTTCACAACCGGTCTATCACAAGCGGTTTCATGCCAACCGATTGTAATGTGCGCACCAGAAGCGGTTCGTGGCAACGGACAGGAGATGACTTTTACAAGCGGTTTGATACACGAACCGCTTCTAAAGTCTGAGTTATAGAAGCGGTTCGTGTACCAAACCGCTTCTGGAAAGTCAGAAGCGGTTTGAAACACGAACCGCTTCTAGAATTCAACCATCAGAAGCGGTTTGTGTTTCAAACCGCTTCTAAAAGCCCTCCCGCCCAGCGCATTTTAAACCCTTCTTCCTCCCCGAGCCAACAGTCGAAGAAAGAAGGGTCGAGCACTGTTCTTCTGGGGAGGTGCTGGCCAAATTTTTACTTTTTAAATTGCTGGTGATTTAGTTTCAAATTAAGTGTTTCAAGGTCAGTAAGAGCATGTTAGCATCTTTCTCACTTACATATTGCTGTTTTTTATGCATTGGATGTGGAGAAATCATGATTTATTCATGTTCAAATGTGTTGCTTTGCTAGGACGTCACTCTAGAACATGTTGAATTGTGTATGGTGTGAAGTTGTGCCCCAAAATATATTTTGTATGCTTGCTTTTTTTATGGTATGAACATGTATGGTGGAGATCTAATTCAAAGTATGGCATTGCAATGAAGTAATTAGTGGTGTATAAAATAAAATAGGGAAACATGTGAAGGATAAAAAAATAATTACAAAGGTAGGAAGGGATAAAAAAATAATTAGAAAGGTAGATCTTTAATTGCATGAAGGTGTAGGTGGGGTTGTTTTTCTTGGAGAAGAAAAATTTATATGAAATTATAACTTGGTGTAGATGAACCGGCAATGGATGTACAATGCGAACCGTCGCTCGAGAGAGTTCATTGATGGCGTGCAGGCTTTTCTCGATGCGGCCATTGCATTCCTGCCTCCAGGTAGCTTCATATGTTGTCCGTGCGTAGATTGCAAGAACGAGAAGGAGCACTCACAGCAATGGCAGGTTATGAACCATTTGATGAAGAGAGGTTTCATGCCAAACTATACCTGTTGGACTAACCATGGCGAAGAAGAGGGAGATGAGGAAGAAGAAGAGGGATTCAACAATATCCCGGACGCCACGCAATGCTATTCCGTCGGAGATACACTGAGCGACTTTGGTGATGATGAGCTGGACCAGATGCTTCGTGACGGAGAGGGAGACTACACAGAGGAAAGACAGTTCGAGAAGTTCCAGCGCATGTTAGAGGACCACAGCACTCCTTTGTACCCAAACTGTGGGCAGGACCACAAAAAGTTGCGTACCACACTTGAACTTATGCAATGGAAGACCACAAATAGTGTGTCAGACAAGGGATTCGATGAGTTGTTATCACTCATAAAGAAGTTGCTTCCAGAAGATAACACTCTGCCCGAATCTACATATGAAGCAAAGGAAGTCGTCTGTCCTTTGGGATTGAAAGTACAGAAGATACACGCATGTCGTAGCGATTGCATCCTGTATCGCAATGCATATGCCAATTTGGATGTTTGTCCAGTGTGCAAAGAATCACGGTATAAGGTTAAGAGAGATGATTCAGGTGAAATAGGTGGGGAGCGTAAGAAGAAGAGACCTCTAATTAAAGTATTGTGGTATTTCCCTGTGATTCCCCGATTGAAGCGTATGTTTGCTAACAAAGCGCATGCCCAGATGATGCGTTGGCACAAAGAAGAGCGTAAGGATGACGGTATGCTTAGACACCCTGCAGATGGCTCACAGTGGAGGAAAGTCGATCGATCGTACCCAGACTTTGCACAAGAGGTGAGAAACATAAGGTTTGGGTTAAGTACCGATGGGATGAATCCTTTCGGAGAGTTGAGCAGCAACCATAGCACCTGGCCTGTTACACTATGTATGTATAACATTCCTCCATGGTTGTGCATGAAGCGGAAGTACATCATGATGCCGTTGTTGATCCAAGGCCCCAAGCAACCTGGAAATGACATCGATGTCTACCTGAAACCATTGGTTGAAGATCTTGTGACGTTGTGGGAGGATGGTGCACGGGTATGGGATGAGTACAAAAGGGAGTATTTCACCCTACGTGCATTGTTATTTGTAACAATCAACGACTGGCCTGCTCTCGGTAACCTGTCCGGCCAAACTATCAAAGGATATAGAGCTTGCGTCCAATGCTTTGATGAAACGGACAGCATGTACCTGAAAAATTCTCGAAAGGTTGTGTACATGGGTCACCGTAGGTTTCTTCCTACGAATCACCCATGGCGGAAGAAGTGCAGGAAATTTAACGGGCAACTAGACCTTCGTTCTAGGCCTCAGCATCGCAGTGGGCCACATGTGCTTGCCATGGTAAAGAATCTGAAAGTAGTATTCGGAAAGGGTCCTGGAAGCAAACCTGTGCAGAATGAGGATGGTCAGGCACCAATGTGGAAGAAGAAGTCAATATTCTGGGACTTGCCTTATTGGGAAGTCTTGGAGGTTCGTCACTCACTTGACTTCATGCACATCACGAAGAATGTTTGCTTGAACCTGCTAGGCTACATAGATATGTACGGCCAATCAAAAGATACACTGCAAGCTCGGAAGGACCTTAAACTCTTGGAACTGAGGAACGACCTACATCCGGAAAAGAGAGAAAAAGGACAACATTACCTACATCCTGCGAGCTACACTCTAAGCAAAGAAGAGAAAAAAAGCATGATAGAGTGCCTGAATAGTGTGAAGGTCCCTTCCGGATACTCATCGAATGTAAAGAGACTCATAAACACGAAAGAGAATAAAATCGTACACCTGAAATCCCATGACTGTCTTGTGTTGATGACACAGTTGCTCCCAGTGGCTATGAGAGGTATACTGCCCGAGTGGGTCCGGGGGACAATCACAAAGCTGTGTTATTTTTTCAACGCGATCTCGCAGAAGGTCATCGACCCAGATAAACTAAGTAAGCTGCAGGATGACGTGGTACAAAGTGTGGTTTGTCTTGAGATGATATTTCCTCCTGCGTTCTTTGATATTATGGTTCATCTCACTGTTCACCTTGTCAAAGAGATAGGTATTCTCGGACCCGTGTATCTGCACAACATGTTCCCTTTCGAGAGGTACATGAGTGTGCTAAAGAAGTATGTTCGTAACCGTTCTCGTCCAGAAGGATGCATTGCCGAGGGTTATGGGACAGAGGAGGTGATTGAATTTTGTGTCGATTACATTAATGATCTAAATCTGATCGGCGTCCCTATATCACGCCATGAGGGGAGGCTACGTGGAAAAGGGACACTAGGAAGGAAAGCATTTGCATGCAATGATCTTCTTACATTTAAGCAAGCATATTTCACTGTTTTGAAACAATCAACGGTGGTTGCCCCATATGTTGTTGAGCACAAGAGTATTATACGCCGTGAATTCCCTGGGAGGTCTAAGGATTGGATAACACTGAAGCACATGGATTCTTTCGGTGCTTGGTTACAAAACTACATCCTTTTCAAAGGGTCAGACAATGAACAGTTGCAACGATTGGCACGGGGACCTTCTATTGAAATCGTTACATTCAAGGGGTACGAGATAAATGGTTACACATTTTACACGAGATCCCAGGATAACAAGAGCACCAATCAGAACAACGGTGTCCGTATAGATGCCGAAGACAACAAAGGCAAGGTGGACACATATTATGGTTTCATAGAAGAGATATGGGAGCTTGACTATGGACCTTTAAAGGTCCCTCTATTTAAGTGCCAATGGGTCAAACTGACTTCAGGCGGCGTAAAAGTCGACAAATACGGCATGACAACAGTAGACCTCACGCAAGTCGGCTATAGGTGCGAACCGTTCGTCCTTGCAAATGATGTGAGACAGGTCTTCTATGTAATAGACATGTCAAGCAAACCTAGGAAGCAGAAAGATAATAATAGTAAGCCAAAGCGACACGTTGTTCTCCTAGGGAAACGAAGGATTGTCGGAGTTGAGGACGTCACAAATGAGGAAGAGTATAGTCAGTTCGACGAGCTCCCTCCTTTTGCAGTGGATGTTGACATAAGCCTCCTGAATGACACATACGTGGATGCTCCTTACATTCGTCGCGATCATAACGAAGGAAGACTTGTAAAGACAAAGTATGGTAGTACTTTAAATGTAGTAGTACTGTATAAACTTATTTATTTGAACTTGTGTGATCATTTTTACACGTGTCCTCTAATGCATTACGTGCTTATTTGAAATAAACGTAATGAAATAAACAATAAACAATAAAGAAGCAATAAAGAAATCAAGAATATAAACAATAAACGATAAACAATAAACAATAAACAAAAAAGAATATAAACATTTGAAGTCATAAAATAAACAATAAACAATTTTAAATTGAGTATAAAGAATAGAGAAACAATAAACAATAAAGAAATAAAGAATATAAGCATTTGATGTCATGAAATCAACAATAAACAATTTTAAGTAAACAATAAAGAATAGAGAAACAATAAACAATAAAGAAATAAAGAAGAAAATAAAGAATACATGTTCTTATATGTGTCATAGTACATATGTTGTACATAAACAATTTTAAATAATGAATATATGTTGTATGTAAGAAAATAAAGAATACATGTTGTTATATATGTATATAGAGTAGAGAAAAAAAATTTAAAAAAGAATGGCCTGCGAGGCGCGAGTGGGGCTCGAACACCGGTCGGCTGGCCACGAGACCGCACTCAAGCGCCCGCGCTAGCCAGGGGGGAGAGGAGAGTTCTTGTTAACCGGAGTAGGCTACTCATTGTTTTATGTCTTACTTGTCGGTCCTTTTACAAGCGGTTCGTAGTCCAAACTGCTTGTGGAGATATATTCTACAAGCGGTTCCAATTAATAACCGCTTGTAGAACTCTCTCTACAAGTGGTTTGAATTACGAACCGCTTGTAGAACTCTTTCTCTACAAGCGATTTGAATTACAAACCGCTTGTAGAACTCTCTACAAGCGGTTCAAATTACGAACCGCTTGTACTGGTCACGTTTACAAGCGGTTTGAATTACGAACCGCTTGTAAAAGTGGTTTCCCATATATATACTTGCGCTCTCTCACACTTGGTCACAACTCCAAATTTCGCCAAGTCCCGCGCCGTCGACGCCGGCGCGCTCTCGCCGCTTCCTTCACGCACTGGCCGACGCCGCCTCCGCCACTGCGCCGGACTCTTCCGCGACCACGCCGACGTCGCCCTGCGCCACCCCACCCCGGAGGAGCTAGGTACCGACCTCTCTACACCCCCAGCTCGCTCTCTCACTGTTGCCCCTAAGGTGTTCGACGAAATGCCCACAAGGCGTTTTCATGTATATTGGTATGTATGTTGACATATATAGTATGTTGGTATGTTGGTGATGGTATATGTGTGTATGTTGGTATGTTGGTGATGGTATATGTGTGTATGTTGGTATATTGGTGATGGTATATGTATGTATATTGGTATGTATATATGTATGTTGGTATGTTGGTGATGGTATATGTGTGTATGTTGGTATGTTGGTGATGGTATATGTTGTTATATTGGTATGTATATGTATGTTGGTATGTTAGTGATGGTATATGTGTGTTGGTGATGGTATATGTATGTTTGTATGTATATTGGTATGTATGTTGACATATATAGTATGTTGGTATGTATGTTGGTGATGTTATATGTATGTTGGTATGTATATTGGTATGTATGTTGACATAGTATGGTGGTATACGTATATATGTGCGTGAGAAACCTAGAGTTTTTCGTCCTTGCATTCGCCTCCCATCCTGCGTGTCCCGATCGGCCGATAAAGCGCGATGAAATCGGAGCCTCCCATACGTATATATGTATGTTGGTATGCATGGTTACTTAGTCAAAGGCAGCAGAAGGGAAAAAAAGAAAATGACAGCACAACCCCACCAAGTACATGCCAACTAGGCCACGAAGCCGCACAATTAGCTCTTGATCTCTGGCTAAGTGCTTCCTCCGTCCAAATTTACGAGGTGAATTTCCTTTTGTCACATAGATAAAGAAGATATTAAAAATAATTAGAATAAGAGAGGTGTTTCTATGCTCTTCTTTTTTAAAGTTGCACAAATATTAAAGCATAAATGAAGGGTAGATGAGGATTACTTACCCCTTCGTTTGCTTCAAGATTTGTGCAACTTGTATTAGGAGGAAGATCATAGAAGCACCTCTCTTAGAATAACTATGTTACTCTTAATTATTATCATTAAGTACGGTATCTAACACATACACGTTGATAATATAAAATAAAGATGGATATTTATCAGAGCTATTGAGACAACATAACAATGATTCTATATTAAGATATAAAACACATTCTATATTTGTGAACAATACCAATTAAACAAACACATAAAGATAATATTGGCGGAGGAGTAGCTATCAGTGCACGCGTACGTCCAGTGCAAGTGTGCACAAGCGTTGTTCTTCCTCCTCCCGTCTGCTGCCTGCTAAGTAGTTACAATGCTATTGATATGTATTTGCCCCTGACATACTTTTTGCTACTTTGAAGTACAGTTGAATACCTGTGTCTTGTGGGTGGTGATGTGCATTCGTTTTTGAAACTAGGATAGATGGCAGAACCAACACGTGGTGACCCTAATTTCGACGAGGAAGAACAGTTACTGTTAGACTCCATCTGCGGCTACGATGTTGATGCGGCTGCCGATGTGGCTATTGGCGATGCAGCCGCTCTGGCCGGAAACACTGGTTCCGGCGAGAACGTAGATACCGTTGACACCGAGGTATTGTGAGAAGAATATAATCCCCGTGAGCATGTTAATTAATCGCAATTCATTATTAGAATACTCTGACATGTTATATATATATGTTTGTGTATTTAAAGCCTGGTACATCGAGCAACCAATCCAAGAATCGGGGACCTAACAAGAAGCCGTCCACAAAGCATGTGTTTACCGACGTTGGCAATGATGGGAAGCCGATTGCCCCTCTGTCAGCAGTTGGGCCGTTCAACAACGCTTGCGGTTACCACGTAAGGGATCACGTCCCAATTAGCATCAAGAAATGGGCCGAAGTTCCTCAAGCTACCAAGGATCTCCTCTGGCAAGATATTATGGAAAATTTCACATTTCCTGAAGGGTCCAGAGACAAGGCCAAGAATTACACTTTGAAGAAGATGGCACTCTCATTTCAATCATGGAAGTCAGGTTTAAGCAAAAAGTACGTGCAGAAGGGAGAAAGACCTGACTTCAACCAATTTCCTAATCTTGCCGATCACTGGGAAGCATTCGAGGAGTACAAGCTGTCAGCTGAAGGCCAGTCTGCAAGTCAGAAGAATAAGACCAATGCACAGATGAAGAAATACCACCACCATCTCGGCACCGGTGGTTACCTGAAGGCTGTACCGAAATGGAAAAAGAAAGAAGAAGAATTAATGGCCAAGGACATCACACCGGCTACTATTTTGTGGGAAGACTGCCTGCGTAATTGGTTCATGGGTCACGGGGGGGGGCTTGCAGATGATGGCAGTTTGCTGATGCTACCAGCTGTGCAAGATGTTGGCCAGAGAATTGTACAAGCCGTCGAGCAGTCCGAGTCAGGCTCTTTTGTGGTTGACAGGGAGAATGATGAGCTAACACTTGCCCTCCAAAACCCTGAGCACCCGGGACGGACACGAGGTTGGGGCAAGACGCCATGGAGGTACGGTTTTGCCAAGGATGCGCATTCGTACAGGAGCCGCGAGAGAAGCAGAACAAAAGAAGCAAATAAAATGCGCCAATTGGAACGGGAGCTTAGAGCCACGCAGGCTAGCATCGGCGACCTAGTTGCTCAATAAGTTGTGCAAGAAGTGCAGAGAGCCATGAGTAACCTTCAGGGAGCAGGTCCGAGCAATCAACCGGACGCCGCGATCAGCCCTCAAATACGACGGAGCCTGCGGCCCACCGGGGCCCCTCAAGCGGACGAAGACTTGCAAGCCCATTACCCCGTGGATGACATAAAGGTTCGCCGCCAGTGTGAGCTACACGTTGATGCACGCAACCTCTCCATCAAGGTGGCCTACGGCATGGCATTGCCGGTGTCACCGGGCCAGACCTTCCACTTCAACACAATACCCATGGGTTACTCGAAGGTCGTAGTGGAGGAGGTGCTGAGCGGATTTGAAGAACTACTGCTCGATATTGCTGGAGGCGACGATGTAACCAAGCTTGGACAGGCCCTCCACAATATCATCCTCTGGCGAAAAAGGCTCATCATATTTCCAGATGGCGTGGAGGCGTCATCTCCAGCAATAGATGTATCGCAATCGGAGCCGGCTGGAGGAAACTCGTCTCCTCCACAACGACAACCGACTCCTCCTCCACAACGACA
Organism: Rhipidocladum racemiflorum; assembly: GCA_036346355.1. Classification (NCBI taxonomy): domain Eukaryota; kingdom Viridiplantae; phylum Streptophyta; class Magnoliopsida; order Poales; family Poaceae; genus Rhipidocladum; species Rhipidocladum racemiflorum. The sequence continues at coordinate 47,000,099 of CM070572.1, read as the reverse complement.
ACCGACGCCTCCTCCACAACGAGAACCGACTCCTCCACAACGACAACAGACGCCTCCTCCATAACGACAACCGACGCCTCCTCGACAACCGACGCCTCCTTCACAACGACAGCCCACGCCTCCACCATCTCCTCCGAGGAAGAAGCCCAGGAGCCATACCCCACCTGCTCCCATGAAGGCACAGTCCACCCGGTCAAAGAGCACAAAGGAACCTCCAAAGAGGGCATATGATAGGACCGACGAGGAGAATGACGCGATCGTCACCAAAGAAGTGGCTGCACACTTCGCACCGAAGAAGTCAGACCCAAACGTACAAGTTGATCCAAAAGTGATGGAACACTTCTTGACCTACCGTGCAATGCCACTCCCTATATCGTCCAACTATGAACGTACAATAAGAAAGGCTACAAGGAAGAGTAAACGGGGTCAGGCGACGACGGCAAAGCGGAAGGGAGATCAAGATCAGCTGCGGCTAGATCAGGAGAACCTCGAGAGATTCATGAAGGAGGCAGGACTCACTAGCGTAGCTGCTGCTCTAGGTGCAGATCATCTCCCAATGGCAGAAGTCAAATGGCAATATAAGCTTGGCCAGGAGCTAATTGACCCTCAAAAGATAAAGGACCTGCCAACCAAGATGCGACAATTTCATGAATGGTACATGACAGAGTCTGCTAAACAAAGAAAGATGTTCCCTTGTCAGGTGACACAAGAAGATTTCTATCGCGGGGAAAACACCGTATGGCTCGAATTCGAAGACATATACAATTTTTACCATCGCGACTCCATGAACGTGTCTCTCATGAGCTGCTGGTGCTTGTAAGTATCGATCTCATAACTTTACCATTTACTTCCTTGTACCATAGAAGTGCAACTCTAATAACTTATCCATTTCTATGTAGAATGGAGATACAACGATGTAGAAAACAGAACATATTCAACATGGGCTTCATCGATCCAGAGATTGTCAATGAACTCGTCTTTCGATACAACGCTAAGGCTCTTGAGGATTACGTTCTAGATGCATTCTTGGCACAGCACTACAAACCATACATACTTCTTCCCTTCAACTTCATGTACGTATATTTACGTGTTCTCAGAACGCATTGATAAACTTATCTTTTCCAAGGCATTGATAATACTACTAGCTAGTTATATATATGTCGCAATATATGAACAGGTTTCACTGGATCCTTTTGGTCATCAAGCTTGATAGTAGCAAGATCGTTGTTCAAGACTCAAAAAGGGGACCGGTGGAACATTATCAATATATCATTGACGTCCTAAACAGGTATATAGCAAATATATATACAATAGTTTCCTTATTATATTGAAATACCTTGCTAATTCGAACTCTGATAATTGCTATTCATAATAATGCGTCACACAGGGCATTCGCAAGGTTTCGCAAGAAACAACAAGGAGCTTTCGAGAATGTATTCAATGTCCAAATAAGCACTCGAGTATTAAAACAGACAGCTGGAAACAACTTATGTGGCTATTATGTGTGCCACTACATGCAAAATATTACCCACGGCGATGTGCCCATAAGCGACAACAAGGTGAGTGCACATATGTCAATTAATACTTACACTTTAATTACATGCATGCTCAGATATTTATTAATTTCGCGCTTTGTCAGCCCAACATCGATGTGCAAGATGTGATCCCGCCGCACCGGATTGAAGCACTCCAAGAACAACTCATTGGCTTTATTGTCGACGAGATTGTATCCCCTAATGGCGAGTTCCACAAACCGGGTTGAAGAGATTGTCCTTCTATAAGGACAGGTGAACTGACATCAACGTCGACCAAGGATGTACAGAGCGATGCACGCAACAATTAAATGAGCTCGAGATTCACCCTTTTATTCTTTGAAACTTGTAAAAGTTGCTTATATGTCAATCAAACTTGTAAAAGTGCTCATTATTTCATGTGTCAATCAAACTTGTCCATCTTTTAGTCTATTAAGTTCATACTTTTCTGTAAATGATCTGTGATTATTTGAATGAGTACGCATGAGTAATATATATTTAATTGTATACAAAAACCATATATTTCTATTTATTTTTAATGTCAAAATCCATATATATTGATACCCTTCTCACAAACATATTATATATTTAATATAATTAAACAATGCCTCTCCACAAGCGGTTATTATCTCAAACCGCTTGTGGAGAGAGCACCTCCACATGCGGTTTTTAACATGAATCGCTTGTGGAGAGATCGTCTTCACAAGCGGTTTGATACACGAACCGCTTGTGGAGATAGCGTTTTCACAAGCGGTTTATAAAACAAACCGCTTGTGAAGACGATCCACGTGGCAGCCCCCGAGCCTTCCTAGACACCTTTCAAACCGCTTGTGGTGTCTCACCACAAGAGGTTGGCCGAACCGCTTGTGATACCCCGAAGGGTATCACTCCCGGTTGCTTACAAGCGGTTCTAAAACCGTTTCTGAAAGCGGTTTCGAACCCCTTGTGATGCCCGGTTCTGTAGTTATGGGTGAAGCACACGAACAGAAAAAAAAAAAAAAGTTGAAAAGTTAGGAGCATATTTACAGAAATTTTTCGCATGCAAGTAAGATATCCGGTGATGTAGCTCTAGATCTTTAGAAGTCTAAAGTGGAGTTGTTTAGAACTCCAATTTATGTTTTTTTGTGAGCTGGAAGCACAAACTCTTCACCTTTCAAAGGTGTCACCAAGGCTCTATTACCTTTTTCTGGTTGGGCTAAGTGCAGGAGCCACCGCGCGCGCCAAAATATCTCCGGGGAGGGGAGGGGAGGAGCGGATCGTCCCCGCCAACTGCAACCAAGGAATTAAGGATAGCACGAGGAAGAGCCGCCAACCAAAGAGGCCAGGAAAGCGCCGAGACGACAACACCACCGGGCTGCCCCGCGGCGCGCGCGACGACAATGAGGGCTCTCCCCGTGGCTGTCGGCCGTGGCGCCGTCGCCTGCGCCGCACCCGTCCCCCGGAGATCGCTGCTCCTCTCCACCGCGGCCGCAGGTAATTAAACCGATGATGTCCCTCCATGTCGATTGGGTACAGCCTACGGGGGCGGCTAAAAACGGAACCGGATCCCGGCGTTCGGTTGATTTCCTGTGCATCGACGCCCTTCTCCTCTCCTTTCCGATCGCTGCCGCACCCAATTCGATTGTTCCAGTGTTGTACAGTACTAGCTAGTACTAGTTCATGACCCGTGGCGCTAGCTGCTATTTCTTGGAACAGCACTGCACTCTGGACCGAGCAGCACGGCGAGGATCCGGGCTTCGGCGGACGCCGCGCAGACGACCTCCTTCGTCAGCAAAGAGGAGGCCTTTGCGTGGGCAAAGAAGGACAACAGAAGGCTCCTCCACGTCGTCTACCGAGTCGGCGATCTGGACAGAACAATCAGGTATATACTACATATCTCTACCCACTTCTCGTCCAATCCGTGGCATCGTCTACGTACGTACGTACTGCAACTCCAGCCCTGTACTTGCATGGCAGACGAGAGGTAAGTCGCAGCAGCTTGTTCTGAAGCGGATGCACACCAATGTAATGCAGGTTCTACACCGAATGCCTCGGAATGAAGCTGCTGAGGAAGCGCGACATACCTGACGACAAGTACACCAATGCTTTCCTCGGATACGGGCCAGAAGACTCCCATTTCGTCGTCGAGCTCACCTACAGTTTGTTGCATCGCATACGCCTCTGCTCTTCGGTGGCGCTTAAACACGGTTCCTTTGTAATTTCGATGTTACCGACGATGGATTCGCAATTATTTTGTAGACTATGGAGTCGACAAGTACGATATCGGAGCGGGTTTTGGTCACTTCGGCATCGCAGCTGATGATGTAAGGCACTGCCATCGATTTGGTCAGAAGCATGATGCTCTGTCAATGGCTAAGACAGCCCCGTGTTTGGGACCTTGGTGGCTGATCATGACAATTGACAGGTAGCCAAGACAGTTGAGCTCATCAGGGCAAAGGGAGGCAAGGTGACCAGGGAGCCTGGCCCTGTCAAGGGCGGCAAGACGGTGATTGCGTTCGTCGAGGATCCCGACGGCTACAAGTTCGAGATCCTTGAGAGGCCAGGGACTCCAGAGCCCCTGTGCCAGGTGATGCTTCGCGTCGGCGACCTCGACCGAGCTATAAGCTTCTACGAAAAGGCAGGCATCTGAAAACTGCTGTTCATGGCGATTCCTCGGTTTTATCCTGCCTTATCGATCAATCACGGTTGCTCTTCCTGTCGCTCAACGTAGGCTTGTGGTATGGAGCTGCTACGGAAGCGAGACAATCCTGAATACAAGGTGACCGTCATCGTCTGTAGAAATGATCACGCAGTGCCAATTTTCCAGCTTCCTGTGCGATGGCACGCGTTAAAATTGGACGAATTCTTCTGCAGTACACAGTGGCAATGATGGGATACGGCCCCGAAGACGAGAATGCAGTGCTCGAGCTGACCTACAACTATGGTGTCACGGAGTATGAGAAGGGGAACGCGTACGCTCAGGTACGGACATTCCCTTGCCTTCTGCCATTCAGTAAACCCGGAGCTGATTTCAGGCGATGCTGAGGTTCAAAATCTCGCCGAAATTTCATTTTAAAAATTACCGGATTCAAATTTTGTCTTTTGATTTTCGTTTAGATTTCGTTCGAAATACCGAGATTTCGCCGAAATTTCGTCTTTCGGAGGGTAACAAAATGAAATCCAAAACCGAAAATTCAAACCCTGATGTTAGTCGATGGCATGCTGTGTTTCTCGCAGATCGCGATCGGCACAGATGATGTCTACAAGACCGCCGAGGTGGTGAAGCTGTTCGGAGGGCAGGTGGTGCGGGAGCCGGGGCCCCTGCCAGGGATCAGCACCAAGATCACGTCCATCCTGGACCCTGACGGGTGGAAATCGGTATCAGCTCGCGTTCCTACCATGCTAAAAACTTCAGAATTCAGACGCTCTCTTCTTCCGAAGAGCCTTGCTCGCTAGTCAGTTAAGAGACCAAACTCTTTGTTCCCATGTCACGCAGGTGTTCGTCGACAACATTGACTTCGCCAAAGAACTGGAGTAACCATGCATCACAAATTGCCCACGAGTTCTGCGTCCATATTGACTCACGACCGTGTAAACTTTCTTCGCTACCATTGCTGTAAACACGCTTATACACCTTGCAAAGAATTACAGTTGCAATGTCTGAATAATCACAAACGGAGGACGGTTTGGGCCTGACTCTAGTTTTGTGAAGTTACCAATTCCACAGGATTAGTCCAAAGCTCAGATGAATAGTTCAAGTACGAGCTGTTTACATGCTTCATTTCGAGCCTCACCTGAAAGGCTGAAAGGGATGTTCGCAGCAATGGGCAAATTGGTACAGCCCGAATTCAAGAATGAAACAGAATAATCCTGCGCTAATCAAGAGACAGCGCTCTATAAATTTCATACCAGATGAAACGAGCAAGCTATCAAATTGCAAGGCGTACATTGATCCACATCTAAAATGACAAGGATGTTTTGGATATAAAAGTCGCACGGCTGTCTCAAGCAAACCATCAAAGTTCACTTCAACTTGCAAGAACCAGAAGTAATGCACAAACAGCTCAATCATTAAACATGAGTAACAGCACGGAAAGCATTAGCGTGTAGTGCACCATACATCCTCACCGCAAGGGCCATTCAGATGACCTGTAGCATTAGCTAAATAATGACAAAACACGTATCTTCATCATAAATACAGCAGCAGGTGAACCGATTTCTTCAGAATGGTATAAGCAGTCCATTTCATTCCTTCCAACTTCAAACAAGTGCAAGCTCAACGCCAAAATCAAAAGCCAAAACCTGCTTTCGTTTGGGACTATATATGATTAAAAGCCATAATGGAATGAGACATTGACTACACAAATTATGCCATGAAATGTGCATTACCCATCCGATAAGTAGAAAGCAAAAAATCATCCAGCAAAACACAAACTACATCATGGCAGTCCCAATGGTATCATACGGCATGTGACCTTTTTACCTCAGCTCGAAACAGTACAGCAATCCGCAAGGTTTCTTGCTCTTATAGATTGAATATGCGATCTACGGTATCTTTAACTGCAGCAGGGGGCACTTGAAAATGAGAATAGGGATGAATTTCCTCCAATTCTCAAGGGAGTGGCAAATTATTTGTTTAGAGCAAGGCAAATTGATGGAAGCAGTCAAATAATCATTGAAGTATGCCACGCTAACCAAAATCATATACTTCCCAGGTAGCTCTTCATAACCCTTGTTTGGTGGGATTTCACGCCAAACACATTTGAAGCTACAGCCCATCCAAGTTGAGTAAGATGTTGGTTTCTGCTTGCGAATTGTGAGCACCAAACTGAAATATGGCGAGAAAAATATTTAGGTGAGAAATCCAATCCCAGTTACTTATATAATACAATGTAACAAAAAAGAACTCCAGTTGACTTACAAATAAAACCAGTTGTAAATCAGAAGGAGATCCCACAGTGAGATGCCAAGTGGAGCGTACATTATCGCACTGGTGCTGATCCCTAATTAAAGCTAAAGCTATTCAAATATGTCCCCAAGCTCTCTTTACGGGATACAGCATCATTATTATTAATTGCCAAAGGACCCTGAATCAATGAGCCCAGGTGAAGTGTTACAATGCAAACACTCATGTAAAACACAAAAGAGGGTACTGACATTCCTAAGTAAGCTTCCATATATTATCCGCATAATATGCAAAGGCAAATTTCGTGAACACTGCATGCTAACTGATGTTGAATTCATAGCAGCACACCAACCACTCTTTCTGGTAGGTAGTAATCACCTCATGCAATACATAGGGCACCTTAAAAACCTGACAGGAATTTTCAGCAATGGCTTCATGCACCAAACCATAGAAGCATACAGGTTTGCTCTGGATTCTTCCCTGAAACCATATCCAATGACCTACAATAGCAGATAGGTCACTAAGCAATGCAGAAAAAACATGGACAAGAGTGACCCTAGTGTCATCACCAAAATAGGTTACAGGGACATTGAAAATGCGACAACTGCTACATATCATACAGACAAAATAAGGTATTAAAAAATACAAATAGTGCAGTGACATTTTTGAAAAATGAAAATAATAATGTAATATTTGAAACAGTAACTTAGGAAGAAAAGAAAATGTTCAAATGCCATGTGTAGGTTTTGTTAGGGTATTACTATTATGCCATCATGCTCAAAGCCTTGCAAATTGCAGACCAGATTCGTAAGTCATTAAACTATGCCAATACAGTGTCTGGAAAAGATTTACTTCCCAAATAGTAAATCTTCCAATAATGAATGCTCCCCCAATAGGTGTTTTGGGTATTGTTGGCGTTATTTATAACCCGTAGGCTAGAAGGTAAGCACTTACTACATACACCATAAAATTGTTCGGACTGACCACATTACAAACCTGTAAGACTCTAAAATTTCCATTTCGGACGAAGGTAGCTTTCCAAAAGCATTTTTGAAATACTAATTGGGGTACAGTAAGTATTTATTAGCTAATTTGGCAAACTTTTAAGATATGGCCCAAATAGTAGGTGGTTTAATTGGTACCTAAGTTTCGCCATGCTGAAACTTAGGGGCACCACAACTCCCTATTGTGACCCTCGAGTATAGCCAACTTTGGCCCATGTGTAGAGCCAATGTGTAATTAGGGTTCAAATCCACATTTTACCCGTATTTCTATCCACATATCTTTCTCTTTCCCTCGACAAATTTGGTGCCTCCACTCTTGTCACACTCCTCTCACACAATCAAGAGGGTGTTTTGGAGAGCCGTAATCACCACCGAACACTATTTCCTCGCTCACACTTCAAAGCTTAGCTCACGAGAAGGTGCTGGCAATGGCGGCAAAGAAGCCCCACCCCACCCCAGGAGTGGAGAGACGGCGGTGGCTACAGAATGCGCAAAAAAAAAGGCAAGATGGTAGGTTCCAACCCCAATTGTTCATGGGATCACTAATAGCCCTAGGCTTTAGTGTTTTATCCCCCTACCACACTTGACATTAGGCATGGCCACCACACCAACCAAATAGGTCAAACTTGCCAAAGTGTGGCCATAAGCCCAATAAGTTGGCTTATTGAATAAGCTAAGCTCAGTCAATGAGGCCATTAGAGTCACAAGGCTCTGTTTGGCATTTCTCTTTTCTGCTCTGCTGCAATGTGGGATTAGCTAGTTACAGATAGGTGGTATGTATTTTAGTAAAATAGTTATATTATTATTATGATTCTAAAAAGAGATGTTGTCAATTACTCCCTCCGTTTCTTTTTATAAGGCGTATTTGGTTTCGTTAGGACAAGGCTTTGACCAACAATTACTCTATTAGCATATAATTTTTATGACACAAAATTGATATTAGCAGATTTATATTCAAAAGTACTTATATATAACTATGATTTTGTATTGCATAAATGATATATTAATGAAGTAATCGTTGGTCAAAGTTTTGTCCTAACGAAACCAAATACGCCTTATAAAAAGAAACGGAGGGAGTAGTTAATATATCCAAAAGAAAATGTCATAAGTTCTTCAAAGAACCACCGTAGTGCCACACACAGCTTAAATGTCAGAAGACACCATACACCAACCTTAAGCATTGACAGACTAACAACCTTAGTACCCTTTACCCATTTATATGGGAAGAGAGTATTTTGTTAGGCAAACATAAGAAGCCACAAGGTCAACTGGAAGAAAAACACCAATAGCACCAACATAATTGTCCAAACCTTATACACAGAAGGTGCAAGGGCATAATAGATTTGAAGGTAGTCTCACCAATGGTCAACTGAATGGACCAGCATGCCCTTAGGAACTAACCGATCCAAATGCTAAAGGTGGTTAGAAGGCCCTGGATTGTTAGCTCTGTGACTGCGGGGATCAGCAAGGCCCTGTGTTTTCGAGACTGTCATATTTTTCCTTGAAGCGTCAGCAAGGCCAAATGATGTGGACTGCATCAATGCATTATCAGTGCTAGCACCCACTCTCTGCAGCAAAAATGAAAGGAATATTATAATCAAACAGTAGGCACCCTAAACATCCAGGGGTAATTCTTTATTCCTATCAGGTTAAGAAAAATGTAGGGCTGTAAGAACTGAGGATGACATTCTACAATTCCATGAGCATTTAAAATTATTTAGAGGCAATAAAAATTCCCATGTTATGCTAAGGAAGTTGGAATGTTTTCATCATCAATAAACAGAAAGAAGGACACACCAATTTATCAGGATGCCGATTATTGGAACGACTGTTCTCAGCAATAGATCTGAATTGCATTCTGATTGCCGGGCGTTGTTCTACTTCAAGCTGACCAGAAGCTTCGGTTGGGCGTGAACCACTAACTGAAAGATATCAAGTGACAACCATGAGAATGTAATTGCCATCCTATAAAAGGTGTCATGAAAGATAATATCATGGTAAGAGAAATGTCTATAACGTAATGACCAGGAAGAATTTTGCAGGGCATTTCACCAGTCAATATTTCTGGAAACAATTTTTTTTAATCCAGCAAGTACAATTAACTACAGCAAGCACAGAATGATATTTTAAAAAAACATTTTTGATGCCTACTGACACAAAGAAATTTGTGAATATGCTACCTTGGTGCTTGTCCATATTCATTGGAACTGGCCGGCTACTTGCACCTGGATCTTGCTATCAGTGGTGAGAGGGAGGGAGAGCGCGTGCACGTACATGCCAGAGAGACAGAGCAAAATCAGCGAAGGTACTAAGATAGAGTTCACAAATATAAACAGGTAAAAGGTGAAGCATCACTGTGGGAGAAACTATGCTCATTCCATGAAGCACACTGAACCTAATTTGAGATGCATTATTTTCTGACTATTGTTCCATCGATTTTAAAAGAAGATGAAAAAAAAAAAGCAAGGTTATGAGTATGTGGCAGCGACCAAGAGTATAACATCCAAATAATACTAACAGAACATACCAGTTGAGCCTTCGCCTTCTGGGATTGCTTACACTTCAACAATGTCCAGTCGAAGACATGATCAAACTGGTAACCTGCAGGCGGCAAATATTGAACAAGTAACTGAGCATACGTCACAAAAGACAATGGGAAATGTCTCACTATTGTTTCTGATGCTATACCTTCACGGTCAAACAGATCTCTAAATAGCCGTCGCAAAAACCCATAATCTGGTCGTTGATCAAATGTCAACGAATGGCAATAGTGGAAATAAGAAGCAAATTCCACAGGATGGGATTTACATAAAACCTGTAACAAGAAAATCCCATGAGCAGTCTTCATCAATGCTATAAAGGCGTAAAAATACAATTTAAAACATGTGAGCTTAAACAACCTCGATAGGTGTTGAAAGCTTCTTCTCACTTATTTTGTCATACTTCTGCTTCTTTGTCGCAGCTTTTAGACCCTGCCAAGGAAGACTGTACGAAACATATAGTAAGTTACACATATATATCATATAAATAGCTCAATAGGAAAACATAAGGGTATGTCAAAAACTCAAAATCAAGATCAAAGCTAGCTGACCTATTGTTCACAATGGTAATAAAGGGAATAGATCTACATAGGTATATGTTGCTACTTATGTCAAAAAAGTGTCAAAACACATAATCTTCAATAATGAACATTGCACTTGCAGTCATCTTTCATTGTTCCGCCACAATGAGAAGGAAAAAACACTGTATGGGTAGTTTGCTAACACAGAAGAATCTACCTTCCCCGGAGAAAATACAAAAGAACGTATCCAATGGACTCCAAATCATCTCTTCGGCTTTGCTCTGGAAAGTGGTAACAACACTAAGTTTAGTGATTGATGTCGAAGGGAAGTAATAAAAAATGACAAATTATTTTAGCATTCCAACCATAATAATGAGGCTGGTACAATTATCACAATATATATGTGCATAATTCAAGTATGTCAAGTAATGATGTCACAGAAATAGAATGATAAACAGAATGGCCATATTGCTCACCAATCCCAAGATGAGTGTTGCAACTTGCATAGCGAGCTGTGCCGGTTAAGTTTTTATTTTCTCTGAAAAAAGTTAAGTATGTTAACAATAATCAGAGTACACATGTAACACCACAAAACTTAGAAGATTAATAAATGCCAAACGCAAAATTACAATACTTAAAGAAGAAACATGTGGTTCTAAATTATTGGTTCACCTATAAGGTATATGGCGATTGGTGGTTGAGTCACGGTATCTCTTCGCAAGTCCGAAGTCAATGATGTAAACCTGATAGTTGGAGCACAAAATAATCACGATGAATATTTACAGCAATATAAGTGTCGATAGCCAGCTTGTTACACACCTGATTAGCTTTTCGACCAAGGCCCATAAGAAAGTTATCAGGCTTGATGTCTCTATGCAAATACCCTTTGGAATGCAGAAACTCTATTCTTGTTATCTGCAGGAGTAAATGAGTAATCAGCTATAGCCAAAGAATTAGAGATAAAAAGGGAATACGTAAAACAAAATACGAAGGGTTCTGCAGGCTGTACAGATAACAACTCCACTTCAGAAATCAGTTAATGAAAAGGTCAAGCATAAAATAGTTGTGACTTGTGATCAAGCACAATTTCAAAATTGCTTATAAGAGTTTGAATGGGTTAGTAAATACAAAAGGAGCAGAAGCAATGGAAGATAACCATGAAAGAAAATTTGCCAGGGAATCAAATGTTTGTTGTGTCTCATGGAATCCTGGTACAGGTACACTAACATGATGTTAAGAGTAGATTAAAAGCTCATTTAAAAACAGAAATTATCTAGCCTTAACATTTGGCTGCAATGTTTATTAAAACTATGAACTGTGGAGTAAAAGCATTATCAACAAGAAACAGCAGGAATTCAACAGAAGAAATTAACAACTTCCACAACTGCATCACCGTTAGCAAATAGAACAACAAGACATTGATGCCAATTTTCTATTATTACCATCTGATCTGCCAACATCAAGACTGTCTTCAGTGAGAATCTCCTGCCACAATAAACAAACAGATCCTCAAGGCTTGGCCCAAGCAAATCAATAACAAGAACATTGTCCTCGCCATCAATGCCGCACCATTTTATGTTTGCGATACCAGCTACATAAATTTACAATTACCAAGAGTTACCACATTAGCTATGGACCTATAGTATAGTAATTGATGCAACAAAAAATATTTGTGTAGCTCAAACACATACTCCCTCCCTGAAGAGCATTATAGAGCTTGGCCTCGTATAGCAATTGGGGATGATTGGTTTTGCTGTTTTCCTGAACATAATCAATGCAACAAAAATCAGCACAATAAAGAACGATGAACATAAATCAGCAAAATAAAGTTATAAAATGATTAAAATCTACTGACACTTTGTCTCGACTCTCTAATCCATTCTGTCCATGACCAAGCCAAAAATAAAAATGGTAAAATGAAAAGATGCGACTAGCGCAGCTCATAGGATACTGCACAAATCTTTGTGAATCCTATTTATTTAATTCAAATGACACTAACATACAAATTCCAAGATTATGACATTAAAAAATATGTGGAAATATAGTTGCTTTGCAATGCAAAAACAGAACCAAGAATGAAAAGCAATCAATCCCAATCTAGAAATAATGTGTGGAGACATATTTTCAGGAGTAAATTCTTGCAAAAGAGAAATCAATATATTAAGGCATGAATGATACCGCAACTCAACAAGCAACAATTAGCATGTATTTAGCAAACTGAAGCAATCAATAGTTAGAAAAGACCGTAGCATTCAATTTTTCATGAGTAAATTTCCCTAGGCAAATATGTGGTTGATGCTTATGCAAAGTTTGTATTTGGGGACTGGGGTCACAGAAATGTACAATTTGCTGAGTTGTCTTGTGTTGTATTCTCATGATCTGGAGTTGTTTCCTCACATAAAAATGTTAATTTGTCGTTTACTAACGGAAATGCTACACGTTGCGTTATTGTATTAAATGATGGCCATCCCTTCATGTAACACGACACTTTCCTCCTTTACACCCTCATACTTCAAAAGTAACGCACCAAACATGGCAGCAAATCATAATCCATTAATATCAACAAGTATAAGAGAAAATTGGATAAAGAGTGAAAAAGACGGTCATATGATCATATCACTGAAATTATGAGGCCTTGTCCCATGTAACTTTTCGTATGCAAGCCTAAATTAATGGACAAGTTGCACAGCAATGGCGGGAACAATTACTCCGAAAACACTATGCCCGTTGGAAAATTTTGAACCTACAAAGCCTTGCAAAAGGATCGAGAAATTCGCATTCAAGCACCTCTCTTATTTTTCAGAAACAATTCATAACCAGATGAAACTCATGAAGCGATGAATTGGACATGTAAAAAGGTGCTAGAAACCTACCATTTCGCACAAGCTCATGAAAAACCAAACAGCAAGTAATACTAGGCAATTCTAGCTCATCAATCACAACAATGAACTGAGCTGAAACCTAAAACTTATAAAAGCCGGCCATTTCTAAGATGATGGGCAACACGCTGCAAGCTAAGCTATCAAAAGTGGGGGGGGGGGGGGGGGGGTGAGCAATCTTCGCGGTGCCCGAAAGCACATCAGAAACCATGAGGTTTCCTGCCGGAACCCAACACTCTGCGCAATCAGTGGCACGAGACGCCGCAAAAACACAAACAGATTCAAACAAATCAAACGCGAGCGCAGGAGGAGGAGCTCACGATCTTGACGGCGACGATCTCGTACGTGTCGACGTGCGTCGCTGCAGACAGAGAGACCTCGTCAGATCCAAGAACCAAATGGAGCAACGGGGGAAGGGAGATCGGAGGGGGGCGAGGTCAAGATCGAACCGAGGTAGATCTCCCCGAAGGAGCCGCTCCCGATCTTGCGGCCCAGCTTGTACTTGCCGCCAACGATCCGATCCATGGTCAGCTCTCTCGCCCTCTCCCACTATCGGAGCCGCGCCGGCGAGTGGAAGCTAGGGTTCGGAGCGACGCGAAAGGGAACGGGTTGAAGCTTCTAGAAGGGTCGGAGTGGATTAGATTTGCAGCTGCTTTGACGCGCACGGGCAATGCCGCGGAAACGGATCGCGTCTGATGCAGAGCGACTGTTCTAGAAAATGGGAATTCAAAAACCTAAAAAATAGCTAAGGATTGAGAAATTAAAATTTTTGAAACCGACGGATTTTGACTGGTTTCAATCAGGTGCTGACCACTGACACGTTACCATATGATTTTTGACAGAAAATCGATCGGTTTTGCGTCGCATAAATTTTTCTAAATTTATGATTTTTTTTTTAAATTTAGCCTGTTTACCGACTGGTTGTATATGTTGAACCAACTCGATACGATCAAAAACCGTGAAAATCGAACAGTTTTATTGCGGTTTTGTGAACCATGAATGTGGCCATTGTGATCTGCCCGTCAATCACATAAAATCAAATGGATTTGCTTTTCCCTTCAGCGGTGGAGCCGGTAAATTAGGGAAGTACGAGCAAAGGCTAGCTACAAGACCCGAAAGATGCGATTTTTATGGTACGTAACAATGGTGGACTGTATTGGAGTTTCTCTGCTCAGCGCCGTTGAGCCTAAGCAGTCTTTCATCATGTCCGAAAGATGGCTCCGCCTCTAGTTCCCTTAGCGCCATCCAAGAATTGCTCTAAATTCTTGTTTAAACAATTAAACACAAGAATTTTGAGAGCGATTGCTTATACAAGTGAGAAGAAACTTTCCATAATGTTAGACCTTGTATTTGTTTTGTTCCAAAAATCCTCTAGAATGAGATATTCCATACGAAATTTCATAGAAACCCTATAGGCTCATTCTTTTGTTGTAAAGGCTCACATGGAAATAATTTTCATAGGATTCAATTTCTACAGAATTCCTCCAAAATCATTCGCTCCAAACACCCCCGAAAGTTGTTGGTTACTTCATTATTTGGACTGCTAGGCCAACAAGAATCGCCGGTCCACTTCACTTCTACAGAAAGCCTATGTCTTCAAACCCTAAAACACGAAGCCTCTATTCTACACCACATCAACAGAGCTCCAACTTGCCGCTCTAAGTTTGCTCCCACTTGTCCGCCGCTGAGCTCCTACTTCAAACAGTGCATCGCCGCCGAGCTTCGACGACAAGCAGTGCCTCGCCGTCGATCTTGAACACCAAGCAGTGCCTCGCCGCCGATCTCAAACACCAAGCAGTGCCTTGCCAGTGACTAACAGTCGAGCTATGACTTGTTCTACTTCCAAGTAGTGCCTCACGGTTGAGATCCGACTCCATGTAAATCATTGTCCATGTGTTGATTGTGTTGTGCACCTCTTGAGTTGAGGGAAGAACTTCTCAGAAAGTTGGTGGAATGTGAAGACCCTAAAAATTCAATTAGACAAATGCATTAATTAAGCAGCTAATGAAGAATATAATAAGCAACTAAATTGGATAACCGAGTTCATGCACAGGTAGGAGCCCTTGGGTAAAAAGGTAAAATGAAGCACAGTAGTAAGGATAAGACCAAGACAGTAGTTTTTATTTCCCTTTTGCTTCCCATCTTGTTACAACCAGGGCCACGACCATTCACTCCTCTCCCATCCCCAACCGAAGTACAGCCAAGCCACCGTTCTTCCCAAATGAGAAAGCCAGTTAGACCAATACGAGGAGGACGACCGGAAGGGGAGGAACAAGAAGGAGCCGACTGAATCAAAGGAGGAGCTCGAACCAATTCTGGAAAAATTATTTACTCATTGAGAATTAAAAATAATTTTAGAAAATAACAGATAAGTTTAAAAATTCTAGAAAAATTCTAAAAAATACTTTGAGATATTTTTTACTTAACAAAATTATTTTCATAAATATTTAAGTTTTTATTTTTCTTCAGTAAACAAATTAATAATTCTAAAAATAGGAAAAACAATTTTTAAAAACCAAAAATTCTAGAAAAATCTCAAAAAAAATAAGAATTAATTAACTAAAATTATTATGCAAAATTTGGGTGTTAGAAAAGCATCACATCACACACACACACACACACATATAAGAGAGAATTCTAAAATCTAGGCTCTATATTTAGTAATTTTAGTATATTAAAACTATTAGTTAAAAAAATACATGCATATATGCATGGTTTGAACATACAATACACTCCCTGGAGACTTCGAAGGTAGCTTTCATTGGAGATGTTGTGAGCAGCATAAGGCTCTCCCGAGCACATCACCACCAAATTAAATGACCACCATTTGATTGATAGAATCCGGAGCTAGCAGAGGCAGTGTTTGGTTGATAGGTTAACTCTGGATTCATGAATGAGAAGAATCCATTGAAAAAAATCAAGACAACCCTGATTTTGGCACTTCTGTTTTGTTCGGTACATATTGCTTATTTTACTGACCCGTTTGCTAACTGGAAAATGTCATTCGCACAGAAAATATCATGTTTATACAAGCCGGACAGCAAAAATAATTCATCTTCGGTAAGTAGCTTCTCCATTTAGCATTCAACCTATTTTTTCAGAGCACTAGGCAGACGCTTGGCACAAGTCAAATAGTTGTCATTTGTCTATCAACTTCCTAAACCTATCTCATCATCTGTATAATGACCAAGGTCTCAGAGCATAATTATTTACATCCACTATAGATAGTCTGTACAGGTACATGACGGCTACTAGTTAGTAATATCTAAAGTTGCTGCTTGCTACAATGGCAACCTGTACTTGATTATTCACATTCTAATTGATCAAAACCCATCATAATAACCACCAAATAATACGTTTGCCCTTGTTGAAGCACCTACTCCCATCACAGATGACATGGCCTCGCAGCCTTGATGTCTACTGCACAACCTTGATGTCTACTGCAAAACCTACTGCATTCTTCGCAATCAACAGATCAAATCATCTTCTTCAGACAAAAATTCTCATGGATAGGACAGTAACATTTTTTTTTAGATCAGCAAGTTAGCAACTTTAGAAAGCTCTTAAATTGATTAAAGAAACATAACATGAAAAATCCTGCCAAAACCATAAAAATTGCTTGCGTTTCTAAGGTACAAGGCGCACTTAATTGAAGTATACAAATGCACAAGCAGGCTAACTGTGTGCATCAATCCTTGCATATATTCCTAAATGAGCGATCATATTATATGAAAAATACTCGTTTCAGAGAGATAATAATATTATATGATCAGCTACATCAAGTTAGCACAAACAACATGAGATCCATAGTTGTCATGGTAGTCCAGCGAACCCAGAGCGCCAAGCCGCCTAGGCACCTAGGCTGTGATTAGATGATGAGCAACAAGAGCAGGGCGAAGAGCAGTCAGAAGCAGTGTGGAGAGCAGTATGAATCATAGCAACAACAACAAGAAGATGAGGGAAAGCTGCAAGAAGCACAGTAGTAACAAGAAGACGAGTGAGAGCAGTAAGAAGAACAGTAGAGAGTAGCAAGAAATACAACAATAAGAAGCTGAGCAAAGAACACTAAGAAGCACAACAGATAGCAACAAGAAGCATAGAAAGCTAGCAACAAGGGGGAGAAGACTGACCTGAGGTGACCTGGAGGTGGCAGTAGTGGGGATCTGAAAGAAACAACGGTCCCGATCTTTCGATGAGAAGGATAAATCTCGACTTCTGTGGAGAGTCAACGTTAGCGGCCTGACTACAACCATCCAGGACGTTGCGCCTTAGCGACCGATACACCAACTCTAGAGGGTTATTGATCTCGCCGGTGCGTGATCAACCTGACCACAAGGGTATGGGTTCCTGCAAGCAATTGAAGAACTAGCAAGAACAAGATAACAAGCAATCTGAAATTGCAAATATGAATATTTAATTTCCAAACTAAAATTTGGAGTCTTGCAATTACGTGCGCAGTCGGTCTAATCGACACGCGTTTGCACAGACAGTAGCAAAAGCTAAACTGATTTACAAAGCAAAACTCAAGTCTCTTAGGTGGCCTATTGCCTCTATTATATAGTGGATGGATGTAGCCAAAAACTAAACACTAAGCAAGGTGGTATTAAACTTGTAGTCATGCAACTTGGCCCTTCATGGGCCGGTGGAGGGAGGAAGTGGTGCCGCACTTCATGGGCCAGACTAAGAAGGAGTGGTGCCATGATGGGCCTTAGTGCCTCCTTGGCCCATCATGGTTGAACCTCTTTGTTTCAACATATTCTGGCCCGTGGGCCTTGGCACCTCCTTGGCCCAACATGGTTGGTGCCTCCTTCTTTCAACATATTCTGGCCCATGGGCCTTGGCGTCTCCTTGGCCCATCATGGTTGGCGCCTCCTTGTTTCAACATGTTTGGGCCCATTTTGATCTGGTATTGTATCGGCACTTCTCTATAATTTGTGAGCACCATGTTGACCATTTGCTGGCGTGCACGAGCTCGCGTAACTGGTCCTTTCATCATTTCCTTTTGACGTGTAGGTGTCGGCGTGGCTGCATCGAAGAGAGTGATGTCCTCATCATCCTCCTCTTCTTGTATTGGAGTCATCCTCGACTCAAGCTCCTCCTGAGAACCCAAGTATAGCTTCAAATCTACAATGTTAAATGTGGGACTAACCCCAAAATCTGCAGGCAACTCAAGCTTATATGCATTATCGTTAATCCGTTCAAGTACTTTAAATGGACCATCAGCTCGTGGCATTAATTTAGATTTTCGTAACTCAGGAAAACGATCATTGCGCAAATGTAGCCAAACAAGATCACCAGGTTCAATTTTTAATTGCTTACTTCGTTCACTACCGGCAAGTTTATATTTAACATTCATTCTTTCAATGTTCTCTTTTGTGGACTCATGCATTTTTATCATTAAATCAGCACGTTGCTTAGCATCAAAATTAATCCTTTCAGAAGATGGTAGTGGCAATAAATCAATTGGATCACGAGGCACAAAACCATATACAATCTCAAAAGGGCATATCTTGGTAGTGGAATGCTTTGATCTATTATAAGCAAACTCAACATGAGGCAAGCATTCTTCCCACATTTTAATGTTCTTTTTTAACACAACCCTAAGCATGGTAGATAGGGTTCTATTAACAACCTCAGTTTGTCCATCAATTTGGGGATGACAAGTAGTTGAGAAAAATAATTTAGTCCCCAATTTGGCCCATAGAATTCTCCAAAAATAGCTAAGAAATTTAGCATCTCTTTGAAACAATTGTATTTGGCACACCACGCAAGCGAACAATTTCACGAAAGAAAAGATTAGCAATATGAGTAGCATCATCAGTTTTATGGCAAGGTATGAAATGAGCCATCTTAGAGAATCTATCAACCACCACAAATATACTATCCCTCCCCCTCTTAGTTCTAGGCAATCCTAAAACAAAGTCCATTGAAATGTCTTCCCAAGGTAAAGAAGGAACAGGGAGAGGCGTATACAAACCATGGGGTTGAAGACGAGATTTTGCTTTCTGACAAGTTATGCAGCGAGCTACATACCCTTCAACGTCTTTTCTCATCTTGGGCCAATAAAAATGGCTAGCAAGTAAATCCTCTGTCTTTTTGATACCAAAGTGTCCCATCAAAGCACCTCCATGTGCTTCCTGCAAAAGCAACAAACGAACGGACCCAGCTGGAATGCACAGCTTGTTAGCTCTAAATACAAACCCATCATTAATGAAAAATTTGTTCTAAGTTTTTCCTTCTTTACAATTCAACAATACATCTTTAAAATCATCATCATGCACGTATTGTTGTTTAATCGTCTCTAATCCAAAGATTTTGAAATCAAGCTGTGAAAGCATGGTATATCTTCGAGACAAAGCATCAGCAATAATATTATCTTTTCCCCGCTTGTGTTTTATGACATAAGGAAAAGATTCAATGAATTCAACCCATTTTGCATGTCTACGATTTAGTTTAGCTTGACTTCAAATATGCTTTAATGATTCATGATCAGAGTGAATGACAAATTCTTTGGGCCATAAATAATGTTGCCATGTTTCCAAAGTTCGAACTAGAGCATATAATTCCTTATCATAAGTAGAATAGTTCAAACTAGGCCCACTCAACTTTTCACTGAAATATGCAACAGGTTTTCCTCCCTGTATGAGCACACCACCCAACCCGATTCCACTAGCATCACATTCTAATTCGAAAGTCTTAGAAAAGTCTGGTAGTTGGAGTAAGGGTGCATGTGTTAACTTATCTTTTAAGGTATCGAAGGCATCTTCGTGTGCTTTACCCCAAACAAATGGCACTCCCTTCTTGGTGAGTTCATTCAACGGTGCGGCGATTGTGCTGAAATCCTTCACAAAACGACGGTAGAACCCAGCAAGTCCTAGAAAACTTTGCACCTGTGTGACCGTGTTAGGAGTCGGCCAACTCTGTATTGCTTCAACCTTGGCATGATCAACTTCAATCCCCTGTGGAGTAACAACATAGCCAAGAAAAGAGACTCGATCCGTGCAAAAGGTGCACTTCTCAAGGTTACCAAATAAACACGCATCTCGTAAAGCATTAAAAACAGCACGCAAATGGTTAAGATGTTCCTCTAATGACTTGCTGTAGATCAAAATGTCATCAAAATATACCACCACAATTTTTCCAATGAAAGCACGCAAAACCTCGTTCTTCAATCTCATGAAGGTACTAGGTGCATTAGTTAACCCAAAAGGCATTACTAACCACTCATATAGTCCGAACTTAGTTTTAAATGCCGTCTTCCATTCATCTCCTAACTTCATGCTAATCTGGTGGTACCCACTACGCAAATCAACTTTAGAGAACATAATAGAACCACTTAATTCATCAAGCATATCGTCTAACCTAGGAATAGGGTGATGATATCTAATGGTAATATTATTAATTGCTCTACAATCAACACACATGTGCCATGTTCCATCTTTTTTAGGCACTAAAATGACCGAAACAGCACAAAGACTAAGAGATTCACGTATGTACCCTTTATCTAGCAATTCTTGAACTTGGCGTTGTATCTCTTTGGTTTCTTCTGGATTGGTTCTATATGGTGCTCGATTGGGCAAAGATGCCCCTGGAATGAGATCAATTTGGTGCTCAATCCCCCGGATTGGTGGCAGCCCTGGAGGAATGTCCTTCGGGAAGACGTCAGCATACTCCTGCAAAAGGTTAGCAACGACAGGAGACAAAAAAGAACATATATCCTGCAGTGAAAACAAAGTTTCTTTGTAAACCAAAGCATAGCAATGAGAAATACTAGCATCCAACTCATTCACATCAGATTTAGTCGCAAGAAAGCAAGCACCTTTCAATTTAATCTCATTTTTCTTCTCAACATCAGAGTTAAATTCTTTCTTTTTAGGTTGCTCAATCCCTTTTGCTACAATTTGATTCTCACTCTTTGCATTCTCTCGAATTTTCTCTTTGCTAGCCCTAGCAATCTCATCTTTTAAAATAGCCTCAGGAGTCATAGGATGCAACACAATTTTCCTTTCTTTATGCACAAAAGAATATTTATTGGTTCTACCATGATGCATAGAGTCCTTATCATATTGCCAAAGTCTACCTAACAACATAGAACATGCTTGCATAGGTACGACATCGCAATCAACAAAGTCATGATATGAGCCAATAGCAAATTGTACTCTCACCAACCGTGTTACCTTTACCTTACCACTGTTGTTGAACCATTGGATGTAATAAGGCTGAGGATGCGGTCTGGTGTTAAGTGAGAGCTTCTCGACCATGTCGTAGCAGGCGAGGTTATTGCAGCTTCCGCCATCAATAATCACACGGCATGCGCGTTCCTTGATCACACATTTGGTTTGGAACAAATTGTATCGTTGATTTTGCTCCGCCTTGCCCATTTGTACGCTCAACACACGTTGCACAATGAGACTCTCATAGTGATCTGCATGCTCAGCGTCAATGTGCTCTTCTGCTTGATTAAGCTCATCTTCACTTCCTGCATGGTTAGCTGCAAGCATAGCATAGGTATCTTCGTCTAAATCACTAGCAGAGGAAAACTCACCATTTTCCCGCACACCCGTTTGCTTGGACATTCACTCCTCATATGGCCATACCCTTTGCATTGATGACATTGAACATCTCTCGTTCTCCCTGTTGAAGCAACAGAAGAACTCTTGGCGGGTGTTTGGACGGGCCTAGATGTTGGACCGGACGATGAAGGACGCGGCTTATTGTTGAGGGGAAGTCCTGTAGTTTGGCGACTCATGGGAGCAGCAGATGTACGGGGAGACCAAGTGCTAGCACGGCCTGCAGAAACGTTAATCCTGGTGTTTGCGCGTCGTCCCTGCACTTCTCTTTCAGCTTTGCAAGCAAGATGAAATAAATGAGTGATAGAATTGTATTCTTTGTAATCTAGAATGTCCTGAATTTCACAGTTCAACCCACACATGAATCTAGCCATAGAAGCCTCCTCATTTTCCTCTAATCCACAACGAAGCATTCCTATTTGCAACTGCTGGTAATAATCTTCTACACTTTGACTACCTTGTCTTAATTGTTGCAATTTATTTAACAGATCACGCGCATAATATGATGGAACAAATCTAACTTGCATGATTCTTTTCAAATCATCCCAGGTTCGAGCATCATTTGGATATTTACGGCGATACTCACTCCACCAAATCGAAGCAAAATCATTGAATTCACTAGTAGCAACCCTAACCCTTTTGTTTTCAGGAAATTCATGGCAAGTAAATTTTTGATCAGTAGCTAATTCCCAAGTGAGGTATACATCAGGATCGTATTTACCATCAAAAGGTGGAATGGTGAATTTAATCTTTCCTAGTGAATCATCATGGTCACGTACCTCACGGCGCGGTGGCAAAGGACCCATGCCATGGCGATTGTGATGGAGCTGACGTCGTGGACGAGCGTTTAAATCATCAACCTCGGTGTAAGCAGAATAGTCATCCTCGTTCTCACCTGATGCACTGCCCAAGGCACCATGGTTGTGGTGGTCTCATGGAACATCAACATTATCAGCAGGAGGTGCACGCCCAAGGACATCAAGCCGCCACAAAATCTCAGCGAGAGACGTCTCCACTGTTGCAAGCTTATCGTTGGTGTTGATTTGAGCCGCCTCCAAACCACCTAGGCGCTCATTAGTAACCCGCACATCCTCATCAAGACCTTCTGTTCGTAGCATCACTTGGCGCTCAAAGTGTTGGATGATGCCCTTGGTGCGAGGAGAATGTTGCACGCTATTGTCTCCAGAACCTGTCATGGCTAAACAAAACAATAGAGCTAGCAATCACAGAGAATATACCCCTAGCAACTACTCGGACGTGGCTAAGTCACTCACACTCCACTTGTTTTGTCAAGTTCTTACCAATTCTTACCAAGCTTAGCAGATGGTGACCGCAACCGACAAGGCAACAACCCCTAGAAATATGGTGTATCGATGCCAGTCACTAGTACCTGGTTGGTAGTAGTATTTGTGGAGCTATAGGTGGCTGAAACAGTACAAGGGAATGCTAGAACCGCGTTAGTCAAAACAAGCTGAGTAATCGTTCAACGACGGTACTGTGCTGGTCCTAGGCTAGACCGTACTAGAGACGCGGGCCTAGACACAAGAGAAATTGAAAAGGTTAGAAGATTGCCTAGAGGGGGGGTGAATAGGCTAATTTTAAATTAAAACAATTTAATGCAGCGGAAACAGGTCGGATATTCCGAATTAATATCGGAACTTCCGAAAACTTCGGAACTTCCGTAATTACTTCGGACTATCCGATTAGCACTTGACTGAAAGAGTCAAGTAGAAAGAGCAGTTCGACAACTAGCACTAGACAACTAACATTGCACTGAAGAAAATTAATAAGATTAATCAGCGACTAGAGACAAGAGAGAACACAATAGTTTGATTCCTGAGTTCGGATCCTTGAGGGGATCGTGCGTCTCCGTTGAGGAGGCTCCAAAGAGCCCGGGTCTTTTCCAACCCTTTCCTCCCAAACCTCGGTCGCACTTGAGGCTTGGTTCCACTATTTGGTTCCTTCCCTTTCGGAGGCGGAGCCGGCCTTCACAAACTTCTCACGGCTTCCCACAATCGTTGGGGGCTCGTGAGCGACGCCTAGCCGTCTAGGAGTCCTTCAACCTCCAAGAGAAATGAATGCACTCGAATTTCGATCTTGGAGAGGTTCTCTACTTTCTCAAGATGAATACCAACTTAGCCCTTGACTTTCGATCACACTTGACAAACTCTCACTCACTAAATGATCCCTAAGATCAAGGAGGAGAGAAAGCTCAAAGGATGCTCTAGAGAATACACAAGAAGCTTAAATGAATAGCCCAAGCAAGTGTGTAACCAGCAAAAGGAGTGAGAGAGGGGTATTTATAGTTTTGGATCAAAACTAGCCGTTACCCTCAAGCTCACCTCACATCGGAATGTCCGAAAAGAACTTCGGAACATCCGATGTGTGCAAACTACCAGACTTGGAAAGCTTCCAACGGTCGAAAACAACACGCATCGGAAAGTCCGATAACAACATCGGAACATCCGATGACTCTCAGAGAGGGAACCCAACAAATCAAGCTAAGTCCACATCGTAATGTCCGAAAATAGACATCGGAACATCCGAAGAAAACAGTGGGCTCCCAAACAGGAAAACAACCACTTCGGAACTTCCGAAGACGCAACTTCGGACAATCCGAACTAGACAGAGAGCACCTTTACACAAGAAGGCACACATCGGACCTTCCGATACTCAATATCGGAACATCCAACCAAACAGAGCTCCCAATCTAAAACACAACAGGTATCGGAACATCCAAGCAGAACATCGTAATGTCCGACCCAAATGTAACACATCTGATCAAGCACAACCGCACTTGAACATCCGAACTATCGGAGTGTCCGATACAAATTCGAACATCCGACTGAACTTAAAACAAACTACATTCCGAAGTGAGAGAGAACACTTCTAGCCCTTGAGAGACTCGCCTAAGTTCATCTTGAGTGAGGAGAACATCTCTAAGTCAATTTCAATGCATCCCTCTTAATAGTACGGCATTCCTATGACTCAATAGATTAAAATTTCAAGCTTAAATACCGTTTTTCTTACTCAGCTACTAGGGGACACTTCACGTGCATAGACGATCTCTTCTTGAAGCATTTGCCTGTTCATAAACTAGTTGAACACATTAGTTTCTTTAATCGTTTGTCATTAATCACCCAAAACAAATTTAGGGGGCCTAGATGCACTTTCAATCTCCCCCTTTTTGGTGATTGATGACAACACGATTCAGGACAAGTTTATAAAACATTAAGAGAGAATAAATATAGACGGAACTCCCTTTCAAAATGTGCATTGAGAATGAAACTTGAAAACAAATGCACTTTTCGAGAGAAGAAAAGAAATGGAGCTCCCCCTATATCCTTGCATAGGAGATTTAACACAAGGTAGACAGGATAAACAGTATGGATAAATAATAACCATCAAGTTAGCAAGAGATCTTCATGCAAAAACAATAAAGAGATTAAAACGATAATAACATTCAACAACGAAGTTTTAAACCAAATAAACTAAGTTCCAAGTTCACGGACTCAACGACTTTGAACCAGGGATAGATAGATAAAATTGTCCATCTCTCCCCCTTTGGCATCAAGCACCACAAAGGAAGGAGAGAGAGAGAGAGAGACTAATCAGACTCCTCTGATGCAGCTTCATCTGACCCAGATTCTTCGTCGTCATCCTCAGACTCTGACGCATCAGGTGCTGGAGCAAAGGGATCCTCGATCTCTTCTTCACTTTCCTCGTCCTCTGAGCACTCCAGATTCAGATGCCTTTGGATATCCTTGAGTCGCTTGGCATTCTTCTTCTGCTTTTCTGAGTTGCTCTTGCAAAGAACAAATATTGATTTTAAAGCTCGCAGAATAGGTGAAGAAGATCCGCTGGGAGCAGAAGCTGAAGGAGTAGCAACAAAAGAAGTAGTCCTCCTGGTGGAAGCCCTGGTGGCTCGCTGAGAAGGGGCCTTGATTGCCCTGACTTGAAGCGCCACATGCTTTCCATCACACTCAAACTGCTGCCCAGTCACTTGTTCAATCAAATGCATGATAAATGGAGCATATCCACAGCTCCTTCTGGGCTCCTGTCCAATGAGTATGATCTCATTCCAGATGAAGTCAAAGACATCGAAGGGTCTCTGACCATCTTGCATTCTGCTCAGGAGATTTCTGGTGAAAGACAGGACATGAGAAGCATCACCTTCTTTAGGAGCCAAAGTCTTCCTGAAGAGTCTGTTCAGAATGGCAAAGAAGGGCTTCATCCCCTTGGTGTCACCTGGCTCGACCTCTGCATTATCCTCATACAAGAAATTTAGGTTTGAAGCACCAAGAGAGACCTCATTGTGGATCTGATCTTTGTCCTGAGTCTGCCTCTGTGAAATCAAGTAATTTGGCAAACTGAACATATGTAGTTTCATACCAAGTTCCCTCAGTCATCCAGTGAAGAGTAGAGACTCGATCCCTGGAGACATACATTGTAGCATAGAACTGAGCTATGATCTCTGTGTTCCAATCATGCTGAAAAGCCATGATTCTTTTAGTGTTAGTTCTTTCACAGGCTGCAATAACTTCATTGAATGTAGCATCATCTGCTGCAGCCATATACTCCCAATCAACACATTGCATTTGGATTACCGGATTCTTTCTAGGGTAAATGACTGAGGCATAAAAGTCCTGCTGAAAGAATGTCCAGAAACGTGAGTCAGAAGAGAACTGGTCATTTCGCTTTGGATTCTCTTCACGAGCTCTTCTCACTTGTGCTGCTTTTCCTTTGTAGCTCACTGGCTTCCTCTGCAGTCTAGGGTTCCTCTCAGGTGCTCTCAATCTCGGCATGTCTCTAGCCTGAGATCCTGAGGCACCTGCAATACCCTTGCCTTTCCTAGAGGGTAGCGGTGCTCCACGAGGCACATTGTCTGAGCGGCTTTGTGCGGCAAAGAGGTTCACTGATTGTAATCCTGGTTGAGATCCTCGATTGAAGCTCGCTTTGTTCTTGCCTCAGCTTGGAGTTTTGCGCTTCGATCGAAAGTGACTTTAGCCGGATCTCGAGGAGGCCGATCACCCCGACTTGGGTCCATTTGAGAAAGCCGACACGGAATAGATTGATAAGATAAAAGAAACTAGAGAGAACAACGGTTTTAGTGTCGATCATTTGTCAACATCGGAAGTTCCGACAAAGTATCGGAAGTTAAATTTACATCGAAAGTACCGACAGATAATATCGGAAGTTACGATATATTCTGT
The DNA here is from genome assembly GCA_036346355.1 of Rhipidocladum racemiflorum. Classification (NCBI taxonomy): domain Eukaryota; kingdom Viridiplantae; phylum Streptophyta; class Magnoliopsida; order Poales; family Poaceae; genus Rhipidocladum; species Rhipidocladum racemiflorum. The sequence continues at coordinate 46,972,955 of CM070572.1, read as the reverse complement.
ACAACCATAAAAATATGATTCCAACCAAATCAACCAAAGGAATTCGATAAAACTTGAGATCTAGTCTGGGAATCACTAGTGCAACAATTCTACCGAAATATATTATCAAGAATTTTACAAAGAGGAATAATCTCGAGATTGGGGATCTAGGTTTACACGAGAATACGAAAGAACACAAGATTAACGCTGAGAAGAGATCCTCCAAGCCGAAGTAAAAACTTCCTTGAGAGAGATCGGAGTTTCCGTGAGGCTCGGAGACTCAAGACGACAAGAGATGAAGAAAGTAGAACCGCACGGGAGGCTAAGCAAAAACAAATGAGGAGGAGGGGCCAACCGAGCGGTCCTTTTCAAGCGTTTACACACACTTCGGAAGTTCAACTGAAGTTCTGAGGTTCAACGATTTGATTTTCCGGAAAGCCTGAGTGTCCGAATAGGATATCGGATGTTCAAGAGTTCAAGTTTCCAAATAACCAAAAGTCGAGCAGGATTCGGATATTCCGATAAAAATATCTGATGTTCCAAGAGTTCAAAAACAGACTCGGATATTCCGATGACACAATCGGAAATTCAAGAGTTGATTTTTCCAAATTGACAAGGAGAAAGGATAGGATTTACGAGATGGAAGAGATTGAGACTTTGAGACAGTTGAACTCGGCAGTCATCCTACTTGTGATCGAGACCAAAGCAAAGATCGAAGCTATGATCACAGTGGAATGACTAAAGATGCAATTTACAACTCAACTCTTTCAAAGACAGATAATTAATTTTTGCAATCCTTTTATTTTCAAATCACCAAGAATAGTAACTATATATGCGAACAAGATGTCAAGTCACATTCCGATAGTCTAGGATGTTTAGCTCACTTCTCAATTCGCAAAATCGTTTCTCATCAAGAGGTTTGGTGAAGATATCACCAATTGTTTCTCGGTTCTCACATAGGTAATATCTATGTCTCCCTTAAGAGAGTGATCTCTAAGGAAGTGGTGTCGGATGTCTATATGCTTGGTCCGAGAGTGTTGAACAGATTGTTGGCTATTTTGATTGCACTCTCATTGTCACATAAGAGTGGTACCTTTTCCATACAAAACCAAAATCCTTTAAGGTTTGCCTCATCCATAATAATTGTGCACAACAACTTCCTGCGGCAATGTATTCGGCTTCGCGGTGGATAAAGCAACTGAATTTTGTTTCTTTGAGGACCAAGACACTAGTGATCTACCTAGAAATTGACAAGTCCCCGAAGTGCTTTTTCTATCCACTTTGCAACCCGCATAATCAGCATCCGAATAACCAATCAAATCGAATTTTGATCCTTTAGGATACCAAAGCCCTAAACTAGGTGTGTGAACTAAATATATAAGAATTCTTTTCACGGCTACTAGGTGGCACTCTCTAGGAGTGGCTTGAAATCTTGCACACATACACACACTAAGCATAATATCAGGCCTAGATGCACAAAGATAAAGCAATGAACCTATCATGGATCGATATACCTTTTGATCCACGGGATTACCTTCTTCATTTAGGCCGAGATGTCCGTTTGTAGCCATGGGTGTGTGAATAGGTTTGGCGCTCTCCATGTCAAACTTCTTGAGCATATCTTTGATGTACTTTGTTTGGCATAAGAATGTACCTTCCTTGAGTTGTTTGATTTGAAATCCGAGGAAGAACTTTAGCTCGCCCATCATTGACATCTCAAATCTTTTAGTCATCAACCGACTGAATTCCTCACAAAAACTTTTATTAGTAGAACCAAATATAATGTCATCGACATATATTTGGCACACAAATAGATCATTATCAACATATTTTGTGAAGAGAGTAGGATCGACTTTACCAATTTCGAAACCCTTTTAATAAGAAAATCCTTAAGACATTCATACCATGCTCTAGGTGCTTGCTTAAGCCCATAGAGCCTTATGGAGTTTGTAAACATGCGTAGGGTTTTGTGATCCTCCATTCCCGGCGGTTGCTCAACGTAAACCACCCGGCAATTGGACCATTTAGGAATGCACTCTTGACGTCCATTTGATAAAGCTTGAAATCATGGTGAGTAGCAAATGCAACTAATATACAATTGATTCTAATCTAGCAACGGAGCATAAGTCTCACCAAAATCCAAACCTTCAATTTGAGTGAATCCTTGAGCTACCAACCGAGCTTTATTTCTTGTGACAACTCCGCTCGCCTTGTTTGTTGCGGAAGACCCATTTGGTTCCAATCACGTTTTGATTTGGTCTTTCCACCAACGACCACACCTTGTTTCTAACGAAGTTGTTAAGCTCTTCATGCATAGCTATTATCCAATCCGGATCTCTTAGTGCATCTTCAACCTTCAAAGGTTCCAAAGTAGACACAAAAGAGTAAAATTCGCAAAAATTAGCTACTCTTGAGCGTGTAGTTACCCCCTTTTGGATATCACCGAGAATGTTATCGACGGGGTGATCTCTTTGGACACTTTGATGCACTCTTGGATGCGGCATTTGAGACGTTTGTTGAATTGGCTCATTATCTTCAATTTGATCATCCTCCATTAATTTGCTTGAACTATCTTGAGGAATGTCTTGATTTTGATTTGAAGTGGGAGGCTCCACTTGTGTAGATGAATTATCTTGATGCACCTTTTCTTGCGGTCTCACTTCACCTATTGCCATCTTCTTGATCGCAATGCTTGGCTCTTCCTCATTTTCTAGCACATTTAAATCAACTTGCTCTACTTGAGAGCCGTTAGATTCATCAAATGTCACGTCTCTCGCTATTTCAACGCAACCCGAGGTTTTGTTGAAAACGCGATAGGCATAGGCATTTGATCCATATCCTAGCAAGAAACCTTCATCGATCTTAGGAGCAAATTTAGAGTTCTTGGGTTTCTTGTTAAGAATGAAACATTTACTACCGAAAACTCTGAAATATGAAACATTTGATTTGTTACCGGTGAGGAGTTCGTAAGCCGTTTTCTTCAATATTTTGTGGAGATATAAACGGTTGATGGAGTGACATGTGGTGTTGACGGCTTTCGCCCAAAAGTGATCGGAGATCTTGTACTCGTCAAGCATTGTCCTTGCCATCTCAATCAACGTCCGATTCTTCCTTTCTACCACTCCATTTTGTTGAGGAGAATATGGAGCGGAGAACTCGTGCTTGATCCCTTCTTCATCAAGAAATTCTTCGACTTGAATGTTCTTGAATTCGCTTCCATTGTCACTTCGAATCTTCTTGATCTTCAACTCGAATTCGTTTTGGGCTCTTCTTGCAAATTTCTTAATTATCCCCTGTGTCTCACTTTTCTCTTGCAAAAAGAACACCCACGTGAAGCGTGAAAAGTCATCAACAATGACTAAACCATACTTGTTACCTCCGATGCTTATATAAGCGATAGGTCCGAAGAGGTCCATGTGTAGAAGCTCCAATGGTCTTGTCGTTGTCATGATGTTCTTTGCGGGATGACGCGCTCCAACTTGCTTTCCGGCTTGACAAGCGCTACAAATCCTGTTTTTCTCAAACTCAACATTCGTTAGTCCAATGATGTGGTCACCCTTTAGAAGCTTGTCGAGGTTCCTCATGCCAACATGAGCTAGCCGGCGATGCCACAACCAACCCATGCTAGACTTTGCCATCAAGCATGTTTGAAGTTTAGCGCTATTTGAATTGAAATCAACCAAATAGAGCTTACCCTTCAAATATCCTTTAAAAGCAATTGAGGAGTCGTCTCTTCTAAAGACGGTGATGAGGACATCACTATACCGGATGCACCCATGACCTCAACTCCACCATCCCCTATGCGAGGTCCTATCACAAGGGCACGTGCACGGCAGCTAAATCAACAGGTGAACTCGTTTCTCGGGTTGCATAATTTTACTTTTGAGGATAGACTGCTACCTAATAATATTCTCATACTTAGGAACCATGGCAAGGATCAGCAAGGGAATCAATTTTCGTCCAACCAAGTCAACATGCAAGGTGGGAACGCAAAAGAGCTCAACTCGGCCTTCAATGACCAGTCTGAATTCAAATGGACCTAGAGAATGCAAACGGACTCCGATTGGGGCGTGTGAGTACTTGATTGAAAGATATTTTCGTGCTCTTTCCAATGGATCCAGCCCCAATACCAAACACCAAATGAAGCGCCCAGAATCGTCGAAACAAGTTGCGGCGAGAACTGTTTTGAACTTTGGGTGTTGCACCACCTTGTTTTTTGGGCCTTAGGCCATGTATTCTCCACCTCTTTGACTTCCTGCTACTGTTCACGACTGCCACACTACTATATTGGCTTGTCTCTTCACTTCTTTCCTTAGGTTTTGTTGAGTTTAGTTGCCCCCATGTGTGGAACTACAACCTTGTTCTCTGACTCGGCTAGAGCAAAGAAGAAACAAGTTCAGAACCTCGATTCATGTGTGTGCTTTATTCTTGTTCTTGCTAGTTCTTCGGTTGCTTGCAAGAATAGACCTTCGTGGTCAGGTCATCCGTGTCTTGGCATGGTTGATAACAACTAGGAGTGTGGTTTAGCGATTGCGGGCACTTATCCTTGCGTGGTTCGTAGTCGGATCGTCAAAGTCATCCTCCACCAAATCGGTTATCCCTCACCGGAAGATCGGGCACCCCGTGCAGCGCATCATTTGGTATCGTGAGCGAAGGTTTGACCGGTGAGTTCTTGTATCTTCTGTAGTTGTTTGATTGTGTTCTTCCTATAGTCCGTAAAATTTGCCCCACAAAAAGATTGATGTCCACTGTCCAAACCCGTTGTGCCATCCAATCGTTTAATTTAAGTTTGCTTAATTGTGTTTATGCGTTCATCCTAGCGTTGTCTTGTTGCTGTTCATCTTCTTGTTCTTTTTCCCCACATCAAAATCCATCCATAAGAACCAAAATCGAAACATTGCATCTCGGGCAGAATCTGTCCATTTGCGCAGCTGTCACCAAAAATGCCATAAATCCCATTTGGTTTATCCTTTTGAGTGAAACCAAAAGAGAAGCTTTGTGACTTATTGTTCTATCTTTCTACCAAATTCCACACTCATACATGAAAGCAACTGAAATCTGCAAGTGTTTCTTTTGGACCTAGTTGCTGTTCTGAAATCTGCAGCTGAGCGCATTTGTGAATTTTGTGCGAATTTTTCAGTTGGTTTTCTGAAATTTCGCCCAAAATAAAAGTTGTTGGAAAAGTTGTCAAGAAGAAGAGAAAAAAAGAATCGTTGCAAAAGAGGCTTCTGACAAAAGTTACGGCCAAAATACCAATCTGCTGTCCGGTGGACAGAAAACAGCAAGTTACAAAGTTGGATCAATTTTGTGCTTTCATGTTTCCAATTGCATATCTCTGTGTTGCTATGTGTTTACCACTTGTATCCATAACCACACATTTGCTTTAGCCTATTTTCCACCCTTGTTTGATCAGCAACATAGGCTAAGTGCTAGTTTCGAACAATTACTCAATTTATGCAAATCTGAGATTAATTGATTGTTTTCCATTGCTACTGAGTATACACAGCCTGTCCAAGCTCCACTCTCTACTAACCTCACAGGTGATAGCCTTGCAAATCGCTTTGCTCACGCTTGAGATCAGTTTATCACGAACCAGCCACCGGTTGCACCGCTTGCTGCATTAGTAAGAATTGGTAAGAGCTTGGTAAGAGCTTGAGAGGAATTGCCACGATCAATTTCACCAATTAGTAGTGGATAGGGAACTACATATCTTTGTGTGTTTTCCTATTTATTACTAACCATGGCAGATGACAATGGAAGTAATGAGGGAAATCGAGTGATGTTCTCACACCCCGCCGAGAGGAATCATACAACACTTCACACGACTACTCAACGAATATGCTGAAAATCATGATAATGCATTGGCTCAGATCAACGACAACCTCGCCACCATCCGTGATCGAGTTGATCATCTTGAGGACAACAACCACCACTTGCTGAAAACGTGGCCAATGATGCACAAGAACAAAGCGGCGCACATGGACGCCAATCGCGATAAGCTGCCGTGTCGGCAAATGAGGTAGAGAACAATTATGTCGCCGACACCGAGGATGATGATGGATTTAACTCTAATAATGATCGAGATCATCGTCGACTTCGACACAATCGGCAAGGTATGGGTAGAAATCAACGAGGACCTCGAGAGGTACATAATGATCCCATGGGAAATGTTAAGTTTACAATACCTTCATTTGATGGAAAATATAACCCTGATGCTTATCTTGATTGGGAGCTAGCGGTAGAACAAAAATTTGCATGCTATGACTTTCCCGAAGATAGAAAAGTTAGGGCTCGCCACTAGTGAGTTCATCGCTTTTGCCTCCATTTGGTGGAGTGAGGCTTGTAGAAATCAAGATAACATACCTAGAACATGGAATGCACTAAAAAGAATGTTGAGAGCTAGATTTGTTCCTTCTTACTATGCTCGTGACTTGCTCAACAAATTGCAACGATTAAACCAAGGAAGCAAATCAGAGAAGAGTATAATCAAGAAATTCAAATTGGTGAGTTACGATGTGTTCTAGAAGACAATTAAGTTGCTAAGATGGATAGAATTCAAGGTGTTCTCAATAGAGAAATTCAGGACATTCTTGATTACAAAGTATACAACTCTATCACTTTCGTTTGTTCCATCTTGCTTGTAAAGTGAAAGGGAAGTACAGGGACGACATGCCAAGCTAAGAGGAAATTTTGGAGGTTCCTTTCGTCACGACCAAACCAAGTGCAAGCAAAGTCTCCATCCACCACTTCGGTCGTGGTACCTCCACATTCCAACCGTGGGCGCCCTGCTACCTCTACTTCCACTCCAACGCATGTTTTGGAAACAAAATCAGCCTCGGCACAAGCTCTCGCTAAGAGTGCTTCTTCGCTTGCATCCACCGGCCGCACTCGCGATGTGCAATGCCATCGTTGCAAAGGATTTGGTCACATGATGCGTGACGTTCCAAGTAATCGTGCTCTAATTGTGAGTGACGATTGTGAGTTTACCTCTGCTAGTGATATTGACGAAGATCTTGCTTTAGCTGCAACTAACCCTCGCAGTGAGAATGAAGAGAATAAAAATGAGGAGCAAAGAATTGGGTGCCGACATTTCTGCACAAGTACATGAGCATCATTGTAAAGCGTGTACTTAGCGCTCAAATGGAGAGTGTTGAACAAAATCAGCGCCACAACTTGTTCCAAACTAAATTTGTCATCAAAGAGCGCTCTGCGAGTCATCATTGATGGAGGGAGTTGTAATAATCTTGCTAGCATGGATATGGTCGAGAAGCTTGGCTTGACCACAACACAAAGCATCCACATCCTTACTACATTCAAGTGGTTCAACTCTAGTGGAAAGGTTAAGGTAACAAGAATGGTAAGATTGCACTTTTCACTCGGTTCATATCATGATAATGCTGATTGCGATGTTGTCCCTATGCAAGCATGCTCTTTGTCGTTAGGTAGACCTTGGCAATATGATAAAGATGCTTCCCATCATGGTAGAACTAATCAATACACTCTCATGCATAAAGGAAAGAAAATTGTTTTGCTTCCTATGACCCCTGCTGCAATTCTAAAAGATGACTTGGACAAAGCTGAAAGAGAAAAGGAAAGTGCTAAAAGTGAAAATCAGAGTGTAGCCCACAAGTTAGCACAACCAAGGAAGAAAGAATCTAATCCCAAGAAAACTGAAATCAGGTTGAAAGGTGCTGTCATGCTAGCTACAAAATCTGATTTGAATGACATGATAGGAAGCAATGCTGAATGCTATGTTTTGATTTGCAAGAATGTTTTGTTTCGCTTGCATGGTATGCCTTCCACTATTGTTTCAGATCGTGATGCCAAATTCTTAAGCCATTTTTGGAGGACCCTATGGAACAAATTGGGGACCAAGCTGCTATTCTCCACCACCTGTCACCCCCAAACAGATGGCCAAACTGAAGTTGTCAACCGCACTTTGTCAACAATGTTACGGGCTGTTTTGAAGAAGAACTTGAAAGAGTGGGAGGAATGTCTTCCTCATGTGGAGTTTGCCTACAATCATGCAATACATTCCACTACAAAGGTCAGCCCTTTCCAGGTAGTGTATGGCTTTAACCCTCATGCTCCCATAGACTTGTTGCATCTTCCTTCTACCGAGAGGGTGAATTTAGATGCAAAAAAGCGTCTTGATTTTATTCTCAAATTGCATGAAACTACAAAAGACAACATTGAGTGCATGAATGAGAAGTATAGAGTTGCTTTGGAAGCCATGGTAGGAAACATTTAACATTTGAACCTGGTGATCTTGTCTGGCTACATTTGCGCAAAGAAAGATTCCCTGAATTGAGAAAATCTAAGTTGATGCCACGTCTTTGATGGCCCTTTTAAGGTGCTAGATCGAATAAATGATAATGCATATAAGCTTGAATCGCTCGCAGAGTTTGGGGTTAGCCCCACCTTTAACATTGCAGATTTGAAGCCTTATTTGGGTCAAGAAGATGAGCTTGAGTCGAGGACGACTCTCTTTCAAGAGGGGAGGATGATGAGGACATCACTATACCGGATGCACCCATGACCTCAACTCCACCATCCCCTATGCGAGGTCCTATCACAAGGGCACGTGCACAGCAGCTAAATCAACAGGTGAACTCGCTTTCTGGTTGCATAATTTTACTTTTGAGGAGAGACTGCTACCTAATAATATTCTCATACTTAGGAACCATGGCAAGGATCAGCAAGGGAATCAATTTTCGTCCAACCAAGTCAACATGCAAGGTGGGAACGCAAAAGAGCTCAACTCGGCCTTCAATGACCAGTCTGAATTCAAATGGACCTAGAGAATGCAAACGGACTCGATTGGGGCGTGTGAGTACTTGATTGAAAGATATTTTCGTGCTCTTTCCAATGGATCCAGCCCCAATACCAAACACCAAATGAAGCGCCCAGAATCGTCGAAACAAGTTGCGCCGAAGCTGTTTTGAACTTTGGGTGTTGCACCACCTTGTTTTTGGGCCTTAGGCCATGTATTCTCCACCTCTTTGACTTCCTCACATCTGTTCACGACTGCCACACTACTATATTGGCTTGTCTCTTCACTTCTTTCCTTAGGTTTTGTTGAGTTTAGTTGCCCCCATGTGTGGAACTACAACCTTGTTCTCTCGACTCGGCTAGAGCAATAAACAAGTTCAGAACCTCAGTTCATGTGTGTGCTTTATTCTTGTTCTTGCTAGTTCTTCGGTTGCTTGCAAGAATAGACCTTCGTGGTCAGGTCATCCGTGTCTTGGCATGGTTGATAACAACTAGGAGTGTGGTTTAGCGATTGCGGGCACTTATCCTTGCGTGGTTCGTAGCCGGATCGTCAAAGTCATCCTCCACCAAATCGAAGTTATCCCCTCACCGGAAGATCGGGCACCCCCGTGTGCGCATCAGACGGTCACATCCAAATTAGTAAATAGACAATTATAACCCATCTCGCACAGTTGCGACACGGATAACAAATTGTAATTTAAGGACTTAACTAGCAAGACATTTGATATTGAATGATCATTAGAAATAGAAATTTTACCTAATCCCATTACCTCACCTTTACCATTATCGCCAAACACAATATTTTCATATTGTGACCCTTTCTCATCAAAAGATGAAAACATTTTCTTTTCTCCGGTCATGTGGTTTGTGCAACCACTATCAAGCACCCAACTTGATCCCCCGGAGGTATAATCCTACGAAAACGCATCAAGTCTTGTTTTTAGGTACCCAAATTCTTTTGGGTCCTTGCATGTTAGTAATTAAAACTTTTGGTACCCACACTTTCTTTTTGCTCACATCATTAGAGTGGTGGGCACCGACAAAATGAGCAACCACTTTACCACGGTGGTTTCTCTTCAATATGTAAGAAGCAAAGTGAATGGAATGAGATGTATGACATTGAGGATGCTTCTTTGAATCTTGCCCGGTTTTGATGACTTGTGTGGTGGTCAATGGTTGTTTGTCATTTCCTTTGACAAACTTGATGCATTCCTTACCTTTTACAACCACACGGTCATTTCCTTTGCATTCATACTTATCATATCCTAGCCCTTCTTTGTTTTTGTTGCCTCGACCATTTATGGTCTTGTATAGGGCATCCTTGGATTGATAAGTTTTCATGCAACCGTATCTAACCAAGGCACTTAGTCTCTCGTTTTCGCTTTTTAATACTTGTACGAATTGAGAGTTAGTAGTACAAGCATTTATATCAATATTATAGCATCGAGAGCAACCATTGCTAGTGGAAGGAGTAGAAGCCATTGAAGGATTAACAATTGGAGAATTAAGATCATTAAGAGATTCAATTTGCACTTCAAGAGCTTGAAGATTGTTTTCCAGACTTATGACATTCTCTTGAAGTGACTCATTTGAACCCTTAAGTAATGTTATTGAATTATTAGCCAAATCAAGCTTTTGGTTAACAATTCAATTGTCTCCTTTTCTTTTGTGAGAACCTTCTCGAGAGCAAGATTTTTCTTCTTTTCACAAATTAGCAACTCTTCTTGCTTCTCGAGAGTTTCCTCTTGGCTATCTATTCTTTTCAATAGTTTATGAATCTTATCAATAGCCGTTTTGCTTAAGTCACAAAATAGAGCATCATCATCATCATTATCATCACTATCCAATTCACTATCACTACTTGGAGGTTTTGACTTAGTCATTACCTTCCGCCCTTTTGCCATGAGACAAACGGGTGCGTCGTCGTTGTCGGTGTCGCTCATGTCGCCGAAGAGTGATTTTGTTGGAGGAGCGGCTTCAATGGCGACGGTGGCGACTCCTTCATCATCGGTGTCGGAGTCGAGTCGTTTGAATCCCATTCTTCGCCAATATGGGCTCGCCCCGAGTACTTCTTCTTGTAGCCTTTATTTTTCTTGCTTGGCTCACTCTTCTTTTGCTCATTTGAGGAGGTCTTCTTCTTTGGACAATCGGCGATGAAGTGTCCAACTTCACCGCACTCATAGCACGCCCTCTTCACATTTCTTCTTCTCCTTGACTTGTCATTGAAGTTTTTCTTGTATTTGCTTGACCCGTCATACTTGAGGAATTTTTTGAACTTTCTCACAAACAATGCCAAGTCTTCTTCATCTTCGCTTTCATCTTCCTCATCATCACTTGATGTTGATTCTTCCTTTTTGCTTGCCTTCAAAGCTATTTGCTTTGGTCTTGAGCTAGAGCTTTGCTTGGCAAGATTCTTCACTTCTTTTGCTTCTTCCTCCATGAGTTCATGTGAAAGAATTCTTCCGAGCACGTCATTTGGAGTGAGCCTTTTGAAATCTTTTCGCTCTCGTATAAGGGTTACGAGAGTAGAGTTCCTTGGGGCAAAGGCTCTCAACATCCTTTTTACCACGACGTGGTCTGTCATATCCTTGCTTCCAAGCCCTCTTATCTTGTTTACGAGGATCATCAAGCGGTCATACATTTGTTGTGGAGTCTCATCATCATTCATGACAAATCTCCCCAACTTGCCTTCTAGCAATTCAATCTTTGATTCCCTTACACTTGATGTACCCTCATGTGCTACTTGGAGTGTGTCCCATATCTCTTTGGCTTCTTCCAAGCCATCCACTTTGTTGAATTCCTCGGGACTCAACGCTCCAAGCAACACGCTTGCGGCTTGAGCATTTCGGTGGATGTTTTGCTTCTTGTTCCGGCGTGAGCTCCATATCGCCTTCCCAAGCATATCTAAACCTGTGCAAACAATCTTCCAAACACTAGGATGGAGTGACATCAAATGCATTTTCATCTTGTGCCTCCAAGCGGAATAGTACGTGCCATCAAAGAAAGGAGCACGCCCGGAGGGCACAGTGATATATGAATGCGAAGAGGAAGTATTTAATTTTTCATAATTGAATGGAATTTGAGCTCCCTGAGTAGATGTAGAGGTAGCTTCCTCTTTGCTCTTGCCGGGAGTTCCATCTCCGGCTCTTGGACTATTTTGCTCGTCCGTCATGACAACCTTCAACCCGGTGTTGGCCATCACGTTCCTTCAAGCGGTTAAGCCTTCGAGAAGGTTTGGCTCTGATACCAATTGAAAAGGTTAGAAGATTGCCTAGAGGGGGGGTGAATAGGCTAATTTTAAATTAAAACAATTTAATGCAATGAAATAGGTCGGATATTCCGAATTAATATCGGAACTTCCGAAAACTTCGGAACTTCCGTAATTACTTCGGACTATCCGATTAGCACTTGACTGAAAGAGTCAAGTAGAAAGAGCAGTTCGACAACTAGCACTAGACAACTAACATTGCACTGAAGAAAATTAATAAGATTAATCAGGCAGCTAGAGACAAGAGAGAACACAATAGTTTGATTCCCGGAGTTCGGATCCTTGAGGGGATCGTACGTCTCCGTTGAGGAGGCTCCAAAGAGCCCGGGTCTTTTCCAACCCTTTCCTCCCAAACCTCGGTCGCACTTGAGGCTTGGTTCCACTATTTGGTTCCTTCCCTTTCGGAGGCGGAGCCGGCCTTCACAAACTTCTCACGGCTTCCCACAATCGTTGGGGGCTCGTGGAGCGACGCCTAGCCGTCTAGGAGTCCTTCAACCTCCAAGAGACATGAATGAACTCGACTATCGATCTTGGAGAGGTACTCTACTTTCTCAAGCTGAATACCAACTTAGCACGTTACTATCGATCACACTAGACAAACTCTCACTCACTAAATGATCCCTAAGATCAAGGAGGAGAGAAAGCTCAAAGGATGCTCTAGAGAATACACAAGAAGCTTAAATGAATAGCCCAAGCAAGTGTGTAACCAGCAAAAGGAGTGAGAGAGGGGTATTTATAGTTTTGGATCAAAACTAGCCGTTACCCTCAAGACTCACCTCACATCGGAATGTCCGAAAGAACTTGAACATCCGATGTGTGCAAACTACCAGACTTGGAAAGCTTCCAACGATTTAAAAACAACACGACGGAAAGTCCGATAACAACATCGGAACATCCGATGACTCTCAGAGAGGGAACCCAACAAATCAAGCTAAGTCCACATCGTAATGTCCGAAAATAGACATCGGAACATCCGAAGAAAACAGTGGGCTCCCAAACAGGAAAACAACCACTTCGGAACTTCCGAAGACGCAACTTCGGACAATCCGAACTAGACAGAGAGCACCTTTACACAAGAAGGCACACATCGGACCTTCCGATACTCAATATCGGAACATCCGAACCAAACAGAGCTCCCAATCTAAAACACAACAGGTATCGGAACATCCGAAACAGAACATCGGAATGTCCGACCCAAACAGAACACATCGGACTGAAGCACAACTGCACTTCGGAACATCTGAACTATCGGAGTGTCCGATACAAATTCGGAACATCCGACCTGAACTTAAAACAAACTACATTCCGAAGCGAGAGAGAACACTTCTAGCACTTGAGAGACTCGCCTAAGTTCATCTTGAGTGAGGAGAACATCTCTAAGTCAATTTCAATGCATCCCTCTTAATAGTACGGCATTCCTATGACTCAATAGATTAAAATTTCAAGCTTAAATACCGTTTTTCTTACTCAGCGCTACTAGGGGACACTTCACGTGCATAGACGATCTCTTCTTGAAGCATTTGCCTGTTCATAAACTAGTTGAACACATTAGTTTCTTTAATCGTTTGTCATTAATCACCCAAAACAAATTTAGGGGGCCTAGATGCACTTTCAGAAATCACGGATCACCAACCGACAAGCTAAAACACAAAGCAAATAGCTAGGGCTCCTTCTTTTCTTCTTCTTTTTTGAATTTTTTTTACCAAGGGTATAAAGGTAATTAAAAGAACTTGTGCGTAATACACGAATCACGTTCCAAGTAGAGGGGGCGATTCTTGCCAATCTTTCGAATTCACAATTTTTTTTTGTGCGCCTTTTTTTTTGCACTTGCCCTTTTCTTTTACAATTAAATTGGCAGACACCGGAAACAAAGGAAATAACCCCTCTAATCTCGGAATGTAAAACGGATCTAATTCAGCTTCCTTCCCAACCAAAACAACTTAAACTCGACGGACGGTGATGGCAGCGGTGATGAATAAAAAATGTGACAAGAACTCGAAACTCTAAGGGCTTAGACACTAAGACCAGCAACCGACTTGACGATGCAACTGAAAACTCAATAAGTAAAAATTACACAGTAATAGCGGAAGGCACAAATTGTTTTGAATAGTAGGACTAATCTCTATATTTTTTTTGGATTTTCTGGACTATAGGTAAAAAAATGCAGAATTAGAAATCTCTCACCGATCAACCTGGCGCTTTGATACCACTTGATAGAAACAACGGTCTCGATCTTTCGATGAGAAGGATAAATCTCGACTTCTGTGGAGAGTCAACGTTAGCGGCCCGACTACAACTGTCCAGGACATTGCGCCTTAGCGACCGATACACCAACTCCAGAGGGTTATTGATCTTGCCGGTGCATGATCAACCTAACCACGAGGGTCTGGGTTCCTGCAAGCAATTGAAGAACTAGCAAGAGCAAGATAACAAGCAATCTGAAATTGCGAATATGAATATTTAATTTCCAAACTGAAATTTAGAGTCTTGCAATTATGTGCGCAGGCGGTCTAATCGACACGCGTTTGCACGGACAGTAGTAAAAGCTAAACTGATTTACAAAGCAAAACTCAAGTCTCTTAGGTGGCCTATTGCCTCTATTATATAGTGGAGGGATGTAGCCAAAAACTAAACACTAAGCAAGGTGGTACTAAACTTGTAGTCATGCAACTTGGGCCTTCGTGGGCTAGTGGAGGGAGAAAGTGGTGCCACACTTCATGGGCCGGACTGAGAAGGAGTGGTTCCATGATGGGCCTTAGTGCCTCCTTGGCCCATCATGGTTGGGCCTCCTTGTTTGAACATGTTCTGGCCCGTGGGCCTTGGCACCTCCTTGGCCCAACATGGTTGGTGCCTCCTTCTTTCAACATATTCTGGCCCATGGGCCTTGGCGTCTCCTTGGCCCATCATGGTTGGCGCCTCCTTGTTTCAACATGTTTGGGCCCATTTTGATCTGGTATTGTATCAGCACTTCTCCATAATTTGTGAGCACCATGTTGACCATTTGTTGGCGTGCACGAGCTCGCGTAACTGGTCCTTTCATCATTTCCTCTTGACGTGTAGGTGTCGGCGTGGCTGCATCGAAGAGAGTGATGTCCTCATTAGGATCTTACCGCAGTGAGGGGGGAGAGGGTGGAAGTGCGGCAATCCTTCTTCGGTGACTCGGCAGTGGACCTTGAATTGACCTGCGGAGATGGATTCCTGTCTTCTGGTGATGGAGACGATGGAGGTGGATTCCTCCATTCGAGGCGAGCTGCCCTGGCGTCCCCCTCTGGCCGCCATGATGACTAGGCATCACCTAGGTGACGCCACGACAACTATGATAGGCGACACCACAACAACTATGATAGGATCAATGTTACAATCATAAGTAGCAGCATAAAACAAAATTAACTATCTATGTGGACTTAACCTGAACATTATGCAATATTACTTGAACCTAACAACTGAGTAGAGCGCCTGATACATCATGAATTGCGAAGAAATATCAATTTGGTGCTATTAATTTAATTGATGAGTTGCATTAAATTGATGAATGTGATAGAAAATAGTACCTAAGCATAGCAAGATGCATATCTCTCTCTCTCTCTCTCTCTCTCTCACAGTTGCAGAGAGAATTCGTGTTATCCATAGAACTTATACTATACTAAAAAGAAACTAATCCTCTCTCAAATCCCAAACATTTGAAGCATGGACAACAATGAATCACTAGAGAACTATTCTACATCCAGATTATGCAAATTTGTATCTTGGCCACAATTCAGATCCTGCAAATTACAGAGAGAGCTTCCTATGAAAAGTTTGTTGCCATTTGCATTTTCTTTCCCATTAATTCATGTGGAGCATAGACAATATCACTTATACTATATGGAATGTCAATGTTGTACCACTCCAAACTACACAATCTGTTGCATAAGATTGTTAACAACAAATTATGGAATTGCTCGCAAAATCCAGATATGCGAAAATGGCACTACAGCATGGCCAGAGGTCAAGAAGACGAGTTTAAAGAGGAAGAGGCTGGCAGCGCATCTGGTTTGGGTGCGGCATAGGTTAAGAGTTACGGGTGGTGATACCATACCTTGATGGGACAGAGGCAGGGGGAGCACACTGTTGGAACAAAACACCAAATATTTGGGATAATTTTCTGTTATATTTCTTATTGTTTGCTTTCTTACAAAACTCAAGACCTACCTCTATATTTATACTAAAAACTACAAGCCCAAATAATAGAATAAGACTCTACTTCCTTGTCCTAATCCACCTCATATTTCCTTGCCCTACTCTACCACCTTATCCTAGTTGAATTCTTAATCAAAACTCTAACTAATTATAAGATTATTTCTAACATTCACCCCCTTAATCTTGTAACACCGACTTTGATCACGCCGATCTTCTCTCTCATCTTTCTTGCTGTTGATGCCCGTACAACATTGCCTCGTCCCCCGTCACATCCCCTGGTAGCTGCCTCCAATCTGCTATGTCTGCCCTATCCTTTTCTTTACATCACGCCACTCAACGATCGACTCCACGCTGCCAACCTTTATTCACGTCGCCAGAACACTGATTTCTTCTGATGTTGCTGTGCGATGCCTCCCCCATGCGAACAACTCCCCGCTGAATGCCTCGCCTGCATGCCGTTTGCCACAACACTGTGCCGGAGCTCATCACTGCATTGCACCGTGACAATAGCCTATTTTACTGCACGCGCCTTTACTTGTGCCATCGTCAAAGTTGTGTTTGAGCCAACAGTGGATGTCACACCCGACGTGTCCGCTTGGGACATCTCCTTTTCATCCTCACGACAAACTTGCTTACAAGTTTTTAGGAAAATCTTGTCCAACCGATTTGGGGATCTCTTGACCTTCATTAACAAATCTTTGTTCTTGTCATAAACACACAAGAACTCCATCTGCAGCTCTACCCTGCACTCTTCTTCTGCCAATTGCCCAAAACTGAGTATATTGTTACACAACCTTGGTATATAATAAATTTCTAAGAACAACTTCTGATCGCCGTTCTTGAATTGTACTAGCATCGTTCCTTTGCCTCTTATCTCCACCGTGGAGCCATCATCAAACTTGATTTTTTCTAAAATTTTCTCATCGAGATCATGAAACACGGAGCGATATCCAGTTATGTGATTGCTTGCTCCATTGTCCAAGTACCACAAATCAGTGTGATCGTGGCTATCTTCCTCCATGCGTAGTTTAGGAACTACGTTCTCCTCGTTCAACATTAGTACGTTCAGCTTCTCTTCTTTACACAATGAGAAGAGTAGAGTCGGTTCATCGTCTTCACCTCCTTGCGTAAGGTTCACCTCCTCATTCTTCTTCTTGCTCATGCAATCCAAAGCAAAATGCCCATACTTGCCATAATTGAAGCATTTTATGTGACTGTGACACTCCGCTGCGTAGTAACTATATTTTTCACATTCAAAACATTTGATATGTGACTTATCTCATGATATGTTTTCACCTTCTTTTTCAGTCTTGTCTCCTCGTCCGTCTCTGCCTCCTCGGCCACCGAAACGGCCGCACCCACGCTTGCGGTTATTTGATGAGCCATGACCGTCCTTGGTCTATTGTTTCTTGTGGAACTACTTTCCACCACTTATTGTATCTCCCTTTAACAGCAACACCTGCTCGTTATGGGACTGATACTCCTTCTTGTTGCGGTACTGATACCCCTTCAGCAACTCCTCGTGCGCCTTGAGTGAGCCAGTGATTTCCTCAATTTTCATGTCTCCCAGATCAGGGGAGTACATGAGCGTAGTGACGACAGGTACGAATTTTTTTGGTAGCACCCGCAGGTACTTCTTCACTGCCACAGATTCCTCCATCTTATTACCGAGAGAAGTAATCTGGTTGTATAGTGAAGTAAGCTTGCCTGCGAACTCGTCCACCGACTAGGTTTCTCCCATTTGGAGATTCTCAAACTCGTTTCATAGTTTTTGTAGCCGTACCTCCTTCACGTGGTCAACTCCCACGTGCATTTTCTAAAGCTTGTGATGCTTCACGCGCTGTCTCTTTCCCGATGAGCTGGTGCATCATTGACTCTAGTATAGATCACTGCAAGTGCTGCCTGATCTATCTTGTCATCTTCCTCGGCCTTTCCCTTTGGATTGACTGCACCTCAGACACCATGGGCATGCAAGTTTGCCTTCACTTCATTGGATAATTGTCGGTCGTTAGTAGAGGGTACTGGCGGGATATGACCTCACTTTGAGTCTTTGCCTTCTCACCCATGATCTTTAGCTTTTTTTCCTCGGTGCTACAATACCTCTCTTTTTTTAACACTTCCTTTTTTCCCTTTTACTTGTTTGCGGTTGTTCTCCTCACGTGGCCTCTTAGATGGCGTATCGACCGCCTCAACCGGCCTCTCTGGCCAACACATCGCCTACCGCCTCAGTCGGCCTTTCCGGCCACCACCTCAACTCCGGCTGCCTTCCGACGACCGCGCGACTCCTCTCCGCTAGCCCGAAATTCGATTGCGGCCGCCTCTGCATCTCTGCGCGCCCGACCTATCTCTGGCTCACTCCCAAGCTTGAAGCTCTTCTCCAGCGACCGCACCTGCTCCACACCCAACCGCCGTTTCTTCTCTGCCTCGCCACACCCCCGCCGCAGAGCCCTTCTCGTCGTCTGACGCAGCCGCCTCGTCCTACAACTGCTCCTCCTGCTTTAGCTTCTGCGAGCGTCGCCTCCGCGACTCCCGCAGGCAAAGCAGAGAGCAGTAGTAGCAAGACGAATGTGGCGAGTGGTTGCTGGCTACACACAAGCACCGGGCGACTGGAGAGACAAGATGTCCAGAGGCTTTGATTCCCGAGACGAGAAAAGCAATCGAAGCAACCGCAGCTCGTCCACGCGATCAACAGTTCGTTACTTACTGTAGCTATAGTACTCAAGACTATAGCAGCGAAGCAACCAAAGATTCGTTCCGTACAAGCTGCACAGTGCAAGCAGGAGGAACAGAAAGCAACAAAGAGAGAAGACGAGAGGAGCTTCGTGGCGTCGTGGTGTCCAGGTGACAGTACCGTGCGAGCAACAAAGCAGAAATAATAAAAAAGAAAATTGTTCTAAAGATTTTCAGTGTTCTATTCTAACAAGCGCCATGGGAAATTTCGTTGAGGTTGGGGTCTGCTTGCTGGCCATGCCTTCCATCCTTGCTGGTCCCCGACGCACTGTCGCCTCTAGGCCTCTAGGGGAGGGGAGAAGTCGGGAAAGGAGCCATCCATCGTAGAAGTAAGGAAATTAAGGAGCCATTCGACGGAGGAGTCGGGTGAGAGGAAACAAGGTCTAATCTAGACAGAATATCTATAATACCCGTACAAAATGGAATGTCTATCAATATTGGATTACTGTAAAAATTCTCTATTTTATTTCGAAGTGATGCAGTTAGTATCATAGTCGCCGGACCAGTTAGACTAGCCACTGGTTTATAATTAATGTATATATATATTAAATGGTATATATTTTAACTTATTTGAAAAATGGGTATATATTACACATGTATTACAGCATGCAAATATATAAGTATATATGCTTATCAATAAAGTACAAATTAACATTTGTGAACAAAAAGAAGTAGAAAGTTCAATGAATCGGTTTAAAATATTAGTAACAGGCTAGTGCCCCCATCCTTCAAGCCACGGTCGTATAAGAAGCGATCAAGTCATCCAATTGCTCGATCCATCGAGCGGTCAGTACTGCGGCAGGCTGCACTCGGGCGGCATCTGGCCGTTGCTGTAGTGCTTGGGGTCGACGCAGTAGTCGTAGATCCTGTACTTGTCCTGCACCCACCGCATCTTCCCGATCTGGTCGTCGGTGAGCCCACACGGCGACGGCGGTGCGTTCCCGCCGGCTCCTCTGTGCGATGCCGCCGTGCAGCGGGAGCAGCAACCGCCTCCGTTGTAGCACTCGCAGACGTCGAGGTGAATGTTGCTGTAGCGGGCGACGAAGGGCGCCTTGCTCCAGTCGGTCTTGACGCGGCCGCCCTGCGTGGCCCAGTCCTCCGCCGCCCAGATGCTGGAGTAGCCGTACATCGGCCGGCTCGTCGGGTACGCCACGCCGTTGCTCCTCTCGTAGTTGCGGAACACCCTGATCGGGATGTCATCCACGTACCACCTGCGTTAATTGCCAGAGATGTTATACGGTGAAAATAGATATATAATGAAATAATAAAAATAGGTAAACAGAGACGTTATATTAAATTTGAATGATCCAGTAGGTGGAATCTCACCTCCTTAAAAACGTTTTACATATAATCCCTTAAAAAAATATAAAATTTCACATTTTAAATGAAGAAGGTGGAATTTTACCTAAATCTGAACAATTCAAGCTCAATCCAACTCCCAGTTACCTATTTTCATACTTTGGTTCCGGTTCAACTTATATATTCTAACTTTGATTTCTTTCCTAGCTTAATATATAATATATAATTACTATTAATTAAATCTGATTTGAAATTTTTTATCCTTTGATTTTTTATTTAACATGAATAAAGTAGAATTAAGAATAGTTGAGAACCTCATATTACTTCCGAATTTTCATTTGTACACTCCAAATTTAATTTCATTTCACGTGAATGGAATTGAGAATTGAGAAACTAAACAGAGTAGATCAAGAGCCTCTAGAGAAACGGACCAAAAGAAGTACCAATTGCAGTCCAAGTTGTCATTGAAATATTCATCCTTTTCTTCCATGCATTCATGTGCAGATCTCTTTGCCACGAAAGAAACATGGATTTTTAATGGATCCTGGCTCAGGGCTTTTCTGGTTGTTACATCATATTTTTTGTTTTAATAGAATTTTGTAGTTCCAAAGATAAGGATCTAAAAATTCAGTTTTAGATACGACTAGGAAAATGATTCACCCTGTAACTATTTATTTATTTTATTTTTCAATTAACATGGTAATTTATATTTTTTCACCTCTTAAGATTAACATGACGTTGACTTATTAATTATTGTGTACTCAAAGCCTCAATAGAAATCAAGAAGATAAACAAATTAATAGTAACCATTTAGAACTCATCAGGTTGTTTTTGCTTATAGGATCTACAACACTCAGGCTCCTTTTTTGCATGGCACTTGTCTTCTTTTGCTTAATTAGGGTATTGCATGCATCTAATACAACCCAGACCAGGTACATCTTCTTGGGCTTCAACTATAACAGCTAGCTGGGTACGTGTAATCTTAGCCATCTATATCGACTGTACGTCGTAATGAACATGTGGAATCAGCAGCCATCTTTTTTTTTCGGTTAACGTG
The DNA here is from genome assembly GCA_036346355.1 of Rhipidocladum racemiflorum. NCBI lineage: Eukaryota > Viridiplantae > Streptophyta > Magnoliopsida > Poales > Poaceae > Rhipidocladum > Rhipidocladum racemiflorum. The sequence goes on along the minus strand of CM070572.1, from coordinate 46,951,671 downwards.
GGAATTTGTAGTCTTTTTCTTCTTTTTCTCTTATTAACATAGAGAATTAATTTTAGCATTTTACGCGTCCCTTATAATTAATACATATAAGCTCTCGGAGAAACCGGTCGATCGATTAGTAGAGATAAATTAAGAAAGATGGGTTGCGAGGCTTACACGATCATGCAGGGGCTCCAGAAGATGGTGTAGTTGTGGAAGGCGGTGGTTGGGTCGAACCAGGGCCTGAACTGCATCTCCTTGTTGCCGACGCCGTTGGCGTAGACGTTGGTGTGGAAGGTGTAAGGCTGCCCGGTCTCGTTCCCCAGAAACTCGAAGTCGATCTCGTCGTGCTTGTCTCCAACGGACGACGTCTGAATGCATGCAGGTATGCATGCAGTGAGTACGTAGTTAATACTGATTTTATTAAACTACTTTCTCCGATCACAAATAGTCGTGGACACTAGTTTTTAAAACACAGTTTAAACCACTAATTTTTATTATAGTATATTTATAAAACTAGATAAAATTATAATACTGTAAAAGTGTTTTCCAGACAAATCTAGCTACACATATATGTGATTTTCATATATAAAAGTTTCGGAACTTTAATTGAACCAATGCTTATAGCGACAACTATTTGTGACTGGCGGGAGTATTTGATAAACAAATTAACAATTAAGGTAACTTGTGATCGAGGGTGCGTACGTAGTATGTGGTGACGGTGCCGGCCGAGTTGCCCGGGACGAGCTGGATGAGAGTGGACACGCTCCCGTAGATGAACTGCTTCTTCGTCCGCAGCATGCAGCCTGCAAGCACGCAGTGCCATACACATGCATACACATAAGAGCAAGTATAATAAGGTGAGATAAGCAGGCTGTAAGGATTGCCACATCAGATTTATGATGAGTTGGAGGAGAGAGCAGAGAGAGGAGAGAAGCGGGCTGCAGATCTACAGCCGGCTGTAGCACGGGCTAAGAAACTTGGTGAGAGAATGAGAGGATGAATGTGGGCCAAATATTAATGGCTTTGTATGTATGTATGGCTAATTATTATATAGGTGGGCTGTTAGGTCAGTTATACAATAAGATAAAGCCTGTAGTTGGCTCTCTTATTAACCATGCTCTAAGAATCACCACACAACTAATTAATTAATATGTATGCTTGATTGCTCATACTTTGTATCGATCAAGATGGACATGCATGCAATTAATGCAACTTCTTCGTATGTTCATGTAAATTGCATGCAAATAAGCTCGAAATGAAGGGCTAGATCATTAATGCAAATTACCTGACGAGTTGCTGACCAGGGAGAGCGAGAGGCCGTCGCCGTCGTCGGTGAACTTGGCGTTCTGGGGATCCCACGGGATGTCGCAGTCGCCCTCGAAGTTGGCGCCGACGAGGCCGAACACCGCCGCGGCGACCACCGCAGCCAGCAGGAGGAGAGCCTTCGAGCTCTCCATCTTCTTCGTCTCGAAGGAAATGTATGAAACTCTCTCTTCTTCGTCGTATGTGAAATTCTCTTATTCTGAGAAGCGTCCAAGACTCGATGAAAGAATGCAGGGAAGGCAGGGACTTAATTTATACTGGCTGAAACTCTCTGCCTATGTGCTGATTGTTTCTAGCCAAACGGAAGTTTTTGGTACGCACGTAGATTAGTATGATATTAATCTATGCAGATTGTACGTAGTGTCGCCAGCTTGTGTGATCTTGCTTGGTTTGGAACGCATCTTTATATTATTAATTTGGTTTTGACATGGTTGGGGTGCTCTGCACAACGTTGCTTGCTCGCTTGCTCGTTTCCATTTGGCACTATGCCAATTGACAGGAAGGGATCGGGATTTTGATCAATTAATTTAATTGGACTTCTTTCAGGTTCCTGTCCGGTTCAAATGAGACAAAGAAATCTCAAATTCTTACCGGCATGCCAATGTCGACAACAATCAGAAAAAAGTATAGCATATCGATATTTTTTAACACACACTATATATATATACTATTCTAAAGCAAGAGTTGGTGGCAGTGGTTCATTCTACACGGGGCCCACTTGTTAGAGCATCTCCAGCAGAGCTCCTAAACCAGCCCCTAAACCTTAAAATAGGGAGTGCAGTAAAAAAAACAGATCCAGCAGGGCCCCAACTCAGGCTGAACCCAAGGATGGCCTGGAAAACCAGACCTCTATGAGCCATGAACAGTGCAGCCTGTATTCGATTTGGGCCTTTATATTGGATCGATTCCCAACCATGGCCTGAAGTCTCCTTCGCATATAGCACACGCGAGAACGGCCTCTACATATAGGGATGAACCCCTCCGGCCTCTTTGATAGAGGCGCACATAGCACGCCCCCTTGGGATGGCTACAGGCCTGAATATGCCCCTAAATTTCAAATTCAAGCCCCTAAATTTAGGGGACCCCTAAATTTGCCTCCCCAGCCCCTAAATTTAGGGGACCCCTAAATTTGCCTCCTCAGCCCCAATTCCCAGGGGGTCCCAACTCAAGCCCCTAAAATTAGGAGGCCCCTAAATTTGCCTCATCAGCCCCAATTCTCAGGGACACGAGTACAACCCCTATTATTGAAGATAGGGAAATACATGAGAGGCTTCGAAAATTTTATCATGTTTTGAAAATTTGAAATTTAAATTTGAAATTTCATGTTTTTAAATTGTAAATGTTAATATGCTTATGTTTTATGTATTACAAATATTTTTGATTGAATTTTAGTGGTGTCAAATGAAGATTATACATAGCGGATATGTCAAAATAGGAGAAAAAGTAAAATATGGGCTGAGATTTAGGGGCTGTTGCTGGACTTGTGCTCTGAAAACAGGGCCTCAAAAAATAGGGGGAGTCCCTAAATCCAAAATAGGGACCCTGTTTTAGGGGCTCTTGCTGGAGATGCTCTTAGCCCCACTTGTTCTACCTTCTACTGATTGATGGTGTCTTCCCGCCAGTTCATTTCACGCAGTTTAATTTTGAAATGAAAACACAGTGGTAAATTGCCCTGTTTAATTGCACGCAGGAAACGAAGCGTTGGCCAGTTCATTTCACAAGCCAGTTTAATTAGCCAGTTCCCGCCGGTTCCCTTCATTTTGAAAAATACTTTCAATAGTGCCATACGATTTGGCCGGCTATATAAACTGGTGGCAGTTTCTACTCATTTACATACTACTATAGAGATACTTCCACTCTGCTCTGTCAGGTTAGTGCCCTGGCGTCTTCCATCCTTCCACTGCTCTGTCAGGTTAGTGCCCTGGCGTCTTCCATCCTCCCACTGCTGTCAGGTTAGTGCAATTGCAAATACTCTTCATCAAGGATGGATTTCTTGAGACAAAGTTCTCCTACTCTGCTCTGTCTATCTTCCCATCCTGATTCACATTTACATACTAATAGAGATACTTCCATTCTGCTCTGTCAGGTTAGTGCCCTGGCGTCTTCCATCCTTCCACTGCTCTGTCAGGTTAGTGCCTGCTGCTCTGTCGGTAATAACTGCTTCTATTGCTCGACAAGTTGCCTGCTGCACAAAAGTAATCAACGAAAATGAGAATGCACCAAATCTGAAACTTAACTAAATTAGTCATGTATAAACACAGGAGCATTTCAAGACCAAAAATCAAGAAACATGACTCTCAAGTCAGCAATTAACTAGAATCTACAACACGCCCAGTATGGCAGCTGCAACACGCCCAGTATGCAAGCCCAAATTTAGTTAAGCCCAAATTACTCCACGCATACAGCATATATCACATTTGTCAATGGATCATTCTTAAGCCATTCTGCCACAGGATAAGGCCAAAGACATCAATTATTTTCACCTGGTTTCTGAGCAACAATCGATAAAGGTATAAAAAAAAGAGGAGCTCAGGGGGCAATACCAACCAGCTCTAGACTCGCGCAGAAGCCGAATGTCCAAACCTTGTCCAGGATTGTTTCGACGGTTTCATCTGATAATCTCATTTCTGATTCACTCAGAAGAGCAATAAGCATCTGCTTAACTCAGACAAAGACAACAATAGAAATAATGTCATCAATTAAGGAATGGGTGCTCAAGATAACAAGTATTAATTTTTGTAACTTTAGAAGGATAAGGAAAAAATAGTATGAATTAGTTGGTATACATCTTATTTCTTTTCAAAGTTTTACAATATTTGAACTGAATAATAATTTCGAACTTTTGAAGAAGAGCAGCAAAATATATATTAAATGTCACCCGTAAATGCAAGAAACTTACATTGTTTAACATGATGGAATGAAATGATAACATTCTTTATGCCCTCATCACATTTTGTAATGTTTACAGACACATTATCACTCCATTTTCCAAATATGCAATGCATTATTTTGTTTAATCTCACAAGTGCATGTCATTCTTCTAATATTTGACTTGCCTTGCTGGTCTAAATTTTTCAGTAATTGTTCTATCAGCAGTACCTGTGGACTTTAGTCCTATAGTAGACCCAATTAAAAAGGTGCACAATTTTAATTCTGCTGTAATTTCTATGCTGTAATTTCTCTAATCCTATGGTGATCTATGCTGTAGCTTCTCTATAAGCAATTCACCTAGCTGTTTTCTTAGAGATAAAGTGGTGATTGGCCAGCATTTATCAGCTTGATATTTTGCAATACTGCACATGCACATTGTGCGATGCTTTACCAGTTCAGGACAAAAAAATATGTTGTGGATTTAATATAGGAACTTTTTTTGTGCTGCTTGGATATTTGGATGGGCTAGAGTAGCATCAATGATTTGATCTAATTGAAGCACTTCAGGTGGTAATATAGTAGGCTTTTATACCTCATACTCTGATATGGGCTTATTGCAAGCAAAACACCTGAAGCACTGAGGGTGCCAAACTGAATCCATACAACTAAGGAAACGTATATGACCAATTGGATTTTTGCATCCAGCACAAGTCCTACAAAAATCAGAAAAATAACCATGAATAAACAAAAGCACAGGATAGTAGGCTTAGCCTCTTCTAACCAAATCAAGACCAGCAAACAAACTAATGATGTTGCTAATGGGAAGAGAAAATAAGACAACAAAATTTGCACCAAGAATATGAAATGAAAGAGTTACTTGACTCCTCACTGCTTATGGTTATTTGTAATTTACATGTGTGGGATGTCAGAGACGGGTCCCGCAGGCGGGGCCTACACCCGACTGGGCTAGACGGGAGGAGTAGTAGGCCCAAAGCCCAGAAGCGCCACGATGGGCCCGGAGGAGGTTTTCGACTTGTTCCCCAAGGCAACCCCCGATCCTTCGGGGAAGCTTCGCGCCACGCCCAAACAACCCGCCAAGAACGAAGCATGCAGCCTGACACTCGCAGAGCCTGCAGATGCTGGAACCTGACAGGGCGGCAGGCGTGGGTCGGGGAAAGCACAACCACCTCTCCAAGACGTAGTGCGCCATAGCCGATTTAAGACAAAATATGTGTTGGTAAGGCCACCATGTGGAGGGCCGGGTGGCGCCCATCTGTCATGTACCCTTCCCCCAGTATATAAGGGGAGGAGGGAGAAACAAAAGAAGAGGAGGCTCAGATATATCCAAGAACACAGGACTAGGGTATTATCTCCTCCGAGAGAGCCCGAACCTGTCTAAAACAGATCGCCCTCGCATCCTGTGTTACCATCAAGCTCAGATCCCGCACAAATCCCCTAGAATCACAAATCTTACTGCCGACGAAACCGATCGTCGACAGTTGGCGCGCCAGGTAGGGGCTTGTGTCAAGATCTTCGTCAAGCTTGATGGCTACGACGAGCGGAGCCTCCACAGTCTTCTTCCCGGGTCAGATCTTCCGCTTTAAGCCTCGACCTTCATCTCCAACGACCTCGGAGCCTTTCCCTCTCTAAGGAACCGTCTTTGCGGCACGGTGAGGTTTACAGTGGGCCATCGCCGCGACTTCCACGCCGATCGGGCGGTCCCCTGTCCCGCTCACGAAGTGCCGAGCAGGGGACCGAAGGCCCATTCCGGCCTGGGAGTCGGACTCGAGGACGCCGAGGTACGAATGGTGGGAGTTCTCGCTGCCAAACCGCTCGGCACCTCCGAGCACCTGGAGTTATCTTCTCCAGGCTCACCCAGCTCAGCGGCCGAGTCAGAAGAAAGCCTAGAGAGTTGCTAGAATTTCCGTAGAGTCTGCGTAATCGAGGGCTCGCGGGCGGATTCGCAGCAGCGCCTCGACACCTCGGCCGCCGCCGACTTGGAAGGTGGCCGAGCGATCGAACTCGACATTGGCGCTGGTTTCTCCGGGACCGCACCCGGGCTGTCAATGAAGACATTCTGCAAGCTAAGATGGGGGACCAAGCTGTTTTTCGTACCCCACAGTAGAATATTGTCGCCTCCAAGACACTCCTGGATACGTTGACCCCTATGCTGGGGGCGGGTGATCCAGTCGCCCCGATCGTGGCCCAAGTAAAGGCCATGGTGACGGCGGAGGCACAACAAGCCTTTGAAGAACTCAAGGAGCTCCTCTCCACCCCTCCAATTCTGGTCTCGCCGGTGCCAGGTGAACCTCTCCTGCTCTACATAGCGGCAACAACTCATGTAGTCAGCGCCGTGATAGTTGTGGAGCGGGAAGAATCTGGACACCGCTTCGGCGTGCAACGCCCGGTTTATTTTATCAGCGAGGTGTCAAGGCGAGTCCAAGACGCGATACCCTCAAATCCAGAAGCTGCTGTACGCAATTTTGATTTCGTCGCGGAAGCTGAAGCATTATTTCCAAGGACACTCGATTTCGGTAGTGACTTCTTTCCCTGTGGGAGAGGTCCTCCGTAATCGAGAAGCTACTGGAAGAATTTCAAAGTGGGCAGCCGAGCTTGGGGCCTTCGACGTCTCGTTCAAGCCGCGCACCACCGTCAAGTCCCAGGTTTTAGCCGATTTTACGGCCGAGTGGACCGAATACCAGGCTCCCCGCGTGGAAGAAGAGCCAGAATATTGGACCATGCACTTCGATGGATCTCTCATGCTCGGCGGGGCAGGGGCGGGAATTCTCCTTGTCTCGCCTAAGGGCGACATGTTGAAGTACGTCCTTCGGATTCACTTCCCGGCCTCGAACAATGCCGCAGAGTACGAGGCTCTCATCCATGGGCTCCGCATCGCCACATCACTCGGAATCCGACGGCTGGCGGTTCGCGGCGACTCCCAGTTGGTGGTGAGTCAAGTACAGAAGGACTGGTCGTGCGTAGATCAGACTATGACGGCATACTGCCAGCAAGTCTGAGAATTGGAAGGCAAGTTTGACGGTCTGGAGCTGGTTCATGTCCTCCGCCGTAATAATGAGGCAGCCGACGAGTTGGCTAAAATGGGAGCCACTTGGGCAGATGTCCCGAGTGGTATCTTCGTCCAGGATCTTTACGAGCCAACCGTTACAAAACGACAAGAGCCAAGTAAGGACCCTGGGATCGGAGTCCTGCTCATTGATCCCAACTGGACGGCCCCGTACCTTGATTATCTCCTAAGAACAAACTTCCAGAAGCAACCGCTCTGGCAGAGCGCGTCTCCCGACAAGCCAAGTCCTATGTTGTGGTGGGCGATGAGCTCTTTCGGAAGAGTGCCTCAGGTGTCCTCAGGCGGTGCATTTCGGGACAAGCGGGAAGAGAGCTGCTCCAAGAAATCCACTCGGGGATGTGTGGCCATCACGCGGCGTCAAGCGCCTTGGTTGGGAAAGCCTACCGACAGGGCTTCTTCTGGCCAACGGCAGTGACGGACGCCAAGGAGATCGTTCAAACCTGCGAGGGCTGCCAGTTCTATGCAAGGCAGACACACTTGCCGGCGCAGGAGCTGCAAACTATCCCCATCTCTTGGCCCTTCGCTGTCTGGGGGCTCGATTTAGTGGGCCCGCTCAAGAAGGCTCAAGGTGGCTTCGCCTACCTTTTCGTAGCTATTGACAAGTTTACCAAGTGGATCGAAGCCAAACCAGTCGCCACTATCACTGCGGTTAAGGCCAAGGAGTTCTTCGAGGATATCGTGGTCAGATTCGGAGAGCCCAACCGGATCATCACGGACAATGGCACCCAATTCAGGAGTGAAGAATTTCAAGAATGGTGCGAAGGCGTCAGGATCAAGATCTGCTTCGCCTCGGTGGCTCATTCACGAAGCAATGGGCAGGTCGAGCGGGCTAACGGTCTGGTCCTCCAAGGCCTCAAGGCCAGGATTTTCGATCGCCTCAAACCATATGCTGCCCGATGGGTGAAGGAGTTACCGTCGGTACTCTGGGGACTCAGAACCACTCCCAGCCGAGCAACAGGCCAAACACCCTTTTTCCTGGTCTACGGCGCAGAGGCGGTTCTGCCGACCGAACTAGGATTCGAATCCACGAGGGTTCGGAACTACAACGAAGCCGAGTCCGAGGGAAGCCGAATGGTGGAGCTTGATCAACTCGAGGAGGCTCGGAACGTTGCAGCCATCCAGTCGGCTAAGTACCTCCAGGGACTTCGGCGTTACCATTCTCGCAATGTCAGAAGTAGAACCTTTTCAAAAGGAGATCTGGTCCTGAAGAGGAACCAGAAAAGCGAGCACAAGCTCTCTCCAATTTGGGAAGGCCCGTACATTGTGGAGAAGACGGTCCGGCCGGGTGCCTATCGACTTAGACGTGAAGATGGCGAGATTTTGGCGAATACTTGGAACGTCGAACAGCTCCGTCGCTTCTACGCATAAGTTATGTACCCGACTCTCGCATGCTAAATAAAATGGTGATCCATTTTATTTTCTGAAGTTCTACTGAGTAATGCTTGCCCCGAGTGGTTATTACCCGACTGCTGCAGCACCTAACCCTGGTCGCGCCGGTACAAAACGCACGGAAATAAAAAATCGCGATGAGCACAAAACTCTGGCGGTTTATACCAGCGCGCATAACGGAATGGGTAGAGCCTGAAAGCACTAACCACTCGGGGACTACAATTCGCAGCGCCAGAATTTAACCGAGATTCGCCTGATAGTGAGTTTCTAGCCGTCAAAAGCTCGAGCCCCAACGCCTCGTTGCTGGCGCTGGAGCAACGGACTAGAACGGTTGATCAGGCGGAACCCTAAACTCGGAATAAATATGACGGCATAGATTGGGCAAGATTTCAAATTTTGTTCCTTAATATTAGTAATTTACATTACTGACTTTCTTTTTCATTTTCTTGCGCTAAATAAAAAAGAGAGGGGGAGAGGCGGCTCCTGCCGCCAATCCTGCAGTCCGCATCTGGTGCCGGTGCCAGCCGGTGCTCGGGTCTTGGTCTTTGTGGGAGCCGCTTACGCCGGGAGGCCCGGGGGCGGGGTCGTCGAGGTTAGACGCGACTCACGCTGACCCAAAGCCGCCGAATCTGCCTCAACCACCCACAAGGGTGGTATAAGGCGGACGAGGGCCCTGGCGGCAAGGTCGTCGCGGCGTTCGCGACCAACCATCTCGAGGATGATCTCGGCCACCTCGTGGAGCCCCGGTGTAGCCTCCAGCAAGGTGGCCACGGCGGTGACGTCCCTCGCGGCCCCTTCCTCCTCCTCCACCTCCAGAGTGGAGAAGTCGAGATCCTCCCAAGACTCAGCCTCCTCCCAGTTGTGGAACAGCCCGAAGAATCGCTGGCGGAAGAATGCCGCGTACGGGCCAACGAACCTCCTCATGTTAGACATGGAAGGAAGCTGGAAGAGGAAGAAGAAGGAGGAGACGAGAGGAAACGGGCGATCGCTCATCAGCGGTGACGCCCTATTTATAAACCATCCCAGCCACGGGAATCGAAGCGTCTCTAAAGGCAATCAAACGCGCCACCTCGCAATCAATGAAGCGCAAAAAACAAAGCGACTGCGCGAATACCAAAGAAGATCAGCACACTGAACAAAATTAAGGGACATTTCGCCAGACACGTGTCACGAGCAGCTCAATTTAATTCGGCCTTCCCGCTCACTTCGCCCAGTTAAGCGAGAAGTCCAGGGGCTGTGCGAGCTGGGAGGCGACAATGCAAACCTGAGGGCTGAAGCACTCCAGCCACTTGGAAAAGCGTGTCTGGGCGTAAAGGTCACGGGCCAAGGCCCTGGCGCTCAGAAGCCATACCAGTCGGCTGAAGGCCGCCCAGAAAGGCGCAATGGAGGCCAAAAGGCCGCGGGCCTATATTCTAGCAACTCAGACAAAGGGGAAAGAGTGAAAGGGGTCTGGAGCCCACTTAGAAGAGGACAATACAGACAAATTATATTCAAGTGAGAAAACACACTAGCTCAAAAAAGGAGAGGAGGGCCAGCACTCGGCATTAAGGTTCACATCGAAGTCAGAATTCAAGATTCTCTAACAAGGCTTGCGATGTACCGGAGACCTCTTCGAGGAGCGCGTTGGCTTTGTCTTCATCACAGGCAAAACCTTGTTTCACAGCTTCAAGGTCAACTCTCGGATAATGAGACTTGACCACTGCCAATGCCTGGTTCGCACTCATGGTCGCGGACTCCTTGGCATAAGCTCTAATCCTATCGGCTCCTCCAGAGAGAAGCGGAACAGCGTCGTCCCCCTGGCCCGGCTTAACTCCTTCAATGCGCAGAAGGTGCAGAACTGGCTCGCAGGCGACGCGCAGCTCGGCCGCCTGCCCTGCTCGCGGCGCCATCTTCTCCTCGCATTCTGCAACAAAGCCGAACTGCCATAAAAAACACACCCGACGCCAAGTACGTTCAATCCAAGTCAAAGAAACTTACCCTTCAGCTCCCGCTGCATCCTCTCCAAACCGACTCGGGCTTCGAGGCCAGAACTCTCTGAAGCCTCCAGTCGGGCTCTCAGCTCAGCAATGGTCGAATCGCGCTCTGAAACACAAGAGCGTCATTATCCTTTCCAACTATCCAAAAAGATGTCCAAACCGAGTCCAGGGGAGGATCTCACCTTCGAGCACATGCTCAAGCTTCGCCTTCTCCTCCCGGATCGCCATACATTGGTCCTCAAGCCCATGGACCTCCTTCCATCTGTCGCTGCTGATCTCGCTGAGCTTGTCCTGATACTTCTGGTGCTCCTTGAGCTTCGGGAGCACCTTCCAAAAAAATTGCGACCGCTGCTCCGAGCGCTCCCCCATGTCCTAGGTAACAGGGTAGAATCTCAGGGAGAAACCGGCAGGCAACAGATTGAAGACAAGAAACTCACCCTGACGAGCGTGCTACACCTGACGGTGAGCTCATAAAGCTCCATCCGAGCCGCTCTCTCCATCTCATCGTCCTCTTCCATCCCGTTCCAGTCGGAACCCCCCTCCCACCATACGGTTCGGTTCGGGGGCTTCGGCAGAGGACCGAGCGGCGGTGGCTCTCGAGGCACCTCCTCCACTTCGGGAGCTGGTGCCGGGTCAATCTCGTCGACGGACGAACCACCTGATGGTTCAACGGTCAGGCCGCCGGCACCAGTTGGCGACGCCCCGGCAGTCGACGGCGAGGGCGACCTGGCCGACGCGGGGGAGGCTCCCCTTGGAGAAGCCTGTGCCTGGGGCTCCTTTTCAGGAGACCCCTCCACCGGGACGTCCATAGTAGGAGTCCTGAATCAGCAAAAAGGGAAGACACCTCAGCACAGGCAATGACAAAAGGACAAGGATCGCCCAAAAGAATACCTCCTGGATTTCTTGAATTTCATCCTGTGTCTCATCCAAGCCCAAGCACCACTCGGAGGAGCGGACCAGCACCGGCGGTAGGGGCTGCCACAGAACGAAGGTTGTGGCTCTGCGCTTCGTGATCCGGCTACGCCGGACGTCGAAGGCATGGCTGACGAAAGGCCAGCGGCTTCCTCCGCTGATTCCCGGCGCACCTCATCGGCCGAGGCGTCAGCCGCTCGCTTGGCCTGAGCATTCCTCAGCCGAGAGAGGCTGACGACCGGAGCGTCAGAGAAGAAGGACGCGCGTTCCTAAAAAAGGAACGATCGTACCCTGTTTAAATCACACATCAGGCAAAAATCATGGGACAGTTTTTCGAGAGTGGTGCATTCACAGGAGGGGGAGGCCTCGCCGCCGAAAATTTGTGAGGGCAGCCCCTATTGGTGATCACAATGCCAGGCACGAAGAGGTCAACTACCCGCGCCGCCAATGCATCCTTCGACAAGGACGTGTCCGTCTCCCGAGTGGGATCCTGAGACCCGCCGTACTGGAACCCCAAATGGATTCTCTCCTTTAAGGGCTGCACCTGGCGCTTCACAAAGTTGATCGCGATTCCGGGGCCCATCAGCCCTCGGTTCTTCAGATCATTAATCCAGGCCAGAAGCTCGGAGACTTGGTCCAAACTGCCGCCATCCGGGGCGTCGCTCCAGCATCGGGAAGCTTTAGGGGCGCAGCCGGCGAAAGGGGCGAGAAAAGGGTCAACATTGGCACAATAGAACCACTCCCGCCTCCAACCTTTGAGGGAGGTCTTGAGGGGGATGACGAAATACTGTTTCTTCAAGCCCTCTCGCAGCTGGAGCCCGGCGCCCCCAACGACGCTGGGAGCGGCCCGGTTCGGATGAGGCTTGAGCAAGAAGAGGGAGCGGAACAAGTCAAAATGAGGACGTATCCCAAGATACGCCTCGCAAAGCTGAACAAAGATAGTAATGTGAAGAATGGAGTTGGGGTTCAAATTGATCAGCTCGATTTCGTAAAAGTGGAGGAGCCCCCGGAAGAAGGCGCTTCCAGGAACGCTAAATCCTCGCCAGAAGAAGGACTCGAACACCACAATCTCGTTTTCTAGAGGTGTGGGGTAAAGGTCACCTGCGGCGGGACGGGCGGAGATCAACTCCAGCGGAGGAAGGACGCCGGCGGCGACCAGTTCCTCCAAGCGGGACGTCGTGGTGATGGAGGTCTCCCACCCCGCGGTCGCAGGGTCGGTGGTACCCTCCAACGCTGATGAGGATCCCGATGAAGAAGACATCTCTGTGAAGGAGACCTGGTGAGAGGAACCGCCGAGGGTCTTGGGCGCGAAACCAGAAATCCTAGGTCGCCCAAATCGCCAAAAGAGACTCAGAGATTTCTCAACTGTGGCGGGGGAAGGGCAAAGGTATCTTCGCCTAGCAAGTTTTCCCTCATTTATAAGGAATGAGCCTTAATTTTCGCCTTACGGCGGGGGAAGCAAGGGCCCCCGCGCTCGATTCTGGGCCAGATCTAGGGCACGCCCCATGACGGGCCGAAAGCTGAGTTGCGCAAAACGCGACCAGGTGTCAAGTCTGGCTCGAAGTTTGGGACAAAGTGCGCCCCATGATGGGCCTGAACGCCGGCCGCCACGGAAGCTTGGGGCCGGGCACTTTCCGAACATCCTCAAGCGGTATGCCCCATAATTTGGGGTCAATTGCTGGTCACTGCTTCTTAGCGTGATTGGGTACCGTGGGAGGATTTTCATTAAACCGGTCTTGAGAATGCGCCCCATGAGGGTCTGAAGCAGTGCGCCGTAAGCGGGCACAGGCATTACTCTGAATGACCAAGGTATGCCCCACGAGGGCCAGCCGAGCGACAAGTTTGGCTGTCACAAGACCGTGAGCAGCGCAGTACCACTCGACCCACGAGCCAAAAGACTACGGTATGCCCCACGAGGCCGGCCGAGCGACAAGCGGTTGTCACAAGACCGTGAACGGGCGCGGTACCACTCGACCCACGAGCCATAAAGTCTACGGTATGCCCCACGAGGGCGGTAGAAGCGACAAGCCGGTTGTCGCGCCGCCGTGAGCAGCGCAGGTACCACTCGGCCACGAGCCAAAAAGACTACGGTATGCTCCACGAGGGCCAGCCGAGCGACAAGCCGGTTGCCGCGCACCGTGAACGGGCGCGGGCCGTGAACGGGCGCAGGTACCACTCGGCCACGAGCCAAAAAGACTACGGTATGCTCCACGAGGGCCAGCCGAGCGACAAGCCGGTTGCCGCGCACCGTGAACGGGCGCGGGTACCACTCGGCCATGAGCCAAAAAGACAACGGTATGCTCCACGAGGGCCTGCCGAGCGACAAGCCGGTTGCCGCGCACCATGAACGGGCGCGGGTACCACTCGGCCACGAGCTAACCAACCACGGTGGCTTCACATTGCAAGTTCTTTACGATCTCTTTTCCCGTATAATCTTTATGACAGGATAAGAGACGGAAATCCGATCCTAAAGTACTTGGGGGCTGCTGTGGGATGTCAGAGACGGGTCCCGCAGGCGGGGCCTACACCCGACTGGGCTAGACGGGAGGAGTAGTAGGCCCAAAGCCCAGAAGCGCCACGACGGGCCCGGAGGAGGTTTTCGACTTGTTCCCCAAGGCAAACCCCGATCCTTCGGGGAAGCTTCGCGCCATGCCCAACCAACCCGCCAAGAACGAAGCATGCAGCCTGACACTCGCAGAGCCTGCAGATGCTGGAACCTGACAGGGCGGCAGGCGTGGGTCGGGGAAAGCACAACCACCTCTCCAAGACGTAGTGCGCCATAGCCGACGAAGACAAAATATGTGTTGGTAAGGCCACCATGTGGAGGGCCGGGTGGCGCCCATCTGTCATGTACCCTTCCCCCAGTATATAAGGGGAGGAGGGAGAAACAAAAGAAGAGGAGGCTCAGATATATCCAAGAACACAGGACTAGGGTATTATCTCCTCCGAGAGAGCCCGAACCTGTCTAAAACAGATCGCCCTCGCATCCTGTGTTACCATCAAGCTCAGATCCCGCACAAATCCCCTAGAATCACAAATCTTACTGCCGGCGAAACCGATCGTCGACAACATGCTCGATCAGAGTTCTGGTTCTTGTATTCTGTTATAGTTATATGCATATATATTTGGGTGGGTGGTAGAAGTGACTTTGATAAAACTGCATTATTTCACTACATGCTTACTTATGTGTTCATTTGCTATATCTGATGATTGATGAGACAATCCCATGGAAGTATTATAGATTAATGATATGCACCAAAAGAATAATTGTTTGCTTTTCTTTTCCTGATTTTCAACAGTTTTTAGTTGTGTTTCAGCAGCAATGAACGATATGAAATCATGAATTTATGGGTTCGCAATCACCTTGTGCTCATCAATGACTGATATCTGAATTTATGTGTTACAATAAAATTAGCCTCTCTTTTCTTCGCTTTCTCCAGCTGAGTATTTTGCTGCGTCTATTGTATGACGTTAATATTTCAATAGTTGTGCAAATATCAATTGCTTATGCCTTTTATAAACTCATTTTCTGTAATGAAGTACTTGAAGGACATTTCTATGGCACCAATTAATCCAACAAGAAAGAGAACGTACGCGCTATTTTCTGAAAGCCCCGTGGTGCCTAGGTGAGTTTACTGCACTATCTCATCCAGCTAATTACACATATACCAAAATAATAAATATGCTCTTTTTATTAGTTTCAAGGTGTTCGACAATATTGAATTTGGGGATGTGGATATGTTTTGGAGCATCTGTGTTTTAGTAGATGTCAAATTCCCTATTCAAGATAACGGTGATATGCTTCAATTTATCTTTGTGGATGAGACTGTAAGTCCAAACAAAATTCAATTCAACTCCTAATGAAATTATTTTTATTGCCAGCTAACATGGTTTATTCCAAATTTAAAGGGATAAAAAAATGGAAGCTATTGTCAGGGGCAGAAATGTTCATAGATGTAACTTAGCACTCAATGAAGGCCGTAAGTACAACATTCATCGTGTCGATTCGGCCTAACCTTGAGGAAGTCCAGTTTCGGAACATTCGAAACTCTTATGAGTGCATGCTAACTGACCGCACAACTGTCGACCCTTCTGCGGTCTTAGTTGATTTTCCTCTCTACCCAAAGCATTTTATGTCATTTGAGGATGTGTATGGACGTCCGAACAAAACTTTTGTAGGTATGGTTCAAAATTTCTTTTTAGCAGATCTGATATTAAATGAGATTTTGAAGCTAAAAAAATAAACATACAACATGTCATCCAGATATAGTTGGAGTGGTGGTCCATTGTGGTGATCTTGAGTACTACGAAACCTTTTCACGCCGTATAGTCCATAGAGAGGTGATATTGCTAGACACAAGGTAAAGCTATAATTATTTTCACAAAGTACACATTAACTCAAACTAATTTGTGCACAATATTTATAATATTCTTCTTATGTTTAATTGTAGGTTTAACTTATTAGTTGTTCAAGTATGGGATGAGCATTTAACCCAACATGTTCTCAGTTGGTCGGAGGCTAAGCCAATCACCACGTCCTTCTTGCAACAATGTTGAAAAAAGATAACAGATACGGTAACTAATTCATTAACCTATAAAATAAAATAACAAAGGCTATAGTTAATGTTGATTTTAAAAAAGCTTGTATTAATATGTATGTTGATCTTTAAAACAGGATGTGTGGAGACTACACGGTACACAAAACTAGCATTCGCCCCAGATCTTCCCACAACACAAGCACTTCAAAGTAATTGTATTTAGTTTAGATAAGAAACAAACTATATACAAAATAAACTTTTAACTTATTTTCTCTAACACGTCTTAAATTATTATTGTAGACTTTCGGCACCCTCTGGTAGCAGGAGCATTTGATATGAAATTCTTAAAAAAGTTTATTGAAAGGAGGTGGGCATATCATGCTCGTGTGGTTACTTGGACTACCAATCGACGCCATTTGGATCGTTAGAGATTAGGCTAATATGATAGGTGATGTAACTGGATGCTAGATAGGTTTTATTACTATGATCACCTGTATATTTGTCTCTATGGACACGTTTATGTGTGTTTGACAAATTTACCTCTTGGATCAGCTCAATCAGTATATCTCCATCTTTACGGACACGTTTATGTGTGTTTGACAAATTCCTACTGCGTACGTGTAGCTAAATAATTAGTATATACATACGTATATATGTACGCATACCTCTTCAAAATATGCACGCCAATTTAATTAACCAGCGTACCCTAGCTGCATATTAATCTTGTATGTATACATATATACTCTTTTCTGAAAGCAACGTGTATGTATATACTCACTAGCTGCCTTTAGTCATGCTTAGTATAAAGCACACGCAGCCAGTTTATAATTAGTATATACAACTGTATGCCTGAAAGTGCAATTAATATTTCAAATCATAGCAATATCAGCATGTCTTTGGAGGACAAATTCCTACTAGGAGATAAGTTCTCAATCAAACAAATTACAAGCTCAAGTGCAATAGTAATATTCAGTGTGACCCTCATGGATCATGACAGTATAAAACATGATCATAAAAGGACAATTAAAATGTAATTGGCCAATCAACAAGAAAATGTAGAACATACGTAGCGAGATAAGAGCATATGATAACAAAAAATTATGCACAAAAAAATATTCACCACAGCCCTCATGACAGTATAAAACATGATCTTAAAAGGACAATTAAAATGTAAACAGCCAATCAACAACAATAAAATGTAGAACAGACGTAGCAGATAAGAGGATACAAGCCTGAAATTAAAGGTTGCTTACATCTTGAATGAAACCTTGGGCCTTCATCAGATTTCCAAGATTACTGTTCGCATCAACCTAAATCAGGACACATTGCCATCAGTTCAAAGAAGGGAAAAAACAGATCTACCAACAACTTCAGATATACATACCAATCGAGGGTTGAGTGCAAGTGCTTGTCTATGACATTGAGCTGCCTCATTCAATCTCCCCTTCCGTGTATATCCACTAGCAAGATTTGACCAAGCATCACAAAAGTTCGGCCGCAGCTAAAAGATTCATCCACAATCAAGGGCAAATTTGTCAGAACTTTAAAATGTGCTTGCAAAAATTAGAGTCTACTAAACTGGACAAGGGCAATAAGCACTTGTAGAACATTATCAAGACAAGTCCCATAGGGCAAATAAAACATGTTTGTAAAGATTACATATGTCCAATAGAGCAGAGATGTATACCCAAGGCTAGACTAGGCACCTGAAGGTCAAGTCTAATACATGGTACATGCACAGGGACCAGCACCAGACACATGCATTAGGATGATGGAAAATAGGAATCTCAAGCACCAGCAAGAACGAACCTTGTAGAATGAACCGATCCCCTCATTAGCAAGCATCTTCTTTGTTACCTGAGCTGCGGAGCCCTCGCCCAACTGGATCTTCACCTGAAAACGAAACAAGAAGAAGAATTATATAGAGGGTTGGATCCGGGGCAAAAGTGCCAAGAATGTACACATCTCTCACAAGACAGACCATCAAGACATTGACAGTGACGGCTACTTGCCAACTTCCATGTTCCAACAAAAGTAACATGGTTTTTTGATCCTAACCAATAGCAGACCATGAAAAATATTCCAACAGGATTGCATCCTGTCCACTATCCAGCAAATCAGCCAAAAGTAACTAACTATGATCATGTTTGCCTGACACCACCCAAATACAGTGCCATGGACTAACTTCCCAAGTGCTGAAATGTTCCGAGAGCAATTACTAACAGAACAACATCTCAGCAACAAACTACTACCAACTAAAATCCATTCAAAATTTAGTGAAGACGACCACAGGTCATACAGATCTTCTGATAGAGAACATAATAACACACCACAGCTTTAGTACAATCCACTGTATGAACCCCAATTTCCACGGATCTACGCGATCACAGCGAGCGAATTACATCATAAATAACCAAAACGGATTGCGCGGCGAACAGAACCCATCGCCTCCATCCTGACGCATCCATGGGACGGCACACGCCACATTCCCACAGATCTAAAAGCTAGCCACTCAAAACCACCCTGCAGCAAGCTCCCCACCCGTAAGGGAGCTCACCCGAGGACGCCCTCGTTTCATCAGATCCAACCCATGCATGCACAGACATCCACCCGATCCACCACTCCACGTCGCGCGCATCCACCATTACCACAGATCTAAGCCTCGAGCGACCAACCTAACTCCACAAACCCAAACCCCGCAACCAAATCCGAACCCGCCGCCAACTCAGCCCCCACCCCTATAGTCGGCCGGGAGCAGCAAGCGCATGATGGCAGGTGGCGAGCATCCCGGAGGCGCCGCCGTTGACGAAGTAATAGAGTGAATAGCATGCCTAGGACCATACCCATATGTAAAACTATAACACTTTTCCACAATATGATCCACTTAGCGTCTGCTCATAGCAATTGAGTGAATAGAAGACTACTGGATCTAATTAAAATTGAAGAATTGCTGAGAATTAGGAAAATAAATTGAGGACTCACCAAAATTCTAATCTATAAAATTATCAACACTTTAATTCCCCAATCTCATTCTCTTATCATCTAGGCATCTAGGAGTGTAAAGATTAGTAATTTGACGGACAGAAGAACACCAGTGTGATCAAACAAAAACTTCTATAGGTTGTGCATTTGTTCTCCAACCAGTTTCTAGACACTTAGCATGTTAAAGATGATTTGAACCAAATGTCAACAATATTTAAACTAAAAGGTACTAACAACAATACAGATAACATCCATAGTATTAAAAAGAGAAATCATAACAAGAAGATCATGAAGTTCAGCATAGACAAAGCTATTTGCTAATGCCATGGTTCATTGTTGTCAAAAGAAACATAGCAGTACAACAATATGACCCCAAACTAAGATCAGGAAGAAAACATGTAAAGCACAGGGCTTCTCAGCCTCATAGGTTTACAAACATGAACTGATGAACAATAAAGGTTAGCTGACTTATTCTTTTACTTGATCGTCAATTCACATCAACCATCATAAGGAAACCAACAAGTTAAGCAAATGTATCACCAACTTGAATTGCTTCCTATTATTTTCCGACCAACATCAAAGTACCACCAAGAATCAAGGTAAAAAACAACCTCATCAACTGCAACAACACTATACACTACTCAATAACTCAGTAGCCATAATACGATCTACAGGACACTACTGCTTACCAATTACCACGCCATAAGTTCGTAGCAATGATAATTTGCAAACTAAACCAAATACTCAAGGTAAGCTGCAAACTACTAAGAACTAAAAAGGACTAAGAAAATTATCCCAAACTATCGATAGAATCAAATATTTCTCAGCCAATTTTGTGGGTGTCAAAACTATTGTCTTCTTGATTATGATGCTATCACCAGTATCATGATACACCAAGAACCACACATATCATTACATAAGCACAAGTCAATCGAGCACAGTTAATCGAAGCAAAGGCTACATAAACATGCCTGTCACACCATCTATGGTTCTCTACCCGAACGAAACAGAATACTTAGCATACAATCGGCGGCATCGTGGGAAGTCGGTGCGATTAGACCCCGATTCCGATTCGCGGCGGCAAGTGGGTGCGTCGCTCAGGAGGGGAGATAGGACTAGGGTTTTTGGCAGAATATTATGCACAAATTCAGATAGTGTAGTTTACATGTTCTTAGATTGGACCAAGCCAAGGATAGGTACAGCAACAGAGCCTCTAATGTTAACAGGCATTGAAATGATCCTAAAGCAACAGCAGATATTTCCTAAGACATGAAAGACAAGCCTATGAAAAATAATCCCAACTCAGCTTACAGGGCATGCAGTAGTCAAACTGCTTGACTCGCTCAGTTTTGAGATGCTTCAGGGCAGACCTGCAAAATAGATAAAGTCAGGATATGTACCACGGATTACTGGATGACAACATTCCCAACAAACAAATAAACAATAGCAACAGAAATGTATGCCCTCAAGCATGAATTGTTAGTAAGGAAAATAGCATGAATAATACTGACCTTCGCTGAGTGCAACCAAGAGTGAATATCTTTGTTTTCAAACTATCAATCCTACTGAGCCTATAGATAAAACAAGAGCAAAGTGAGGAAAAAGAAAAGAAAAACTACACTGGCGAGGATAATAAAAGGTAAGGATGTAGGTACCGAAAACAAAGGTAAGGAATAATGCTCAAAATAAATAGCATGGAAGTACCTGTCCTCCAGTGGAACATAGGGCACCCAGGCCATCTTCATCGCCTTCGTTGGTACTATTTCTTCATTTTCCCTTTGGACAGAATTTATACCAATTTTATCTGACGGAGGGAAAGGACAGTCAACCTGCACCACAGAAAACATTGCAAATGCTAAATGAGATCCATCATCCAGCAAATAAATAGCAAATTTACTAGGGCTTAAACAAGTTTATTAATGAAACGACCACAAGATACAAATATGCCAAGCAATAATTTCCACAACCAACAATTTGCACTACAGACTTGCTTTCTAAAAAGAAAAACATTTTGCGCTGCAGGTTAGGGTCGACACCACCGATGAAACATTTTTGGAGTAAAACATTTTGCGCTGCAGGTTAATGGCGTGCCTTGGCGCTAAGCCTCTCCTTATCACTAGCCGCCTAGACGGCGATTAGGCGCTAGACGCCAGTCTGCCATCCGACTAGCGCCTAAGGGTACACTGGTGTGGCAATAATACGGAACTTGCTCCCCAGGGCTTATAGGAGACAAAAGGGACACCAAGCTAAATAGTTTCAGGAGTATACCAGGAAACCAGGAAAAGAAAGGTTCAAGCAATGGCATTAGCATTATTCACAAAATAACAAAGGTAGAAGGTACTAAATGTTCTTAACATAATCCAGGCCAGTGAAGGTCTTAGTCCTGGACTAGCATACTCGCCTTGGTAACATCAGCCAACAAGATTAATGAAGTTCCTAGTGGCTCGCGTGTGTAGAACGGAACGGTGGATTCGCAGCGGGTGGGGGAGCAAGAGGAATCCACGAGTGAGCGGCGAAATAGATTACCTCCTCCTTAGATCCGGTGCCGTAGAAGGCGGCGAAGATGGCGTCGAGCAGCGGGACGTCTATGGGCTAGCTCAGATCCCTCAGTTTGTCCGCCATGGCGGCGGTGGATCCCGGGAGGAGGAGGACGCGGCGGCGGATCCCGGGAGGAGGCGGCGTATCCCGGGAGGAGGCGGCGGATCCCGGGAGGAGGCAGCCGCGGCGGGACTCCGGGAGCAAGCAGCGGTGGGAGCAGGCGGCGGGAGCACTAGGGTTAGCATAATCCCGGGAGGAGGCGGCAGATCCCTGGAGGAGTGGCGGAATGGGGGCTGGAGGAGTGGGGGAACGGGGGCTGTCAGCCGAATGAGGGGGAGGGGGGCAAGGGTTTGGTTAGGGTTAGGTTTTGGGGGAGTGGTCGGGCCAGGTGGGCCGAGGGTAAGCCGGGCCAGAAAAATGGTCTGGGTTGCCAATTGAATAAATAAATAAATAAAATCATATTGGTGCAAGTTGTATACAAATTAGTGAAAATATTAATAAAATATTAACTACCAAAATCATTTGGACAGAAAAACATATATGTATATACAAACAATTATAATAACAATATATATATCAACCTGGTCCAATATAAAATAAAACGAAAATGGCTGAGCAATAAGTGGAAAATGATTCTAGATTTTATTTTCATGTTTTTCTCTTTTCTTTTCTCTAAATTAATTTAACTTTAATATAAGCTGGTGAACGATGACAACATCCGTGAATTGGCTTCTGTGATTCACATCAAACTAGCCCAACTACATGTGTGATACTTTTGAATAGCTCGTATCTTGCACTGTTTCATTGTGATGCTTATTATTTTTCGCACTATTAAATAGGAGGAATGGAACTCAATTTGCAAATGTTAACCTGAGTATCATTGATTGACTGCAATTCATTTATGTCACCGAATGGACAAGATCTAGCCATACCTACTGCCTACAGGAGGTGGCCTAAACTTCAAACAACTAACATTAATTCTGAATCATTTTGTAGATCACAAACGATTTTGACAATTATGTTGCATCATCCAAGCCAATCATCACGGAAAGGGAATGAAGGTTGCTATATTGCCATCCTATTAAATTTTGGCTTATAGTAGAGATTGTCGTAACTGCATGATATTAATCGCAACTGTGTGATATTATTTCTGGAAATATCATTTTGGCAGTGATGGATGCACATCATGCTCCAAAGAGAGTTCGCACTGCTCTTTTGCCGCAAGCATCTGCTAGCTTATTTATACGTGATGGAGACAATACTCAAAGTCAAATATTTTCATCTTCGGACGAAGAAGATGATCACAATCAAACACCTATGCTATACACAATTACACCTCAAAGTACCCTCACAATGGGTGTATCGTTACAAGACGATTGCTCAAATGGTACAAGTTGCTTTTTTCCTATGATGTGTGTTCTAATCACAAACATTCATACTCAAAATAGCTCATTATATTATATGCGTTGTACACTTCAGGTAGGATGAATTACCGTGATGTTCTTTGAAAGTTCATTGCCATGACAGAGGTCCAAACACAACTGAATTTTGATCAAGTAGTGGCTCACATTACACCTCAACAAAGTGTACCAAGTTATAGTGGACAGTTTGTAAGAAATGCAAACCTCAGAGAGGAGCAAATACAATCAAGGCGTCAACGACAAAATGCGTGGAATGCAGCTCTTACACAAGAGCAAAGGCTAGCGAGACGAGAACGTGAGAGAGCACGTCGTCAAAGTTTAACACCTGAACAAAGGGAAGAGATTAATGCCCGTCGAAGAGCGCGTAGGCAAAGTTTGACTCCTAAAGAAAGGAATGAGTCAAATGCTCATCGAAGAGCGTGTAGAAGAGAGGAGAGGGATTACATTAACGCCCGTAGAAGATCAGCCAGGCAAATAATTACACCACATGATAGACAAGCATTGTTACATGAACGTAATGCAATCTATGCGAGTAGGAGAGACACCCCATACTCTGAGTCAATTGCAATGAAATGCCCACAGTCAGATGCTTCATTGGCAGCCAATCCATCATCGCATGGCTTCGCTATTGCAGGTCCCTCAACGCATGATCATTCATTCTGAGACAATGGTAATATCTATAACTAGATTTACCTTTGTAACTATGTAACCGTTATTAACATGTACTCATGGAAAATGACAGGTGGTATAGAAACAATCGTAGAGGAGGATATGGATGAGGAGTACTACATGTTCGCCGGTGGAGGTAGTTTAGATGACATTTCTCTCTTCTTTATATGGAATTCAACAACTATTATAATCCCCTCAACTTAAATCCATCCAGATGATGACGAAATGGAGGATAGGGACTCTCCAGCGGCCTCGGATGTCCAAGATCCCTACGATCATGTGTATAGCAACATTCCCGATAGCACACTTATGTCAAGATCGAGCCAGATCGCAAGCATTGCGGTGCAAAGAGGTTTCAGATGAGACGAATGGGTTTTGTTGTCATAGCGGTAAAATCAGGCTATCAGATCCAGAGCCAATTCCCGAACTCCTCAGGCTTTGGTCGAGTGCAGATGCTGATGCTAGGCATTTTCGCGAAAACATAAGATTCTTCAACGGTCACTTCTCCTTCACCAGCCTAGGCGTGAGTCTTGATGAGAACTATACTAACATGAGATCTGGAGTGTACACATTTCGAGCCCACAGACAAATTTACCATAATGTCCATTCCTTTGGCCCGAGCGAATCCGGTCCAAATCATTTGGAACTCTATTTCTATGACGACGACCCCAGTCTGAATCACCGGTTTCGTTACTCACCTAGCCTTGACCAGGAAGTCGTTAGGGGGTTGGTCAACATCCTCCGGGACAACCCCTACTCTCAAACTTTTAGGAGCCTAGGCCAATCCGAAAACCTCCAGGAATATCGTGTATCACTTAACACCGACTTACAGATGGATCAAAGAGTGTACAATAGGCCAGTAACGTCAGAAGTGGCCGCTGTGTGGGTTGAGGGCAATGAGCGACGCAGAGAATTCAATCGCAGCGTAATCCTATATGGCAACAACAATGAGAAGTTCAGTATAAAGTCTCACTATGGATGCTACGACCCCCTGTCATATCCACTCTTCTTCCCAAGAGGAGAACTAGGATGGCATCCACATATCCCCAAGCATGGTGTGCCCGTTGAAGCTGTAATCCGGGCATCAGAAAATAACAATAACAATAGTCACTACGAGGATCAAGGTGAGTATTGCTATTAACCTTGAATCTCTTCATTATTGATGTCCATATTATTTACACATCATCTGACTATATGTCCCTCTTTTGCATAGATTCGAATAACCGGCTTTGCGTTACTGTAAGGGACTACTACTGCTACAAATTCCATATGCGTCGTGGGATATTCAACGCCTTGTTATACGGCAAGCGCCTATTGCAGCAGTACGCGGTTGACATGTACATCAAGGTGGAGGGTACAAGGCTGGACTACATCAGGCACCACCAAAAGGAGATACGAGCCGATCTGTATCAGGGCTTGGTTGATAGCATAGAGTCTGGAGAGAGTCGTGCGCAAGCTGTGGGCAAAAGGATTGTGCTCCCAGCTTCATTCATTGGGGGTGATAGAGATATGCAACGAAGGTACCTGGATGCTATGGCCTTGGTGCAGAATTACGGGAAGCCGAACATCTTCTTAACTATGACTTGCAACCCTAACTGGGAAGAGATAATACGAGAGCTAGAGCACAGACGGACCCCACAGGATCGACCTGATCTCATCGTTCGGGTATTCAGAGCCAAGCTTGAGAGCATGAAGGAACAACTATTCAAGAGGCATATCCTTGGCACAGTAGTTGCTTATGTGTACATCATCGAGTTCCAGAAGAGGGGTCTTCCGCATGTTCACTTCCTTCTTATCATGAAGGGAGGGTACAAGCTCACTTGTCCGGAGCAGTTTGATTGTCTCATCTCCGCTGAGCTCCCAGACAGGAACAAGTATCCAGAGTTGTATGAGATGGTCATTAAGCATATGATGCATGGCCCATGCGGAGTTCTAAATCCGAAGAATGTGTGCATGCGGGAGGGTAGATGCAAGAACTACTACCCACGTCATTTCAATGCATCTACAACACAAGGCAATGATTCGTATCCCTTATACAGGAGAAGGGATAATGGCCGCCATGCAAAGGTTCGAGGGCGAACGCTTGACAATAGGTGGGTAGTGCCATACAACCCTTACCTTCTGAGGAAGTACAACTGCCATATAAATGTGGAGGTTTGCTCAAGCATAAAAGCTGTAAAATACCTATTCAAGTATATTTACAAAGGCCACGACCAGGTATACGTAGCTCTCAATGAACCCGATAGCAACGGAAATATTGACGATATCAATCAGTTTAGGGACGCTAGGTGGGTTTCCCCACCCGAAGCGCTATGGAGGATCTACGACTTACGACCTTAGCAAGATCTCCCCACCCGTGTTGCAAATGCGGCTACATCTACCGAACATGCACATGGTCTCGTTCGCCGCGGTCAAGATCTTCATGATGTTGTTGCCCGACATGGCGTCGAGAGGACCATGTTGACAGAGTATTTCAACATGAACCGAACATGCGAGGAGGCTCGAGGGATCTTATGCAGGTATTTTCAATGCATTTATTTGGCGGCCAGGATCAAGCGATGGAAGAAGAGGGTAGAACGAACACAAGTTGGCGAGAATCGTGTCGGCTCGTCCGAACGAGGGGAGCGTTACTATCTAAGGGTTCTCCTAAACCACGCACTGGTGCCACCTCCTTTGAAGAACTTAGGGCGGTGAATGGTGTAGTCTACCCGTTCTTAGTGAAGCCGCTGAGAATAGGGGACTAATCGAGGCTGACAACACCCTAGAGGAGTGCCTTAGTGAGGCTGAGCTATTCCAGATGCCATCATCGCTCAGGAGGCTATTTGCAACTATACTGGTGTTCTGCGAGCCAAACGATGTGTGTGGGCTATGGGAAAGGCATCTCGAGGGAATGTCAGATGACTACCGCCGTTCCTATGCATGCCAACAGACGGTTGAGCAGATGGTGCTATTGGACATCAGAAATATGCTGCGATCGATGGGGAAGGACATAACATCATTTCCTCTTCCTGTTATAGATGAGTCTCACGACAACGCTGATATAGATGTCAGAGAGATATACGAGGAGTCAACAATCCAGGTCGACGATGATCATATATCCCTATCATCCTCCCTCAACCCTGAGCAAATGGCAGCGTACGTCGATATATTATCTGCGGTTGACAATGGCAATGGAGGAGTCTTCTTCGTAGATGGCCCGGGAGGGACCGGAAAGACATTCCTATATAAAGCTTTGCTCGCGAATATCCGAGGTGATGGCAAGATAGCAGTGGCAACTGCGACGTCGGGCGTAGCCGCATCCATCATGCTTGGAGGTAGGACAGCGCACTCGAGGTTTAAGATCCCACTCAACGTTACAAATGGGGCGGTATGTAGCTTCACAAAGCAAAGTGGGACCGCTAAGCTTCTTCAGCAGGCGTCATTGATAATATGGGATGAAGCCTCCATGACGAGGCGACAGGCGATGGAGGCCCTGGACAGTAGCATGTGGGACATCATGGGCCGACGTGACCTTCCGTTCGGTGGGAAAACGATCGTGTTTGGTGGAGACTTCCGGTAGGTTCTACCGGTTTTTCGTAAGGGGACGAGGCCAGAAATAATTGACGCGACGTTGCGTAGGTCATACCTATGGGATTGCATGCGGCAGCTAAGGCTCGTACGTAACATGAGGGCCCAGGGTGATCCTGAGTACGCAGAGTTCCTATTGCAGATCGGGAATGGTATCGAGGAGACTAATGAGGATGGTTGCGTGCGGCTTCCCGAGCAGATCTGTATTCCATTTACAGGAAATGGCACAGACATCGATAAACTCATACAGAGTGTATTTCCTATGCTGAATGACAACCTATCGGATGCCAACTATATCACATCTCGAGCCATCCTGTCGACCCGGAACGAGTACATTGATAGGATCAATACGAAGATGATTGACATGTTTCGTGGTGAGGAGATGGTGTACCATAGCTTCGATTCTGCAGAGGATGATCCCCATAGCTACTACCCTCCTAAATTCCTAAACACCCTGACCCCTAACGGTCTACCTCCGCATATACTCAAGCTCAAGATTAACTGTCCCGTGATACTGTTGCGGAACATTGACCCTGCAAATGGACTATGCAACGGGACAAGACTTGTAGTCCGGGCATTCCAAAAGAATACTATAGATGCCGAGATTGTGCTTGGCCAGCACGCCGGGAAGAGGGTGTTTCTACCTCGAATACCTCTATGTCCCTCTGATGACGAGATGTTCCCATTTAGATTCAAGAGGAAGCGATTCCCTATCAGGCTCAGTTCGCAATGACAATCAACAAGGCACAAGGGACAGACCATCCCGAATGCTCGGTGTCTACCTCCACTGAACCGGTTTTCTCTCATGGGCAATTGTATGTTGCGCTATCTAGAGCCACCGCTAGAAGCAATATCAAGATACTTGCCGTCGCTGACAAGGAGAAGGATAAGGGTCGAAAGTCTAAAAATACTAATGGAAACCTCACAAAAAACATTGTCTACAGAGAAGTACTCACATCATAGACAAGGTTTTGATTGAAATCATATTCAATTCGTGTTACAATGTAACTGTTTATTTTAAGATCTTCCGAGACGTATACCAAGAATATCATCTCTAAGTATGTTCTAATTGGGAGAAACCATAGAAACTTTTGCAATCGGGAGAAATAGAAGGGGCCCTTGTGCATGCGGGTATTCAGTGGGTATTGTTCAATGCTTGGAATCTCTCTGACAATGAGATTGAGAAGATTTATGATCGTTTTCTGTGTGCTCTTGCGGCTTTGTTATTCACTACTAACATCAAAGATGGTATTTTTCGTTATCAATTTTGTTTTTCGTAGCAACGCACGGGCATGTAACTAGTATATATATATGAAACCTTTTTTGTACTCTTGGGAGTATGTACTCTCACCTCCAATATACCACTTAAATTAATGTGTTATACTCCTTTATCACTTTTAGTATACTCTAATAATAATTCTAAGATACTACAATGCGACATTGTTGAAAAAATTCATCTGAGCCCTTTATTTTTTTGCTATATACCCTTTTCCATATGTAAAAAGAGTATATAAATAAATTATGCTATAAAGGGTGGACTTTGATGAAATTTTTCGTAGAACTCACTTTAGAGTATCTTATAATCAGTATTAGAGTATACTCAAAATGATAAAGAGGTATAATAACATCATTTAAACGGTATATTGAGAGTGGGAGTACGTACTCCCAGGGGTACAGAACCATTTTCCTATATATATATATATAGAATGCCCGTGCGTTGCTACGACAAACAAAACTGATAACGAAAAATAAAGATTAAAAAATAAAAAAAAAATTATTTCACAAGATCAAACATCTATCTTTAACGCTTCGTTTCTTGCGAAAGCTGGCTAATTAAAGCAACGCTTCGTTTTTTGCGTAGGGCAATTAAGCGGCAATTAATGACGTGGAAAGAACGGACCACTGCCACCAAGTGCTGCTTTAGAATAGTAGAGATATATGTTATATATATATATATATATATATATATATATATATATATAAAGTATAGCATATCGATGTTTTGAATTTTTTCTCTTATTTATTTTGTATTTTCAATGAGATGAATAGAATGCACGGTTCGGATCAATAGTTTCGTCTTCGAATTTTGCAAACACAACCCTATAGCACGGAGGATCTGTGCTATCGATAGTACACTAGCTATCGTCGCTCTCTCGCTCTCTCTCTCTATATATATATATATATATATATATATATATATATATATAAATATATATATATATATATATTATAATATAGTATCAATCGCAGCAAACAAACATAAGTATATAACGACCAACATATGTTGAGATACAACATAAAATTAAAGGTCTGTTAACTGGCTTCAACATAACTTGAATAACAAAAGAAGATAGCATTTGTTTTGCAATACAGAAGTTACACCTCTATTAACTTGAAATTAGATTTACGACTACTGGCTAGATCAAATGACTTGATAATATCACCAGAACTAAACTTCGCTGCCAATTCCTTTGAACAAATTGAAATACAAGGATAAATAAGTTTTTTTTCTTTGAACAAAAATGACAATGATGTATTACAATTCATATATTTAACAAAAAAGACAATGAACAAAAATGA
Organism: Rhipidocladum racemiflorum; assembly: GCA_036346355.1. Classification (NCBI taxonomy): domain Eukaryota; kingdom Viridiplantae; phylum Streptophyta; class Magnoliopsida; order Poales; family Poaceae; genus Rhipidocladum; species Rhipidocladum racemiflorum. The sequence goes on along the minus strand of CM070572.1, from coordinate 46,921,838 downwards.
TTTAACCACTGCTGATGAGAGGATACCTTGAAATTACAACAATTAACATTGGGAGATGCCAGCCCCCCTCCGCACCCCCCTGTCTTCGCCCCTGCTTACCGGACTGCATTATTTTAGTATAATACGCGTGTATGATCAGGTGCATTTGCCTATCATTGGCTTCATCCATGCTTTGTAAGATTCATCGTTCATTGCCGATCAGTCGACCACCGGCAGTACGCATGGAGAAAACAAAAATTACATTGTTTCATGAACGTTCGCTGGTTCTGCACCAGAGGATATTTGCGAGACATGGTCAAACTTGTTTGCGATCAATTCAATTGCCACTCAAAAACTCTAAAAAGATAATTCAATTTCCATTCATAGTTTCACGTAGTGTAACCCTACTGTCTTTTATTTGTGCTTCTAAATCTGTCAAATGCCATGTAGTGTACTGTATACATGGTGGGATCTTAGCCTCTATGGTCTAGAATTGGCTAAACAAAACGGAGTGAAGCCCGGCCAGCATTTCAAAAAATTGGCCAACTAATTGTTTTAACAACCAAAAAATTTGCCTTTTAATTTATTTTGATTTTTCTTGAAATTTTCCTGATTTTTATGGATTTTATAAAATGTTTTTTTTTGCTATTTTCAGTTTTATAAAAGGAATTACTATAGAAAAATTAAAACATATTTTTGAGAATTTTTTCATAATTTTTAGAGCCTTTTCACCATTTTTTCCTAAGCTTTTTATTTCTCAGCATAAAATAATTAGGCAAAATGTCAGAGGCTTCTCCTAGCTTCAGCCCAAGCCAGAGGAGTTGCTAGAGGAGTTGCTCCTCTCTCTCCCCTCCATTGCCAAATCGAAAAAGCTTCGATTCCCGCAATTTCACGCCCGATTTTCCTTCCATTTTTGCTCAATTCGAGTCCTCACACCTTCCTTCTTCACCCAAGACAATTTCCTCCCCAGATCATGCATCAAATCACCAAAATTTGCTCTCCATCCGAATGCCATAACCGTGACGGTTTCCATCTCTTCCTGAGCTCCCCTCCGCTATAAAAGCTACCCCCGAGATCCTCTCCTCCCCCACAACTCAGTTTGCAACTCGTCAAGTCTTCCCTCGTGCTCAAACCTCTGGATTTCGCGAAGAACTCTCCGACCACTGCTGTGGAATCCTCCCTGTCCAACCACGTCATAAGGTTCAGTCGCACTCTGTTAAGTTTTAAAGACATTCGTCTTAACGGTTTCCACATGGAAACTGACAGTGAGGATGGTACTGAATACCTTCTTATGACTAAGTCAAATGGGTATAATAAACATGTGGTTGGAAAACTTCCCTCCTCATCTTGGTTATATTATAGATATATAAAACCTGAAGTTTATGTTGCGATGCAAACCATCCTTAAAGGCCCAGAAATATTTAAAATTTGGCATGATAGATTGGGCCATTCTGGGTTGAATATGATGAGAAGAATAATTAATAATTATGCAGGCCATAGCATAAAAACTACAAACTTCTCTAAACCTGAAGATTTTATGTGCCCTACTTGTGCCAAAGGAAAACTTATAGTGAGACCCTCTCACATGAAGATTAGAGTGGAACCTTTGAATTTCCATGAGAGAATTCAGGGTGATATCTGTGGACCTATTCAGCCCCTGTCGGGCCCCTTTAGATATTTTATGGTATTAATAGATGTCTCTACTAGATGGTCCCATGTATGTCTCTTATCTACTAGGAACCATGCTTTTGCGAAATTAATTGCCCAAATTATTAAATTACGAGCCTCCTTTCCAGAAGAAAGGATCAAGACTATTCGATTGGATAATGCTGGTGAGTTTACCTCAAAAGCATTTAATGATTACTGTATGGCTCTGGGCATTAATGTAGAGCACTCTGTACCTCATGTCCACACCCAGAATGACCCTGCATAGTCATTAATTAAAAGAATAAAACTCATTGCTAGGCTACTACTGCAGAATTATAGGCTACCAACCAGTTGTTGGGGCCATGCAGTCTTACATGTTGCTACATTAATTCAACTCAGGCCAACTGCATATCATGAAATTTTTCCTTTGCAAATAGTGCGTGGAAAAGAACCAAGTATTTCCCATCTGTGAAAATTTGGCTGTGTTGTATACGTGCCAATCTCTCCACCACAGCGTGCCACCATAGGTCCTCCTCACCGGAAGTTGGGGATCTATGTAGGTTATGAATCTCTATCGATAATTAAATACCTTGAGCCTAAGACAGGGGATCTGTTCACGGCTCGGTACGCTGATTGTATTTTTGATGAGGACAATTTTTCGGCATTAGGGGGAGATAAGTGCCACATAAAAGAATACCGGGAAATTGATTGGAATGTCGCTGGCATTCAGTCCTTAGATCCACGTACTAAAGAAGCCGAACTTGAAGTTCGGAGAATAATAAATCTGTAACAAATAGCTAATAATCTGCCAGATGCCTTCACTGATCATAAAGGAGTGACTGAAAGATAGGAATGGTGATCAGAGGGTGGGGGTGAATGATCCCAAATTGTCCAAAATAAAACTTCCCTCTATGTTTGGACAAATAACAACCAAGAAGAACTCCTCCAAAAGAATTCGTGAACTCTGGAGCAAACAGGTCAGCAAAAGATCCTGAGACTGGCACTACTACAATGCAAATTGCGGTACTGCCGCTTGGCCAGCACTACCACTCTTCAGGTGTGGTACTACCGCTTGGGCGTTACTACCGCTCGTCAGGGGCGGTACTGCCGGGCTCAAGAACAGGGCGCAGAAAAACAGCCCAAGACCAAGACCAAAATTGATGAAACAATTGATCCAGTCGTCAAGACCTCATGAAACTTGGTAGATACCCTATAAAGGATGTCAGAAACTTATTCCAAATATCAATCACAAGGATTGACGTCAAAGTTCCGACCTTTAACCATTTGAAGAGGGAAGGCACCAAGAACGCAAGAAAATGCAATTTTGCGATCTAGCGTTGCTCGTGGGGATTCAATGATCAAGATGGACTTGGATATACTCCCACTAGTCACATCAACCTAGAGTATGCAAGAATCAACCTAAAAACTCGATCTACGAAGATTTCTCCATGAAAGCTGAAGAGATTGGTTTCTCGCAAAAACTTGAAGAGTTGCCTAGAGGATTGGGATATGATCTCAAGGAAGACTCATCCGATCAATCACTCATCATAGGCATGAAGAACCAAGAGCAAGTAGAAGGAGGGGAGGCAAAAATCAACTTGCGGAATTTAAATTGCGAGAAAGTAAAGACTGAATTTAAATTGCGGAATGTAAAGACATAATGTAAATGTGGAATTTAAATTCAGAAATGAGGAAAATATTTTTGTATTTTCTTTTCTTTGAAGTTTTTACAAAGCCTCACTTCATGTGGGTAAAGCTCAAAGGAGCACCAAAAACTTCTCTCTTATGAGGGAGGGCACCCCTCCCCCTCTATTTATACTACTCTAGGGTCACCTTCCACCCTTGGATGAGTCCCAAACCCTAGGGCACTCCATCAAGGGCTAGGATTAACCCACTCATTCCACCTCTTGGGCTAACCCGAAACCCACTAACATAACGGGTTTTGCACGCTTCTCAAAGCTACTAGACTTAACCACTACACTATCTTCATGAACCGCGATCCAACGGCCCTCCTTGATTCGTGCAGCGTCAAGCTAGCATCCTCATGGTTCCCTTGACCCTTTGACTTGCACCCGCTCCAACTTCGGCTATCTCCCGGCGATCACCGGCCTCCCGGACCTCCGGCACTCCTCGCCTAGTCTCGACCTTCCTCCGCCTCACCATGACCTCGGATCGGAGCCCTGCACACATCAAAAGACAAGGAAACACATCACATAGCATTGCCCAACATTAAAGTGAAATTAATGAACCATTTAATCATTCATTAACTCATTTGTTCATTAAAAACAGAGCGCATCGCAGCTTGGCCGGCACTACCGCAGTGCAAGGGCCGGTACTGCCGCTCGGCCAGCAGTACCGTCCCACCCTGGCGGTAGTGGCGCTTGACGGTGAACAGAAACGCACCCTCTCTGGAAAAAAGCAGCTGCCCTCATGGCCGGTATTGCCGCTTGAGGCCAGCAGTACCGCTCTCTAGGGCCGGTAGTGTCGCTTGACATAGAAGCAATCCAAATTGCTTCAAATTGAATTCAAATTCAAATAAAACTTCAAACACGAGCAACCCAAGCTCAATAAATGTCAAATACTCATCACAAACACGAGTGGACCTCCACATGGTCCTTCAGTGACAAAATCTCATATACCCGCAATAAATGCACCTGAAAGAGTGGAAATACCCCAGAAGGATATTCAAACCACTCTTGCCCCTCATGTCAAAAAGAGGGGGAGGCCTCCAGGTGCACGGGACTCAATTTTGTGGAGACGTCCGCAAAAACAGAGGGCCAAACAAATGAGATCACTACCTATGACAGCATAAGAAGCTCAACTTGACGTTGACAAAATCCTTGAAGTGAGCCATCCTGAAGATGGAAATATCTCTGAAGTGACACATCTTGAAGATGATAATCCCACCATACATTTGTGCGCACAATCTAACGCTGGGAGGTCGAAACACCCAGACTCCATCGTTATGGGAAATCACGAGGAGCTAGAAGAAATAAATGAAGAGATATCCGCCAATTATGTGGATTCAGGATAATTATATAAGAGAAAGACTACAATTGTCGATATTTATTTTGCCTCTAAAATTGCTAAAAATCTTGAACTGGATCCAGAACCAAAGTCCATGGCGGAGTGCCAGAAGTGCTTAGATTGGGTCAAATGGAAAGAAGCAATTGAGGCAGAATTGCGCTCGCTTAATAAAAGGAAAGTTTTTGGTCCCGTTGACCGAACGCCTCCTAAAGTGTTCTCTGTAGGATCAAAATGGGTTTTCATCCGGAAGAGAAATGAAAACAACCAGGTGGTGAGATATAAAGCGAGGCTTGTAGCACAAGGGTTCACGCAGAGACCCAGCATCGATTACGATGAAACATATTCTCCGGTGATGAGTGGAATAATGTTCCGATATTTAATATCAATGGCAGCTAGCTTAAATTTAACCATGCAGTTGATGGATGTGGTGACTGCATATTTATATGGGTCACTGGATACGGATATTTATATGAAAGTCCCTGAGGGAGTCAAAGTTCCGAATCCCAATAATCGCAACATGTATAGTGTTAAACTTCAAAGATTGCTATACGGATTAAAACAGTCGGGAAGGATGTGGTACAACTGACTTAGTGAATTCCTCCTGAAGAAGGGATATTCAAATAATGATGATTGTCCCTGTGTGTTCATAAAGAAATCCCAGAATGGATTTTGTATCATCTCGGTATATGTTGATGATTTGAATATCATTGGAACCATAGAGGAAATAAAGGAAGCAAGTGCTTACCTCACGATGGAGTTTGAGATGAAGGATTTGGGTAAAACCAAATTTTGCTTAGGTCTGCAGCTTGAGCATTTCCCAGAAGAAATTTTAGTACACCAGTTTGCCTATACCAAGAAGGTATTAGAAACATTTAATATGGATAAATCTCATCCTTTGAAAACCCCCATGGTAGTAAGATCCCTTGAAGTGGACAAAGACCCATTTAGACCAAGGATGGAAGATGAGGAAGTCTTAGGACCTAAAGTCCCATATCTAAGTGCTATCGGTGCACTTATGTATCTTGCGAATTGCACAAGTTCTGATATTGCATTCACAGTAAATTTACTAGCAAGACACAGTGCAGCTCCAACCAGAAGACATTGGATTGGCGTTAAGACTTTACTCAGATACCTCCAAGGTTCTCAAGATCTTGGTTTATTCTACCGAAAGAACCAAGACTTAACTATGGTAGGATATACGGATGCTGGCTATCTGTCTGATCCCCACAGTGCCAAATCTCAGACTGGTTTTGTATTTCTCTGCGGTGGTACAACCATTTCTTCGCGGTCTTTAAAACAGACTTTGGTAGCTACTTCTACCAACCACTCAGAGATTATATCTTTGTATGAAGCCTCACGAGAATGCATTTGGCTAAGACGTGTAATTAACCACGTCCAGAAGTCATGTGGTATGAATACCGTCGATACCTCTACCATTATCTATAAAGATAATGCTGCTTGTGTTGCACAAATGCAAATAGGTTATGTAAAGAGCAAAATCACGAAGCATATTGCCCCTAAGTTCTTCTATCCACACAAACTCCAGAAGAATGGTGAGATAAAAATAATGCAAACTAAGTCATGTGAAAATCTAGCAGATTTATTCACAAAATCTTTGCCAAAGTCTACCTTCCAAAGGTACATCAATGGCATTGGAATGAGGCGACTTAGAGATTTGCAGAGTTCAGGGGGAGTAAATCCTGAACCATAACCCCTTTTGCTCGATCCTGAAGATCATAGTTTTTATCCTAAAGATTATAAGTTCTCTTTTTTGTTCCTTCGTGAGTTTTCCTGAAGTTTTCTCACATGAAGGTTTTTAATGAGGCAAGTAGTGTAACACGGAGTGCGAGTGCAACGTACTCTTTTCTCCATCCCTTTTTCCCACTGGGTTTTGGGTGGAGTTTTTTTTAATGAGACATGTGCATTACACGGTATTTGCCCAAGGGGGAGTGTTATGATATGGTTATAGTCGTGTCCTAGTATGGAAGGACTCTATCCATTGGTGGGCGAATCCGAATTAATCTCCAGGGGTCCTCCACTATGTGACACTATGGAATGATGGTGTGAGACTTTTTTGATGTCGGCATTAAGATACGACTTTTGTACCTTATTTTTGGGCTTTTCCCGGGAGTTTGGGCCTTCCGGGGGAGTTTGGGCCTTGGGGGACCTAACTCGGGCCTTGGGGGACCTTCTTGGGCTAAGGTGGGGCTTTTTGGCCTATGAGGAGGGAGAGGAGGGCAGCACCCTGCCTTAGTGTGCCCCCCTTGTGCCTCCCAACCCTAGCCGCCTTTTTCCTTCCTCTCCCACCCCCTCAAGCCGCCACCCCCCATGGGCGCCTCCCCTCCCCATGCGCCACCCCCTTCCTCCACCTCCCCACCTCTAGCCGGCTATAGGTGAGTTCCACCACATCCCCTTGCTGCGACGCCCCTCCTCCTCGCTATCCTCGCCGTTGGGAAGCCCTGCGACGAGAAGATCCAGCGGCATTGGCGCGTGGAGGGAGATCGGGCGACCGGGAGGAGTTTTCGTCGGATCGTCGTTCGTCGAGCTAAGGTATGGTGTTGAGAGATCCTTGGGGTGGATTAGGTGCTGTGATAGAGAAGTTTTTGGTGTCATTAGATCAAAAGGTTGTGCTGTAAATAGTTAGAATCGATGAAAACTAGAATTGTGGTGGCGTTCTGTTTCGGGTAGATTGGACGTCCAACCTAGGGTTTGAGTTTTCGCAATTTTAGATTCGTAATTTGGTCGGCCTACTATTGAGAAAGTTGTAGATAATTTCCATACCTTTTAGTGGACACTAAGAACGCGTAATTCCGATCATCCGTTTGAAAGTTATGGCTGTTTTACCGAACGTGTTCAAAACTGTGACGTGATTGGGACAGATCGGGTTGATCTGTAGATTAGGCAATTTTAGAAGCCGAATCAGTTTTTCCCAATACTTATAAAAAGCTAGGAAATTTCCTAAGGTTCGCGATGATGTGCTCGTTTACTCGATTCGGAGTCCTAGAACTAAAGTTATGCTAGATGGAAGTCCGCTGTCCCGTCGGGACAAAAGCTCTGTTTTTCGGATTTTAGGGGTAGTTTGCGAAGTCGGGGGAGGGGATCGTTCTTGTACTGTTTTGAGGGCACGTTTTGAGTGTGTGGTACCTTTGTGCAAGTGGCATGACCCCGGGAGTGCCCTCATCCTCTGGCCAATCTGTCGCCTGCGGTTAAGGCAAGTGTATTGGAATGGGTTGTGTGTTGTATATTTGCTTGTCTTGCTTAAGGTGCAATATGATTACTGTCGGGACCCGAATCTGCAAATCCGGACCCTCTGTGTATTCAGCACTAGTCCAGGAACGCGCTAGTGCACACAGTCTTAACATCGGTAAATATCACAATCATTTGTTTATTTTTGAAAACCCATCTAGTTCCAATTACATTAAAATCAGGAGGTGGTGAGACTAGTTTCCAAACTTTATTTCGTTCAAAATTCTCTAATTCTTCATGCATGGCATTGATCTAAGATTCGTCAGATAATGCATGAGATATATCTTTGGGTTCAAAAGAGGCAACTAAAGCAGAATGAGCATGAGTGTCAGAATGAATAAACCTGGATCGGGTGATTCTCTCATTAAGGTCTCCAATCATTTGTTCAGATGGATGCATTTTCTGAATATGCAAGGGAGCTTTGGCTTTTGAAACTTCTTCTTCTCCTTCTTCATTTTCAGCATGTACAGATGATGTTGCAGCTTGAGGATGGTTAGCTGTAGGTGATGTCGAAGTAGGTGCCAACGATGCTACAACTTGTTGTGCATTAGGAAGAGTCAAGACCTCATCTTCAACACCAACATCATCATTGTCTTCAAATATTTTCTCCCCTTAAACATATGCGTCTGTACCTGCATCACTTGAACTAGTGCCTGGACTAGCCTCATCAAAAGTAACTTCACAAGTTTCCACAATTTTGTTAGTCTCCAAAACAAGCACACGATAGCCACGAGTGTGAGCAGGATATCCAAGAAAAATGCCATCCATTGATCTAGCTTCAAATTTATCAAGATTTCCAGATTTCAAGACAAAACATTTGCATCCAAAAACCCTAAAGTGAGAAACAGTAGGCCTATGCCCAAACCGAAGCTCATATGGAGTCTTACCCAATTTTGATCTCAAGAACACACGGTTTGAAACATAACATGCAGTTGAAATCGCTTCAGCCCAAAAGTTTCTAGGAGTGTGATGTTCATCTAGCATGGTTCTAGCCATCTCAACCAACGTTCTGTTTTTCCTTTCAACTACACCATTTTGTTGAGGCACTCTAGGTGACGAAAATTGATGATCAATTCCTCTTTCAGCACAAAAGAGATCAAAAGAAGCATTTTTAAACTCAGTTCCATTATCACTTCTAATCGCTCTAAGAGCTCCTGGACGATCAACAGAAAGCCTAAGAACAAGACTTCTAACATGACTAAAAGCCTCATCCTTAGATGCCATCAAGTATACCCAAGAGTATCTAGAAAAGTCTTCAACAATCACAAGCACATACCATTTGCCTCCAAAAGATTGAACTCGAGATGGTCCAACCATGTCAAGATGTAGTAGCTGTCCTGGAGCGTTTGTCATCACCATGGTAAGAGGTGGATGTGAACCTGCAATCATCTTACCATGTCTACAAGAAGAGCATACTAGATTGCTATCAACCTTAAGCTTAGGCAAGCCATGTATGATATCTAAACCACTTACACGAGTAAGATGATCAAAACCAACATGACCAAGTCTACGATGCCAAAAGAATAAATCTTTAGAAACATTGGCAACTCGACACCTATGCTTAGAAGAAGGTGACGCATCAAAATCAGCTTTAAATACTCTTCCAAAACGAGAAATCTTGAACACAAGATCACCTGAAGCATCTAACACTTTACATTCATTTTTCTTAAATCTTATCTCAAGATCTTCATCAATCATTTTTGAAACAGAGAGCAAGTTATATTTCAAGTTTTCAACCAAAGCCACATCCTTGAACATAAACTTGTCACTTACCTTTATTGTACCTTTTGCCACAACAGAAGAGGAAGAACCATCTCCAAAAGTAACACTTTCAGCACGAGATGCACGAGTGAGGGAGGAGAACCAATTCTTATCACCGGACATGTGGCGTGAGCATCCGGAATCCACTAGCCATATGTTCTCCTTCCTCGCGCGAGAAGCCTACATAGCAAAACATGTCGAGGTCTTAGTACTGGGGTTAGAAATGAGACTTTTGGGAATCCAGTACTGAGACACACGACGCACAATAGTAGGCACAATACGAGTATTCTTATGCACAAAATCAGGTTTACCTTTTCCCGTGTTTTTAGCAACAAAAGGTGCTTGTTTCACCCTAGGCACATACTGAGAAGCAAGGTGTGTCTTTCTGAGATTAGACCTAGCCTTTGTCCTTTCTTTCTTTTGTTGTTTGGCTAGTCTAAAACAAAAATCTACTAGATGTCCATCTCTACCACAATGAGTGCAAGTGTACTTAACATGAGGTTTTGCTTTAACAGTAGAAGCATATTTTGCATTTATCATAGTAGAAAAAAGAAAACCAGCAGATTTAAAAGTAATCTTTTTAGGCTCATTAAGAATCTCAATTTTGTCATTGCAAGGAGCATGAACAACAGTGCGAGGTTTAGTTTCAAATGAATCATGAAGGTCAAAACCTAAACCTTTCTTGTTTGAGCTAACCTTAGATTGATCCAAAATCATGTTCAAATTTTTCTTGCCATTAGTGAACCGTTCCAAAGAATTTTGCAAGTAATCAACTTTCTTAGCAAGAGTTAAACAATTATTGCAGGGAACATCAACCTTCCCTTTTTGCTTACGACAAGTAGAGCATGAAAGAACCTCATGTGTGAGTAGATTATCAGTTATTTGAGAAACCCTAGCATTTGCATCTTTTAACTTCAATTCAAGAGTTGAGCATTTAGAACAAGAAGTTAAACCATGCAATTCATCAGTGGAACAGCTAGCATTTTTAACATGTTTCTCATTTTTCTCATTTAGATGTAACAGAAGAGCATGTTCTTTCCTAAGCAAGGTGAGCTCATTGTAAATTAAGTCACATGATTTGCAAGTATCATCATCAGGAATCAAGATCTTAAGTCTAGCAATTTCAGCATTCAATGACTCCACAAGAATATCATGTTTCTTAATTTTTCTGTCACGTTTGTCAAGCAATTTTCCAAGACGAGCAACAGCAATAGCTAATTCATCATAAGAAGGATCTACCTCATTGAAGTCGCTGTCTTGATCGTCCTCGGTGAAGCTATCCTTGCTGCTTGCCATGAGACACAACCCTATCAAGTCATGTTTGCTTGGAGTTGCATCGTCCTTGCTACTCTCTGAATCCACATCGCTCAAATTGATTTGTTCAAGAGAGGAAAGAACTCGGTGGACCACTTTGCGATTGATGAAGCTCTTCTTCTTTCTATCACTTGAAAGGAACTTCTTCTTCTGTTTTCTTCTGTCGTTGTCCTTCTCCCATGATGTTTTACATGCAAGCTTTGGACAATTTGATGTCATGTGGTTGAGATCACCACACTCATAGCACCTTGGAGGACCACCTCTCTTTCTCATTCTCACATTCTACAAAGCTTTGTTAAAGCGAGAAGAGAGTAGTGCCAAGTCTTCTTCAGGAAATTCTTCAATTTGCTCATCTGTTAAAGAAGACAAGGAGGACAGGGCAAAGCTAGAAGAAGAATTTGCATTTGACATGTTAGGGTTAGAGATCAAAGCAATTGATTTAATATTACCCTTCCTAGCAAGAACATCCAACTCATGAGTTTTCAACTTAGAATACAGAACATCTAATGTAAGTGTACTCATGATAGTAGATTCTCTAATGGATGTAACTTTCATCCCCCAAATAGACATGTGTAATGCACCAAGCAATTGTCTAGCATTAGCAGTATCATCAAAGCTAACTCCAACAGCACGCAAATTGTTAAGAATCTTATTAAAGCGTGCAAAGAAATCATCTAGTGACTCACGAGGCTTCATCTCAAATCACATGTATTTTTTTTTGTAAAGATCTTGACGAACCTCTTTGATAGTGTTAGAACCCTCATGGTAATCACAAAGAGATTTCCATACTTCATATGCGGATTTGAGATGGGTCACACGGTCAAAGTCGCTGCGTCCCAAACCTTGGATGATCAAGTTGCGCGCCTTGCTGTTTGCTTCAACATGTGTGCGATTGGTGTTGTTGACGTTGTCGTTTGCAGGGACATCATATGGCTTGTAGACCTTCTCCCAAATTGTGAAGCCTTGTGCTTGGATGAACGCCTCCATCTTGGCCTTCCAAAACTGAAAATCAACACCATCGAACACACATGGTTTTGTCGAATAACGATCCATTGATCTAATTACCGGTTAAGATAGATTAGAAAAACCTCGCTCTGATACCACTTGTAGGATCGAAGTATATGAATATAGCAATCAGAGGGGGGGGGTGAATGATTGTGTGGAAGCTAAAATCAAATTCTTGATCTACAAAAAGTTCACCCCAAAACGGAACCAAATAATTGCCTCGTATTCGACAAAAATAAAATGACAGAGGTTCGGTAAAATGTGAATTACCGTAGATCCAACTGTTAGATCGATCTGAAATTTGGACACAAGAAACTAGATTTCAATACGAATCAAACTCAAAAAGAATCAGCTCGATCAAACTTATGGATAAAAAGTTATGAGCTTCGCAAGCTTGCTGTTCCAGAACTTGACGAAAATCAATCTAATCAAAACTTCAAGATTAAACAAGATCTTCAAAAGATTAATCAACTAGACTTTGATGAACTCTAAAATAATACTCTAGAAAGGTTTTTGATGGATCAAATCAAGATGAAACTCAAGGATGAAAAACCAATCTAGAATTAGAACAAGCATGCAAACAAGAACTGTCGGGACTCGAATCTGCAAATTCGGACCCTCTGTGTATTCTGTACTAGTCCAGGATCACGCTAGTACACACAATTAAACAGGGATGAAGTACCACAATCATACACAGCGGAATTAATAATAAAGTATTTCGAACATTAAATAAACTGGTTACAAGACCTTAAGGTAACCTTACAAATAGTCTGCCACGCAGGGCTTACAATAACAAAAGTAAATAATCAGCAGCGGAATGAAGAACGTCAGTGACTCCCATCAATATGCCACAAGCAACTGACAAGGTTCAACTCCTAGATATTTGCCTCCTCGCGGAACTTCTCCTCCTCTGAAGTTGTAGTCTTCTCCTCAACTGATGATTGTGTTGGAAGCAAGGGTGAGTATACAACATACTCAGCAAGTCATGCACAGAGGTGCAGTTCTATTACTATATGCATGGCTTCTTCCAAAGGAATGTCTTAAGTGGTTATTTTGCATCAAGCAGCATTTTGCTTTGATTAAATAATCTTAATAGATTCAAAAGCGGTAAAACCATATTATACAATAAGTTATCAATATCTTTTCCAAACAGTTTGGCACAAAGCCCTAAATCACTTTAGCAGTTATCTCTGGCATACAGCCACCCATTCCCACATTTTTGTTTTAGAAAATCTAACCCTTGACTGTAATCCCCGAGCGTTGTCCAGTACCATGGACTCGGCTATTCGAATAGATTTTTACACTCTGCAGAGGTTATGCACTTTACCCATAAGATACGATCAACTCACCACGTCTGCCGTGAATCGCCATACAAGAGTATGCGAATGAGTGATCATAACAAAGCCTTTCAGAAGTCTCTAACTATACAAGTGGACCTCTCCGGTTGTTGCACACTATCCCTTCCCATAGTACAGGCGAAGTATATGTCAGCCAACCGTTGGATAGGGTACCTAGCCGTAGCACCGGTACGCTCCCCCGTTCAACTACACAAAAGGTATAGTTGACCCCCTGAGGTACCAAATGCAAATTATTAGCAACCTACTAAACTAGGTCCGCCCCATTACAGACATGTGGTTGCATGATTGACCCAGTTCAAAGGCTTGCAAGGTTAAGTCCTTAGGGTGATCAGGGCAAGACTACCCGAAGAACCAAAACGACTTTCCCAGTGCCACTCATGGCCCACCCTATCATTCTTGCCACTTGCCCCGGTCTAAATCTATTTATCACCCTAGTTTGATTATTGTGCAACGCATGCCAACAATAATATCAATTATCATGTAGAACCACAAGGGTACCTACACTTCACATCATCACGTGGCAAGATTACACTAATTCCAAAACTCATTCCATATAACATTAGTCAATATTATTTTGCCATTTGAAGCACATTTCACGTAAGCATAGCTAAGCAACTAATCACGGTCTAGCCTCCCGTGTTGGCACAATATAACATCCAACTATTTAAACCCAACTTATGGTGACAATGGATACATGGCATACAAATATTAATCATCAAAGGTGGAATTAACAAATAGGTTGATTAGCTAATTTACCCAAATTAAATTATTTACTTTAATCAGTATAGCATGCATAATTTAAATCAAAATACATTTCAAAAACTAGGAGCAATATGGTCAAAGCACAACTTGCCTTCGTAAAGCAGCGAGTCTTGGTCTGGAGCTTGGTCTTCGAAATCCGGGTCCTCACACAGCTCGACGTCTACGCGTAACAGATAAAGAACCCAAATAAACACGCAAATCAACATACAACACACATGCAGAAAAATACTACAAATCAAACTAGCTTGTAATTTCACAAAAACTTCCAGACAATTAGTTTAGCATTTTCTAAGATTTATAAAATTTATTTTGGAATTTTTGGACATATAGTTTAAGAGATACAAAATTCATAAATTTGGACTTTCCGTAAATAATTTAACAGTATAAATTTGTTTATAAAATTCCAGTAAAAATACTGTAGAAATGTATTAATATTTACTAAATTACAAAATTTGTTGCCTGCAGTTTGGACTTGAAACGTAATCGTAGAAAAAATAACAAATTTCGCAATTTCCAGAAAAGTGCATGTACAACTAGTCTTCTAGTTTTCCCATGCAAGCTTGCACTGTTCGGCGCAGGGTCCTATTCTGGACGTGAGGGAGGGCTCGTGCGCGTGCATGGGAAGGTATTCGATTTACACACACTAGTAAAAATGTATATATACATGCACATACGTAAAGAAAAAAAAACAGAGATCGGCCCGACGACTAGAGCGGGACAGCGGCCGTAGTCGGCCAGAGACAACGACGGCGGCGGCGAACGCAGTCAACCGGAATTAGTCAGCGGCGACAGCGGGGATGGCGACTATGGCTATTACACAAGCATGCGCCTAGCGAGTAATTATATACGTATGTATACTAACTACGGCTATTGTAATTACGTGCGTGCTACGCGGAGAAACAACATGGTAGATATATATATAGAAAATAGGTACACAATATCATAATCATGCAACTAGCGTTGAACAACAGAGAGTGCCGAAACAAAACACTACAATACTTATGTTTACATGCACAAACACATAAAAATTAGATCTACTGATCAACGGAACCGATCGCGCGTAAATAAAGAAAAGTACCGAACGATGCTATGCAGTGGCGCAGACCGTTGGGCGCAGGAAGAAGGCGACGTGGCCGGAAGGTGCGCTCGCGACGGTGATAGCGGCGGTGACGACCACGGCAGCGGTGCACTACGGTTTGAAGAAAACAAATCGTCTGGAAAATAGCATCTTGCGCGTGGAGTAGCTCTCACCTATTTAAAGGAAAAGAATCCAACTACATGCATGGTAGTGGCTTGGTTAACAAATTCATTCACTGGTGGTCACGTTACTAGTCTTCACTTCACGCACGTTTAAAGGGAAGGATTTACAATGGACACGTTAACTGATTCACTAGTGCACTACGTTACTAGTTTTCAATGGGATGATTTAACGAGCAGCATTTTCCCCTCACTAGAGAAACAGCCAGGCATGAGGAAACGTCTGGAAATTAAGGTCTGAACATTACTACAGAAATGTCCAAGCATGTAAGGAAATGGGAGGAGTATTTCACGCATAGGAATTGAAGAGCAAGTAACGGTTAAGAAAAATTGGAAGTTACTAATATGGCTAGAAGTAGAAACGGCTAGCAAACACATGCATGCACAACGTCCAAGCCTGATTCGTGCAAACCTCCACTTACTAGTTACTATACGAATACACATATATATACACACACGCACGTACATGCTCTCAAAACTAGTTTAGAGAAGGAAAGAGAAAAAAAAATAGTAAAAAGGTTCTGAATACTTTGGAAAAAAAAACCTCTAAAATACTAGAGAACATTTGGAACTTAACGAGATTGGTTACGAAATTTCTCGTCGTGTAGATTTTTCGCAAAAATTCCTTTAGGGAATCAGACACCTTTAAATTTTTTTTTTATAAAGTCGACAAATTAACTCCCAAAAATTCCATAAGAATTCCAGACAACTCCAATTAATTTAGAAATACCAAAAATATATTTTAAGCAAATTTTGGGACGTTACAAGAACCAAAACAGAAAACACTATAGCAATGTGGTTACTGTAGCACGCAAGAATTTTGGAAGAATTGATCTTTATTTCTTTTGTCTAAAGTACTCCCATCAAAAGAGTACAAACCCTAAAACCGAGCTTGAGGCTCTCAATGCGCTCAGCTCAAAAATTGATGCCCTTCAACACGAGACACCCCTCCTATTTAAAGGAGCAAAACACAAGGAGTCCTGAATACAATTCCTAATCCTAGTAGGAGTCCCACTCCTAATCCTAGAAAGATTATGTATTCAACTCAACTCCACTTGGCTCAATCTGGCCAAGTACAACTCTTGCACGCGTATGGCAACCCCACCATACTCACGTGACTAACAGTTTGCACGCGTATGGCCACCTGCCATACTCACGTGACTAACCTTTCTTCATGTGCACTATTCTCTTAGCCCGAACGTCCCGCATGACATCCTTGACCACCAAGACCTCAGTTCCTCCTGAACCTAGTCCCGAACCTCAATTCCTCCATGAACCTAGTTTCGGTCCCGTCATCGACTACGTTTGCCCTCGAGCAATACCTGCACATGAACAAACCACAAAACGATTTCGAGCACAAGTCCACGACTTGACTCAAGGTCAATCCATGCAACTACTCACACGAGCATTGCATAAAATCCATTTCAAAACAAGCATCATGAAATTCACATGAATTTCGTAATCTCAAAGTCAAACCAAAAACTCAATTCCAAATCGCTCAAAACCCTAATCGAGCAAAAAACCATTCACGCTGGACCCAAAAAAAATATGGTCTGGCGTACACATGAAAAAGTCACTCAAAAACCCATTCACGACGGACCAAAAAATTTGGTCCGGCGTACATGTAAAACTTACTGTTTTTCAAGAACTTGGTCTAGCACAAAAGGACTCAAATTCATGTTTACGATAGACCAAAAAACTTGGTTTGTCATGCATGGGAAAATGAGGTTGCCAAAAACATGTTTACGACAGACCAAAAAACTTGGTTTGTCGTGCATGGGAAAATGAGGTTGCCAAAAACATGTTTACGACAGACCAAAAAACTTGGTTTGTCGTGCATGGGAAAATGAGGTTGTCAACAACATGTTTACGATAGACCAAAAAACTTGGTTTGTCGTACATGTGAAAATGAGGTTGTTAATAAAATGTTTACGACAGACCAAAAAACTTGGTTTGTCGTACATGGGAAAAACGATGTTTCTGAATTAACTTGAATCCTCAAAAACATGATGATGGCGGACCAAAAAATTTGGTCCGGCGTAAGGTGAAATTTAGTCCGGCGCCAAAGGAAGACTCTCTGTTTCTAAATTCAAACACGCACGAGCACTAAAACAATATTCGCAAATTTAAATATAAGCCAATTTTTTAGCACATGATTTCATAGATGCAGGAACCCCGCATGGACAAAGCTATGTGAGCTTCTCGAATCCAGGAGAATGAGCATTACCTGATTCCTCACCAGAGCTAGCATTCGTACTGTTTCCTTATCCTCTGTTCTCGACAGAGCATTCACTGACAGATTACACGTCTCCTCATGTTTCATTTTAGTCATCTCCAGCAAGTCCAAAACCTCATCAGATAACACCTCCTTCGGTTCCTCTATGCTGATGGCTTGCAATTGCACTTGAGACTTCTTCTTACATTACAGATGATGATTGGGTTCGTACTTTTCCCCACATTGATAACACAAACCGTTGGCTCGCCGGTATTCTTTCACCTGTCTCGCCTTCCATAATTCTCCAGAACCCATCAGATAATTCTCCGACTTGCTTACACCAGCCGTTTTAGATTTCCACCCTTTACTTTGTTCCAGCACATCTTGATGGATCGTAGCAAGATGAGCCACCCCATCAACTGTCTCCGGCACCAGACTTTGGACTGTTCCCCTCAATTCAGGCTTCAAACCTTTTATGAATTGAGATACGAATAATTCTTCATCATAAAAGGGATTGTGCATAGAAATCTCAAACATCAATTCATCAAAGTGATTCTTGTACTCGTTGACTGTTCCAGTCTAACGTATTCCCACCAACTCGTTCATCAATCTCCGATGATCAAATGCCCTAAACTTCTCTTCCACAGCTTGAGCAAATCGCTCCCAATCTCCCAACTCATTTCGAGTTTTGTACACCTGTAGCCAGCGGGTAGCTCTCCCTTCCATATGCATTGTAGCAGCCATCACCCACAAAGCTTCTAGAATGTTAAAAATTCTAAAATAATCCTTGCATTTATCACGCCAAATTCTAGGTCCTTCTCCATCGAATCGAGGAAATGATATTTTGGGCAAAGGATTCCTTGTGGTTCCTCCTGATTCTCTCGAGAGTTAGGCCGAGTTATGCACTCCCGGTCCCTCCCCCAAAACTCCATTCGAGCCCCTGGTACGCATGCTTCCAGAGCAAGTCGTCGGTTCTTCTTCAGTCCTCCTTCACTTATCCGGAGGCACTGGCGTTGCCACCACCTTCCCTAACGCCCATCCTTCTCCAACTCTACTAGACTCAGTTGCCTTTCCCACCGTCAACCGCACCACCACTTGCACCGTCACTTCCAGTTGTTTTGCCAAAAGCTGTTGATCTTTGTGTTCTGTTCCACCGCTCGTGCGGTTAGCTCCGACATCGCCACAAGCTGTTGCTGTGTTGCATCCATAGTTTACATTCGTGCAAAGAGCAGATCGAGGCTCTCCCGAATTCCCACCAGATGTTCTTCTGCTCCTCCTGCCGTTGTTCCCATCGCCTCCAGTATGAATTGGGTTTGTGCTGAGGGTTTATGCGGAGTCGTGGTGATCCTCCTTGTCCAGAGTACCCCTAATTGGGATTTTACAAGGACTGCTCACTGATTGACTTGGCGTCGAGCGTTCCCCAACCGATTTGCGACCTTGGCTTGCTCTGATTGGGATTTTACAGGAAGCGATCGCCGACTGCTGGCGTCAAACGTTTCCCAACCGAATCACCAAGCTCAGATACAAGATGTTACGACCCAAGAACACCGTGAGACTCCGGGTTATCAATCTGGTGAGGTTACCAGACGATCGTTGTGAAAAATGGAGAAGAGAAGGTGTAGAAGGATACAGAGAAAAAGGGGACGAAGGCTGGGAAAAGAAATTAGTTTCATTCCATATTTTCTTTCTGTCCTCTTTCCAATCGGTTAACGAGTATATATACTCCTGACATAATCGATCTGCTCAGCCAACCACGAACAAACTCTATTTCCCTATTACAGAAATATACTTCATAATTAGACATTATTTACTATAATCCTATTTTTGGCAACTATTGATCACCATCAGCTGGTCCTCCTTGCTCGTAGACTTCTATCTTTTTCCCGGCGCCGTGACATTTTGCTATCAATCAGGCAAAGAGTTAAGCATTGGCTAACTAGTGACTGTGGTGCAGTGTTGTTGGTGGGCAACTGGTGCTGCGACTTCCTTCTGGGGTGGTGTAAAATTTGCAGCAGGATACACAAATTATTGGTTTTGTGCTTCTTACAATTCTACAGTCATTTTGCTTCAACTTCAAGTGCCCACACTTCTCCCTCTCTCTTCGCAAGTGGGATGGATACCAGAGCCGTGTTTGCTTGATAATATATATATATATAAATAAATATATATATTATATATATTCAGTTAGAAACTGTTATGTGCAAAGACTGTTGAAGCGTAGGATGTCAAGCTGACTATTTATCCAGACTAGTCTTGCCGCTTGAAACATACAGATTTGTTCATGCATTAAGTTGTATATATCACTTCCCTACCTTAGTTTATTGTGCCAATTCTATCCAAATCTTAGTTTTCTGGTGTCCTTATTGATTGATTGCCATCAGTGTGGCATGATGTGCTGAAGTGAATGCATCATTTATCCACCTTTGTGTTAAAGAATATTGTCTGCGTTTGTGAAGTTTAACTGTATTGTGAAGTCTTGTATGACCTGATTCACCAATCACCGTTGCTAATCTTACTTGTGTTCAACCAAACTAGTGTTCGTTCGTTAATTTTTGTACTAACATCCGTCTAATGTATGTTCAACTGACATGCATAGTCAACTGTCTAAGTAGTTTTTTTTGTTATATGCTATTTTGCTCTTCCTCTTACTTCAGTCACTACTACAGATCTGACCTTCCATACTGGCCCATCAGTACTGGTCAAGCATGAACCAGGGCTGACATTTACACCAGTCCCGGTTCAACGGTCTACAGGTCCGGGGGGATCATCAGTTCCGGTTTGAAAGACCAACCTGTGCTGATCTGAGATCATCAATACCGGTTGGTTACACCTGTAACACCCCGGCACCTAGTATGCCCGAATGCTACCAAACATAGACTAAACAACATCTAAATACCACAAATTAAAGTAGATTACAGCAAAGGAGTAAATGCTAAAACCGAAAATTTCGGCAGCATCTCCTTTGTTTTTCCATGAATTGAAGCAACAACAATATGATCACAGGACATACTATAAAGAATGACATCTAAATCATCAATAACAAGGGTTCTAGCAACAGTATAAGCCTAGAATAATGATTCCAACCATCTCATGAGCCAAACGAAGTAAATGAGGAAACCAAGCACACAAATTAACCATTACACCAAGTTGCATGGCACTACTCTTATTATCATGACCCAAATGAATAAATTGTCTATAAGTGTGGAGCTACGTGTAGATGTGTAACTAATGCCATTTCCCGTATGCCGGTTTCATGGTACCTAAAAACAACATAAAACACAAGCGTGAGTTCAACACTCAGCAAGTATATTGCAATGGATCATAAAGATCAAATCAAAGCCAACATCAATACATACCATACTTATGTGACACTACGGTATGGTGTGACATTATAGAATGTGAAATTAGAGAATAAAACCTTTCGGCTTGAGGTTTACTCGCGTTTTTGGGCCGTTTGAAGTGATGTGTCACCACGGAGTGTCGTAACCATTTAAATGGTGCATGTTAAGGTCAAAAACTTTATGAAATATGGTATGACAGGTTAAAACCATAAGGTATGGAGGTTAATAACGTTTCCAGGCCGTTTCCGGGCCGTTTTCGGGGTTTTGGGCCTTCCCGGGGGAGTTTGGGCCTTAAGTGGGCTTTGGTGGGATGGAGTAGGTCTCCGTAACGGACTAGGATTGGGTGTGGGGGCTGGTAAAAGGGCTCCCCACCAGCCCTTGGGCGTTCACCCCTGCCCCTTGTGCGCCCTTCCCCCCCACATGCCCGTGCCCAAGCCGCCTCCCTCCTCCCTTGGCCGTGCGCCTCCCCCTCCTTTGCCCCATTGCTCCCCACCTCTCCACCACCTCTCCTCCACCCCCTTGCTGCCCTAGGGTGGTCTCCACACCTCTGCACCTTGTGGATCCATCCGTTGGAGCGAGGAGCGAGGAGCGAGGAGCGTGGAGCGAGGAGCGATCCGCGAGGAGATCTATTGGAGATTCGTTCGTTGGGCAAAGGTATGATCATGGGGATCCTTGGGTTTGATCTAGGTACTGTTCTTAGGGTGTTTATGAAGTTTTTAGATCAATTGGTGGTGCTGGGTTGGAGTTCTTTGAGTTAGATCTAGACGTTGCCACGTTTCTGTTTTCGGGCAGATTGAGCAATCGGGCTAGGGTTCGAGTTTTCGTTGATTTAGAATCCGAATCTGTCCGTACGGACTTAAAATAAGTTGTAGATAATTTAATTATATTTCCGTGGACATAAAGCACGTTAAAATCCGATCAGCCGTTTGAAAGTTATGGCCGTTTTACCGAGCATGTTAAAATCTGTGACGCGATTGGAACAGATCGTAGTAATCTGTAGATTAAACAATTTTAGAGTCCGAATCAGTCTTTCTGTATAACTATAAAAATGTAGGAAATTTCCTAAGATTCGCGATGGTGTACTCGTTTAATCGATTTGGAGTCCCAGAACTCAAGTTATGGCATTTGCAAGGCTGCTGTCCCGCCGGGACAGAACCTCTGTTTTTAGGTTTGCAAGTAGTGGGCAATGTCGGGTTAGATGGGGATTTGTGTACTGTTTTGTGGGCATGATTGTGAGTGTGTGATGCCTATGTGCAGGTGGTGTGACACCGGGAGTGCCCTCGACTTCCCACAAATCCGTCGCCCGCGGTTGAGGCAAGTGTGTTGTAATGTATAGCGGATTGTAGGTTGCTTGTTGATATTGGATGAAAGATTGAATACTTGCTATGATCACTTGCCTTGCTTGCTGTTTTCCAATGATATATTGAGTATGATTATCATGATATGATGCTATGTGTCTATACTTATCATGATTCGATGCCATGTGTAATATTTGTCATGATGAGATGCCATATGTTTATGTACATGTGAAATATGATAATTGGCATAGTTGCATGCATGACATGAGATAGGGCGAGGGCGGTGAGAAAGTCATAACTAGTCCGGCAAGGTCGGTGAGAAAGTTATGACTAGTCCGGAACGCCATTGAGTAAGACCTACATCGTGATTCCATCCACGTGGTGAATGGAAGCGAGGAGTAGGCACCCTCCATCTTCGGGATGGAAGGGGGGAAAGGGTGCACACCGACGGGTGTGTACTCAACCATACCGGTATGAGTTTCCAAGGAGATATGAACATAACATTGCATTGCAATACATATTTAATGATGATGACGTTGTTATGTGCTCAAGTATGAGATGTTATATATGATGTAAGGTATTATTGTCTTGTAAATGATCTTGTTGTCCATTACAATATGCTTGCTGAGTTTTCGAACTCACGCTTGTGTTTTATGTTGTTTTTAGGTACTTTGAGATCGGCATGCGGGAAAAAGGGGTCTAGCTACACTTCTACACGTAGCTCCACCATCATAGTCCATAATTAATCACTTGGAGACATGATATTAAGAGTTGTGCCTTAAACTTAATGTATGGTTTAATTTAGCATGCTAGTGATTCCTTATTTGCTTCGTTTTAGTTTATGAAGTGGTTGAGCGTGGTATTATTGGCGTAATTTGATGATATATCCTTTTATGTTGATGTTTTAGATGTCGTGTGCTATGATATATCTTGCCATGATATTGATATGGTGTTAATTCATGGAAAAACAAAGGAGATGCTGCCGAAATATCGGTTTTTAGCATACGTACCTTTGCTGGAATTTATGTTTAAATGTGGTATTTAGATGTTGTTTAGCTTATGTTTGGTAGCATTCGGGCATATTAAATGCCGGGTGTTACTGATTGGTATCGAGCGGTTTGTAGGTCCTTGGAATGCGTATTTTTAGTGTCATGCCATAGGGTACAACTAAAATATGATGTGGAATAACTTAGAAACATGGCTTAGGTTTCAACTAAAACTTTGTCATAGGATAGCAACATTAAAACTTGCAAAAAATGGTATAACTAATCTAAAATTTGACACACAATGGATGCACATGAGGAAAGGGTATGGATATCGTTTCTTTACGCTTAAATGTTGTATTTAAGCTTTGATGTTGAATGCTTCTTTTGACAATGCATGTTGCTATGTCAATGATATATGTTGTGGTGATAAGAGTGGGGTTGTGGTACCGAAGGGTTTCGGTCACCTCTTGTTGTTTATAGTTAGGTGAGGTTTGACGGCAGGTTGGTTAGCGCCATCACCGAAGAACCATTAACCCTCGTAGGAGAAAAGCGCTTACCCTTTCTGTCGTAAATCGGGTAGTTGATTGGAGACAAAAAGGAAGAGTTAATGGTGGTTTCCTTCGGATGTTCTTTGTCGTTCTGACGGTCGGTGTTTGTTGCTTTTCTTGGCTTTAGCTGTTTTGAACCAAATGAAAAGGTGATGGGCTTTCACGGATCGTTCCGTATGCGGTGTGTGGTTTTGTCTTCCTTGGGTGAAGACGTAGAAGAGGAGTCTAGTGTTGCGCTTCTTTTGGGCGCCTTTCCAGCTTTTGATGCCTCGTTAATTGCTTTATGAAGAACAAGCATTCGATTTATTCCTCGTGGTTGTCTGTCTCCAAGGCTAAAGGAGTTTTGTTCGGAGTTGTGCGGACACTGGCCGTCGTGGCTGAAGTTACGTGACTTCGTAGTAGTAATCGGTGTTTGATTTCATCATTTTACGGGTTTGAGAAATCATCTTTGAAAGCCCTCTTGAGTCGTGAAAGTTAGGGGTTTGGTGTTAAGGTTTTATTTGAAAAGGTTAATGGAGCACTTGGTTCCTTCGAGAAAAGTTGTCTTCCAACCGCTTTCCTCTATGGAAGTCTTTGAGATTGAAAAGTGTTTTGGAGAATTCCTTTGCATAACCAAGTTTGGGTTTGTCTCATTGCAATTTTGAGAGTCAAGTTTCCTTATGAATTTGGGATGAGTTTTAAAACTAAAATGCTGTAAACAAAGTAAGTAGTCTTTTGATCAAATCGGTTGTCCCTAGTAAGAATTGATGTTTAGCATGTTATGTAGTAGGTAACAATGTGGTTTATGGATTGATGTGTTGCTAAGTTAAATTTTGAGTTGAATCAATTCAATGTGAGTAAAATCTCTAAGTTTGAGAATAAATAGACTACTAGTGTTGTAGTTCACTCTTAGCGAGAATGATTGAAAGTGTTAATGTTCATGCTTAGAATCTGTTGCCTTGCTTTAAAAGTGCTTATGATCCTCGTTAATGTTAAAAGTTTAAAACTTGATGCATAGTTAAAACATTAAGATGATGTAAATTGCTGATATTGTTAAGAAGCTTTGCTTGGTGTTTAAAGATGTGCTAATCTAACGGATTAGTAGAGACTAGTGACTTTAATTTGGAAGTTGATTGGAGTGGTTATTTATGTTGTTGCAAACTATTAGTATATTTGGAAGTATGCAGTTGTGACCCTTCAATGCTAGTTTTCAATCTATTTTAAATAGTTGGAGTATGTTGTAATTTTGTTATCACCTATGTATAGGGTAGCTAAAAGTAATGTTGATCGGTTGATGATTATGCCCATTTGTTTTTATTGATGACTTAGTAGTGGTGGTAGTTGTGTAGAATACTTGTTGGAAACCATTGACTAAATGGAGGGTGTTGTAACCTGTGGTGATGGAGTGAACCATGGATAATTAACCTGATATAGAGTTTTATCCTTAATGAATGTATGCCTTGGAATCCTAGCTATGAACTTTGTCTTGTAGAGATAATATTTACATGTTGAAGTCGTTGTTTAACTGAATAAGGTTCGGTTATCGAGACGTGAATAGATAGGAGGTATGAAATTTATATGTTGATCTTGCTGAAAGATTTGTTGAAGTACTATGTTTCAAATTTAGAATAAGAAGTATTATGATTCGGTGATCCGTGGGGATCATATCATTATAGTCTTGGTTGGGTGCCTTCTTGATAAGCATCATAAACCCTTATTAAAAGTTTTGGGAGTGGTAACTAGAGGAAGAATTTGTTGTGAAGCTTTTGGTTGAATTGAGTTGGGGCTCCTCAGGGAGTAAAAAGTGATTATTAAAGTCTTTTAATGGAAAGCGTAGTGGAGTTCTAGAGATGGTTCTTTTTACGCTGAGCTTGTGTTTAAAAGCTTTTGGACTGGTTTGGTTGTTTGCCATTTTGGTTGAAGGGTTTTCGGTCAAGGTGTTCCTTATGCTGTGTTTCAGAGTTTCCCCAAAAATCGTAATGTTTGGTGTCGACTTTTGGTTTTGGCGAATTTGTTTAGTTCGTGTTGTGAGTTTGGATTTACATCCAAAAGTTTTGAGTCGATCGCGCCCTTTCGTCAGACTGGATTATCTTTGGAATTAATTCTAAAAGGAAGCAGATGGTCTTAAAGGGTTGTGTTGGAAACTTTTGAGTTGAGCCCTTAATGTGTAACTCTTTTTGGCTAGAGTTGGAGTTGTTTTGAAAATGTGTGTGATGTTGCGAGTACTTCAAAAAGGTGGACTTTATGAAAGTTTTACAAAGTGATTTTGTTAGTGAGGTGTTCCCTTTTGGGAATGAGTTTCCCTCTCCTTGAGGAAGTTCGTGATGGTTGTGGGAGCAGATGCTCGACTTGAAATTTTGATGTTCTTTTCCAAAATGTTGAATTTGGATGAAATGCAATGTTGTGCAAGTTCAGTTTTCAAGCGATGTGGGGTCTTTTACGACGTGGTGTTTTATCACAACTATCTGCCGCCATAGTCTATATGAATTTCCGCAACCTTCGATGTTAATTGTGTTTCCATCATTTGATACCGAGGAAGAAGTCATTTGGTGAATGACTATTCGGTGCCGTTGTTACATGATGAATGAAGGGTGAAAAAGGAAAACGAGACATTGTTTATGCATAATTAATCATAAAGGAGTCGACGAGCCAGGTAGGTGAGAAAGTCATATAAGGATATATGACTAATCCGGAGTGCTCTTGAAAAGTGTGCATGCATGTCAAGAATCGAGATGTCCATTTCTTTCTAGTATGAAAAGAAAGAATGAAGGATTTATGCTTCCTTTGTGATTTGGCTTGGATGTTGCCGAATTCTTTCCAAAATGGTTGTTAACGCTTTGGGTTTGAGTTGTCGTGTGTACACTTGGGGATGATACCTAAGTGTTTTTGTGTGAGGGCGAGACCCTCTTAAGAAAGGAACCAATTGTGGTTTGGTAATGTTTTTCGATCCTAGCTTGGGGCTAGGTGTTGAACCCTAGTGGTATAAGGGTGGTTTGTGATGGAGGTTGATGATGTATGGGTCTAACCATTATTAAGTGTAGCGATGGGTGGAAGTGAAGTTGACGGTAGTTCGGTGATATTTGTCCTGCCGTGAGCATTTGTCGTCACTAGTTGTTCTTGGATTTGAGTCTTGTCTGGGAAAGGATGGAATAAAATGTTAGTGTGATGGTGTATCGGAAGGGCAAGTGTGCCTTAATGAGTTTTCCCCTCGATGGAAATTTTCGGGAATGTAGAAAGGTCGTTAAAGGAATTGTGACTTCCTTTGATTATGTCATGTTGAGTTTAATGGAGTATGGTAGTCAGGTTGGTTGTGATAGAAGTATGAAATGTTTGCCGTGAGGATTCGAGCGTTTTGGGTTGATGGAGCCCTTTGTGGTTGAAACGCAGATTCTGTTGGGGAATTGAAGTGAAGGTCGATTTGTGAGGGGTTGCCCTTAGTTGAGCTAGATCAACACTTTTTCTCTATGTGTTAGTTTTGGGAACTCGTTTGTTGTTTGTTCCGGTTTTAGTCGTTGTGTGAATGTTTTGTGCTGCAGAGAAGCCGTTTGTCCCTTGGGGATTTTGTCATTGATTTTGGCGTCCTTCGGATTCGAGGTCGAATCCTGTTGAAGGGGGGGGAGAATGTGACACTACGGTATGGTGTGACATTATAGAATGTGAAATTAGAGAATAAAACCTTTCGGCTTGAGGTTTACTCGCGTTTTTGGGCCGTTTGAAGTGATGTGTCACCACGGAGTGTCGTAACCTTTTAAATGGTGCATGTTAAGGTCAAAAACTTTATGAAATATGGTATGGCAGGTTAAAACCATAAGGTATGGAGGTTAATAACGTTTCCGGGCCGTTTCCGGGCCGTTTTCGGGGTTTTGGGCCTTCCCGGGGGAGTTTGGGCCTTAAGTGGGCTTTGGTGGGATGGAGTAGGTCTCCGTAACGGACTAGGATTGGGTGTGGGCGCTGGTAAAAGGGCTCCCCACCAGCCCTTGTGCGCCCTTCCCCCCCACTTGCCCTTGCCCTAGCCGCCTCCCTCCTCCCTTGGCCGTGCGCCTCCCCCTCCTTTGCCCCATTGCTCCCCACCTCTCCACCACCTCTCCTCCACCCCCTTGCTGCCCTAGGGTGGTCTCCACACCTCTGCACCTTGTGGATCCATCCGTTGGAGCGAGGAGCGAGGAGCGAGGAGCGTGGAGCGAGGAGCGATCCGCGAGGAGATCTATTGGAGATTCGTTCGTTGGGCAAAGGTATGATCATGGGGATCCTTGGGTTTGATCTAGGTACTGTTCTTAGGGTGTTTATGAAGTTTTTAGATCAATTGGTGGTGCTGGGTTGGAGTTCTTTGAGTTAGATCTAGACGTTGCCACGTTTCTGTTTTCGGGCAGATTGAGCAATCGGGCTAGGGTTCGAGTTTTCGTTGATTTAGAATCCGAATCTGTCCGTACGGACTTAAAAGAAGTTGTAGATAATTTAATTATCTTTCTGTGGACATAAAGCACGTTAAAATCCGATCAGCCGTTTGAAAGTTATGACCGTTTTACCGAGCATGTTAAAATCTGTGATGCGATTGGAACAGATCGTAGTAATCTGTAGATTAAACAATTTTAGAGTCCGAATCAGTCTTTCCGTATAACTAGAAAAATGTAGGAAATTTCCTAAGCTTCGCGATGGTGTACTCGTTTAATCGATTTGGAGTCCCAGAACTCAAGTTATGGCCTTTGCAAGGCTGCTGTCCCGCCGGGACAGAACCTCTGTTTTTAGGTTTGCAAGTAGTGGGCAATGTCGGGTTAGATGGGGATTTGTGTACTGTTTTGTGGGCATGATTGTGAGTATGTGATGCCTATGTGCAGGTGGTGTGACACCGGGAGTGCCCTCGACTTCCCACAAATGCGTCGCCCGCGGTTGAGGCAAGTGTGTTGTAATGTATAGCGGATTGTAGGTTGCTTGTTGATATTGGATGAAAGATTGAATACTTGCTATGATCACTTGCCTTGCTTGCTGTTTTCCAATGATATATTGAGTATGATTATCATGATATGATGCTATGTGTCTATACTTATCATGATTCGATGCCATGTGTAATATTTGTCATGATGAGATGCCATATGTTTATGTACATGTGAAATATGATAATTGGCATAGTTGCATGCATGACATGAGATAGGGCGAGGGCGGTGAGAAAGTCATAACTAGTCCGGCAAGGTCGGTGAGAAAGTTATGACTAGTCCGGAACGCCATTGAGTAAGACCTACATCGTGATTCCATCCACGTGGTGAATGGAAGCGAGGAGTAGGCACCCTCCATCTTCGGGATGGAAGGGGGAAAAGGGTGCACACCGACGGGTGTGTACTCAACCATACCGGTATGAGTTTCCAAGGAGATATGAGCATAACATTGCATTGCATTGCATTGCAATACATATTTAATGATGATGACGTTGTTATGTGCTCAAGTATGAGATGTTATATATGATGTAAGGTATTATTGTCTTGTAAATGATCTTGTTGTCCATTACAATATGCTTGCTGAGTTTTCGAACTCACGCTTGTGTTTTATGTTGTTTTTAGGTACTTTGAGATCGGCATGCAGGAAAAAGGGGTCTAGCTACACTTCTACACGTAGCTCCACCATCATAGTCCATAATTAATCACTTGGAGACATGATATTAAGAGTTGTGCCTTAAACTTAATGTATGGTTTAATTTAGCATGCTAGTGATTCCTTATTTGCTTCGTTTTAGTTTATGAAGTGGTTGAGCGTGGTATTATTGGCGTAATTTGATGATATATCCTTTTATGTTGATGTTTTAGATGTCGTGTGCTATGATATATCTTGCCATGATATTGATATGGTGTTAATTCATGGAAAAACAAAGGAGATGCTGCCGAAATATCGGTTTTTAGCATACGTACCTTTGCTGGAATTTATGTTTAAATGTGGTATTTAGATGTTGTTTTGTCAGCGTATTAAACGCTGGGGTACCCACGCAGCCGCATTAAGTACTCACGCCCAGAGGACAGGTGGCGTTCAGGCCACTCCTCGGGGCGACCAGCAAAGGTGCTCGCCAAGAGGACAGGTGGCGTTCAGGCCACTCCTCGAGGCGACCAGCGAAGGTGCTCGCCAAGAGGACAGGTGGCGTTCAGGCCACTCCTCGAGGCGACCAGCGAAGGTGCTCGCCAAGAGGACAGGTGGCGTTGAGCCACTCCTGGCGGCAAGCAAGGTGCTCGCCAAGAGGACAGTGGCGTTGAGCCACTCCTCGAGGCGACAGCGAAGGTGCTCGCCAAGAGGACAGTGGCGTTGAGCCACTCCTCGAGGCGACAGCGAAGGTGCTCGCCAGGGGACAGTGGCGTCAGGCCACTCCTCAGGCGACCAAGAAAGGTGTTCGCCAAGAGGACAGTGGCGTTCGTGCCACTCCTCGGGGCGTAGTTCCCAAGAATCAACCCCGTAATCTGTGCTACAGGGCGAAGGGTCAAGGATATTTAATGCGAGACGTGCGCATTAATTGCAGGATATGTAGGCAGTGATATGGCGGCGCGTCTTCCCCAGGCGCGCATTAATGATGGGTGGCCCCGAATCGACATCCCCTCTCTCCTGGCGGAGCCTGCAGGGGTGACAGACAGGCGGGACCCAAGGCGAAGTCTAAGTCGGCCAGGACAGGCATTAAATGTGATGTAAGAGAGTGTGACGGGTGCATTAAATGCACTATAGTAGCGTGTCAGACGCTTGCTTTACGCAAGCTTGTAAGCCCCATGCGCCTCAGCCAGCCCGAGTATAAAAGGGAGCTAGGGTGCATGGGAGAAGGGTTGTTGTTGTTTTTTGGTTGGCGGAACCTTAGAAGGTCGTCTTCCCCAGCCTTGTAAGAACCTTGAACTCAGAAGAAACCACCAAGCAGGACTAGGGTCATTACTCCTTAGGAGGGCCCGAACCTGGGTAAACTCGACTGTCTTCTTGCTTGCTCCCAACATCCCGTTCTTCCCATCTTTGAGCGGTTACCACAAAAGCCCTCATCCGAATCTCTCAAGCACCCAATCTTAGGGTGCTGTTGGCCAAGAAGCCGGCTGGGCGCGCTGTAGGGGCGGAGTGGTTAGATCGTTCCGTTCTTCCATTCCTTTTTGAGGAGTTTGCAAGAATCCGAAGATCATCCGGTATGGCGGAATCTCATCGCCAGCGTAGCGCCCTTCCCGAGGAAAGCAGCGCCCGAAGCCGATCTCGGCTCCCGGTAAGGGAGTCGGGTCACCGGTCCTTCATGGGCGGAGGGGCGCGAGTCGCATCCAAGCCCTGAGTTCACCGGCCCAATGGCGCTTCTTTGTTGGGGAAGATACCCCAATGCAAAGCCTTCATGCGGCCGGTTGCTCTCGGATCATCCTCCGGTCCAAGCGACGGGCGACACCCAGCCACCCTTGGCTCCAGGACATTGCCCGTCTAGTGGACTCGGCCAAAGAAGAGTTCTTTGTGGCAATTCAGCCGGGGCTTCCGGCCTCCGCCAAGGAGTTCGTATGGTGGATGCACAAGCTTCCAGTCGCTCTTTGGCGACCTCTCCCGGCCGCAGGAGCCGGGATAAAGGGAAGGGAGTACTGGCTGCAGCCCCCTCTGCAACAGGGGGACGTGCACAAGCTTCCGCATCTTCCCGCGGTACTCCCATGCCGGAGGAGAACCGCGGGGATCTAAGGGCACGCCGAGGGGCGGCTCCAATGGAAGATGATCTGCGTCAAGTTCTTCGGCGTCATCCGCAACGACGCCGAACCCCATTGTCGGTCGATCGAAGGAGCTTCCTTCCGACTCTGGGGAGAGTGTAGACTCGCACTCCTCGACCCCATCTCAGGGTCAGGGGGCTGGTGGGCGACACCACTCCCCATATAATGTTGGGTGCCAGGCGTTTTCCCTCCGTCTACGCCAATCGGCGTGGCCAGAGAGATTTCGTCCCGCGCCCATCGAGAAGTATGACGGCACCACCAACCCTGAAGAATTCCTGCAGATTTATACGACGGTGGTGCGTCTTTGTAGAAGTCGAGATAGAGTTATGGCCAACTACTTCCCGATGTCGCCGACAGTTCGCCCGCTCTCGTCGGGCCGAACCTTCCTCGAGGTTCGTGACGCTCGTGGGAGGAATCAGGCGACATTTTTGTAGCCAACTTTCAGGGCTCCTACGCTCAACCGGTGTGGAGGGCGACCTCCACGCTTTGGAGCGAAGGAGGGGAGTCCTCGAGGGGTTTATTCGGCGCTTAGCCATTGCCGCAACACGATCCCCTGATCTCTCGAGTCGGTTATTATTGGCGTTCGGAGGGGAGTTAGGGATCGAAGATGCGGGAGAAGATGGCTACCCAAGCTGCCGCTACCACTTCCGAGCTTTTCTCCTGGCTCACAAGTGTGCCCGGCAAATGAGGCTCGGAAGGGTGCAGCAGGGCCCTCAAACCCTGACGAAGCCGGAGCGTCGAAGTCCTCCGACCGTAAAAAGAAGAAGCGCAAGAAGGCCGTCGCCCGAGAGGTTTTGGTGGCCGATCCAGAAGCCAAGCCTCAACGGCGCGACGATCAGGAGCGAAGGAGAGATCGCCGGGACCAGCGAGACAATCGCAGGGACCGCCGTTCTCCTCGCCGTGAAGACGACAGGGGCAAGCCATACTGCCCCATCCACCGCACAAATGGGCACGACTTGGAAGATTGCCAGGTTGTGTCCAAGTTGGTGGAAAAGCGGCTCAAGAAGCGCCGCGAAAAGGATCGCGAAGATGATGACGACGAAGATGACACCCCCCTGGCTTTCCAACAAGCCGAGCACACGGTGGCATACATTCATGGGGGTTCGGCCACCTACTCTTCCAACTCGCAGTACAAGCGAGCCGAGACAGTGTGTGCCACCATGCCAGAGCCGGACGAGTCGGCTGAAGTGGTCGGATCAATCGATCACTTTCGGTCGGGCCGACCACCCTGGCGAACACTTCAGGCCCAAACCATCTCCCGATCGTGGTCGCCCCTACGGTCAGGAATGCGGCTTGGGCGAGTACTCGTTGATGGAGGAAGTGCCATCAACTCGCTGGCCGATCGGGCGTATCAAGCACTCCAAATACCTTATGAAGAATCGCTACCAAGACCGCTTTTATGGAATTGCCCCGGATGGGCCTAATGCCCTGGGACAAGTCCACTGCCCGCCACGTTCGAAGCATCGAAAACTTCCGGACGGAACTCATCAACTTCGAGGTCGCCGACTTCGACCTCCCTTACAATGCCTGCTTGGCGGCGGCGCTAGTCAAATTCATGGCGATACGCATCATGCTTATTTGCCGATGAAGATCCCCGCCGAGGGCCCAATTGTGGTAAAGGTGGACAAGCTCAAGCCTTGCGCCTCGGTAAGCAAGTGCAAGACTTACTGAGCCGCTTTGTTCGGCGCGTGGCCTGAAGACCCCTCGAGCGCCTCCGGCCAAGGCTCGCGCTTCACCCAAATTCCTTGGGTGAGGTGAAGGTGGTCCCCGTGGGTGAGGAAGGCTCGGGCAAGGTTGAGAATTGGCGCTGATCTCGGCGCCAAATAGGAAGACGCGCTCGTCACCTTCCTCCGGTCTAATCTAGATGTGTTCGCTCGGGAACCATCTGAAATGACCGGTCCCTAGGAGGTGATCGAGCACCGACAGCAACGCTACCTGGAGCGCACCCAGTCCGGCAGAAGGTCCGGAGGCAGGCGCCAGAGCGACAAGAGGCCATTCGGGAAGAAGTGGAGAAGCTATTGCAAGCCGGAGTTGTGCGGGAAGCCGCCTACCCTGAGTGGCTGGCTAACCCCGTACTCGTGAAGAAGTCCAATGGGAAGTGGCGAATGTGTATAGACTTTACCGACCTCAATAAAGCCTGCCCTAAGGACCCTTACCCTCTGCCAAGGATTGACCTCGTTGTCGATTCTACGGCAGGATGTGAAGCTCTATGTTTCCTAGACGCCTACTCAGGATATCATCAGATTAGAATGGCGCAGGAAGACGAAGAAAAGACGGCCTTTGTGACCTCTTTTGGTGTGTACTGTTATGTTCGAATGCCTTTTGGGTTGAAGAATGCCGGATCTACCTACCAGCGAGCCATGCATATTGTATTCAAGTCACAAATTGGGAAGAACCTGGAGGTATATGTTGATGACTTGGTGATAAAAGCTAAGGCCGCTGATGGGTTGGTTGAAGATCTGAAGGAAACTTTCTCCCATCTCCGGCACTACTGCTTAAAGCTGAATCCTGAGAAGTGCGTGTTCGGGGTGTTCATCCTCTGTCTTGGAGTAGATTAGGATATCGTCTATGAACACGACGACAAACTTGTCCAAATATTCCATGAACACCCTATTCATCATATTCATGAAATAAGCTGGCGCATTCGTCAGCCCAAAGGACATAACTGTAAACTCGTAATGTCCATATCTTGACGAGAATGCAGTCTTCGGAATATCCTCTGATCGGATCCTCAACTGATGGTATCCCGATCTCAGATCAATCTTGGAGAAAACTCCGGCTCCTCTTAACTGATCAAACAAATCATCAATCCTGGTAGCGGATACTTATTCTTCACGGTGACTTCATTGAGTGCACGGTAGTCAATGCACATCCTGAAACTCCCGTCCTTCTTCTTGACAAACAAAACCGGTGCTCCTACGGCACTAACTCTGGCCTGATAAATCCTTTCTCCATTAACTCTTCTAGCTGTTTCTTCATCTCTACCAACTCCTCGGTAGACATCCGATAGGGTCTCTTTGCTATCGGTCTTTGCACTGTACTAGCTCTATCACAAACTCTATGTCCCCTGTCGCGGCATACTGTAGATCCTCGGGGAAAACATCGGGGTACTCATTCACTACCGGGACATCCTCTAGGCTGATTGCCTTGGTACTGTTAACCATCAACTGACCATCTCTAACTGCAGTGGCTTGAAATTCCACTTTCGTCCCACACGGGCTCTCAATCGAGATAGTCCTTCGCCCACAATCCAATACCTTGTGCTTGGATAACCAATCCATTCCCAATATAACATCTAAGGTGCAGGTCTCCAAAATTATAAGGTTTGCTAGGAACTCTATTCCATCTATTAGTATTCTCACCGGAACATCCTACTTCCGCTCGGAGTTCGGAACTGTGGGTTTGAACTAAAAGCATGCACTTAAGTCTTGCAATTCTCAAGTCATTTCTAGCAGCAAAGCCTTGCGAAACAAACGAATGCGAAGCTCGAGTCAAACAAAGCGGTTGCAGGTGTATCGAGTTAACAAGTAACTTACCCAAGACGACGTCCGTAGCATTTTGCAAAGTGCATCTGCGGTGACATGGTTGACTCGGCCTCACCACGGCCTGCAGGGTGTGGCTCACAGTCTTTGGCGCCCTAGCTGGGTGGTTCCTAGATTGAAGCGAATCGGGTCGCTCCTGGCATCTTCTTCGGACAATTGTTGGCAAAGTGTCTGGCTCGTTGCGGTTGTATGGCGCCTCCTTTGTTCCTTCTTGTGCCTCGAGTAGTGTTTCTAGCGGGGCTGGGTCCGATAGTTACGATTGGCAGGTCTTGGTGCCGGGAGGGTGTCCTTGTTGCATTCTCGTGGTTGGAATCAAGAATTGATTTGGTGCAACTCTCAAGCGCCGCTGCGTTCCTGGCGTGATCCTTGCTTTGTTGCATCCTGCGCTTCCTGTTCTCATCCAGTTCCTTGCGCTTTGTCCTCAAGAATAAGCGCCTTATTCACCAATTCTTGGAAATCTGGAAAGGTGTGGGTGATCAACCCTACTTGCAATCCCGAGTTAAGTCCCTTTATAAAACGAGGTATGCGGATTTATCTGTCGCTACATCCTCAAAGCGTAGCGTTAGCTGTGTGTGAACTTGTTCGGTAGTCGGCCACCGGCCGATTACCTTGCTTCGCTCTGAACTCCTCCTTCTTAAGGTCCATGATTCCTTCAGCACGTGATCTCGTCGGAATGCACCGTGAACTCTTCCCAAGTGATATCTTGAGGGTTCTCTCAAGTGGCACGTAAGTTCTCCCACCATTCGTGGCGGTTCCTTCCAAGCGATGAGAAGCGTAAAGTACCTTCTCATTCCCTATGCATTGAGCTATGTGTAGCTTCCTCTCGATTGATCTTAACCAATCATCGGCCTCCAATGGATTGGCATTCCCAGAGAAAGTGGGTGGGTGAGTTCTCATGAACTCGACGGCCTTGTATTCTCAAGCGTGGTCACGATTAACTTGATTAGCGTGGCCTGAGCAAAGGACGTGCTGCATTTGTTGCATCATAGCATGCATCAACCGAGTGCAGGCAGCAAGAAACGCTCCAAAACTCGTGCATATCAACTGGTGGTGCTTTGGTGCTCCATCATTGGGGTTTTCTGGCGAGAACCACTCCCATTGCTTCCAAAGTTCCACGGTGTTCACCATCTGTCGATTTGCTCTAGGTTTAGAGATGAGAGGGAAACAAGAATAGACAAGTAATATGGAACTTATGTGGGCGAAAGGTGTAGCCTTAAGGTCCAACTTTATTATTAAAAACTTGGTATGGCTGCTTACAATGCCTAAGGGCCTTGCAACACATAATGCACACTCAGCAAACAATGAAAATCCAAATCGAACTAACTCTGGAGTCTAACGCCTAAAGGGTGACTCTTTCTTCTATGACGCGACTCGGCGAAGGAGTCTCACTATAGAACCTATGCTCACTCATCGAGAAAACCTCCACGGCACAGTGCAGGTCTTTGTGGCATAGGCGTAACTTGACGCCATGTCCAAAGAATCGTGTCCTCTGTGGTAGTCGAAGAAGCGGTGTCCTCATCGAGATCGACTCCTCTGGATCTGGCTCGTGTAGCTCAAATCTTGGCTCCGGTCTGGTCCGTACAAAGTCATCTCGGCTCGTCAATCCTTCGCAGAAGATGTGCCACATACTCTTGAGCTTCCCGCCATCTGTTCTTCTCTGTCGTGATCTCCTTGCGGGCCTTCCGTAGCTCCTTGCTTGTATTATCTAGTACATCCTCCTGGCGGCGACAAATCGTGCCAGCGTATGTAACCGTGGCATCCTCATCTGAATCGCCTTGGTCGAAGGTTATCGCTGCGCGGATGGTAACGGAACACCGTACTCTCCAACTCTCGGGCGTAGATACGGGTAATGTGCCGCATTGCTCGTCGTGATACTTCTTGGATACCCATCCGCATTGTGGATCTCCTGGCGGTCAAGGTGTATCGAGGCGATTGCAGGCCCTTTTTCCTAGCATGTACCTCAATCCTCACGTCACAAGCCTTGATCAATCCCGCTTGTCTGATCACTTCCACTTGGTATTGGGGCTTCTCAAAATCTCCGAGAGTCTGTCGCATATGCCAAAGTTCATGGCGTGACCAACTCCCAGATCAACGTAGTTGAACTCTTCCTCCATCTGTCACAAGAGTGCTTTACGTAAGAACCCTGAATTTTTAAATTGTGACAAGGTAAGGGAAAATTTCAGCAAGAGACAAGAAAAGAGAGAAGGGGATAAGTCGAGATGTCATTTCTTGTCTTCACAAATTTTTAGCTTTAGAAAATAGGTTTTATCCTCACTACGACCATTCTAGCTTAGGGTTGAGCCTACAAATCAACCTGGCTCGATACCACCTCTGTCGGGACCCGAATTTGCAAATCCGGACCCTCTGTGTATTCAGCACTAGTCCAGAACGCAGCTAGTGCACACAGTCTTAACATCGGTATATATCACAATCATACCAAACGATACTATCAAAGTACTTTATTTAAATAATCAAAGGGTTACTCGACCTTATGGCCAAGTTACAAATATATGCCTTGCAAGGCGAAACTTATTAAAAGAGAAATAACAGCAGCGGAAAATCAAATAAACTTCGTGGCGCCATCCAGATACCACGTGCAACCGATCGGGCTCGCATCCCTAAGTAGACGGATCCTCCGGGAACTCCTCCTCCGAAACCGGCGTAGTCTCCTCTTCAAGCGGTATTGTGTTGAGGCAAGGGTGAGTACTTGGTACTCGACAAGTCATGCCTGAGAATGCAAGCTAATATACTATATGCATGGCTTGGTACAAAGGAATAGCTCAGGGTATATTTGCGAAACAGCTTTTGACAAGTAATAAAAGTAGATTCAAAGCGTAGAAATAAGTAAAGCATAAATAACTTTTCAAGAAGTTTAACAAACATTTTTCCCATCCTACACCATATTTCCATCACCTTCCTTGTTAAACCAACCCATCTTTTCAAAACCAAGTTATTTTCGTAAAGTCTACCCCTTGATTTGTAATTCAGAGCATTGTCGATCAAGTGGACTCGGCTATTCAAATAGATTCTACACTCTGCAGAGGTTATGCACTTTACCCACAAGATACAAATCAAACACCACAAAGGCGAGTTCGTAACAAAGCCTTCGGAAGCCTCAAACAACACAGGTGGTCCTCTCAGGTTCGTGCTCTACACCATCCCTTCCCTTAGCCAAGGCGAAGTATGGGACCAACACACCGT
The DNA here is from genome assembly GCA_036346355.1 of Rhipidocladum racemiflorum. NCBI lineage: Eukaryota > Viridiplantae > Streptophyta > Magnoliopsida > Poales > Poaceae > Rhipidocladum > Rhipidocladum racemiflorum. The sequence goes on along the minus strand of CM070572.1, from coordinate 46,883,694 downwards.
TAGATGGGTACACGGCCACGACCACGATACGCTCCCCGTGCAATCACACAAACGGTGTAATCGACACCACTGAGGCTCCACAAGTGAGTCCTTAGCGACTTAGTCAACTAGGGCCGTCCCATTCCACCATGTGGTTGCAAGTATGACCCAGTTCAAAGGCTTGCAAGGTTAAGTCCTTAGAGTGACCAGGGCAAGACTACGAAAAACCAAATCAACACTCCCAATGCCACAATCGGCCCACCTGATTACTCTTGCCACATGCCCTGGCCGAAATCAGCGTTTATCAAACCCCGCTTGATTACCATGCACCACGTGCCGTCAACATCACATGATACTTTTCCAAAACAGGTTCAATATATCATTAAGTCCATATTATCATTTGATTGTCCAAAATCATGTCATGAGCACGTAGCGAGTCTAAGCGACATACTACAGCGGTCTAAACCCATGTTGGCAATTTAATAATGTCCAACTAGTAAACCACAACTAGGGTGACGAGGATCATGGCACATACTTAGATAATCAAGGTGTCATACGACAAATTGGTGTTTATCTAACCCCATGTTTAAACAAAATATCTTTCTAATTGAACTAGCATGCAATAGTTTAAATCAAAATAGATTTGAAATAGGATCAACATGGTCAAAGCACAACTTGCCTTCAAAAAGTACTTGCTCTTGGTCTTGAGTTGGATCTGAGTCAACACTTCTCCCTCGAATCCTTCCTAAGACTTCAACGTCTACTCGTAAAAGCGTGCAAATAGCAAATACCCAATAAACAATAGACAAAAACATCCCAAAACTCCAAATAAAATCCATAAACAGAGAGAACGTAATTTTCTGGATTTTTAGAAGCTGGAATAAATCAAATTTGGAGTTAAAATGCAAAAGTTATGATTATTTAAAGTTTAAATAATCAATTAAATAATATTACAGAGAAAAACTTTAGTCCAAAAATTAAATAAAATTCATATTTAGGTAGATCTCAATTTTATACAACTTTAGAAATTTGAATCGCTCAAATCGGAGTTGAAACGCATAAAAGTTATAAGCGTTTGAAGTTTGAATCTAAATTTTGAATCAATATTTCGAATTAATAAATCATTTTCTTTTAGGAAATTAATTATTGCGTCGGCATGGACACGTGGCAGCCTCGATTGGCTGGTGGCGTCGGCCGGTCCATGGACTTGGTCACGCTTGGCTCGGGTCTACGGTGGACTCGGTCCACGGCTCCGCGTGAAGGCCCGACATGTGGGTCCACTCGGGTAGCGTCATTCTTGGCGTCGGCGAGGCTCGGCTCACCAGTCGCGACATGTGGGACCTTTGTAGCGTCATGGGTAGCGTCGGCGCTCGGCTTGAGACGGCCCGACATCGCGAGCCCTCGACACGCGGGCCCGGCGTGTCGGCGTCCTGCCTGCCAGCGTGCGTGGGCCAGCGGCCGCGTCGGTCCAACTTCCCGACACGTGGCGCAATCACGGCCGTTGGTTTGAAAATCAACGGCGCGGATTAGATCGGTGTTGACGCGTTTGGGTTAACGCATTGATTTCGGACCGTTGGATCTAGATCCGATGGTCGAGATTAGATCTGGAAATCGTAACGCAATCTCACCGTGCGATGACGTGGCGTGATCTCGAGCGTTGGATCTTGATCGGACGGCTGAGAGAGCTCGCGGTCCGGCGATGGCTTGCGGCGGAGCTGGCTGGCCGGAGCTGGGGACGGCGACACGGCCAACGGCGTTTCTGGCGCGCTCCGGCGAAGTGAGAGATCCCCTCGGGTGCGTCTCGTCGCGGTGAGTCCGGATCTGGGGTCAACGGCGGCAGGGGACGGCGGACGGCGGCGGAACGAAGCAAAGACCGTGGCGGAGGCGGCGAATTACGGCGAGCTCGCGACGGCTAAACGGGCGGCGGCTTTGCCTCGGTGAAGTAGAGAAGGGAGCGCGGGATCACGGCGGTCCTCGGTACGCCGGGCTTTAAATAGCCTCGGCGTCCGTGCAGAAAACGGAGACCTAGTTTTCCACGGCGGCGGAGTCCGGCTCGGACTCGGGCGGAGACGACGACGGAGAGCCGTACACGTGGCACGATCAACGGCCCCGATCGCACGGGCGCGATCGGATCCGGCCGGATCTGGCTCGGGTCGAAGTCGGCGGATCTCACCGTTGGATCTTGATCCAACGGTTGGGATTGATTAGGGTTAGGAGTGGGTTCGGTCGAGTCACGTGGCTCGGGTCGGACTCGAGTCCAACTTCGGGTTCCGACTTCGGTCGGATGAGCGATACTTGACCCGAGTTTGATTTTCCAGCGATTTAATATTTAAAATAATTCCTAGTAATTTATTTAATTCATTAAAAATAGCAAATGACTCGAGAAAAATCGAGAAAAATTACGGAAAATACTTTGGATCATTTTGGACTCAAATAAAATATTTCCAACAAAATTTTATTTGCAAAATTAAATTCTTTAATTATTTCAAAATGGAATAAATTCAAATAAATTCCAATTAAATCCAAATAAATTCCAGAAAATTCCAAAAATTCACCAAAGTGCCAAATCACACATGAATTTAGGACAAGTAAAATTTTGGGGTGTTACAAACCTCCCCCCCTTAATAGAATCTCGTCCACGAGATTCAGGGCTTACTAAAGGAATAGATTTGGAAATTCTTTCTTCAAATCCTCTTCAAGCTCCCAAGTCGCCGCTTTCTTTATGGTTGCTCCTTTGAACTCTACAAAATCTGTTTGACTTGTTTCTAGTTTCTCGATCCATTGTGTCTAGAATCCTCACGGGATACTCCTTATAGGTCAAATCCTCTTGCAACTCAATTGACTCTAGCGGTGTCTGTTCCTCAGGAACTCGGAGACACTTCTTTAACTGGGACACATGGAATACATCATGTACTCCTGCTAACGACTGTGGCAACTCCGGTGATAAGCAACTTAGCCCTGGCTCAAAATCTTAAATGGTCCAACATAGCAGGGTGCAAGTTTCCCTTTGGCATGGAACCTCTTAACTCCCCGAGAGGCGTAACTCGAGGTATACAAAGTCTTACGATTCAAAACTCAAATCTCGGTGACGATTGTCGGCATAACTCTTCTGTCGAGATTGGGCTATCTTCAACCTTTCCCTAATCATAGCGACCGCTCTTGACCTCTTGAAGAATATCAGGCCCAAAGACACGGCGCTCACGGTCTCATTCCAATTCAATGGCGTCCGACAGGTCGACCATACAGTGCCTCAAAAGGTGACATCTGTAAACTAGCCTGATAACTATTGTTGTAACTGAACTCGGCATACGGCAAACTTTTATCCCAAGAGGTAGCATAAGCCAATGCACAAGCTCTTAACATATCCTCCAGAATCTGGTTGACTCTTTGGTCTGTCCATCCGTCTGTGGATGATAAGTCAGATCTTGAAGTTTAAACGGGTTCCCATGGCTTCATGCAACTTATTCCGTAACCTTGAGGTAAATTGGGTACCTCTGTCTGATACAATCCTCTTTGGCACTCCGTGCAAACAAACAATCTCGATCATGTACAATTACGCTAATTTATCTCCCGAGTAGGTGGTCTTCGCGGGGATAAAATGGGCTACTTTAGTCAAGCGATCCACTATAACCCATATGGAGTCATAACCTCCTTGAGTCTTGACAAACCGGTAATGAAATCCATTCCGATTTCCTCCCACTTCCACTCGGTATCTTCACGGTTGTAGCAATCCTGCTGGTCTCTCGATGCATTGCCTTGACTCTACGGCATACGCCGCACAATGCAACATGCTCGGCAACTTCTCGATTCATACTCGGCCACCAGAATCTCTCCTTTAGATCCCGATACATCTTGGCGCTCTGTGGTGAATTGAGTACTTGGAGTCATGGGCTTCTTCCAAAATCAGTTGCTTTAACTCCTTTTTGTTAGGCACACAAATACGATCCTTCATCCATAACGTGCCTTGCTCATCCAACTTGAAGTCCTCTGCCTTGCCTTCCTCCTTGACGGACTTAATCCTGCGGATCTTGTCATCATACTTCTGTCCTTCTCGGATCTGATCCTCTAGGGTAGGCTTTACTTCTAATGCGGCCAAGAATCCGCTAGGTACTACCTCAATCTTCATTTTCTGAAAATCCTCACATAACTCATCCTGACTTGTGGCTAGCAACGCACTCACGGTATGGCTTTTCCGACTCAGAGCGTCGGCTACTACGTTGGCCTTCCCGGGATGGTAATGGATTCCAACATTGTAGTCCTTGATCAACTCTAACCATCTCCTCTGCCTCATATTCAGATCCGACTGGGTGAATATGTACTTAAGGCTCTTATGATCCGTATACACTTCACATCTGTTTCCAATCAGATAGTGACGCCATATCTTCAAAGCATGCACTACGGCAGCTAACTCCAAGTCATGTGTCGGATAATTTTCCTCATGCGGCCTCAACTGCCTTGACGCATAAGCGACAACCTTTCCATTCTGCATCAGCACACATCCAAGTCCTTGGCGCGATGCGTCACAATAAATATCGAAGCTTTGAGCAACATCCGGTAGAACTAGCACCGGTGCTGACGTCAATCGCTTTTTCAGCTCCTGAAATCCTTTCTCACATTCCGGCGTCCATGCAAACTTCTTTTCCTTCTTTAGCAACTGCGTAAGAGGTTTCGCGATTATCGAAAAGCCTTCGATGAAACGGCGGTAATATCCTGCCATTCCAAGGAAACTCCGACCGGGTCACGATCTTCTACCGCTCCCAATGTAACACGCCTTCTACTTTGCTTGGATCTACGGCGACTCCTTCTGCGGTCATTACATGTCCAAGAAACTCCACCTTGTCCTTCCAAAAATCACACTTGCTGAACTTGGCGAAAAGTTGCTGTTCCCTCAGCTTTTCCAAAACTCGCCTTAAGTGTTCGGCATTTTCATCCTCTGTCTTGGAGTAGATTAGGATATCGTCTATGAACACGACGACAAACTTGTCCAAATATTCCATGAACACCTTATTCATCATATTCATGAAATAAGTTTGGCGATTCTGCCCAAAGGACATAATCAGAACTCGTAATGTCCATATCTTGACGAGAATGCGATCTTGAATATCCTCCGATCGGATCCTCAATCGATGGTATCCCGATCTCGATCAATCTTGGAGAAAACTCGGCTCCTCTTAATCGATCAAACAAATCATCAATCCCGGGTAGCGGATACTTATTCTTCACGGTGACTTCATTGAGTGCACGGTAGTCAATGCACATCCCGAAACTCCCGTCCTTCTTCTTGACAAACAAAGCCGGTGCTCCCCACGGCGACGAACTCGGTCGATAAATCCTTTCTCCATTAACTCTTCTATTTGTTTCTTCATCTCTACCAACTCCTCGGTAGACATCCGATAGGGTCTCTTTGCTATCGGTCTTGTGCAGTACTAGCTCTATCACAAACTCTATGTCCCTGTCAGCGGCATACAGGTAGATCCTCGGGAAAACATCGGGTACTCATTCACTCTTTGGGACATCCTCTATGCTGATTGCCTTGGCTTGTAACCATCAACTGTCCATCTCTAATCGCAGTGGCTTGAAATTCCACTTTCTTCCCACACGGGCTCTCTCAATCGAGATAGTCCTTCGTCCACAATCCAATACGACCTTGTGCTTGGATAACCAATCCATTCCCAATATAACATCTAAGGTGCGGGTCTCCAAAATTATAAGGTTTGCTAGGAACTCTATTCCATCTATTAGTATTCTCACCGGGAACATCCTACTTCCGTTCGGAGTTCGGAACCAGGGTTTGAACTAAAAGCATGCACTTAAGTCTTGCAATTCTCAAGTCATTTCTAGCAGCAAAGCCTTGCGAAACAAGCGAATCTAAGCTCAGAGTCAAACAAAGCGGTTGCAGTCTTGAGTTAACAAGTAACTTACCCGGTCGACGTCCGTAGCATTTTGCAAAGGTGCATCTGCGGTGACATGGTTGACTCGGCCTCTCACCACGATGCAGGGTGTGGCTCCTGTGTCTTTGGCGTCCTAGCTGGGTGGTTCCTAGATTGAAGCGAATCGGGTCGCTCGCTGTCTTCTTCGGACAGCTGTTGGCAAAGTGTCCTGGCTCGTTGCGGATTTATGTGACGCCTCACTTGTTCCTTCTTGTTGCCTGGAGTAGTGTTTCTAGCGGGGCTGGGTCCGATAGTTCGATTGGCGAGTCTTGGTCTTTGGGGAGGGTGTCCTTGTTGCATTACGTGGTTGGAATCGAAGAATTGATTTGGTGCAACTCTCAAGCGGCTGTTGCGTTCCACTGGCGTGATCCTTCTTTGTTGCATCCTGCGCTTCTGTTCTCATCCAGTTCCTTGCGCTTGTCCTCAAGAATAAGCGCCTTATTCACCAATTCTTGGAAATCTGGAAAGGTGTGGGTGATCAACCCTACTTGCAATCTGAGTTAAGTCCCTTTATAAAAGCGAGGTATGTCGGATTTATCTGTCGCTACATCCTCAGTGCGTAGCGTGCTAGCTGTGTGAACTTGTTCGGGTAGTCGACCAGGCTGATTACCTTGCTTGATGCTCTGAACTCCTCCTTCTTAAGGTCCATGATTCCTTCAGGCACGTGATCTTGTCGGAATGCTTGTGAACTCTTCCCAAGTGATATCTTGAGGGTTCTCTGCGTGGCACGAAGTTCTCCCACCATTCGGCAATGTTTCCTTCCAAGCGATGAGAAGCGTAAAGTACCTTCTCATTCCCTATGCATTGAGCTATGTGTAGCTTCCTCTCGATTGATCTTAACCAATCATCGGCCTCCAATGGATTGGCATTCCCAGAGAAAGTGGGTGGGTGAGTTCTCATGAACTCGGTGACCTTGTATTCTGGCGTGGTCACTGATTAACTTGATTAGCGGTGGCCTCGAGCGATGACGTGCTGCATTTGTTGCATCATAGCATGCATCAAGCGAGTGCAGGCAGCAAGAAACGCTCGAAACTCTGCATATCAGCTGGTGGTCTTTGGTGCTCCATCATTGGGGTTTTCTTTGGCGAGAACCACTCCCATTGCTTCCAAAGTTCCCACGGGTGTTCACCATCTGTCGATTTGCTCTAGGTTTAGAGATGAGAGGGAAACAAGAATAGACAAGTAATATGGAACTTATGTGGGCGAAAAGGTGTAGCCTTAAGGTCCAACTTTATTATTAATAACTTGGTATGGCTGCTTACAATGCCTAAGGGCCTTGCAACACATACTGCACACTCAGCAAACAATGAAAATCCAAATCGAACTAACTCTGGAGTCTAACGCCTAAAGGGTGACTCTTTCTTCTATGACGCGACTCGGCGAAGGAGTCTCACTATAGAACCTATGCTCACTCATCGAGAAAACCTCCACGGCACAGTGCAGGTCTTTGTGGCATAGGCGTAACGATCGCCATGTCCGACAAGCTGTGTCCTCTGTGGTAGTCGAAGAAGCGGTGTCCTCATCGAGATCGACTCCTCTGGATGCGCTCGTGTAGCTCAATCTTGGCTCGGGTCCGGTCCGTACAAAGTCATCTCGGCTCGTCAATCCTTCGCAGAAGATGTGCCACATACTCTTGAGCTTCCCGCCATCTGTTCTTCTCTGTCGTGATCTCCTTGCGGGCCTTACGTAGCTCCTTGCTTGTATTATCTAGTACATCCTCCTGGCGGCGACAAATCGTGCCAAGCGTGTAACCGTGGCATCCTCATCTGAATCGCCTTGGTCGAGAAGGTTATCGCTCTTGCGGATGGTAGCGGAACACCGTACTCTCCAACTCTCGGGCGTAGATACGGGTAATGTGCCGCATTGCTCGTCGTGATACTTCTTGGATACCCATCTGCATTGTGGATCTCTGGCGGTCACGGTGTATCGAGCGATTGCACAGGCCCTTTTTCCTAGCGGTACCTCAATCCTCACGTCACAAGCCTTGATCAATCCCGCTTGTCGATCACTTCCACTTGGTATTGGGGCTTCTCAAAATCTCAGAGAGTGTAGCATATGCCAAAGTTCCGCGGCGTGACCAACTCCCAGATCAACGTAGTTGAACTCTTCCTCCATCTGTCACAAGAGTGCTTTACGTAAGAACCCGGAATTTTTAAATTGTGACAAGGTAAGGGAAAATTTCAGCAAGAGACAAGAAAAGAGAGAAGGGGATAAGTCGAGATGTCATTTCTTGTCTTCACAAATTTTTAGCTTTAGAAAATAGGTTTTATCCTCACTACGACCATTCTAGCTTAGGGTTGAGCCTACAGTCAACCTGGCTCTGATACCACCTCTGTCGGGACCCCGAATTTGCAAATCCGGACCCTCTGTGTATTCAGCACTAGTCCAGGAACGCGCTAGTGCACACAGTCTTAACATCGGTATATATCACAATCATACCAAACGATACTATCAAAGTACTTTATTTAAATAATCAAAGGGTTACTCGACCTTATGGCCAAGTTACAAATATATGCCTTGCAAGGCGAAACTTATTAAAAGAGAAATAACAGCAGCGGAAAATCAAATAAACTTCGTGGCGCCATCCAGTATACCACAGGCAACTGACTGGGCTCGCATCCCTAAGTAGACGGATCCTCTGGGAACTCCTCCTCCGAAACTGGCGTAGTCTCCTCTTCAACTGGTATTGTGTTGAGGCAAGGGTGAGTACTTGGTACTCGACAAGTCATGCCTGAGAATGCAAGAGAATATACTTTATGCATGGCTTTGTACAAAGGAATAGCTCAGGGTATATTTGCTGTAAACAGCTTTTTAGATGTAATAAAAGTATATTCGAAAGCATTAGAAATAAGTAAAGCATAAATAACTTTTCAAGAAGTTTAACAAACATTTTTCCCATCCTACACCATATTTCCATCACCTTCCTTGTTAAACCAACCCATCTTTTCAAAACCAAGTTATTTTCGTAAAGTCTACCCCTTGACTGTAATTCAGAGCATTGTCGATCACAGTGGACTCGGCTATTCAAATAGATTCTACACTCTGCAGAGGTTATGCACTTTACCCACAAGATACAGTCAAACACCACAAAGGCGAGTTCCGTAACAAAGCCTTTGGAAGCCTCAAACAACACAGGTGGTCCTCTCAGGTTAGTGCTCTACACCATCCCTTCCCTTAGCCAAGGCGAAGTATGGGACCAACACACCGTTAGATGGGTACCTGGCCACGACCACGATACGCTCCCCGTACAATCACACAAGCGGTGTAATCGACACCCTGAGGCTCCACAAGTGAGTCCTTAGCGACTTAGTCAACTAGGGCCGTCCCATTCCGACCATGTGGTTGCAAGTATGACCAGTTCAAAGGCTTGCAAGGTTAAGTCCTTAGAGTGACCAGGGCAAGACTAGAAAAACCAAATCAACACTCCCAATGCCACAACTGGCCCACCTGATTACTCTTGCCACATGCCGTCAGCGTTTTATCAAACCCGATTGATTACCATGCACCACGTCGTCAACATCACATGATACTTTTCCAAAACAGGTTCAATATATCATTAAGTCCATATTATCATTTGATTGTCCAAAATCATGTCATGAGCACGTAGCGGTCTAAGCGACATACTACAACGGTCTAAACCCATGTTGGCAATTTAATAATGTCCAACTAGTAAACCACAACTAGGGTGACGAGGATCATGGCACATACTTAGATAATCAAGGTGTCATCTGACAAATTGGTGTTTATCTAACCCCCATGTTTAAACAAAATATCTTTCTAATTGAACTAGCATGCAATAGTTTAAATCAAAATAGATTTGAAATAGGATCAACATGGTCAAAGCACAACTTGCCTTCAAAAAGTACTTGCTCTTGGTCTTGAGTTGGATCTGAGTCAACACTTCTCCCTCGAATCCTTAGGCACTTCAACGTCTACTCGTAAAGCGTGCAAATAGCAAATACCCAATAAACAATAGACAAAAACATCCCAAAACTCCAAATAAAATCCATAAACAGAGAGAACGTAATTTTCTGGATTTTTAGAAGCTGGAATAAATCAAATTTGGAGTTAAAATGCAAAAGTTATGATTATTTAAAGTTTAAATAATCAATTAAATAATATTACAGAGAAAAACTTTAGTCCAAAAATTAAATAAAATTCATATTTAGGTAGATCTCAATTTTATACAAATTTAGAAATTTGAATCGCTCAAATCGGAGTTGAAACGCATAAAAGTTATAAAGCGTTTGAAGTTTGAATCTAAATTTTGAATCAATATTTCGAATTAATAAATCATTTTCTTTTAGGAAATTAATTATTGCGTCGGCATGGACACGTGGCAGCCTCGATTGGCTGGTGGCGTCGGCCGGTCCATGGACTTGGTCCACGCTTGGCTCGGGTCTCACGGTGGACTCGGTCCACGGCTCCGCGTGAGGCCCGACATGTGGGTCCACTCGGGTAGCGTCATTCTTGGCGTCGGCGAGGCTCGGCCACGGTGCGACATGTGGGACCTTTGTGACGTCATGGGTGACGTCGGCGCTCGGCTGGGACGGCCGGCCGACATCGCGAGCCCTCGACACGCGGGCCCCGCGTGTCAGCGTCACACGCACGCGTGCGTGGACGGCGCTGATCGCGTCGGTCCAACTTCCCGACCCGTGGCGCAATCACGGCCGTTGGTTTGAAAATCAACGGCGCGGATTAGATCCAGTGTTGACGCGTTTGGGTTAACGCATTGATTTGGACCGTTGGATCTAGATCCGATGGTCGAGATTAGATCTGGAAATCGTAACGCCAATCTCACCGTGCGATGGCGTGGCGTGATCTCGGCGTTGGATCTTGATCGGACGGTGAGAGAGCTCGCGATCCGGCGATGGCTTGCGGAGCTGGCTGGCCGGGCCGGGGCGGCGACACGACCATGGCGTTCGGGCGCTCGGCGAAGTGAGAGATCCTCGGGTGCGTCTCGTCGCGGTGAGTCGGATCTGGGGTCAACGGCAGGGCGGGGCCAGGCGGCGGCGAGCGAAGCAAAGACCGTGGCGGGCGGCGCGCAACTTCTGGCGAGCTTCGCACGGCTAAGCGGCGGCTTTGCCTCGGTGAAGTAGAGAAGGGAGGGCGCGGGATCACGGCGGTCCTCGGAGTACGCCGGGCTTTAAATAGCCTCGGCGTCCGTCAAAAACGGAGACCTAGTTTTCCACTGGCGGCGGACACGGCGGAGTCCGGCTTTCGGACTCGGCGGAGCGACGACGGAGAGCCGTACCGTGCACGATCAGCGGCCCCGATCGCCGCGGCGCGATCGGATCCGGGCCGGATACGGCTCGGTCGGGTCGGCGGATCTCGGTAGTTGGATCTTGATCCAACGGTTGGGATTGATTAGGGTTAGGAGTGGGTTCGGTCGAGTCACGTGGCTCGGTCGGACTCGAGTCCAACTTCGGGTTCCGACTTCGATCGGATGAAACGATACTTGACCCGAGTTTGATTTTCCAAATGATTTAATATTTAAAATAATTCCTAGTAATTTATTTAATTCATTAAAAATAGCAAATGACTCGAGAAAAATCGAGAAAAATTACGGAAAATACTTTGGATCATTTTGGACTCAAATAAAATATTTCCAACAAAATTTTATTTGCAAAATTAAATTCTTTAATTATTTCAAAATGGAATAAATTCAAATAAATTCCAATTAAATCCAAATAAATTCGAAAATTCCAAAAATTCACCAAAGTGCCAAATCACACATGAATTTAGGACAAGTAAAATTTTGGGGTGTTACAAACCTCCCCCTTAATAGAATCTCGTCCCCGAGATTCAGGGCTTACTAAAGGAATAGATTTGGAAATTCTTTCTTCAAATCCTCTTCACTCCCAAGTCGCTTCGCTTTCTTTATGGTTGCTCCTTGAACTCTACAAAAACGGGTTGACTTGTTTCTAGTTTCTCGATCCATTGTGTCTAGAATCCTCACGGGATACTCCTTATAGGTCAAATCCTCTTGCAACTCAATTGACTCTAGCGGTGTATGTTCCTCAGGAACTCGGAGACACTTCTTTAAGCCAGGACACATGGAATACATCATGTACTCCTGCTACTTATTTGTGGCAACTCCGGTGATAAGCAACTTCGCCCCTGCGGCTCAAAATCTTAAATGGTCCAACATAGCAGGGTGCAAGTTTCCCTTTGGCATGGAACCTCTTAACTCCCCGAGAGGCGTAACTCGAGGTATACAAAGTCTTCGATTCAAAACTCAAATCTCGGTGACGATTGTCGGCATAACTCTTCTGTCGAGATTGGGCTATCTTCAACCTTTCCCTAATCATAGCGACCGCTCTTGACCTCTTGAAGAATATCAGGCCCAAAGACACGGCGCTCGCCGGTCTCATTCCAATTCAATGGCGTCCAGCGAGTCGACCATCTGAGTGCCTCAAAAGGTGACATCGTAAACTAGCCTCGATAACTATTGTTGTAACCGAACTCGGCATACGGCAAACTTTTATCCCAAGAGGTAGCATAAGCCAATGCACAAGCTCTTAACATATCCTCGAGAATCTGGTTGACTCTTTGGTCTGTCCATCCGTCTGTGGATGATAAGTCATCTTGAAGTTTAAACGGGTTCCCATGGCTTCATGCAACTTATTCCCGAGAACCTTGAGGTAAATTGGGTACCTCTGTCCGATACAATCCTCTTTGGCACTCCGTGCAAACAAACAATCCTGATCATGTACAATTACGCTAATTTATCTCCGAGTAGGTGGTCTTCGAGGGATAAAATGGGCTACTTTAGTCAAGCGATCCACTATAACCCATATGGAGTCATAACCTCCTTGAGTCTTGACAAACCGGTAATGAAATCCATTCCGATTTCCTCCCACTTCCACTCGAGTATCTTCGGCGGTTGTAGCAATCCTGCTGGTCTCGATGCATTGCCTTGACTCTCGGCATACGTCGCACAATGCAACATGCTCGGCAACTTCTCGTTTCATACTCGGCCACGAGAATCTCTCCTTTAGATCTGATACATCTTGGCGCTTCAGGGTGAATTGAGTACTTGGAGTCATGGGCTTCTTCCAAAATCAGTTGCTTTAACTCCTTTTGTTAGGCACACAAATACGATCCTTCATCCATAACGTGCCTTGCTCATCCAACTTGAAGTCCTCTGCCTTGCCTTCCTCCTTGACGGACTTAATCCTGCGGATCTTGTCATCATACTTCGTCCTTCTCGGATCGATCCTCTAGGGTAGGCTTTACTTCTAATGCGGCCAAGAATCCGCTAGGTACTACCTCAATCTTCATTTTACGAAAATCCTCACATAACTCATCTCGACTTGTGGCTAGCAACGCACTCACGGTATGGCTTTTCCGACTCAGAGCGTCGGCTACTACGTTGGCCTTCAGGGATGGTAATGGATTCCAACATTGTAGTCCTTGATCAACTCTAACCATCTCCTCTGCCTCATATTCAGATCCGACTGGGTGAATATGTACTTAAGGCTCTTATGATCCGTATACACTTCACATCTGTTTCCAATCAGATAGTGACGCCATATCTTCAAAGCATGCACTACGGCAGCTAACTCCAAGTCATGTGTCGGATAATTTTCCTCATGCGGCCTCAACTGCCTTGACGCATAAGCGACAACCTTTCCATTCTGCATCAGCACACATCCAAGTCCTTGGCGCGATGCGTCACAATAAATATCGAAGCTTTGAGCAACATCCGGTAGAACTAGCACCGGTGCTGACGTCAATCGCTTTTTCAGCTCCTGAAATCCTTTCTCACATTCCGGCGTCCATGCAAACTTCTTTTCCTTCTTTAGCAACTGCGTAAGAGGTTTCGCGATTATCGAAAAGCCTTCGATGAAACGGCGGTAATATCCTGCCATTCCAAGGAAACTCCGAATCTGGGTCACAGTCTTCGGCTGCTCCCAATGTAACACAGCTTCTACTTTGCTTGGATCTACGGCGACTCCTTCTGCGGTCATTACATGTCCAAGAAACTCCACCTTGTCCTTCCAAAAATCACACTTCTTGAACTTGGCGAAAAGTTCTTGTTCCTCGGCTTTTCCAAAACTTCGCCTTAAGTGTTCGGCATGTTCATCCTCTGTCTTGGAGTAGATTAGGATATCGTCTATGAACACGCATTTAATAAACTTGTCCAAATATTCCATGAACACCCTATTCATCATATTCATGAAATAAGGCGCGATTCGTCACCCAAAGGACATAATCTTGTAAACTCGTAATGTCCATATCTTGACGAGAATGCAGTCTTGAATATCCTCTCGATCGGATCCTCAAGCGATGGTATCCCGATCTCAGATCAATCTTGGAGAAAACTCCGGCTCCTCTTAACTGATCAAACAAATCATCAATCCTGGGTAGCGGATACTTATTCTTCACGGTGACTTCATTGAGTGCACGGTAGTCAATGCACATCCTGAAACTCCGTCCTTCTTCTTGACAAACAAAGCGGTGCTCCCCACGGCGACTAACTTCGGTCGATAAATCCTTTCTCCATTAACTCTTCTATTTGTTTCTTCATCTCTACCAACTCCTCGGTAGACATCCGATAGGGTCTCTTTGCTATCGGTCTTTGTGCAGTACTAGCTCTATCACAAACTCTATGTCCCTGTGGCGGCATACCGTAGATCCTCGGGAAAACATCGGGTACTCATTCACTCTTGGGACATCCTCTATGCTGATTGCCTTGGTACTGTTAACCATCAAGCTGTCCATCTCTAAGCTGCGGTGGCTTGAAATTCCACTTTCTTCCCACACGGGCTCTCAACTGAGATAGTCCTTCGTCCACAATCCAATACGGCCTTGTGCTTGGATAACCAATCCATTCCCAATATAACATCTAAGGTCTGGGTCTCCAAAATTATAAGGTTTGCTAGGAACTCTATTCCATCTATTAGTATTCTCACCCCGGAACATCCTACTTCCGTTCGGAGTTCGGAACCAGGGGTTTGAACTAAAAGCATGCACTTAAGTCTTGCAATTCTCAAGTCATTTCTAGCAGCAAAGCCTTGCGAAACAAGCGAATGCGAAGCTCCAGAGTCAAACAAAACGGTTGCAGGTACTGAGTTAACAAGTAACTTACCCGATCTGACGTCCGTAGCATTTTGCGGTGCATCTGCGGTGACATGGTTGACTCGGCCTCTCACCACGATGCAGGGTGTGGCTCGTGTCTTTGGCGTCCTAGCTGGGGTGGTTCCTAGATTGAAGCGGCGGGGTCGCTCTGGCATCTTCTTCGGACAAGCTGTTGGCAAAGTGTCCTGGCTCGTTGCGATTTATGTGACGCCTCACTTTGTTCCTTCTTGTTGCTGGAGTAGTGTTTCTAGCGAAGTGGGGTGCGATAGTTACGATTGGCAGGTCTTGGTCTTTGAGGAGGTGTCCTTGTTGCATTCTGTGGTTGGAATCGAAGAATTGATTTGGTGCAACTCTCAAGCTATTGCGTTCCACTGGCGTGATCCTTCTTTGTTGCATCCTGCGCTTCTGTTCTCATCAGTTCCTTGCGCTTGTCCTCAAGAATAAGCGCCTTATTCACCAATTCTTGGAAATCTGGAAAGGTGTGGGTGATCAACCCTACTTGCAATCCTGAGTTAAGTCCCTTTATAAAACGAGGCTGCCTGGATTTATCTGTCGCTACATCCTCAGTGCGTAGCGTGCTAGCTGTGTGAACTTGTTCAGGTAGTCGACCATGGCTGATTACCTTGCTTGATGCTCTGAACTCCTCCTTCTTAAGGTCCATGATTCCTTCCAGTGCACGTGATCTTGTCGAATGTTTGTGAACTCTTCCCAAGTGATATCTTGAGGGTTCTCTGCGTGTACAGAAGTTCTCCCACCATTCGTATTTGTTCCTTCCAAGCGATGAGAAGCGTAAAGTACCTTCTCATTCCCTATGCATTGAGCTATGTGTAGCTTCCTCTCGATTGATCTTAACCAATCATCGGCCTCCAATGGATTGGCATTCCCGAGAGAAAGTGGGTGGGTGAGTTCTCATGAACTCGGCGGCCTTGTATTCTGGCGTGGTCCCTGATTAACTTGATTAGCGATGGCCTGAGCAAAGGACGTGCTGCATTTGTTGCATCATAGCATGCATCAACCGAGTCTGGGCAGCAAGAAACGCTCGAAACTCTGCATATCAACTGGTGGTCTTGGTGCTCCATCATTGGGGTTTTCTGGCTGGCGAGAACCACTCCCATTGCTTCCAAAGTTCCCACGGGTGTTCACCATCTGCCGATTTGCTCTAGGTTTAGAGATGAGAGGGAAACAAGAATAGACAAGTAATATGGAACTTATGTGGGCGAAAGGTGTAGCCTTAAGGTCCAACTTTATTATTAATAACTTGGTATGGCTGCTTACAATGCCTAAGGGCCTTGCAACACATCTTGCACACTCAACAAACAATGAAAATCCAAATCGAACTAACTCGGAGTCTAACGCCTAAAGGGTGACTCTTTCTTCTATGACGCGACTCGTGAAGGAGTCTCACTATAGAACCTATGCTCACTCATCGAGAAAACCTCCACGGCTGAGTGCGGGTCTTTGTGGCATAGGCGCAACGATCGCCATGTCCAGCAAGAATCGTGTCCTCTGTGGTAGTCGAAGAAGCGGTGTCCTCATCGAGATCGACTCCTCTGGATCTGGCTCGTGTAGCTCAATCTTGGCTCCGGTGCAGTCCGTACAAAGTCATCTCCGGCTCGTCAATCAATCCTTCGAGAAGATGTGCCACATACTCTTGAGCTTCCCGCCATCTGTTCTTCTCTGTCGTGATCTCCTTGCGGGCCTTCTGTAGCTCCTTGCTTGTATTATCTAGTACATCCTCCTGGCGGCGACAAATCGTGCCAAGCGTATGTAAGTGGCATCCTCATCCTGAATCGCCGGGTCGAGAAGGTTATCGCTGCGCGGATGGTAGCGGAACACCGTACTCTCCAACTCTCGGCGTAGATCACGGGTAATGTGCCGCATTGCTCGTCGTGATACTTCTTGGATACCCATACGCATTGTGGATCTCCTGGCGGTCACGTGTATCGGCGATTGCCTGGCCCTTTTTCCTAGCAGTACCTCAATCCTCACGTCACAAGCCTTGATCAATCCCGCTTGTCCGATCACTTCCACTTGGTATTGGGGCTTCTCAAAATCTCCGAGAGTCCAGAGCATATGCCAAAGTTCCGCGGCGTGACCAACTCCCGAGATCAACGTAGTTGAACTCTTCCTCCATCTGTCACAAGAGTGCTTTACGTAAGAACCCGAATTTTTAAATTGTGACAAGGTAAGGGAAAATTTCAGCAAGAGACAAGAAAAGAGAGAAGGGGATAAGTCGAGATGTCATTTCTTGTCTTCACAAATTTTTAGCTTTAGAAAATAGGTTTTATCCTCACTACGACCATTCTAGCTTAGGGTTGAGCCTACAGTCAACCTGGCTCTGATACCACCTCTGTCGGGACCCCGAATTTGCAAATCCGGACCCTCTGTGTCTTCAGCACTAGTCCAGGAGCAGCGCTTAGTGCACATGATCTTAACATCGGTATATATCACAATCATACCAAACGATACTATCAAAGTACTTTATTTAAATAATCAAAGGGTTACTCGACCTTATGGCCAAGTTACAAATATATGCCTTGCAAGGCGAAACTTATTAAAAGAGAAATAACAGCAGCGGAAAATCAAATAAACTTCGTGGCGCCATCCAGTATACCACAGGCAACTGACTGGGCTCGCATCCCTAAGTAGACGGATCCTCTGGGAACTCCTCCTCCGGCTGGCGTAGTCTCCTCTTCAAGCGGTATTGTGTTGAGGCAAGGGTGAGTACTTGGTACTCGACAAGTCATGCCAGAATGCAAGCTAATATACTATATGCATGGCTTGGTACAAAGGAATAGCTCAGGTATATTTGCGAAATGACTTTTGACAAGTAATAAAAGTAGATTCAAAGCGGTAGAAATAAGTAAAGCATAAATAACTTTTCAAGAAGTTTAACAAACATTTTTCCCATCCTACACCATATTTCCATCACCTTCCTTGTTAAACCAACCCATCTTTTCAAAACCAAGTTATTTTCGTAAAGTCTACCCCTTGATTGTAATTCCCGAGCATTGTCCAAAGACCGTGGACTCGGCTATTCAAATAGATTCTACACTCTGCAGAGGTTATGCACTTTACCCACAAGATACAGTCAAACACCACAAAGGCGAGTTCAGTAACAAAGCCTTTGGAAGCCTCAAACAACACAGGTGGTCCTCTCCGGTTCGTGCTCTACACCATCCTTCCCTTAGCCAAGGCGAAGTATGGGACCAACACACCGTTAGATGGGTACTGGCCACAGCCACGACACGCTCCCCGCACAATCACACAAACGGTGTAATCGACACCCTGAGGCTCCACAAGTGAGTCCTTAGCGACTTAGTCAACTAGGGCCGTCCCATTCCGACCATGTGGTTGCAAGTATGACCCAGTTCAAAGGCTTGCAAGGTTAAGTCCTTAGAGTGACCAGGGCAAGACTACCCGAAAAACCAAATCAACACTCCCAATGCCACAACTGGCCCACCTGATTACTCTTGCCACATGCCCCTGGCCGAAAGCTGTTTATCAAACCCGGTTGATTACCATGCACCACGTCCGTCAACATCACATGATACTTTTCCAAAACAGGTTCAATATATCATTAAGTCCATATTATCATTTGATTGTCCAAAATCATGTCATGAGCACGAGTGAGTCTAAGCAGCATACTACAACGGTCTAAACCCATGTTGGCAATTTAATAATGTCCAACTAGTAAACCACAACTAGGGTGACGAGGGATCATGGCACATACTTAGATAATCAAGGTGTCATACAGCAAATTGGTGTTTATCTAACCCCCATGTTTAAACAAAATATCTTTCTAATTGAACTAGCATGCAATAGTTTAAATCAAAATAGATTTCGAAATAGGATCAACATGGTCAAAGCACAACTTGCCTTCAAAAAGTACTTGCTCTTGGTCTTGAGTTGGATCTGAGTCAACACTTCTCCCTCGAATCCTTGGCACTTCAACGTCTACTCGTAGCGTGCAAATAGCAAATACCCAATAAACAATAGACAAAAACATCCCAAAACTCCAAATAAAATCCATAAACAGAGAGAACGTAATTTTCTGGATTTTTAGAAACTGGAATCGTCAAATTTGGAGTTAAAATGCAAAAGTTATGATTATTTAAAGTTTAAATAATCAATTAAATAATATTACAGAGAAAAACTTTAGTCCAAAAATTAAATAAAATTCATATTTAGGTAGATCTCAATTTTATACAAATTTAGAAATTTGAATCGCTCAAATCGGAGTTGAAACGCATAAAAGTTATAAGCGTTTGAAGTTTGAATCTAAATTTTGAATCAATATTTCGAATTAATAAATCATTTTCTTTTGGAAATTAATTATTGCGTCGGCATGGACACGTGGCAGCCTCGATTGGCTGGTGGCGTCGGCCGGTCCATGGACTTGGTCCACGCTTGGCTCGGGTCTCACGGTGGACTCGGTCCACGGCTCCACGTGAGGCCCGACATGTGGGTCCACTCGGGTAGCGTCATCGGCGTCGACGAGGGGCTCGGCCACGGTGGCGACATGTGGGACCCACTGTGACGTCATGGGTGACGTCGGCGCTCGGCTGGGACGGCCGTGACATGCTTGAGCCCTCGACACGCGCGGGCCCAGCGTGTCGGCGTCCTGCACTGCCAGCGTCGTGGGCGGCCCACCGCGTCGGTCCAACTTCCCGACACGTGGCGCAATCACGGCCGTTGGTTTGAAAATCAACGGCGCGGATTAGATCCAGTGGTGACGCGGTTGGGTTAAACCATTGATTTCGGACCGTTGGATCTAGATCCGATGGTCGAGATTAGATCTGGAAATCGTAACGCAATCTCACCGTGCGATGACGTGGCGTGATCTCGAGCGTTGGATCTTGATCGGACGGCTGAGAGAGCTCGCGGTCCGGCGATGGCTTGCGGCGGAGCTGGCTGGCCGGAGCTGGGGACGGCGACACGGCCAACGGCGTTTCTGGCGCGCTCCGGCGAAGTGAGAGATCTCGGCGTGCCTCGTCGCGGTGAGTCGGATCTGGGTCATGGCGGCAGGGGACGGCGACGGCGAGCAACGGCAAAGACCGTGGCGGAGCGGCGCAACTACGGCGAGCTCGCCGCGGCTAAACGGCGGCGGCTTTGCCTCGGTGAAGTAGAGAAGGAGGGCGCGGGATCACGGCGGTCCTCGGTACGCCGGGCTTTAAATAGCCTCGGCGTCCGTGCGTAAAACGGAGACCTAGTTTTCCGCAGCGGCGGAGTCCGGCTTCGGACTCGGGCGGAAACGACGACGGAGAGCCGTACCGTGCACGATCAACGGCCCCGATCGACGGGCGCGATCGGATCCGGGCGGATCACGGCTCGGGTCGAGTCGGCGGATCTCGGCCGTTGGATCTTGATCCAACGGTTGGGATTGATTAGGGTTAGGAGTGGGTTCGGTCGAGTCACGTGGCTCGGGTCGGACTCGAGTCCAACTTCCAGGTTCCGACTTCGGTCGGATGAAACGATACTTGACCGAGTTTGATTTTCCAGCGATTTAATATTTAAAATAATTCCTAGTAATTTATTTAATTCATTAAAAATAGCAAATGACTCAGAAAAATCCCAGAAAAATTCTGGAAAATACTTTGGATCATTTTGGACTCAAATAAAATATTTCCAACAAAATTTTATTTGCAAAATTAAATTCTTTAATTATTTCAAAATGGAATAAATTCAAATAAATTCCAATTAAATCCAAATAAATTCCAGAAAATTCCAAAAATTCACCAAAGTGCCAAATCACACATGAATTTAGGACAAGTAAAATTTTGGGGTGTTACATGAATGGACTCCGGCAGATGGGGAAGATAAGGAAGTCCCCGTGCCCACGCCTTGGACGCTCTTCTTCGATGGATCCTTCAGGCTCGAAGGCGCGGGGGCTGGGTTCCTCCTGGTCTCCCCGACCGGGGACCCCCTCAAATATATAGTCGTCCTGGACTTTAAAGCTACCAACAATGTTGCGGAATACGAAGGATTCTTTGGTGGGCTCCATTGCCGCGACCATCGGCATACTGGCGCCCTCTGATTAAAGGCGATTCTTTGCTAGTCATCAACCAGGCAAGGAAGGACTTCACCGCTCTGATCCCGTCATGGCGGCTTACAGCGGAGGTTAGAAAGATGGAGAGACACTTGAAGGGCTAGGGTATACACACATACCCGGCGACAATTATTTAGCGGACGAGCTCGCTCATTTCGCCTCGACAAGAGCCCTGTTCGGCCGGAGTCTTTGAAGAAAGGCTTCCGCGACCAGTCCATCTCACCCGTCTGCGGTGGGGAGGATGGTGATGCCGCTTCAGCCCTCGCCGGATGGGAAGGCGACGCTGCCTATCGCAACCCCGTTTACGGTGGGGACGATGGTGGCGCCGCCACCCACGCTGCAGGAGGAAAAGTGGCACCGCGAGCGCAACGCCAGCGGAGTACCGGACGATCACTCTGTGGTCGCCGTGCTTGACCGGGAAGGCACATGGATGGACCCGATCCTGGCCTACCTGCGGGATCAAGTATGCCCGACGATGATGCGCCACCGAGAAGATAGCGCGAAAGGCCAAGCGCTACACCCTGGTAGATGGGGACCTGTACTGGCCAGGGGTGGAAACGGAGTTCTTAAAGTGCATCACTCGGGAAGAGGAAGCATTTTGCTTTCGATATCCATGGAGGCGTGTCGGGAGCCATTTTTCCGGTCGAACCTGGTGGGAAAAGCTTTCGCCACGGGTTCTATTGGCCAATCGCCCTCCAGGATGCTTGCGAGCTGGTGAGGAGATGCGGCGTGCGATTCCACGCCAAGCAAATCCACCAACCAGCCCAAGCTACGCAAACCATCCCGCTCTCATGGCCCTTCGCGGTGCCTGGGGCTGGATATCTGGTCCGTTCGCGGGCCACGAGAGCTACACTCATCTGTTCATCGCCATTGACAAGTTCACCAAGTGGGTGGAAGCTGAAGCCGTGAGAACCATTACCGCGCGGCAGCGGTCAAGTTCATGCGAGGATCTTCGCCCGCTTCGGGTCGCCAACCGTATCATCACCGACAATGGCGCCCGATTCACGGCGCCGCTTTTACGGACTTTGCGAAGAAATGGGCACGAAGGTCTGCTTTGCCTCCGTTGCCCATCCAAGAAGCAACGGCCAAGTTGAGCGAGCCAATGCACCGTCTTTGAAGGGCCTCAAGACTCGGGCGTTTGATCGACTTCACCAACGCGGCTCGCGGTGGGTTGAAGAACTCCGGCGATTGCTCTGGTCACTCGGACCACTCGGCCGGGCACGGAGAGACTCCATTCTTTCTCGGTTTACGGAGCAGGCTGTCCTCCCTTCAGAATTGACATTTGGGTCGCCGCGTTGCTGCGTTCGCGGAAGAAGATCAGGAAGAGATGCGCCAAGGCAGCGTCAATCTCCTGGAAGAAGCCCAGGATCGTGCGGCCTGCGGCGCCGCTCGTATCAGCAAAGCCTCGGGAGGTACCACGCCACCCGGTCGGTGAGAGAACATCGCGTGGGCGACTGGTCTTGCGAAAGATTCGATCGCGGTGGGTTGCACAAACTGTCTCCCAGTGGGAGGGCCCCTTTAAGGTGGTCTCAGTCTCTCGACCCGGGGCGGTCCGGTTGGCCACTGAGGGCGGGGAGGAATTGGCGAACTCGCAGAAGATAGAGAACCTGCGCACGGTCTACCCTTGACCGGTGGTAAGTTTCCGGTTTTGTTCTCGTCTTGGCCGAATCATGCCTGTGCTGCTTCGACTAGCTGGGGAACAGCCTGTTGTTCAGAAATTAAGTATTAAGTTCCGTTATTTTTAGCAGTTACTTCATGCCTTTCTGGTTCTGTGCTTTGTGGCGAAGTGTTCGGGCGATCACTCTAGTCCGCTCAGTCCTGTGAGCGCCGATGGCAAAGCGGGACCACTATGTAAGTGCGGCGAACAGGATTGGGCAATTGGGCGGCTGGTTTGAACTCAGCTCCCGACACGGTCATGACACTCCGGGTGTCCCCGTGGGGGCTGGCGATTTAAACACTGCTATCAAAAGCCTACGTCCTGTCACGTCTTACACTGTGTCCGCCCCGCGGAGGCCACAAGGGTACGTGTTGTTTGCAGGACTGTAAGGCAACGAGAAAAGAATCGCCCGGACACAAGGGATACTTTACTCCCTTCTTTTTTCCTTCTAAGCCTTAAGCCGGGCAGTAGCACTCAAGTTAATGCTGGCGGTCAGTAAGGTGGAAGGCTAAGAAGACAAGTTAAACATTGCTGAATAAGTCTAAAAAGTGTCATGTCTATTCCATGAAAGTGCTTTACAAAAGTTGTTGCAGGACAGCCAGTTAAAAGGAAAAAGAAAAAAAAGGAGAAAGGGAAGAAGGGTCTAGGCTATCCTATCCTTCTTCCTCCTCGCCTCGCCAGCTGCTGCTGCTGCAGGTCTTCGCGAGGGTCCGGCGTCCAGCGCCCGGCGCCACGTCTTTCTGCTGCTTCTAGCGAGGTTGACCATCTCGGTGGCGGCGGCGTGGTCGGCGACGCTGCACCAGCGCCTCCGCCTCCGCTTGATTTCCTTCAATCTCTGGACGGCGGCGGAAGGATCAAAGTTGGCGTCCTTGGACGCGCAAAGACGCCAAAACGAGCAGCGATAGCAGCGCCGCTCTGCGCGTCCTCTGAGTGGACCGTCGGCGGCGGCGGGAAGCCGGGCGGTGAAGTCCGCGATCCGGGAGGCGAGGCGTAGTGCGCCGGCTTCTGTTCCAGTGGCGCTTGCTGCACCAACCCCAGCGGAGCGAGGCTGTCCTCCATCCGGTCAAAGGCGTACCTCAGCATCGGCAGAGTGTCTGCCTCGGACTGGATGCGGTGTGTCATTGCGCCTCGAGCTCTTCCATGAGCTCGGCGTATAGCGGCCCTCGCTCCGCTCCCCACCGGCTCCGCTCCTGCCTTTCCATCCGGTCATGTAAATCAGCTACCTCCTGCCGGAGGCGGCTGATCTCAGTGGCGGCGTCGGCGGCCGTTGCTTGCTCGGCGTAAAGGCGGTGGTGGTGTGGAGTAGAGCTGTCCAAGCAGCGGCGGTGCATCTGCGTCAGAAGGAACAGTCTGCGGGAGGATCCGGAGTGGCTGTGGCCCAGCGCCTCCTGAAATTTGTCTGGCAGCCGTGGCCAGATGCATCTTTGTTCGCCGGCTTCTTCTTGTCTGGCGGATCATTTCTGCTCCGTCGCTACCTCACCCCGATCGCCCGCAAGAGCGGCTGAAGGCGTGAGTGCCCTGGAAAAAGCAAAAGCAAGCAAAGGTAAGGCTCCATTCGAAGGTTAAAAGTTTTACCGTCTTTTTTGTGTGTTTCAAGGATTACGGTACTGGTGAGGCCTCGAAACCGAGGCACTCCGGAGTGAGAGCCGGCCCCTCGAGGCACCGGCGGCCTCGGTAGCTGAGGCAGGGACCGCTCCACCGGAAGCTTGGCGGAGTCAACGGCCGGTGGATCCGCCAGCGATCTTTGGCGGGTCGGCGGCTGGCGGTGCCGATGGCGGCGGAGGATCTTTGCGCGCCGGTGGATCCGCCATCGCGATCTTGGCGGGTCGGCCGGCGATGCGGTGGCGGCGGAGGATCTGCCGGTGGGTCCGCCATCGGCGATCTTGGCGGTCGGCGGCGGTGCCGTGGCGGCGGAGGAATCTTTGCCGGTGGTCGCCATCGCGATCTTGGCGGGTCGGCGGCGGTGCCGGTGGCGGCGAGGATCTTCGCGCCGGCGGTCGCCATCGCGGCGGTCTGGGTCGGCCGGCGGTGCCGATGGCGGCGAGGATCTTCTGCGCCGGTGGGTCCACCAGCGGCCGGCGGATCAGCCGCCGGCGGTGGCGGTGGCGACGGAGGCTGCAGCGCCGGTCGGTCCGCCACTGGTAGCTCCGGCGGGTCAGCCGCCGGCGGTGGCGGTGGTGATGGAGGAAGGCGCGCCGGCGGGACAGCCGCTGGCGGCGCCAGCGAACCAGATGCAGGCGGTGATGGCGGAGGCGGAAGCGTCGCGACCGTTGATGAAGAGCCCCCGCGGTGAGGAAGTCCCCAGTGGGCGGGGCTGCTGTGAAGATCCAGCGGCCGCTGACGAAGATGGCCCCGATAGCCGTGGTCGGCTGGACGTTCCAGTGGGGGCAGTGTCGTCGGCAGGACGCTTGTTCCTCCCCTGGCCGCCAGCTGTAGGAGTGCCGCGGATTATCAGGGGCCCTTGATGGACGATGATGGGCGTCCCCATGGCGTCCATCTTGGGCATCGCCTTGACGATCTCCGCCCGATCCCGAGGCTGCATGTCGCAGAGTGGAAGCGCAGCCTCGGGGAAGGGTGGAACGTCGCTCGACTGGCCCAGTCGCCCCATCCAGGAAGCGATCTGCGCGGCGTCCAGCTCTCCCACGGCTGACACAGCAAAAAGAAGAAGAAGGTGATGTTAAAAAAAAAAAAAGGAATGATGATGAAGAAGGAAGGCGTAAGAGCTTACCTCCTGGAACCGTCCGAGTCCCGTCGTCCACGCCCAGGTAGTGCCAGGCTGGGCGGTGCCGGCGGCGCAAAGGGCTAATCCTCCGGGACACGAAGTCCCGGAGAACCATGCCTCCGGTCAGCCCTGCTGTCCGCAGCCGATCAACCCGAGCCAACATTGCGAGTAGCTCGGGCGTGTCGGCGACCGGAGATACCTGGGCCAGATTTGCTGCCCACCGCTCGTGGAAGCCCCGAACTTCAATGCGCTGTCGTCTTCAACGCATACAACCATTCGTGGCGCCACATTTTCCGGTGGATCGGTTCTCCATTGGAATGTAGCGCGCAACGGCCCCGATCTCTAAGTCGCAGATGGCAGCACCGGAGATCTTTGGAGCCCTGGCCGACGCGTGAGCGAGAAGAAGTAGCGGAAAAGAAGAAGATTGGGCATTACCCCTATAAACATCTCACAGAAGTGGGCAAAGACGGAGAGGAGCACAACGGAGTTAGGGGGAAGGTGGATGTTGTGAATGTCGTAGAAGTTGAGGACGGCGATGTAGAAGTCCGAGATGGGCGGGACCAAGCCCGCCATCATCGCCCAGACAAAGAAGATGACTTCCCCGGGCTGGCCGTGGGGAGCGGCGATCCCGGCCATATGCGGAGCGCGCAAGCGATCACCTTGGAGCATTTAGCGGCGGCGTTCTCTTCCACGGTTGAAGGAGGGAGGACAGGAGTCGGAGAGGCCATCAGAATCAGCTAAAGGCAGGAAGGAGCAGAGGCGGCAGCAGGAACATGCCCCCCCCCGTCGCCTGCTTATTTATAAGAATTCAAGGAAGAGCCTGGCGGGAAAAAGTCGAAGAGACGCGGCAGTTCGGATGCGGGAAAACCAAAGCATTTTTCAAGGAAGTGGGCACGTCCCACGAAGCCACGGAAACGGCTGCAGTATCCACCTCGGGACCGGAAAAAGAGGCAAGTTTTTAAAGACCGCGGCATGCGTGGGCATTTATGGGCCCCACCCGGGAGATTGAACCGTTCGACGAAGAAAAGAAAAGAATAAAGACACTCCTGGGTGGGCCCGGGGGCTACTGTCAGCGTATTAAACGCTGGGGTACCCACGCAGCCGCATTAAGTACTCACGCCCAGAGGACAGGTGGCGTTCAGGCCACTCCTCGGGGCGACCAGCAAAGGTGCTCGCCAAGAGGACAGGTGGCGTTCAGGCCACTCCTCGAGGCGACCAGCGAAGGTGAAGGTGCTCGCCAAGAGGACAGGTGGCGTTCAGGCCACTCCTCGAGGCGACCAGCGAAGGTGCTCGCCAAGAGGACAGGTGGCGTTCAGGCCACTCCTCGGGGCAAGCAAGGTGCTCGCCAAGAGGGCAGGTGGCGTTCGAGCCACTCCTCGGCGACAGCGAAGGTGCTCGCCAAGAGGACAGTGGCGTTCGAGCCACTCCTCGAGGCGACAGCGAAGGTGCTCGCCAGGGACAGTGGCGTTGAGCCACTCCTCAGGCGACCAACAAAGGTGCTCGCCAAGAGGACAGGTGGCGTTCGAGCCACTCCTCGGCGTAGTTCCCAAGAATCAACCCGTAATCGTGCTACAGGCGAAGGGTCAAGGATATTTAATGCGAGACGTGCGCATTAATTGCGAGATATGTAGGCGATGGTATGGCGGCGCGTCTTCCCAGCGCGCATTAATGATGGGTGGCCCCGAATCGACATCCCCTCTCTCTGGCGAACTGCGGGGGTGACAGACAGGCGGGACCCAAGGCGAAGTCTAAGTCGGCAGACAGGCATTAAATGTGATGTAAGAGAGTGTGACGGTGCATTAAATGCACTATAGTAGCGTGTCGACGCTTGCTTTACATAAGCTTGTAAGCCCCATGCGCCTCGGCCCGAGTATAAAAGGGAGCTAGGGTGCATGGGAGAAGGGTTGTTGTTGTTGTTTTTTGGTTGGCGGAACCTTAGAAGGTCGTCTTCCCCAGCCTTGTAAGAACCTTGAACTCAGAAGAAACCACCAAGCAGGACTAGGGTCATTACTCCTTAGGAGGGCCCGAACCTGGGTAAACTCGACTGTCTTCTTGCTTGCTCCCAACATCCCGTTCTTCCCATCTTTGAGCGGTTACCACAAAAGCCCCCAGTCCGAATCTCTCAAGCACCCAATCTTAGGGTGCCTGTTGGCCAGTAAGCCGACACCCTCCATCTTCGGGATGGAAGGGGGGAAAAGGGTGCACACCGACGGGTGTGTACTCAACCATACCGGTATGAGTTTCCAAGGAGATATGAGCATAACATTGCATTGCATTGCATTGCAATACATATTTAATGATGATGACGTTGTTATGTGCTCAAGTATGAGATGTTATATATGATGTAAGGTATTATTGTCTTGTAAATGATCTTGTTGTCCATTACAATATGCTTGCTGAGTTTTCGAACTCACGCTTGTGTTTTATGTTGTTTTTAGGTACTTTGAGATCGGCATGCAGGAAAAAGGGGTCTAGCTACACTTCTACACGTAGCTCCACCATCATAGTCCATAATTAATCACTTGGAGACATGATATTAAGAGTTGTGCCTTAAACTTAATGTATGGTTTAATTTAGCATGCTAGTGATTCCTTATTTGCTTCGTTTTAGTTTATGAAGTGGTTGAGCGTGGTATTATTGGCGTAATTTGATGATATATCCTTTTATGTTGATGTTTTAGATGTCGTGTGCTATGATATATCTTGCCATGATATTGATATGGTGTTAATTCATGGAAAAACAAAGGAGATGCTGCCGAAATATCGGTTTTTAGCATACGTACCTTTGCTGGAATTTATGTTTAAATGTGGTATTTAGATGTTGTTTAGCTTATGTTTGGTAGCATTCGGGCATATTAAATGCCGGGGTGTTACAACTTAACATCATGATCGAATCATAATCTCATCTACAACATCATAGCCATGACAAAGCACATTGTACACAACTCATTATCATCATCATGTATGCAATGCACATGTCTCCTGGAAGCATATGCCGGTATTACTGAGTGCACACCCGTCGGCGTGCACCCTCTTCCCCCTTCCACCCCGTAGATGGAGGGTGCCTACGCATCGCTTCCACTCACCACGTAGGTGGAATCACGAGGTAGGTCTTACAACCATGGCGCTCCGAATTAGTCATAACTTTCTCACCGACCTTACCAGACTAGTTATGACGTTCTCACCGACCGGGCCAGCTTTCATGCCATGTATGAAACATATGCCATAAACATAAACAACTTGCATCAAACCGAACTAAACATGGCATAGCATCGTAATAGTCCATTTTCATCATAATATTGGCAAGCACTAATCATGGCAAGATATCACAACATGTAAGCAATTGCATCTAGTCACAATTAGCAACATACATTACACTACCCATTACAATACACTTGCCTTAACCTCGGGCGACTGATTGGCGAGAGGTTGAGGGCACTCCCGGGGTCACACCACCTGCACAAACATACCACACACTTAAAACGTGCCCCCAAAATAGTACGCAGAAGCTCGTCTACCGCGACTTCACAAACTATTCCCAAAACCTAAAAACAGAGAATCTGTCCCTCCCGGACAGCAGACTTCAATCTATCATATCTTGAGTTATAGGACTCCGAATCGATTAAACGAGTACATCATCGCGAAGCTTATGGAATTTCCTAAATTTTTATTAGTTTTGGGAAAACCTGATTCGGCCTCTAAAATTGTTTAATCTACAAAATATTACGTTCTGTCCCAATTACGTCACAGATTTGAACATGTTCGGTAAAATGACCATAACGTTCAAACGGCTGGGCAGAATTCGACATTCTTGGTGTCCACTGAAAGGTATTGAAATTATCTACAACTTTCTCAACATACGGCCAATCAGAAAAAGCTTATATAATTGCTAAAATCACGACCGAAAGCCGACTACCCAATCTGTCGGAGGACAGAACGTGGGACAGCATTGCGTTCTCCCTAATTACATCTAACCACATCACCTAAACATGGGTTTTGGGCATGGATTCCCCCATCTAACCAGCACCAAAAATCTACCAAGGAATCCCCAATTTCTTACCTCCCATGAAGAACCACACGAACGATGAACTTCTCCTCCTTCCCGGCCACGATCTCCCTCCAATCGCCGGAATCGTCGGATGCGTCGGAATTGCCGGATCGCCTTGGTTGGATGGTTCCCAAATGAAGAGATCGAGGGAAGGGAAAGGGCTGCGTGGGGAGGATAGGGAGGGGGTGGTGGCGCATGGGGGATGGGAGAGGAGGAGGTGGCGGCTAGGGGGTGAGGGGAGTGGCGCAAGGACAAGAGGGGGAGGCGGCTAGGGTTTGAGGGAGAGGGGTGGGGCGCATGGGCAGGGGGCAGCAGGCTTGCTGCCCCAAAAACCCCTCCTCACGGGCCTAAAACTCCCCCACCTTCAGCCCAAATTAGTCCCCCAAGGCCCAAACTCCCCCAGAAGCCCAAATTCTTCCCCGGAAAGCCCAAATTCTCCCCGGAAAGGCCCAAACTCACAGAAAAGGCCAAAAAACATGACACCAAAGTTGTACCTTAGTGCCGACATCGAAAATGACTCATACCATCATTCCGTAGTGTCACATTCTCCCCCCTTAAACAGGATTCGACCCCGAATCCGTGACACACCACTACGCAACCAAGCAAAATAAAAGATAGCTAGGTTTCACATTTCATACCTTTGGCAAAAAGTTCTGGGTATCGTTCGCGCACGCGAGACTTCAAACTCCCAGGTCACTTCTCTCACTAACTAAAACCACTGGAATTACACTGATCGATACTCGATGACAAGACGCTTAGGTTCAAAGACCAACGACTCTATCGATAACTCACTTCAAAACTTGCAAGAACTTTACTCAACATTACAACACAAAGATCTCACACAAGGCCTCAGAACGACCCAACCAATAGGACAAGCTCCCAAACAGACCAAGCAAGAAAACGGTCTCACACTCCTCATTCGATACATTCCTTGGCACTAAAGTGCTTGATCCCCTTTAACCAATGCTACTCTCCAGAAGAACACGGCTCTAACCTCTAGAACCCTCTTCAGCTCCCATGCACAAAAGTGTTTTCATGCCCCAATCTCTCTATTGTGGTTCGTCGTATTCAAGGCGATGTGAACCAAGTGAGACACAACACTTCAAGACTACCAACCGCTGGAACAATCAGCGTTGACACCTTGAAAAGATTGTTCTTTTATAAAAAGACCAATACTCACCATTACCACCGAAAGGAAAAAAACATACTTTATAACCAGGGTCCTTAAAACCCGCACAACAATAACAACCGAACATTCCACTTCGGTTGACACAACTCGCTCATAGCCCAGCGACAAAAAGATCGCATACACTTCGGAAAGGAAAAGCAATTACTAGCAACCAATAAGAGGTCCACTAATAATTTAATCAACCCCACCGAGGAACGCATCAACAAAACAATTCTCCAAGAAGGTTTGAATTGGGTTATACACCACCTTCCTTTACTCTTCACTTTTAAACTATTTACGATCAACTACTAGCTACACCAGATTTCTCTTACTAAGAAGATCTCGCCCTCACATCCTTCCACTTAAAGGACCAGGACAAAGAGTACCATCATTAAGTAAGCTCAATCGTAAAACATGAACCCAATTGATCCACATACAACAACTCGAACCCCAAAGCGCTAAAAACCACTTTGGAAAGGATCCGGCAACATCCAAAGAGCACACATTTTATTTTCCTAAGCCAAATCGCAAAGAAAACTCAAATCTCTTACACCACAACCAACATACCAGAAATTCTTCATCGTTTCTTTTCATACCAGAAAGAAATAGAAATCTCGATTTGTGACATGAATGCACACTTTTCAAGAGCACTCCGGATTAGTCATATATCCATATATGACTTTCTCACCGACCTGGCTCATCGACTCTTTCATCATTAAACATCTATAAACAATGTCATGCTTCCTTTTCACCATTCATTCTTCATGTAACAATAATACCGAATAGTCATTCACAAAAAGACTTCTTCCTCGGTATCACATGATTGAAACACAATTAACATCGATGGCTGCGAAACTCATATAAACTATGACGGCAACACCATTAACAGGGAAACACCATGTCGTAAAAGAACTCACGTCAATTGAGAAACTAAACTTGCAAAACCTCGCATTTTAACCACAATCAACATTTGGAAAAGAACATCGGCTCCAAAGTTAAACATCTGCACATACAACCGCCATAAATTTTCTCAAAGAGAAAGGGAAACTCACTTCCAAAAGAGAACACTTCATTAACAGCATTACCGATGAAACATCCACAAAAACCACCTTTTGAAGCACTTGCAAACACCACACAGATTTTTTTCCCAAATAACTCCAACTCTAGCCAAAAAAAGTTACAAATTAATCCTCGTGAGTTTTCCAAAACAACCCTCTATGTCAATCTGCTTCCTTTCAAATCTATTCCAAGGATAACTCAGTGTGAACACGAAGGAGCGCAATCCACTCAAAAACTTTTGGGTGTAAATCCATCATCAATAGCATAAACTAAGCAAATTAGCCAAAACCAAACATTTGCAGCAATCACTACGAGTTTTTGGGAAACTCTGAAACACAACAGGGGAAACACTTTGACCAAAAACATTCATCCAAGAGCCAACAACCAAACCAGTCCAAAAAGTTTTAAACACCAGCTCAACATAGATACAACCACCTATAGTGTTCCACTATGCTTTCCATTAAAACTTCAATAATCACTACTTACTCCTTGAGGAGTCCCAACACAATTCAACCAAAAGCTTCACAACAAATTCTTCCTCTAGTTACCTTTCCCAACACTTATAAATAAAGTTTACGATGCTTATCAAAAAGGCATCCAACCAATTCTACCTCATCCTGTTCCCCAAAGACAAACATATCATACAACATCCTATTCTCATTCTAAAACATAATACTTCAACAAATACTTTAGCATGATCAACCTATCAATTTTATACCATCCATACGTCAACATCTTGACAATTGAAACTTGTTCAATCAATAAATGACTTCAACAGGTAGATATTATCTCCATAAGACAAAGTTCGTAAATTTGACTCTAAGACATACATTCATTAAGGATAAAATTCTACATCATGATTATTATCCATTGTTCATCCCATCACAACATGCACTCGACAATAATACCAAAGTTTTACACTTTTCTCTATTGGATAAATGGTTTCCAACAATTAACAACACTACTAATTCATCCATATCATTAATTTGCGTTAGCATACAAACAACACATTCTTTAGTTACCCTTTCCATAAATTATAATAGATTGCCACTACTCAACATACTCTGACTATTTAAAATTGCTTAGTAAGTTAGACCATCCCATAGCTCTTAACAACATCATCAAACAACAAGTCCTATGTCTTCACAAATGACAACTGTATTAGCATTTCAAGAACACAACTGCATGCTTCCAAATACTAATGGTTTGCAACAACATAAATAGCACTCTAATCAACTTCCAAGTTAAGGTCACAAGCCATCATGATTAAATTTTCCTACTAACACGTTAATTTAAAACATCTTTAAACAACCAACCAAGTTTCTCTAACAATGTTAATGGTTTACATCATCTTAATGTTCTCACTACGCACCAGGGTTTAAAACTTTAAATATTATCGGGGGTCATAGGCACTTTTACAGCAAAGCAACATATTCCAAGCCTGTACATTAACTCATTTAATCATTCCCACTATGGGGTACTCTACATCACTAGAGGTTCATTTAATCTTAAGCTAAAGGTAACAATTACATTTAATTGATTCAACTCGCAAATTAACTAAGGAGTACATCATTTCTATAAACCACATTGTTACATACTACATAACATGCTAAACAACAATTTTCACTTTTGACAAGTAATTTCAGTCAAACGAATACTTACTTTATTTGCAACCTTTTTCTTTTAATACTCAACCAAAACTCACAAAGAAGCTTGACTCTCGAAGTTGCAATGGGACATGACTCCAAAACACATTTCAATCTTAAAGACTCCCATAGGAGGGAACCAAGCGATCAAGTAAACCTTTACGGACAAAGGCACAAAACATAAATCGATACAACTTAACTTTTTTGCACATGCTTCAATAACTTCTTTTAAACTCATAGTAAGACACACAAGAACCAAAACTATACTTTTCTTTGCAAGGTAACCAACAAAACCGGTGTCAAAGCCAAAAGGCGACCAAAAGACGCGCAACACAAAACTCTTCTTCTTTGTCTTCACCCAAAGAAGACAAAACCAAGAAACACCGAAGGGACACTCCGCGAAAATCCAATTCCAAACACTTTTCTTTTGATTTCAATCAACCAGAGCCAAGAAAACCAACCGAAACCGACCGTTAGAACGGTAAAGAGCAACTGAAAGAATCCACCACGAACTCTTCTATTCAACTCCAGCCAACTACCCGGTCTACGACGGAAAGGATAAGCACTCTTCTCCCACATGGGCTAATAGTTCTTCGGTGATGGCGCTAACCGGTCACACCATCAAACCACACCCTTACTATGAACAAAAAGAGGTGACCGAAACCCTTCGGCACCACAACCCCACTTTATCACAACAACAAGAACAATTCAATCATTTATCTCATAGACATAGCAACATGCATTATCAAATGAAGCATTCAACATCAAAGCTTAAATACAACATTTAAGCGTAAAGAAACGATACCCATACCCTTTCCTACTGTGCATCCATGTGTGTCAAATTTTAGATTAGTTATTCCACTTTTGCAAGTTTTAATGTTGCTATCCTAGGACAAAATTTTAGTTAAAACCTAAGCCATGTTTCTAAGTTATTCCACATCACATTTTAGTTGTACCCTATAGCATGACACTAAAAATACACATTCCAAGGACCTACAGCCCGCTCTGATACCAACTGTAACACCCCAGCACCTAGTATGCCCGAATGCTACCAAACATAGACTAAACAACATCTAAATACCACAAATTAAAGTAAATTACAGCAAAGGAGTAAATGCTAAAACCGAAAATTTCGGCAGCATCTCCTTTGTTTTTCCATGAATTGAAGCAACAACAATATGATCACAGGATATATTATAAAGAATGACATCTAAATCATCAATAACAAGGGTTCTAGCAACAGTATAAGCCTAGAATAATGATTCCAACCATCTCATGAGCCAAACGAAGTAAATGAGGAAACTAAGCACACAAATTAACCATTGCACCAAGTTGCATGGCACTGCTCTTATTATCATGACCCAAATGAATAAATTGTCTATAAGTGTGGAGCTACGTGTAGATGTGTAGCTAATGCCCTTTCCCGTATGCCGGTTTCATGGTACCTAAAAACAACATAAAACACAAGCGTGAGTTCAACACTCAGCAAGTATATTGCAATGGATCATAAAGATCAAATCAAAGCCAACATCAATACATACCATACTTAACATCATGATCGAATCATAATCTCATCTACAACATCATAGCCATGACAAAGCACATTGTACACAACTCATTATCATCATCATGTATGCAATGCAATGCAATGCACATGTCTCCTGGAAGCATATGCCGGTATTGCTGAGTGCACATCCGTTGAAGTTGTCCACCGGAAGAATTGGCTTCATGCTTGACTTTTGGGAGTCCTTCTCCTTGGTTCCTAAGGACAATAAAATCATCACAAGGATTAAATAGCATTCCATTCATTAAATTATTTGTATGCAACCCGAGAAGCGCATTCACCTGGCAATCGAATTGACGTGTGCGAGCTCGAGTAATTGGCCCTTGTATTACATTGTTGGTTTCAATTAGGTTTGTAGGCATGGCCGTATCCATGGTAGTGATGTCCTCATCATCCTGGTATCAAAGCTAGGTCCCGAAACAAGAGGGTGAGAATGATAGTACCACCTTGCTTGTGGAGGGGAGAGAATACCACCTTAAAAGGGAGAGCAACCCTCCCCCCATCAGGCTAGTCTTTTGGGGGCCACATGGGACTCTTATGGCCTGGCTATGGTAGCCAAGGTGTGTATTTCTCTCATGGTCCAAGGCCCATGCCCTTGGGCCAGTTGGGTAGTCCGCTCGCCGGGCGAGGCACGTGCGCCATACGGCTGGGCCGCGAAGGGCACGGTGCGCACCCGGGAGGGATGTATCATTCCTCCTTGGCTGTGTATGAAGCGGAAGTACATTATGATGCCGTTGCTTATCCAAGGCTCAAAGCAACCTGGAAATGACATTGATATGTACCTCAAACCGTTGGTTCAAGATCTGCTAACATTGTGGAACGATGGTGTACGTGTATGGGATGAATATAAAAGAGAGCACTTCATTTTACGTGCATTGCTATTCGTAACCATCAACGACTGGCCTGCACTTGGTAACATGTTGAGCCTATCTATCAAAGGATATAAAGCCTGCATCCACTGCTTAGAGAAAACAGACAACAAGTACCTTAAAAACTATCGAAAAGTTGTGTAGAAGGGCCACCGTAGGTTCCTCCATACAAAGGACCCGTTAAGGAGGAAGGGTGAGAATTTTGATGGGACGAAAGAGAAATGTAAGAAGCCCCTGCATCACAGTGGGGCTCTTGTATTTTCTTTGGTAAACGATCTGAAAGTAGTATTTGGAAAAGGTCCAGGTAGCAAACCTGTCTCGACAGAACAAGGTCACACGAAGCCCATTTGGAAGAAGAAGTCAATATTTTGGGACTTACCTTACTGGAAAGACTTAGAGGTCCGCTACTCACTGGACTTCATGCATATCACAAAGAATGTCTGCGTGAACCTGCTAGGCTTCCTAGATATGTATGGCAAATCAAAAGATACACTTCAAGCACAAAAGGACCTACAGCTGCTGGGAATCAGGAACGACCTACATCCGAAAACGAGAGCGGAATGACAACATTACCTCCACCCCGTGAGCTACACTCTGAGCAAGGAAGAGTAAAAAAATGATTAAGTTCTTAAACATTGTGAAGGTCCCTTCTGGATACTCCTCGAACATAAGGAGACTCATAAACACAAAAGAGAATAAAATCGTACACATAAAATCCCATGATTGTCACGTGTTGGTTACACAGTTGCTCCCAGTGGCGGTGCGAGGTATTCTGCCGGACTGGGTACGAGGGACAATCATAAAGTTGTGCTCGTTCTTCAACGCAGTGTCGCAGAAGGTCATTGAGCCGAATAAGTTATCTAATCTGCATGATGACATGGTCAATAGTCTGGTTAGCCTTGAGATGATCTTCCCTCCATCATTCTTTGATATTATGGTCCATCTCATGGTCCACATTGGTAAAGATAAAGGAATTCTCGGACCCGTGTTCCTCCACAATATGTTCCCTTTCGAGAGGTACATGGGCATCCTAAAGAAGTATGTTCGTAACCGGTCTCGCCTAGAAGGCTGCATTGCGCAGGGTGTCGGCACAGAGGAGGTGATCGAGTTTTGTGTTAATTACATTGATGATCTGAATCCGATTAGCGTTCCTATATCATGCCATGAGGGGAGGCTACGGGGAAAAGGGACTTTTGGGAGAAAAGAATCCTATAGCGATGATCTACTTTCATTTAAACAAGCACATTTCACAGTATTGAAACAAGCAACTGTAGTGGCTCCATATATGTATGATCACGAGATGAGTCTACGCGCCCAATACCCAGAGAAGTCAGATAAGTGGATCACAGTCGAGCAAATGGATCATTTCGGCGGTTGGTTACAAAAGCAACTATTGGGCAACCAGACAAATGATGAACAGTTGAAACTCTTGGCTCGGGGACCGTCCACGACAATCGTATCATTCCAAGGGTATGAGATAAATGGGTACACATTTTACACGACAGCCCAGGATAGCAAGAGCACCAACCAAAACAGCGGCGTCCGTATAGATGCCTTGGACAAAAATGGAAAGATAGATACCTACTATGGTTTCATACAGGAGATCTGAGAGCTTGAGTACGGACCTTTAAA
This sequence comes from Rhipidocladum racemiflorum, assembly GCA_036346355.1. Lineage (NCBI taxonomy): Eukaryota > Viridiplantae > Streptophyta > Magnoliopsida > Poales > Poaceae > Rhipidocladum > Rhipidocladum racemiflorum. Next base: position 46,846,288 of record CM070572.1, on the reverse strand, counting down.
AGTCCCTCTGTTTTGGTGCCAACGGGTCAAACTGGCAGCATGGAGATCAATGAGTACGGTATGACAACTGTGGACCTCAAGCAAGTGGCCTATTGGGACGAACCGTTCGTGCTCGCTAATGATGTGACACAGGTATTCTATGTGATGGACATGGACAGCAAACCGAAAAAGCAGAAGGACAAGCCTACTAAAAGGAAGAGGCAGCATGACAAATCTACCGAAAACATAAATCAGAATGAGAAGACTAGCAGTAGCGATCAACCAAGGCACCACGTGGTTCTTTCAGGAAAAAGAAGGATTGTCGGAGTTGAGGGCGTCACGGACGAAGAAGAGTATAATCAGTTCGACGAGCTGCCTCCTTTCACAGTGGACATAGACATTAGTGTCCTGAATGATACAGAGGACTCTCCTTACGTACGCCACGATCATAATGAAGGATCGCTTGTAAAAACAAAGTATGTTAGAAAATAAGTCAAACCGTGTTGTATAGTCCCTTGTTACAAGTTATAGTCTGTCATTGATGGATGCTTACTTTTCTTTTTTCATGTTAAATCTTGTCTACTGTGTTCCCATGCTACTAAATTGTCTATTGTGAATGGATCACTTTGCTTTCTTTTGGTGTAATAGACTACTAACATACTAGTTGTGTATTAATAACCTTATTTTATTTTTTGAAAATCATTTTATTGTGGAATAATAATGATTTATTATTATTTATTAAGCAAAGAAGCAATAATTGAATTTATGTAACAAGGTGAAAATTGTAACATCCTTAATTATTAAAAGCATTAATCAAATATTTAGATTGTTGTTTTGGCCTTGTCTTGAGGTTCAAACACTTTTGTGAAGTTATTTGGGTTTTCAATTATTTTGATTATCTTTTATTGGCTTGGAAAGTAGAACTTACACTGCAATTTGAAATTTGGTGAAGTTTAAAGCTTGAATGAGACTACTAATAAACATTAAATACCTTATTTATCACCTCTGAAATTTTTTATTGAATTTGGAAATAATTTACTATTTTTAGAAAATCAAAAACAGTAATCTGAATAATAGACCTAGAATAATGTTAGAATTATATAAACATGATTATAAATATTCATGGTCTGAAGTTTTTACCATAGCTTTGAAATGACTCTAGTAAGGTACAGTAAAAATTCCAAAATTATTTGATTTAGTTTGCATCCCCTGAAAAATCATTTTCGAAAAAGGGCAAATCCTGACAGCTGCACTGTCAGATTTTTCTAAAAGTAATGGCTAAGTATTTTCATATGAAAATTTTACAATAGATCAAAATTGTTGTCAGGATCCCTCACAAAAATTGTCAAAAATTCCTAGCAAACTTTAGTGGTTCGATTAAATCAAATTTGCAGCTACTGTTCAGAAAAGTTGAAAACTAAATAACCCTCTCACTCTTTCCTTCCACTGCCGTGTGGGCCAACTCCATCACCAAGCCCCACCTGGCAGCACCCCACTTCTTTTTCCCTCTCTCCCTCACCCACTGTCGTGTGGGCCCAGAACCGCACCGGTCAGTCCCCTCTCTCTTCCTCCTTCCTCCCTTCTTTCTCTGCTCTCTCGCGCGCGTAAGCTCTGAAGAACCACCGTCGCGGCAGCCAATCCTCCTCCCTGCTGCGAAAATTGCTTGGAATCATTGCAATGGCAGCCTCTTTTCTCAGCTTTCTCCACCCCGACGACCGAGCCAACCTTTTTCCCTTCTCCCCTATTTCTTTCTATCTCACACGCGCTCTGCTGATTTTTCGCCGAGGCAGTGATTCTCGTTTTGATTCCTTTCCGTGATAGCACCTAGGGCCGGCCCGTGCTTGCTCACTCAGGAGACGATCTCTACGTTGCACCATTTCTACGCCGCGGCAGCTCCTTCCATTGGTTCTCTCTGCGCAGGCGACCGAATCCCTTCCTCCCTTTATTCTACCGCGGCCCTGAGATGATGACATCCCTGGGAATCTAGCAAGAACCATCCAGTCACTTTGTATCAGCTCGCAATCCCCTCTTTCTCTCCACTTGAGATTACTTGTGCGCTAACCTCGCCGGGAGCCGCTGCCGCTATTGTCTTCTTTCCCATGTCGCCTCTACTACTGAATCAAATTCATGAGCGTGCAGCACTGGAGCCTCCCACTCTTGTGGACTACTTAAGCCACTCTTAGCCTCTGCGTCCCCCTTGTGCTGCCTCGCCCCCCTCTTTTGGCCGAAGCTCAATTTACCTGAACTAGGGGTGAGTTAGTGCAAACACTGCCGCGAGTTCGATTTTCCCCACCACGGTAAGTCGCCGTCCAATTCCTTGAGCTCGAAGTTCCCTCCCTGAGCTCATCTATGCCCTCAATTTCAGTCAGGATTTCTCGAAGCACCGTCGCGACTGCCTTCATCTTCCTCGACTTCGGCGCACGGTGACAGCTCACCTTGGCCCTACTCATCCATGGTGAGCTCTTGAATCTAGATGCACACACCTCACTGATGCTCACCGAGTCCTCAAATGAGCTCCGACGGCACTCTACCGTCCCCACGGCCATGCGCCATTAGTGCTGTCGCCCCTCATCGTTGCCAGCCCTCTCCGGTGGCCCACGGGCCAAACCAAGACATGCCCTAGCACCCTCTCGCCATGCTGATGCTCATCGAACTCTCGCCCGGCCGCCTCCGACCTCCATTCGCTGTCGGCGAGCGCCGTTGATGTCTCCACACTGCTCCTTTGTGGCGCTGGCCGGCCGGCTTGTCACCACTCTCTCGGCCGAAGCGCTCAGCATCGCGTGGGACCATCTTGTTAGTCCCTGCTCCACTCGGCCAAGCACAACTCGCTGATAGCCAGCCCACCTTGTTAGTCACACTTGTGCATGGGGCAGTCAAACCCGAGTCAAAGTAAGCTTTCCCAGTAGGGAAGCGTATTTCTCAATTTCTTTGCATTTTAGGACCCGAGCCATTTCAAATGCCCATAATTTTTGAAACACAAATCCAATTTAGGTCAAACCAGTTTCTAAAAATTTGTTAAATCATGTAGTTTCTGAATATGTAAAAATATTTCAAATTCGCCCACTGGAAAATGTTTAAATTTCAAATTTACACTTTCGGCTGAAACTTAGTTCATTACAAAAACTGTGCAAATGACCTCCAAATTTGATGAGACCAGCTTTGTTGAGTTCCTGACATCATGAGGATTCCAAATATGTGAAAAAAATGTTTAGCTTTGGACTTAGTTGTATCGTTTTCATAATAGGAGTAGTTTCTATATGTTTTAAATATGAAATTGGAATGTTTAAAAATAGAGCAAATAAACTTTTGAAATTTGTGAATATGGTCCCTAAAATCTTTTAATTTGATACTCATACTGTTTTTATGAAAATGTTTAGATCTAACCTATGTTTAAGTTTAAAATTTGTTGTAGGGTTAGTTCATGTAGTACATATATTGTGTAGGTGTAGGTTAATGGATGATAAGCTTCATTAAACCCAAAGTTTCAGAACCTATACTTTGAAACAACTTGATTATGGGCTCTGTAATAATGGTTCAAATTGCCACTATTTCATGTATTAGTTAAACACTATTTCACTTCCATAGCTTAAGCCAAGAATCTGATCAATCATGCTACATAGAACTTTATTCTAATGTCATAAACCCTAAACCTATGCTTTTTTTATCTTATTTTAACTTTATAAATCCAAACAATCTTAGCTTCTTGAGTTTGAAAATGAATATAATCATATACAAGGTTGGCCCCTTGAATTCGTAAGGAAAAATGGTAATTCTCGTTAAACGCGATTTGGCATTCTATATGGTTAATTGGGCCCAAACCCTAATTCACGCCAAACCAAAACAAACTCTCACTTGTTGTTATGAATGCTTTTATTTGTGATTACATTCGACTTCTTTTTGCCACATGTATTGTATGTTTACTTGTTGTTCTTTGTTTTTCGGATATGGATGTTGCTTCGCTTTTTATGATAGGCGCGTAGACACCGATACTCCGGATACCTTCATCGACTACCCCGACTCCACGTAGGAAATCACTGAGCAAGGCAAGCACCCTCCTTTGACCATATTGAACCCACTATCTTAAATAGTTTACTTTGTTTGTCAAAACTATTATGCATGCGCTATGTTCATTAAATCTGCTATATTGTGGGATGTGGTAGAACTAAACCTAGCTTGTGGGATTGCCTCAATTAATTGTTGACATGAGAACATTTGAAACCCTAGGTTATGGTTAGACAAAATGTAATGTTAAATGGGTATACTCGATTAATTATTTGCACATGCTTAATATGCTCTAGAATTGGGAATCAAACAATTAATTATGATGTCATATGAAACATTGAAAATCTTGCTAAGGTTGAGAGAGACAAGTGTTGTCTCAGAATTTAAAAAGGTTGGATATGACAATAAAGGACACTGGTAGTTTGGTAAAAATGAAAATAAAACTATGTTTTGACACGGGTGGATTATGGCAATACCCAGGTGTGTAAGCTTTAACTTACACATAGTGTAGGGGGAGTTTCCACCTGGGTCAGTTAAGGACCGAACATAGTGTTGTATAATCCAAGAATTACCGTACAACCACAATTGCTATTTATGGGGTAGCCTCAACCTATAAAGTTATTTAAAACTGGCTTTGCACATTGGGAGGCTGAAGTAGCACAAGTTGTAAGCCCTTTCGAGTTGGCTTGTGTCGGGACCTGAATCTGCAAATCCGGACCCTCTGTGTATTCTGTACTAGTCTAGGATCGCGCTAGTACACACAGTCAAACAAGGTTAAATATCACATCCATACACAGCGGAAATATAAATAAAGTACTACAAAACATTAATATAAATTGTCGCAAGACCTTAAGGTCAACCTTACACTTGTGAGGCCTTGACGGCTTCAACTCCAAATAAGTAGCAGCGGAACGAAGAACACCGGTGAATCCCATCAATACGCCACAGGCAACTGACAGGGTTCGACTCCTAGATAATCGCCTTCTCACGGAACTTCTTCTTCTTCGACGTTGTAGACTTCTGCTCACTGGTGATTTGTTTGTTGCAAGGGGTGAGTACATAAAGCACTCAGCAAGTCATGCACAGAATGCAAGTCTAATAACTATATGCATGGCTTCTTCCAAAGGAATGGTTTGGTGGTTATTTTGCACTAAACAACAATTTGCTTTTGTTAAATACTCTTAATAGATTCAAAAGCAATTAAATCATATTGCATAATAAGTTATCAATCTCTTTTCAAGCAGTTTGGCACAAAGCCCTATATCACTTTGGCAATTATCTCTGGCCTACAGCCACCCATTCCACATTTTATTTTAAAAGATCTAACCCTTGATTGTAATCCTCGAGCTTTGTCCAGTACCGTGGACTCGGCTATTCGAATAGTTTTGACACACTCTGCAGAGGTTGTACACTTTTCCCACAAGATATAATCAACTCACCACGTCAGCCGTGAATCGCCATACAAGAGTATGCGAATGAGTGATCATAACAAAGCTTTTCGAAAACCTCGATCTCCACCTATGACCCTCTCCGGTTGCCATACACTATCCCTTCTCTCAGCAGAGATGAAGTATAGGACCGACATACCGTTGGATAGGGTACCAAGCCGTAGCTCCGGTACGCTCCCCCACACAGTTACCCCAACGTAACTGTCACCCTGAGGTATCAAAGGTAAGATTTCAGAATCCTACTAAACTAGGACCGTCCCACTCCAGTCATGTGGTTGTACGTAAGGCCCAGTTCAAAGGCTTGCAACGTGAAGTCCTTAACTGTCCAGGGCAATACATCCTTCTCACAAACCCTGACCCAAATCTTCTCACATCACTCATCCCATTGCCGCAAGGGCTGTTATTTCAAAATCTGTGCCATAAAGGCCCACCTGGCGTAAAGCCTCATACCACTTGCCCCAGACTAAATCTTTTCCCACCCATGTTCCATTATTGTGCAACACATGCCAACAATAATATCAGTTACCATGTAGAACCACAAAGGTACCTACACTTCACATCATCACGTGGCAAGATTACACTGATTCTAAAATTCATTCATTATATCATTAGTCAATATTATTTTGCCATTTGAAACACATTTCACATAAGCTGGCTAAGCAACTATTTCACGGTCTAGCCTCCCGTGTTGGCACAATATTAACATCCAACTAAATAAACCAACTTAAGGTGACAATGGATACATGGCATACAAATATTATCATCAAGGGTGGAGTTAACAATTAGGTTGATTAGCTACTTTACCCAAATTAAATTAATTCATTTTAACAACATAGCATGCATAATTTAAACCAAAATATATTCCCAAAAATTAGGAGCAATATGGTCAAAGCACAACTTGCCTTCGTAGAGCAGCGAGTCTTGGTCTGGAGCTTGATCCTCGAAATCCACATCCTCACACAGTTCGACGTCTACGTGTAACAGATAAAGAACCAAATAAACACGCAAAACAACGTACAAACACACATCCGGAAAATACTACAAATCAAACTAGCGCGTACTTTCATGCAAATTTCCAGATAATTAGTCTAGCATTTTCTAAGATTTATAAAATTTATTTCGAAATTTTTGGACGTATAGTTTAAGAGATATAAAATTCATAAGTTTGGACTTTCCGCGAATAATTTAACAGTATAAAATTATTTATAAAATTTCACAAAAAATACTTTAGAAAGGTACTAATTTCTACTAATTAACAAAATTTGTTGTATGCAATTCGGAGTTACGACGAATTTTTAGCGAAAAAGACAAAATTCGCAATTTGGAGAAAAATGAATTACGTAACATTTTTGCATGGCACTATTCCCCCTTGCATATGTGTATACTCCTTGGTTGCATATGGGTTCGGTTTAGGCATTTGCTATGTAACAAAAAAAAACAGAGATCGGCCAGACGACCAGAGCGGGGGCGAAGTGCGATCGGCCGGAGGCAACGACGGCAGCATAACGCGGTCAGCCGGAATCAGTCGACGGCGACGGTGACTATGGCGCGCAGGCGGCTACAGCGATGGCGCGCTTGGGCATGAAGACTAGAGAGAAGTCGCGATCGGTGATGCTAATTACAGTAGGGTACCGAGATTATAGTATAAGCGTAGGCATGCATATGGAAAATTGTACTAGCGAATCAGCCGAATATAACCGCATGTATACATATATATATACACGTACGACTATGCTAACGAATATACATGCAACGCATACATCTGTTATACATAGGTATTTATACACGCACAAATACATAGACGAGATAAACCGACCGGTAAAGGTAGCGCGCACACAAAAGAAAAGAAAAACAGGTATACCATTCGGCGCAGGGGATGCGAGATCAGAGAGTGTATCGACGGAGAGGTAAACGGTGGCGGCGGCGACGGCGACGACGGCAGCTCCAACGGCGGCGACGTCAATGGCGACGGTGACGACGACAGCGGTGACGGCGACGATGAAGGCGATGACCAACGGCGACGAGACGGCCGTGACGACGAGATGGCCGCGATGACGACGAAGACGAGACGATAGCGGCAGCGATGATGTAGATGGCATCGACAACAGCGGCGTCAACAGCGGAACAAAAGATTGCTAGAGAAATGGAAATGGCTCGAATGGAAAATGACCCCATGTGACACCATGGAGTGTCGTAATCTTATAAAATGTGAAATCTGAGGTTAAAACCTTACGGTATGAGGTTTATTTGCATTTTCGGGCCGTTTCTGGGAGTTTAGGCCTTCCCGGGGGAGTTTGGGCCTAAGGGAAAGGGTCGTGGGCCTTGGTGGGGAGGAGTTTGAGTCCTTTTGGGAGTAGGAGACCTGGTTGGAGGCCTCCCCCAGCCCCTTGTGCGTCTCCCCCTGCTGTTGTGCGCCCCCCTTTTAACCTTAGCCTCACCCCCCCACTCTCCCCTCCACCCCTTGCCTCCACCTCTCCTAGCCGCCACCTCCCAAGCCCTTGCGCCCCTCTCCTCACCTCTCCACCACCCCTTGCTGCCCTAGGGGAGTTCTCCACCTCACCATCCTGCAGATCCATCCATTTGAGCGCTCCGTGACGAGGAGATCCGGTGGATTTGGAGTGAGGAAGGAGATCGCGCGAACCGGGAGGAGATCCGTTGGGTTTTCGTTCGTCGGGCAAAGGTATGGCCACGGGTGTCGGCGTACTTTGCGCCAGGGTCCCCACTCCCCCGCAATTAAAAAGGTCGCCAGGGGTGTGGTCGCCCCGGGGGCACGTGGCGGCCAGGCCACGCCCCTGGGCGACCAGGAAGGTGGTCGCCCCGGGGACACGTGGCAGCCAGGCCACGCCCCTGGACGACCAGGAAGGTGGTCGCCCCAGGGACACGTGGCAGCCAAGCCACGCCCTGGGCGACCAGGAAGGTGGTCGCCAGGGGACACGTGGCGGCCAGGCCACGCCCTGGGCGACCAGGAAGGTGGTCGCCAGGGGACACGTGGCGGCCAGGCCACGCCCTGGGCGACCAGGAAGGTGGTCGCCAGGGACACGTGGCAGCCAAGCCCGCCCTGGGCGACCAGGAAGGTGGTCGCCAGGGACGCGTGGCGGCCAGGCCACGCCCTGGCGACCAGGAAGGTGGTCGCCGAGGAAAGGTGGCACGGGCCACTCCCGGAGGTCAAGGGCATTTAATGCAAGTTGTGCGCATTAAATGCAAGGCGTCTTGAGATGCGATCGACGGCCCGCCTTCCCCAGGCACGCATTAATTGCGTGACATCACGGCAACACCTTACCCGGCGTAGCAGGAAGCGTTGGTGGGCGGGGCCGAGGTGGGATTGTGACAGCCGCGGCAGTCATTAATGAAGAGTAAGAACGAGCGACGTGCGCAATAAATAATCCCATGCCAGTGTAATGATGGTGGCTTGCGGTGTAAGCCACCCGTGCGTCCCCGTCAGCCCTAGTATAAAAGGGAGCCAGGGTGCGTGGGATAGGGGGTTCGAAAGATTGTAAGGTTTTCATTTCCTCCAGCAAGAACACAAGCAATACCAAAGAAAGCAGGACTAGGGCTATTACTCTTATGAGGGCCTGAACCTGGGTAAAAAGCTCTGGCGCCTCCTTGTTCCCTGAGTTTCCCGATTACCGGTCGTCTTCTTCCTTTCCCGGCAATTGCCCGAAAGCCCCTGTTTGAACCTCGATAAGCACCCAATTCGGAGGTGCTGTTAGCTAATCTGTTGACAGTGGCGCGCCAGGTAGGGGCTCTTGGTGGTTAGATTGCCCTCTTCCTTCCATCTCCAGTTCAAAGCTCAGCAGAAGCAGGAGCGCTTGTCTGCATGGCGGAGTCGCACTCCAATCGCGGCAATTTGCCCGAGGAAAGCGGCGCCGTAGCCGATCCCGACGCTTCGGGGAGGGAGCCGAGCCACCGGTCCCTCCGCCGGGGGCCGCGCATGGCTTACGCCGGGGTCACCCGTCCAACGGCGCTGGCGCTGGTGACGACACCCGCGCTAAGCCTCCATGCGGCCCGATCGCTTCTCGATCATCCCCGGTAACTGCGGGAGGAAACACCCAGCCACTCGTGGGCTGCGGGACATCGTCCACCTGGTGGGCGCCGCTGCAACAACAAGTTGAAATGGCGACCGGCCGGAGGCTTCCGGTCGCGTGGCGGCAGGAACGGCGCTGGCGATGCCAGGTTCCAGCCACCACCACGGCGACCCCTCCGGCGTTAAGGGTCGGGACAAGGAAGGAGTCCTGGTTGCAACCCCTCGATTCTGAGGGACATGCACATGATTCCGCTTCTTCCCGCGGTCCCCGAATCTAGGGGAACCGTGAAGACCTCCGATCGCGCCTCGGCGAAGGGCGTCGGCGTTGGCGATGACCTGCGTCATGTCCTCCGCGAACGTCGCGGGGGCATAAGGCAGGGGGTCTCTCCCTCGGACTCTAGGGAGAGCGCAGGGTCGCACTCCTCATCCTCTCCTCAGGATCGGGGGGCTGGCGAACGGCGCTACTCCCCCTACAACGTTGGGTGCCAGGCGTTCTCTCTCCGCCTTCGGCAAGCTGCATGGCCGGAGAGATTCCGCCCCGCCTCCATCGAGAAGTATGATGGTACCACCAACCCAGAGGAGTTCCTTCAGATCTACACCACGGTGGTACGCGCGGCGGGAGGGTCCGAGAAGGTCATGGCCAACTACCTCCCGACGTCACTAACGGGCTCTGCCCGGTCTTGGCTACTTAACCTCCCGCGAGGCTCTGTGCACTCGTGGGAGGGGCTATGCGACATTTTTGTCGCCAACTTTCAGGGCTCCTACGCTCAACCAGGCGTGGAGGACGACCTCCACGCTCTGGAGCAGACGGAGGGGGAGTCCCTGAGAGAGTTCATCCGGCGGTTCAGCCACTGCCGCAACACGATCCCCCGGATCTCTGAGCAGTCGGTGATCATCGCTTTCCGGAGGGGTCCAGGACGGAAGATGCGGGAAAAAAGATGGCCACGCAGCGTCATCTCAACCACATCTGAGTTGTTCTCCCTGGCGCACAAGTGCGCCAGGGCGGCCGAAGCTCGGAAGTGTGCCACGAGGCCTTCCGATTCCGGTGACGTTGGCACCCTGAAGTCCTCCGACCGCAAGAAGAAAAAGAAAAAGCGGAGGGAGGCAACCGCTAGGGAGGTCTTGGTCGCTGAGCCGGAGCCCAAATCCCGGCGTCATGATGATCAGGACCAACGGGACGAACGCCGGGGCAGGCGCGGCGACCGCAGGGACCGTCGCTCGCCCCGCCGCGAAAACGATGGCGGCAAGCCCTATTGCCCCATCCATCGAACGAGCGGACATGACTTGGAGGACTGCCAAGTTGTATCCAAGCTGGTCGACAGGCGGCTCAAGAAACGCGCGAAAGATTGCGAAGACGAGGGCGGCGAAGATGTGGCTCCGCTAGCCTTCCAGCAGGCGGAGCACACGGTGGCGTTCATACACGGTGGCTCCGCCACCTACTCCTCGAACTCGCAGTACAAGCGGGATCTGAGGCAGGTGTGTGCCACCACGTCGATCTCGGGGCGGGCGGCGCTGAAGTGGTCGGAACAGCCGATCACATTAAGTCGGGCCGAACACCCACAGAACACCACCGGCCCTGGCCATCTCCCGATCGTGGTGTCTCCCACGGTCACTTAATCACGAGTTAGGCGGGTCCTGGTTGATGGAGGCAGTGCCATCAACCTGCTGTCAGTCGGGGCGTATCAGGCGCTCCAGATCCCGTACGAGGAGCTGCGCCCGGCCCCGCTTTTTTACGGAGTAGCCCCCGGGGTGGGCCTCCTACCCCTGGGACAAGTCCGATTGCCAGTAACGTTCGGAAGTTCGGAGAACTTCCGAACGGAGCTGGTAGATTTTGAGGTCGCTGACTTCGACCTCCCCTATAATGCCCTGCTCGGTCGCCCGGCCCTGGTTAAGTTCATGGCAGTGGCCCACTACGCCTACATGCTGGTGAAAATCCCAGGGCCTAGGGGTCCCATTACGGTGAAGGTGGATAGATTGGAAGCCCTGCGGCTCAGCAGGCAGCTGCAGGATCTTGCCGGCACCACCTGCTCGGCGCGCGACAAGGACGACAACCCGGGCTCCCCCTCGGCCAAGGCCCGCGCTCCGCCCAGGCCCGTGGGCGAGGCAAAGGCGGTCCCCATGGGCGAGGAAGGCTCGGGCAAGGTCGTCAAGATCGGCACCGACCTCAGCGCCAAATAGGAAGACGCGCTCGTCACCTTCCTCCGGTCTAACCTGGATGTGTTCGCCTGGGAACCATCAGAAATGACCGGGTCCCTGTGGAGGTGATCGAGCACCGATTGGCAACGCTCCCTGGAGCACGCCCGGTTCGGCAGAAGATCCGGCGGCAGGCGCCAGAGCGGCAGGACGCCATTCGGGACGAGGTGGAAAAATTGTTGTCTGCCAAGATTGTGCGGGAGGCCGCCTACCCGGAGTGGTTGGCCAACCCCGTGCTTGTAAAGAAGTCTAATGGGAAGTGGCGAATGTGCATCGACTTCACCGACCTCAACAAAGCCTGTCCCAAGGACCCGTACCCCTTGCCGCGGATAGACATCGTCGTCGACTCCACGGCGGGGTGCGAAGCTCTGTGCTTCCTCGACGCCTACTCCGGTTATCATCAGATCAGCATGGCGCAGGAAGACGAGGAGAAGACCGCTTTTGTGACTCCCCTCGGTGTATATTGCTACGTCAAGATGCCTTTCGGGCTGAAAAACGCTGGTGCCACCTATCAGCGGGCTATGCACATTGTGTTCCGGCCCCAAATAGGGAAGAACCTCGAAGTGTATGTTGATGATCTGGTCGTGAAAACGAAGAGGGCCGACGAGCTTATACAGGACCTTGAAGAGACCTTCTCTCACCTCGAAACTCTTGCTGAAGTTGAATCCGAAAAGTGCGTGTTTGGTGTCTCGTCAGGAAGGCTGCTCGGTTTCTGGTCTCGGTAGTGGAATCGAAGTCAACCCGGAGAAAATAGAAGCAATTGAGCGAATGCGACCGCCTACCCGGCTCAAGCAACTGCAATGCTTGGCTGGCCGGCTAGCCTCCTTGGGCCGGTTTATATCCCGGCTCGGGGAGAAAAGTCTGCCTTGTTTAAGTTGTTGAAGAAAACCAACTCATTTGAATGGACCCCGAGAAGCCCAACAAGCGTTTGAAGATCTGAAGAAGTACCTCTCTTCTCCTCGGTCTTGGTCGCCCCGAGGCGAGCCGTTCTTCTTGTATGTGTGGCGGCCCACTGTGTAGTGAGCTTGGCAGTAGCGAAACGGGAAGGGGTCCAACGGCCGGTCTACTACATCAGCAAAGTGCTCCACGACGCAGAAACAAGGTACCCTCAGGCTCAGAAAATGGTCTATGCGGTGGTAGTGGCGTCAAGAAAGTTACGGCACTATTTCCAAGGGAGAGATCACAGTGGTCTCCTCGCACCCCTGCGAAAATCCTCCACAACCGAGAAGCGGAGGGTCGCATCGCCAAGTGGTCCGTTGGTGGGGAGTTCGGTATCAAGTTTGCTCCTCGTACCTCAATAAAGAGTCAAAGGTGGCGGACTTCATGGTCGAGTGGACTCCATCTCGAGTCCGGGCGATGAGGTCCCAGCGCCCTCCCCCTGGGCGCTCTTCTTCGACGGGTCTTTCAGGCTTGAAGGCGCGGCTGGGGTTCTCTGGTCTCTCCGGCCAGGGGACCTCCTCAAATGCGTGGTCGCCCTCGACTTCAAGGCCACCAACAACGCGTCGCCGAGTACGAGGCTTCTTGGTGGGCTCGTCTTGCCGCAGCCATCGGTGTCCGGCGCCTGCAAGTAAAGGGCGACTCCCTGCTGGTCGTCAATCAGGCAAGGAAGGACTTTTCCTGTCCTGACCCCGTCATGGCAGCATACCTGGCGGAGGTCAGGAAGCTGGAAAGGCATTTCGAAGGGCGGGATACACTCACATCCTCAGCGTGACAACCATCGGCGGACGAGCTCGCTCGGCTCGCCGACCAGGTCTCTGTCTGGTCGGGGTCTTTGAGGAAAGGCTTCCGCGACCGTCCATCGCAGCCCCCATTTCTGGCGGGGACGATGGTGATGCCGCTTCAGCCCTCGCTTCTGGGGGGAAGGCGGTTCCGTTGGAAATGCCCGGCCAGGCGAAGTACTCGGACGACCACCTCGTGGTCGCTGTACTTGACCAGGAAGGCACGTGGATGGATCCGATCCTGGCCTACCTGCGGGATCAAGTGTGCCCCGATGATGATGCGTCAGCAGAGAAGATAGCACGAAAGGCCAAGTGCTATACCCTGGTGGGCGGGGACCTGTACCGCCGGGGTAAGAATGAAATTCTTCTGAAGTGCATCACTCGGGAAGAGGGGAGCAGTTTGCTCTCGGATATCCATGGAGGCGTGTGCGGGAGCCATGTGTCCGGACGAACGATGGCGGGAAAAGCTTTCCGTCAAGGGTTCTATTGGCCAACCGCCCTCCAGGATGCTTGCGAGCTGGTGAGGAGATGTGAAGCGTGTCAGTTCCACGCCAAGCAGGTCCACCAACCAGCCCAAGCCCTGCAGACTATCCCGCTCTCTTGGCCCTTCGCGATGCGGGGCTGGATATCTGGCCCGTTCCCGCGGGCCACAGGGGGCTACACCCACCTGTTCGTCGCCATCGACAAGTTCACCAAGTGGGTAGAAGCCGAGGCAGTAAGATCCATCACCGCCGCTGCGGCTGTCAAGTTCATACGAGAGATTTTTGCCCGCTTCGGGGTCGCTAACCGTATCATCACCGACAACGGCGCCCAGTTCACTAGCGCGGCCTTCTTAGACTTCTGTGAAGAGATGGGCACCAAGGTCTGTTTTGCCTCGGTCGCTCACCCCAGGAGCAACGGCCAGGTCGAGCGGGCCAACGCGCTGGTACTGAAGGGCCTCAAGACCCGGGCGTTCGACCGACTCCACAAGCGTGGCGCCCGGTGGACCGAAGAGCTCCCGGCTGTGTTGTGGTCACTCCGGACCACTCCTAGCCGGGCTACCGAAACCCCTTTCTTCTGGTCTCTGGCGCGAAGGCTGTTCTCCTCGGGCTGAACAGGGTCACCTCGCGTTACCGCATTTGTGGAAGAAGACCAGGGAGAGCTGCGTCGAGACGACATCAACCTCTTGGAAGAGGCGCGGGATCGAGCAGCTTTGCGCGCTGCAAAGTACCAGCAGAGCCTCAGGCGGTACCACGCCTCCCGGGTTAATGAGAGAACGCTGGCAGTAGGCGACCTGGTCTTGCGAAGAATCCAGACGCATGCCGGGTCGCATAAACTGTCCCCCCAGTGGGAAGGACCTTTCAAAGTGGTCTCTGTCTCTCGTCCCGGGGCGGTCAGGTTGGCCACTGAAGACGGCGAGGAGCTAGCAAACTCTCAGAATATAGAAAATCTGCGCAAGTTCTACCCTTGATTGGTTGTAAGTCCTTGGTTCCGTCCCCCGACCGGCTGGAGTATGTCTTCGCTCCGCCGGGTCGGGGAGGCCTTCTGTTTGAAGTTAAATACTCTTTTTCCTGTCCAAACACTTTGATCTTCCTACCCTTTTTCGGTCTTTTGCCTTGTCGGATAGTCTTGGGCGATTTGCCTCTGGTACCACTGTCCCGATGAGCGAGGTAGGATCACTAAGTGTGAGCGGCGCCGCGGGGGCGGGTGATTGGATGGCTAGTTTAGCACGATCCCAAAGACGGTCATGACACTCAGGGTGTCCCCGTGGGGGTCGGCGACTCGAACACCACTGCCAAGAACCTGA
This sequence comes from Rhipidocladum racemiflorum, assembly GCA_036346355.1. Classification (NCBI taxonomy): domain Eukaryota; kingdom Viridiplantae; phylum Streptophyta; class Magnoliopsida; order Poales; family Poaceae; genus Rhipidocladum; species Rhipidocladum racemiflorum. The sequence continues at coordinate 46,831,138 of CM070572.1, read as the reverse complement.
GGCCCCGCCCGAACTCGCTAAGTGATCGTTCCCTAGCTCAAGACCTTAAGTCTCCAAGCGTTCCGCGTGGAGCCGTAAAGAATAAGAACAAAGAAATCTTTAAGCCATATAGCGGGAAGCCCGTGCTTCCATTCCATTTGAACTGTCTTGCGTCTGAAGTTTTTACAGGCAAAAGTAAAACAAACTAGCTAACTACGCTGCGGGGGGATCCTCCTCGTCCTCTGCCGCCGCCTCAGCGGCCGCCACATCCTCAAAGAATCGGAGAACGTCGGATGAAGCGCCACGTCCTCAGCTACCGCCTCGACCTGAGGGTTCTCCATCGCCAGCTGAGCCGCGACCTGCTCGGAAGCGTCGTGGACCCGCTCCTCCGCCTGCGCCCAGTCGCCTTCGATCCCCCGGACCGTGGCTGCGGGATCGAAGTTGGGGTCACGGCTTGCGCAACAAGCCAGCACGTACTTCGCCGTGGCCGCCGCGACTGCGCGCCCCTCCTGGACGGACCTGGCGGCGAGGGCGGCGGGCAGGCGCGTAAGGAAGTCTGCGGTCTGGCAGAGGCAGAAGGCATAGTGCCGTGGCTTCTCCTCCTGCGGACCCGGCTGCTCCAGCCCTAACGGAGCAAGGCTGGCCATTGCTCGGTTGAAGGCATGGCGCAGCATCTGCAGGGTGTCCACGTCTGACTGGGCCCTATCGGCCTTCTCCGCCTCCAGCTCCGCAGAGAGCCTCTCCGCGCGGCGGGTGCTTTGTTCCCGCTGCTCCCGCTCCAGCCGCAGCTCCCGCTCCAGTCCCGCCCCCCGGTCGCGCAGATCTTCTACCTCTTTGCGGAGGCGGTTAATCTCAGTTCCCGCCTCCGTCAACCGCTCCCTGCTCGTCGCTAGACGACCGCTTGTGCTGGAATAAAGCTCGCTGAGAGCTGCCAGCAAAGCGTCTGCGTCTGCCGAGGGAACGGAGGCAGTGGGTGGATCCGGGGTAGGGGCGAGGCCGAGCGGACCTCGGTACCGAGCAACGGCGCCAGCAACCGCCGCTTGGGGATCGGCTACCCCGGATGGCGCGACCCCTGCAGCCACGGCGCCCGGATCACCCGCGGCATGGGCAACGGAAGGGTCCGGGGCGGGAACCCTAAGAAAGAGACGTAAAAGGCGTAAGTAACGGCAAAATGCCGCTCAAAGAAACTTAAATTCCGTACTGTATGTGCATTTTTTGAATAAGTACCTAGGTGATGGCCTTGGGAACCGAGGCACGCTCGGAATGAGACCAGCCCAGCGGTCTTTGTCGGTGCCGGTCCTGTCGGCCTAAGAACCGGCGCTGGCGGCGGGGCGAATCCGCGGCCATTGTGTGGCGGCGGCGGCGAGGAAGATTCGCCGCCGCAGGGGGTGGCGGCGGCCGCAGCGCTGCCGGCAAGGCCGCAGGCGGTGGCTGCTGCCCCACCACCCCAGTCGGCGAAGGCTGAGAAGGAGCCAGCGGCGGAAGGTTTGTTGTCCACACCCCGGCGGGAGCAAGGAGGGACGGGCCCCGGTGGTCGGCAAACCTCCCGCCACCAACGAGGAAACGCCGCGCAGCGAAGAAGTCCGCGGCCGCCGTAGAGGTTCCCGCCCCGGTCGAGCCCAGAAGGCGGGGCCTTTGGGAACGACCACCATTACCATCATCATCATCGTCATCCGGACGCCTGCGCCTCCCTAGGTGCCCTCCCCCCTGGCCGCCAGCGGGAGGAGGGTCCCGGATTGTCAAGGGTGCCCGGCGTGTCACGTCGGGCGTGCCCATGGCGTCCATCGACGGCATGGCACGGACTATCGTCGCGCGCTCCCCCGGCGACAACCGGCAGAGCGGGACCGCGCCGTCCGGGAATTCCGGAATGGGGCCGACGAAGCCCAGTTGCGCCATCCACCTGTCGATCGCGTCGGAAGACAGGTTCCCGGCGGCTGGCACACAAAAAAAAGAAGAGAAAAGAGAGGAAGGGGAGAAGCCCCAGAGAATAAAAACACTGTCAGCACCAAAATTCGACCCATAGCGTAGAAGGGAGAGGGATGGCCCAAGGTGAAACGAGTTACCTCCAGGAATGCTCCGGGTCCCGTCGCCGACGCCCATGTACTGCCAGGCCGGGCGGACGCGGCGGCGAAGAGGGCACAGCCTCCGGGAAACGAAGTCCCGAATGACCATGGGCCCTGTCAAACCCGCCGTCCGCAGGTGGTCGACGCGCGCTAGCATGGCCAGAAGCTCGGGCGTCTCGCTCACATGGGCCCCCCAGTTGGGGTTGCTGACCGCCGGACCAGGCGGAAGCTCCAGCACCTCAATGCCACTATCGTCCTCGGCGTACATCCAATCTTCACGCCAGTTCCTCCAGCTGGATCGACAGTCCAGAGGAAGGTAGCGTGACATGGACCCGTCGCGGAGCCGCAGGTGACAGCTCCCGGTAACAGGCGAGTTGCCGCCCGTGGCGCGGAGGGTGTAGAAGAAGCGAAAAAGAAGGAGGTTGGGGAGCACTCCTATGAACATTTCACAGAAGTGGGCGAAAGCAGCAAGGAGAACGACGGAGTTGGGGGGAAGATGGATGTGGTGAATAGCATAAAAGTTGAGGACGGAGAGATAAAAATCCGAAACCGGTGGCAGCAGGCCCGCAAGAAGCTGCCACCCGAAAAAGATCACCTCCCCAGGACGGCAGCTGGGCTCGACGGTCCCGGCGCGAAGACGGAGAGATCCAGCAGTTATGTTCCGGGAAATGCGGGCGGCAATCTCCTCCTCGACGGCCGACGAGGGAAGAATGGGAGCCATCGGGTGCGGAAGAATGTCGAAGTCCGTCGGCAAAGACAAAGGAGAAGGAAGCTCTAAAGCCAGGAAGAGAGGCAGGGTGAGGAGAGTTAGAGGAAGGAGGAGTCCCCCCCCCTCGGTCAGCTTTTTATAAGGCTGCGAGGAAAGCCACGGCGGGAGAACCAAAAGGGCGCGGCGGTTCGGGAAAAGAGAGGGAAGTTCAAAAGCCCCGTTAAGAAGGCGTGTCCCAAGGATCGTGCGGCGGTTGCAGGGCGGGAATGACGGCGCAAACCGCCCTGGGAACCGGAAGAAGCCAGAAAGTCTCCCGAAGGCTGCGGGGCGAGTGGGCTAATTAATGGCCCCACCCGGGAGGCTGAGCGGTTCTCCGATTAGTATTCAAAAGAGAGAAAAAGGAAGTTGGTAGGTCAAAAAGCGCTCCTGGGTGGACCCGGGGGCTACTGTCGGCGTACTTTGCGCCAGGGTCCCCACTCCCCCGCAGTTAAAAAGGTCGCCAGGGGTGTGGTCGCCCCGGGGGCACGTGGCGGCCAGGCCACGCCCCTGGGCGACCAGGAAGGTGGTCGCCCCGGGGACACGTGGCAGCCAGGCCACGCCCCTGGGCGACCAGGAAGGTGGTCGCCCCGGGGACACGTGGCAGCCAGGCCACGCCCCTGGGCGACCAGGAAGGTGGTCGCCCCGGGGACACGTGGCAGCCAGGCCACGCCCCTGGGCGACCAGGAAGGTGGTCGCCCCGGGGACACGTGGCAGCCAGGCCACGCCCCTGGGCGACCAGGAAGGTGGTCGCCCCGGGGACACGTGGCAGCCAAGCCCCGCCCCTGGGCGACCAGGAAGGTGGTCGCCCCGGGGACGCGTGGCAGCCAGGCCACGCCCCTGGGCGACCAGGAAGGTGGTCGCCCCGGGGAAAGGTGGCACGCGGGCCACTCCCCCGAGGTCAAGGGCATTTAATGCAAGTTGTGCGCATTAAATGCAAGGCGTGCGGGATGCAGTGCGACGGCCCGCCTTCCCCAGGCACGCATTAATTGCGTGACATCACGGCAGCACCTTACCCCCTGACGTAACGGGAAGCGTTGGTGGACGGGGGGCCCGAGGTGGGATTGTGACAGCTGCGGCAGTCATTAATGAAGAGTAAGAACGAGCGACGTGCGCAATAAATAATCCCATGCCAGTGTAATGATGGTGGCTTGCGGTGTAAGCCACCCGTGCGTCCCCGTCAGCCCTAGTATAAAAGGGAGCCAGGGTGCGTGGGATAGGGGGTTCGAAAGATTGTAAGGTTTTCATTTCCTCCAGCAAGAACACAAGCAATACCAAAGAAAGCAGGACTAGGGCTATTACTCTTATGAGGGCCTGAACCTGGGTAAAAAGCTCTGGCGCCTCCTTGTTCCCCTGAGTTTCCCAGTACCCCGGTCGTCTTCTTCCTTTCCCCGGCAATTGCCCCGAAAGCCCCCTGTTTGAACCTGATAAGCACCCAATTCGGAGGTGCCTGTTAGCTAGTACGCTGACAACGGGGATCCTTGGGGTTGGTCTAGGATCTATTCTAAGGGTTAATATCATGTTTTTAGATCAATTGGTGGTGCTGTAATTGGGTAGATTAGATGAAATCTAGAGTTTGCCACGTTCTCTGTTTCGGGTAGCATGAGCAGTCGACCTAGGGTTTGGATTTTTGCCAATTTAGAGTCGGATTTTGGTCATCCGCCGGTTGAAGAAGTTGTAGGTAACTTCAATACCTTTCAGTGGGTATAAATAACGTCCAATTCCGCCCATCCGTTGGGAAGTTATGCTCGTTTTACCGAACGTATTAAAAACTATGACGTGATTGGAACAGATCACGGTATTCTGTAGATTAAACCACTTTAGAGTCCGAATCAGTCTTTCCATATACTTAGAAAAAGTTAGGAAATTTCCTAAGCTACGCGAGGATGTACTCGTTTAGTTGATTCGGAGTCTTAGAACCCGAGTTATGCCTTTTGGAAGGCTGCTGTCCCGACGGGACAGAACCTCTGTTTTTGGGTTTTGCGAGTAGTTTGCGATGTCGGGGTAGAAGAGTGTTTGCATACTGTTTTGTGGACATGATTGTGAGTTTGTGGTACTTATTTGCAGGTGGTGTGACCCCGGGAGTGCCTTCTACTTCTCGCCAATCCGTCGCCCGTGGTTGAGTTAAGTGTATTGGAATGGGTAGCGGGTTGAAGTTTGCTAGATTGGTTGAGATTGAAATTGAATATATGATATGTTCACATGCCATGCTTTAATGATTGCCATTGATATGATGAATATGCTTATTATGCTATGATTCCATGTGTTAATGTACAAGTTATTTATGATGTTGGCATGTTTGCATACATGGTATGATACATGGCCCGGGTGGTGAGAAAGTCATAACTAGTCCGGGGAAGGTCGGTGAGAAAGTAATGATTATTCCGGAGAGTCAATGAGTAAGTCCTACATCGTGATTCCATCCACCGCGGTGTATGGAACCGAGGAGTAGGCACCCTCCATCTTCGGGATGGAAGGGGGGAGAGGGTGCACACCGACGGGTGTGTACTCAACCATACCGGTATGAGTTTCCAAGGAGACATGAGCATCGCATCGCATTGTATACATAATGATGATGATAATGATATGTGATCATGAATGAGATGATAGTCATGATGTGAGTTGTTGTAGCCATGTAATTGTTCTTTGGTACCATTGCAATATACTTGCTGAGTGTTGAACTCACGCTTGTGCTTTCTTGTTGTTTTAGGTACCATGAAACCGGCATACGGGGAAGGGCATTAGCTACACATCTACACGTAGCTCCACACTTATAGACAATTTATTCATCTTGGTCATGATAATAAGAGTAGTGCCATGCAACTTGGTGCAATGGTTAATTTGTGTGCTTGGTTTCCTCATTTACTTCGTTTGGCTCATGAGATGGTTGGAATCTTTATTCTAGGCTTATACTGCTGCTAGAACCCTTATTATTGATGATTTAGATGTCATTCTTTATACTATATCCTGTGATCATATTATTGTTGCTTCAATTCATGGAAAAACAAAGGAGATGCTGCCGAAATTTTCGGTTTTAGCATTTACTCCTTTGCTGTAATTTAGCTTAATTTATGGTATTTAGATGTTGTTTAGCCTATGTTTGGTAGCATTCAGGCATATTAAATGCCGGGGTGTTACAGTTGGTATCAGAGCGGGCTGTAGGTCCTTGGAATGTGTATTTTTAGTGTCATACCTTAGGTTACAACTAAAATGTGATGTGGAATAACTTAGAAACATGGCTTAGGTTTTAAATAAAATTTTGTTATAGGATAGCAACATTAAAACTTGCAAAAGTGGTATAACTAATATAAAATTTGACACACATGGCTGCACAGTAGGGAAGGGTTGAATGCTTCATTTGATAATGCATGTTGCTATGTCTATGAGATAAATGATTGAATTGTTCTTGTTATTTGTGATATAGTGTGGTTGTGATGCCGAAGGGTTTCGGTCACCACTTTTGTTCATAGTAAGGGTGTGGTTTGACGGTATGGCCGGTTAAGCCATCACCGAAGAACTATTAACCCTTTGTGGGGAAAGAGTGTTTACCTTTTCTATCGTAAGATCGGGTAGTTGACTAGAGACAAATAGAAGAGTTGATGGTGGTTTCCTTCGGATGCTTTTCACAGTTCTGACGGTCGGTTTTAGTTGGTCTTCTTGGTTTTTTTTGGTCGATTGAAATCAAAGAAAAGTGTTTGGTATTTGATTTATCGCGGATTGTTCCGTAGGCGATTTATGGTTTTGTCTTCCTTCGTTGAAGACGTAGAAGAAAGGTTTTGTGTTGCGCATCTGTTGGTCGCTATTTTTGCTTTAACACCGGTTCTATTGGTCATTACGAGCTGTCTTGAGGAGGAAACTTTTGTGGTTGTTGTTCTCCCTATCTAAGAAAAAGTGTTGGAGTTTCCCCTTGTGCAGGCCTTGAGTTGGTGGAGCTAAGTTTAAATCTTTTATCGGGAAAGATTTAATGAACATTTGATTTTCCCTGATGCATCCTTCTTCCTTCTTGGAAGTATAGATCTTGAGATTTCTTGAAGAGTTTGGTGGGCAAATTTGGGAATTTGAGAGTTGAGCTCTCCTGCATTTCTGTTGGAGTTTTGTTTTTCTTCCTTGCCTGGAAAGGAGAAATTTTTTATCGGTGTTCGTTCTGGTTCTTGAGTTGTGGTTATCTTTAAAAGTTGAGTTGCATCCTGTTTGTCAAGAGTTCGTGCCCCATGAAGGTGTTTAGAAAAGTTTATGTCCGTGCTATGTATTAGGTAACAATGTGGTTTATGGAATGATGTGTTGCTAAGGTAAATTTTGAGTTGAATCAATTCAATGTGATTATCATCTCTAGCTGGAGAATAAATAGACTACTAGTGTTGTAGTTTACTCTGTAACGAGAATGATTAAATGGGTTAATGTTCATGCTTAGAATCTGTTGCCTTGCTTTAAAAGTGCTTATGATCCTCGTTAATGTTAAAAGTTTAAACCTTGATGCCTAGTTAGAACATTAAGATGGTGTAAATTAATGATACTGTTAAAGAAACCTTGCCGGATGTTTAAGGATGTTCTAATCTAACGGGTTAATAGAGAAATTTAATCATGTTGACTAGTGGCTTTAATTTGGAAGTTGATTAGAGTTGCTATTTATGTTGTTGCAAACTACTAGTATATTTGGAAGTATGCAGTTGTGTCTCTACAATGCTAGTACTGATATCAATTGAGAAGACATAAGACTTATGGGTAATGATGTTGTTAAGGGCAGTGTTAATGCTAGTACCGATGTCAATTGGGAAAAAACATAGGTCTGGTTGTTGTTTTAAGAACATTGTGCTGATCTAACTTATTAAATCTAATTTAATAGTTGGAGTATGTTGTGTAGTGACAATTTTGTTGCAACCTATGTGTAAGGTAGCTAAAAGCAATGTTGTTAATTGTTGGAAACCATTGATCCAAGAGAAGAAAAGTGTAAAACTGTGGTATTATGTCGAGTACATGTTGTGATGGGATGAACAATGGATAATAATCATGATGCAAGATTTTAACCTTAATGAATGCATATCTGTAACACCCCGGCATTTAATATGCCCGAATGCTACCAAACATAGACTAAGCAACCTCTAAATACCACAATTACAAGTAAATTACAGCAAATGAGCAAATGCTAATACCGAAAATTTCGGCAGCATCTCCTTAGTTTTTTCCATGATTCGGAGCAACAACAAAGTATCACAAGTTATATCATAATGGAAAGCATCTAAAACAGCAATAACATGTGACATAGCAACAATATAAGTCCAGGATAAAGCATTCAACCAATTCATGAGCTAAACGAATCAAATAATAAGACCGAGCACACAGTCAAGCAATTCTCCAAGTTTCATGGCAATACTTTCATTATCATGACTCCAAATGATAACACTGTCTAATTTGTGTGGAGCTACGTGTAGATGTGTAGCTAAACCCTTTTTCCCGCATGCCGGTTTCATGGTACCTAAGAAAAACAACATAAACACAAGCGTGAGTTCATCACTCAGCAAGTATATTGCAATGGAACAAGAAAAATACATTCCAATACCTTCATCACCACTTTTCACATACAACATCATACACATATCATATTCATAGTGTAAGCATATCATTGACATCATCATAAATCATCCTCATATAACATCCTCATATAATGCAATGCAATGTAATGCAATGCGATGCACATATCTCCTGGAAACTCATACCGGTATGGTTGAGTACACACCCGTCGGTATGCACCCTCTCCCCCCTTCCATCCCGAAGATGGAGGGTGCCTACTCCTCGCTTCCGTTCACCGCGGTGAATGGAATCACGATGTAGGACTTACTCATTGGCTCTCCGGAATAGTCATAACTTTCTCACCGACCTTCCCCAGACTAGTTATGACTTTCTCACCGCCCGGGCCATGTAACATGCCATGTATGCAAATATGCCAACATCATAATTAACTTGTACATTAACACATGGCATCATAACATAATAAGCATACTCATCATATCATTGGCAATCATTAAAGCATGGCAAGTGATCATATCATATAATCAATTTCATCTAGTCTCAACTAGCAACCTACAAACCGCTATCCATTACAATACACTTGCCTCAACCACGGGCAACGGATTGGCGAGAAGTAGAAGGCACTCCCGGGGTCACACCACCTGCACATGAGTACCACACACTCACAATCATGTCCACAAAACAGTACGCAAACCCTCTTCTACCCCGACATCGCCAACTACTCGCAAAACCCAAAAATAGAGGTTCTGTCCCATCGGGACAGCAGCCTTCCAAAAGGCACAACTTGAGTTCTGGGACTCTGAATCAATTAAACGAGTACATCCTCGCGTAGCTTAGGAAATTTCCTAACTTTTTCTAAGTATATGGAAAGACTGATTCGGACTCTAAAGTTGTTTAATCTACAAAATACCGTGATCTGTTCCAATCACGTCACATATTTTAATAAGTTCGGTAAAACAAGCATAACTTTCAAACGGCTGGGCGAAATTTAAAGTTCTTTATACCCACTGAAAGGTATTGAAGTTACCTACAACTTCTTCAACAGCCGTACGACCAAATTCTGATTCTAAATTGGCGAAAACCCAAACCTTAGGTCGACTGCTCATGCTGCCCGAAACAGAGAACGTGGCAACTTCTAGATCTAATCTAATCTACTCAATTCCAGCACCACCAATTGATCTAAAAACATGATAATGAACCTTATAACAGTACCTAGATCAACCCCAAGGATTCCCATGGCCATACCTTCGCCCAACGCACGAAAACCCAATGGATCTTCTCCCGGTTCGCTCCTCGCTCCAATGGACGGATCTTCGAGGTGCAGGGGTGGAGAGGCTACCCTAGGGCAGCAAGGAGTGGAGGAGAGGTGGTGGGGAGGTGGGGAGCAAAGGGGGGCAATGGGGGGCGCACGGCCAAGAGGGAGAGGGGAGGTGGGGGCGGCTAGGGCACAAGGGGAGGTGGGGGCGCACAAGGGCTGGGTGGGGGCGCAATAAGGGTGTGACACCACGGAGTGTCGTAACCTTATTTAATGTGCTTGATAAGGTCAAAAACATTATAAAATGTGGAATTAAGGTTAAAACCATACGCTATGAGGTTTAATCGCGTTTCCGGGCCGTTTCCGGGGTTTTGGGCCTTTCCGGGGGAGTTTGGGCCTAGGGGAAAGGGTCGTGGGCCTTGGTGGGGGAGAGTTTGAGTCCTTTTAGGAGTAGGAGACCAGTTTGGGCTGGTAAAAACGGCTGCCCCTGCCCCTGCCCTGCGCCCCCACCTCCCTCCTCCATGCCCTAGCCGCCACCCCCACCTTCCCCTCTTCCTCCTTGGCCGTGCGCCCCCACCCCCTTTGCCCCTTGCCTCTCCACCTTTCCACCACCTCTCCTCCACCCCCTTGCTTCCCTAGGGTGGCCTCCCCACCCCCTGCACCTCGAGGATCCATCCATTGGAGCGAGGAGCAAGGAGCGAGGAGCGGGAGCGAACCGGGAGGAGATCCGTTCAGTTTTCGTGCGTTGGGCAAAGGTATGGCCATGGGAATCCTTGGGGTTGGTCTAGGTACTGTTCTAAGGATGTTTATAAAGTTTTTAGATCAATTGGTGGTGCTGGATTTGATGAGATTAGATGGATTCTTGAGTTGGTCACGTTCTCTGTTTCGGACAGCATGAGCAGTCGACCTAGGGTTCGGTTTTTCGCCAATTTAGAGTCCGAATATGGTCGTATGGATGTTGAAGAAGTTGTAGATAATTTTATTATCTTTCCGTGGATATAAACAACGTCCAAATCCGATCAGCTATTTGAAAGTTATGACTGTTTTACCGAGCATGTTAAAATCTGTGACGTGATTGGAACAGATCACGGTATTTTGTAGATTAAACAACTTTAGATTCCGAATCAGTCTTTCCATATACCTAGAAAAAGTTGGGAAATTTCCTAATCTATGCGAGGATGTACTCGTTTAATTGATTTGGAGTCTTAGAACCCGAGTTATGCCTTTTGGAAGGCTACTATCCCGACGGGACAGAACCGCTGTTTTTGGGTTTTGCGAGTAGTTGGCAATGTCTGGGTAGATGAGGGTTTGCGTACTGTTTTGTGGACATGATTGTGAGTGTGTGGTACCTATGTGCAGGTGGTGCGACCCCGGGAGTACCTTCTACTTCCCGCCAATCCGTTGCTTGTGGTTGAGGCAAGTGTATTGTAATGGATAGCGGTTTGTACGTTGCTTGTTGAGAATAGATGAAATTGGATATATGATATGATCACATGCCATGCTTTAATGATTGCCAATGATATGATGAATATGCTTACTATGTTATGATGCCATGTGTTAATGTAAGAGTGATTTATGATGTTGGCATATTTGCATACATGACATGGCATGATACATGGCCCGGGCGGTGAGAAAGTCATAACTAATCCGGGTAAGGTCGGTGAGAAAGTTATGACTATTTCGGAGAGCCAATGAGTAAGTCCTACATCGTGATTCCATTCACCGCGGTGAACGGAAGCGAGGAGTAGGCACCCTCCATCTTCGGGATGGAAGGGGGGAGAGGGTGCACACCGACGGGTGTGTACTCAACCATACCGGTATGAGTTTCCAAGGAGACATGAGCATCGCATTGCACTTCATACATATTGATGATGATGATAATATGTGACCATGAATGAGATGGTTTACATGATGTGAGATATTATTGCTATGTAATTGTTTATGTTTGTACCATTGCAATATACTTGCTGAATGATGAACTCATGCTTGTGTTTATGTTGTTTTCTTTTAGGTACCATGAATCCGACATGCGGGAAAGGGAGCTAGTCACACGTCATCACTTAGCATCACACATTTAAACAATGATTCGTTGGTCGTTATGAGTAATTGATTAGTCCATATTTGTCATGTGATGGATAGAATTTATATCCTTAGTGGTATGGTGGTTGTTTTTCCGTTTGATCATGTTATTGCTATCGTTCGTTATGCCACATTCACATGTTACTATTGTTGTTGCTTCAATTCATGTTAAAACAAAGGAGGTGCTGCCAAAATCTCGGTTTTTAGCATGTGCGCCTTTGCTAGAATTTATGTTTAATTGTGGTAGTTAGATGTTGTTTAGCTTATGTTTGGTAGCATTCAGGCATATTAAATGCCGGGGTGTTACAAAGGGGCAGGGGGAGCCCCTTTTTACCAGCCCAAACAGGAATCCTAATCCTAAATGGACTCATACTCCATCCCACCAAAGCCCACAACCCCTTCTCTTAAGCCCAAACTCCCCCGGAAAGGCCCAAATCCCCGGAAACGGCCCGGAAACGCAAATAAACCTCGTAGCGCATGGTTTCAACCTCCAATTCCATATTTCATAATGTTTTTGACCTCATCACGCACATTATATAAGGTTACGTCACTCCGTGGTGTCACATTATCTTAGAATCCTATTTACGAATTTTATCTTGTAGAGATATTACTTATTTGTTGAAGTCATTTTATTGATTGAACAAGTTTCAATTGTCAAGATTTTGACGTATGGATAGTATAAACGTGATAGGTTGACCATGCTCAAGTAGCTGTTGAAGTACTATGTTTGAAATATAGAAGACGTTGTTATATGATTTGGTGATCCGTAGGGATCATGTCAATGTAGTCTTGGTTGGGTGCCTTTGTGATAAGCATCTTAAACCTTAATTAAAAGTGTTGGGAATGGTAACTAGAGAAAGAAATTGTTATGTAAATCTTGTTAAATCCGGTTGGACTCTCTTGATGAGTAAATAGTGATTATTGAATGCTTAAATGGTAAGTGTAGTGGAATACAAGTTATGGTGGGATTCATGCTGAGCTGGTGTTTAAAACCTTTTTGAACTGGTGTGGTTGTTTGCCATTTTGGTTGAATGCCTTCGGTCAAGGTATTCCTTGTTGTGTTTCCGAGTTTCCCTAAAACCCGTAGCTATTGGTGCCAATATTTGGTTTTGGCTATTTTGTTTAATTTGTGCTATGAGTATGGATTTACACCCAAAGGTTTTTGAGTGGATCACGCTCCTTCGCATTCACCCTGAATTATCTTTGGAATAAATTTTAACGGAACAGATGGACATAGTGGGTTGTGTTGGAAACTCTTGAGATTTAATTTGTAACTCTTTTGACTGGAGATGGATTTATTTGCATAATGTGTGTGATGTTTGCGAGTGCTTCACAAAAGTGGATTTTATGAATGTTTTATAAAGTGATTTTGTTGGTGAGGTGTTCCCTTTTTGAAATGAGTTTCCCTCTCCTTGAGAAAAATTTGTGACGGTTGTGGGAGCAGATGCTCGACTTGAAATTTTGATGTTCTCTTCCAAAATGTTGAATTTGGATGAAATGCAATGTTTTGAAAGTTCAGTTTTCAATTGATGTGGGATGTGATGCACGTGGTGTTTTACTGTCAACTATGCTGCTGTCATAGTCTATATGAATTTCCGCAACCTTCGATGTTAATTGTGTTTCCATTATTCGATACCGAGGAAGAAGTCATTTGATGAATGACTATTCGGTACCATTGTTACATGATGAATGAATGATGAAAAGGAAAACGAGACATTGTTTATGCATATTTAATCATAAAGGAGTCGATGAGCCAGGTCGGTGAGAAAGTCATATATGGATATATGACTAATCCGGAGTGCTCTTGAAAAGTGTGCATTCTTGTCATGTATCGAGATTTCCATTTCTTCCTAGTATGAAAAGAGAGATTGAATAAATTGTGGTATTTTGGCTGTGGTGTTAGAGGTTTGAGTTTTCTTTGCGATTTGGTTTAGAAAAATAAAATGTCTACTCTTTGGATGTTGCCGGATCCTTTCCAAAGTGGTTTTAGCGCTTTGGGGTTTGAGTTGTTGTATGTGGACCATTTGGGTTTATGTTTATGGTTGAGCTCACTCAATGATTGTACTCTTTATCGTGGTCCTTTGAGTGGAAGGTTGTGTATGACTCAATGCAAACCTTCTTAGAGAATTGTGTCGTTGAGGTGTTCCTCGGTAGGGTTGATTAAATTATTAGTGGACCACTTGGTGGTTGCTAGTAATCGCTTTTCCTTTTGAAGTGTATTGGATCTTTTTGTCGTTGGGCAACGAGCGAGTTGTGTCAACCGCAGAGGAACGTTCGGTCGTTTCTGTTGCGCGAGTCTTAAGGACCCTGGATATAAAGTAGGTTGTTCCTTCTGGTGGTAATCTTAGAGCGTTGTGTCTCTCTTGTTTCGCGTCGTCTTGAGTACAAGGAACCACAGAAGGGAGGTTGGTACCGTGTTCTTCGGGAGAGTAGCATTAGTTAAAGGGATCGGGCACTTCAATGCCAAGGAATGCATAAAACGAGGAGTATGAGACCGTTTTCTTTTGTGGGCTGTTTGAGGATTTATCTTATCGCTTGGGGTCGTGCTGAGACCATGTGTGAGTACTTTGTGTTTCAATGTTGAGTAAAGTTCTCGCAAGTTTTGATTGCGAGTTATCATTAGAGCCGTTGGTCTTCGAACCTAGGCGTCCTGTCATCGAGTCTCGATCAGTGTAAATTCCAGTGGTTTTATTTAGAGAAGCGACACAGGAGTTGAAGTCTCATGAGCGAGCTTTACCCAAAGCTCTTTTCTTCAGGTTTGAACCGCGAAGATTAGATCTATGTGTGTTGTTGGTTTGGCGTAGTGGCATGTCTTGGATTCGAGGTCGAATCTTGTTGAAGGGGGGGGAGAATGTGACACCACGTAGTGTCGTAATTTTATAAAATGTGAAATCTGAGGTTAAAACCTTATGGTATGAGGTTTATTTGGGTTTCCGGGCCGTTTCTGGGAGTTTGGGCCTTCCCAAGGGAGTTTGGGCCTAAGGGAAAGGGTCGTGGGCCTTGGTGGGGAGGAGTTTGAGTCCTTTTGAGAGTAGGAGACCTGGTTGGAGGCCTCCCCCAGCCCCTTGTGCGCTTCCCCCTGCTGTTGTGTGCCCCCCTTTCAACCCTAGCCTCCCCCCCACTCTCCCCTCCACCCCTTGCCGCCACCTATCCTAGCCGCCACCTCCCAAGCCCTTGTGCCCCTCTCCTCACCTCTCCACCACCCCTTGCTGCCCTAGGGGAGTTCTCCACCACACCATCCCGCAAATCCGTCCATTTGAGCGCTCCGCGACGAGGAGATCTGGTGGATTTGGAGCGAGGAAGGAGATCGCGCGAACCGGGAGGAGATCCGTTGGGTTTTCGTTCGTCGGGCAAAGGTATGGCCACGGGGATCCTTGGGGTTGGTCTAGGATCTGTTCTAAGGGTTAATATCATGTTTTTAGATCAATTGGTGGTGCTGTAATTGGGTAGATTAGATGAAATCTAGAGTTTGCCACGTTCTCTGTTTTGGGCAGCATGAGCAGTCGACCTAGGGTTTGGATTTTCACCAATTTAGAGTCGGATTTTGGTCGTCCGCCTGTTGAAGAAGTTGTAGGTAACTTCAATACCTTTCAGTGGGTATAAAGAACGTATTAAAAACTGTGACGTGATTGGAACAGATCACGGTATTCTGTAGATTAAACCACTTTAGAGTCCGAATCTGTCTTTCCATATACTTAGAAAAAGTTAGGAAATTTCCTAAGCTACGCGGGGATGTACTCGTTTAATTGATTCGGAGTCTTAGAACCTGATTATGCCTTTTGGAAGGCTGCTGTCCCGACGGGACAGAACCTCTGTTTTTGGGTTTTGCGAGTAGTTTGCGATGTCGGGGTAGAAGAGTGTTTGCGTACTGTTTTGTGGACATGATTGTGAGTGTGTGTAACACCCCGGCATTGAATATGCCTGAATGCTACCAAACATAAGCTAAACAATATCTAAATACCACATTTAAACATAAATTCCAGCAAAGGCGCACATGCTAAAAACCGAGATTTCGGCAGCATCTCCTTTGTTTTAACATGGTTTGAAGGAGCAACAACAGTATAGCACTATGGAATATGAGAGACAACTAAAAATAGCAATAATTAACGACTTAGCAACAATGTAAGTCTAGTTCCAAACATATAATGTCTCCAAGAGTGAAACGAACGAAAAGATTCTCATTTAGCAAAGCTAAGCCTTAAAGCAATGATCATCACACGCAATTTATTATCAACACTAATTGAATGACTTGTGAAATCAAAAGAGTGAAGCTACGTGTGGAAGTGTGACTATTTCCCTTCCCCGCATGCCGGATTCATGGTACCTAAAAGAAAACAACATAAACACAAGCGTGAGTTCATCACTCAGCAAGCATATTGCAATGGACAACAAGAACAAGAACATGGCAATAATGTCTCACATCATGTATATCATCTCATTCATGAACACATAACATTATCATCATCATTACGTATGCAATGCAATGCAATGCTCATGTCTCCTAGGAAACTCATACCGGTATGGTTGAGTACACACCCGTCGGTGTGCACCCTCTCCCCCCTTCCATCCCGAAGATGGAGGGTGCCTACTCCTCGCTTCCAAACACCACGTGGATGGAATCACGATGTAGGACTTACTCAATGGCTCTCCGGATTAGTCATAACTTTCTCACCGACCTTCCCCGGACTAGTTATGACTTTCTCACAGCCCGGGCCATGTAACATGCCATGTATGCAATTATGCCAACATCATATTTAACTCGTACATTAACACATGGCATCATAACATAATAAACATGCTCATCATATCATTGGCAATCATTAAAGCATGGCAAGTGATCATATATCATGTAGTCAATTCCATCTATTCTCAACAAGCAACCTACAAATCGGTATCCATTACAACACACTTGCCTCAACCACAGGCAACGGATTGGCGGGAAGTAGAAGGCACTCCCGGGGTCGCACCACCTGCACATAGGTATCACACACTCACAATCATGTCCACAAAACAGTACACAAACCCTCATCTACCCCGACATTGCCAACTACTCGCAAAACCTAAAAACAGAGGTTCTGTCCCGTCGGGACAGCTGCCTTCCAAAAGGCATAACTCGGGTTCTAAAACTCCGAATCAATTAAACGAGTACATCCACGCATAGCTTAGGAAATTTCCCAACTTTTCCTAGGTATAGGGAAAGACTGATTCGGACTCTAAAGTTGTTTAATCTACAAAATACCGTGATCTGTTCCAATCACGTCACAGATTTTAACACGCTCGGTAAAACAGCCATAACATTCAAACGGCTGGGCGGAATTTAAATTTCTTTATATCCACGAAAAGATAATGAAATTATATACAACTTCTTCAAAGTCCGTATGACCACATTCCGAGTGTAATTTGGCGAAAAACCGAACCCTAGGTCGACTGCTCATGCTGCCCGAAACAGAGAACGTGGCAACTTCTAGATCTAATCCAATCTACTCAATTCCAGTACCACCAATTGATCTAAAAATTTGATAAACACCCTTAGAACAGTACCTATACCAACCCCAAGGATTCCCATGGACATACCTTTGCCCAACGCACGAAAACCCAATAGATCTCCTCCCGGTTCGCGCGATCTCCTTCCTCGCTCCAATCCCGCCGGATCTCCTCGTCGCGGAGCGCTCCAACGGATGGATCTTTGAGGTGTGGAGGTGGAGAACTCCCCTAGGGGCATCAAGGGAGGAGGATAGGTGGTGGAGAGGTGGTGGAGCAATGGGGAGCAATGGGGGAGGTGGAGGCGCCACAAGGAGGAGGTGGGGAGGTGTGGGGGGGCGACTAGGACTTGTGGGGGCGCAAGGGCAGGGGGTGAACGCCTAAAGGGGCTGGGGGAGGCCCCCGACCAGGTCTCCTACTCCTATTAGGACTCAAACTCCATCCCACCAAAGCCCACGACCCTTTTCTTTAGGCCCAAACTCCCCCGGAAAGGCCCAAAACCCCGGAAACGGCCCGAAAACGGCCCGAAAACGCTATTAAGCCTCCTATCATATGGTTTTAACCTTCAATACCATATTTCATAAAAGTTTTTGTCCTTAACATTCACATTAAATAATCTCACACCATTCCGTAGTGTCACAGTGTGTGGTACCTATGTGCAGGTGGTGTGACCTCGGGAGTGCCTTCTACTTCTCGCCAATCCGTCGCCCGTGGTTGAGGCAAGTGTATTGGAATGGGTAGCGGGTTGAAGTTTGCTAGATTGGTTGAGATTGAAATTGAATGTATGATATGTTCACATGCCATGCTTTAATGATTGCCATTGATATGATGAATATGCTTATTATGCTATGATGCCATGTGTTAATGTACAAGTTATTTATGATGTTGGCATGTTTGCATACATGGCATGATACATGGCCCGGGCGGTGAGAAAGTCATAACTAGTCTGGGGAAGGTCGGTGAAAAAGTTATGACTATTCCGGAGAGCTAATGAGTAAGTCCTACATCGTGATTCCATCCACCGCGTTGTATGGAAGCGAGGAGTAGGCACCCTCCATCTTCGGGATGGAAGGGGGGAGAGGGTGCACACCGACGGGTGTGTACTCAACCATACCGGCATATTAAATGCCGGGGTGTTACACCCCACGCATGCGGAAGAACGAGTAGTAGTGCAAATGGAAAGGAACCGTTCGGCTGGAAGAGCAATTCGTGCGTACAGGATTGAAGGTTCCCATTTACTACGTGGCTTAATTAGTAATGAAGAAACGTGCATGCATTGGAGATGGGAACGGCTGGAAACTGAAGAAGCATTCATGTGCTAGTAAATGGAATGGCTAGAAGAGGCAACGTCCCTTGGTGTACACACATGCATGCAACGGCCAAAGAGTAATCGTCCTCCTTGAATGAAACATCCAATATTATGTATACAAATATATACGCGTATACATTTTCAAAACGTGTTGAGAAAAAAAATAGAGATGCTCTAAAAATTTGGAAAATTTCTCTAAAATACTAGGAACTATTTGGAGCGTAACGAAGTTAGTTTTGTGATTTTTCGACGTATAGATTTTTCGCAAAAATTCTTTTAGTGAATCAGACACCTGTACAGATTTTTGTAAAATCATCGACTTAAGTTATAAAACGTGTTTTTCGAAAATATTTGAAAGAACACTCTCGTCTTCCAATTATCTTTATTTTAAACAAAATTTTAGATCATATGCTTATGCAAAAATGCCTGATCTTTATTTAACGCGATTAGTTCAGTAAACTTGAATCCGAATTACCCGCGAGGGTTCCAAATAAATTTTGAAAAATCACAAATAATCCCAAAAACACACTAAATATATTAGAGGCAAATTTTGGGATGTTACAGCTTGTAAGGGGCTTCCACAAGGACTTGTGGGTAATTGCATACCGATGCAACGGTGTACACCTCACTATGGGGAGAACATGTGATGTTTATCTCACGCAATGAGAATTGATATGTTTATGAAATTGTTGTTCCTACCAAAATGAGGGTTTGTCGGCACCGGGCTGGTGTAAAGTCAGGATTAAATAATGTAACGGTTGTGTATGATCATTCCGCAGCACACCATAGGAAGTGTGTTAATTTCGAATGCAAAAAGGGATGGATCATTGCTTGTGGGTAAAGTTGTACAACTCTGCAGAGTCTAAACTTTTCGAAAAGCCGTTCCCACAGTTATGGGAATCTTGGTGCACTAACACTAGTTAGATTTTTGGTACTTTCATAAAATGGTTTGAAAACTCAATAATTGTTGAAAAAAAAGAGTTCTTGTTAATATGTTGTTGTCAATGGAATGGGAATGGACGATATTCTACTCACAATCATGGAGGATTGTGAGGATTGTTACTATTTTTATTCATATTTGTCAATTGCTTTACAAATTACGCTTGCAATCTATTATTCTGTATTTACAATTCAATTTCGCTTTATGCAAAACAACTTAGTAGCTTACCCATGACATAGCCTGCATTTACTATATACATTTGTGATACACTACAAGTCTTGCGAGTACATACGTGTACTCAACCTTGCTATTGTTGATATTCAGAGAATAAAGAGAACGAGTTTCCCGATCCCGACACAGAATACAGGGACTTTGCTAACGAATCTTTCTAAGGTTTTATCCTTGTGGTATTTTGGGTAGAAGGCAAACTGTCGAGAAATGTATCTTCCGCTGCAAACTTTTAAATTCGGCCAATAGGCCATGATGTAAGACTTTATTTCTATCAATGTAATATGAACTTGTATAGATGTGATGACAATGTTATAAATGTGCGTACTAGCCACTGATCATGGGACTAGTACTGTTGCACATAGGAATCCCTCTTGGTATTCCACGCCATTAAAGGGAGGGTTCCGACAAAAATTTGCATTGGAATTATAAGAGTGAAAAATTACTTTATTTCTTATAATTTTAATTTATATTAGAAGTTTATAAAATAATGTTCTAAAGAATATATATAGATTTTCAATATTATTGTTGAATTGTAGATGGCTGGAAAATAATATTCTAAAGAGACTATGAATTTAATTCTAATCAGTACCGGTTGGTGTATTTAATCGGTACTGATGTGATCTAATCAGTACCGGTTGGTGTTTACAACCGGGATTGATGCCTCACATTAGTACCGGTTGGATACACCAACTGGTACTGATAGCGCCTAGGTTTTCCTTGTGGATTTGGATGTGGAATGATCAGTCCCGGTTGGTGTATCCAACCGGTACTGATGTGGACATCAGTCCCGGTTGAAGACACCAACCGGGACTGATGGTGCACCTATAAATCTCACAGCCACCATTTATTCCCCACTTTGCTGCTCCTCCCGCCCGATATCTCCCATTTCCTCCTCCTCCCGCGCCTTGCCGCCACTAGATCTGTGTTTGGCAGGAAGCCCTCCGGAGCTCCTCGACCGCGCCACCCTCCCGAGCTCTCCCGATCAGCGCCGTCCCGGAGCTCGCCCCCCCCCCAAGGCGCCGCCCTCCCGGAGCTCGCCCGACCGCCCCAGCTCCGGTGGACGGCCGACCTCCACGAACGCTTCGTCGACGCCGTCGCCCAGCTCGGCGGGCCTGAGAGTGAGCTCCTCACCTCCCAGCTTCCCTACCCCCTGCCTTCCTCGTTCTTAGTCCATGGCCGCACGCGATTTGATCCCGTCTGAGTGGAATGTGCATTTGGTCCCGTCTGAGTGGAATGTGCACTTCTGTGCCATGAATTTGGGGGTGAATCGAAGAGCTTTGAGTGGAATGTGCACTTCTTTAATGTGTATTGTGATTGTTATGACACCAAACTGATGCCTTTACCTTATTGGAGTGATGTACTAATGATGATTTCCATGTAGTTGAGCAAGATATGCGGAATTGTCGATTATGTTGCACAGTTGTTTCATGTTGAGCGGAGAAACTTATTGTGGAATTTCCCCTTAATACATTTAAATTCTCGTAAAATTTGTGCTCATATTGCAGCAAAAAATGATTTGATCATTTTTGAGGGGTTGATTGGTCTAAATGCCATTATAGTTAGCTATACCTGTCTTCAATGTCGATTATGCTGCACAGTTGTAGGGAATGCTCTATGCTGTGGTTGATGCGACAAATTAATTAAAGCTGTTGCTTTACCTTGATCATTCTGGGCATGTTGGTCTTGAGTTTTAATTTTGTGAAATATGGTGCTATTTCTGGTCCATACGTGTTTAATTTATTAGAATATATGCTATCTTGATGTGATTTTTTGTTATCAGAAACCTATGAATACTTTCTGTTAGATGTTCAGCTATCCTTTTAGCCAGCACATGGCACTATGGGGCTGTTTGGTTTGAGGCCAAATTTGCGAAGCCAAACCTTGCCAAAAAATGGCTAGCCAAAATTTGGTGCCCAAATTGGTGGCCAACCATTGGCAAGAAAATGAACTAGGAAAATTTGGCATGGCAATAGAGAAGAGAATCTAGCCAAAGTTTGGTTGCAAACCAAATGCATGCCAAATTTGGTCAACACTACCAAAATTTGGCATGGCAAGCATTGGTAACCAATGGACACAAACCAAACAGCCCCTATCTTTTTCTTGATTTTTTTTGTTTGCAACCATGGTATCCTTTTTCCCCTTGAACTCTTGTTTTTAGCAGATTGAATAAGAGTTTTGAATGTGTGGTTTAGGTATTTGTTACCTGTTGCTAAAACCTAGAATAAAGTAACCGAAAATAAATTAATTAGATTGTGTTTTGCATGATGTATAGTCCTAGTGGTACACATTTAAGGCAGTATGTGAAACTAACTGAAAATGAGAGGAGGCACAAAGATTGATATAAGTGTGTATATTGTAATGCCTAAAATACACTGATGAGAGGTGAGTGTTGAGGTTGCACTAGTCATCTATGTTGGCTTTAAACCTAGATCATGATAGATTCAAAGTAAACCTTGTTGCTTGGCAACATCAAACAGTCAGAGAAGTAAACTATAAGTTCCTGTCCATCACACCGACTCACTCTGCAATTATGCAGTTATTTCCTTATTTATGTTTTATATTGTTGGGGGTGTAATACTTTATGAACATTTCAACTTTTTTAATTGTTACCATGATGATTCAAATCACTAATTTGTAAATTGATAATTTTTCAGCATTCAAAATTGTTGAAAAGGCCTTTGGATCTAGTTTGCAAGTGTGGGGGCATCACTCAGAAAGCATCAAATGTAAGTTCATGGGGATCCTTGGTGAATTTTGAAGCAATTTCTATGTATATGTGAAGTTTGAAGCAATTTATATGTATAAGTATATGCAAAATGCAATATATTTGAATTGGCACCCGTATAGAATCGAAACTTTTTGGTATATGTTGCTGCTGAATGGCATATCCAGATAGCTGCATATGTGATAAAAATTTGTTATGCAAAAATAATATGCTCATGTTGGATTGACAATGGAACAATTGTAATCATTATATAAATGAGAATTCATAGTTGTTTTCTTTGTGCTTTTCATATAGATCGATACTTTCTAGTCTTGCATTATACTATTATGTAAGATTCAAAGAAAGTCAGTCAAGTGCATGCTTGGACAATTAATCGCATAGAGGAAATCGCAAGTGATATTAAGAACATAGTGTACGAAAATTTTTCTCCTTGCTCATGCGAAAGCGCGAATGAACTCAACCGAGTCTTACTTGAGATCGAACACACTGCTCGCCGCCTTGATGACCTTGTCCTACAATCAGAAGACTTGTTGGGAACAGACGGTGTCGATCCACATGAAGAAGAAGAAGAAGAAGACACTTCGTCCAGCATAGACGAGAAGTTGCGCCCATACGACCACGAGACCGATGATTTGGGTAAACGTAGTGATCAACAATTTAGAGACGATAAAAGTATCGACTCTACTGACTAGTGATTTGGTGTTATGCTTATGTAATAGGTCCTGTTGAGTACTAGTTATGATGTATGAACTAATTTGCGGAAAAGTGCAGAAATTTCTATGTATAAGTATATGTAAAATGTTCGACTATATTCACTTCCCTGCTTCTCTTCTTCTATGTATATGTGAAGTTTGAAGCAATTTCTATGTATATGTGAGATGTGTAAGTATATGTAAAATGCTATGTATATGTGAGATGTGTAAGTATATGTAAAATGTTATGTATAAGTAGAGTTGATCTAATCAGTTTTTGTTCCCCACTGTCTTCCACGCCGTTCTAGAGTAGTACCATTAGCTTTTGTTGATCTATTTTCGTTAATTTTCAGTGCCTTCTTCTAGCCTAAGAAACAACGATGGACGGCGAAGGATTTGATCAAGAAGAATTTATGACAAATTTGATTGCGGGAGATGGTGGTTATGAGGCCGCAGAGCATGATGAGGCCGCAGAGCACGATGAGGCCGGCGGGGTAACAATCAGTCACGTTAATGATTGTCGATTCCACTATCATGCTAAGCCAACATTCTGACCCGTTCATGATTGTACCATGCTTTCAGATCGGTCAACCAAGCGGGCAATCACGATAGCGAGGTCCAACCAAGAAGCCGAAGGCAAGATATGTTGTCACCGAAGTCAACAAGAACGGTCAACCTCAGAAACCCTTGACAGTGATTGGGTCGTTCAATTCGGCATGCGGTGT
Source organism: Rhipidocladum racemiflorum (assembly GCA_036346355.1). NCBI lineage: Eukaryota > Viridiplantae > Streptophyta > Magnoliopsida > Poales > Poaceae > Rhipidocladum > Rhipidocladum racemiflorum. The sequence goes on along the minus strand of CM070572.1, from coordinate 46,807,388 downwards.
CCACGTTAGGGATCACGTGCCCATTAGCATAGCAAAATGGGATCAGGTTTCTGAAGATACGAAGAACATGCTTTGGAACGATGTCAGGAAGACATTCACCTTCCCCCAAGGGACCGAAGAGAAGGTGAAGAGTTACACTCTCAAGAAGATGGCCATCGCATTCCAAACTTATAAAAAGAAGTTGAACACGGAGTATATCAAGAAGAATCGAACGCCCGACTTCAACAAGTTCCCGAAGTTGCAAGATCAATGGGAAGCGTTCGTGAACTACAAGACTTCGGAGGAAGGTCAAAGTTTGAGTGAGAAGAACAAGCTGAATGCACAGAAAAAGAATTACCACCACCGACTCGGCCCTGGTGGTTACCGCCAAGCAATACCCTACCTGCTAGTGAAGGGTGTCGCACTTGCAACAATGGAATGGCCCGACAGAGCAAAACATTGGTTCTATGCTCACGGCGGCGATCTCGATGATAACGGCAATGCGGTGTTTGGGGAGGTGCTGAGAGATGTGGCCAGAAGGCTTGTGCGGTCCATCGAGGAGACTTCCCAAGGTAGCTTCATGCCAAACAGGGAGAATGACGAGCTAACAAGGGCTCTACAAAACCCGAAGCACCCTGAACGTACACGAGACGTTGGCGTTGGCGTCGTCCCGTGGAAGGTTGGTTTCACTCAGGACGCTGAGACCTATAGGAGTCGGATGAGAAGCAAGGCTCGACATGCACAACAGCTTAGTGCGCTTGAAGAACACATGAGTCAAATAGAGGAGCAGTTAGCCCAGAGCCAACAGCGGGAGACGTGCTAGGAACCTCCCAGCAATCCTGACGTCATCAGCCCCACCGGGCAGCGGAGCAGCTGTGCTTCTGGTGGGCTGCCCGAAGCGGACTTGGACAGGTATCCCGTAGACGACATCAGGCAGCGGACACATTGTGAGCTGCACGTCGGGGCGCGGAACCTCTCCTTGAAGGTGGCGCACGGCATGGTTCACCCAGTGCACAAGGACCTTGAGCTCAAAATTCCCGGAGGTGACGGGACTACGAAGCTAGGAGAGGCAGTACACACTTTCATCCTGTGGTGCAAATGGCACATAATTTTTCGAGATAACATGGATGTGTCCTCTCCGCGAAGAAGCCCGACTCCTACACCATTTCCCGCACACCCAAGCCCAAGAAGAAGCCTGTCTCCTCCCAAGAAGGTGCCGACTCCTACACCACCTCCTACGCACATAAGCCCCACAAGAAGCCCGTCTCCTCCCAAGAAGGAGCCAACTCCTACATTACCTCCCAACAAGCCAGCTCAGTCAGCAGCTCCCAAGAAGACGAGCTCCTCCACCCAATCCAAGAAGTTGCGTCCACTTCCGAAGCTGGCGTACAATATGACCGAGGTGGAGACCAAGAAGATAGTACAAGGTGAGGTAACTAAATTTTTTAGACCCAAGTCACCAAAGAAGAAGGTTCAACCTGGCACGGAAGAATTTTACAAAGGCTTGAGGACTGTTACAAATTTGAAGAATAAAAAAGAAATGCCTTGCCAATCAAACTACAAGCGCACATTGAGTAAGGAATGCCACAAGAAGAAGACGTCAGCTGAGGAGAAGGCTAAGGAGACGGCTAACGAGATGCTACAATTCTTCGATGAAACTGGCCTTGACGCAAATCAAATAATAGGCACGGCAGAGATTGAGTTTGCCCAAGTAACAAGATGGCCATTTACATTGGGTGAATCATTGGTCAGGCATGAGCTGCTCCAGCTAACAACAAAGATGCGGTAATTCCATAAATGATACTTGGACGTGACCAAGCATAGTCTAGAGTTGTTTGCTGTCAAGTACAAGCAACATGATTTTTGTCACGGTGACGGTGAATTTTTTGTCAAATGGCACGTCGTGTATGATCTATACCAAACAGATGCCCTCAGCGTGTCCTTGCTAGGTTGCTGGACTCTGTAAGTGTCTTATTTACAAAAAAAACCATCGTGCGTGCCCTTGTACTGTACTACCTTGAAAGCTTAACTAATTTCTTCTTGTGTAGCATGGAGATACAAAGATGCCAAAGGGCTAATATTTTTGACATAGGCTTCATGGACCCATTAGTTATCAACGAGACAACCGTTAGATTCAACCCAAGCAATACAGAGACTAACGTATACAAAGCGCTAAAAGCACAACAATATAAGTCAAGGATATATCTACCCTACGCACATAAGTACGTGTTTTCGTACCGCCTTGTTCTACTCCTTTTTACGGCGAGCATTCACACCATCCTTGGTCTTCCCAGGTATGTTCAGCAGGATGCCTACCAAATTATCACAAACATTTTTCTCAACATGCATGACATCAATACATTGACGGACATCTAACTCCTTCCAATATGGTAAGTCCCAAAATATCGACCTCTTTTTCCAAATGGTCCTGGGACGAACAAATTTACGGCTCTTACCATACTGAACATCGATATCCTCTACGCGTGAATATACTTGCCTTCCAGTCATAGGCTGCGGGGCTGCACGAACTTCCCTCTTTCCATCAAATTTGTCATCCATCTTACGATATCGATGACTTCGGGGTAGAAACCTACGGTGACCCATGTACACTGTTTTCCTCGAATTCGCGACCACAAGCTATCAGTGTCCTCTTCACAAATTGGACAAGCTTTGGCTCCCTTCGTGCTATAGCCCGCCAAATTACCAAGGGCTGGAAAATCATTTATGGTGCAAAATATCATAGCCCGTAGGGTGAAGTTCTCTCTTTTGTATGCATCCCACACCTCAACCCCCCACATTCCACAATTTTACCAAATCCTTAATTAGTGGTGATAGGTACACATCAATATCATTACCCGGCTGTTTGGGTCCTGAGATTAGCAACGACATCATGATATACTTCCGCTTCATGCATAACCAAGGAGGCAAATTGTAGATACACAACAAAGCGGCCATAATCTTGTGTCGACTGCTCATATTACCAAACGGATTCATACCATCCGTACTCAATCCAAATCTTATGTTCCTCATCTCGGCACCAAACTCCTCATGTTGCCAATTAATGTTTCTCCATTGAGCCGAATCAGCGGGATGTCTCAACTTGCCATCTTCCTTTCGAGATTCATAATACCAACGCAACAATTTTGCCTCTTTAGGATTTGCAAATAACCGCTCTAAACGGGGAATGATGGGCAAGTACCACAACACCTTGGCTGGTGCCCCTTTTTTCACATCTTCACTGTCGTCAATTCGGTTCTTACGCTTCTTGTCATTACGCTTCTCATTTTGTTTGTATCGGGGTACACCACAAACTGGACAAATGCGCAGTTCCTTATGGACGTTGCGGTATAGTATGCAATCATTTGGACATGCATGTATCCTTTCTATTTCCATTCCCATGGGACATAATAGCTTCTTCGCTTCATAAATACTTGTTGGCAACTTGTTTCCCTCTGGAAGCATATCCGATAGAAGTATTAAAAGTGCATTGAAACTTGTATTTGTCCAACAGTGTTTTGCCTTCAGTTCAAACAATGCAAGGACCGAACCCAACTTGGTGTATTCCCCTTTGCAACCTGAAAACAATGGTTTGGCATCGTCATCCATCAAGCTTTTAAATTTTTCGAACTCTCTTTCCGTGTAATTTCCCTCCACATCCCGCAACATTTGATCTAAATTATCGTCATCAAACATATCACGCTCCAACTCGTGATCGGCTTCCAGCATGTCTTCGTTGCGTAGCACAATGGTACTACCTATCTCCCCATGATGGATCTAACACGTGTAATTCCTCACGAAGCCACGTCGAATCAAATGCCCTTCAATTTGAGCTGAGTTGTTAAATCTCCTGAGATTGGTGCAATCAATACAAGGACAATATATGAACTTTACACCCCTCATAACCATATCTTCTTCTGCAATTCTTATGAACTCCTTAACTCCCCTCTGAAATTCAGCACTCACACGGCTTTTGTGATACATCCATTCTTCACGGTCCATCTACAAGTAAACCGCAAACAATAAATTAATTATGCCCTAATCAATGAAATAAAAGAAGGGTTGAACCCGAAAACAAAGTTTTTTTGTTGAATGATCTTAAAGAAATGTATATCTCAGGCCGACTAAATGCGTGCATTACCAACGATGACTCCTAATCTCTAATTAGGTTAGGTCCTAATCCCATTCAAGGATATGTGGTTCGAGCAAGTTCCTAAGATGTTGTACAAACTTTAGAGAAAATTTCGGCAGCATCTCCCCGCTGTTCTCCAAATACACGTATCGACAACATGTCAAGAGGATGTGTATTCGGAGAACACTGGCCAGGGAGATGCTGCCGAAACTTTCTCTACAGTTTGTACAACAGCTTAGGAACTTGCCCGAGCCACATATCCTCGAACTGTCCAAAAAACGTGGACAATTCGAGACTGCTTATTTATAAATATGCCATTTTAGCATACTTATAAACAAGCACCCTCGAACGGGAGACGCATAGGTTACGCAGCCTAATTAACTACTATATAATTGATCATATTAATTATATTAAAACAATTATGACATGTAATGTACACATTCACCAAATAAAAAAAATTAATTTAAGTCCTACTGCAATATTGAAGAGATTTCTAAGAATTAATGCTGGTCACCTTTCGAGGAAAACCACAAACGAGGGGAAATCTAGCTCCTGATCAAGCTGGCTAGGGTTTCAATTAACGGAGACCTTCAACGCACTGATCTCCTCCACCATACACTCTGCTAATGAAACCAAATCAAAATCGAATAATGTACGTTAATACAAAATTGAAGGGATTCTAAGGAATGGGGCCCACCTTTTGAATAAAGCCACAGGTAAGATAGGCTGGAAAATAGAGAAATCGCCTAGCGAACCAACTCGACGAGAGTTAATAAGTTCATTCCCGAGTCCAGACGGTACATATAAAACCTAGCGAGCCTCATCACAATCGGTTCTATAGAAGAACCGTTTGTCATTAATTAGTTATCACTGTCGCTTATATGTAAAACCGACTGTGATAATTTGGATCCTCAACACTGTCGGTTTCTTTATAGAACCGACACATAATGTATCTGTGTCAGTTCTCAAAAAGAACCGACTGCAATAACTTAAGTCATAACAGTCGGTTCGGGATATGAACCGACACGGATATTAATCCACCCCCTCGGCTTCCCCGCCAATTTGACCGTTCAAACATATAATTCCTTTCATATAGCTCCTTTCTGATCATCGGTAGTACTCTTCCAAGGTCTGATCACGTTCCATTCCTCCGGCAAGGTCTGACTGCTGCAAGGTCTGACTGCTGCAAGGTCTAATCGCGTTCAAACATATAACTCCTTTCATATAGCTCCTTTCTTCTCTGCTGCAAGGTCTGACTCCTCCGGCAATGGCAGCAATGGCTCCTTTCTTCTCTTTCATATAGCTCTTCCATGCATATAGCTCCTTTCTTCTCTTTCATATAGCTCCTTTCTTCTCTGCAAGGTCTGACTTCTCCTTTCGACCGCAGCAATGGCAGCGCCCCCTCCTTCTCCGGCAAGGTCTGACTCCACCGTGGAGTCACCGTACGATCCTCCACCGCCGCCGGCAGCGCCGCCTCAGCCTCCGGCGCCTCACTCCGGCATGGCGCCAGCGCCCCACCTGTCTCCCGACGTCCCTCCCGGCGCCTCACCCCATCCGGGCGCCTCCAAAGGCAGCAGGAATCGCCCCAGAGATGGCGATCAAGACGACGACGAGGAGGAGGAGGAGGACGACGAGGAGGAGGAGGAGGAGGACGACGACGAGGACGAGAAGGAGAGGAGGAGGAGGAGGAGGAGTACTACGCGCTGATCACCATAGGGATCGGCGCCTCGTCTAGATCGGGTTCATCATAGGAGGATGAACCATCACTAGTCCGCGTAGTCTCCAGCGACACCGACTCTGGCGACTCGGGTGACTCGGTTGACTCGGGTTACTCGGGCGAGAGCCGCGAGTCGTAAATTTAATATATTAGGTGTAATGCAGTCCCCCTTTATATGTTTAATAATTATAAACAATGGATGTGGTGATATATTGTAATGAAGTACAGCTTGTTTAATATATTAGGGTTGTTGGCCTAGTGCAGATGAAGTCTATTCGGCTGCCTTTACACTCTATTTTGAGTCTCTTTTATATTTTTGTGGATTGTATCTTTCTAATGTTCTGTTGTTCCAAGTCAAAATGTTTCATGTCCTATTGATCAAAAAAACAAGTATAATGTGTGGAATGGTATATATATTATTATTATCTACTGCATGCATGCTACTATAATGTTATATATAATTTGCATCACTACATGTGTCTATATAAATTGTCTGAGAGTTGAACCGCGAGTTGTAATTCTAGCAGATCGGTACTGTTCATCGTCCGAAAATACAAGTTGCACAAATATTAAAGCATGAATGAAGGGTACAAGAGGTTTGTGTTGGGATTCTAGCAGAGCGGGCTGTGTTGGAGTTTGTTTTTTTCTTCTTCCCTGAAGGGGAAATGTGTGAGTGGAGGATCTCACAAAAACTATGTTTCTATTGAACTGTTCTTGGTTGCACCTAATGGAACTGGGCATTCTGTTGCCAAAAAATCATCACAATCGGTTCTGGAAAAGAACTGATTGTGATAACCCCTGTGCTCATCACAATCGGTTTCTTCCCAATACCGATTATGATAATACCTTCTCATTACAATCGGTTCTGGAAAAGAACTGATTGTGATAACCCCTGTGCTCAGGACAATCGGTTTCTTCCCAAAACCGATTGTGCTAATACCTACTTATTACAATCGGTTCTAGATAAAAACCGATTGTGATAACAAAATTTTTATCACAATCGGTTCTTATCACCGATTGGGATTATTATCGTATCACAATCGGTTCTTATCTAGAACCGATTGGGATTATTATCGTATCACAATCGGTTCGCTCTCAAAACCGATTGTGATAACCTGTTACCAAGATTTCCAAATGGAATATACTTATCACAATCGGTTCTGAAGTCAAAAGTTTAGAACTGACACAGATGAAGCGATAGTAATGTGTCATTCTGTAGTAGTGAAACTATGTTAGAACTAATTAGTTATCTACGTTGACATATCTATGTACAGTTTTCATTGGATTCTTATTATGATCGATCTAGATCATAGTCGGATCACAATTATGGACTCGAGAAGGAAACCAGTTGAAACGTATCAAAACTTTATCGATTTTCTCAACCGGTATTAATTCTTGTTCCTTTCATTATTGTATTACTTCTATTTCCTTCCATTTGAAACAAATTCTAATCATGTACAATTCGTAATCACATGTGTAGTGCATTTGCACGGTTCCGTGCTAAAAACAGGGGCGCATTCAAGGAGAAATTTGAAATTACAACTGCCTCTCAAGTACGTATATCATAATGCTAGCTTTTTGGTTAGTTAAGTTAATTTCCTTGCATTCATTTCACGCTTTCAACTTTTTCAACCGCAGATCTTGAGTCAGTCGGCGGGCAACAATTTATGCGGTTACTATGTATGTGAGTTTTTGCACACCCAAACCGGAGCTGCTGACCGCATGCTAAAAGGCGACAAGAGGGAGAGTAAATATAATTACTACTTTTAATGATGTATAGGTACTCCTTACATCTTGTACAAATTCAAGGATTGATTAGTTAATGACTTAACGACATGTGCCTCAATATTTGGCGGAATAAGGTTCGGAACTCTCGCCGGCGCGAGTGAGAGCAATCCAAGAACAACTCGTCGGCTTCATTTACGATGAGGTCATAAATCCAAAAGGCGAGTTCCACCAACCAAGTTTTAATAGGTGGGGCCCTTCGATAAGGACCGGTGAACTGTCATGGTCGACATCTACGGCTAGCAAGAGCGATGCACGTAAAAAATCCCAATGAACAGAAGGAAAAGAAATACTAGAGTTGTAATTAAAGTTGTGTACATATTGTAGTACATTATATGTAATTAAATTTGTTAATGAATGTACAGTGATTTAATTATCAGGCAAATGTGCATGATTGATTATATGTGTTTTAATTCGTTGTGAATTAACACACACACACACACATATAATAGCCAGTATTGGACACGCACACACACATATATATATATATATATATTATATACAGCCCCATCTTTACCGGTTAGATAAAACAACCGGTACTGATGATGGCCTCATCAGTACAAGTTGGAGACACGAACCGGTACTGATAAGATCCACAGGGGTTCGCGATGCGCTACCACATGTGACTTCCAACCGGTACTGATACTCTATCAGTACTGGGTGAGGGAACTGGGACTGATGCCCTTGAGCATCAGTCCCGGATAACCTGTACCGGTTCAAAAACCGGTACTAAAGGCTCTTTTAAACCGGTACTAAAGGCCCTTTCCGTAGTAGTGAGTGTAAAATATTTTTTCCTTCACAAAAGTTGAACTATTGGATGAATGTTTGGCACAATAGATCCAATGTAAATTAAATCAACTTGCATTATTAATTAATGTTAGAAAAAGTAGATAGAAATCATGCATTGGGGTCATTGTTTCTAAACCTCCATTTAATACACTCTCTCTTTCCTACATGGCACACTTAGAAACCATCTAAGAAATAATGCATTGAAAATGCCCTCATAAGGGCAGTCCCCCCAACCCATAGTTTCCATGACCAGTGTTTAGAGGGGAAAGAGAGTAATAAACAATGTATAGTTTTACAACCCATAGTTTCCATAAGCAGTGTCTAGAGGAGAGAGATAGAGCAATAAACCAATGCATGAGCAATAAACCAATGCATGCACCACAAACACACCTTGATCAGTGCGCAGAAACGTCCAATGCAGATTTTGCTCGTTTCTTACGTCTTGGTGCTCGCGTCGACTCAATTTCTTGCATGAGACACGGTTTCTTTGTTTTTCCTTCTCTCCCTTCCTTAATTCCTATGCCACATCAGTTTTTTGCTTAGTTGGCAACGTAATTAATTCTATGGACACTAGCTGAGGTGGAGGGTTGGGACTGCCCTAACTGGAGAGCTCAGAAGCATGAAAATTCGTACATGATTATAACTCTGTTTTATGGCTTGCAACATCTTGGTACTGCTGTATATGATTATAACTCACATTTCAGAAGTGAAGTGCATCCCAGATCAGAAGTTAAGGGTGTGTTTGGTTGCTAGCATGGTATTTGAATCGCATGAGTGGATGCAACTGTATCTGTTAGACACATGTTTGGTTTCCTATTCATCCTGGCCAGGTGGATGCAATTGCACCCACTCATACAGGATGAAGAAAACACAGAAATTGGACTTCTCTCTAATGCAGGCCCGTGAGATGCACAAACAAGCAACCAAACAACTTAACTTGCATCCACTCAGTCAAGCCAAATCTAGCCTGGATGGCTCATACGAAACAAGCTAGGATGGTGCAGATAACCAAACACACCGAGAATGACAATCAGGGTACCTCTGTACATTTCAGAAATGAAGAGTACAAACCTTGGGTGTTACTCTCACATTTTAGAAATGAAGTGCATCCCAGATTCCCAGATCAGAAAGTGTGACAATCAGAGTACTCCCGTACATTTCAGAAACGAAGAGTACAAATCTTAGGCTGTTAAGAGTGATGTTCTTCTCTTACAAGGGATTACAATATTCGAGTTTAATTACAAAAGCAATTACTCCGCAAACTGATTCATCCCTTGCGGCACCTGCTGCTAGTGGTAAAAGAAGAGGCCTTCAAGCTTGAAGGGTTGAAGTGCAAAAGTCCTAAAAACAGAATGCTCATCGTTTTTGTACCATGGACGTCTTAGCTCAGGCCAACCGTGCATGTTCAGCACTTAAAAGCACTTTGTTTTTCTTACGATGGCCTACAAAGCACTGTAACAGAAATACTACTTTCTATTGTAGTTCCATTAATGTAGCAGTGAACCTAAATATTCGATTTAAGATCCAACGGCTGAGATTTGTTCAAAGGCATGAGACTATTTACCTCTGCAAAGGCAGATAACACTCTTGTTAGAAATAAAAGGCACATTTAGGTTTAATTTAATCCAAAAGTAAATCATGAACAACATGTGATTGACTATCGGTAACGAATAACAGGAGCATACCATAGATGCATATGCTAGAAGACTACACATATATCCATCTAATGTGCTCACAATCAATAGGTTGAAAATAAACAGTAGAAACATTGTAACGCATCTTGTTCAGGTGCAGATGGAGCGATGAGTCGTTGTAAGCGCGTCTGATCTTGAGGACGGAAGCGCGCCGCAGTCGAGTGCGATGCCGAGCAGCCGCTCCTGAACGTCGAGGAAGACGAGCCGTGACGGTGACGTGGAAGCAGTCGCGCCGAGCGCTTCCCAAAAACCTGATTCGTCCTCTCCCGGTGCAAGAACGCGAGGACGGACGGTTTCGGAGACCTGCTTTCCCGTTCGCTGGTGCACGCCGGCGTACGGGACGGGGCAGACTTGATGGCGGCGCAGCGAGAGGAAAATAGCAAAAGCCTAGACGTGGTGTATTGCGTACTCTTCCGGACGGCAGCGGCGCAGTATATAAAGGAATAGCCTGGTAACAGCCCGTAACCGAACACGACTCGAAGACGTGCCACGATCGGAGTCTATTACGGAGTCGGTTACGGTTTCCTTATCCCTTCTGCAACCGTGACGATCTCGAGTAGCAAAAGAATAAACTGCAAAAGGAGGCTGCGCCTACGCAAAGCCCTGGACCGGATTTCGGCGGACCATTCACGCAGGTGCCAGACGCCGCGCTTCCTCGCCTCGCCTTCCGCCCGTGCTCCGAGCCCGAGCCCGAGCCCGCCCGCCAGCGAGGCGAGGCGAGCGCTGCAGGTGTATTCTTTCTCCCTTTCTCCACATGGTTCTACCATGGTGGAGCACACTCCACTATTTAAACTAGTGTTCACCACTTTAGGCTAGCAATGTGGTACTATTGCTAGTGCACATGCCTCTTCATGAGGTGGGCCTTTGAGATATTCTAGGATTTATTGTCTCAATTAAATGGGCTTGGCCCAAATAATCCAACAATCCCCCACCAGATCTCAAAGTCCCAATCGACTGTTTTGCCTATTCCAAAGCTGTTGATATACCAGCGTTTCGGTGACAATGGACTATGCCTTGAATTGCACCTAGGACTCCAAATTACACTCAGCCACAACTTGAACAATGGACTAAGCCTTGAATTGCAAGTTTTGTGCATCGAGTTTCATTTAGAGCCTTAGGCGATACTAGGTCGCCAATAGGCTACCCCTCGGGTGGAGCATATAAGTCGTACTCCATGGTCTCTTCATGAGATTATTAGAGATTACCCAAGTCTCATAGACTGTGACTTTCAACAGTTAATCTGATATAGGTGTGTTCTTTCAAGATGCTCTGTAGGATGACATCTTCGCTAAATAAAGCCAACAGAACACATTAAGGCAAAAGCCAACCTGCCATACAGATTTCGAGAGTATTGCATCTTCACTTGGAACTAGTTAGAAAATTACTCTCCTCCAGCTTAACGATAGCTTGTTTTTCCTATGTCCTAATTCACGGGATCTCCGATCACATAGGTTGGGTTACCGCTATGGTATAACTCACATGGGTCTCATGCCTAGTTCCTTTGATGCGTTATCTATCACATTCCGTGATAGCCCTTTAGTGAAGGGATCTGCCAGGTTTTTAGCCGTCTGGATATAATCCAATGCTATCACTCCGGAGTTTTTCAATTTCCTGACAGATTTCAAACGTCTTTTCACATGTCTTGAGGATTTCAAGTTATCTTTAGAACTGTTCACTTTAACAATAACTGTTTGATTGTCACAGTTCATAAGAATGGCCGGTATTGGTTTTTCAACCACCGGAAGATCCATCAAGAGTTCACGTAGCCATTCTGCCTCAACAGTGGCTGTATCCAATGCAGTCAATTCTGCCTCCATAGTTGACCGTGTCAAAATAGTCTGTTTGCAAGACCTCCACGACACAGCGCCCCCACCAAGTGTAAACACATATCCACTGGTGGCCTTAATCTCATCAACATCAGAGATCCAATTTGAATCACTATAACCCTCTAATCTTGAAGGGTACAGGTATAGTGTATTCCATAATTTCTTGTACCCACCAAGTAACGCATAACTCTTTCGAGTGCACGCCAATGATCATCTCCGGGTTAGAAGTAAATCGGCTCAATTTGCTTACAAAGCAAATGAGATATCGTGCCTTGTTGCGCTAGCCAAGTACATGAGAGATCCAATGATCTCGAGAGTATTTCATTTGATCTCTAGCAATTCTCTTGTTTTTCCGAAGAATCACACTTGGATCATAAGGTGTTGGAGAAGGCTTGCTATCCGAATAGCCAAACCGACTCAAAACCTTTTCCACATAATGGGATTGAGAAAGACTAATCCCATCCTCACCTTTGACTAACTTGATGTTCAAGATCACGTCAGCCTCTCCGAGATCTTTCATATCAAAATTTCCAGACAGGAAAGACTTGACCTCATTGATCACATCAAGGTTTGTTCCAAAGATCAAAATGTCATCCACATATAGGCACAGAATAACTCCCTCACCCCCACCATGGCGATAATACACACACTTGTCGGCCGTTTACAAGCCAGCTTGTGTCAATGTTCTATCGAACTTCTCATGCCATTGTTTAGGTGCTTGTTTAAGGCCATAAAGAGATTTCAAGAACTTACACACCTTGCTCTCATGTCCGGGTAGCACAAATCCATCTGGTGATCCATGTAGATCTCCTCATCTAGCTCTCCATTAAGAAAAGCTGTCTTCACGTCCATTTGATGGACAATGAGACCATGAGAGGCAGCCAAGGATAAAAGTACCCGGATGGTTGTGATCCTAGCAACAGGTGAATAAGTATCAAAATAATCCTCTCCTTCCTTTTGTGTATAACCCTTAGCCACAAGTCTAGCCTTGTACTTTTCAATAGTACCATCAGGCCTTAGTTTCTTTTGAACACCCACTTACAAATTTCACAGTTTGCAACCATAAGGCAGTTCTGTGAGCTCCCAAGTTCCGTTAGACAGAATAGAATCCATCTCACTACTGTTGCCTCCTTCCAAAGAGTCTGCATCAGAAGATGCATAAGCTTCTGAAATAGAGGTGGGAGTATCATCCACAAGGTACACAGTGAAATCATTACCAAAGGATTTAACCATCCTTTGTCTCTTGCTCCTCCTAGGAGCCTCACTATCATCCTCCTCAAGATTTTGCTCGGGTATCTGTTCAGGATCCTCAGTTTGTGCAATAGGTTCGGGAATTATCTCAGGGTTTTGACTAGAAACGCTATGCAAATCTTTCATGGGAAATATGCCTTCAAAGAAGGTGGCATCTCTGGATTCCATGATTGTACCGACGATCATGTCAGATACCTCAGACTTTACTACTAAAAATCTATAGGCAATGCTCCGATGAGCGTATCCCAGAAAGACACAATCCACTGTCTTAGGTCCAAGTTTGCGCTTTTTAGTTATGGGCACATTGACTTTCGCCAAGCAACCCCACGTGCGTAAGTATGAAAGTGATGGTTTTCTCCCTTCCCATTCTTCATATGGGGTTTTCTCCTTATTCTTAGAAGGAATTTTATTCAAAACGTGACAAGAAGTCAACAGGCCTCCCCACCATTCCTTAGATAGACATGGTGTCCAACATGGCATTTACCAAATCGGTTAGAGTGCGGTTCTTTCTTTCGGCAACCCCATTAGACTGGGCGAATAGGAGGTGTCCTCTCATGAATAATTCCATGTTCCTTACGAGAATAAGTCGAACTCAAGAGAGAAGTACTCACCGCCACGATCTGACCTAAGCCTTTTGATTTTTCTTTCTAATTGATTTTCAACTTCAGCCTTATAGACTTTGAAGTAGTCTAAAGCCTCATCTTTAGTTTTCAACAGATAAACATAGCAGTATCTAGATGCATCATCAATCAGAGTCATGAAATATCTTTTTCCTCCTTTAGTCAACACACCATTCATCTCACAAAGATCTGAATATATGAGTTCTAATGGTGCCAAGTTTCTCTCCTCCGCTGCCTTGTGAGGTTTGCGAGGTTGCTTTGATTGCACACAACTTTGGCACTTAGAACCTTTGACAAGAGGGAATTTTTGGAATTAAATTCATACTAGCGAGCCGAGTCATACAACCAAAATTTAAATGACATAACCGTGAGTGCCAAACATCGGCTTCACCTCCATTGGAAATATCACAAATATGGTTCACAACTTTATTGCAGAAATCAGAAAGGGAAAAACGGAACAAGCCTCCGCATTCATAGCCTTTACCAATAAAAAGTCCATGCTTAGACACGACTACTTTATTAGACTCAAACACCACTTTGAACCCTTCTCTACATAGAAGGGAGCCGCTGACCAGGTTTTTATTTATTGAGGGGACATGCTGACGTTCTTTAGTCTGCACGATCTTTCCCGAAGTAAACTTCAGATCTACCGTGCCAACACCAAGAACGAAGCATTCGAGCTATTTCCCATCAACACGGAGCAATCCCAGACGACCTGGTAAGAAGAGAACAAAGAGAGATCAGCACACATATGAACATTAGCTCCAGTATCAATCCACCAATCGGTGGTCTGATTGACTGAAAGAACAATAGATGCGTTACCATACCCGGAAGTTCCTCCTCCAAGATGTGCCAATGGTCACGCTGATGAGACTTTGAGTTCTGTCCTTGCTCACCCTTCCTCGCCCTTGCGATTTGGACCTTTGTTTGGCCCAGTGTCCAATCTCACCGCAAACAAAGCAGGGCTTCTCATCTTTGTTCATTGACTTCTTCTTCTTGAAATTAGTGGTTTGTTTGGCTTTATTTTTCCCTTTGTTCTTGCCATGTGAGAACTGTTGCACCACATTGGCGCTAGGCGCCCCTCAGTTCCTTTCACAGTGCATCCTTAGCTCGAGCTTTCTCCTCAACATCTAGAGACGCAATCGATTCTCAACAGAAATCTCTTGTCTCTTATGTTTCGTAGATGTGGCAAAATTCCTCCATGAAGGAGGTAATTTGGCAATAATGCCTGACCACAAACCTGTCAGTGCTGGATTTTGAGAAGTTCGAGTTCCCTGGCGAGAACCTGTATCTCATGAGCCTGCTCAACTACAGAACGGTTATCCACCATCTTGTAGTCATGATATTGCTCCATGATATACAGTTCACCGCCAGCATCGGAAGCACCGAACTTAGCATTCAAAGCATCCCATAGTTCCTTCGCCTCTTTAATGTGCATATACACATCGCACAGACGATCGGCAAGAACACTAAGAACGGCTCCCACAAAGAGTGTGTTGGCATCCCGATATGCCTTCTCCTTTTCAGGAGTTGGTTCCATATCCTCTGGTTTGCCGTTCGACACCCAGAACACGTTCATAGCTGTAAGCCACAAGGTGACCCTTGTCTGCCATCTTTTGAAGTGCACACCGGTGAATTTTTCCGGCCTCAGTGCCTCGGCAAAGCCAGCCATTGATAAACCTAAGCGCCTATAATCAGGTTTTTGGATTGTTAGAAATAAAGGCACATTTAGGTTTAATTTAATCCAAAAGTAAATCATGAACAACATGTGATTGACTATCGGTAACGAATAACAGGAGCATACCATAGATGCATATGCTAGAAGACTACACATATATCCATCTAATGTGCTCACAATCAATAGGTTGAAAATAAACAGTAGAAACATTGTAACGCATCTTGTTAGGTGCAGATGGAGCAAGAGTCGTTGTAGCGTCTGAAGGCCGAGGACGGAAGCGCGCAGTCGAGTGCGATGCCGAGCAGCCGCTCCTGAACGTCGAGGAAGACGAGCCGTGACGGTGACGTGGAAGCAGTCGCGCCGAGCGCTTCCCAAAAACCTGATTCGTCCTCTCCCGGTGCAAGAACGCGAGGACGGACGGTTTCGGAGACCTGCTTTCCCGTTCGCTGGTGCACGCCGGCGTACGGGACGGGGCAGACTTGATGGCGGCGCAGCGAGAGGAAAACAGCAAAAGCCTAGACGTGGTGTATTGCGTACTCTTCCGGACGGCAGCGGCGCAGTATATAAAGGAATAGCCTGGTAACAGTCCGTAACCGAACACGACTCGAAGACGTGCCACGATCGGAGTCGGTTACGGTTTCCTTATCCCTTCTGCAACCGTGACGATCTCGAGTAGCAAAAGAATAAACTGCAAAAGGAGGCTGCGCCTACGCAAAGCCCTGGACCGGATTTCGGCGGACCATTCACGCAGGTGCCGCACGCCCGCGCCCCCCGTGCCCGTGCCCGAGCCCGAGCCCGAGCAGGCGAGGCGAGCGCGCGCGTGTGTATTCTTTCTCCCTTTCTCCACATGGTTCTACCATGGTGGAGCACACTCCACTATTTAAACTAGTGTTCACCACTTTAGGCTAGCAATGTGGTACTATTGCTAGTGCACATGCCTCTTCATGAGGTGGGCCTTTGAGATTTTCTAGGATTTATTGTCTCAATTAAATGGGCTTGACCCAAATAATCCAACATTCCCGTCAGGATATGGTGAGAGAGACGAGGAAGAGGAGAGTGAGGATGAAGAGGATAGCCAGACATGAGACAGGGAGATCTTTGCAAAATGGGCATGCAGTGGTGGGGCCGTGGGAGGGGTAGCGACTAGCGAGAGATGTAGGCGTTGGTACGCAATGCCTATATCTTGTATTTATAGTTTGGAATTGAAATTCAAACCTAAATGTTGGGCTGTATTTTCGGTTTTCTTTTGCCCCCCCGGTAACCAATTAAAACCCCTTGGACACACCGCCGCTCCGGTTGCCGTGGCCGAAGGTGCCGACGAGCAGCGGGAGGACCGGATTGCGTCGTGCCGGGTGCAGTGAGCTGTATCAGACTAGAGGTTAGTGTTGTGCCGTATCGGTCCGATGTTTTAAACATGCGTATGAAGAAATTGACAAAGCGTAAGATTTTATTGATATAATTGTATTACAAACTTGTAGTGTACAATAACATATACATGCGTGCCAAAAGAAATTAAAGAATATCGTAAAGGAAGGAGCTCGATCAAAAGCTCTGAATTATTCGATCTTTTAACCAAAGAACAAACACCGAAATAAAATACAAAAATCAAAATCCAAAATATAGTCTGTAGTAAGATGCAAAATTAAGATGATTTAATGCGTGAAGCACATATAAAATCTCTTTGATGAATTAGTACTGGGGCAGGCTGCACTCGGGCGGCATCTGGCCGTTGCTGTAGTTCTTGTAGTCGACGCAGTAGTCGTAGATCCTGTACTTGTCCTGCACCCACCGCATCTTCCCGATCTGGTCGTCGGTGAGCCGGCAGTACTGGTCCCAGTCGAACGCCGCCGCGCAGCCGTAGACGCAGTCGCCGCCGTAGCACTCGCAGACCTCGAGGTCGATGCCGCGGTAGTTGGCGACGAAAGGCGCCTTGGACCAGTCGGTCTTGACGCGGCCCCCCTGCGTGGCCCAGTCCTCCGCCGCCCAGATGCTGGAGTAGGCGTACATCGGCTGGCTCGTCGGGAACGGCACGCCGTTGCTGCCCTCGTAGTTGCGGAACACGCGGATCGGGACCTCGTCGACGTACCAGACGATCATGCAGGGGCTCCAGGAGATGGTGTAGTTGTGGTAGCCGTCGGTGGGGTCGAACCATGGGCGGAACTGCATCTCCTTGTTCCCGACGCCGGCGGCGTAGACGTTGGTGTGGAAGGTGTAGGGCTGCCCGGTCTCGTTGCCCAGAAACTCGAAGTCGATCTCGTCGTGCTTGTCCCCCAGCGACGACGTCTGCCATTAATCAATCAACATAAATCTCTCTGCTTAAATCTTGAAGAATATATACATGCATATGCATATATGAAAAAAAAAAAATCAAATGAGTGCGGCCGGATAGCTCATCAACTACTTACATAGTACGTTGTGACGGTGCCGGCGGAGTTGCCCTGGACGAGCTGGATCATGGTGGAGACGGTGCCGTACACGAACTGCCTCTTGGACCGGATCATGGAGCCCGAGGAGTTGCTGACGAGGGCGAGGGAGAGGCTGTTGCCGTTGTCGTAGGTCCAGCAGTTCTGGGGCTCCCACGTCGCGTCGCACTCGTCGTAGAAGTTGCCGCCGGACGCAAGCCCAAGAACCAAAGCAAGAGCTAGCACCGGAATCGATGCTCTGGCCTTCCCCATCTTCTGCTTAATTTGCTTAGATGCAAATATACCTTTCTTCAGCTACTCTATATATGATTGTGCCACTGCTTTCGCTTCTCCTATGGCACTGAAGATCTGAGCTAGAGAGAGGAGAGGCATATAGATATATATAGTGCCCTGAAACGCTAGCTAGCTAGCTTCTGGTGATCATTAATTAATGGTATTTTATTTTACCAGGGGAGGAAAGACTTGGGTTGTTTGTGGAGCACACCCATGTAGATGAATAGGATATATGCTGATCGATCGATCTTCCAAGCGGTCATGCACGCACGTAGGGTAGGGATCCATGGATCGATCGACGGAGGCGTGTGGAATGAAGATGATGATGAAGAGAGAAAAGCTAGCAAGCTGGTGTCGTGGACACGTAGTTCCGAGAACCGACACATGATTTACCGCTTTGGCAACGTGCCTGACATCCCAGGCATACTTGTGCTGGACGTCTAGGCATCATTCCCGGCCTAGCTTGCCCCTTCGGCTGCCATGATTGTTCACCGGCCATCTGGCAACCGGCAATTAGAATCATTCTGCGCAGAGGAATTAATGGAAGCAATTTAACCGCAATACGAACGTGTTGGAACAGTACACCCAGAAATCTTGAGACAATTTTCTCTTCTTTATTTCTCTCTTGTTGGCTTGCTTCTTGCTTATTTGCTTGTCTTACAAAACTCAGAACTACCCCCTATTTATACTTAAAACTACAGCCTTAAAGAACGGAATATGATTCCAGTTCCTTGTTCTACTTGGACTCCTCATTCTAAACTTTCTTAATACAAACTTTCCAAACTAAAACTTTTCTATTACAAGATTAGTTCCAACATTCACCCCCCTAATCTTGTAACGCCTAATTTCTAACTTCTTGAGGCAATCGGTCACAACTACGATTTGCCCAACTTTTATTCGACACACGACGATGAACGCTTCTCCAAGGAGTTCCGTCTTCTTCTTCACCACCCACGAAGGATAGTTGATACGCGATAGGATAGGGTAAGGCAAAGCCACTGCCCCTCCTTCACTTGTGTTGTCGATGAAGACGACGCATCCGCCTTGTTCACAGTGCTCCCACCAGATCTCGGAGTCTTACATGCCGGCAACGCGGACATCTTCCAAAATACTCACACAGAGTATAAATGCGATTGATTGAAGCTCACACAGAGTAATAATAAAACTCACACAGTTGATCAAGGAAAAACCACACAGATTTTCCTTGAACACGCGATTGATTGAAGTTCACACAGAGTAACAATCAAACTCACACAGTAGATCAAGAAAAACCACATAGATTTTTCTTGAACACTATCTGGCTTTGCTGTCGTGTACTCGGGGACCTCCTCGAGCAGGTCGCATGAGTTTACGACTTCACGTGCTTTCGCCACACATCGCTTTTCAAATCCAATAGCCTCCTTGCTCTTCATGTTGGATAGCACCATATGAATTGTTGCATGCAGTCTGATGCCCTCCCAGCCACGTGCGAACTCCTTCGCTTGCACCTCTGCATCAACTTGCATATGCTCGTCCATCTTCACTTCCTATTTCCTTGCACAACACAGCTTTGCTCTCCTGTACATAGTATGGAACCCTTTCCTATTGCATGTGCTTGCGTCACCTCCATCGCAAGCACCTGGCCTCGGTAGTTCGTCGCAAGCACACATGATGACTTTGCCTATTGCTCTGTTTCTCTATTGCTCTATACTGCAGCCTAGGACTTTGCTTCCCTCCTGCAGCCACCTCGCGTACGAGCGTGAACAGATCTGTTTGTTCCATCGGTCGTGCGAAGCCCTACGCTAGAAACCAGTGCTTTGCCTGACGCTACTGCGTGTCGCAGAGACACCGCTTCTTCGATCGTATCCTATTCTCTTCAGGTTGACGAGTTCTGACAAATACCCATACCATGGGTATCCCCAGTGGCCCAGGACTACGAGTGGGCCGCCCCAAATCCAGTTCTGACCGAAGGCCCCGCCAGGCCACGAAGGATGCTCGTCCCCGACCAAGCAAACCGGGGGGGGCTCCGACCCCCGTCTTAGGTCGGATGCCCCGCAGGCTCCGACCTCCCGCTATGGTAGGACGCCACACGAGCTCCAACCAGGACAAGTCTCCGCCAAGAGTTGGCCGCCTGCCCTTCGGACGCGACAGCTCGGAGCGACCGAACGGGGTCAGGTGGCTCCTTCCCAAGGCAGCGAGGAGGCTGCCTAAGTCAAAAGTACCAGTCTTGTCGTCCCATCACGCATAGTGAGAGGATACGCTCCCTCCCGAGGCCACACCAGAGCCAACCACTATGACGTCAGCACCTGACAAATACGCAAAGGGTAGATGCGCCACTGCCTCACGCTACAAGAAGACCACCCCGCTCAATGTGACTACCGACCCCGGCGTGGCATGAGTGGACGTCAGCCAGTCGACCAAGACCGGAGGCTGAGACTCCCAGGCGTAGGACACTCCACCTTTTTTCTTCTCCAAACTCTTATGTAACCTGCCCCCTCCGTCTATATAAAGGGAGGCAGGACCCTCCGAGACACAGGGGCACACGATGAACGAACAGAGGAGAGTTCTTTTCTTTTCACGAGTAGAGGTAGCACTCGAGGCCTCCTCTCGATCCTCACTTGTAACCCCGCTGCCATCTGCATTCTAAGCAATACGAACCCACCACACGAACTGGAGTAGGGACTTTCGGCCCGAACCAGTATACATCTTGGGCTCCCAGAGTCTGACCATTCAAGGAAAGGGAACGCGTGACCCCTAGACTAAAAATCGTATTGCCGGTGCACGAAACACCGACAAGTTCTCCTTGAGGAAACATGAGCCTCCAATTTTTTTTCCCGCGACCAAGAACTCGTATCGCTTCTATCTTGCGTCGCCGAGCGTCGTGCTCATGATCTGCCATGCCTCTGCCTGATCCAGCCTGCCCCAAGGCGTAGCAGTGGTGCCCTCCCTGGGGCAAGCGCGACACTAAGATTAGAACCTCGCTCTGATACCAAATGTTGGAACAGGACACCCAGAAATCTTGGGACAATTTTCTCTTCTTTATTTCTCTCTTGTTGGCTTGCTTCTTGCTTATTTGCTTGTCTTATAAAACTCAAAACTACCCCTTATTTATACTCAAAACTACAGCCTTAAGGAACGGAATATGATTCCAGTTCCTTGTCCTACTTGGACTCCTCATCCTAAACTTTCTTAATACAAACTTTCCAAACTAAAACTCTCTTATTACAAGATTAGTTCCAACATAACGTACCATATATGATAATATCTCATGCAAGACAAGATCGATGTGAATACTACGTTTTAATTATTTGAGATGATGTTCTTTACATGACAAAATTGCCTCCATACCATCGTATGTGTTCATTGCAACTTGCCAAAATACCATCCATTCGTCCACTGTTGCCAAAATACCAGCTCACACTTCGCTCCCATTTCGGCTCTTGAACACGCAACAACTATGCATGGTTGCGATGGGCATTTTTCTTCTAACTCGACTTCTTCCTCTTTCCATATCACGTTACCCTGTAATATCATCGACGTCCCTCTTCGTTTCAATGTCGCCATTTTTCAATTGTTTGCGTGCAAAAGTAAGCAGGGATCAAAAATGAACTTGCCAGCTTGCACCCACCGAACCAAACCTAAGGACTTGGCTAATTGAATTCCCTAGTCTAGCCCCTCCTGCACGACGCCTCCTCCCCCACCCCGGCCTTCACCTACGCGGCCAAGTAAGGGTATCACACGGGTTAGTTGAAAATAATTCAAATAATAAACTTCATTTTATTAGGCTTTACGATAAACATCATGATTCTCTTGTAGAACCTATAATTTTGCCTAATAGGGTTAAACAAGAAACCCAACACAAAGAAGTTGTAGGTAATTTCAATACCTTTCAGTGGATATAAAGAACGTCCAATTCCGCCCAACCGTTTGAAAGTTATGCTCGTTTTACGAACGTATTAAAATCTGTGACGTGATTGGAGCAGATCACGGTATTTTGTAGATTAAACAACTTTAGAGTCCGAATAAGCTTTTCCATATACTTAGAGAAAGTTAGGAAATTTCCTAAGCTACGCGAGGATGTACTCGTTTATTCGATTCGGAGTCTTAGAACCCGAGTTATGTCTTTTGGAAGGCTGCTGTCCCAACAGGACAGAACCTCTGTTTTTGGGTTTTGCGAGTAGTTTGCGATGTCGGGTTAGAGGAGGGTTTGCGTACTGTTTTGTGGTCATGATTGTGAGTGTGTGGTACCTATGTGCAGGTGGTGTGACCCCGGGAGTGCCTTCTACTTCTCGCCAATCCGACGCCCGTGGTTGAGGCAAGTGTATTGGAATGGGTAGCGGGTTGTAGTTGCTAGATTGGTTGAGATTGAATTTGAATACATGATATGTTCACATGCCATGCCTTAATGATTGCCAATGATATGATGAATATGTTCATTATGTTATGATGCCATGTGTTAGTGTACAAGCTATTTATGATGTTGGCATGTTTGCATACATGGCATGTTACATGGCCCGGGCGGTGAGAAAGTCATAACTAGTCCGGGGAAGGTCGGTGAGAAAGTTATGACTATTCCGGAGAGCCAATGAGTAAGTCCTACATCGTGATTCCATTCACCGCGGTAAACGGAAGCGAGGAGTAGGCACCCTCCATCTTCGGGATGGAAGGGGGGAGAGGGTGCATACCGACGGGTGTGTACTCAACCATACCGGTATGAGTTTTCAAGGAGACATGAGCATCGCATCGCATTGCATACATAATGATGATGATAATGATATGTGATCATGAATGAGATGATGGATATGATGTGAGTTGTGGTAGCCATGTAATTATTCTTTTGTACTATTGTAATATACTTGCTGAGTGTTGAACTCACGCTTGTGCTTTCTTGTTGTTTTTAGGTACCTTGAGACCGGCATAAGGGAAAAGGGAATAGTCACACATCTACACGTAGCTTCACTCATTTGTTCCCTCAGTCATTCAAATGGGTCTTGATAATAAATTAAGTGTGATGCCTATTTGTCTTATGGTTTAGCTTTGCGGTTTGAGAGTCTTATTGTTCGTTTGGCTCATGGAGACATTGAGTGTTTGGAATTAGACTTAAGGTTGTCATACCTTTAATTATTGCTATTTTAGTTGTCTCTCATATTGCCTTATATTGCTATGCTATTGTGTTTCCTTCAATTCACGTTAAAACAAAGGAGATGCTGCCGAAATTTTGGTTTTTAGCATTAGTGCCTTTGCTGTAATTTACTTGTAATTGTGGTATTTAGAGGTTGCTTAGTCTATGTTTGGTAGCATTTGGGCATATTAAATGCCGGGGTGTTATTCTGATTGGTATCGAGGCGAATTTGTAGGTCCTTGGAATGTGTATTTTTAGTGTCATACCTTAGGTTACAACTAAAATGTGATATGGAATAACTTAGAAACATGGCTTAGGTTTTAACTAAAACTTTGTCATAGGATAGCAACATTAAAACTTGCAAAAGTGGAATAAGTAATTTAAAATTTGACACACTTGGTTGCACAGTAGGTTGGGGTTTTGGTTCATCATTGCATTGCGCTTGATTATTTAATGAAGATTATGTCTATGATGATGTTTGATCTCTGTTCTTGATTATATGATGTTGTGCTTATGTTTATGTGATGGGATGGTTGTTTGACTGTAGCAGCCATGCCAAGGGGTAGAGGCCGTGGTCGCCGTGGCCGTGGAGGCTAGGGGCGATGTTCTCAGGGAGTTGCGGAGTCTGTAGCTGAGGGTAGCGCTTCGCTCAATGCTCATGGGCTAGCGTAGGAGGAGCTCCCGGCGGCACAGTCAGGGGCGGAGGTACCCGCCGCCAATGAGGATTTAGTTCAGGCTCGGCAGAGGGAGGTTCAGGAGTTGTACCAGCAGTTGCAGGCAGCCCCTGCTGCAGTGCCTCCCCCTGCAGCAGCCCCAGTTGCTGCCCCCGCTGTGCCGGAGCCGAGGCACAATCAACAAGCAATTAAATTGATTTTGCATGACACTAATGCATCTAAACCTACACAAGGCTAGAAGCAATAATGTAATCAATTTAAATACTTGTTACCGAGATGACATTGGTGCATGATGGACGTGTTGTTCTTCATGCTTGACACCACTTGTAGGAGATGACATCCCTTTTCTTCTTGTGGAGGTCAAACGTCCAATCCGTCTCGTACCACCTAAAATCCTTTTACGCAGTTTTTGGCACCCAATCCTTGTTGGGTCCAACAATGGTAGTCACAATAGATTTAGGAACCCAAATGGCCCTAACTTTTGCATTAGAGAATTGACTAACATGACTAGCAATAGGTTTGCGATAATTGTTCCTCCTAAGTGAAATATTTGGATTGAAGTGAGAGGACTTAGGAGGCTTAGCACAATTTGCAAATCTATTTCTAGCTCATCCATATGGCCTAGGAAATAGCTCATCCACCTAGCAGTTCTTATTCCCCAAACCATGCCCGAGCGTGTGTGTATTCGCTACCACTATGCCAAAAACCGAGCGTCGGTGCTAAAGTAGGTATTTAGGGTCTGACTTACGGAGGATGGGCTCGAGCCCAGCGGAGCCTCCTTATTGGCTACACCCCTAGCAACAAACGCCCTTTAACTTACTTTGTTTTTATGTTCCAACCGCCAATGGTAATTGCATCATTTCCTCATCCTGTTAGCTCACGATGGCATTTTGGGTAACATAGTGTGAACTGGATGATATTTTTGGTCAGGGTGGACAAACAAATGGCATTTTGGTAAAGTTTCAATGAACATGATGGTATGGAGGAAATCGTCTCTTCTTATAACCACTTCGACAATATAGTCCTGGTGGTATACATCCTCATAAAGTTCAAAAATAGAAAATTAAAAATCTAGATAGATGGACTGTTTGAATTTTTATAATTTATTAATAACATCTTTTAATCTCAAAATTTTAAAGAGTATGGAAAACTCTCCTAAGACTTCATATAAAAATTATCAAAAATTTTGGACACTTATTTATTAGTCATTTAATGCCCAAGATGATGAGCTGTCAAGGGGGATGAACCTCATCTCTCTCTCTCTCCCTCTTCATTATTACCAAGTGGGGCCCACCCACAAAGGGGTCCACCTGCCATCCTCACTACCCTCTCCTGTATAAGACAACCAAGAGCTCATGTGAGCCCTCACATCCACCTCCATTCACTTCATTTTGGCCAACCAAAGCCTCACCTTGTAACACCCCAATTTTTGCTTTTATTATATTTAAAGTGTAATTGTGAAATTTTGGAATTTTCTGGAAATTATTTGGATTTAATTTGAATTTATTCCCTTTTAATATAATTAAATAATTAAAAAATTTAAATAAAGTTTTGTTGGAAGTATTTTATTTGAGTCCAAAATGTCTCAAAGTATTTTTCAGAATTTTTCTGATTATTTTGCTATTTTTCTTGAATTATTTGAATTTCTAGGAATTAATTTAATTATTAAATTGCTGAAAAACCGTAGCGGGTTTTATTGTTCAACCGACCGGGTCGGACCCGAGTCGGACTCGAGTCGGACTCGAGCCCGACTCAAACCGGACCGCACCCGACTCCGACCCAGACGCAAACCCTAACCCACCACCGTTGGATTCGGATCCAACGGCCGGGAATCGTCCGCGTCACGCGCGTGCGTGAAGCGTTGGATCGGGGACACCGTACGCGCGTGATGTAGCCACGTCGTCAATCCGAGCCGCCGCCAGACCGCGCCGCCGCGTTCTCCGCCGTGTTCGTTAGGGTTCTGGATTAAGCGCGGAAGCCGATGCCTATTTAATGATTGACCCCGCCGCCGTGTCCCTCTTTCCCGTGCACGTCGTTTGCCCTAGTCGCCTGAGCTCGAGCCGCCGTCGTCCGTTGCTGATTTCTCGCCGAAGTCCAGGAGGGCGCCGCCATCTTCTCCGTGCGTGTTCCGCCGCCGTCGTGCAGTTTTCCGCTGCGTGAGTCCCAGATCCGGGATCGTCGAAGCGAGGCGCACCCGTGGGAGCCCTTCACCTCACCGGAGGAGCGCGGAAACGCCGTTCATGAGGTCTTCGTCCCCAGCTCCAGCAACCAGCGCCGCTGCACGCCATCGAGCCCTCGCGAAGCTTCTCCACCGACCGATCAAGATCCGACCGTCGCGGTGAGTTCACGTGCGCCCTAATTCCCGTAGAAACCAGATTAGATCTAGACCATTAGATCCAGATCATAGGGCTTAGGTTAGGCCACGTAGCCGTACTATTTAGCTGTGGATCGGGTCAACGTAGGCCGTTGGATCTAGATCCTACGGCAGAGATTAAGCCACATAGATTGTGCTGTGACGCATTAGGCTGAACCGTAGCCATCCGATCGGAACCCGATGGCATGGATCGTGCCACGTGTCGCCGCCCGAGTCATGCCACGTCGGTACCCAAAGCCGCGCGGCTCAGATCTAATCTGAGCCATCCGATCCGATTTGAACGGACCGGATTAGATCACATAAACCCAATACGCGTGAGTTGGATCTAATTTGGACTGTTGGATTCCAAACCAACGGCCCAGATTGTGCCACATAGTCGGTAAACGAAGAGCCGCGGTCCACGCGGGTCAGCCCGGTTGTCGCTGACGTCACGCGTGACGTCAGCACGGGCCCGCGTGTCAGCCACTGGGCTCACCGTGCGATGACGTCATCCGTGACGTCATGATGACGTCACAGTGGGGCCCAGCTGTCAGAACCGTTCAGCCGAGCACGATGATGTCAGCAATGACGTCATTCGAGTGGGTCCCACGTGTGAGCGACACGTGTACCCGTGGACCGGGTCCACGGTGGACCGAGCCCTAGCCGTGGACCGAGTCCATGGGCCAGCTGACGCAATGCTGAAGTCATAATTCGATTTTCCTTTAGAAAAATAATTCGGTGGAAATTTAAAATCCCTGCTGACGCAATGCTAACGTCATAATCGGACTTTTCAATAGAAAAATAAATGAATTAATTCGGTTTATTCTTTTATTTGATTTTTCAAACTTCAAACGCTTATAACTTTTGCATTTTAACTCCGATTGAGACGATTCCAGTTCCTAAATTTTTGTAAAATTGAGCTCTATTTAATGGTGACTTTTATTTGAATTTTTGGATACTTTTTGTCTACTATTTATTTATTTATTGCTATTTTTGCACGTTACGAGTAGACGTTGAAGTGCCCGAGGGCTTCGAAGGTGAAGTTTTGACTCAGGAGCAAGTGCAAGAGCTTGAACCAGTACTTTTTGAAGGCAAGTTATGCTTTGATCATATCGCTCCCACTTTTGAAAATTAATTTGATTCAAATTATTGCATGCTAATTTAATTAGAAAATGCTTTAATTAATTCTGGGAAATTAGATAAATGCCAACTTTGTAGTATGACACCTTGATTATTTAATTATGTGCCATGAACCCTTTGTCACCCTAGTTGTGGATTATTGGGTTGGACATTATTAAGTTACCAACATGGGTTAATTAGATCGTTGTAGTATGCTTAGACCTGCCACGTAGACATGACATGATTTTGGATAATTAAATGCTAATGTTGACCTAATGAGATATAGAACATGTTTTGGAGAAGTGTCATGTGTTATTGATGATGAAGTTGATGGCACGTGGTGCATGGTAATCAACTGGGGATTGATAAATGCTTTAGGCCGGGGCAAGTGGCAAGAATGATCTGGTGGGCCAAGAGTGGCACCGGGAATGTCGCTTTGGTTCTTCGGTAGTCTTACCTTGGTCACCCTAAGGACTTAACCTTGCAAGCCTTTGAACTGAGTCAAACATGCAACCACATGTCTGTAATGGGATGGATCTGGTTGAATAAGTTGCTAATAACTTGCTTGTGGAACCTCGGTGTGTCAACTACACCCTTTGCGTAGTTGTACGGGGGAGCATACCGGGGCGATGGCTAGGTACCCATCTAACGGTTGGTTGGCCTAGACTTAGCCTTTGCTAAGGGAAGGGTTAGTGCGCAACCACCGGGGAGGTCCACTTGTGTAGTTAGAGGCTTCCGAAAGACTTTATTACGGACACTCGCCTTTGTGGTGTTTGACTGTATCTTGTGGGTAAAGTGCATAACCTCTGCAGAGTGTACAACCTATTCGAATAGCCGAGTCCGCGGTATTTGACACTACTTGGGGATTACAGTCAAGGGTTAGACTTTCATGAAAATAACTTGGTCTTTGGAAGAATGCTTGGGTTGGGAATGATGAATCGGACTTAGGATTGGGAAATACACTACTTGTGCAACCATTGTGAGAGTACTCTATGTATTATCGTTTTACTGCTTTGCAATCTACTACTGTATTTACACATGTTGCTTTACTACAAATATACCTGTTAGCCTATCCTTTGTAATAAGCCATGCATATAGAATATTAGCTTGCATTCTGTGCATGACTTACTGAGTACCAAGTACTCACCCTTGCCATAATACAAACATCAGTTGAAGAAGAGTCTACGCCAGCCTTGGAGGAGTATTTCCAGGAGGAGCCGACGAACTAGGGGAGAGCCCAATCAGTTGCCTGTGGCATATTGGTTAGCGCCACACGTTTTCTTTACATTCCACTGCAATTGATTATTTTAATAAGTTTTCGCCCTGCGAGGCATACTTTTGTAACTTGACCATAAGGTCAAGCAACCAGTTTGACTTATTTAATTAAAGTACTTGTTATTCCGTTGAGTATGATTGTGTTATTTACCAATGTTGAGACTATGGACACTAGCGTGATCCTGGACTAGTGCTGAATACACAGAGGGTCCGGATTTGCAAATTCGGGTCCCGACATACCTAAAGCCTCCATTACCACCAAGCTCCCCTTTCACGCCACTGTCATATTGCCATTCTCGGTTATTTAAGCAATCCTGACCTCCATTTGAGCACCAACAACCTTCCTAGTACCTCCTCTACTCTCTCCTTACGCCAATTTCACCCGAGAGACCTCTAATCAACTCATGGCCAAATTCCTCAAATCAACCAAGCCGCAACCATACTCCATATTCCTAGCCCCAATTTCCAAATTAATTTAGCATAAAGCATCACCAAGCACCCTTGAACAAAAACCCCAAATCGATTTGAGTGTCCCTTCACTGAGCAGTTGCCTCCATGAGAGACTCTTGCCACTGGCCATCTTCTCCATCGCGCTGCTGCTACGGGCTATCCTAGCCTCAACCGAGACCACCTACGGCACCATCGTGACAATAGGGTTCCATTTTGTTGCCCGGTTCTTCCTCCCTCCACCTGCCATGCCACCGGCCAAAGCCACCAGAGGAGCTGCCATGGCACCTACTTGGTGAGCTTTGCTTTGTTCCTACCTTCCCTTGATTTTCTTTATTTGATATGGTCCATCCAAAAGTAGCAGTACACAGGTAACATTATCTTTTGCTCTCAATTATTAGAATTATGAAAGTTAGAATACAAATGAAGTGGATCCTCATTAAAATGATGATGATGATGATGATAATGATGATGATAATGATAATGATAATGATAATAATAATAATAACAATAACAATAACAATAACAATAACAATAACAATAACAATAACAATAACAATAACAATAACAATAACAATAACAATAACATTTATAGCCCTCAGTTAAGATTTGAATATAAATGACGTCCACAAAATAAATGTTGAGACCAGTGAGATTGAAATCAAACTGAAAAGAACCCCAGAGGTCAAGACCTCTGATGATATGACAAACATGTTTTAATTTTCCAGAGGTCAGGACGCTCTGAGACTACAAAAGGTTGTTGGATGTATATTGCACATGGACCCTACTAAGAATCAATCTCATAATGTGAACTTAAGAATTTATAACATAAGTAAATAAGTTTAAAAATTGAGAAACTAATAACTAAAATATTTTATCACGAGAACCTTCTTTTTAATCTAAATTAGATTTTTATATTTGACTTCTTTTTGCTTCTTCTTATTGTTGTTATTACTTTATTTTCTTGACGAACGATGTGTAGACACCAACACTTTCGACACCATCGTCGACGACATCAAGCTACTACTTTGACTCCATCGAATAACAATAAATAGCAAGGCAAGCACCCCATTTGACCATATTGATCCCAATTTTCATAACCACTTAAAATGTTGATTAAAATCTACATGCATGCATTATTTTTATAAGAATGCCTACTTTGTGGTTATTGGTAGATATACCCTTCGTTAACGGATTTCCTCAATCAATATTAACATATGAACCTTGAAAACCCTAGATCATGGATGAACATATGAAAATGTGGAAATAGGTATATTCGATTATTACATGCATTAGCTTATCCATGCTTTAGATTGAGATACGAAAAGATGATTTATTGTTCGTAATGAATTTAAACATTTGATGTATTGAATTAAAAATATTGGACATGATGGATTATGTGATCAATGGTATTTTAATAAAAATAGAAATAAAACTATAATTTTAACGCGGGCGAGCTATTAGCAATAACCGGTTGTGCGAGGGTATACTTGCACGTAGATAGGGGGAGATTTTCTCACCTGGGTCACATTAAGGACTGAACTTTTGTGTTGTTTTCATGCCAAGATAACCGTAAAACCACAAGTGCTGGTATGGGACGGTCTTAACCTATTAAGTTACTTAGAACTAGCTTTGCACATTGAAAGGCTGGAGTAGCACAAGCTTTCCGGGTAGGTCTGCTTGCAAGGGGCTTCCACATGGACTTGTGGGTAAATGCATATCGATGCAACGGGTGTACGCCTTGCTATGGGAAGAATGTGGGCGATGGGATGTGAAATCATCATGAGTATTGGTGTACGGCTCTTGATTTCTGCCGCCATAGTAAGGATTTGATGTCACCGGGTTGGTGCAAAGCTAGGGCTAAGTAATTTAACAATTCTGTTATGGACTCTCTGCGACACACCAAAGGAAGTGTGTTAAATATGCATTGCAAAAAGAGAGGACATGTCTTGTGGGTAAAACAGTACACCTCTGTAGAGTTAAAACTAATCGATTAGCCACGCTCGCGGTCATGAGCACTTGGTAAAGTCATCACATAGTTAGATGTTTTCCATTTTCATAAAAATTAGATAGATGGTATGGAACTGAATAATCTTGTTAATTTTCTTTATGTCTTATTTAAATGTTGTCATGTGTTGGTATTGGCCGATACTTTGCTCACGAAGGACTGTGAGTTTGCTCACGAAGGACAATGAGTGAGTTATTACATTTATGTTATTCATACTTGTTATTTTATATATTTGATAAATTATTTTTACTAAATTTTTCTTTCAATCTATTATTCAGTATTTACAATTCAATTTGGCTTTATGCAAAATAACAGTAGTAGCCTTTTCCTTGATACAGTAGCCTTTTCCTTGATACAGCTTGCATTTATTATAGGTTTGCAAACACTTCAAGTTTTGCGGAGTATGCAATGTACTCACCCTTGCTATTATTATTATTATTATTATTATTATTATTATTATTATTATTATTATTATTATTATTATTAGGTAAAGAAATAGAATATTTCGAATATTCATACTTTGACCAGGTTACAGAATTATGACGATGATTTTATCTAGATTTTATACCTTATTAGTTGCCTGAGGGTTATGTGGCACACTATAAGACTTTTGATTCTCCCGATGTATTCTGATCGACCTCACATGTCATATTGTATCAATGCTTCCGCTTTTATATGAAATAAAATATCGTGTATGGTTGTGATTTAAATTTGCGGAAGTGCGTGCTAGCTACTGATCATGGGACTAGCATGATATACACTTTAGAACCTTTCTTTTATGTTACACTGTAGCATAAAGGGAAGGGTCTCACAGGTTGGTATCAAAGCTATACTGACTGTAGCATAAACCATAGATAGAATGGCCGTTAGTATTAGATGGGCAAATTAAAAAATTTATTTTTTCTAAATGGAAGTATAAAAAGAGTAGCATTAGTTGTATATATACTTTTCTCCCATCTATAGAATTTTCTTTTCTTATATCTATACATTTTCTTCCCTCCTATTTGACTATATATATATATATATATATATATATATATATATATCTATATATATATATATATTTTCTTCCCTCCTATTTGACTATATATATATTCTTTTCCCTTCTATAAGAATTTCTTTCTCTATTCTTTTCTTCCTGTAAGATTTGCTCTCCTCATCCCTATTCTTATTAAAAGAGTCCTAGAATGGAATCACAATGACAAGCCGTATCATGTAGAATTAAATATTGTCAGGTCAAATAAAAATGTTTAAGAATAGGATAATAGTTAAAGACTTTAATATCCCTATGTTTTAATTTTGAAAATATGACTATTTGTGTTGTTTTTGTTGTAAAATTCTATTTATGGATTGCTCTCACGAGTACTAAACCTTTTGGTTGAAAATTCGCGATGAGACAATCTTAGAAAAATAATGGTAACAACCATGTGAATTAAACTTTTAATAAATAAAAAGTAGTCTTGAATTAAATTATTCCTTATAACTATCTCACCCCTTCTAAATTGTAGAAATTCTATTAATATAAATTTTTCAATGAACGAAATGTTTCTTTGTAACCAAACTAAATCTAATCTTATCCCTTTCTAACTTTACCTATCCACCCATTCCTCAATAATTCTAAGGACAAGCTTATTGACCATAGTCACTTCTTATTCATCTGATTAATAGCAACCGACAGACAACTTTCTGTTAATCCAAACCCATCGGTTAACACCACCTACCCCAAATAGAACCCCACACCACTTTATCCTCAACTATACAAAAGACAACGACAATCCTTAAGTCATCCTCCAAAGATCTAAAAGACATTAAGTTCTTAAAATAGCCTTGCCACAACACCAAGCCTCAGACATAAACATCTTCACAAGCCTAATGAGCCCAAGCTAGGATTTCAAATGCAGTCATCTTCACTGCATAATTACTAAAGTACACGACATATTCAACATTACAAACTTTTTCTATACACTTGATATCTAAATCGATCTTAGAACTTCTCGATCATTTGCATCCGAAGACTTTTTAGAATAATCTAAAGACAGAATTCATAGTTACTAAATTAATAATATATTATTTTAGCACAATTATAAAATCACATTAACATCCAACTCCTACTCACCCCTAGACCTTGTAAATCTCAGGGACAAGGTTTTTATTAAGGGGGGTAGTCTGTAACATCCTAAACTTTTCAAAAATATAAAAAATAAAATTTCAAATAGAATTGAATAAAGATTATAATTAGAATCAAAAGTTTTAATTCAAAATATTATCTCCCCCCCCCCCCTCTTTCTTGAATTTTAGTCTTAATAAAAGAACAATCGCAGTATTAAACTCCCTTCTTTAAATGAGAAAACTAAAGAAAATAAATTTTAACATGATCATATTTTGAATTCTTATCTCTCCTGAATTTCTAAATATTTTAATGATTTTACTCATTGAAAAGTCATTGAAATTGATTTAGCAAAAAGATCAAAAGTAAAAGAGTAAGAAAATAAAAGTATATCATTAGTAAAAATTTATAAAAATCTTAGGACATAATTATTAAGTACAATTAAGGACGGCATTTTTTTGCTCGACATCATGTTGTCCTGAGGAAAATGCATTGCGTTTGACTTCACCGTCTACATGTGGTCCCACTCCATTAATGAACCAGCAGACCACATGAAGTGAACCGGCATACTCTTAGCCACCGCCAGCTGGGCCCCTCATTCTTGCTGGTCCCACTGTCATTCTCTTCTCTCTTTCTCTTCTCCACCCAGCCATCGACATGTGGGTCTGACCCCACATGTCATTACCCTCCTCTTCTTCTCCCTCTTCCTTCTTCTTCCCGAGAACTCCAGAGCCGCCTCCTTGCTTCTTCGGTCAAGCCAAGCAACCAAGCTAGTCGCAACAACTAATTCAACCCCGTGTGAATTGAGCTCAAACCTTGCTGCACATTTATTGCTTGATTCGATGCTCTAGCTCTACTTCTTCTCCACGCACTAACCGATCGCAAAAATCTTGCCGCCATCCTCCTCCTCATTCCTAGGGATGGCAGTTTTACCTATGGGTTTGGGTACCCGCGGGTACCCAACCCGATAAGAGTGGGAACGGGTAGCATTTTAGACCACGGGTTTTCGGGTTCGGGTACCCGATAAGGTTATAGGATGGGCATGGGTACCAATTTGTACCCATGGGTATCCTATGACATGTGGGCACCACTTAAAATATGCATTAAAAAATAAAATATTACTTCTCCAATCCCCCTACTCGGGTTCGGGTTCGGGTACCCATCGAGAGACACATGATGCACCGATTTCTAGAGATCACGGTTTGGGTTCGGGTTTCGGGTACCCATAGGGTTAGGGTGTGGGTACACATCCGTGCCCGTTTTGGGTTTCGGGTTCAGGTGGATACCATGGTTTTGGGTTTCGAGTTCGGGTGGGCGATAGTCGTACCCAGAGGTACCCGCCCGATTGCCATCCCTACTCGTTCCCACCACTGCAGCCACCACCTTTCCTAGCTATAAAGCCACCCAAGACACCTTGGAGCACATCATTAAGAACCCAAGCGCTTCCTAGTGTCCAATTTTTGCTCCATCTCCAACTCTAGCCAAATTTCCGCCACCACCTACCCACAGCCAATGTCCACCATTGTTGCATCATTTTCCAATTAAACATATAGGATCCATCCTCTTCCACCCCACATCAAAACCCCTCGATTGATTTCGGCTTCCTCCCATCGAATAGCCACCGCCACGGGACCTCTTCTTCTTCAAGTCTGACGCATGGTGGTGGAGCTTCCTGGCCGATCTCTGACCAAACCAGGCATGAAAATGGAACCCACCAACTCCATAGATGCTTTTTCCCTGGTTAATTCAAGCTCAATCATCCTTCTCTTCTTCCCCAACTGACCAACACCATGGCTGCCGCTTGGCCCAGTGGTCGCCCAGTTCTGGTCATCCCTAGGCCCAACTGAGCTCTTCCCTGGATGCACCAACTCCTCCGTCCACTGGCAGGGTGAGCCGCACATCCCCTTACCAACGACAAGTACCTCCGGTGAGCTCCCCTGCCTTTGCTCTTTCGCACCTAGACCCTGCGTGGCAGCTGCACAAGCACTAGTCCCATGATCAGTGTGCACTTTAGAATCTTTCTTTTACGTTACAGACCTCTTCCTCTACCACCTCGGGAGATGTATGAACCTCCTCGGCAGCAGTAGTTGCTTCACCGACCAGAGGCTCATCTCTAGTGATGGGGAGATCCTCAGGCTCAGTGTTGGTTGGCTCCTCCCTGCCTTGTGCAGGAACCTCTTTGACAACCTGAAAGATGTGACAATTGCCTAGAGTGGGGCGAATAGGCTTTTTAAAATTTAATCTAAATCAATCGTAGCGGAAATGGATAGGAACTTTCGATATTCTGATCGGAACTTCCGACTTACTATCGGAATGTCCGATCTATTCAGAAATTGGAGGAACACAAGTAAATGTAACTAATTATTATATGACACTATTACTAGCTAATGCAAAATGGAGTAAAGGAGCCAGATAAGATGCACAATAAGCAATAGGTAAGTAAATATGAGAGACAAGAGAATTTGTTCCCAAAGTTCGGATCCTTGAGGGGATCCTACGTCTCCGTTGAGGAAGCTCATAAAGAGCCGGGTCTCTTCCAACCCTTCCCTCCCAAACCTCGATCACACTTGAGATTTGGTTCCACTTTTGATTTCTTCCCTCGGAGGCGAAATCGACCTGCACGGACTTCTCAAGGCCACCCACAACCTTTGGGGGCTCGTGAGCGACACCTAGCCGTCTAGGAATCCTCAACCTCTAAGAGTAATAAATGCACCGAGAGATGAATCTTGGAGATGAACCTTAATGCTCAAGATGAATAATTCTAGCTTTTGTTCTTAGCACTAGATCTATCTTTCGCACCTCACTCTTAAAAATATCACTAAGATCAAAGAGGAGGAGAAGATGAACCTCAAGAATATGTATTGAATGCTCACAAGGCTCAGCCAAAAAATGGGTAACCTCACTAATGAGGAGGTGGAGGGGTATTTATAGATTTGGGCAAAAACTAGCCATTATGCCTCCACCTAGCCACATATCGGAACTTCCGATGTTGACATCGGAACATCCGATGTGACCAATTTTCTAGAAAACAACACACCCCAACGGGCGAAACAATACACATCGGAACTTCCGATTTTTACGATCAGAACTTCCGATGTATCCAGAGAGTTACCTTTGAAACACAATTTGAAAAGTTTCTAAGTCAATATCGGAATATCCGATATACAGGTCAGAACATCTGATCTATCCAAAGAGTACCCCTTTTAGGTTTTACACGTATCGGAACTTCCGATCAAGAAAGTCGGAACTTCCGATGTGTCCAGAGAGTGCCCTAAACACTTACACCGGAAACTCCGATGTATCAGAACATCCTATTAACTATCAGAACATCCGATCCGGACAGAAAATGAAACCACTCAGTGTGCATGTTATGACTCATGTCTCTTGACAAAATTGAGTGAGCATTCATTTGAGCATTGAGACTTATCCTAGATCGACTACGTTGCATCCCTCTTAATAGTACGGCATACCTATAATTCAACAGAAAATGTAAATTACACCGAAATGATGCCATTTTTCTTTCTTCTACTTTTTGGGGTCACCAACATCCGTAAATCCTTTTGCTTTGGGACTTTCACCTGTTCATTAACTCATTTAACCCAAAGGTGGCTCGGTACTAGTTGATGCAACACCAACCAAAGGATCTACTTCGAGATCTACTCTAGTTTCAATCTGAGGTGTAGCTGTGGGGCTAACAAAAGAGAAAGCCGATATATTAAAAATATAGGAAAGAAAATACTAGTTCTGAAGACAAAATACTCAGAACTAAGAAAGTAAAAAAAAAACTTACTTGAAGGATAGTCCCAAGTCCATGCTCCAGGCAGCCAAGGAGTATCGGTTTTCCCGATGTCTAGAATAGGAGTTTTCCTCCTCGTTATAATGAGGGGAACGTTATCATCCTCACTCTCCTCTTCCTCATCATGAATATATGGAAACAAAGGATAATTCTTATATGGAGCATCCTAAGTACCATATCTTTTTCAGTTACGTACTTGTAAGGAAGTCCTCTTTTGCGTTACCATAGAAGATCCAGCCCTTGCTCTGAGCTTGTGATTGGTCAGCAACACGTTTAGAATGTGTTCCTTGAATTAGACCAGTGCTGGTCAGCTCAACACTAGTCTCTACGGTGGAAGTCGAGACCACCACTTTCGAGGCAACTCTACTCGCAATCCTCTTTTTCTTCCTCAGAGGAGCTTGGACAGAAACCCAGACTAGTTAGTAGCACGTTTCCGACCATGCATCTAAAATATATATAAATATATTAGAATAAATAATAATTTGATTATATGACCAAATGGTTTGCTTGATTCTCACCTCGATGTGTTCATTGATGAACTCATCATTTTGTCTGATCACGCTAGTAGGCTACTTGTTCAAAGAAGCCTAATCGGATCTGTCCGAAGGAACACACAAAATTTGCGCAACCTTCATATGGGTTTCCCTAGCAGTCAAAACTAAACACAAAAATACTTTAGAAAATTTTAATGTATTTATATATATGAAAAGAGGTCAGAAATTCAAATTTTCTTACCTCCAGGTTCATCCTTGGTAGAATCTTGGTCACCCTCGATCATCTAAGCATATCTGAATCATCTTTTTAGGGGACTCAGTTTATGGTACAGATAATCATAAACAAGTTTCTGACTTGATAAGCCACTTGATACCAATTTGGAGATGGCCTTCATGATCTTCTCCTCCTCCTTGGTCAAGTCTAGAAAATCCTTTTCCTCCTTTACTTCCAACCTTATCCAAGTTGGAGCAACTTTCCTGGTAAACTGGAGGCCACTGCCCCCAGGAATTCCCAAGTAAAACCACTCATGTCGGTAATCCTTCCATGTATCCTTAGTCGGGACTGAAGGATACTGGACACCGATCTGGAGCTTAAAGTAAAAACTCCCAAAAACATCTTAAGTTTTGTTATTTCTGGTATATTGAAAAAAAAGAACGAAAAATACGAATAGAAGGAGGGATACCAAGAAAAACTTCACAAAAATGTGAAAAAAAACACTCAAAATCAGGATGAAATTTGGGGGAAGATGATGTAACTCGATGTCATAATGATCGAGTACATCAGCTAGGAATTCGCTCTCAGGGAGATGAAAACTTAACTTAGGGAATGCGGCGAAGAGTACAATGCGTCCCTCGCGGGGGATGGGCTTCACATCTTCCCCGCTAGGATCCCAACGAACCATCTCACGTGATGGGATCAAGCCTTGATGCTCAAGTTTTTGAATCTTACTCTCAGTGAAAATAGATTTCTCCATCGAAAGTGAGGAACGAACCCAAAAGATGAAAAGCTCCGAACTTTCTTCTAGTTCTTCAGACTTTTCACCTCTGTTTCTTGGTCAAACACCTCAAATGTGAAAAAAAAGAAAGAATGAAAGATGAAAAGCCTAAAGAACCAAGAAGAAAGAATGCAGAAAGAACTTGGAAGAAACATCCGCACTCAAAAGTCTGAAGGCGTGAACCGTCAAAAAGAAGTCTCACTCCCTCTATTTATACAACTCCTCAGAAGTTAGGATAGTTGTCTCGTTGGTTCGATTACCAAGAAAATCGCAAAAGGTTTCTCTACCGGGAACCGAAACGATGACATAATTCAACACGAGAACCCATAAAAAGTTTTGGAAGTTAAAAAGTCTCGAGTAAATATAATTATTTACTCAAGCCTTGGGGGCTAGCTGACGACGATTGACATACCCTATCCTATTTGCGGGCCCACAGACCTATAAAGAAATAGAGCCCATAAATAAAGACAGGGCCCAAGGCCTATTACCTGGCTACGACTTCAATCAGAGCTAGACATAGCCGCGTGAAAATATTTTCGACCAGCTATACATACCCAACCCGTATACAAGTCGGATATGGGATAGTCTTCTCCCCTGACCTGGCCGAGGTCGGGGAGGAAGTTACCTCCGTATAAGACTTGCGCGCGGGAGACATTTTCTCTAACAGGTACAGATAGTTGTTTGGAAGTTACTTCCTACGAAGAAGCGTCCCTTTTGATGAAAAGACAGCTTTTCAGCGATAAGACACCTTTTGATGAGAAGAAATTTTTTGGTAGGAAGACACCTCTTAAAAGATGACAACTGCCATCCCTTCACCTACTATAAATAGGAGACTCCCGCAAAGATTCAAACATAACGTCGATGATTAAAGATAACAGATTAGTATTAGCCTTTTAGTTCTCCATTCAAGTATGTACTCTATAAACACCTGTGATCCATTAGAGAAGCAATTTCATTTTCTACTCCTTTCAATCTTTGATTTACTTGACAAAGGCAACCTAATTTATATTCGTAAGCTCGATTTAGAGACTTCAAGTCTTGAATATAGACAAAAAGTCTCTCCGTAGAAAAACGGTTGTTGACTTCTCTTTAAGTGAAATCTACAGTCAGGATTGATGGTGAAAATGAAGGTCAAAAGATGTGAGACCCCGGATTGACTACCTGGAATCTCCTGTGTATTACTGTACTAGTCCTAGATCAGTTGCTAGTACACACAGTCAGACAGCGATAAATCATTACCGAACAGAACGAAATAACAACATAAATATAAAGTACCAGCCACATGGCTATTTATTACATCTCTCGTCCACATGACCAGAGTTCACGGCAGCGGAAATAAAACAACAAGAGATAAGACCCAAACGACTCAACAGGCGATGACTAGGAGCGCGCGCTTAGCTATCTTGGAGACCTTCATCGTATTCCTCGGCATAGAACTCCCCGTCTTCAATTGCATCCTGATAATTTTCTGATGATAAAGTTTGTGTAGCAGGTGAGTACAAAAGTACTCAGCAAGTCTGGGAAAGTATGCACATGTAGGGCTTTCTAAGGAAGGCTCATTAGGGTTTTTTTGCATAAGCCAAGTTTCATCAAACCATACTTAATAATAATTTTTACAAAGCACATTTTAGCAATTATTTTAACAATTGGATTATTTAATAGTCTAGTTGTAACACCCTGGCATCTAGTATGCCCTGGATGTCACCAAACATAGACTAAACAACATCTAAATACCACATCTAAAGGTAAATTACAGCAAAGGAGTACATGCAAAAACCGAAAATTTCGGCAGCATCTCCTTTGTTTTTCCATGGTACGGAGCATCAACAATAATATCACAAGTTATATCATAATGGGAAGCATCTAAAGCAGCAATAACAGGTAACATAGCAACTATTTAAGTCTAGCATAATCAATTTAACCACTCCATGATCTAAAACGAAGTAAATAATATGACCAAGCACACAAATAAATCATACTCCAAGTTCTCAATGCATTAACTTATAATCATAACTACGAATGGCAAAATTGTATATATCTTAATGAGTGAAACTTTGTGATGATGTGCCGCTAAGCCCCTTTCCCGCATGTCGGTTTCATGGTACCTAAAAACAACATAAAACACAAGCGTGAGTTCATCACTCAGCAAGTATATCGCAATAGGTCATAAAGAATAAATCAAGGCCAACAACAATACATATCATACTTTAACATCATGATCAAATCATAATTTCATCCACAACATCATAGCCATGACCAAGCACATTATTCACAACTCATTTTCATCATCATGTATGCAATGCAATGCGATGCACATGTCTCCTGGAAGCATATACCGGTATTGCTGAGTGCACACCCGTCGGCGTGCACCCTCTTCCCCCTTCCATCCCGTAGATGGAGGGTGCCTACGCATCGCTTCCACTCACCACGTGGGTGGAATCACGAGGTAGGTATTACAACCATGGCACTCCGGATTAGTCATAGCTTTCTCACCGACCTTACCGGACTAGTTATGACGTTCTCACCGACCGGGTCAGCTTTCATGCCATGTATGCAACATATGCCATAAACATAAACAACTTGCATCAAACAGAACTAAACATGGCATAGCATCATATTAATCCATTTTCATCATGACATGGGCAAGCACTAATCATAGCAAGATATCACAACATGTAATCATGACAAGATAGCACATCATGTAAATAATTTGCACCTAGTCTCAATTATCAACATTCAACACGCTACCCATTACAATACACTTGCTTTAACCTCAGACGACGGATTGGTGAGAGGTTGAGGGCACTCCCGGGGTCACACCACCTGCACATAGAGACCACACACTCAAAACATGCCCACAAAACAGTACCTACTTGCTCATCTACCCCGACTTCTCAAACTACTCCCAAAATTGAAAAATAGAGAATCTGTCCCGCCGGGACAGCAGGCTTCAAACTAGCATAACTTGGGTTATAGTACTCCAAATCAAGTAAACGAGTACATCATCGCGAAGCTTAGGAAATTTCCTAGCTTTTTCTAAGTATTGGGAAAAGCTGATTCGGCATCTAAAATTATTTAATCTACAGAACAACGTAATCTGTTCCAATCTCGTCACAGTTTTGAACACGTTCGGTAAAACAACCATAACTTTCAAACGGTTGGGTGGAATTGTACTTTCTTTATGTCCACTGAAAGGTATTGAAGTTACCTACAACTTTCTCAACAGGCGACCGACCAAATTCCGACTCTAAGGTCGCGAAAACTCAAACCTTAGGTCGACTGCACAATCTGCCCGAAGCAGAGAACGTGGCAAACTCTAGTTTTCATCTAATCTACCCAATCAAAGCACCACCACTTGATCTAAAAGCATCCAAATACCCTCTAGCACAGCACCTAGACCAACCCCAAGGATTTTCCTAGCCATACCTTCGCCCGACGAACGATGAACCGACGAATCTCCTCCCGGTTCACGCGATCTCCTTCCTTGCTCCAAATCCTCCGGATCTCCTCGTCGCGGAGCACTCCAATGGTGAAAACAGCGGGTTGGCGAGGTGAGGGGCTCCCCTAGGGCAGCAAGGAAGGTGGAGAGGGGAGGGGAGAGGTGGAGGCGCCATGTGGGAAGATGGAGATGAAGGGGAAGGGTGGAGGCGCATGGGGGGCTAGGGGGTGGCGGCTAGGGTTGGGAAAGGGAGTGGGGGGGACCAAGGGGTGGGGGCCAGATTTGGCTACCCAAAAGTCCCCCCCCCTTGGGCCCAAACCCTTCCACCGGAGGCCCAACTCAACCCCCAAGGCCCAAAGTCCGCTGGAGAGGCCCAAACACCCGAAAATGGCCCAAAAACACGCTATAAAGTCGTACCAAAATGCCGAATTCTAAAATGTCATATTCTGGGGTGTCACACTAGTGAAGGTTCTATCCACCATCACAAGTATAAAGGCTCTATCCGCCACATTTTAAAAGAATAAGGTAATCCAACTCATGACTCTATCCGTCATGATCAAAACAGGTTCCAACTACCTGATTGGCTCAATCTGCCAATTAAACATACGAGAGTTCTAACCACTCCCGAATCCCCAAAACAAAACATCAGTTATTTTTAAAACCAAAACCAAAGTCTACCGGTATGAAAGCATTCTTTGCTTTGCCCTTGACCGCAGGCACGGCTATTCGAATAGTTTTAACTCTGCAGAGGTGTACAACTTTACCCACAAGACATGATCTCCCTTTTTGCCTCCGGATTAACACACTGCCTTAGGTGTGTTGGCAGAGAGATCATAACAACAAGGCCTTTACAATGTATACATCTAACCCGACTCACCCGCTGAGGTTTCACCGCTGTTAGGGTTCCATCAAACCAGTATAGAAGCCCCCTCTTGCGCCGTGTGGGA
The DNA here is from genome assembly GCA_036346355.1 of Rhipidocladum racemiflorum. Classification (NCBI taxonomy): domain Eukaryota; kingdom Viridiplantae; phylum Streptophyta; class Magnoliopsida; order Poales; family Poaceae; genus Rhipidocladum; species Rhipidocladum racemiflorum. Next base: position 46,764,469 of record CM070572.1, on the reverse strand, counting down.
AAATACGACTCGCCTCCATCTGGCGCCCACATTCCACCAACTGGTGAGTCAAGGTTAGGTTTCTACAAATTATTCAACCAGGTCGTACCCATTATAGACATGTGGTAGTACGGTTATGCTTAGAATGGACAGCCATAAGTGTCGGTCCTTAATTGACTTGGGACGGTCCTTGCACAACCAAAAACTAGTGCTCCATCTGCACCCGCCCGACATCCCATTCCGCCCAAGTCTAAACCATTTTTCATTTTATTTTTATTTTACAAAAACAGTAGCAAACACTTTACTATAAGTCTCAAATCACAATTTAAATCATCATTTTGATATAATCCCACCCGTGGGTCACTTTAATCAATTTTGCACTAAGCATTACTATCGTGCTAATCATCAAATGTCATAATATAACTTAGGCATGACATAACAAAGCATCCTAGGGTTACAAATAAACATGGATATCAATAATCAAGGAGTTGACAGCAATTCGGAATAACTAACAATCTATATTTGACATACATGTATAAAGATAGCGATGCAAGTTGTAAATCATGGTAAAACATTTATCAAACATGGGATCGACATGCGTCAAGGAGATTTGCCTTCGTTCGTGGCAAAAGTCTCGAAACCTTGAAGTTCGGCCGCGGTGTTGGCGGATTCAGCGCGATCATCGGCTACGCGCAAAACGGTATAACAAAACAAATACAATAAAATAAAATAAATCCAAAAATTATAAAATTTATACCGGCAGGTAGATCTTGAATTTAGATGAATTTAGGAATTTGAATGGATCGATTTGGAGTCCGGACGGGAACGATATGGGCGTTCGAAAAATGACAGTTCGGTCGGCGGGGTTCAACTCCAGAATTTGGGTCCGGAACTTAACGGAGTCTGACATTGTTTGATAGGTTTAGATCATGACTTCCATACGCACACAATGGCACAAGCGGATTTGAGTTTGATCCAACGGAGAGGAAGATATGACGGCGAGATCGAAGAGCGGCGTTCGTCGTCGGTTCTTGCGATTTCCCGGTGAGATGGGATGGAGTGGCTGCGAATGGAAGTGTGTACGGGGTAGAGGGTTCTGGGACGAAAGTCTAGGAAGTGGAAGCACTCAATTTCGTGAAGAAACGGCCGAGATATCACTAATTGAAGGTGTTTCGGTTTTTGCTTAATGGAGCCATTTCCGGTGAGATTTAGGGTTCATTAACACCGGGAATGGAAACTCCTCGTCTCCCTCTTCGTAACGGATCCAGTCTTGCTTGATTTGGTGAAGGAAATCAAGAGTTATGGCAATTGAAAGTGGTAGTGCCATGCACGGGATGGAGTTCCTCCTCTCTGGAAAAGAATCGACTGAGGAAGATGAACAGTGTCGCCATGTGGCGCTCCACCATTGGTCGAAAAATAAAGAAACAAAAAGCGTGTGGGATAAAATAGCAATCTAAAAATCCCGAAAAAATTCCTAGAAATACTAGAGAATATTTGGAACCCAATAAAATTGGTTTTACTGAATTTGGATAAGTTTTGGAGTTTAGAAAATTCCGAGACGAATAAAGCACTTTTACGAAAGGCGCGAGGGATAAAATACCAAAGGGTTTCCAAAACTATTGGGAAAATTCCCAAAAATGGTTTGGAATATTTGGAACCTAATGCAATAGGTTTCGAGATTTTTTGAGCCTTTTGGGACGCGGGTGAAATTTCGAGTAGGGACCGGAATTTGGAAATTTGAATTTGCGGACGATAAGGAATTGAACTCCGATTTCGGGAGAGTAAGGATGCCAGGATAAATTAAACACCGAGGAATAACCAAATTTTGAATTTAATTATTTTAAATTAATTTTTGACAAGAGACCGAAATTAAGGATATTACAAACCTACCCCCCTTAGAGAGAATCTCATCCCCGAGATTCGGAAGGAGAAAGGGAAAAGATCGGGGAACTCCGCTCGAAGATCTTCTTCTCGCTCCCAGGTTGCTTCCTTCTCGGAGTGGTTGCTCCACTGAACCTTGCGGAACTTGATCAATCGATTTCTGGTTCGACGCTTCGCTTCATCCAAGATTTTGACGGGATATTCTGGATATGACAGGTCTTCTTTCAACTCCATCTCTTCATACGTCATCTGATGCTCGGGTACTCTGAGACATTTTTTCAGCTGAGAGACATGAAATACATCATGTACATCCGATAGCTACGGAGGTAGTTCCAACTTGTATGCAACTTCTCCTCTTCTAGCTACCACTGAAAAGGGTCCAATGTAGCGGGGTGCTAACTTCCCACTAACTCTGAATCGACGCATTCCCTTGAGAGGTGAAACCTTTAGATACATCTGGTCACCAGGTGCAAAGCTTAATTCCCGTCGGCGATTATCAGCATAACTTTTCTGCCTTGATTGGGCTGTTTTCAGATTTTCGCGGACCACTCTGACTTGCTCTTCGGCTTCCTTTAGAATATCAGGTCCAATGATGTGTCCACCTTCTGTCTCTTTCCAATACAACGGGGTTCGGCGTTTTCTTTTGTAAAGAGCTTCAAACGGTGCCATCTTCAGACTGGACTGATAGCTGTTGTTGTACGAGAATTCTGCATAGGGCAAATTCTGATCCCATGAACCTTTATAAGTCAAAGCACATGCTCTCAACATATCTGGAGGATTTGATTTATCCTTTCTGTTTGACCATCTGTCTGAGAATGATAAGCAGTACTGAAGTTTAAGTTTGTGCCCAAAACCTTATGCAACTTCTGCCAAAATTTCGAGGTAAACTGGGAACCTCGATCTGACACTATCTTCTTCAGCACACCGTGTAAACACACAATCTTAGCCATGTACAGCTCGGCCGGCGGGGTTCAACTCCAAAATTCGGATTCGGAACTGGACGGAGTTTGAAATTGTTTGAGGGGTTTAGATCATGACTTCCATACGCACACAATGGCACAAGCGGATTTGAGTTTGACCTACCGGAGAGGAAGATATGACGGCGAGATCGAAGAGCGGCGTTCGTCGTCGTTTCTTGCAATTTCCCGGTGAGATGGGATGGAGTGGCTGCGAATGGAAGTGTGTACGGGGTAGAGGGCTCTGGGACAAAAGTCTAGGAAGTGGAAGCACTCAATTTCGTGAAGAAACGGCCGAGATATCACTAATTGAAGGTATTTCGGTTTTTGCTTAATGGAGCCGTTTCCGGCGAGATTTGGGGTTCATTAACACCGGGAATGGAAATTCCTCGTCTCTCTCTTCGCAACGGATCCGGTCTTGGTTGATTTGGTGAAGAAAATCAAGAGTTATGGCAATTGAAAGTGGTAGCGCCATGCACGGGATGGAGTCCCTCCTCTCTGGAAAAGAATCGGTTGAGGAAGATGATCAGTGTCGCCACGGGGCGCTCCACCATTGGTCGGAAAATAAAGAAACAAAAAGCGTGCGGGATAAAATAGCAAGAAAGATCTAAAAATCCCAGAAAATTCCTAGAAATACTAGAGAATATTTGGAACCCAATAAAATTGGTTTTACTGAATTTGGATAAGTTTTGGAGTTTAGAAAATTCCGGAACGAATAAAGCACTTTTGACGAAAGGCGCGAGGGATAAAATACCAAAGGGTTTCCAAACTATTGGGAAAATTCCCAAAAATGTTTTGGAATATATTGGAACCTAATGCAATATGTTTCAGGATTTTTGGAGCCTTTTGGGACGCGAGTGAAATTTCGAGTATGGATCGGAATTTGGAAATTTGAATTTGCGGACGATAAGGAATTGAACTCCGATTTCGGGAGTAAGGATGTCAGGATAATTTAAACACCGAGGAAGAACCAAACTTTGAATTTAATTATTTTAAATTAATTTTTGACAAGACCGAAATTATTACGGAAGAACCAATGGCTGATCGGAGGTTCGGTCCAAGAGCAACGCTGTCAAAGTTTTTGTCGCTACGCGTGCTTTGCTTCTCTAAACGTTTACCGATGGCTGTAAAACTGAGGGGATATCAGCCCTAATATTTTGTGATATGGAATCATGATCATTGTGTTAGACAACCTCGCTATCGAATAGTCCGGGGTTGCCTAATAGATCTAAACTGGAGAATAGAGAGAGAGAGGGAGAGAGACACAATATGAGGAGGAACTGCTCTGCTTTATTATTCTCATTGCTTGTGTACAATGGGGTGACCCCCTGCCTCCTATATATAGCGGTTCTGCTTAGAGATAAGGAAGAGTCCATATAGGATACGTCAATTGGTTTCCTAACACTCCCCCTTGGACTCTTCACTGCGAGATGCATATGCCTCATTAAAACTCCATAAAAACCCAGTGGGAAAAATAATTGGAGAAAGAGTACATAGCACACGCTTGTTGTGTTGCACGGATTGTCTCATCAAAAACCTTAGGTAAGAAAACTTCAATGAAAAACTTACTTAAGGAAAAGAGTACAATCCACCCAAACTTCAATGTTAATCTTCAAGATTCACGTTGGGTACTCAAACTTCATGTTCGAGATTTATGTAGGAGTATGTGAAAATTCTCCCCCTGAAATCTGCACTTCTCTAAGCCTCATCATCCCGATTCCTCTAATACATCTTTCAAAAGAAGATGCCAGGAGTGACTTAGTAAATAAATCTGCGAGATTTTCACACGACTTAGTATGCAGTATCTTTATCTCGTTCATCTTATGCATTTCATGGGCATAAAAGAACTTGGGGTTGATATGCTTTGTAAGGTTACTCTTCACATATCCCATTTGCACTTGTGCAACACAAGCTGCATTATCTTCATAGATAATAGTGGGGGTTTGTTCCATGTTCAGGCCACATGACTTCTGGATGTGGTGAACCATTCTTCGAAGCCATGCACATTCCGAGAGGCTTCATACAATGCAATGATTTACGAGTGGTTAGTCGACGTCGAGACAAGAGTCCGCTAGACGACTTCCAAGAAATTGTCGTTCCACCGCAAAGGAAAACATACTCGGTTGTGACTTGCGGTATGCGGGTCCGATAGGTACCAAAGATCGGCATAGCCAACTAAATTCAATTCATTGTTTCTTACGTAAAAAGCCGAGGTCTTTGCTTCCTTGAAGGTAACGGAAGATGTCCTTCACCCCTTTCCAATGCCTTTTGGTGGGTTCTGCACTGTACCGTGCTAGCAAATTCACGGCGAACGCAATGTCCGGCCTAGTGCTATTTGCAAGGTACATGAGTGCTCCAATTGCACTCAAATATGGGAATTCCGCTCCCAGGACTTCCTCCCCCTCTTCTCTAGGCCTGTATGGATCTAGGTCTGCTTGGAGTGACCTTTCGACCATTGGGGTCTTTGCGGGGTATGCCTTCTCAAAACCAAATCTCTCCAATACTTTCTGCGTGTAGGATGATTGGTGTACCAAGATTCCGCCTTGGACATGTTCAAGCTGCAAGCCTAAACAGAACTTGGTTTTACCCAAGTCTTTCATTTCAAACTCAGATTTCAAGTATGTGCATGCTTCTTCAATTTCTTCATCCGTCCCAATGATGTTCAAGTCATCTACATAGACGGAGATTATACAAAATCCATTCGTGGATCGTTGTATAAATACACATGGACAATCTTCGCTGTTCGTGTAGCCTTTCTTGCAGAGAAAGTCACTCAAACGATTGTACCACATTCTTCCCGACTACTTCAGTCCATACAGTGATTTCTCCAATTTCACACTGTATAGGTTTCTGTTTGCTCTGTCTTGGTTCGGGATAGGGATACCTTCCGGTACTTTCATGTATACCTTCGAATCCAAGTTTCCATACAAATATGCTGTGACAACATCCATTAGCTTCATTTTCAACTTCAAGTTGACTGCCATTGAGATCAAGTATCTAAAGGTAATTCCGCCCATGACCGGAGAATAGGTTTCTTCATAATCAACCCCAGGACATTGAGTGAAACCTTGAGCGACAAGCCTTGCCTTGTACCTTACAACTTCATTGTTTTCGTTTCTCTTGCGAACAAAAACCCATTTGTGACCTAGGGGTTTATATGGGGAGGCGTGCGGCACACAGGCCCAAACACCTCTCTTTTGTTCAGAGAGACTAACTCTGCAGTGATTGCCTTCTTCCAATCTTCCCAATCGAGTCTTTTCTTGCACTCTGCGAGAGATGCGGGCTCGGGATCATGATTAATGATCGTGGCAATCTTCTTTGCAAAGTATGCATCGACATTGGCTGTTGCTCTATTCATTGATTCTCCTGATATTACAAAATTTATGGCCATTTCATCATGGGGTGCTTCGTGCACTTCTACTTGCTCTTCATTGCTATTTCCCATTCCAGGAGCAAGTTCCTTTAGTTTTTCTCCGCCAATGCGTGCGCACACATTATTTTCGGCGGCTTCTTCCAATGGAAGGTTCAGATCTGGAATTGCCTTTTCCACAGGCTTGTTTCCAGTGCCAGGTCTCAACTGGCTCCCCTTCTTGCTTTGGGGCACTTTTGTGATTGGCTGTGGTAAGTCCTCTTGCCCAGTTTTCCCCAGACGTCTCCGGGTACTTTGGGTTTGAGAAGCCAGTTTTCCTGTTCTTTTTCTTTGAGGCCTCTGAACAGGATGAGGGATACCTTCTGCTTTCTTAGGTATTTTCACCCTCTCTGGTGCATTTCTTGCGGGTACATGCGACTTAACCACGTTCTTCAGATCACAAAAATGATCAGGCAGTTCATGTGAGGAGCCGCCCAGATCGTCCTCGAGTTGTTGGATGAACAGTTGCTCCCATCGGATTTGGATCCTAGCAACCAATCACCGGAGGTGATCCTGATGCTAATACCCAAGCCCAATGGAGACAACCCTACGAACATCCAAACGACTCGACAACAACCCCGGTATTCCCCCGGTATGCGACCTGAAACACGCCAGATCACCGTGACACCGGAAAACAATACGATATCAATTCAATTTGCATAAAGGGGGCAACGAACCCGAAACTTTCGAACCAACACGCAAGCGGATGACAACAGCACAAAGACGAACCCGACAACCACCAACCAAGATTGAAAACCACGCCAAGACTCCAAACTAGGCAAAAACGGAGAAAAAGACCAAGACTCCGAAAACTAGAAAATTTCGGTATGACCTTTCTAGATCCTACGGACATCCACTCAGCAGACAAGAAAACACAGTTGCAGTATATAGATATACAAAAGTAATGCAACAACCACGGCAACAACACAATCACAAGCAGAGAGAATCCACGGGACAACGACATAGACTAGAACAACGACGAGGCATAAAGTAGAAGACTAACTATACAACAAAAGTGAATCAAATCGCAACACAAAGCAAAATAAGACTACTCCGGAAGTGTCCTGCCACTGAACACTTCCGGGCGTGTGCGATATCGCGCTAAGCCTCTACTCGGTGCCCTTGGAGTCACCGAGAGGCAGTATGGGCAGAACTCACACCCGCCATCCTGGTCCTCACCTGAAAACCACAAAGCAGAAGCATGAGTACAAAAGGTACTCGCAAGTCTTACCCGTGGGTCCATATATGACCGACTCCAAAGAATTATGCATTTAGTTGTAGCAAGGAGAAAGCTTAAGGTAAAAGTGCGGAAAAGCATTAACATTTGTAGTATAAATGCGACAATCGAACCAATTACAAGTTTAAAGCAGTTATAGACCGCACTTACTTCTAGTGTGAGATTGAAATTAACAACAATTAAGGTAGAGCAATACATAACCATTTTAAAGCTCAAGCCCAACGGCGAACCACAAGTTCAAGTTATTTACTACGCAGAAGAAGTTCGGATTAAGCTTGCTCATATCCGAGAGCGCGGCAATTCGAATCGCTTAATTAACCTGCAGGAAGCATTGATCGCACGACACTTACCACAAGGGCCTAGTGTCAACCCCCTCCCAATCATACCCAATCGTTGAAGCGTCCTCCTGTGGCCCGAAAACCTAGCACCCCCTCGAGCAGCCCCAAGCCCGGCTTGGCGCTCGAGAGTCGGCCTAAGCCTCGCCCTCAACCACGTCCAACCACGGAAGTTACGGTCCATCGATTCCGTATGAGAGAAAGAGTGGCTTACCGTACCATAATCGGGCATGCGACCAACCGGGGTGTGCTCAATCCTATTCCACTTACGGATCGGTCCTTAATTGACACAGACGGGGCTACGCATTTGAGTCTCCATACCCAAATGAACCAACTCCCCCGCCCGGTCCACAAGTTAACCTTTCCAAAACATTTTCCCAATTCCAAGTCCAACATAATGTAACATGTGTGTAATAATAAAAACCACAAGTGACAGAACCCTCCGTCACTTGGCCCAAACCCAACATCTAAGCATGCTAAGCGTGGACTCATTATATTACCCATATTGGCTCCAAGGAAAATATTGATCAATTATCAACATGTGTAAGTGCAACAAATAGGGTCTAGTCCTATACCACAGTCAACTCCTAATGCAAAACGTAACTCACAATTTAACAATTTATTCTCAAAAATATATTCATACGAGGTTCAAGATGCTTAGGTGCTTGCCTGATGCTTCTGCTGGAGTCTCAGTAACAACCGGCTCACCGTGGTCACCCTCGATCGCGGCCACTTCACCCACCGCGGGATCGTTCTCTACACGTTCACAAATGCATATGGAATGAGATGTATGCCGATGACATGCAATGATAATTGAAAAACAACATGCACACATTCGACAACCAAAAAGAAAAACAAGGCGAAAGTCCACTAGCAGGCAAACAATAAATTCTTAAATGCCCAACACTATTTTAACCTCTAATCTTTACAAACGGAAAACGACTAGCAACAACACTCATTAACTTACCTCACAGAATTATCTGTTATTGATTAGTTCACCCCAACATTCTACTAGTAGCATTTCCTAACCTCAACCTCCATCTACCATGCCCAACAATTCTAGAATGACAACTACGAGACATTCATCCATTTTGATCCTTCTCGCATAACCGATCACCCACAACACTCCAACTTAGCTTAGTGCTAATCACCAACAGGTACCATATGACCTAGATAAGGATTCTAGCATTTCACCGTGTGGCTTAGCATCGATCCAACATTCGCTAAACACATTCACTCACTAATTAAACTCAATCGCTAATTCGAACCTTGTCGGCATTTGATCGAACACCTAATGGGCGTATTTCAACAACTACACCAAAGCCCTTGCATGAGCACACCCAAGCAACCATCTCCCACATGGGCATTTCAATAAACACCTAGCCTACATCCCACCCAAGATCCACAAATCCCAAACCCTAGCTTATGGCTAGAGAGAGAGAGGGAGAGGGAGGGGAGGGAAGAGGAGGGAGAGGAGGGGGTGCCGCCGCTGCACTACGGGAGGAGGAGGAGGCGGCCGTGGCGAGCCGAGGGGCTGGGTCGGCGCGGGGGCAAGGGGGCGGCCGGTGGAGGCGCGCCGGCCGGGAGGCGGCCGGGGCGCAGAGGCCGGCGGCCGGAGGAGGTGGCGGCGCCGAGCGCAGGACGGCGGGGAGGGGCCGGCGTCGCCCAGGGGAGAGTCGGGCTGGGGAGGAGGGGGCGTCGGGTGGGGTGGGGAACCGGCTGGGGTTCGGTTGGGGAAAAGGGAGGGGAGAGAGAGAGAGAAGAAAGGAGTGGGGGGGGGAAATTATTTGGATGGGAAAATACCCATTTGCCCCCATGACCATACACATAGACTTGCGGAGAGGGCCCATTGCAGTCCGCTGTGGGGGTGGTATAGGTACATATACCATACAACTAAAATTTCTAAGATGAGAAATCTTCGGGATGACCCCTTGCACTAGTTGCATAGGTGAATGGATGTTGTAGGCCGATGGTCTATAATTGATGAGTGCTGCTGCGTACAGGATTGCGTGTCCCCAACAAGTGTTGGGCAAGTTACAACTCTGCAAGAGCGGTCTGGCAATGAACTTAATCCTCTTTATTAGTGCTTCAGCTAGCCCATTTTGCGTATGGGCGTGCGATGCAGTGCTCAATGATTATTCCCGTTGCTATGCAATAATCATCAAATACCTTGGAAGTAAATTCGCCGGCATTGTCCATTCAAATGGACTTCACGCGATGATCAGGAAAAGCATTCTTAATTCTGATGATCTGTGAGATCAGTTTTGCGAATGCATGATTCCTTGTTGACAGCAAACATGTATGCGACCATTTCGAGGAAGCATCAATGAGCACCATAAAGTATCGAAAGCGGCCACGACAAAGGGCTGAATCGGGCCGCAAATATCCCCCTGAATGCGTTCCAGGAATGTAGGGATTTCATGTTGCACTTTCATAACAGAGGGTCTAGTTATTAATTTCCCGGTGGCACATGCATGGCACACAAAATCTTCATGATTCGAAAAATTTTTAACATTAATGCCATGACCTTATGAGTTGTTAACTATATTTCTCATCATTCTAAGACCAAAATGACCTAAATATACAATGCCATAAAGGAAAATAATTCAGAGCTTCTAAAGAAGTATACACTGCGTGTGTATTGATTCTCGTGTAGTACAACCAAGATTCATATGAGGGATATTTTTCTAATACCATTTTTTTTCATATTCTGCGTGCTTCACAATGCACAAATGCTCTTTGTCATTTTCTTCATTGGTTTCTACGTGAAACCTATTGGCGCGGATATCATTGAAAACTTAAGAGAGTGCGTGTTGATTCAGAGTACAAAAGGGCTTCTTCAATTACCAAAGTTGTACTCATTGGCAATATAATTGTGGCTTTTCCAGAGCCTATTATATGCGTATCGCTTCCTGCGATTTTCGTAATCCTTCCAGCGTTCTTCGTGATCGTCTGGAAGTATTTCGACTCTCTTAAGATGGTATTAGCTTTGTCTACTATCAACAATGCATATCTCCTCTATTTGGGCGCTACACAATTTCTTAATGAAAAGAAATATAATTCTAATCATACAGTGGCAAAGTAATTCAAAAACATTACTTGCAAATATAGAATACTGGAATAAAGAATAAATTGCAATTCTATTCATGAGAAAAGAAAATGTATGCTCTTCGAGAGCTTACAATTCATTATTCAAAATTCATTAACAACCACTGTTCTGTAGTCTGCAAAATTTCAGGCGAATTCAATCTTGCTGTGCTTAGAGCAAGATTTAGGACTTGATCTTCTCGAACCGCTTCTGAAGTGCAGTTTATAACTCAAGTACACTCACCTCAGCCATGTATTCATTCTTCAAAGTGGCTGAAAGGTGATGTCTGAGAAAGGGCAAAGTTTGATCATTTTGCTCGGCATTAGGTTGTGCGTCCTACGAGGACCCTAAGCCACATTTCTTCTTGCTCGCAAGCATGATATTCAAATTTGATGCCCATGTGAGATAGTTCTGTTCATTCGGGGTCAGTTCTTCAAACTCACGTTTGACAATGCCAGGTATTTGCATATTCACAAGATTCTTTCTTTAGATTACTTCGTGTAATCTAATAGATAGTGGTTGCAAAAATTCATAAATGCATAAACACAAATTCTCATGAATTTCCAGTAAACTAAAAGAAAACAATAATTGCAAGATTCATAATTACAAGATTCATAATTACGGGATTCATAAATGCAAAATTCATATATACACAGATTCATAAATATTCATAAAAATTCATAAATACAGCTTCGTGCATGTATGTGATCGGCTTCGTGCATGCGATCAGATTTATGCGCGCGATCGACTTCATGTATGCCATCGGATTCATGTGCATGATCGACCGTGGCGTCTGTTTCATGTGCACGATCGGCCGTGCATCGCGATCGGATTCATATGCATGATCGACTTCTGCGATCTGTTTCATGTCGCGTGATCGGCCGTCGCGGCGATCGGATTCATACGTCGCGATCGGCTTTGTGTGCACGATCGGCCGTCGCGATCGGCATAAGCGCGGCCGATGCGTCTTGTATTTATCGATTCCATGCACGTCGGCCTTCTTGGCGCGACGGTGGCGCTTCGTCGCGGCATGCTTGAATTTCCAATGAATTATATTAAGGTAATTTTCATCATTACTTGATAACAGAAAATAAATTCCAACATAAATTAAATGCGATTGTAATGCTAATTACAACTTATGTAACTCGTTGGTTGGGAGCGAAAACAGGTAACGAATATCTCTGTCAATTCGACTCTTGGCCAGGTCAACCTGCCCTTAGGGCTCACATGAGGGAGGGAGCACTTCCCGTTTCCGGGTGCCAATTAAAGAACCAAGCCTCATGTGTGTTTTCCTAGACACCAATTATCTCATGTCTGTTTATTCATTACCAAAATCAAATCCCAACCACTCAGGTTTTGTTGCCAATTAAACGTGCATGTAGTGATGGCTTCATGCCCACGCATCTTGTTAGCCGTGATAGGGCTTCGTGTCGATGTACTATGGCGATCTCAGCTTCATGCTACGATCTGCGAAAGTTGTTGTGAACTTGTAACCGTGCCACGTTGAAGAACACGGTACTTAGATGCGTAGATTAGATGCATACTCGTAGCTTCATGCCACGATTAGATGCATTCATACTATGTACTAGAGAAATACCGCGAACTCGTAGCTTCGTGCCACGATTAGATGCATTCATACTATGTACTAGAGAAACACCGCGAACTCGTAGCTTCGTGCCACATAGATGCGCGTAAAGAATTGAACGAGCTATTAGATTCAATCTTCTGTTTCTCACCTTTCCAATCTATTCTTCGGTAGGCTATCGCGTAGGATAGAGTCGCGTAGGACTTTTTCTTTCGGTAATCCGAGTGGATGCCGGCTTGATGGCGAGTTGATTGCAGATCGGATCGGGCGATCAATCGCTGGTAGTAGTCGTTCGTCGTTGTCGACGATCCTTCACTTCTTGTCTTTTTCTTACCTTTCAATCTTTCTCCCAGAGCTTGCGTCGATAACGTGTTAGACAACCTCGCTATCGAATAGTTCGGGGTTGCCTAATAGATCTAAACTGGAGAATAGAGAGAGGGAGAGAGACACAATATGAGGAGGAACTGCTCTGCTTTATTATTCTCATTGCTTGTGTACAATGGGGTGACCCCCTGCCTCCTATATATAGCGGTTCTGTTTAGAGATAAGGAAGAGTCCATATAGAATACGTCAATTGGTTTCCTAACACATTGAAAGTATATTCCTTAATGTTATGATAGCTCTAGCGTAGAACCCTAGATTGCCCCGCTCCTCTGCATCTGATCAAGCGAAAATTTTGGTGGCCGTTCTCTGAATTTTCTCTTGTGTGGTTGATCGGGTCTGACATACAAGACGTCAAAGAACCTGTTAGGTTTTCAATCCGATGGTTGAGGACTTGGGGTTGTACTCGTAGACTGATTAGATGTAACAATGGTGTTTCAGTCCAGCAGCCTGGGAATGTAGTGTTGTGAGTGCTAGTGGGCTAAGCAAATCGCCATAGCCCAGAAGGTCCACAGCTGCGCCTGCTCCTGCTCGCCTCCTCGTCTTCCTCCGCGGAGTCGGGGCAGGAGGCGAAACCCTAACCCTAGCCCTCGTCGCGGCACGCTATCGAACGGCGCGCCGCTCTCCGCGGCATCGCCGGCGCCGTCCCCTGCTCAGGTTCGCCTCGTGCCGTCCCCCGCTGCATGCCTCGAATCGTCTGCTTTCCCCCTGTGATTCTCGCCGACTCCCTCCCTCCCTCTCTCTCTCTCTCTCTCTCTCTCTCTCTCGATTTGGTGATTAAGGGGATTCTGTATGTAAAAAAAGGATAAATTTGATAATTTGCCACTTCAAAGATTGACCATTTGGATTATGATGCCACTGTGCGTGGCCAATCAGTCGATGAAATGTGGGTCAGAAGCGAATTGCCCACATGTTTGAAGTGGCAAATAATCAAATCTCTCGTAAAAAAAGAGGGGACTTACCGATCTTTCTGCGTTTGCAGTGGTCGACTGAGGGCACAAGAAGAGGAGGAATAGGTGACGCAAGCCCGTAACCATGTCTGTGGCAGCTGGAGTTAGCGATGCTGCCATCGCGGTGCGCGACAAGCTCCGTGGCAAGATTGGCCAGACCAAGGTGAAGCGGTACTGGCCGGGGAAGGCGCCTGAGTGGGCTGAAGATGCTGATGACGACATAGATATCCGCACGGCCCGGGTTTCTCTTGACAAGGCGTTCCCCAAGAATGAGGATGGTGACGTTCCTGTGAAGGATGACCGCCGGCTCAGGCGCCTTGCGGTGACCCGTGCGGAGAATAAGGAGGAGCTGAGGGCGGATCACCGCCGCATACGGCAGGCTGAGATTGTGTCGACTGTGGAGGAGGAGAATGCGAAGCGGCTGGAAGCTGAGATGGAGGAGGAGGACGAGGAGGCCCAGGAGGAGAGGAGGAGGAGGATAAGGGAGAGGCAGCTCTTGAGGGAGCAGGAGGAGCTGCTTCCTCAGGAGGAGGAGGAGCCGGTGGAGGAGGAGGATGAAGAGGAGGAATCTGAGTATGAGACCGACTCGGAGGATGAGCAGATGGGCATGGCCATGGTAAAGCCTGTGTTCATACCAAAGTCGCAGCGGGACACAATTGCGGAGCGAGAGCGCCTGGAGGAGGAGGAGCGGCAGCTTGAGGAGCTGGTCAAGAAGAGGCTGGATGCTAGAAAGATTGAGACTAGGCAGATTGTGGTGGAAGAGATTAGGAAGGAGGAGCACATTGAGAAGACACTGAATGAGGAGGCCAGCATCGAGGATGTTGATACGGATGATGAGTTGAATGAAGCAGAGGAGTATGAGTCGTGGAAGAATCGAGAAATAGCAAGAATTAAGAGGGATAGGGAGGAAAGAGATGCGAGGTTGAAGGAGAAGGAGGAGATTGAGAAGGTGAGGAATATGACTGAGGAGGAGCGTCGGGAATGGGAGCGAAGGAATCCGAAGCCACTTCGTCAGAACAAACAAAAGTGGAAGTTTATGCAGAAGTATTACCACAAGGGTGCCTTTTTCCAGGAAGGCATGGATGACGTGAGTCAATCAGTTGGTAAAGATGATATCTACAGCCGTGATTTCTCTGCACCTACTGGAGAAGATAAGATGGACAAGAGCATCTTGCCCAAGGTCATGCAAGTTAAGCACTTTGGGCGGAGTGGCAGGACGAAGTGGACGCATCTTGTTAATGAGGACACTACGGATTGGAATGCACCGTACGTACTCTTTTCTGTTACATTATGGTTTTCTACCTGAAATTATAAAGTTGGCCTGTTTAACTTTCTTCCTATTGCTTTTAGTGGAAATGTGTTATCTAGCCTGGTATTTGGATGGTTATCAAGGCAACATTGATGGCTTAACTAAAAATACACAGTTTGTATGCTTTCCAAAAGAAGAATAGCAACCTTGTTCTATTTTTTTTTGAGCTGCCATGGCTATTGTAGCTATTGATAGATAATAATCGCTGATTTTGTTTTCCTAGTTAACCAAAGCTTAATGAATGTTTTTCAATTGAATTGTTCTTATGTTTTCTGGGGAACACTTTCGATCTTCTACAAGGAAAGCAGGGTCCTTACTTATTTCTTGATGAATTTTTAGGTGGTCTACAAATGGGCCCTTGCTAGCCAAGTATAATGCAAAAATGGCAGGCATGAATACACCTATTGCCAAACCAAAGGGAAGTAAGAAGATGAAGGATTGGGATACAAAATGAGATGATTAAATATTTTTTTGCTGGCTGAGCTGGTACTACTCTCTTAATGCATACAAACTTTATCTAAGAATGGTCTTATGCATATATTTTTCTTGTGTATGTTGACCACATGAGACATTTGTTTGATGTGGCATCAGTTAATAAATGTCCTGCCAAAATGCTTCTGCAAATTATGTAATGATCCATGAGTGGTCTTTACTCTTTAATCTCGTATGGTCTTGTGATGCTGTGTCGGAGAAATATCCTCTATATACCTGTTACTGTACTTTTGACATAATGTTATGAATACACTTTATGCCTGTGGAAATCCACAGTTTAATTCTTTGCTGATCCCTTCCACCCATTTTACTGTACTTTCAATCTGGTTTTTCCTTTTTCTTGTTTCCTTTATTGATCAATATTACATGGTTATCATCATTACTTTGTATAATATAATATTATGTTGCGCTGCTGGCTACATTGCACTTGTGATACACAGTTGCTTGTGGTTTAGAATTCATGTGGATGCAATTACACACATGTGTGCCTTTTCTTGGGTGCCTTTTGTTTCACGATTTTTAGATCATTGTAAACAGTGGTTTGCTGCAGTTGTGTTGTCACAAACCAATTTTGCTGTGGCTCTTCATTGAAGCTTTACTAATGCTCCTTTGATGAGGCATTTCCAAGTTGTAATATTATTGATATGATATAAACCTTATAATGACATGATTGATTGTTACTTGTGAATACAACAATGTGCTACTGCACAATGAATTTTAATACAAGGAAAAATAAGTCTGTTTTGGTTATATATGTTATGTTATGGAGTGCACATCTTATGTGCTTTCTTTTTGTTGAACCATATTTTGCTAGCGAGTAGTGACCAGATATTTGCATGAGGTAATTCCTTTTGTATTTGACTCAAGGATTGTATGAAGTATGTAATTTTATTAAGAAGCTACAGTATGCAAAACCAAAGCTTCACTTTTCCAAACTGAAGTTCAACACCAGAACTAGAAATGGCCCCATGTTTCATTTGTTATGTTCCTGGAAATTTTGGGTAGTTAGATAATCATGCTTTTTCCATTAGCTCTTTGGAATCCTGTAGGAACACATAATTTCAGGGAAGCTTTAATGCATGGTGTTTCGACAGAAAAATACTTAGGTCGGGGACGGCCCCATGTGAGGACCTATTCCATTGTTGATGGATCATGATCTATGTGTGCTTGATACCATGATCCAACGGTTGTGAGTAGGGGCCTCAAATTGAGGGCCTACCCCATAAAATTTTGTTCCTCTTTTAATAGCTTGTCCTTTTGGTTGTTACTGTTCTTTTGCATTACCTTCATTTTTGAAGTTGGAATAAATTATCCTCTCTTCCTTGTGGCCTAGGTGTACTTCAATAGAGATGTGATCATGAATATTAGTGATAATTTTGGATTTGGTGAAGAAACCACCAAGTTGCAGTATCTATGCTCACAAAAATGATATTATTCAAGTCTGTTTACTGTGACCTTAACGGAACAAATTATTGTCAGAAAAGTTTGCTGTATATTTTTATGTCCTTATCTTTATGTTTGAACAGTTTCTTCAGCCACAATGGCTAATGCCCCCCTGTAAAATATTTCTTAGTTGTGAGCACCACCTTATCCGTTGCACCTATGTCACAATTCACCATTTCATGATATGCTGCACCTGCAGCTCAGCTAGATCGGCTGCAACTTCACCATTGCCATGAAGCAACTTTAGGCCTAATGCAGCTGGTCAGCAACCACCACATATGAAGGGTTCAGCTCACTAGTATGCTGCAGATTGAAAAAAAAGAAACACAATAATAATGGGTCATAAGCATGATCCCATAAGAATCAATATTGTCGCTCAAGTCTGGGTAGTCAATGAACCTTTATAGTTCAGTTTTGACCATGGTTGTCAAGGCGACAAGACGAAGCGAGGCGCTAGCCGAGTGCCTGGACGCCTAATCGCCTAAGCGGTGGCTAGGCGAGGATTAGGCAACCAGCAATAGTCTAGCCAATATCAGTATATAAGCAATGTTAGTATATCACCAAAAAATATCTGGCTCCACCCCTTCTCTCTTCTTCCTTTCCTTTTCTTTTCTTCCCTTTTTTCCTTTTTCTTCCCCTTTTTCTTTCTATTCCTTCCCTTTTTCTTCTGTCCTTTTTTCCCCTTTCCTTGCTTCCCTTTATTCCCCCTGTTTCCTCGTCTAGCTCCTCGGCTCCCCCGTGGCTTCGGGCGGCGGACCGAGCGCAGTGGCTTCGGGCGTGCCTTCGGCCGAAGGAGGGCGGCAGCACGGACGAAGGAGGAGGGCAGCGGAGGGGCAGCGGCCGAGCTCACCTTCCCAGCGCCCAATTGCGCCGCCTCAGTTCCCTTGGCGACGCCTGGATGCCCGGGCGACGCCTGGAACGTCCAGGCGCCCGCCTTTCTCCTGCCAAGCATGGCGAGCGGGCATGGCGGTTGGCCTCCATCGCCTAGACGCCTAGGTGACGACTTGAAAACAATGGTTTTGACCTTATTCTTTGTGTAACCCTTCAGAGTTTAGACATAAATTTTATTTTTATATATTCTATCCTTCAAGAAAACCAGTCTGAATTGGTATGAAATTTAGTTGCCAGTGTTCTCTTTCAAAAATAAATGAAAAAAGGTACTTAGGGCCTGTTTTTAAGAGGGGGGATTGCTCCAGGAATTTTTAGGATTTTTATCCAACTTCGCTCTTTCTAAATAGGCTCTTAATATGTACCCCCAGCCCTGCAAATTGGTTCCTCAAAACTTATTTCAGTGATCCAATCTTTTTGAGAAAGAGCTGTTGGAAGCTCAATCGGTTGGGGTCATATTGTCTGAGCTTCGGCCATATATTGAAGCATGCTTAAGTTAATCAACTAGGCCAAGTCTGTCTATTTTTTTAGCCTTATATAAACCTCTACTTTCTGAAATTGATCTTTGTATGCTGGTACTGTATAAATGTTCCTTTAGGTAGAGCGTTGTGATTGCTGGTATAATATCTTCAGCTGTTTGTTGGTACCTTTGTTGGAAGAAGGTATGCTTTTGATTGGTTTTGACAACAGAGATGTCTGAGGCGTCAATAGCCCTATGCAACATGATGGGTCGGGTGAAAACTAACTATGCTCGCCAGAATGATATTTGATCGGAAGGTCAGATTTGAATTTTGTTATATCGTCTTGTCAGATCACGGTTGTGTTTGAAGCGAGTGTTGATGTTGGTTTGTTACTTTTCCCATGTTCTGTAATTCTGTTATACTCCTATTTATTATATGTATTGATGGAACAAAGGGTCTGGGGGACTATTGAATATTGCAAATAATAATTGGGATCTTGTTGTGAATAAAATTTGATACACATGATAATATAGAAGAATTACACCACTTTTTTCCCCATTGAAAATTATCACCTAATTTGGTCACTTCATTTAGTTTGAACAGAAGTTCTAACACACTTTCTTCTTTTTTAATGAATTGCATGTTCCTTATTATTATTTTTTGGAAAAGTCCATTCTTGGTGCCCCAACTCTTCGTATGGTTTAATTTTCTTCCCTCATCTGCAAAACCGTATAAAATATGTCCTCTAACTCTTAAGACCATTTAGAATCTGTCCCTACCGCTATGAAAAGGTAGTTTTGACCGAGTTTGATCCATGTGGCACACCACATTGGATCTCAGTTGGTCAAAACAAGGTGGGGCTCACCTTCCTTTTTTTATTAAAAACAAAAAATGCTTAATATTTCAATGACATGTGGGTCCAGCCTACTCTGTGAGTTGTCCCTGGACTCGGTGCATCATAGACATGCTGGTCCCACCTCGTTTTGGGTAGCTCAGATCCAACGTGACGTGCCACATGGGTTAAACTCGGTCAAAACTGCCTTTTGCTAGCGGGAGGGATGGTACTAAATGGTTTTGAGAGTTGCAGGATGTGTTTTACCCTGTTTTATAGATGAGGGACTACAATTAAACCACGCGAAGAGTTGAGGGACCAAGAATGGACTTTTTCCTTTTTTATTTTGCTCTCTGTTTTTTGTTCTTTCAATGTTGCACTACGTGATTGGGTTGCTACAGAATGACCTTTTCTTTGAAATATCTATTTTTCCGAGAACACTTTTGTTTGAAATGTTGATGATTAATCTAGTTGCTTTATGCTGTGTAAGTGCATTCAGTTGATCAAGTTCTTCAACTATGCACATGATCCATTGATCTCATCTCATCTGTACCTAGGAACACTGTATTGCAAATGACTGAATTCTTTGAAAATGACTTTGAAGTGGCAATACATGAGCTTATAAACTCTAGAAGATAGTACCATGAATAACAACTGGTATTGCCCCCTAATTTTATTCTCTTATGGTAACATGTTGCCAGCAGGTACCAAATCCTTAATACTAGATAGCAACTAGAGCAGAGGCAGCAAAGTTTTGTGACTAGTTGTATTTGTTTTACTCGGATAATGTGATGTTTCAGCCTTTCAGGTTGAGTTGCTGAGTTTCTCCACCCTGTGATGATGTGAATCTTGATCCAGTGCTCTCTCTTATTCTTGAGGATGCTTGAAATGTGCAGTTCTATGAGACAAGCCTCTCTTTATTCTTTTTCACATCATATGGAGATGAGAGAATCAAGCAATTTGGCATATTACTGGATGGCCCTTGATCATCTTGTGTTCTTCCCTGCTGTGCTGCTCCTTTTCCTGGGACTGAGCTGTACAAGAGTTGTGTCCTCGTCTTTTTACTTTCAGTTTGGAATCAGGTTTCAGGACTTCCAAATCACGCACATCTTCAATTGCAGTTTTATGTCTGTCAAATTAGCCTGACGTGGTGCTGACTCCGCTGTAGATGTCGTGAACTAGGTCTAGGCGTCTGGCTGTTGCACTAAAGAGAAAATTATGAACTAGACAAACACATTCCGTTCCTAAATACATGTCATTCTAGCTTTCAAATTTTGTTTCTTAATACATGTTATTTCAGCTCTCAAATTTTGTTTCTTAATACATGTCATTCTACACTCTTGAGGTAACTTTGTACTCTAAATTCTTTTACATGCCTCTCTTGTTCCTATTTAAAAGGTCGTTTGCAACTATGGTCTAAAGCTTACACAACATACAAGAACAATAATTGGCCAAATAAAAGGATGGACTAAAGTATGCACAACATGTAAGAGCAATAATTGACCAAATAAAGAAGGGTACATAAGATTTCTTTTTTATACATGTCTTGGTTCTAGAATAACACCTATCAAGGATCGGAGGGGGCACTTTGGAGTCTCATTTTTAATCAGGAGAGGAGTCAACATTGGGAGGAGCAAGCAGATCTCCAGTTTGAGAACCTGTTTTTTTTTGCGTAGGATGCCGAGTGCCGACACATCATTCCAGCTCTGGTGCAGGAACGGTTTCCATTAATTTGATACAAGTTTTGTACCATACATCAAACCAAATAACAAGCCAAATACGTCTATCTCGATTCTACTACACATGCTTTCCCTGCGTGCATGGTCACGAGTACCATCTGCAATCCAGTTGCCACACCTGACAAGGTCAGGTCGATTGGATTCTTAATTCTAGCTGCAGAAATTGTTGAGATATATTAGCATGTGCTAATTGTGGCCAAATTAGAGGAGATAGCAGTTATATTAACTGCTACCTTTTG
The DNA here is from genome assembly GCA_036346355.1 of Rhipidocladum racemiflorum. Classification (NCBI taxonomy): domain Eukaryota; kingdom Viridiplantae; phylum Streptophyta; class Magnoliopsida; order Poales; family Poaceae; genus Rhipidocladum; species Rhipidocladum racemiflorum. Next base: position 46,743,265 of record CM070572.1, on the reverse strand, counting down.
GCAGTGGTGTCTTTTCAAAGCACCTTTTCATGTGTATTTAAAGGGGCTTTGCCCATTGTAAAAGTGACTAATCATTCAATAGAATTTGTGATTCCTCTTGTTCATCTTCTCTGAGTTAATAGTTCTACAATAAGTTATCAGCACTGTCTCTGGGTAAGATTCATCTCTAGAAGTATGGCTAGACATTACAATCAGAGAGGGAGAGGAAGGATGTCACTGCTTCGTCCATGGTGGAAAGTTCCTAGTGCTTCATGCCCAGTACTTCTTCCACAAAACATTCCATGGTGGCGGCTTCCAGAAATTTGGTTTTCGGTCATCATGGCGCCAAGGCATGAACATAGTCGCTGCGTGTATGAAGGGCTGTACATACATGGAGAAGGCCATTACATACATGGAGAAGGACACCGGAGCGTGGTTTACCTGCAACTCCGGATGTGGCGTCCTCTCTCCGTTCGTGCGCGCGTGATGTGGCGTCACATGCCGCGGTGCACGGCGCGCCGACGCAAGGCCCGGCTGCCTTGAGCCCTAACGCGGCAGCACAGGGCGCGGCGGCGCGAGATCCGGCGGCCTCGCTCGAGCGTGAGCGTCGCACGGCGAGGCGGCCGCGCGAGGCCGGAAGGCGCGCAGGCTCGCAGAAACCGGCGGCGGCGGCGCCGCCACGCCAAGAAGTTACCAGCGAAGCGTGGCTGCCGACCGGCGCGGCCGCGGGCGAGCATGGTGAGGCGGGCTGATCGGCAGGCTCGGCTGAGTCGGCGACGAATGTCGCGCCATGGCCGATAAGCGTCGCCGCCGCCAGCGATGCGTCGCGTGGCGGCGTCTCAGCGGCGCGCAAGGCGTGCAGCGCGATGGCGTCGCCGGCGGCGGGCGGCGCAGGCGCAGGGTCGGCGGCGGCTCCACGCCAGGGAGCAGGCGGCGGCGCCAGTGGAGGCTAGGGTTGGAAAACCTAGCCCCCCACGGTTGGAATGTTTAATGGGCTAAGGCCCAAATGGCTGGAGGGGTTTTTTAGAAAAATGGATTTTTTTTTCACATTAGACCCCACGCAATGCCACAATTGCTCATTAATCCAGCCAATAAAGGACCATGGGTTCTTTTTAAATGCTATATTTGCATTTTAGTACTCTTGTTTTTAGAATAAAATGAATAAGTACATGTTTAAGTGATTAGAACTTATGCACTTTTATAAGTTATCGTTCATGTACTGTTTAAATTGCGATGTTACCTATGTAAATATTTGTATCGCAATTAAATGTGATGTTCTAAGTCCTTGTATTATTTATAAGCATCTTATTTCCTAGCATTTATATTTGATGTTACGTAGTTGACGATTACCTTAAGTGCTAAAACTAGCATAAGGCATGGGTCCTATGGCATAAAACCTATGTCCATAGTGAGAGTATCTCGCCCATTGCTAAAAGGTCTACGTCAATTTAATGTATTATTTAAGTTATTTGCTTAACTTAAATTACATAAATTCATGAAAATGCTAGAAAATTACGTAGTTGACGATTACCTTAAGTGCTAAAACTAGCATAAGGCATGGGTCCTATGGCATAAAACCTATGTCCATAGTGAGAGTATCTCGCCCATTGCTAAAAGGTCTACGTCAATTTAATGTATTATTTAAGTTATTTGCTTAACTTAAATTACATAAATTCATGAAAATGCTAGAAAATTATGTAGTTGACGATTACCTTAAGTGCTAATATTAGCATAAGGCATGGGTCCTATGGCATAAATTTTATGTCCATAGTGAGAGTATCTCGCCCATTGCTAAAAGGTCTACGTCATTTTATTCAGTTAATATTCATGCATCTATTTAGTTTGCTAAGTAAATAATTAGCAAACTTTGCATGATTATTATGTAGATATGGCTGATATCTCCAAAAAGGAGTTTGCTGAACTTGCTGTGGATGGCAGTAATTACTTAACTTGGGCCATGGATGTAAAAATCACTTTGGCATCAAGAAGTTTATCTGCTTGCATCAATGATCCTGTTCAGGGTGCAGACCCTATACCTGAAAATTTCAAGTATGCAACTCTGCACTTTATCAGGCACCACCTCCATTCAGACTTGAAAACTGAATATTTATTGGAGGAAGATCCACTAAGTTTGTGGAAGTCCTTAAAGGACAGATATGACCAACATAGGGCGGTCATATTGCCTGAAGCTCAAAGGGAATGGTCTATGTTACGCTTTCAAGATTTTAAGTCTGTTGCTGAATACAATTCTCGCGTACACAAGATCAATTCTAAATTGAGATTCTGTGACAAGGCTGTTACAGATGAGGACATGATTGAAAAGACGCTTTGCACTTTTCATCCTTCTATGGCGATATTGCAGCAACAATATCGTCAACAAAAATACACTAAGTACTCTGATTTAATTTATACTCTGCTTCAGGCAGAAAAGCATGATGAACTTCTTATGAAGAATCATCATACACGCCCGACAGGGGCAATGGCAGTGCCGGAAGCACATACCAATATTCCAAGTACTAGTGCATACCATGATCAAAAGAAGGATAAAAATTATAAAAGGAATAATGCAAAGTGGAAGTCCAAAATGCAGAGGAGCAAAACAAAAGTTTATGGCAAAGGAAAATTCAAAAATAATTCTCCTAGGGAGAAAACTGGACTTTGCCATAAATGTGGATGTAAGGGTCATTGGGCAAGAGAATGCCATACACCTAAACATCTGGTTGAGTTATACCTCAAATCATTTAGCAAGGGCAACAATCAGAAGGGCAAGGTTGAAGTTCATTTTGCTGAAAATCCAGAAATGAGTCTGGATAAAGGACAGAAAGATCCTGACAAAATTGTTGATGACCATGGAATGGTTCAACAGAAGGAAAATGAACTTAAAGATACCCATGATATGATGGTGGAATATGCCAACCTAGATCTGTATGGAGACACCTTTTAGTCTCTCATTATCCCTTATGATTGTACTCAGCATATTGTACAAGTTTTATTTGGTGCTCATAAAGAGCATATACATGTTTGTTACTGTCAAACATGTAGGTATGGCTTGTAAAGAACATATGTATCTTGTATATTGACATGATATATAATATATGTGTGTATTATTTCTATATTGGAGTTAATTTTTATTCTCTCCGTTCATAGATCTTGGTGACAATCCGATGGAGGAAGAATTATGTCTTGTTGACAGTTGCACCACTAATACTATATTAAGGGAGATAAAGTATTTCCAAACGCTAACTAAGAGGAGAGGAAATATAATGACCATCACTGGTAATGATGCTCAAATTGTTGGTTCAGGACGAGCCATCATTATACTCCCTATGGGTACAAACATCGTGATAGAGGATGCTTTGTTGTATCCTGAATCTACACGTACCCTACTAAGCTTTAAAGATATTCGCATCAATGGTTTCCATGTGGAGACTAGTAAAGAGAGCAATGATGAGTATTTGCTCTTAACTAAAACTACTGGATGCGAAAAACAAGTGGTTGAAAAGCTTCCTTCTTTTTCATCAGGATTGTACTACACATATATTAAACCCGAACCACATGTTGCATTAAAGACAATTTTCTCTCATCTTGATAAGTTCAAGATTTGGCATGACCGTTTAGGTCATCCAGGTTTGGGTATGATGCATAAAATTGTCAAAGGTTCTGTTGGCCATAATATTAAAAATTCAGATTTCCCAAAATATGATGAATTCATGTGCACTGCATGTGCAAAAGGGAAATTAATTTTGAGGCCTTCATACCTTAAAATTAAAAATGAGCCATTAAATTTCCTTGAAAGGATTCAAGGAGATATTTGTGGACCTATCCAGCCTTGGTCTGGGCCGTTTAGGTATTTCATGGTATTAATTGATGCATCTACAAGATGGTCCCATATATGTTTACTCTCTACAAGGAACCATGCTTTTGCCAGATTAATTGCCCAAATAATTAAATTAAGAGCCAATCATCCTGATGACAGGATAAAGTCCATTCGGTTGGACAATGCCGCTGAATTTTCTTCAAAGGCATTTAATGATTATTGTTTGGCTTTGGGCATTAATGTAGAGCATTACACCATATGTACATACACAAAATGGCTTAGCGGAGTCTTTGATAAAGAGGATAAAGCTTATAGCTAGGCCTCTGTTACAAAATTGTCAATTACCAACAAGCTGTTGGGGACATGCAGTTTTACATGCTGCGACTTTAATCCAAATTAGACCAATCGCATATCATATAGTCTCCCCATTGCGCTTAGTACGTGGAGATGTACCAAGCATTTCCCATCTCGCGAAAATTCGGTTGCAAAGATAATGCACTCGATTTCACCACCGCAGCTGCATACAGATGGGTCCTCAAAGAAAGTTGGGGATCTATGTGGGTATAATTCTCAGTCAATTATAAAATACCTAGAGCCATTGATAGGGGATACATTTACGGCTCAGATCTGATTGTATATTTGATGAGGATAATTTCCCGGCATTAGGGAGATTTGTACCACAAGGAATGCCAGGAAATTGATTGGAATGCCACAGGCATTCAGTCCTTAGATCCACGTACAAAAGAATGCGAACAAGAGGTTCAGGAAGATTATAAGTTTGCAATACATTGCAAACAATCGGATGCATTTATCGATTATAAGGGGGTTATGAAATCTCATATACCTGTGTTAATGCTCGGAAAGAGTAGAGGTACCAAAGAAAACTACTCTTGCCCCTAATGTGAATAAGAGGAGAATTCCGGATGCACAGGACTTAGTTTCGCTGAGACGTCCATGAGAAACAAAAGACCGATAAAGGTAAATTACCTATGTCAAGAAATGATAAAGAGGTTGGAAGTCCTCTAGTGATTGGTAAACCCAACATAATTGCGCACAAACTTCAATGTTGGGACATCGGAACCCTTGGACTCAATTGTATTGGGAAATCATGATGAGTCACAAGGCAAAAATAAAGAATTGTTGGATGAAGAAATTTCCACTAATTATCTTGATTCAAGAGAATCATACAATAGAAAGACTACAATTGTCGACATTTATTTTGCCTCTAAGATTCTTGAAACCCTTCAACTGGATCCAACCAAAGTCCATGGCAGAGTGCATGAAGCGCTCAGATTGGGTCAAATGGAAGGAAGCAATTGAGGCTGAATTGAGCTCGCTTAAGAAAAGAGAGGTATTTGGTCGATTATGACCACACCTCCTAAAATATTTCGGTTGGAAATAAATGGGTTTTCATTCGAAAGAAGAATGAAAATAATGTGGTGGTGAGATATAAAGCGAGACTTGTAGCACAAGGGTTTACGCAGAGACCCGGCATTGATTACAATGAAACATATTCACCGGTAATGAGTGGAATAACGTTCCGATATTTATTATCATTGGCAGCAAACAAGAATTTATCCATGCAGTTGATGGATGTAGTGACTGCATATTTATATGGGTCACTTGATTCGGATATTTACATGAAAGTCCCAGAGGGGATATCTATTCCGAATCCAAATACAAATCGCATAACATGTATAGTGTCAAATTGAAAAAGGCACTATATGGATTAAAGCAGTCGGGTAGAATGTGGTACAACCGACTAAGTGAGTTCCTTATTAAGAAAGGTTACTCAAATAACGATGATTGTCCTTGTGTGTTTATAAAGAAATCCCAAAATGGATTTTGTATAATTTCCGTTTATGTTGATGATTTGAATATCATCGGAACCCCAAGGGATATAAAGGAAGCTAGCAATCATCTAGTGACGGAATTTGAAATGAAAGATTTGGGTCAAACCAAATTTTGCTTAGGTTTACAACTTGAGCATCTCCCTGAAGGGATATTCATACACCAGTCTGCATATACTCAAAAGATTTTGAGTAAATTTAATATGGATAAATCATATCCATCAAAGACCCCTATGGTTGTTAGATCTCTTGATAGGGATAAAGACCCATTTAAACCTAGAGATGAAGATGAAGATATTTTAGGACAAGAGGTTCCATATCTTAGTGCCATTGGGGCACTGATGTATCTAGCAAACTGCACCAGGCCTGATATTTCATTTGCAGTTAATTTATTGGCTAGATATAGCGCAGCACCAACGAAGAGACATTGGTGGGCGTTAAGAATATCTTCGAGATATCTCCAAGGTACAAAAGATCTTGGTCTATTTTATAAGAAAAACCAAGATATGAACATAGTGGGTTATCTGAGATCTTGGCTATTTGTCTGATCCCCACAATGCCAGATCACAGACTGGGTTTGTCTTTTTATATGGTGGAACGGCTTTTTCATGGAAGTCTAGTAAACAAACTTTAGTAGCCACTTCCACTAATCATTCTGAAATAATTGCACTTTATGAAGCATCACGTGAGTGTGTATGGCTTCGCAGAATGATTAATCACATACAAAAAGCATGTGGTATGAATACAATTGAATCCCCTACCATTATCTATGAAGATAATGTGGCTTGTATTACTCAAATGCAAACAGGTTATATAAAGAGCAACATTACGAAACATATTGCTCCTAAATTATTCTATCCTCATGAGCTCCAAAAGAGCGGTGAGATAGAAATTTTACAAACAAAGTCTTGTGAAAATTTGGCTGATTTATTTACCAAATCCTTACCAAAATCCACATTTCAGAAATGTGTTAATGGAATTGGTATGAGGAGACTTTGTATGTTGCAAGGATCAGGGGGAGAGTCCTCTGAACTTTAAACCTGTTTTTTAAAGGATATATTGTACTCTTTTCCTTTATGTGTTTTTATATGGTATTTTCCCATAAAGGTTTTTAATGAGGCAATATAATACAAGCTAAATATGTTATGTACTCTTTTCTCTGTCCATTTTTCCCACTGGGTTTTTGGGAGAGTTTTTAATGAGGCATATACATATATTCCTATTTTCTTCATCCATTTTTCCCACAGGGTTTTTGGAAGGAGTTTTTAAAGGAACACGAAGATAGATATAATTTGTCCAAGGGGGAGTGTTGAGATATATTAGCATGTGCTAATTGTGGCCAAATTAGAGGAGATAGCAGTTATATTAACTGCCACCTTTTGGCAGTGGTGTCTTTTCAAAGCACCTTTTCATGTGTATTTAAAGGGGCTTTGCCCATTGTAAAAGTGACTAATCATTCAATAGAATTTGTGATTCCTCTTGTTCATCTTCTCTGAGTTAATAGTTCTACAATAGAAATGACTAGAAGCTCAAGCCGACCGGCCTTGCTGGGTGGCTGCGCTGATGCACGCAGCCGTGCATGCTCACAGCTAGATCTTCCAAGGTTCAGAATTTAGATCGCTGTGCTGACGATGCAGACCTGCCAAGGTTTACTATTTCCGAAGTCAACTCGCGAATGTGCGCAGTACTGCTAATCAATTGGAGAAGCTGGCATTGGCTGCCCCATTTGGAATCTGTGCATAGATCTTCCATGGTTTACATTTTCAAGTCTACCAATGTGCAGCAGTTCTTAATTGCCCTGCACAATGCTTGAGGTAAGATGCTGTGCGCTGAGAACCGTGCAGTCTGTAGTCTGTACAATGTCAACGAGATCAGCATCGAAACGCAACGAAACTGAACAGCTTGGTTTAGGATTCTTTTTCTTATTCTTTCGAATCTACAGGAACAGCTAGCGATAAGCTGACCTTGAATAAACAAACGAAGGCCGGTGAGAAGCTTCTGCCACGATTCGATCGAGCAAACCCTAGCTGGTAGTTACCGGTGTGCGTGCTCGATCAAGATCAGTCTATCGTACCACCCCATTATAAATAGACACCTCTTCCTGCCTATACTGCACAAACCTGCCTTGAGCTAGCCAACAAGAACATCTCGTTCTTGTGTTGCTAGTTACGTTGGCTGGCGTTCTCGTATCACCATGAGATCGCTTGTAGTACTGGTTGTGCCCCTTGTAATCCTCGCCCTCACAGTCCACATAGCCCGAGCCGATGGCAAGCCTGAGAAGGCGGGACACAGCGCGGACTCCAAAGATGATGGCGATCAGAACTCCGGTGATGGTCGTGGGCCAGTGAAGAATCCACATTGCCCCAAACCCGGGAGGGGTCCGGACCCCCATGGTGATAATGGTCACGGGCCATCGAAGAAGCAGTGTGATGATGGGCCGCCACCAACATCTAGTCCCCTTGCCACTCCTCCAACCTATCAAGCTAGCAACCAGCCGCCGCCACCTTCTAGTCCCCCTGCCACTCCTCCAACCTATCAAGCTAGTAGCCAGCCGCCGCCGCCACCTCCTTCTAGTCCCCCTGCCACTCCTCCAACCTATCAAGCTAACAGCCAACCGCCGCCACCACCTAGTCCCCCTGCCACTCCTCCAGCCTATCAAGCTAGCAACCAGCCGCCGCCACCTTCTAGTCCCCCTGTCACTCCTCCAACCTATCAAGCTAGTAGCCAGCCGCCGCCGCCACCTCCTTCTAGTCCCCCTGCCACTCCTCCAACATATCAAAATAATAGCCAATCGCCACCGCCACAACCATCTAGCCCCCCTGCCATCCCTCCAACCTATCAAGCTAGTAGCCAGCCACCACCACCTCCTTCTAGTCCCCATGCCACTCCTCCAACATATCAGGTTAACAGCCAATCGCCACCACCACCACCATCTAGTCCCCCTACCACTCCTCCAACCTATCAAGCTAGCAGCCAGCCACCGCCGCCTCCTTCTAGTCCCCCTGCCACTCCTCCAACATATCAGGTTAACAGCCAATCACCACCACCACCACCACCATCTAGTCCCCCTACCACTCCTCCAACCTATCAAGGTAACAACCAATCACCGCCACCACCACCGTCTAGCCCCTCTGCTACTCCTCCAACTTATCAAGCTAGCAGCCAACCCCCACCGCCTCCTTCTAGTCCCCCTACCACTCCACCAACCTATCAAGCTAACAACCAATCGCCGCCACCACCACCTAGTCCCCCTGCCACTCCTCCGTCCTATCAAACTAGTAGCCAGCCACCGCGTCCACCACCTTCTAGTCCCCCTGCCACACCTCCAACCATTCAAGCTAGCAGCCAACCGCCGCCTCCTCCTTCTAGTCCCCCTGCCACTCCTCCGACTTATCAAACTAGTAGCCCGCCACCGCCACCGCCACCGCCACCTTCTATTCCCCCTGCCACTCCTCCAACTTATCAAGCTAGCAGCCAGCCGCCGCCACCTCCTTCTAGTCCCCCCGCCACTCCTCCAACATATCAAGATAATAGTCAATCGCCACCACCATCTAGTCCCCCTGCCATTCCTCCAACCTATCAAGCTAGCAGCCAGCCACCGCCACCTCCTCCTAGTCCTTATGCCACTCCTCCAACATATCAGGTTAACAACCAATCACCACCGCCACCACCATCTAGTCCCCCTGCCACTCCTCCAACCTATCAAGCTAGCAACCAGCCACCGTCGCCTCCTTCTAGTCCCCCTGCCACTCCTCCAACATATCAAGGCAATAACCAATCACCGCCGCCACCACCATCTAGTCCCCCCGCCACTCCTCCAACATATCAAGGTAACAACCAATCACCACTGCCACCACCATCTAATCCCCTTGCCACTCCTCCAACCTATCAAGCTAGCAGCCAGTCGCCGCCGCCACCACCTTCTAGTCCCCCTGCCACTCCTCCAACATATCAAGGTAACAAGCAATCACCATCGCCACCACCGTCTAGCCTCCCTGCTACTCCTCCAACTTATCAAGCTAGCAGCCAACCGCCGTCACCTCCTTCTAGTCCCCCTGCCACTCCTCCAACCTATCAAGCTAACAGCCAACCGCCACCGCCACCACCTAGTCCCCCTGCCACTCCTCCGACCTATCAACCTAGCAGCCAACCACCACCACCGCCACCTTCTAGTCCCCCTGCCACTCCTCCAATATATCAAGGTAACAACCAATCGCCGCCGCCACCATCTAGCCCCCCTGCCACACCTCCGACTTATCAAGGAAACAACCAATCGCCGCCACCACCATCTAGCCCCCCATCCACACCTCCGACTTATCAAGGCAACATTCAATCACCGCCCCCACCATCATTTAGCCCCCCTACGGCGCCTCCGACTTATCAAGGCAACAACCAATCGCCGCCGCCACCATCTAGCCCCCTTGCCACACCTCCGACTTATCAAGGCAACAACCAATCGCCGCCGCCACCATCCAGCCCCCCTGCCACACCTTCGACTTATCAAGGCAACATCCAATCGCCGCCCCCACCATCATTTAGCACCCCTACCACACCTCCGACTTATCAAGGCAACAACCAATCGCCGCCGCCGCCATCTAGCCCCCCTGCCACACCTCCGACTTATCAAGGCAACAACCAACCGCCACCGCCACCACCTAGTCCCCCTGCCACTCCTCCAACCTATCAACCTAGCAGCCAACCACCACCACCGCCGCCACCTTCTAGTCCCCCTGCCACTCCTCCAATATATCAAGCTCCGCCGACTTATCAAGGCAACAACCAACCGCCACCGCCACCACCTAGTCCCCCTGTCACTTCTCCAACCTATCAACCTAGCAGCCAACCACCACCACCGCCACCTTCTACTCCCCCTGCCACTCCTCCAATATATCAAGGTAACAACCAATCGCCGCCGCCACCATCTAGCCCCCCTGCCACACCTCCGACTTATCAAGGCAACAACCAATCGCCGCCGCCACCATCTAGCCCCCCTGCCACTCCTCCGACTTATCAAGGCAACAACCAATCGCCGCCCCCACCATCATTTAGCCCCCCTACCACACCTCCGAATTATCAAGGCAACAACCAATCGCCGCCGCCGCCACCACCATTTAGCCCCCCTACCACACCTCCGACTTATCAAGGCAATGCCCAACCACCGCCATCGCTAGCACCACCTAGTCCCTCGGCAACACCTCCAACCGGTCAGGCTCATGGCCAGCCACCATCGTCACCGAGTCCCCCTACCGGGTCTGAAGGATGGACAGCGATCTATAACCCCCATGACACCTTGTATTGGCAAATCGGGCGATTTGCAGTGCTGATGCACAGATTGACGCATAACAAGGACATGACGCTCGTCGATGTGCTTTCGGTGAGCATGCAACCAGCGGGCATTGGCAACAACTACTTTCTTGAGCTAAAAGTTGCGGATGAATATAAGAAGGTCGGCAGGTACTACGCGCTCGTCTGGGGTGTGCCCAAGTCAACAGCACAGCCATGGAAAGTGCTGCTGTTCCAATTTGTAGGAAACTAATTAAGCACTTGGTGCATATATGAATCTAGCTAGCTAGTGGCCCTGCGTGCAAGTCTAGGGGAAAGGTTTATAAAAACTTGTGAGTTCGGCCATGCATGTGCATGCTTGCAGATTAGTTAGATTTTGTAGCAATGAGAGGTTTGCTGCACTACCATATGTATTTTATTCCAACAAAGATTTCTGCTGTGCTTATTCAAAAGTGGCTCAAAATTACGAAACCTGGTGGTGTGGAGCTATAGCTTCGCGAGTCTAATGAAGAAGAAGCTAATTAAAGGGCAAAGCCGGGCCAAAGAGCCATTACAAATTGATTTTGAAAATCGCCTGGGTTGAATTTATATTAAAATTTGGTTTTTTTCTAATTGTATATCAAACGTTCGTGGGAATCAACGCATGCAATTCACAAGCTAGTGACAAAACTACATACAACAAATTAATAGACGATTAGCTCCCGGGAACTGCTGGGATTAGTTAATTATAAACTGACGCGGGAGAGAATGCTTCTCCTCTTCCATCTGACTCGTCTTGTCTTCTTGCCCGCACGGGGAAACAATCAGTGCAACTATATGAGATTCTAGTCATTTCAATGGAATATCTACCAGGCTACCATATATGCTAAGGATAATTATTAGCAGAACAGAAACGATGTCAAATCGAAAAGATTAGAACTTAAAAACGCCATTGCAACCGTCAGGGCATTAAGTTCTTTCGCATTGAATCACCCGCAATTTGTATTCCTCTGTGCTAATTAAGATGTAGTGAAAATTAAGTGTTGATTATATCGGCAAAGTTTACACTTTGCAGGAAAATACTGAAGTTCCTACTTTACAGGGACATGTAGGGTTGAGCAACTATGTGGTATAGTAGAATAGTTCCTTTGCCTACGATAAATTTTCAAACTATGAGCAACTTTGGCCAAAGGGTGGATGTTGGAACACTTTAGCCAGGTATTTGGCATCAGGCTTTGATAAAAGGCGTCAGAATCAGATAGAGGAACAACATGGCATCCGTAGTGCATAGTTTTTATAAGTTGCAACTAAATATATCACATCATATATAAATATGGATTTGCTAATTATCAGTTGTCTAAAATTTTCATATCTCCTAGTCACCTTAAATTGCACAAGAATAAGCCTAAGATTGCAATGCTAAGTAGTGTGCAATTTTTGTACCACTTTAATGTAATTTTTACTTCTATTTGTTTTTGTATTTGTAGGGTTCACCTAGGTTTACTTTATTTTTTTCTAGGTTAGAATTTTTTTTATATATTTTGTAGGGGTTCACCTAGGTTTACTTTTTTTTCTAGGTTAGAAAATTTTTTATTTATGTTTTTGTAGAGGTGAGGGTGGGTAAAACATAGTAGCCATGAGATGCAAATTCTATGGCTCAAAAAAGTAAGTGAGATTAAAAAAATTAGACAACTTATCAATAGACAATCCCATATAAATAACTCTAGATACAACCTTCCCAATGTATAGTATCTAGCAAATACTCCACTCAATTAATTTCTTCACTCCTACCTCACCTCCTCTCTCCCCTTCCTACCAATCCCCATCTCTTACTTCCTTGGTTTTGTCAAATAGGTTGTACTCCCTCCGTCTAAGTTTATAAGGTGTAATTTTTTTAATGTTCTTGTCCACAAATATAGGGTGTATTTTATATTCCAATGCAAATTAGTGTGATGTTCCCTATATACCTCTAATAAAGATCCATCTTTACTTCATATTCTCTACATGCACTACTACAGAATGATACAACACTATCTCTTCATCTGGATCGGTTCCCAATTTTTCAGGAAAAAATTGCTAGTGATATATGATTCGATGTGGGTGAGAACTATGGTGCAAAACTTCACTAATGGTCTAACCTCAGAATTGATAGTGATGAGCCAATGACCATCATTATCACTATCGATTCTGATGTTAGAACCGATAGTGATTTCACTATCGGTTCTGATATCATAATTGATAATGATGGCGAATTCACTATCGGTTTTGATATCAGAATCGATAGTGATGACGATGGTCATCACGATCGGTTTTTGATGTTAGAACTAATCATGATAGTACACATACCAAATACCAAATGCCTCCTCGCTCTTGACCTCTCGGCTTCTCCCGATCCATTCAAATACCAAAAGCTAAGGTGTACACCTCACGCTTGACTTGTCAGCTTCCCTTCCATTCTATAAAAGGACTTTACTCCTCTCCTCCATACACCCCTCCGCCTCCCCTCGCCTGCGTCGCCCATCTACTTGTTTGACACCTGCATCGCCCCACGGTGCCTGTGTCGCCCCTCAGCATCTTCGGCTTCAAGGTCAATCACATTACTGCCAATTGTATGCTCAATGATGCTATGTGTCTATTGATGAACTAAAACAATTAAAATAGCGAATGTGGCCTTGAACTATAGAGTTGCTTCCTGTTAATGCTAGAAAGTATTGCTTTTATTTCACTGTCTTTGAGCTTGATCATCAAATTCAGTATCTAGTTTGGTACTCATTTGATTATTGCTGAATATATTGATTATGATTGCTTATCTTGTTCTGTTCATATCCTCTGTTTAGTAGTTGTTAATATACCTGATTGGCTGAACTATTCATAATCTGGTTTTGATCATTTGAGTAATGAATCACTGCCGATTGTATGCTCAATGATGCTATGGGCTAGGGGTGAAAACGGAGCGGATAATATCCGGACCGTATCCGTATCCAATATCCGTTTTTAGGAAAATGGCAAAAGAATTTGACATCCGACGGATACGGATACGGATACGGATAATTATCCGGATCGGGGCAGCCGGATACGGAGCGGATATGGGGGAGGAGATATCAGACGGATACGGAGCGGATAAGGATATTCGGATGCCGGATATCCGTATACTCAGAGGTCAGAGCAGGGTGCTGGGCTGCTGGCCGGTTGGCTGCTGAGTGCCTAAGTGCAGGCCCACCCCAAGGCCCAAGCGCCAAGCGGTCCAAGACTCCAAGTCTCCAACGCAGCCTGCCTCCCCAAATCCCACGCGTGGACTGTGGAGTGTGGACACTGGTGGCCAACACGAGTACGCGACTCTCCCAAATTGCCAGACGCCAAATCCCTAGCTGCCGCCTCCAGGCTCCAACCCTCCCTGGCTCACCGCCACCGGACGGCGCCGCCACCGCCCCACCGCCGCCTCTCCGCATCCGCCCACTGGCGCGCCGCCCCACCGCCTCTCCGCATCCGCCCACCGGCGCGCCGCCCCACCGCCGCCTCCAAACCTCCCCAGCTCCCTACCACCGGACGGTGCCGCCCCACTACCGCCTCCGCCGCATCCGCCCACTGACGCGCCGCCCCGCTGTCGCTAGTCGTCGACTAGCTCCCATGGGCCGCCAGCCCCTTGTTCCCTTGCTGCCGCGCCAATCCTAGTAGACACCCACCGAAGCCGCCGTTCGACGAAGGTAAGGCCAAACTTTCCCCCTCCTCTTGCCCTCTCTCTTTCTTTTGATCATGTGTAAATCAAATGAAATTTTGTAGGAATATGTGTTGGATTTGGCCTCATTTTTGTTGTGATGTGTAGGACTCGGCTAGATTTGGAATTTGTTAACATATGGTGGTGTATTTTTACATGAATCGACTAGTGATTAGAATGTATGGAAGTTATTCATGGCAGTCGGTTCTTGACCTGATTTTAATTTTGTCCATTAATCCATGAATGACTTGTGCTCGCTATTACTCATCTGCTTGTCCATTGAAATTATAGCAGTGTATAATGACTTGTTGCTCGTTTAGGGCATGCCCTTTGCCAGGTTACAGCAAGGAGATTCTGTGTTGAAACTTGTGTTTTGACGTTTACATATTATCCGACTAAATATTCGGTTTCATTTCCGTTTTCGATCCGACTCCGATTACTATCCATTTTATTATTATCCGATATCGATTCAATATCCGATCCGTTTTTAAACTATCCGTATCCGTATCCGCATCCGGGTGAAAAAAATGTGAGCGGATATGGAAATATCACTATCCGACCGAATCCGCTCCGTTTTCATCCCTACTATGGGCCTATTGATAAACTAAAATAATTAAAGTAGTGAATGTGGCCTTGAACTATAGAAATGCTTCATGTTAATGCTAAAAACTATTGCTTTTGTTTTCACTATCTTTGAGCTTGATCATCATATTCAGTATCTAGTTTGATACTCGTTTGATTATTGCTGAATATACTGATTATAATTACTTAGCTTGCTATGTTCACAACCTCTGTTTAGTCAGTTGTTGATATATCCAGAAGCCCTACACCTTGTGGTGCGGAGGCTGAAGGTCTAACCTTCAGCAGCTCGATACCTGATAACACTCTGTCCTATAATTATTCAACATATATTTATTTATGTTCTAGCGACTACAAATTACACACATATATGAAATGGAAGCTACATACAAGATAAACGACATGGAAAAAATGTTGGATGATAAACGAAAACTTGAGGTGGAGATAGAACGATTGAAGGAAAAGTCTGAATTAACAGAAAAGATTTATGAGATGAAACAAAAACTGCATTTGCTTTGAGTATGTGAGGATTTGCAAATGTGTTTTGCAAATTGAGTTAATCATGTGTTGATCATCACATAGCTCAAGATTTGATCTTGGTTACCTTTATGAGCTTGGATTTGTTATTTGCAAATATGTTTTGCAAATAAGTTGAAAGTTTATGAGATTGGTTCTGGAGCATGTGTTGGCATTTGCAAATGTCTTTTGCAAAGTTTCAAGGATTAATTTATATATTCTTGGTTTATTTGAAAATGTATTTTGTAAATTAGTGTGATCGTATGTTGATCACTACATGGCTCAAAGAAGTCATCAAAAGTGGTTTTAGATTTGAATTGTTTTGATTTCTATGTGAAATCAAATTTTATCTGAAAAATCTGACACTACGAACATGTTGAGGTCAGTAGTACCGCTAGGTTAGTACTACCCTCCTGAGGCTGGTAGTACTGCTTGGCTGGTACTAACACCTCTTTAAGGCCAGTATTTATTTTCTAAAAGGGGTATTTTCTCAGAGTTTTTGAAGGTGGGACCTACCGACCATGTGGAAGCGGTACTACCGGAGGTCCGGTAGGTTTTTTTTCCAGAGCATGTGTTTCTTGTGGATTCCCTGGCTGGTGCTACTAGCGTTGGAGGCAGTACTACAGCTAGGCAGTTGTACCGCTCCTAGTTAGGCGGTAGTACCGAAGGTACTGTGCACCGACTAGTTTTGAGCTGTTATTTTACCATTGGAGTCGAGGCTAGTACTACCGGCTCTACATGGGAGTTTTTTCTATTTTGCCCCCAAATGGCTAGTTTTTCTTTGGAGTCTATAAAAGGATGCCTTGAGGTGGCATTGCAGGGTTGCTGTGATTTGGCTAAGCTTAGTGTGAGTTTTGTGGGAGTGGTGCATGTGTTGCTCTCTCCCATTTGCTTCTTGAGCTAGAGTGAAGCTTCTAAATTGTATATGTGGCATTTAGAAGTGGATTGAGAGCCTCTTGTGCATGTGTTGCACTTGATGAGAGTCTTGTGCATGTGTTGCACTCGGTGGTCACCATTGTACATGTGTTGCACTTGGTGGAGATCAAGCTATAGAGCTTGACTTGTTACTTTTAGTGTTTGCCGACACCTGGACGGCGTGGGAGGCGTCGTGCATAGTGACCTTCTCAAGGGGATTACGAGAATGCCCGGCAATGTTGTGAAGGTTGAAGCTCACCTACCCAGAGAGAAAAAAGCTACCACTAGTGGATTCAAGGAAAGTGCTCAATTCGTGGAACCAGCCCAATGTGTTTGGGCTAATATCAACTTGGACTAGGGGAGACCGGCAAGTCTATGAATACATGGTAAAAAGTGTTGTCTCCTTGTGGTTTTCTCCCTTGTGCTTAATTATATTCAAGCAATTTACATTCATAGAATTAAATTGATTGATTGCTTTATCTTTAGAATTGCAAATCATTGTTAGAGACATATAGTTAGCACACTTAGTGAGACTAGTTGATTTAGGTCTTAATTATCAAAACCTTAGATTTAAGCTTTCACATATTTATATTAGGTTTTGGTATAGGCGATTGTTTATTAGTGAAGAGAATTTTTAAAACCGTCTATTCACCCCTGTAGTTTGCATTCTCAACCTTACAATGGTGCATGCCTTGCTATGTGGGAAAGTGGCACATCGAAGTGTATCATCATTCGTTGGTACAGGGTGTACAAATAGCTTTTGCCACCATAGCAAGGGTTTGACATCACCGGGCTGGTGCAAAGATAGGTCTAAGTGATGTAATGGTTTATGTCATAACCTCTTGGCCACATGTTCAAGGAAGCATGAAATAGTGACAAAAAGAATTGGTCATGACTTGTAGGTATTTATATACGCATTTATAGAGTTTAAAACTTTTCAAATAGTCATGCTCGCCATGAGAGACTTGATGCACTAACACTTGTTAGAATTTGTGTTTTCATAAAAAGGGTTGAATTAGAAAATTTTGTGTAGACCTTTGGTCCAGGTTTTATACCAAGAAACAGTTCACCACACAAGGAATAGTTCACCACACAATCATGGAGGACTATGAGTTATTACATTTTATGCTATACATACTTGTTATTTACATATCTATCAAACTCACTCTTACAAATCCCGTTTACAATCTACTACTTGATAATCATGTTTCAAATTTCTCTTTATGCAAATATTACATTTTATGCTATACATACTTGTTATTTACATATCTATCAAACTCACTCTTACAAATCCCGTTTACAATCTACTACTTGATAATCATGTTTCAAATTTCTCTTTATGCAAATAGCCATGATAGCCTTTCCTTGACATAGCCTGTGACACTACGGAATGGTGTGAGATTATTTAATGTGAATGTTAAGGTCAAAAACTTTATGAAATATGGTATTGGAGGTTAAAACCATATGATAGGAGGCTTAATAGCGTTTCCGGGCCGTTTCCGGGGTTTTGGGCCTTTCCAGGGGAGTTTGGGCCTAAAGGAAAGGGTCGTGGGCTTTGGTGGGATGGAGTTTGAGTCCTAATAGGAATAGGAGACCTGGTTGGGGGCCTCCCTCAGCCCCTTTAGGCGTTCACCCCCTGCCCTTGCGCCCCCACAAGTCCTAGCCGCCCCCCACACCTCCCCACCTCCTCCTTGTGGCGCCTCCACCTCCCCCATTGCTCCCCATTGCTCCACCACCTCTCCACCACCTCTCCTCATCCCTTGCTGCCCCTAGGGGAGTTCTCCACCTCCACACCTCAAAAATCCATCCGTTAGAGCGCTCCGCGACGAGGAGATCCGGCGGGATTGGAGCGAGGAAGGAGATCGCGCGAACCGGGAGGAGATCTATTGGGTTTTCGTGCGTTGGGCAAAGGTATGGCCATGGGAATCCTTGGGGTTGGTCTAGGTACTGTTCTAAGGGTGTTTATCAAGTTTTTAGATCAATTGGTGGTACTGGAATTAAGTAGATTGGATTAGATCTAGAAGTTGCCACGTTCTCTGTTTTGGGCAGCATGAGCAGTCGACCTAGGGTTCGGTTTTTCGCCAAATTAGAGTTGGAATCTGGTCGTACGGACGTTGAAGAAGTTGTAGATAATTTCATTATCTTTCCGTGGATATAAAGAAATTTAAATTCCGCCCAGCCGTTTGAAAGTTATGGCTGTTTTACCGAGCGTGTTAAAATCTGTGACGTGATTGGAACAGATCACGGTATTTTGTAGATTAAACAACTTTAGAGTCCGAATCAGTCTTTCTCTATACCTAGAAAAAGTTGGGAAATTTCCTAAGCTACGCGAGGATATACTCGTTTAATTGATTCGGAGTCTTAGAACCCAAGTTATGCCTTTTGGAAAGCTGCTGTCCCGACGGGACAGAACCTCTGTTTTTAGGTTTTGCGAGTAGTTGGCAATGTCGGGGTAGATGAGGGTTTGCGTACTGTTTTGTGGACATGATTGTGAGTGTGTGATACCTATGTGCAGGTGGTGCGACCCCGGGAGTGCCTTCTACTTCCCGCCAATCCGTTGCCCGTGGTTGAGGCAAGTGTGTTGTAATGGATACCGATTTGTAGGTTGCTTGTTGAGAATAGATGGAATTGACTACATGATATATGATCACTTGCCATGCTTTAATGATTGCCAATGATATGATGAGCATGTTTATTATGTTATGATGCCATGTGTTAATGTACGAGTTAAATATGATGTTGGCATAATTGCATACATGGCATGTTACATGGCCCGGGCGGTGAGAAAGTCATAACTAGTCCGGGGAAGGTCAGTGAGAAAGTTATGACTAATCCGAAGAGCCATTGAGTAAGTCCTACATCGTGATTCCATCCACGTGGTGAAACATGGCTTAGGTCTTAACTAAAATTTTGTCATAGGATAGCAACATTAAAACTTGCAAAAGTGGTATAACTAATCTAAAATTTGACACACACTGGATGCACAGTAGGAAAGGGTATGGGTATCGTTCCTTTACGCTTAAATGTTGTATTTAAGCTATAATGTTAAATGCTTCATTTGATAAAGCATGTTGCTATGTCTATGATATAAATGATTGAATTGTTCTTGTTATTTGTGATATAGTGGGTTGTGGTGCCAAAGGATTTCGGTCACCTCTTTTTGTTCATAGTAAGGGTGAGGTTTGACGGTGTGGCCGGTTAGCGCCATCACCGAAGAACTATTAACCCCTGTAGGAGAAGAGTGCTTACCCTTTCTGTCGTAGATCGAGTAGTTGACTGGAGTCAAATAGAAGAGTTTGGTGGTGGATTCCTTCGTATGTTCTTTATCGTTCTATGGTCGTTCTTGGTTGGTTTTCTTGGTTTTAGTTGATGGAAACCAAAAGAAAAGTGTTTGGTATTGGATTTTCGCGGATTGTTCCGTATGCGGTGTGTGGTTTTGTCTTCCTTGGTTGAAGACGAAGAAGAGGAGTCTAGTGTTGCGCTTCTTTTGGGCGCCTTTCCAGTTTTAATGCTTAGTTTGTTGATTTCTTTATGGGGAAGAAGCATTCAAATTTATTCCTGTGTTTGTCTTTCTCCGAGGTTAAAGGAGTTATTGCGGAGTTGTGTCAGACCTGGCTGTTAGGGCTGAAGTTCTGTGGCTTTGTAGGAGTAAGTGGTGTTTGATTTCGTCATTTTACTGGTTTGAGAAATCATCTTTGAAATATCCTTCTTGTTTCGTGAAAGTTTGGGTTTGTCTCATTGCAATTTTGAGAGTCAAGTTTCCTTATGAATTTGGGATGGGCTTTAAAACTAAAATGCTGCAAACAAAGTCAGTAGTCTTTTGATAGAAATCGTTTGTCCTTATTAAGAATTGTTGTTTAACATATTATGTAGCATTTACCAATGTGGTTTATGGGATGACGTATTGTTAAGTTAATTTGTGAGTTGAATCAATTCAATGATGGTGTTACCTCTAGCTTGAAAATAACTAGACTACTAGTGTTGTAGTTTACTCTTAGCGAGAATGATTGAATGTGCTAAAGTACATGCTTAGAATCTGTTGCCTTGCTTTAAAAGTGCTTATGATCCTTGTTAATGTTAAAAGTTTAAACCTTGATGCATAGTTGAAACATTAAGATGATGTAAACTGCTGTTATTGTTAAAGAAACTTTGCTGGTTGTTTAAAGATGCTCTAATCTAATGGATTAATAGAGAAATTTAATCGTGTTGACTAGTGGCTTTAATTTGGAAGTTGATTAGAGTTGTATTTAAGTTGTTGCAAAATACTAGTATATTTGGAAGTATGCAGTTGTGTCTCTACAATGCTAGTATTGAGATCAATTGAGAAGACATAAGACTTTTTGTTAATGATGTTGTTAAGGGCAGTGTTAATGTTAGTATTCAATCTATTTTAAATAGTTGGAGTATGTTGTGTGGTGGTAGTTTTTGTTATCACCTTTGAATAGAGTAGCTAAAAGAAATGTTGTTGGTTGATGAACATGCCCATTTGTTGTTATTGATGACTAAGTAGTGGTGGTAACTGTTTAGATTACTCGTTGGAAAATCATGGTTAAATAGAGGAAAATGTTAACATGTTGCGATGGAGTGAGCTTTGGATAATTAATATGATAAATGGTCTTATCCTTAATGAAAGTATAACTTAGAGTCTCACTTATGAATTCTTCCCTGTGGAGATAATATTTACATGTTGAAGTCGTTGTTTAACTGAATAAGGTTCGGTTGTCGAGACGTGAATATATAGGAAGTATGAAATTTATATGTTGATCTTGCTGAAAGATTTGTTGAAGTACTATGCTCCAATAGAGAATAAGAAGTATTATGATTCATTGATCTGTGGGGATCATGTCAACACAGTGTTGGTTGGGTGCCTTTTTGATAAGCATCATAAACCCTAATTAAAAGTGTTAGGAATGGTAACTAGAGGAAAAATTCATTGTGAAGCTTTTGGTTTAATTGTGTTGGGGCTTCTCAGGGAGTAAATAGTGATTATTGAAGTCTTTAATGGAAAGCGTAGTGGAGTACTAGAGATGGTTCTTTTTATGCTGAGCTTGTGTTCAAAAGCTTTTGGACTGGGTCGGTTGTTTGCCCTTTTGGTTGAAGGGTTTTCGGTCAAGATGTTCCATATGCTGTGTTTTAGAGTTTCCCTAAAACTCGTAGAAATTGGTGCAAATATTTGGTTTTGGCTAATTTGTTTAGTTGGTGCTATGAGTATGGATTTACACCCCAAAAGTTTTTGAGTCGATCGTGCCTTTTCGCGTTCGCACTGAATTATCTTTCGAATTAATTTTAAAAGGAAGCAGATGGTCATAAAGTGTTGTGTTGAAAACTTTTGAGTTAAGCCCTTGATGTGTAACTCTATTTGGCTAGAGTTGGAGTCATTTGGAAAATGTGTCTGGTGTGCGGATGTTTCACAAGTCTGGTTTTTATGAATGTTTCATAAGTGAATTTGGTTAGTGAAGAGTTTTCTTTTGGGATTGAGTTTCCCTCTCTTTTGATAAAATTTATGGCGGCTGTGTGTGCAGATGTTTGACTTTGGAGTTGATGTTCTGTTACAAAGGGTTGAGTTTGATTTTGCGAGGTGTTGCAAAGTTTGTTTTAAATGGATGATGGGTCTTCACACGATGTGGTGTTTTGTTGTTAACGATGTTGCCGTCATAGTCTATATGATTTAGCGCAACCGTCAGTGTTATGTGTATTTCAATCATGTGATACCGAGGAAGAAGTCTTTTTGTGGATGACTTTTCGGTATTGTTGTTATATGATGAATGAATGGTGAAAAGTAAACAAGACATCGTGTATAGATGTTAAATGATAAAAGAGTCGTTGAGCCAGGTCGGTGAGAAAGTCATATATGGAGATATGACTAATCCGGAGTGCTCTTGAAGAATGCACCATTCATGTCTTCAAACGAGATTTCCCTTGCTTTCTAGTTTGAAAAGAAACAATGAAGAATTTCTGGTGTTGGTTGTGGTGAAGGGATTTGTGTTTCCTTTGTGTTTTGGCTTAGGAAATTAAAATGAATACTCTCTGGTTGTTGTCGAATCCTTTCCAAAGTGGTTTTAACGCTTTGGGGTTTGAGTTGTTGGATGAGGGCCACTTGGGTTTATGTTATGGTTGAGCTCACTCAATGATTGTGCTCTTTATCGTGGTCCTTTGAGTGGAAGGTTGTGTATGACTCAATGCAAACCTTCATGGAGAATTGTGTCGTTGAGGTGTTCCTCAGTAGGGTAGATTACATTTTGAGTGGACCACTTGGTGGTTGCTAGTGATCGTTTTTCCTTTTGAAGTGTATTGGTGCTTTTGTCGTTGGGCAAGAAGCGAGTTGTGTCAAACCGCAGGGGAAAGTTCGGTCGTTTCTGTTACGCGAGTCTTACGGATCCTGGTTAAAGTAGGTTGTTCGTTCTGTGGTAATCTTAGAGCGTTGTGTCTCTCCTTCTTCGCGTCGCCTTGAGTACAAGGAACCACAGAAGGGAGGTTGGTACCGTGTTTTTCTGGAGAGTAGCCTGAGTTAAAGGGATCGGGCACTTCAGTGCCAAGGAATGCTTAGAACAAGGAGTATGAGACCGTTTTCTTGCGTGGTCTGTTTGGGATTTTATCCTATCGCTTGGGTCATGCCGAGGCCTTGTTTGAGTGCTTTGTGTTTCAATGTTGAGTAAAGTTCTCGCAAGTTTTTGATTGTGAGTTATCTTTAGAGTGTCGATCGCTCCTTACATCCGAGTCTTTGGTGGTGCAAATCGTAGGGGCTTCTAAGCGGGTTACGAGGCGTGAACCATAACTCCCTCTCGATTTGGTTGTTTGCGAGAAGTGGCGTGTCTCGGATTAGGGTCGAATCCTGTTGAAGGGGGGGAGAATGTGACACTACGGAATGGTGTGAGATTATTTAATGTGAATGTTAAGGTCAAAAACTTTATGAAATATGGTATTGGAGGTTAAAACCATATGATAGGAGGCTTAATAGCGTTTCCGGGGTTTTGGGCCTTTCCGGGGGAGTTTGGGCCTAAAGGAAAGGGTCGTGGGCTTTGGTGGGATGGAGTTTGAGTCCTAATAGGAGTAGGAGACCTGGTTGGGGGCCTCCCCCAGCCCCTTTAGGCGTTCACCCCCTGCCCTTGCGCCCCCACAAGTCCTAGCCGCCCCCCCACACCTCCCCACCTCCTCCTTGTGGCGCCTCCACCTCCCCCATTGCTCCCCATTGCTCCACCACCTCTCCTCATCCCTTGCTGCCCCTAGGGGAGTTCTCCACCTCCAGACCTCAAAGATCCATCCGTTGGAGCGCTCCGCGACGAGGAGATCCGGCGGGATTGGAGCGAGGAAGGAGATCGCGCGAACCGGGAGGAGATCTATTGGGTTTTCGTGCGTTGGGCAAAGGTATGGCCATGGGAATCCTTGGGGTTGGTCTAGGTACTATTCTAAGGGTGTTTATCAAGTTTTTAGATCAATTGGTGGTACTGGAATTGAGTAGATTGGATTAGATCTAGAAGTTGCCACGTTCTCTGTTTCGGGCAGCATGAGCAGTCGACCTAGGATTCGGTTTTTCGCCAAATTAGATTCGGAATCTGGTCGTACGGACGTTGAAGATGTTGTAGATAATTTCATTATCTTTCCGTGGATATAAAGAAATTTAAATTCCGCCCAGCCGTTTGAAAGTTATGGCTGTTTTACCGAGCGTATTAAAATCTGTGACGTGATTGGAACAGATCACGGTATTTTGTAGATTAAACAACTTTAGAGTCCGAATCAGTCTTTCCCTATACCTAGAAAAAGTTGGGAAATTTCCTAATCTACGCGAGGATGTACTCGTTTAATTGATTCGGAGTCTTAGAACCCAAGTTATGCCTTTTGGAAAGCTGCTGTCCCGACGGGACAGAACCTCTGTTTTTAGGTTTTGCGAGTAGTTGGCAATGTCGGGGTAGATGAGGGTTTGCGTACTGTTTTGTGGACATGATTGTGAGTGTGTGATACCTATGTGCAGGTGGTGCGACCCCGGGAGTGCCTTCTACTTCCCGCCAATCCGTTGCCCGTGGTTGAGGCAAGTCTGTTGTAATGGATACCGATTTGTAGGTTGCTTGTTGAGAATAGATGGAATTGACTACATGATATATGATCACTTGCCATGCTTTAATGATTGCCAATGATATGATGAGCATGTTTATTATGTTATGATGTCATGTGTTAATGTACGAGTTAAATATGATGTTGGCATAATTGCATACATGGCATGTTACATGGCCCGGGCGGTGAGAAAGTCATAACTAGTCCGGGGAAGGTCGGTGAGAAAGTTATGACTAATCCGGAGAGCCATTGAGTAAGTCCTACATCGTGATTCCATCCACGTGGTGTTTGGAAGCGAGGAGTAGGCACCCTCCATCTTCGGGATGGAAGGGGGGAGAGGGTGCACACCGACGGGTGTGTACTCAACCATACCGGTATGAGTTTCCAAGGAGACATGAGCATTGCATTGCATTGCATTGCATACGTAATTATGATGATAATGTTATGTGTTCATGAATGAGATGATATACATGATGTGAGACATTATTGCCATGTTATTGTTCTTGTTGTCCATTGCAATATGCTTGCTGAGTGATGAACTCACGCTTGTGTTTATGTTGTTTTCTTTTAGGTACCATGAATCCGGCATGCGGGGAAGGGAAATAGTCACACTTCCACATGTAGCTTCACTCTTTTGATTTCACAAGTCATTCAATTAGTGATGATAATAAATTGCGTGTGATGATCATTGCTTTAAGGCTTAGCTTTGCTAAATGAGAATCTTTTCGTTCGTTTGACTCTTGGAGACATTATATGTTTGGAACTAGACTTACATTGTTGCTAAGTCGTTAATTATTGCTGTTTTTAGTTGTCTCTCATATTCCATAGTGCTATACTGTTGTTGCTCCTTCAAACTATGTTAAAACAAAGGAGATGCTGCCGAAATCTCGGTTTTTAGCATGTGCGCCTTTGCTGGAATTTATGTTTAAATGTGGTATTTAGATGTTGTTTAGCTTCTGTTTGGTAGCATTCAGGCATATTCAATGCCGGGGTGTTACATAGCCATGCATCTATTTATAATTATGATATATTACAAGTCTTGCTGAGTATAAAAGTACTCAACCTTACTTATTATTGGTATTCGGTGGGCGAATAAATCGAAGCCCCCGATGATACATATTTCTTCGCAGGACACGGGGACTACAGTGCTGATTTCTACTAGGCTTTTCCCTATCAGTTGCCTGTGGAATAATATGTGCCAGGGCATTGTAATATCCCAAAATTTGTTTTTAATATATTTAGTGTGTTTCTGGGATTATTTGAAATTTTCCAGAATTTATTTGGAATCTTCGAGGTTAATTTGAATTCGAGCCCTATTGAACTAATTGCATTAAATAAAGATCATGCATTTTTGCATAAGCACAAAATCTAAAATTTTGTTTATAATAAATATAATTGGAAGATGAGAGTGTTTCTCTCAAATATTTTCAAAAACATGTTATATAAATTAAGTTGTTGATTTTATAAAAATCTGTACAAGTGTCTGATTCACTAAAAGAATTTTTGCGAAAAATCTATACATCAAAAATTACGAAACCAACTTCGTTAAGTTCCAAATAATTCCTAATATTTTAGAGGAATTTTTCAAGATTTTCAGACCCCTTTTGCTATTTTATCCTAAACAAGTTTTGAGAACATGTATGTATATATATGTATATGTACAGCATGTACCCACGTGTATGCATATATACATGTATGCACGAATCATGCATGTCTAGGACATTTCCTTTCCAACGTTTCTTCTCCCTGTACGCAAGAGCCAGGGAAACTCCTTTGCCTTTTTCCCTTCCATTTGTTATTAGTCCTTACTCAACCATTTAATCTCCATCAGTTACTAGTCTTTAATGCCATCAGTTACCAATTCTACACGCAAGGCCTTTTTCCCTCCCATTTCTTCCTGTACGCAAGGCATGGTGATGCTAAACCACCACTAATTACCCCTTAATCTTCCCTCTACACTACTACTTCCGCTCCTCCAGATTTTGGATATCTTCTCCTCACATCTCCACGTCTCCCTGCCTTCCTCCCCTGGCTTGGTCGCTGCCTAGACGAACGTCACCGGTCACCGCCTTCCACGCTGACGGTCCGCGCTACTGCCTGCGTCGACGGTCCGCGCCACTACTTGAACGAACGCCACTTGGTCGCCTCCTCCCGCGCTTGTTGACCTGCGCTGTTGTCGCCGACTGTACTCCGACATTCGACTGATTGGATGATCTCGTCATGCGTATTTATGCGTGTACATGTATACATTAGGCAGCATGCGTGTATATGTGTGTGTATATATATTTAAATGTGCATGTAGGACTGCATGTATAGACTTATATAATTGAACATAGCATGTATATACATGTATACCTTAGGTTGCAAGCATATATATGTATACCTGTAGATATATTAGGATTGAACACATTTATACATATATATGTTAGGCATGTATACGCATATATATGTGGGACCGAATGCATGTACATGTATATAAGTTAGTATGTATGCATATCTATGTGTATATTAGGCCGCATGCAAGTATATATATATATATATATATATATAGACACACACACACTATAGTTTAGGAGGCATGTATATGCCTATATATATATTAGGTTGCGCGTGCATACGTATATATATATATATATATATATATACTAGTTACATGTCCGTGCGTTGCTACGAAAAATAAAGATTAAAAAATAAAAAAAATTATTTCACAAAATCAAATATTTATCTTTAACGCTTCGTTTCTTGCGAAAGCTGGCTAATTAAAGCAACGCTTCGTTTCTTGCGTAGGGCAATTAAGCAGGGCAATTAAGTAGGTCAATTAAGCAGGGCAATTAAGCGGCAATTAATGACGTGGGAAGAACGGACCACTACCACCAAGTGCTGCTTTAGAATAGTAGAGATATATATATATATATATTAAGATGTGCGCATGTATATATGTAAGTATATGTTAGGTGTGACACTACGGAAGGACGGTGTGAGTCATTTTCGATGTCGGCATTAAAGAACGACTTTGGTATCATGTTGTAGGGCCTTTTTCGTCAGTTTGGACCTTTCCGAGGGAGAATTTGGGCCTTCGGGGGGAGTTTGGGCCTAGCGGGAGCTAATTGGGCCTTAGGGGGATTAATTGGGCCGTTGGTGGGGGACTTTTGGGCCCATGTGGGGGAGTAACCTGCCAACCCTAGCTAGGGGCACCCCACCCTCTCCCCTTCTCCCCTCCCCACCTAGCCGCCACCCCCTCCATCCCTTTGTGTGCGCCTCCACCCCCCTTCCCCTCTCCTCCAAGCCGCACCACCCCCATCCCCTTGCGCCTCCCCTCCCCTCCTCTAGCAGGCCGTAGCATTCTCCTCACGCCGCTCTCGCCTGGGTTGGATGCCTTCCATCCATCGGGATCCGGCGAACCCAGTGTTCCCGGCGATTGGAGGAGAGATCGTGTAGCGAGGAGGAGACGTTCGTCGACCGGGTGATCCGTCAAGAAGAGGTAAGGATTTGGGGTCTTGTTTGGGGTGGTCTAGGTGCTGTTAGATGGGTAAATTCATGGCTTAATTTGGTGCTTAGGTGCTGTGGTTAGATGGTTTTAGAGGGAATTGCAATGCTTTCCCACGTTCTGTCCTCGGGCAGATTGGACGCCCAACCTAGGGCTTGAGTTTTGGCAATTTTAGAAGCGTTTCCTGGTCGGCCGTATGTTGAGAAAGTTGTAGGTAAGTGAATTACCTTTAATTTTACACCAAGAACGTTAAATTCCGTCCAGCCGTTTAAAAGTTATGGCTGTTTTACCGAATGTGTTCAAATCTGTGACGTGATTGGGACAGCTCGCGTTGATATGTAGATTAGACAATTGTAGAAGCCGATTCAGTCTTAGCAAATACTTATGAAAAGCTATGAAATTTCCTAAGCTTCGAGAAAATGTACTCGTTTGCTTGATTTGGAGTTTTAGAACTCAAGTTATGCTAGTTGGAAGCCTGCTGTCCCGTCGGGACAGATTCTCTGTTTTCGGGTTTTAGGAGTAGTTTGCGGAGTCGGGGTAGATGATCGTTCTTGTACTGTTTTGTGTGCACGTTTTGAGTGTGTGGTACCTATATACAGGTGGTGTGCCCCCGGGATTGCCCTCAACCTCTCGCCACTCCGTCGCCCACGGTTGAAGGCAAGTGTATTGGGATGGGTTTGGGTGTTGGATGATTATTAGACTTGTATAGGTGCTATATGGTTACATGAGATGTTAACTTGCCATGCTTGATATTTGCTTATGACTTGATGAACATGGTTGCCTATTGGCTATGAGATTGTTGTATTAAATGTTTAAGCAAGTTTATACATGTTCATGTCATTTGTGCATTCATAATGGAAGAGGCGTCCCATTCTGATGCGGGCCTCTGTGTTCACACGTAGTGAACATGAAAGACATACCTCTTAGTCCCATCCACGGTTGTGTATGGGAGCGAGTCAGTAAGAGTAGGCACCCTCCATCTACGGGATGAAAGGGGAAAGAGGGTGCACGCCGACGGGTGTGCTCTCTGCAATACCGGTATGTGCTTCAAGGAGACATGTGCATTACATTGCATATATGATGATGTTCATGAGATGAATACCATGTGAATATGAGATGCTTCTGATGTTGATTATGAGATGTAAAGATGATGGTTTTGTTAATCTGTTCTTTTGTTCCATTTCAATACACTTTGCTGAGTGATGAACTCACGCTTGTGTTTTATGATGTGTTTAGGTACCATGAAACCAGCATGTGGGAAAGGAGCTTAGTGGCACACCTTCACGAAGTTTCACTCATTTAGACATCAACAATTTTGCCATTCGTAGTTGTGATAATAAGTTAATGCGCTGAAAACTTGGAATATGCTTTACATGTGTGCTTGATCATATTGTTTAATTCGTTTAGTTCATGAAGTGGTTGGATTTATTATTCTGGGCTTAAACTGTTGCTATATCCCTTGTGATTGCTGTTTTAGATGTTGTTCTTTATGATATAACTTGTGTTATTCATGCTGTTGCTTCAAACCATGGAAAAACAAGGGAGATGCTGCTGAATTTTTCGGTTGAAACATTTACACCATTGCTGTAATTTAATCTTAATTGTGCTATTTAGTTGCTATTTATTCCATGTTGGATGACATCCAGGGCATACTAGATGCCGAGGTGTTACAGTTGGTATCAGAGCGGGCATTAAGTCCTTGGAACATGTATTTTTGTGTCAAACTTTAGGTTCAACTAAAATGTGATGTGGGATAACCTAGAAATGTGGCTTAGGTTATACTTGAAATTTTGCCATAGGATAGCAACATTAAAATTTGTGTAAGTGGAATAACTAATTTAAAATTTGACACACATGGATGCACAGTAGGAAAGGGTATGGGTATCGTTGCTTTACACTTAAATGTTGTATTTAAGCTCTGATGTTGAATGCTACATTTGATAATGTATGCTGCTATGTTTATGAGATAATTGATTGAATTGTTTTTGTTATCGTGATAAAGTGGGGTTGTGGTGCTGAAGGGTTTCGGTCACCTTTTTGTTCATAGTAAGGTTGTGGTTTGACGGTGTGGCCGGTTAAAGCCATCACCGAAGAACTATTAACCCCCTGTGGGGAAAGAGTTCTTACCTTTTCTGTCGTAGAGCGGGTAGTTGACTGGAGACAATAGAAGAGTTGGTGGTGGATTCCTTTGGATGTTCTTTACCGTACTGACGATCGGTTTTGGTTGGTTTTCATGGTTTTAGTTGATTGAAATCAAAAGAAAAGTGTTTGGTATTGGATTCTCGCGGATTGTTTCGTAGGCGGTTTGTGGTTTTGTCTTCCTTTGTTGAAGACGAAGAAGAAGAGTTTTGTGTTGCGCATCTTTTGGTCGCAATTTTTGTTTTGACACGCGGTTTTGTTGGTTATTGTGGACTGTCTTAGGGAGGAAACTTATGTGGTTGTTGTTCTCCCTATCTAAGAAAAGTGTTGGAGCTTCTCCTGGTGCAGACCTTAAGTTGGGTGGAGCTAAGTTTGAATCTTTATCGAAAGAGATTTGGTTGAACATTTGGTTTTCCCTGGTGCATCCATCTTACTTCTTGGAAGTTGTAGATCTTGAGATTTCTTGAAGAGTTTTGGCTATCAGAGTTGGAAATTTGAGAGTTGAGCTCTCCTGCATTTCTGTTGGAGTTTTGTTTTCTTCCTTGCCTGGAAAGGAGAAATTGTTTATCGGTGTTCGTTCATGTTCTTGAGCTGTGGTTATCTTTAAAGTTGGGTTGCATCCTGTTTGTCAAGAGTTCGTGACCCATGAAGGTGTTTAGAAAAGTTTTATCTTCGTGCTATGTAGTAGGTAACAATGTGGTTTATGGAATGACGTATTGCTAAGTTATTTTGTGAGTTGAATCAATTTAGTGTAATTGTTATTTTTAGCTTACAACTAAACAAACTCTAGTGCCATAGATTTATTTCTATAGCGAGTAATGATTAAGTGTGTTAATGAACATGCTTAGAGTTTGTTGCTTTATTTTGAAGTGAGGTAGTACACCCCATCTATTAATTGTGTAGCTGAACATGGTTAATGTTTAAAATTTTAAACTCTGATGCCCAGTTAGAATAACGAGATGATGTAAACTACTAATATTGTTAAAGAAACCTTGTTGGTTGTTTAAAGATGTTTTAATTTAACGTGTTCTTAGAGAAATTTAATCATGTTGGTTTGTGACCTTAATTTGGAAGTTGATTAGAGTCGTTATTTATGTTGTTGCAAACTATTAATATATTTGGAAGCATGCAGTGGTGTTCCTATAATGCTAGTATCGATGTCAATTGGGAAGATATAGGTATTGTGGTTGCTTTAAGAGCATCGTGATGGTCTAACTTATTAAATTTATTTTAATAGTTGGAGTATGTTGAGTAGCAGCAATTTGTTATAACCTATGTATGGGGTAGTTAAAAGCAATGTTGTTGTTTTATGATTATGCCGTTTATTGATAATTATGACTTAGAAGTGGTGTTAATTGTCTAGATTAATCGTTGAAAAACCATCGATAAAATAGAGAAAATTTTAAAATGTGGCAAGGTGTCGAGCACATATTGGGATAGAATGGACAATGGATAATCATAATGATGTAAGATTTTATCCTTGATGAATGTATATCTTAGAATCATATTTACGAACTTTGTCTTGTGGAGATAGTATTTACTTGTTGAAGTCATCTATTGATTGGACAAGTTTCATTTGTCAAGATGTTAACGTATGGATGGTGTAAAAAAAATTGATAGGTTGATCATGCTAAAGTATTTGTAAAGTATTATGTTTAAATTTAGAATATGATGTTGTATGATGTGTTTGTCTGTGGGGATCATGATGAGGTAGTATTGGTTGGATGTCTTTTTGATAATCATCACAAACTTTGTTTATAAGTGTTGGGAAAGGTAACTAGAGAAAGAATTTGTTAGGTAGTTTTTGGTTGAATTATGATGGGGCTTCTCAAGGAGTAAATAGTGAATATTGAAGTCTTTAATAGAAAGCATAGTGGAACACTAGAGGTGATTGTTTTATGTTGAGCTTGTGTTTAAAACTTTTGGACTGGTTTGGTCGTTTGCTATTTTGGTTGAAGGCTTTCGGTCAAGGTATTCCTTATGTTGTGTTTCAGAGTTTCCCTAAAACTCGTAGAAATTGGTGCCAATATTTGGTTTTGGCTAATTTGTTTAGTTTGTGCTACAAGTATGGATTTACACCCAAAAGTTTTTGAGTGGATCGCGCTCCTTCGCGTTCACATGGAATGATCTTTGGAATAAACTTTAAAGAAAGCAAATAAACCTAACGGGTTGTGTTGAAGTTCCTGAGTTGAAAATTCTTGTAACTCTATCTTGACTTGAGTTTGGTTTAATTGAAGAAGTGTGTGGTGTCTGCAAGTGTTTCACAAGTGTGAACTTATGATTGTTCATAAATGATTTGTGGCTGTTCAAGAGATGTTTTGACTTACTAAAGGCTTGGTGTTTGCCTTTGTGAAAAATGAGTTGCCTAAATAAAAGAGTTGTTGAGCCAGGTCGGTGAGAAAGTCATATAGGGACATATGACTAATCTGGAGTGCTCTTGAAAAGTTTGCATTCATGTCATGAATCGAGATTTCCATTGCTATCTAGCATGAAAAGAAAGAGTGAATAATTTCTGGCATTTGGCTATGCTGTAAGAGAATTGAGTTTCCTTTTCTCTTTGAGAGTTATTGTGGTGTTGTGGATTCGTTTGTTTGAATTGAGAATCGATTTTCTCTTCTAAAATGTTAATTTTGGTTAAAATGAGATGTTCGGCTGTGGTGAAAGTGAGTCGAGTTGTCTTTGATTGTTGAGAGCTTCTGCCAAAGATTTGTGTGGAGTCTCTCTTTTGTTTAAGTGCTCCCCGATGTGAATTGAATCGCATTGATTTGAGATTTGAGATTTTCCTTTGCGGCTTGTTTTAGGAAGAGAAACAGAGTGATCTTTGGATGTTGTCGAATTCTTTCCAAGGTGGTTTGCGATATTTTGGGTTCCAGTTGATGAATGTGGTTCATCCGTCTAAAGAGGATTGCTATGTTGCTGGCATTCTAGATTGAGATGAGTATAGGAATGTCTATGTAATTGTTGAGTATAATAGAGGATTATACTCGTGGGCATGGCTAGTGGTTTGGTAAGAAATTACATCCCTAGCTTATGCTAGATGTAGAACTTTGGTTATGCTTTAAAAACAATGGTTATGATGGAGGTTGTTGATGTCTTGGTTCAATTTGTGTTGAGTATCGGTTGGTGGTAATAAAGATTATAGAAATTGTGATGTAAAGTGTTCTGTCATGAACATTGTCTTAGCTAGTTGTCTATGGGTATGAGATATGCTTGGGAGAGGATGGAATGAAATTATAGCATGGTTGCGAATCGGTTAGGCAGTTGTGCCTTCGTGAGTTATTTCTTTCAATAACTTTCCCGGTTTTGGTCTGTTCGATTTAAAAGGCAATCAATTGTAAGAGTTGAGAACCAGCGTTTTATTAGTTCTTAGGGGGGAGGGTCACGTTTAGAACCCCAATTATTAATAAGATACCATTAGTGATTTGGTGGTAGAGAGGTTGTTAAAAGAGATGTAACCCGATTTGATTGTGTCATTTTGAGTTTTATGAATCTTAATAGTATTAGGAAGAGGAGATTAGACTTCTGTAGAGTTGAGAAATTGATACCTTGTTTTGTTGAGAAGAATAATCGAGTAAGATAGTGGGATCGATTTTAGTCTGAGTTGTGTCAGATCGATTCTGAAGATAGTGGGATGAAATATTGGATTCAGGAAATTCATTGTAATCCAAATTGCTAGGGAATTTTTTTGTCCCTTGGAAATTTTGATAGAAATTGAAGTAAATGAGGAATCGTGACAAGTTGTGCTTAGTTGAGCTAAGTCAAGACACTTTTATCAACAGTTGGATTTGGAGAGTTGGTTTGTTGGTTGTTTCTGTTTGAAGTCTTTGCGTGGGTGTTATAGTTTCAGTTACTTGGTTTTAGCTTTGAAGTTTGGGTCCCTTGTGGACTTGGTGTTTTCGAGTTGATGTTCTTCGGATTCGAGGTCGAATCCTGTTTAAGGGGGGGGGAGAATGTGACACCACGGAAGGACGGTGTGAGTCATTTTAGATGTTAGCATTAAAGAGTGACTTTGGTATCATGTTGTTGGGCCTTTTCCGTGAGTTTGGGCCTTTCCGGGGGAGAATTTGGGCCTCTGAGGGGAGTTTGGGCCTAGCGGGAGCTAATTGGGCCTTAGGGGGATTAATTGGGCCGTTGGTGGGGGAGTTTTGGGCCCATGTGGGGGGAGTAACCTGCCAACCCTAGCTAGGGGCGCCCCACCCTCTCCCCTTCTCCCCTCCCCACCTAGCTTCCACCCCCTCCATCCCTTTGTGTGCGCCTCCACCCCCCTTCCCCTCTCCTCCAAGCCGCACCACCCCCATCCCCTTGCGCCTCCCCTCCCCTCCTCTAGCAGGCCCTAGCATTCTCCTCACGCTGCTCTCGCCCGGGTTGGAGGCCTTCCATCCATCGGGATCTGGCGAACCCGGTGTTCCCGGCGATTGAAGGAGAGATCGGGCCGCGAGGAGGAGACGTTCGTCGACCGGGTGATCCGTCAAGAAGAGGTAAGGATTTGGGGTCTTGTTTGGGGTGGTCTAGGTGCTGTTAGATGGGTAAATTCATGGCTTAATTTGGTGCTTAGGTGCTGTGGTTAGATGGTTTTAGAGGGAATTGCAATGCTGTCCCACGTTCTATCCTTGGGTAGATTGGACTTCCGACCTAAGGCTTTAGTTTTGGCAATTTTAGAAGCGTTTCCTGGTTGGCCGTATGTAGATAAAGTTGTAGGTAATTGAATTACCTTTAATTTGACACCAAGAACGTTAAATTCCATCTAGCCGTTTAAAAGTTATGGCTGTTTTACCGAACGTGTTCAAATCTGTGACGTGATTGGGACAGATCGCGTTGATCTGTAGATTAGACAATTTTAGAAGCTGATTCAGTCTTCGCGAATACTTAGGAAAAGCTAGGAAATTTCCTAAGCTTAGAGAAAATGTACTCGTTTGCTTGATTTGGAGTTTTAGAACTTAAGTTATGCTAGTTGGAAGCCTGCTGTCCCGTCGGGACAGATTCTCTGTTTTCGGGTTTTAGGAGTAGTTTGCGGAGTCGGGGTAGATGATCGTTCTTGTACTGTTTTGTGGGCACATTTTGAGTGTGTGGTACCTATATGTAGGTGGTGTGCCCCCGGGATTGCCCTCAACCTCTCGCCACTCCGTCGCCCACGGTTGAAGGCAAGTGTATTGGGATGGGTTTGGGTGTTGGATGATTATTAGACCTGTATAGGTGCTATATGGTTACATGAGATGTTAACTTGCCATGCTTGATATTTGCTTATGACTTGATGAACATGGTTGCCTATTGGCTATGAGATTGTTGTATTAAATGTTTAAGCAAGTTTATACATGTTCATGTCATTTGTGCATTCATAATGGAAGAGGCGTCCCATTCTGATGCGGGCCTCTGTGTTCACACGTAGTGAACTTGAAAGACATACCTCGCAGTCCCATCCACAGTTGTGTATGGGAGCGAGTCAGTAAGAGTAGGCACCCTCCATCTACGGGATGGAAGGGGAAAGAGGGTGCACGCCGACGGGTGTGCACTAGGTAATACCGGTATGTGCTTCAAGGAGACATACCGGCATTGCATTGCATATATGATGATGTTCATGAGATGAATATCA
Organism: Rhipidocladum racemiflorum; assembly: GCA_036346355.1. Lineage (NCBI taxonomy): Eukaryota > Viridiplantae > Streptophyta > Magnoliopsida > Poales > Poaceae > Rhipidocladum > Rhipidocladum racemiflorum. The sequence goes on along the minus strand of CM070572.1, from coordinate 46,707,367 downwards.
TGTAAATATGAGATGCTTATGATGTTGATTATGAGATGTAAAGATGATGGTTTTGTTAATCTGTTCTCTTGTTCCATTTCAATACACTTTGCTGAGTGATGAACTCACGCTTGTGTTTTATGATGTGTTTAGGTACCATGAAACCAGCATGCGGGAAAGGGGCTTAGTGGCACACCTTCACGTAGTTTCGCTCATTTAGACATCTACAATTTTGCCATTCGTAGTTGTGATAATAAGTTAATGCGCTGAAAACTTGGAATATGCTTTACATGTGTGCTTGATCATATTGTTTAATTCGTTTAGTTCATGAAGTGGTTGGATTTATTATTCTAGGCTTAAACTGTTGCTATATCCCTTGTGATTGCTGTTTTAGATGTCGTTCTTTATGATATAACTTGTGTTATTCATGCTGTTGCTTCAAACCATGGAAAAACAAGGGAGATGTTGCCGAATTTTTCAGTTGAAGCATTTACGCCATTGCTGTAATTTAATCTTAATTGTGCTATTTAGTTGCTATTTATTCCATGTTGGGTGACATCCAGGGCATACTAGATGCCGAGGTGGTACATTAGGATGTAGGTATGTTTCCATATATGTATATATCAGAACGTATTTATCAGGGCACATGCTATTAGGCTGAGTTTAGGACGAACAAGTGTATATATATACTAGTTTCCGTTGCCTTCATATGCGTGTATACATATACCTTAGGAAGCATTCATGTATCCATATATATAAGTACCTGTATGCACATCTACGCATGAATATACGTAAATATATGTTAGATGTATTTGTGTTGGTGCCATCGCCGTGTCTTGGTAGTAAATAGGACTGTACGTTAGATATATATGTGTGTTGGTATACGTAAATATGGTATACGTTAGATGTATTGCGTTGGTAGTAAATATGTGTTAGATGTATGAATAGACTATATATACGAATGTATATATAGTATGTGTTAGGAGTGTGTGTTTACATATATATGTTAGTGTGTATACGTATATATACACTAGACTGCACACGTGAACACATGTATAGATATATATTTTTTGAACGTCTGCATAAACACATATATATGCATTAGGATGTATGCATGCATACATATATATATATTATTGTGAAACTATTTTATTACGGTTCTCTGGTCCGACGTCTCCTTCCTTGCCGGCTATTCCACCGTTGACACCGCCATCGCCGCCTTCGTCGACGCCGCCGCCATCGACCTCCGGCCGACCTGCGCTCGTTGTTCTGGTCGTCGCTGGCTATTCCTTCTTTCTCTCTCTCGCGAACAGTGCCATGCATGAAGAATACACTTGCATATATGCCATGAACAGTGCCATGCATGCATTCAACCGAATTGTAGTTGTACATGAATTTTTCCAGAATTGCGAATTTTGTCTTTTTCACTATAAATTCGTTTTAAGTCCAAATTACATGCAATGAATTTTTTTAATTAGTAAAAATTAATACATTCCTATGTTAATTTTACTGAAATTTTACAATTCATTTTATACCGTTAAATTATTCGCGGAAAGTCCAGACTTACGAATTTTGTAGATCCTAAACTATACTTCCAAAAATGTCAAAATAAATTTTATAAATCTTAGAAAATGCTAAAATAATTATCTGGAAGTTTTCATGAAATTATGAATTAGTTTGATTTGTGGCATTTTTTGAATGTATGTTTATTCGTTGTTTTGGGTGTTTATTTGGTTCTTTATGTGCTACACGTAGACGTTGAACTGTGCAAAGGTGAGGAAGTTGAAGATTAAACTCAAGATCAAGTCTTAGATCAAGACCAGTTGCTCCTTGAAGGCAAGTTATGCTTTGATTATATTTATCCTATTTGTGAAAATTATATTGATTCAAGTTATTGCATGCTAATGTAATTAGAATTGCTTTGAATAATTTTGGGAATTAGTTAAATGCCTAATTGTTGTATGCCACCTTGTCGTATATAATTGTATTACATGAATCCTTTGTCACCCTTGATTGTGGATTAATAGTTGGACATTAATAATTTGCCAACATAGGTTAATTAGCTCGTAGGTAGTATGCTTAGCCATGCCACGTAGATTTGCCATGATTTTGATACTACAGTTAATATTGACTTAAGGAGATATGGAACATATTTTCGAGAATGTGACATGTGTTGTTGAGTTTGATGATGGCATGTGGTGCATGGTAAAGAACTGGGGTGTTAAAATGCTTTAGACTGGGGCAAGTGGCAAGATTGATCTGATGGGCCATGATTGGTACCGGGAAAGTCGTTTTGGTTTTTGGGTAGTCTTGCTTTGGTCAACCTAAGGACTTAACCTTGCAAGCCTTTGAACTGGGTCATTCATACAACCACAAGTCTGGAATGGGACAGCCCTAGCTGATTAATTTGTTGATTCTAAACTTTAGTACTATTATGGTGGTGTGAGGCCCGGGTAGTGGTAACCAGTCCTCGCACGGGATGGCTCACGTGGCGCAAGAGGGGGGCCCTGGATGTGGTAACCAGTCCCACCAGTGTTGAAACCTAAGCGAGTAGTACTGGGTTTAGATAGGCATTGGAAAGGCTTTGTTACGGACACTCACCTTTGTGGTATTTGACTGTATCTTGTGGGTAAAGTGTATAACCTCTGCAGAGTGTAAAATCTATTCGAATAGCTATGTCTGCGGCATTGGACATTACTCGAAGATTACAGTCAAGGGTTAGACTTTCATGAAAATAACTTGATTTGTAGAAAATACTTGGGTTGGAATTGGTGAACTTGACTTAGGTTGAGAAATACTTTACTTGTGAAATATTGTGAAAGTTATTATTCTTATTATTGTTTTACTACTTTGGCAACTATTATTGTAATTGTCAATGCTGCTTTACTGCAAATGAACCAAAGCCTATCCTTTGTAATAAGCCATGCATGTAGAATATTAGAACTGCATTCTGTGCGTGACTTGCTGAGTGCTCAAAGTACTCACCCTTGCAACAATACAACATCAGTTGAAGAAGAAGCGACGTCAGCCTCGGAGGAAGAACTCAGGAGGAGCCGTCTAGCTAGAGAGCAGCCTAGTCAGTTGCCTGTGGCAAATTGGGGGTGCCACGAGTCTATTTTTATTCCGCTACAATTGTCTATGCCCTGCGAGGCATACTTTTGTAACTCGACCATAAGGTTGAGCACCCAGTTTGATTGTTAATTAAAATACTTTATTATTTCGCTGATATGATTGTGATATGTACCGATGTTGAGACTGTGTGCACTAGCGTGATCTTAGACTAGTGCTGGATACACAGATGGTCCGAATTTGCACATTCGGGTCCCGACAGGCATACTATTAAGATTTTTATATCTTCCAATGCACTCTATTGGGCCTTTACAACCTTATTATATAAACAATGTTACCTTAATGTATTTATGATATTGTTTATGGATGTGATGATAATGTTATAAATTTGAGTGCTAGCCATTGATCATAGGATTAGTACAATGTGCACATGGCACATGAGACCTCCTCGGTATTTCAAGCCAGAAGGGAGGGTCTCGACAATAGAATCTTTGGCATTTAAAGAAACTGTTTTTCATTTCCTAGTTGTTGCTTCTAAATTTTCAACTATAGAAATATTCTACATAAGTTTCAAAAAGTCTAGAGAGCATCTCCAAAATGGTTATGAATTTTTAAGGTAAATTGCTATTCTTGAAAAATCTAAAATCTCACTTGTCATTTGTGACACTATGGTTTGGTGTGACGAAACTAGAGAATAAAACCTTTCGGCTTAGGGTTTTCTCGCGTTTTTGGGCCGGTTGAAGTGTTATGTCGCCACGGAGTGTCGTAACCTTATTTAACGTGCATGATAAGGTTAATAACATTATGAGATGTGGAATTAAGGTTAAAACTATAGGATATGGAGGTTAATAGCTTTTTCGGGCCGTTTCCGGGGTTTTGGGCCTTCCCGGGGGAGTTTGGGCCTTGGTGGGCTTTGGTGGGATGGAGTAGGTCTCCGTAACGGACTAGGATTGGGTGTGGGGGCTGGTAAAAGGGCTCCCCACCAGCCTTTTGGGCGTGCTCCCCCTGCCCTTGGGCGCCCCCACCTCCCCTTCCTAAGCCCTAGCCGCCACCCCCTCTCCCTCTCCCTCTTGTGCGCCTCCAACTCCCCCTTTGCCCCATTGCTCCCCACCTCTCCACCTCCTCTCCTCCACCCCCTTGCTGCCCTAGGGTGATCTCCACACCTCTGCACCTTGTGGATCCATCCGTTGGAGCGAGGAGCGAGGAGCGATCCGCGAGGAGATCTATTGGAGATTCGTTCGTTGGGCAAAGGTATGATCATGGGGATCCTTGGAATTGATCTAGGTACTATTCTTAGGGTGATTATCAAGTTTTTAGATCAATTGGTGGTGCTGGATTGGAGTTCTTTGGGTTAGATCTAGACGTTGCCACGTTTCTGTTTTCGGGCAGATTGAGCAGTCGGGCTAGGGTTCGAGTTTTCGTCGATTTAGAATCCGAATATGTCTGTACGGACTTAAAAGAAGTTGTAGATAATTTAATTATATTTCCGTGGACATAAAGCACGTTAAAATCCGATCATCCGTTTGAAAGTTATGGCCGTTTTACCGAGCGTGTTAAAATCTGTGACGCGATTGGAACAGATCGTAGTAATCTGTAGATTAAACAATTTTAGAGTCCGAATCAGTCTTTCCGTATAACTAGAAAAAGGTAGGAAATTTCCTAAGCTTTGCGATGGTGTACTCGTTTAATCGATTTGGAGTCCCAGAACTCAAGTTATGGCCTTTGCAAGGCTGCTGTCCCGCCGGGACAAAACCTCTGTTTTTAGGTTTGCAAGTAGTGGGCAATGTCGGGTTAGATGGGGATTTGTGTACTGTTTTGCGGGCATTATTGTGAGTGTGTGATGCCTATGTGCAGGTGGTGTGACACCGGGAGTGCCCTCTTCGTCCCACAAATCCGTCGCCATGGTTGAGGCAAGTGTGTTGTAATGTATAGCGGATTGTAGGTTGTTTGTTGATATTGGGTGAAAGATTGAACACTTGCTATGCTCACTTGCCATGCTTGCTGTTTTCCAATGAAATATTGAGTATGATTATCATGGTTCGATGCCATGTGTTTATATTTGTCATGATGAGTTGCCATATGTTTATGTACATGTGAAATATGATAATTGGCATAGTTGCATGCATGACATGTTACATGGCCGAGCGGTGAGAAAGTCATTAACTAATCCGGAAGGTCGGTGAGAAAGTTATGACTAATCCGGAGAGCCATTAGAGTAAGTCCTACATCGTGATTCCATCTACCGTGGGTTGTGGAGGCGAGGAGTAGGCACCCTCCATCTTCGGGATGGAAGGGGAGAGGGTGCACACCGACGGGTGTGTACTCAACCATACTTATGAGTTTCCATGGAGATATGAGCATAACATTGCATTGCATTGCATTGCAATACATTTTATTAATTATGATGATGTTGTTATGTGCTCAAGTATGAGATGTTATATGTGATGTGAGGTATTATTGTCTTGTAAATGATCTTGTTGTCCATTACAATATGCTTGCTGAGTTTTCGAACTCACGCTTGTGTTTTATGTTGTTTTTAGGTACTTTGAGATCGGCGTGCGGGAAAAAGGGATCTAGCTACACTTCTACACGTAGCTCCACCATCATAGTCCATAATTAACCACTTGTAGACATGATATTAAGAGTTGTGCCCTAAACTTAATGTATGGTTTAATCTAGCATGCTTGTGAATCCTTATTTGCTTCGTTATAGTTTATGAAGTGGTTAAGCGTGGTATTATTGGCGTAACTTGATGTTATGTCCATTTATGTTGTTGTTTTAGATGTCGTGTGCTATGATATATATCTTGCCATGATATTGAGATTGTGTTAATTCATGGAAAAACAAAGGAGATGCTGACGAAATATCGGTTTTTAGCATATGAACCTTTGCTGGAATTTATGTTTAATTGTGGTACTTAGATGTTGTTTAGCTTATGTTTGGTAGCATTCGGGCATATTAAATGCCGGGGTGTTACATCATTAAATCTAATGAACTAAAAAAAATTAATAACTAGATTTATAATCTAAACAGTATTGTTATGAGTCACTAACAGATGGACCCACATGTCAATTATTTCAAAAACTTAATAAAATGCTGAAAAGTGGACCCCACCTACTAGTCTCTGAAAAATGGGGCTAAAAACCTCAAAAATAATAAATACATTTTCAATTTAGTAGGTAATACATTTTTTCGGTTAGAAGGCATAATCTCTAAAAGTACGCCTTCGACGTGACCTATCTTTTCTATTTTAGGAAATTTTTAGCTAATTTAAATTCAAGTGCTTGTAACTTTTACAAATAAACTCTAAAATGACTAAAATTAGTTTCTAATTATTGTAAAATCATGCTCTTTTGTATTACTACTTTACGATATACTGCATGTAGATACCAGTGCTCTTAAAACCTTCTTCGTCGACCCTAAACCAACTCAAGAAATCAATGAGCAAGGCGAGCACCTCCTTTGACCATATTGATTCTAATATTTCACTTAATTTATGTTGTGTTTACATATTTATGTATGCATGCATGTACTTTTAGTAAAATTTTCTATATTGTGGGTATTGGTAGATATTTCTACTTGTTTCATGGAGCTTCTGTTATAAATACGTAAATGTCAATATTGAAATCCATAAGGTAGGGATTAGGCAATAAATGATGTTAAACTTGGGTATACTCAAATATTTACATTTATGCTTAGCCATGTTTTAGACTTTAGAGAACAAATGGTTGGTTATATTATTTGTTCGGGAATGGGAATTTTGATATGTGGAGAAAGTAGTATATGTTATTTTAATATAAAATCAAAAATAAAAACTAGGTTTTGAAGCCAGTGGGTTATTTATATAATTTGTGATGTGCATGGACTTGCACATAGGGATGAAAATGGATCGAATAGTTTTCGACCGATCCAGATAATTTTCGGATACGGATACTATCGGATCGGATATTTGTCGGATAGTATCGGATCGGATACGGATACAGATATTTTTTGTTGGATACGGATACAGATTCGGTAGCTCACTATCCGTCGGATACGAATACGGATTCGGATAATCCGGATAGTGATGAATCGGATATTCGGATATACATATGGGCTGGGCCAAGCTACTCTTTTGGCCCAAAACGGTTACTAAATGTTAAATTGTTTTCTAATTTAATTAATCCATAAATCAAGTTTCAATTATTAAAATTAGCAAACTAGCTCCAAAAATTATGAATTTTTTTGATAAAATTCCTAACATAGTCTATAATTTTTTTAAAAAATATTTTTAAAATTTTGTCATATTTTAAATTTAATAAAAAAATTCAAAAATTGTTGTCTTTAATAGGAAAATATTTTAAATAAGTAGCTAAAATGCATAAAAACTCATAAATATATAATTTATTATTTTAAACATAATTTAACAAATAATACAAATCTTGGGGTCATTACATGTAAGTATTATATATATTTTCTAGAGACATGGTAATTAAGTATTATCAAACTTTTAGTGTGTTCTATATTTGTTTCCATTTGTATCTCTGAGCAAAGATCACCTTTATTTTGTGTTTTGATTTACATGTATAATGAATTAATCGTATGTACGTGATGAACTAAGTCTTACATAATTTTGTTTGCAACATATTATCTAATTATTGTCTAAGTGAATGAAAATGCTTAGATTTATTCAATTTTCAATAATGTTTTAATCAAATCAACTAGTTATGTGTTTTCGTTGATTTTTTATGTACAATCTAAGGGATTATCATGTTCCGATAAATATTCGTAACCGTATTCGATTCGATTCGTATTCAATCCGTATCTGTATTCGACATTATCCGTATTCGTATCCGAACTATCCGTATTCGTATCCAAATCCGAGAAAAAAATATGAAAACAAATATGATAGAGCCATTATCCGCCCGTATCCGATCCGTTTTCACCCCTACTTGCACATAGTGTAGATGGAGTTTTCGCCTGAGTCGATTAAGGACTGAACGTAATGTTGTATAATCCAGACATTTCGTGCAACTATAAGTGCTATTATGAGGTGGCAACCTATTAAGTTGCTTAGGTCTATCTTTGCACATTGAAAGGGCGAAGTAGTACGGGCATGCCCTCACCAAGGTGTTGAGAACAACGCTTGCTGATATAATGGTGCATGCATTGCTATTTGGGGAAATGGTCACGACAGGGCGTCAATTGTTGTTGGTATTGTGTTTACAAATATTTTTTGCCGCCATAGTAAGGTTCAAACATCAATAGGCTGGTGCGAGGTTAGGTTTAAGAGATGTAACGGTTCTTATCATGATCTCTCTGCTACACACCAAAGGAAGTTTGAAAATAGCGGCAACAAGAATTGGTTATGTCTTGTGGGTAAAGCTGTATACCTTTGCAGAGTGTAAATCTTTTTTAAAAGTCATGCTCATGGTCATGAGAGACTTGGCGCATTGACACTAGTTAGTTTTTAGATTTTAAATAAAAAGGTTAAAATTGAAAAATGGTGGGTAGCCATGTTTCAAATGTTGTAGCAAGTATGGCATAGAATGGATCGTTAATCGCAATCATGTAGGATTGTGAGTTGCTCATATTTATGCTATATACTTGTTATTTACATACTTGTCAACTGCTCTTTACAAATACTGTTTACAATCTAGTATATGTTATTGTTGACTAAATTTCGATTTATGGAAAAGAACATAATCAAACATATACTTATAATTGTGATATACTACAAGTCTTGCAAGTACTAATGCATTCACCCTTGCTTGTTGAAATTCAAAGATCGAGGAAACCACGGTCCTCGATGACTCTTACCTTACAGCAGGTTTTGGGGAATACAATGATGAGCTTTTCTAGGAATTAATCCTTGTCGGTGGATATTTTGGGATGAGGTATACCGTTGGATTTTTTACTTTTATCCTACTATTTTCCGCTGCTCCTCTTTTGTTGTAAGAATAATGTTCCCTTGTATACGGTATTCACATGAGACTCTAGTATTCCACATCAGAAGGGTCTCGACATGAATTTTACAAGTAAAAATTCTCACAATTTAAAATTGCAACATTTGTGAATTTTAATACTTATGATTCAAATTTTGGAATTTTGATATTTTAAAATTTTAGTTTTGGAATTTAAATTCTCATAATTCAAAAATATCACATTCAAAATTGAAACTTAAAAAATTTGAATTTATAACATTTAAATTCTCAAAATTTGAATTTTTTAAATCCAAAATGCAAATTTTAAATTGTAATATTCAAAATTTCAAAAAATGGAATTTTGAAATCTAAACGTGAAGTTTTGAATTTTGAAATTTAAATTGTGTAAAATTAAGATTCCAGAAGTCATTATTCAAATTTTGATATTTTTTTTTCTTCCAAAATTCATATTTAAAAAAAGGTTTTCAATTTGAATTTTGAATTCTTAAAGTTCAAAATTTGACTACGATAAATTAAATCAAATTATAAAAGGCGTAATGGCAAAGATTCCTTTCCCGTAGTAATTTAAGATAGACACCTTTTTCTATGGAAAGCAGATTCCTGGAATTGATAGTAATCTGGTTTGCAAAATAATCTTGGATTCTTGGTTCAAATTATTGGTTGTTTTACTAAACAATGTAATCTCGTAGGATTATTGAAGGATTCATGACAATCCTCTAAGGATTCCGCTAACCACTCTTAGTCCGTTCTTTGGTGGCAGAATAGTTAGATAGCCGGGGGAAAAAAAATACAAAACCGCACGTGGCATTTGCAATGATCAGGGAATTGTTTCTTGTCTATTTTAGTGTGTTTGGTTGTCTGTACCACAAGTGGTACATGTATAAGATGATTCAAGAAAAAAGTTATCCATGCGTTTGGTTGCTTGAATGGAAACATCCCATCCTGGATCAAGTGATACAAATTTAAGGAATATTCTCTCTAGATGCTGAACAATCTCATTCACCTAAAATAATAGAACCAAATGGTATATGACCATCTCATCCCATTCAACCTCATCCCATGAACCAAACGCACCCCTAGAAGAGCATGGGTTTGGATTCACGAACGGTGGGTTTTGGCTTTGGATTTGTTGTTTAGATTTGATGGCAGAGATTAGATTATTTGGATTGGATTCACCAACAATGAGTTCTGTTTATTCCCTTGCGTATGGGGGAGAAGAAGGCTAGGCGTCCCTCATGTGCAGGGATGTTGTCGTACATGCGTCGTAAGCATAGTCATAGCAGAACTCTCTTAAATTCTGAAAGTGTAGCCAGGATACCAGATATACTAACATGCATTTGGACGCACCCAAGTGGGGTGTGCATCTGGATTTTACAGTCCATACCAGGGATTACAGAAGCAGCGAGGACAACAGGTGCTGCCTCGATCCAGACATGCAGAACATGTCACACACACACACAGTCACACACACACACAGAGAGAGAGAGAGAGAGAGAGAGAGAGAGAGAGAGAGAGAGAGAGTGGAAGTGGTTTCACGAAACCCAACAAGAAACTAAAAACAAATTAATTCCATTGTGTAGACCTTGAAACATCAGTAAGCAACAGGCCCCTTTGCCTGCAGCTGAGCCTCTCCTGGATCACGGTAAGTCTTCAGTTTTCCTGTTCATCAGCAGTAGACAGCGAAAGACTTGTCTTTGATAAGAGCAGCCTTCTAAAACAAAACCCATATTGTTAAGATTACTCAATTCCTGGTGTTTGAAAGCATCATCAATTCTAAGATTCCATACAGACAAGAAAATTTTCATTCAATTTTTCTCAACCTTTCAATGTTGAGGAGTAATGCTCTTCTTACTCTTAACTATTAAATCTACACATTTCCCAAAACAATTCCGGGTATACATGGAATGGGACCAATGGTTAGACAAAACAGTAAAAAATTGATAATCCGCATCTATGGAAATACGATCATCAATGAATCAAAAGATTGTGGTAAGCAATTCAACATCTGAACATGGGGCAAAGTTGCCATTTTGAAATGTTGTAATCACTGAAATATGCTACGGACAAAACAATACCTTGTTATTTTTTTTTATTTAAAGAAATATGTTTTTTTTCAATCTAGTTACTCCGTTGAAGAAGCATTTATAGCCAGAATTAAGTTGCACTATAGAGTTTCTGCAAACAAGTATAGGGTTGACTCAAAGAACTATACCATTCCCAAGTGTGTAAGCCTCATTGAACCCATCATTCAACCCTGAGTCCTAATGGCCCTGTATTCTCCTGATCTTTCTGTAACCGAGAGGCAGGCAAGATAGATCTCAGCTGGGTGGTCTCCATGTTTGACAAGAGCTGTGTGACAGTCTTAATTTGGGAAGCACTGCACAGTTTTTAAAAAAGGAGGTTAGCAGAGGTGAGATTCAAGAAAAACAATTTCAACCATAGCGTTGGTCGATTTCTGTACATATTACAGAACAAAATGTGGTTACAGAAGTTCTATGGGAAAGTTCCTTATTGAACAGAATGAGTATGCAACTGACATGAATTGGGGAAGCGCACCTTTGCAAACTACTGTCCATATAAGCATCCAAGGAAGAAATTACATTAGGTAGTTGTTGTAGCACCTAGAATAATAGGACATAAATGTTAATAGCTACTTTACGGCAAGCAGTTTCGCATGCAACAATACATGTACTCTTTTACTTGCTCTGTGTTACTTGCAAGAGAAGCTTTTGCCAAGAGGTTCTTGGGAAGTTTTGCCAAGTGAACCTGTGACCAAAAAGAACCCTCTGTTAACTAATGATCAATCAGATTGAGAAACTGGCCGCCATAACAACTGGATAACCATGGGACCACTATTTTTATCAACACATGAGATATTTCTGCTGGGCACAGAATCATAGATATATTGACAGTCCTGAATTTCAGTGACTTAGAATTTAGGTAGTTGAAGCAAGAAAAGAAAAGTTTTATATATTGGGGACAGGAGATGACCAGAATCAGGAAGAATTGTGGGAGTAATTCTGAGTCTAGTGGTTCTACCCCGCAAGGCCTGGACTAGAAATAAAACATGGAAGCAGTCCAGTTGCATCTGCACAACTGGGATTCAGAGTAGCATTGTGGAAGCTTCTCAATGCCAATCAAAGCACCCACTACTCATTTGATGTCAGTAGAATGTCAGATGGCTTGTCCCCAAATTGGAGAAGCCGTTACAACAAGTAGCATCAACCATAATGGCGTACAACTAATTAAAGCATTAGAAAACCCCTTAATAGTTAAAATAGTGTATATTGCTCTATGTTATGAAACGGAGGGAGCAACACGCAAGAACTATGTGCAAGTAAGGTTGCTAACGAGTAAATCCACTGTATCCTTGGGAGCACTCAAAGAAATGTCATGGGGTGCACCTGGGCTGGGGAGGACTGCTCCATGAGTTGGAGAAGGTTGGAGGTGGACTGCACCGCCTGCGCTATCTGCTCTGCCACTGCAGTCTTCGCTCCTCTGCCGGGCGCCGCAGCCATCTTCGCTTCTTTTTCGCACCACACAGTGCACAACAACACAACTAAGTCCTTAAAAAAATGAATAAACTGACGCACTTGTATTCTATCAAGTTATTTGATGGAACAAGAAAGTCATGATAGTTTCATGAAACGATTTCTGCTGGAACAGTTGGTACAAATATGCCAGTGAACATTCATGAACAAAGAAAAAGGTAAGTACATCTACATGACAAGCTGCATCCTATTTGTTTACCCTTATCAGTACTACAGCAGTATAGTTGCATCCTTTTAGTTTACTGCTTTGGGGCAAAACACACACACAAATTTGCCCAACGCAGTATTGTATCAACAAATTCTTCTTGTGACGTATGATAAACTAGATATTAAAATTGGAGACGGGAGTTTAGGAATAAATGCTAAACATTTAGCAGTTTGTTTTTAGTGAAAAATGCTACCATGGTAGCATCTGGAGGCTACAAGCTCTTATGTTTAGGATATCTCACAATATACATCAGTTCATGGGAAAAGCACTTTACATCTTTGATATGCCTCAAGAGAGAAATAGAACTAGTAGGTCAAGCATCCTTCAAGATAAACTATCAGTTTATTTTACTATGGATTTAACAACTGGCATAGATTCTACGTCTCAGCAGTATTAACCGACACAACATTTAGGCCATACAGTGCTCAGTTTCTGATTAAAAACACCACTACCCTACCAAAAATCCAAACAATATCCTATTAATAATATTGTTATTGTTATTATTATTATTATGGCAAGGAAAACACTACCCTAGTCGAAAGAATTGTGTGAAAAATTTTCTCTGGTGGTCGGAGGTGAAGGGGAGGCGGAGGGGGCGGCGGACTGCGGGAAGAGGCGGGAGGCCATAGAGAAAGCGGCGCAGGAGCCCGGTCGGCGAGGGCTAGGGATTAGGGTGGACGGGGTTACCTTGACGGGAGGCGGCCGCCGGGTTGGTCGCGGATGGTGCTTCCGCGTCGCCCTGGATCGACCTCTGCGTTGCCCGAGCACGACGAGAGTAGAGCAGAGGAGAGGCCGGAAGGTCCGGGGCTCCGGCCCTGTCGGGTCTGAAGAACATGGGGAAATTAAGATCTGGGAACACTTTAACCGGCGGACAATCGACGGTGGGGATCTACTGGTACTTCTTTGGCTAAGTTATATCCAATGGTTATGAGAGGAAGATTGGCATTATGAAGGTTGGAAAGGTCACGATTCAGCCATAACCATCAGATGTCATCTAACTGTCATTTGTTCAGTTTCTGAAATATGGAACTGGGGTGTTGCACAAGCATCCTTTTTATCGAAAAAAATAACTTTAGTCTTTACTATTTACCATTTAAGATCTTACGGTTTTTTTTTCTTAAAAAAATCACCTTTCCCTTGCCGAAACCGGTTCATTTCTCTCCCCCAGTCCACCCCGCCATCCGGCTCGCCCACCCAGCCCACCTTGGTTCTTCCTCCTCCCATCCTCTCTCCTCCTAAAGGTGGGCATCGTGCCGTACCAGGCCGTCCGGTACGGATCAATCGTGCTTCGTGTCTGAATCATGTCAGACTGTGACAGCCCATCGTACCTACCGTGCCGGCCCAGCTCGGCTCGTCTTCGGCAAGCTCAGGCACGACCATTTGCGTTTCATGCCTGTTTCGTGCTGTGCTGGACTAGGCCCAGCCTATTTACACTATTGCGACGAGAGGAAAGGAAACGGAGACACACATTGCTCAATCTCTTTCAGTTCTCTCTTGCCCATTGCTCCTTCTCTCTCGACCATCCCTCTCAATCTCTCTCTTGTCTGTTGCCTTCCTCTCTCTCGCTCATTAGCCGACGAGAGAACGAGAGATGGTCATCTGTAGAAAGCCCAACAGTACTTTTTCTCTTAAAAAATCATCACTCATAACCTCAACAATATTAGAAATCTATTAAAATAAAACTATTATAAATAAGTGACATAATATAGCCATCAACAACAATGAAATTGTGAGTAGATCTATATCCGTGCCTCCGCCATACCGTGTCGCCTATCGCGTCCTGATTTTAAGCCCGGCATGACCCGTGCTACAGTATCATACTGACCCGGCACAACCAACTCCGTACCGTACCGGGTTTTAGATGGACTGAACCCCGTGCTTCGAGCCGGCCAAAAAAGATCCGGCCAAGTGCCCCACCTCTGTCTCCTCCTCCAGACCGGCCGGCTTCGCCGCCTTCCCCGCCCTTCCCAGCCGGCGCTCCCTCCCCCATTTTCGCACTGATAAGCGGCGCCGCGCCCGCCTCCTTATCCCCCGCCTTCCCTATGCCCTTATCCGCGCCACCGGCCGCCGCAACGCCGCTCGTTCCCCGTGCAATCGCTGCCGCCTTTTCCGCCCACGCAGCCGGCCTCCCCCCCAGGCCTATAAATACCCCCGAGCTTCTCCCCCCTAACCCCGCACTCACTTCCCTCCTCCTCTCCTCCTCCGCGCTCCACCGCCGCCCGAGCCGTCGCCTCCTCCTCCATCTCTGATCGCACCCATCCCCGACGCCCCACTGACCTCGCCGCCGATCTTGCCTCGCCGCTGCGTCGCCGGTGCGCGCCGCCGCCTCCATCTACTGGGCCGACCATTTTGTTGCCCGAAACGGCGAGAGCATCCCACCGAGAGGCCGCGCGTCCACGTCTCCTCCCCCGTGTAGCGCAGCCACCACGCGGGGCGCTTCCGACATGGCCCGCGGGCTGCTCCTCCCTCACGGGAGGAGACTAATGGTGCTGCTCCAGCGGCCGAGGGGCTTTTCCGCCGCCGCCGCCGCCGGAGTGCCCGGGCGCGAGCCGCTCTACGTCTGCGTCGTCGGCCGCGGGCTGCTCCTCCCCCACTGGAGGAGACTGCTGGTGCTGCTCCAGCGGCCGAGGGGCTTTTCCGCCGCCGCCGTCGGGGTGCCCGGGCGCGAGCCGCTCCACGTCTGCGTCGTCGGCAGTGGCCCCGCCGGATTCTACACGGCCGACAAGGTAGTACCCTCTCTCTCTCTCTCTCTCTTCGCAAGACGTGGGCCACGTGGCTGGCTGTTTTTGGGGCGGGTTTCTTCATTTAGGGTGCGTTTGGTTGGGTGAACGAGGAGGGATGGATGGGATATGATAATACAGGATGGATGGGATGATCCTGGATAGGATGGTACATGAATGGTGTTTGTTTGTCTGAATAGGATTGTACAAGATTTTGTTTGGTTGCTTGGATGAGATGATCCTAAATGGTTTGAGATGCTGTTTGGTTTGAGGGATGAGGTTGGTACCTGAGATGTGTCTAAGAAGGCAAGCACGCCATTAACAGGCAGCGGAATTGTATTGTATATAACACTAACAGATCATGATTAGCTAAAGAATAATAGGCAGCTAATATTATTAACTAGTAAGCATGAATTAGAGCACCTCAACCATCTTCATTCTTCAAGATTTTAAGAGAAATTTTAATGTGGTCGTCAACAAATGATTTGTATGCATCCATTCTACTTTTGCATGCATATATTGAACTGCCAAGTGCAGACAATATGAGAGGAAAATTAAACTAAGTTGGAAGAATTTCAATGCATATCTCCACATATATCAAGTTGTCAAATGCAACTAGCAGCACATATTCACTCCACTACTAACAAGAAATCAGTAACCATGTGGAGTAGATGATAGATCTTAATCCCAATTGTTCTGTACTATATAGCATGTACAAGAAATCAGTAACCATGTACGAGCGGCGTGGATCTTGACAACGGCTTGTCGGCGCTGCGGCGAGGGCGTGCTTGCCGACGCAGCCGAGGACGCCGTTGAGGCGTCGCAGCGGCCACGCGACCGCTTATTGTGGTCCCACTGGAGCAGCATGGTGGCGTCGGGGCCGGCGCTGCCGCTCGTGTATCCTCCGATGAAGTGGGGGGAGGTGGGTTCAAGGAAGTCGGAGGGGTGGTGGTCGCCCGCCAGGCTACGGGTCGCGACGGCGGCCGCTGACGAGGATGCCAAGGCCGGTGGCGGCAGCTGCGGAGCACGACCGTGCGGCTTGGGCTCGAGCGAAGTGGTGGCCAGGTAGGACGCAAGGCACGAGCCGTCGGTGGCGACGGCTAGGACGTCGTCGTCCTTGCTCGATCTGGGTGCCGCCGATCTAGGGCGAGGCGAGTGGGGAGCGGAGTGGCGCCCCGTGCGATTGGGGTGAGACGGAGTGGGGAGCGAGGCGAGTGGGGAGCGGATCGTCCTGTACCGAATGGTCTGGGTAATTTGGCCGAATGGGTTGGTACAGGATATTTAGAGAATATTCTGAGAATCTGTACCATCTCGTCCTGTATCAATTGGTTCCGTTCAGCCAACCAAACACAGGAATGAGCTCATATCCCGTACGGGATGGTTCCATTCACCCTGGTACAGTGAATCAAACACACCCTTACTATGCTGTGCTCCTTTCTTCATAAGGCTAGGTGCTTTCTTCAATCTTCACTGTGCTGCAGTTGCGAAATGCTCTGGAATGCAGTTCTGTTCTGTCTACGAATGAATATCCAGATGCTAAGATGTAGACGTAATTGTGTAATCGTTTAGTTTGATAGATTATCTGTCAAATGTTCTGGGATCCGGAACTAATTGCTGTACAATAAAGATCAAATGCTAAACCAAGGACAATGACGCAACGTTCAGATGCCATCACAGAATTCGATTTCTTATAGCCGTGTTTGATTTGCAGTGCGTTTGGAGAAGAAAGAAAGAAATTTGTTGCAAAGCTTTTCCATTTGAAAGCTATTAGTTTCTTTCCGCATTTTCCATGGTGTTTATTGGGTGTTCTTTTGGTGGATTTAAGCAGATGCTGAAGGGTCATGAATATGCCCAAGTTGATATTATCGATAGACTGCCGACACCGTTCGGCTTAGTCCGTTTTGGAGTGGCACCAGATCATCCCGAAACAAAGGTGAGCATTTCTTTTTGTTGTCTTAACGAGAGACTGAAATTAATCATTGTTAATCTATCAGCAACTGCTTCCAGTAACTGCAAGAAAGTAAGGAACACATTTGGTTTAGAGGTGGTGAGCTACTTCCTTATTAATCAGTTGTGTCTGGATTACACCAATATTTGTATATGCAGCGCTCTTTTTTGCTCAAGTATCTATTACCTGCTACAAATTGCCTTGTTGCCTCATGATTTTACTCTCCTTATCAATATACATACTTGTAACACTAAATAAATTCCTTAGAGGATTAAATTTTCCTTATTCCGACAGATTGTGGTAAATCAATTTTCTCGCGTAGCTGCAAACGGCCGCTGTTCATTCTTTGGGAATGTAACACTTGGAAGTGACGTCTCTCTATTAGAGCTTCAGCAGACATATGATGTTGTAAGTTTTAGGCTACAAGTTGATAACCAAGGAGCTATCTTTTTTATACTCTAACTCTATGAAGATATAATATTAATAGAATGTTGACATATTGTCTTTTTTTTTGTGGCATAGGTTGTTCTTGCTTATGGTGCAGAAGGTGATAGATCACTTGGTATTCCTGGGGAGGTATAACTTATTTGACTTCGTAGTAAATGACTTCGTAGTCAATCTTTATGCCACGGATTTTGACGGGCATAAACGTCATCTTAGCTAGCTGTAGTTTGTATGTTATTTAGGAGGTGTTTGGTAGAGCTCCAGCTCCACCAAATCTGTGGAGTTGGTGGAGCTAGGTATTCCTAGCTTCACCAGATTCGTGGAGCTGGAGCTGTGGGTATATTAAGAGTGTTTAGGTGGGTCATCTTGTTTACATTTTAGAATAAAATTATAAATTTAAGTCACTTTATTTCACTCTACAAGTTTCACCTCCGGCCCTGTTTGGCAGAGCTCCAGCTCCACCAGATCCGTGATCTGATGGAGCTGGGTATTCTTAGTTTCACCAGATCCGTGGAGCTGGAGCTATGGGTATATTAAGAGTTTTTAGGTGGGTCATCTTATATACATTTTAGAATAAAAATATAAACTTAATTCACTTTTATTTTAGCCTACAAGTTTCAGATCTAAGGTGGAGCTGGGATTTGGAGCTCTGCCAAACAGGGCCTTATTTATGACAAATTGAGATTTGTCTATGTCGCCCGCAAATGTGGCCGTATCTAGATCACATAAACAGTAGAGTGCATGTTGTGTTTATGATGATATTAAAAGCAAGAGGAAGAGGCAAGTAAGATTGTGTAATCCCCAACAATCACATGTGAAAAAGTATCATAAAATATGAATGCAAGTTATGCACATATGCTGAAACAGGCTGTTGCACGCCATTGACATAGCATTTTATCATTTAGATCAGCCATGTGCAAGCTTATGTAGTGTTATCAACTTATCATATGATTTATGTTTTGCTTTCTTGTAAGTTGTTTGTTTGATTTCTAATATCACTTTTGTATCTAGGATCTGAAGGGAATACATTCAGCTCGAGAGTTTGTATGGTGGTATAATGGGCACCCAGACATGTGCAACCTGGCTCCTGACTTGAAAAACACAGATTCTGCTGTTGTCCTTGGACAGGTATCTTTATTTTACTCTGAAGAAATTAGTATTTGAAGTTTGAACAGTGTACCAATATTTTGGTGCCAAGAGAATTGATTCATAGTTTTATCGAAACTTGAAATATGTCGAGACCCTTCCCGGGCGTGGAATACCCGAGGGTCATGTATATACTGTACTATTCTCATGATCAGTTAGCACACACAATCAACATTGTCATTACATTCATACCCAACACGTCATAGATATAAAAGCATAGGCCATATTTATACAAAGGATATATTGTTCTTACAATAAAGGGGTTGTCGGCCAAATAAAACGCAGCGGAAAAGCAGTGAAATAAACATCAAAGTGCAGCAATATATCTTAACCCAAAATATCCACAGACAACCGACAAGGATTAAGCCTAGAAAAGGTCGCCACCGTATTCTCCGAAACCTGTGGTAAAATGACTCGTCAGAGACCTCGACTTCTTCACCATCTGAATATCAACAAGCAAGGGTGAGTACATTTGTACTCAACAAGACTTGTAGGGCATCACAATTTTAAGTGTATGCTTGGCTATGTCAAAGGCATGGCTATCCTACCATGTTCTCAAATTTGCATAAAGCGAGATTTAGTCGACAATAACAAATAGTAGATTGCAAACGGAATTTGTAAAGAGCAATTAACAAGTATGTAAAGAACAAATAAGCTACATAGATATGAGTAACTCACCAATCCTCTTTGATTGTGATCAATGATCCATTTCTTGTCATACCAGGCATATCATCATAAACAATGGCTACCCACTATTTTTCCCACACAAGTTTTTGCATAAAAATTCAAGACTAACATATTGTCAATGCACCAGAGCCGCCAATGACTGCGAGCATGGCTTCTGAAAAAGATTTACACTCTGCAGGGGCGCACAGCTTTACCCACAAGTCATGACCAACTCTTGTTGCCAAACTATTAACACACTTTCTTTGGCATGCGGCAGAGAGATCATGATAAAACCATTATATCATCTAGACCTTACTTTGCACCAGCTAAATGATATTTACTTGCTATGGCGGTGGAAAACAAAACTCATACACAGTACGAATGACAGTTTACGCCGTGTCGTAACCATTTCCCCTAGTAAGGTATGCACCGTTGTATTGGCAAGCATTATTCCTAACATTTCGATGAGAGCACCCCCTACGAGCAAATCTACTTTGGAATGCTTGTATTATTCCAGCCTTTCAATATGTAAAGCTAGTCTTAAAACAACTTAGTAGGTTAGAACCACCACATAATCAGTACTTGTGGTTTCATGGATATTTTGGATCATGCAACACAACGTTCGGTCCTTAATCGATCCGGGTAAGAACTCCCCCTACATTACTTGTAAGTCCATATCTCGCACTTCACAGATTATATTAGTAACTAGCCCGTGTCAAAACTTAGTTTTCACTTTTGATTTTATATCAAAATAACAGAGGTGACCCCTTTGGTCCATCATGTTCAAATTCCCTTTTACCGAACAGGTGTTTCAACTGATCATTTGTTCTTCCCAATTCTAAAGCATAGCTAAGCATGTGCATGTATCTCTTTACGTTCTTTGTAATGATTGTTTCTCTTGGGGAAGCATCGCATTTCATCTCTGTTGACTGGCTTTCGTAACGAGTCATTGTTCTTGCGATCAACATTGCATCGTCATCTATGAAAGCAACAAATCAATGCCTTTGTCTGCTCAACAAGTCTGTGGTCTGAAAAACCAGAATTATATGTCAACTACTAAACAAAATTTGCAGATTAATATCTACGTTCTCTAAAAGTACTAGCGGCTTCTCAATTGAGCAGTCTTCCATGCGTATATCATTGATGACTCCCTCCATTTCAGGTTTCTGTTGTCTGCTATGCTAACACTGTATACTCTATAGCTGCCATAGACAGAAAAATTAATACTTTCTAGTGTTCATTCTTATTCTTTTTGAGTGAATATTGTACATGAAATTTCATTTGTTTCTGCAAGCTTGCTGCAATAGAAGTGTAACAGTATGGAAAAATGAACATGAGTGTTCCCACTGTTCCCCTAGACCGCGCCTAGGCACTAGGGCCCTACCTGCTGCCTAGGCCAATTTTGCCTGCCTAGGTGGCAATTAGGCACTAGGTGCCGGTCTGCCGTCCGCCTAGCGCCTAGGGGAACACCGAGTGTTCCATCATGTGCCCAACTAAACATTCTTTTTTATACCTTTCTGTAATATTTGTTTTCTGTCATGTTATTGATTACATCCAGGGAAATGTTGCTCTTGATGTTGCCCGTATTCTCCTTCGCTGTACAACTGAGTTGGCTGCTACAGATATTGCTGATTATGCTTTGGATGCTCTCCGTAGCAGCACAATAAGGTATTTCTCCCCTTTTGATTTTTATAGAAGACTTCCTTCTTGGCTTTTTCAGCTCTTCCATATGTTATGGATGATAAGACTATACTTGTTTCACAATTTCTGGTGTACATGAAGGAAGGTATACTTGGTTGGGCGACGGGGCCCTGTGCAGGCAGCTTGCACAGCAAAGGAACTACGTGAAATTTTAGGTGGTTTTAGTTTGTTCCACTATTTGTAATCCTTGTTTGCATATTGGCTCAATTCATTGCTCGCATTTAAGTACTAAATTGGACAGCAGCAAAGGAACTACGTGAAATTTTAGGTGGTTTTAGTTTGTTCCACTATTTGTAATCCTTGATTGCTTAGTAGTTAGTACTTCCATATTGGCTCAATTCATTGCTCGCATTTAAGTACTAAATTGGACATGATGTACATGCAGGTTTAAAAAATGTACATGCAGGTTTAAAAAATGTCCATGTTTGCATCAAGGAGGCTGACCTTGTGGCCTCGCCTGCAGATGAGGTTTGTGCATTGAAGTGCATTAGGTCTTGCACATTGTTACTGGCAGGGTTACCACCTCAACCTATTTTTGGGACAAAACTGGCTAATTTAGAAATCAGGATTTGTAACTTTTTTACTGGTAGCTAGGGCTAGTTTTTGATTTCTTGTGCTGATTCTGTTCAAGTTTTCTTATTATTCTTGCACATAAACATGTTATCCAAAATGTTCCTAGAAATATGGAAAAAGTTTATTGGTAGAAGTGCAGCGCCTGGTTCTTTTACCAAAAAAGCATTGCATTAGAGGAGCCAGTGGCCCAATGCACAGGTAGGATGGAGAAAACACGAGGAAGATAGAAGACATGAGGAAAGGGTTGTGACCTTGGGCTGGGAGAAGGCTGAAGGGTTGGGAGGGAGGGCCCTCTACTATTCAGAAAACGACACAAATCCCTTTTATTTTCTGTTAATCTGAGAAAATCATGAAACTAATTTTAGTGAAGGAATAGGGGAAGGATTCTGTCTATACATAAGATGAGGTATTTAGCTAGAATGTAGTACTGTCTGAATGAAACTCCTAAATGGTTAGTGAATTTAGTAATTTACCGAGTTCTATAGAAATTGGTCCACTCAAACTGGTGGGATTTTGTCTATTTGGTTGCCAATTAGCAATGTTCTTTGCAAAATGTCTTGATTGGTACTGAACTGTTGATCGTTCCTATTATGCTGAGAATGACCCTGTCCAACAATTATTCAATTCTATACGAGTTTTGGATATCTTGATTGCAATAGTTACAAACCAATCATTTGCTAATATAAATTCACAATGTGATAAGACTTCTTACTCAAAGATGTTCCTCACTACTTTGGTATTTTCTTTCAATATGCCACCAAATGGACTTCTGAATGTTCCCTCCACCTTCTCTGATTTCGCTGTCTTGTTTATGATAGACTAAAACTGTTATCTGATTGCAGGAGGAGATGAGGAATAGTAGAATTCAAAGAAGGGTGTTTGAGCTGCTATCTAAAGCTGAAACCATGTGTAAGGATAACAATAATGATGACCAAAAGGAGCTTCACTTTGTGTTTTTTAGGAAACCTACCAGATTTATTCCTTCAGAAGATGGTTCTACGGTTGGTGCTGTTCAACTTGAAAAGACTTATTTAAAAGGTCAGATGTCAAAGTGAATCTTGTTGATAATTTTTTGGGCTCATTTTTTACAATTATTTTTGTTGGTTATGTAGATGGAGTACCCGGGAAGCAGGTGGCAGTCGGAACTGGTGAGTTTGAAGACCTGGAATGCGGGTAAGTGCTTTGGCTTATACTTTCCTAATTTTTTTATAACCAGTTAACTCTGTAGGTTTTGAAGATCCATCTAATATATTATCTGTTTTTTTCGTAGAGTGGTCTTCAAAAGTATTGGGTACAAATCCTTGCCGGTAGAAGGTTTGTCATTTGACAAATACAGAGGTGCAAATCCTAATTTTTTTCCGCTTTGTTTTGCTTTTTCTGCTTGATCCATGAAGAAGTTTTGTAATTGTACTTGTGTAATGATCCTCTGTTCGTTGCAGGAGTTGTCCCAAGCTTGAAGGGCAGAGTTCTGAGCAGTGAATCAGAGGCTGCCACAGTGGAACCAGGACTGTATGTGGTAGGATGGTTAAAGAGAGGACCAACAGGGATTGTTGCGACGAATCTTCATTGTGCTGAAGAAACAGTATGTATTTTGTTGTTTTCTACCATTGTGCTGCAGAAGATTTGCAAGCACCCCATTGATCTGAGTATAGTGAGTAGCTTTCATTTGTTCTTGTCTGAGAAACACCAGCAAATATCTCCTGAAGTAGCCTGATTCCATGGGAACTAAGATTTATTTGTGGCATACCATTTTGAAGTTCAACATGGAAGTTCTTCAGGTTCATGTACAGCCTCTATTATTGTGGAATGGCATATCTGTTATTGACCCTGCAGGCCTGCACTGGAATAGGCACTGCATAGAGCGAAGGGGGTTCTTGTGAAATCATTAATATGATTTCTTTGGTATTATATTTGTACATACTAAGTCATTACCAAGCTATACACGTTATTTTCTATTTACTGCTTGATTAACAGGTGGCTAGCATCCTTGAAGATGACAAGAAGGGCATGTTCAGGTCCCCATCTGGTTCGAAGAAGGAAGGCAGGAGGGGACTCCTTGAGATTCTAGAGAAAAAAAATGTCCGTTTTGTGCCATTCGACGGCTGGGAGAAGATCGATTCTAAGGAAAAGATGGGAGGCCAGCTGAAGAACAAGCCTAGAGAGAAGATCACAACCTGGGATGAGCTCATGTTAGCTGCAGACGAGGGATAAAATAAGGGCAGTCCTCTGGACAATTTTGTTTCCTTGCATGTCTAAGCAGTCACATAAAGAGAGTTAGCTCTGTACTATAAAGATGACGGCAACAAATTTTCATCTGAGAATCTGGACGAATGTACACTGCAAAACTATGCAATTCTGGAAAGGAAAATTACTTGTAACAATATATTGAATTGACGCACAAAAGTGATCTTTTTCTTATTGTTCAAGTGGTTTTTGTTGTCCAGTAGTATCAATTCGCAGAATTTACACGCGAGATAGGCATGAACCGATGAATCAATTGCGAGCACTGGAAACTACATAGCTTCATATATTCTGTATGGTACCCTAAAAATCATGAAAATGTTGTGGTGTAATTTCGTTAAGAGGCTTCAGGATGGTTGCTGACCGAACCGAATTAACCGATTATTTCGGTTTTTTTGGTTTATGGTTTTTGGTTCGGTTTTTATTTTGGCATAATTTGGTTTTCGGTGTTCGATTCGGTTTTTGGTTTTCAAAAACCGAAATAACCGAATAGCCTATGTACAATTCCATTTTTATAATGTCCTTCCTAAATCTACCAAATAATTATTATGTTCTAACATCTTTATGCATACGTGTGGTATGTTCATATGTTCTACTATACTTATACTGTAATAACTTATGATATTATGTGGATTTATGTCTACTTTATGTTGAGATATGAGAAGGATAAAATCTAATTTACTTAGTATTTATTCATATTTCGGTTAACCGAAAAACCGAATTAATCGAATCGAAATATTTCGGTTAATTCGATTCGGTTTTTCAGTTTAGTATGAGAAATTCGGTTGCCACTTTTCAAAATTAGAATTATTTTAAAATCGAAAAAACCAAACTGATTAGACTGAAAAAATCGAATGCCCACCCCTAGTTGCCGGGCATTTTCTGGTTGTCAGTGCCTGATAAACCTGCTGCATTGTTTAGACGGGCTTTTGGGTATATTTGCAGGCAACCAAAGGCCACCAGAACAAGCAGAATGATGTCCCTCTCCTGGTCGTTTGTTGGCGCTGCAATGCGTTTGTCTAGGATAATCCTTGAGCTTTGTGTGCTGCTTTGTTCGGCAAAAAGAATGGAAGCAACAGATCTCCTGTGTGTTTTCCCATCACCACTTCCACAGCAACCACACCAAAGCTATATACATCGCACTTCTCCATCTACACCATTGGAGATGACAATTCTGCGATATGAAATAAAACCAGCAAGATCAGAACAAATTAGCTTATATAGTTTTATTAAATCATATGGCATTCTCATATTAAAAGATTAAACCCATGCACCGGCTGCTATATAGCCACATGTCACTACAGGAAACGACAATATTTTCGTCGGCTTAAATTGTTTTCGTCGGCCATGAGTAGGCCGACGTAAATGACTCATTATTTTCGTCGACTTAAATTGTTTTCGTCGGCCATGAGTAGGCCGACGTAAATGACTCATTATGAGCATATTTTCGTCGGCTTTTACTATTTTGCTGACGAAAATACATGAGTCTCCGCGCAAATGGTTTTAAAAAAATTAGGTTTGGCCGACGAAAATAGGACACGTGGCATTTTTAGTGGCTTGTCCAAAAAGACCTAGCTTCGGTTCACGCATGTGTAGCCTCGCTCACAAGACCACGCGCCCACGCCCGAGACCTCCGTGCCGCCGCCGCCGCCCCCCCTCCGCGCCCCGCCGCCTCCGCGCTACGCCCCGCGCCCACGCAGCTGTGCCTCCGCGCCCGGGCCGCCACCCGCCTGCCGCGCCTCCACGCCCACGCCGCCGTCGCCCGCCCCTCCGCGCCCTTGCCGCCTCCGCGCTACGGCCCACGCCCACACAGCCGTCCCTCCGCGCCCGAGCCGCCACCCGCTGGCCGCCGGCCGCATCTCCGCCAGCCGCGCGCGCGCCGCCGCACGCCGACGCCTCTAGCTGCACCGGTGCCCCACGTCGCCGTCCGTGAGGTAAATTTTTTGATATGCCCTAGCAGCGTAAAGATAATTGTACTCAATATTAGTAGTATAAGTTCGATGTTGGATGTAGTATAAGTTCGTTAAAGTTAACTGTACTCAATATTAGTAGTATAAATTTTTCGATATGCCCTAGCATCGTCCGTGACGTACAGATTTGAAATGTGTTCGGTGAATTTGATTGTTGAAGAATATGCCCTAGCATCATTAAAGTTAATTGTACTCAATATTAGTAGTATAAGTTCGATGTTTTTGATGTTATAACATATGTGCAATGTTAGTAATGTTAGTAGTATATGCTCAATGTTAGTAACGTTAATTGTGCTCAATGTTAGTAATTGTGCTCAATGTTACAATATTTGCTTAATTGTGCTCAATGTGAATCGTGGTCAATGTTAGTATTTTCGTTGTTAGTAGTATATGCTCAATGTTAGTAATGTTAGTAGTATATGCTTAGTGTTAGTAATATATCAACTCATATTTTCGGAGTTTGTAGTATATGCTCAATGTTAGTAACATTAATTGTGCACAATGATATATGCCCTAGCATCGTTAATGTTAATTTTCGATCGTTAATAGGAGCACAAATTAACCTAACAACACTATTATTCCATATATGTTAGTAGTTCATGTTTTGCTTTATATTGTAATCTCGCTGAATGATGCCTTGCTTTATATTGTAATCTTGTCGAATGATGCCTTGCTTTATGCTGTAATCATATACATATACCTAGTGCGTTGAAAATGGGAGATGATCGTGCGTGGATGTACAGTGGTTGGAGAAGTAATGGGATGCCCACAAAAGAGTGGATGGTGAATACACAGGCTTTCATAGATTTTGTGTACTCCTCATCCCCAGTTGGCGGTTTGGCAAAGTGCCCGTGCTCTAGGTGTCAGAATTATGTTCAGCATGTCAAGTCTGATATGGAGCGCCACCTATGCAAATATGGTTTCATGCTGGATTATCAGACATGGTATGAGCATGGTGAGGCCCCGCAAGGACCTATGTCAAATCCGGTCAATGCTTTTGATGACCCTGAGGATCGGATGGATGAAATGATGGGTGATTTTATTCAGCAGTTCGAGGATCAACCTGGGCTGGAGGTTAAGGAATTCTTCAGTCTTCTTTCAGCTTCGGAAGAACCTTTGCATGAGTCCACCAGTGTTACGCAGCTTGCTGCCGTGACACGACTAAAGGCTATCAAATCAAAGTACAACTTCTCTATAGGTTGTTACAATGATCTGATCGATTTAATATTTGAAATTCTACCAAAGCCTCATAAGATGCCGAAGGACTTCTACAACTCCAAAAAACTTTTGTCCGGCCTTGGAATGCCTTACCAGAAGATTGATGTGTGCGTCAATAATTGTATGTTGTTTTGGAAAGAAAATGCAAATCACTGTACATCTTGCAAGAAATCTAGATATGTTGAGCTATTGAATGAAGAGGGAAGTGTGCTACCAACAAGAGTACCAATCAAAGTGTTACGATACTTATCAAAGTCGACTGCTCAGCATATGAGGTGGCATAAGGAAGGCGTACGTATCAACAAGGGTTCTATGGGTCATCCATCGGATGGAGAGGCGTGGAAGGCATTAGATAGATATGACCCAGATTTAGCCAAAGAACCTCGGAACGTGCGGATTGGGTTGGCCACTAACGGTTTCACACCTTTCAACACAACTGCAGCCTCATACTCTTGCTGGCCTGTCTTTGTAATTCCATACAATCTTCCTCCCTCTCTATGCATGAAGAATGAGTTTGTATTTCTGTGAAATTATGTGCTGAAAAATTGGCTAAGTTTTGAACATGAAAAATGTGTTTTGTGCATGAGTTCGACAATTTGACAAGAAACAGTGAAGTTCTTGTAACACCCCAAAATTTTTCTTTTCATGAATTTAATCAAGATTTGGCACTTTGGTGAATTTTTGGAATTTTCTGGAATTTATTTGGAATTTATTTGAATTTATTTTCTTTTCAAATAATTAAAGAATTTGATTTTACAAATAAATTTTTGTTGAAAATATTTTATTTGAGTCCAAAATGCTCCAAAATATTTTCTAGAATTTTTCTGGAATTTTTCTGAGTGTTTTGCTATTTTTAATGAATTAAATGAATTTCTGGGAATTTATTAGATTATTTAATCGCTGGATTAAATCGAGTGGGTTTGTACTGTTCATCCGACCGGACCCGAGTCCGAAGTCGGACAGTCCGACGAGCCACCGATCCGGTTGAACCCAGTCGCCTAACCCTAACCCTCTCGACCGTCCGATCAAGATCGAATGGCCGAGATTGAGCCACGTCGCCCGAACCCAAGCCCGACCGAGCCAGCCAAGTCGCCCGAGCCGGACCCGAGCCCAAACCCTCGCACCGTTGGATCTTGATCCAACGGCTCACGATTGAGCCATGTCACCCAATCCGAATCCAATTCGGATTCCGCCGCCGCAACTGTGTGGGCCTCGTTTCCGCGAGTTTCACAGATGCCGAGGGCCCTATTTAATGCGCCACCGCCGCCACCGGGTAGCCGACTTCCGTGCGCACCCGTAGCCCTAGACCACGCCGCCTGAGCCGCCGCCGTTTGCCCGCGCGAGCTCGCCGTAGTTTGTCTAGCGCTCCGCCGCGGTTAATCACTGATTCCGCCGCCGTTGAGCCCAGATCCGGAACCGCAAGGTCAAGCCGCGTCGGAGGGGACCTTTCACTTCGCCGGAATCGCGCCCAAACGCCATCGGGCGTGTCGCCGTCCTCGTCTCCGGTGAACAAGCGCCGCCGCAAGCCATCGCCGTCGACCGAGCTCCATCAGCCGTCCGATCCGGATCCAAGGGCCTAGAATCGTCCACGTCACCCCCGGTGAGATCCCACGTGCTAATCCTCAGATCTATTCCCAATCGTTGGATTTAGATCCAACGGCGTAGATTGTGCCACGTAGCCTTAACTGCACCGTACTAGATCCATTCTTAGCCGTTAGATCGATCAAACGGCTAGGGTTAGCCACGTTGTAATCTCCAGATTGGATCTTGACCATCCGATCAAGATCGAACGGTCCAGATCAGCCGAGTTGTTTTCCAAACGCGTTAAGCGGATTCGACCGGGCCGTTGATTTTCAAATCAACGGTACCGAGATCATGCCACGTCTTGGAAAATTTGGCCGTGATCAGCGGCGGTCACGCCGATCGCCCGTTGGCGTCGGCCGCGTGGCGTCGACATGGGACACCTGCGTCGCTGACCGCGAAACCGCACCATGATGTCACCGTGGCGTCATCGGCGCCACGCAGTGGGGCCGTGTCGACCAGCTCGGTGGCCGTCTTGGCGGCGTCATGCTGACGTCACCAGAGGGGCCCATCTGTCAGAGACACGAGCCGTGGACCGGTCCACGGTGGACCGAGCCAAACCGTGCGCTGGGTCCATGGACCCGACGCGACGTGGCGGCTCCCGATTGGTGCACGTGTCATGCTGACGCAATAATTCAATTTCCGAAAAAGAAAATGATTTATTAATTCGAATTATTGATTTCAAAAATGGATTCAAACTTCAAACGCTTATAACTTTTGCGTTTCAACTCCGATTTGAGCGATTCAAATTTCTAAATTTTCATAAAAATGATACCTACTCAAATAAGAATTTTAATTAATTTTTGATTATGAATATTTCTCTGTTTATAATTAATTAATGTTTTCTTTAAACTTTAAACGGTTATAACTTTTGCATTTAAACTCCGAATTTGACGATTCCAGTTTCTAAAAATTCATAAAATTATACTCTCTCTGTTTTGTGAACTTTATTTGGATGTTTAGACATTTTTGTCTACTGTTTATTTATTTATTACTATTTGCACGCTTTACGAGTAGACGTTGAAGTGCCCGAAGGCTTCGAAAGTGAAGTGTTGACCCATGAGCCAGCTCAGGACCAAGACCAAGTACTCTTTGAAGAAAAGTTGTGCTTTGACCATGTTGATCCCATTTTCAAATTACTTTGGGTTTAAATTATTGTATGCTAGTTTAATTAGAAAATACTTTATTTAAATTCCGGAGAAATAGATAAATGCCAAATTGTTGTATGACACCTTGGTTAATTAAATATGTGCCATGCCCCCTTGTCACCCTAGTTGAGGTTTAAATAGTTGGATATTAGTAAATTGCCAACATGGGAATTTAGATCGTTGTAGTATATTGCTTAGACCTGCTACGTGCTCTTCACATGGTTTTGGACAATCAAATGTTAATACTGACTTAATGATATATTGAACCTGTTTTGGAAAGGTATCATGTGTTGTGTTGTTGATGGCATGCGGTGCATGATAATCAACTGGGGTTTGATAAATAGCTTTTGACCGGGGCATGTGGCAAGAATGATCGGATGGGCCAGTTGTGGCACCGGGAATGTTGTTTTGGTTCTTCGGGTAGTCTTGCCCTGGTCACCCTAAGGACTTAACCTTGCAAGCCTTTGAACTGAGTCAAACGTGCAACCACATGTCTGTAATGGGACGGACCTAGTTGAATAAGTTGCTAATAACGTACCTGTGGGACCTCAGGATGTCAACTACACCCTTTGTGTAGTTGTACGGGGAGCGCATCGGGTCGCGGCAGTACCCATCTAACGGTGGAT
Organism: Rhipidocladum racemiflorum; assembly: GCA_036346355.1. Classification (NCBI taxonomy): domain Eukaryota; kingdom Viridiplantae; phylum Streptophyta; class Magnoliopsida; order Poales; family Poaceae; genus Rhipidocladum; species Rhipidocladum racemiflorum. Next base: position 46,676,654 of record CM070572.1, on the reverse strand, counting down.
TGGCCTAAACTTCGCCTTCGCTAAGGGAAGGGTTAGTGTGCAACACCGGAGAGGACCACTTGTGCTGTTAGAAGTTTCCGAAAGACTTTGTTACAGACACTCGTGTAACACCCCAAAATTTTGCTTTTCTTAAATTCATGTGTGATTTGGCACTTTGGTGAATTTTTGGAATTTTCTGGAATTTATTTGGAATTTATTTGAATTTATTCCATTTTGAAATAATTAAAGAATTTAACTTTGCAAATAAAATTTTGTTGGAAATATTTTATTTGAGTCCAAAATGATCCAAAATATTTTCCAGAATTTTTCTGGAATTTTTCTGAGTATTTTACTATTTTTCTTGAATTAAATGAATTACTGGAAATTATTTTAAATATTAAATCGCTGAGAAATCCAAAACGAATGCATATCTTGTTCATCCGACCGAGCCCGAAGTCGGACTGAGTCCGAGTCAGGCGAGCCATGCGACTCGATCGAACCCGGCCATCAAGGCTGAAACTCAACCGTTGGATCAAGATCCAACTACCGAGATCAACCGCATAATAGCCACCGAACCCTAGCCCGTGACCATTGGATTGAGATCCAACGGCTCACGTTGATCCACATCACCCAATCCGAATGGGATTCGGACTCGCCGCCCTTGGCCGTGTCGACCTCGGTCTCGCGCGATACGAAGCCGAGGCCCCTATTTAATCTTGCGCCGCCATCGTGAAGCCTGTTCCACTTGCGCGCCCGAGCCCTAACCCGTCGGGCGCCGCCGTTTAACCGCGAGCTCGTAGTTGGAATCCCTCTCCGCCGCGAGTTTTGCTGTCCGCCCGCCGTCCGTCGCCTTCGCCGCCGTTGACCCCAGATCCGGACTCCGCGACGGCGCGCAGAGGAGGACTCACCTCGCCGGAGGAGCCCGCAACGCCGTTGTCCGTGTCGCCGTTCTTCGGCTCCGACCGGCCAGCTCCGCGCCGCCATCGCCGACCCCGAGCTTCGTGGACCGTCGGATCACCATCGCACGGCTAGGATCACGCCACGTCACCGCCGGTGAGATTCCAATCCAAAAACCCCAGATCCAATCTCAACCGTTGGATCTAGATCCAACGGTCCAAATCAAACGCGTTCACCCAAACGCGTGAGAGCCAGATCCAATCTGGGCCATTGATTTTCAAATCAACGGCCGAGATTGAGCCACGTGTGCGGAAGTTGGACCGGCGCGCGGCCAGACGCTGCGTCGTGACGCCGACACGCCGCCCAAGCGGCCGACGGCGAAACCGCACCATGACGCCAAAGACGCCCACCCGCCGTCGGCCACCCAGCCGTGCGATGGCGTCACCCATGACGTCACGGTGGTCCCACCTATCAAGACCGTGGCCGAGCCCGCCGACGCCAAGAATGACGTCACCCGAGTGGTCCCACTGTCACCAAGACGTGAAGCGATGGGTCCACGGTGAGACCCGAGCCAAACCATGGACCACGCCCATGAACCGTACCGACGAAGCGCACCAATCGAGGTCGCCAGTGTCTTCACGACGCAATAATTAATTTCCGAAAAAGAAAATGATTTATTATTTCGAAATAATGATTTCAGATTTCGTTTCAAACTTCAAACGCTTATAACTTTTGCGTTTCAACTCCGATTTGAGTGATTCAAATTTCTAAATTTGTATAAAATTGAGATATACCTAATTATGAATTTTATTTAATTTTTGGAATAAAGTTTTCCTCTGTAATATTATTTAATTGATTATTTAAACTTCAAAATGCTATAACTTTTGCATTTAAACTCCGAATTTGACGATTCCAGTTTCTAAAAATTCATAAAATTATGTTCTCTCTGTTTATGAACTTTATTTGGATGTTTGGATACTTTTGTTTACTGTTTTATTCATTTGTTTCTATTTGCACGCGTTACGAGTAGACGTTGAAGTGCCGGAAGGATTCGAATGAGAAGTATTGACTCAGGATCCAACTCAAGACCAAGAACAAGTACTTTTTGAAGGCAAGTTGTGCTTTGACCATATTGATCCCATTTTGAAACCTATTTTGATTTAATGTATTGCATGCTAGTTCAAATAGAAAATGCTTTACTTAATTATGGGAAATTAGATAAATGCCAAATTGCTGTATGACACCTTGACTATTTAAATATGTGCCATGACCCCCTTGTCACCCTAGTTGTGGATTACTAGTTGGACATAACTAAATTGCCAACATGGGTTTGTAGATCGTTGTAGTATATGGCTTAGACCTGCTACGTACTCATGACATGATTTTAGACAATCAATTGTTAATATTGACTTAATGATATATTGAACCTGTTTTGGGAAGGTATCATGTGATGTTGATGGCACGTGGTGCATGGTAATCAACTGGGGTTTGATAAATAGCTTTTGACCGGGGCATGTGGCAAGAATGATCAGGTGGGCCAGTTGTGGCACCGGAAACGTTGGTTTGGTTCTTCGGGTAGTCTTGCCCTGGTCACCCTAAGGACTTAACCTTGCAAGCCTTTGAACTGAGTCAATCTTGCAACCACATGTCTGTAATGGGACGGACCTAGTTGCTAATAACGCACTGTGGGACCTCGGGTTGTCAACTACACCCTTTGTGTAAGTTGTATGCGGAGCGCCTGGTCGCGGCGTGTACCCATCTAACGGTTGATTGGCCTAAACTTCGCCTTCGCTAAGGGAAGGGTTAGTGTGCAATAACAGGGAGGCTCACTTGTATTGTTAGAAGTTTAGAAAGACTTTGTTACTGAACTCGCCTTTGTGGTGCTTGATTGTATCTTGTGGGTAAAGTGCATAACCTCTGCAGAGTGTAAAATCTATTCGAATAGCCGTGTCATGTATTGGACATCGCTCGGGAATTACAGTCAAGGGTTAGATTTTCTTGAAAATAACTTGGACTTGAAAGGTTGGGTTTGGTTAAATAATGATGTTGATGGAAATGTGGTTTAGGAATGGGAAGGATGTTGATTAAACTCCTAGAAAAGTTATTGATGCTATACTTGTTTCTATTGTTTTCGAATCTACTTATGCTACTTGTCAAATCTTGTTTCTTACCGCAAATATACCCTGAGCTATTCCTTTGTATTAAGCCATGCATGTAGTATATTAGTGCATTACATTGCATGACTTGCCGAGTACCAAGTACTCACCCTTGCCACAATACAACACCAGTTGAAGAGGAGACTACACCACTTTGGAGGAGGAGCCCCAAGAGGAACCGTCTATTTAGGAGCGAGCCCGATCGGTTGCCTGTGGTATACTGGATGGCACCACGAAGTTATCTTATTTTTCCGCTGCTATTATTTCTCTCTTAATAAGTTTCGCCTTGCGTGGCGTATATTTGTAACTTGACCATAAGGTCGAGCAACCAGTTTGACTATCTAATTAAAGTACTTTATTAGTATCGAGTGGTATGATTGGGATATTTACCGATGTTAAGACTGTGTGCACTAGCTGCGTTCTGGACTAGTCTTTGAATACACAGAGGGTCCGGATTTGCAGATTCGGGTCCCGACAGAGGTGGTATCAGAGCCATACTGACCATAGGCTCAACCCTAGCTAGAATGGTCGTAGAGAGGTTAAAACCTATTTTCTAAAGGTTAAAAGTTCGTCAAGATAAGAAATGACATCTCGACTTATTCCCTTCTCTCTTTTCTTGTCTCTTGCTGAATTTTTCCTTACCTTGTCACGATCTAAAAATTTCGAGTTCTTACGTGAGCACTCTTGTGACAGATGGAGGGAGAGTTCAACTACGTCGATCTGGAGGTTGGTCACGCCGCGGAACTTGGGCGTATGCTCTGAGACTCGGAGATTTTGAGAAGCCGCAATACCAAGTGGGCGTGATCGGACAAGCGAGGATTGATCCAGGCTTGTGACGTGAAGATTGTGGTACCGCTAGGAAGAAGGGCCGGCAATCGCTCGATACACCGTGACCGCCAGGAGGTCTACAATGCAGATGGGTATCCAAGAGGCGCCACGATGAGCAATGCGGCACATTACCCGTATCTACGCCAGAGAATGGAGAGCACGGTGTTCGATATCATCCGCCAAGAATAACCTTCTTGACCCGAAGGCGATTCAGGATGAGAATGCCATGGTCACACGCTGTTAGCACGACTTGTTGTCGCCAGGAGGATGTACTTTCGATGATCTGAGGCAAGGAGCTCTGAAGGCCCGCAAGGAGATCACCGCAGAGAAGAAACAGATGGCGGGAAGCTCAAGAGTATGTGTCTCACCTTCGCAAAGGATTGAGAGTTAGAGACGACATTGTACGCACTGCAGAGCGGAGCAAGACTGAGCCGCACGAGCTGCACCGAGGAGCCAGAGCTTGAGGAGGACATCGCTTCTTCGACTACCACAGATGACACGATTCCGGACATGGCGATCAAGCTTTCGCGCTATGCCGCAGCTGGCCGTACTCGTGCCGTGGAGGTTTTCTCGATGAGTGAGCGTAGGTTCTATAGTGAGACTCCTTAGCCGAGTCGCATCATAGAATAAAGAGTCACCCTTTAGGCGTTAGACTCCAGTGCTAGTTCGATTTGGATTTTCATTGCTTGCTGAGTGTGCAGTATGTGTTGCAAGGCCCCTAGGCATTGTAAGCAACCATACCAAGTTACTATTGAATAAAATAATAAAGTTGGGCTTCAAGTTACACCTTTCGCCCCGCATAAGTTCCATATTACTTGTCTATTCTTGTTTCCCTCTCATCTCTAAAACCTAGAGCAAACCACAGATGGTGAACACTCGTGGAAACCTTGAAGGCAATGGAAGTGGTTCTCGCCCAGCAGAAAACCCCAATGATGGAGCACCAACACCGCCAGTTGATATGCAGAATTTCGGAGCTTTTCTTGCTGCTCAGACTCAGTTGATGCATGCCATGATGCAACAGATGCAAAGACGTCCTCGCTCAGGCCACGCTAATCAGGTCAATCAGGCAACGCCGAGAATACAAGACTGCCGAGTTCATGAGGACTCATCCACCCACTTTCTCCGGAATGCTAACCCGTTGGAAGCCGATGATCGTAGTTAAGGTCAATTGAGAGGAAGATACACATTGCTTTGAATGCATGGGAAATGAGAAGGTACTCTACGCTTCTCATCGCTTGGAAGGAACAACATTGAATGGTGGGAGAACCACGTGCCACGCAAGAGAACCCTCAGGACATCACTTGGGAAGAGTTCACGGTGCATTAAAAGATTATCCGTCCTGAAGGAATCATGAACCTCAAGAAGGAGGAGTTCAGAGCAATCGGCAGGTAATCGGCCGGTGGCCGAATACCTGAACAAGTTCACACAGCTTGCACGTTACGCACCTGAAGACGTAGCGACAGATAAAGCCAGACAGTCTCATTTCATGAAGGGACTTAACTCAGGATTGCAGGTGGGATTGATCACCCACACCTTTACAGATTTCCAGGAGCTTGTGAATAAGGCGCTTATTCTTGAGGACAAGCGCAAGGAACTGGATGAGAACAAGAAGCGCATGATGCAGCATCAGGGATCATGTCAGGGAGCGCAGCAACGTTTGAGGGTTGCGCCAAATCAGTTTTTCAGATTCCAGCCGCAGAATGCAACTAGGACACCGTCACCAGCACCAAGACCCGTCAATCAGAACTATCAGACCCTAGCCCCAGCCAGAAACGCCGCTCGTGCAAATAACAAGGAACAGTGAGACGCTGCTACAATTGCAACGAGCCAGGGCACTTTGCCAACAGTTGTCCTAAGAAAACAAATGAGTGACCCCGCCGCTTCAACTGGGATCCACACCGCCTAGGACGCCAAAGACCAGGAGCGGCACCCTGCATCGTGGTGAGAGGCCGAGTCAACCATGTCACCGCAGATGCACTTCGAATGCCACGGATGTCGATCTTGGGTAAGTTACTTGTTAACTCAAGACACTGCTTTGTTTGATTCTGGAGCTTCGCATTCGTTTGTTTCACAAGGCTTTGCTGCTAAAAATGATTTGGGGATTGCAAGACTTAAATGCATGCTTTTAGTTCAAACCCTTGGTTCCGAACTCCGAACGAAAGTAGGATGTTCTGGGGTGAGAATACTAATAGATGGGATAGAGTTCCTAGCAAACCTTATTATTTTGGAGACCCAGACCTTAGATGTCATTTTGAGAATGGATTGGTTATCCAAGCACAAGGCCGTATTGGATTGTGGACGAAGGACTATTTCAGTTGAGAGCCCGTGTGGAAAGAAAGTGGAATTTCAAGCTACCGCCGTTAGAGATGGACAGTTGATGGTTAACAGCACCAAGGCAATCAGCATAGAAGATGTCTCAGTAGTGAATGAGTACCCAGATGTTTTTCCTGAAGATCTACCTGGTATGCCGCCAGACAGGGACATAGAGTTTGTGATAGAGCTTGTACCTGGTACAGCGCCGATAGCAAAGAGACCTTACCGGATGTCCACCGAAGAATTGGTAGAAATGAAGAAGTAACTCGAAGAGCTAATGGAGAAAGGATTTATCAGACCGAGTTTATCGCCGTGGGGAGCGCCAGTTTTGTTTGTCAAGAAGAAGGACGGACGTTTCAGGATGTGCATTGACTACCGTGCACTCAATGAAGTCACCGTGAAGAATAAGTACCCGCTACCCAGGATCGATGATCTGTTTGATCAGCTGAGAGGAGCCGGAGTTTTCTCCAAGATTGATCTAAGATCGGGATACCATCAGTTGAAGATCCGATCAGAGGATATTCCGAAGACCGCATTCTCGTCAAGATATGGACATTACGAGTTCTGATTATGTCCTTTGGTCTCGATTTAATGTGCCAAAGATATTTCATGAATATGATGAATAAGGTGTTCATGGAATATTTGGACAAGTTTGTTATTGTGTTCATAGATGATATCCTAATCTACTCCAAGACAGAGGATGAACATGCCGAACACTTGAGGCGAGTTTTGGAAAAGCTAAGGGAACAACAACTTTTCGCCAAGTTCAGCAAGTGTGATTTTTGGAAGGACAAGGTGGAGTTCCTCGGACATGTAATGACCGCAGAAGGAGTCGCCGTAGATCCAAGCAAGGTAGAAGCTGTGTTACATTGGGAGCACCAAGGCGTGACCCAGATCCGGAGTTTCCTTGGAATGGCAGGTTACTACCGCCGTTTCATTGAAGACTTTTCGACAATTGCGAAACCTCTCACGCAATTGCTGAAAAAGGAGAAGAAGTTTGCATGGACGCCAGAGTGCGAGAAAGGTTTTCAAGAACTGAAGAAACGATTGACATCAACGCCGGTGTTAGTTCTACCGGATGTTAATCAAAGCTTTGATATTTATTGTGATGCATCGCGTCAAGGACTTGGATGTGTGTTGATGCAGAACAGAAAGGTCGTCGCTTATGCATCAAGGCAGTTGAGGCCGCATGAGGAGAATTATCCAACGCATGATTTAGAGCTGGCTGCTGTAGTGCATGCTCTGAAGTTGTGGCATCACTATTTGATTGGAAACAGATGTGAAGTATACACGGACCATAAGAGTCTTAAGTACATCTTCACCCAATCAGACCTGAACATGAGGCAGAGGAGATGGTTAGAGTTAATCAAGGACTATAATGTTGGGATCCATTACCATCCAGGAAAGGCCAACGTGGTGGCCGATGCTCTGAGTCGGAAAAGTCATACTGTGAATATGTTGCTAGCCACAAGTCAGGATGAGCTATGCGAGGATTTCCAGAGAATGCAGATTGAAGTCGTACCAGAAGGATTCATGGCCGCATTGGAAGTGAAGCCTACCCTAGAAGATCAGATCCGAGAAGGACAGAAGGATGATGACAAGATCCGCAGGATTACGTCCATCATGGAGGAAGGCAAGGCAGAGGACTTCAAGCTGGATGAGCAAGGCACGTTATGGATGAAGGATCGCATTTGTGTCTTAGAACAAAAAGGAGTCAAGCGATTGATTCTAGAAGAAGCCCATGACTCCAAGTATTCAATTCACCCAGGAAGTGCCAAGATGTATCAGGATTTAAAAGAAAGATTTTGGTGGCCGAACATGAAGCGTGAAGTTGCCGAGCATGTTGCGCTGTGCGACATATGCCAGAGAGTCAAGGCAATGCATCAGAGACCAGCAGGATTGTTGCAGCCGCTGAAAATACCTGAGTGGAAGTGGGAGGAAATCGGAATGGATTTCATCACCGGTTTACCCAAGACTCAAGGAGGATATGACTCCGTATGGGTCATAATAGACCGCTTGACTAAGGTGGCCCATTTTATCCCTGTGAAGACCACTTACTCGGGAGATAAGTTAGCAGAGTTGTACATGATCAGGATCGTCTGTTTGCACGGAGTGCCAAAGAAGATCGTATCGGATAGAGGTACTCAGTTTACCTCGAGGTTCTGGAATAAGCTACATGAAGCCATGGGAACCCGTTTGAACTTCAAGATCTGACTTATCATCCACAGACAGATGGTCAGACTGAAAGAGTCAATCAGATTCTGGAAGATATGTTAAGAGCGTGTGCATTGGCTTGTGCTACCTCTTGGGATAAGAGTCTGCCGTATGCGGAGTTCAGTTACAACAACAGCTACCAAGCTAGTTTGCAAATGTCACCTTTTGAGGCACTATATGGTCGACCCTGTCGGACGCCATTGAACTGGAATGAGACAGGTGAACGCCGTGTCTTTGGACCAGATATTCTTCAAGAAGCCAAGGACAGATTGCCATGATCAGGGAGAGATTAAAGATAGCCCAATCGCGATAGAAGAGTTATGCTGATAACCGTCGCCGAGACTTGAGTTTTGAACCAGAAGATTTCGTGTATCTCAGAGTCACCCCACTCAGAGGAGTTAAGAGATTCCATGCCAAAGGAAAACTCGCGCCGAGATATGTTGGACCATTTAAGGTTCTCAGCCGCAGAGGTAAAATTGCTTATCAGCTAGAGTTACCGCAATCACTAGCAGGAGTGCATGACGTGTTCCACGTGTCCCAGCTGAATCTCGGGGACGAGATCAACCGCAATAGCCACCGAACCCTAGCCCATGACCGTTGGATTGAGATCCAACGGCTCACGTTGATCCACATCACCCAATCCGAATGGGATTCGAACTCCGCCGCCGCAGCCGTGTCGACCTCGGTCTCCGCGCGATACACGGAAGCCGAGGCCCCTATTTAATGCGCCGCCGCCGCCATCGTGAAGCCCGTTCCCTTGCGCACCCGTAGCCCTAACCCACCCCGTCGGAGCCGCCGCCGTTTAGCCACGCGAGCTCGCCGTAGTTGGAATCCCTCTCCGCCGCGGGTTTTGCTTCGTCCCGCCGCCGTCCGTCGTCCTTCGCCGCCGTTGACCCCAGATCCGGACTCCCCGCGACGAGTCGCACCGAGGAGGACTCACTCGCCGGAGAGGAGCCCACAAACGCCGTTGTCCGTGTCGCTGCTTCGCCCGGCCACCAGGCTCCGGCGCGCCGCCATCGCCGACCCGAAGCCGTGGACCGTCGGATCACCATCGCACGGCTAGGATCACGCCACGTCACCGCCGGTGAGATTCAATCCAAAAACCCCAGATCCAATCTCAACCATTGGATCTAGATCCAACGGTCCAGATCAATCGCGTTAACCCAAACGCGTGAGAGCCAGATCCAATCTGGGCCGTTGATCTTCAAATCAACGGCCGAGATTGAGCCACGTGTGCGGAAGTTGGACCGGCGCGGCCAGACGCTGCAGCGCGTGACGCCGACATCGCCGCCCGCTGCCGACGAAAACCGCACCATGACGCCAAGACGGGCCCACCCGCCACGGCCACCCAACCGTGCGATGGCGTCACCCATGACGCCACAAAGGTCCCACCTATCAAAGACCGTGGCCGAGCCTCGCCGACGCCAAGAATGACGTCACCCGAGTGGTCCCACTGTCACCGACGTGAGCCGTGGACCGGTCCACAGAGACCCGAGCCAAACCATGGACCACGCCCATGAACCTACCGACGAAGCGCACCAATCGAGGTCGCCAGTGTCTTCGCTGACGCAATAATTAATTTTCGAAAAAGAAAATGATTTATTATTTCGAAATAATGATTTCAGATTTCGTTTCAAACTTCAAACGCTTATAACTTTTGCGTTTCAACTCCGATTTGAGTGATTCAAATTTCTAAATTTGTATAAAATTGAGATCTACCTAATTATGAATTTTATTTAATTTTTGGACTAAAGTTTTCCTCTGTAATATTATTTAATTGATTATTTAAACTTCAAAATGCTATAACTTTTGCATTTAAACTCCGAATTTGACGATTCCAGTTTCTAAAAATTCATAAAATTATGTTCTCTCTGTTTATGAACTTTATTAGGATGTTTGGATACTTTTGTTTACTGTTTTATTCATTTGTTGCTATTTGCACGCGTTACGAGTAGACGTTGAAGTGCCGGAAGGATTCGAAGGAGAAGTATTGATTCAGGATCCAACTCAAGACCAAGAACAAGTACTTTTTGAAGGCAAGTTGTGCTTTGACCATATTGATCCCATTTTGAAACCTATTTTGATTTAATGTATTACATGCTAGTTCAAATAGAAAATGCTTTACTTAATTATGGGAAATTAGATAAATGCCAAATTGCTGTATGACACCTTGATTATTTAAATATGTGCCATGACCCCCTTGTCACCCTAGTTGTGGATTACTAGTTGGACATAACTAAATTGCCAACATGGGTTTGTAGATCGTTGTAGTATATGGCTTAGACCTGCTACGTACTCATGACATGATTTTGGACAATCAAATGTTAATATTGACTTAATGATATATTGAACCTGTTTTGGGAAGGTATCATGTGATGTTGATGGCACGTGGTGCATGGTAATCAACTGGGGTTTGATAAATAGCTTTTGACCGGGGCATGTGGCAAGAATGATCAGGTGGGCCAGTTGTGGCACCGGAAACATTGGTTTGGTTCTTCGGGTAGTCTTGCCCTGGTCACCCTAAGGACTTAACCTTGCAAGCCTTTGAACTGAGTCAATCTTGCAACCACATGTCTGTAATGGGACGGACCTAGTTGCTAATAACTGACCTGTGGGACCTCATGTTGTCAACTACACCCTTTGTGTAAGTTGTACGGGGGAGCGTACCGGGGCTGCGGCCAGGTACCCATCTAACGGTTGATTGGCCTAAACTTCGCCTTCGCTAAGGGAAGGGTTAGTGTGCAATAGCAGGGAGGCTCACTTGTATTGTTAGAAGTTTCCGAAAGACTTTGTTACGGGAACTCGCCTTTGTGGTGTTTGACTGTATCTTGTGGGTAAAGTGCATAACCTCTGCAGAGTGTAAAATCTATTCGAATAGCCGTGTCCACGGTATTGGATATCGCTCGGGAATTACAGTCAAGGGTTAGATTTTCTTGAAAATAACTTGGACTTGAAAGGTTGGGTTTGGTTAAATAATGATGTTGATGGAAATGTGGTTTAGGAATGGGAAGGATGTTGATTAAACTCCTGGAAAAGTTATTGATGCTATACTTGTTTCTATTGTTTTCGAATCTACTTATGCTACTTGTCAAATCTTTGTTTCTTGCAAATATACCCTGAGCTATTCCTTTGTATTAAGCCATGCATGTAGTATATTAGTTGCATTCTGTGCATGACTTGTTGAGTACCAAGTACTCACCCTTGCCACAATACAACACCAGTTGAAGAGGAGACTACACCAGCTTTGGAGGAGGAGCCCCAAGAGGAACCGTCTATTTAGGGAGCGAGCCCAGTCAGTTGCCTGTGGTATACTGGATGGCGCCACGAAGTTATCTTATTTTTCCGCTGCTATTATTTCTCTCTTAATAAGTTTCGCCCTGCGTGGCGTATATTTGTAACTTGACCATAAGGTCGAGCAACCAGTTTGACTATCTAATTAAAGTACTTTATTAGTATCGAGTGGTATGATTGGGATATTTACCGATGTTAAGACTGTGTGCACTAGCGCGTTCCTGGACTAGTGCTGAATACACAGAGGGTCCGGATTTGCAGATTCGGGTCCCGACAACTCGCCTCTGTGGTGTATGGCTGTATCTTGTGGGTAAAGTGCATAACCTCTGTAGAGTGTAAAATCTATTCGAATAGCCGTGTCCGCGGTATTGGACATCGCTCGGGAATTACAGTCAAGGGTTAGACTTTCTTGAAAATGACTTGGACTTGAAAGGTTGGGTTTGGTTAATAGTGATGTTGATGGAAATGTGGATTAGGAGTGGAGGAAGATGTTTATTTAACTCCTGGAAAAGTTATTGATGTTATACTTGTTTCTACTGCTTTCGAACCTACTTATGATACTTGTTAAATGTCAAGCATCGCAAATATACCTTGAGCTATTCCTTTGTATTAAGCCATGCATGTAGTATATTAGCTTGCATTCCGTGCATGACTTGCTGAGTACCAAGTACTCACCCCTGCCGCAATGCAACACTAGTTGAAGAAGAGTCTACACCAGCTTTGGAGGAGGAGCTCCCAGAGGAACCGTCTAACTAGGGAGCGAGCCCAGTCAGTTGCCTGTGGTATACTGGATGGCGCCACGATGTTATCTTATTTTCCGCTGCAGTTATTTCTCTTTTAATAAGTTTCGCCCTGCGAGGCGTATATTTGTAACTTGACCATAAGGTCGAGCAACCCGTTTGGTTATCTATTTAAGGTACCTTATATTTCCGTTGAGTATGATAGTGATATTTACCAATGTTGAGACTGTGTGCACTAGCGCGTTCCTAGACTACTGCTGAATACACAGAGGGTCCGGATTTGCAAATTCGGGTCCCGACAGTCCTCATTTGTGCCGGACCAAATTCTCAAGAAATAGTAAGTTTCTCTTGAGCGCCGGACCAGTTTTCACTACTGCGCAGGACTAAACATTTAGTCTGGCGTGAACGTGTCTTTGAGGTTTCAAGTTCTCGTTACAAATCGCGTTTTTGGCATGTACACCGAACCAAACTTTTGGTCCGCCGTAAACGTGCTTTTGGCGTTCAATAACCTAGTTTTTTCCATGCACACCGGACCAATTTTTTGGTTCGCCGTGAACGCGTTTTTCAAACGTTTTTGAGCCGGACTCGATCTTCCAAAAAACAGTAAGTTTTCTATGTACGCCGGACCAAATCCTTTTTGGTCCGTCGTGAATGAGGTTTTAAACGTTTTTGCGCTGACTTGAAACCGAGCGTGGCGCGTGTTCACCGGACCAAATTTTTGGTCCGACGTGAACTGTTTTTCTAGGGTTTTGAGACCTGTGTGCGCCGGACCGAATTTTTTGTCCGGCGTGAATGATTTTTGCTCAGTTAGGGTTTTGAGCAAATTTGGAATTGAGTTGTTGGTTTGACTTTGAGATTATGAAATTCGTGTGAAATTTCATGATGCATGTTTTGAAGTGGACTTTATGCAATGCTCGTGTGAGTATTTGCATGGACTAATGTTGAGTCAAGTCGCGGACTTGTGCTCGGAATCGTTTTGTGGTTTGTTCATGTGCAGGTATTGCTCGAGGGCGAACGTGGTCGATGACGGGACCGGAACTAGGTTCATGGAGGAACTGAGGTTCGGGACTAGGTTCAGGAGGAACTGAGGTCTTGGTGGTCAAGGATGTCATGCGGGATGTTCGGGCTAAGAGAATGGTGCACTTGAAGAATGATTAGTCACGTGAGTATGGCAGGTGGACCATACGCATGCAAAGTGTTAGTCACGTGAGTATGGTAGGGTTGTCATACACGTGCAAGAGTTGTACTCGGCCAGGTTGGGCCAAGTGGAGGTTGTGTTGAATACATACTCTTTCTAGGATTAGGAGTGGGACTCCTACTAGGATTAGGAATTGTATTCAGGACTCCTTGTGTTTTGCTCCTTTAAATAGGAGGGATGTCTCCTGTTGAAGGGCACCAAGTAGAGCTGAGGCGCATAGAGCTCAGTTTTAGGGTTTGTACTCTTTTGATGGGAGTACTTTAGACAAAAGAAATAAAGATCAATTCTTCTAGATCCTTGCGTGCTACAGTAACCGCGTTGCTAAAATATTTTCTGTTTTGGTTCTTGTTTGCATGCTTGTTCTTGTTCTAGATTGGATCTTGTTCTTTGAGTTTCATCTTGATTTGATCCATCAAAAACCTTTCTAGGGTATTGATATAGAGTTCCTCAAAAATTAGTTGATTAATCTTTTGTCGTTCTTGTTTAACCTTGAAGTTTTGGTTAGACTAATTCTCGTCATCTTTTGTCACAGCAAGCTTGCAAGGCACATAACTTTTGATCCGTATGTTCGATCAAGCTTATTCTTTTTGGTTTCGATTTGTATTGGAGTCTAGTTTCTTGTATCCAAATTTCAGATCGATCCGACGGTTGGATCTCCGGGAATTCGCATTTTTTCGAACGTGTGTCAATCTGTTTTTGTCGGATACGAGGTGACTTTTTGGTTCAGATTTGGGGTGAACTTTTATTAAATCAAAGATTTGGTTTTAGCTTCCGCACAATCATTCACCCCCCCTCTGATTGCTCTATTCGTGTATTTCGATCCTACAAGTGGTATCAGAGCGAGGTTTTTCTAATCTATCTTAACCGGTGATTAGATCAATGGATCGTTATTCGACAAAACCATGTGTGTTTGATGGTGTTGATTTTCAGTTTGGGAAGGCCAAGATGGAGGTGTTCATCCAAGCACAAGGCTTCACAATTTGGGAGAAGGTCTACAAGCCATATGAAGTCCCTGCAAACGACAACGTCAACAACACCAATCGCACACATGTTGAAGCAAACAGCAAGGCGCGCAACTTGATCATCCAAGGTTTGGGACGCAACGACTTTGACCGTGTGATCCATCTCAAATCCGCATATGAGGTATGGAAATCTCTTTGTGATTACCATGAGGGTTCTAACACTATTAAAGAGGTTCGTCAAGATCTTTACAAAAAGGAATACATGCGATTTGAGATGAAACCTGGTGAGTCACTAGATGATTTCTTTGCACGCTTTAATAAAATTCTTAGCAATTTGCGTGCTGTTGGAGTTAGCTTTGATGATGCTGCTAATGCTACACAATTGCTTGGTGCATTAGACATGTCTATTTGGGAGATATAAGTTACATCCATTAGAGAATCTACTGTCATGAGTACACTTACATTAGATGTTCTGTATTCCAAGTTGTAAATTCTTCTTCTAGCTTTGCCTTGTCCTCCTTGTCTTCTTTAACAGATAAGCAAATTGAAAAATTTCCTGAAGAAGACTTGGCACTACTCTCTTCTCGCTTTAACAAAGCTTTGCAGAATGTGAGAATGAGAAAGAGAGGTGGTCCTCCAAGGTGCTATGAGTGTGGTGATCTCAACCACATGAGATCAAATTGTCCAAAGCTTGCAGGTAAAGCATCAAGGGAGGAGAAGGACAACGACAGAAGAAATGAGAAGAAAAGGTTCTCTTCAAATGACAGGAACAAGAAGAGCTTCATCAACTGCAAAGTGGTTCACCGAGTTCTTTCCGCTCTTGAACAAGTCAATTTGAGCGATGTGGACTCGGAGAGCAGCGAGGACAATGCAACTCCAAGCAAGCATGATTTGACGGGGTTGTGTCTCATGGCCAAAAGCAGCGACAACTTCACCGAGGACGATTATGACAGCAACTTCAATGAGGTAGACCCTTCATATGATGAATTGGCTATTGCTATTGCTCGTCTTGGAAAATTGCTTGACAAACGTAACAAGAAAATTAAGAAACATGATTTCATTGTTGAATCATTGAATGATGAAATTGCTAGACTTAAGACTTTGATTCTAGTGATGATACTTGCAAATCATGTGACTTAATTTACAATGAGCTCACCTTTCTTAGGAAAGAACATGCTCTTCTGTTACATCTAAATGAGAAAAATGAGAAACATGTTAAAAATGCTAGCTGTTCTACTGATGAATTGCATGGTTCAACTTCTTGTTCTAAATGCTCAACTCTTGAATTGAAGTTAAAAGATGCAAATGCTAGGGTTTCTCAATTGACTGATAATTTGTTTACACATGAGGTTCTTTCATGCTCTACATGTCGTAAATAGAAAGGGAAGATTGATACTCCTTGCAATAATTGTTTAAATCTTACTAAGAAAGTTGATTACTTGCAAAGTTCTTTGGAACGATTCACTAATGGCAAGAAAAAGTTGAACATGATTTTGGATCAATCTAATGTTAGCTCAAACAAGAAAGGTTTATGTTTTGATCTTCATGATTCATTTGAAACTAAACCTCGCACTGTTGTTCATGCTCCTTGCAATGACAAAATTAGGATTCTTAATGAGCCTAAAAAGATTGCTTTTAAATCTGCTGGTTTTCTTTCTTCTACTATGATAAATGCAAAATGTGCTTATACTGTTAAAGCAAAACCTCATGTTAAGTACACTTGCACTCATTGTGGTAGAGATGGACATCTAGTAGATTTTTGCTTTAGACTAGCCAAACAACAAAAGAAAGAAAGGACAAAGGCTAGGTCTAATCTCAGAAAGGCACCTTGCTTCTCAGTATGTGCCTAGGGTGAAACAAGCACCTTTTGTTGCTAAAAACACGGGAAAAGGTAAAACTGATTTTGTGCATAAGAATACTCGTGTTGTGCCTACGGTTGTGCGTCGTGTGTCTCAGTACTGGATTCCCAAAAGTCTCATTTCTACCCCAGTACTGAGACCTCGACATGTTTTGCTATGTAGGCTTCTCGCGCGAGGAAGGAGAACATATGGCTAGTGGATTCCGGATGCTCACGCCACATGTCCGGTGATAAGAATTGGTTCTCCTCCCTCACTCGTGCATCTCGTGCTGAAAGTGTTACTTTTGGAGATGCTTCTTCCTCTTCTGTTGTGGCAAAAGGTACAATAAAGGTAAGTGACAAGTTTATGTTCAAGGATGTGGCTTTGGTTGAAAACTTTAAATATAACTTGCTCTCTGTTTCACAAATGATTGATGCAGATCTTGAGATAAGCTTTAAGAAAAATGAATGCAAAGTGCTTGATGCTTCAGGTGATCTTGTGTTCAAGATTTCTCGTTTTGGAAGAGTATTTAAAGCTGATTTTGATGCATCACCTTCTTCTAAGCATAGGTGTCTAGTTGCCAATGTTTCTAAAGACTTATACTTTTGGCACCGTAGACTTGGTCATGTTGGTTTTGATCATCTTACTCGTGTAAGTGGTTTAGATCTCATACGTGGCTTGTCTAAGCTTAAGGGTGATAGCGATCTAGTATGCTCTTCTTGTAGACATGGTAAGATGATTGCAGGTTCACATCCACCTCTTACCATGGTGATGACAAATGCTCCAGGACAGCTACTACATCTTAACACAGTTGGACCATCTCGAGTTCAATCTTTTGGAGGCAAATGGTATGTGCTTGTGATTGTTGATGATTTTTCTATATACTCTTGGGTATACTTTATAGCATCTAAGGATGAGGCTTTTAGTTATTTTAGAAGTCTTGTTCTTAGGCTTTCTGTTGATCATCCAGGAGCTCTTAGAGCGATTAGAAGTGAGTTTAAAAATTCTTCTTTTGATCACTTTTGTGATGAAAAAGAAATTGATCATCAGTTTTCATCACCTAGAGTGCCTCAACAGAATGGTGTAGTTGAAAGGAAAAACAGAACGTTGGTTGAGATGACTAGAACCATGCTAGATGAACATCACACTCCTAGAAACTTTTGGGCTGAAGCGATTTCAACTGCATGTTATGTTTCAAACCGTGTGTTTTTGAGATCAAAATTGGGTAAGACTCCATATGAGCTTCGGTTTGGGAATAGGCCTACTGTTTCTCACTTTAGGGTTTTTGGATGCAAATGCTTTGTCTTGAAATTTGGAAATCTTGATAAATTTGAAGCTAGATCGATGGATGGCATTTTTCTTGGATATCCTGCTCATACTCGTGGCTATCGTGTGCTTGTTTTGGAGACTAACAAAATTATGGAAACTTGTGAAGTTACTTTTGATGAGGCTAGTCCAGGCACTAGTTCAAGTGATGCAGGTACAGGTGCATATGTTCAGGGGGAGAAAATATTTGAAGACAATGATGATGTTGATGATGAGGTCTTGACTCTTCCTAATGCACAACAAGCTGTAGCACCCTTGGCACCTACTACTACATCACCTACAGCTAACCATCCTCAAGCTACAACATCATCTGTACATGCTGAAAATGAAGAAGGAGAAGAAGTCTCAAAAGCCAAAGCTCCCTTGCATATTCAGAAAATGCATCCATCTGAACAAATGATTGGAGACCTAAATGAGAGAATCACCCGATCCAGGTTTATTCATTCTGATACTCATGCTCATTCTGCTTTAGTTGCTTCTTTTGAACCTAAAGATGTATCTCATGCATTATCTGACGAATCTTGGATCAATGCCATGCATGAAGAATTAGAGAATTTTGAACGAAATAAAGTTTGGAAACTAGTCTCACCACCTCCTGATTTTAATGTCATTGGAACTAGATGGGTTTTAAAAAATAAACAAAGTGAGGATGGTATTGTTGTTAGAAACAAGGCTAGATTGGTTGCTCAAGGTTTTACTCAAGTTGAGGGCTTAGATTTTGATGAAACCTTTGATCCTGTTGCTAGAATTGAAGCCATTAGAATCCTTTTAGCTTTTGCTGCATCCAAAGGTTTCAAATTGTATCAAATGGATGTGAAAAGTGCTTTTCTTAATGGCTACATAAATGAGGAGGTTTATGTCAAGCAACCACCTGGTTTTGAAAATCCGAAGTTTCCAAATCATGTGTTCAAACTATCAAAAGCTTTGTATGGTTTGAAACAAACCCCTAGAGCATGGTATGATAGGCTAAAAACCTTTTTACTTGAAAAGGGGTTTTCAATGGGAAAGGTTGACAAAACTCTCTTTTTACTCAAGCAAGGCAATGATCAACTATTCGTTCAGATTTATGTTGATGATATTATCTTTGGTGGTTCCTCTCATGTTTTAGTGTCTAAGTTTTCAGAAACCATGAGGGACGAATTTGAGATGAGTATGATGGGTGAGTTGACATACTTTTTGGGACTGCAAATCAAGCAAACAAAGGACGGTACCTTTGTGCATCAAAGCAAATACACAAAAGACTTGTTACATCGATTTGGGATGGAAAACAGCAAACCGATCATGACACCCATGGAAAGCAGTTGCACACTTGATCCGGATGAAGATGGTGAGCAGGTTGATCAAAAGGAATATAGAAGCATGATAGGTTCACTCTTGTACCTCACTGCATCAAGGCCGAATATACAATTTGATGTGTGCTTGTGTGCTCGTTGTCAAGCTTCCCCACGTGCCTCACATCGACAAGCCGTCAAGCGAATTTTCAGGTATCTCCATGGTCATCAAGAAAACAATCTTCTGTTGCACAATCAACTGCTGAATCTGAATATGTGGCTGCTGCTAGTTGTTGTTCTCAAATTCTTTGGATAGCAGCTACACTTAAAGATTATGGGGTTAATTTGAATAGTGTTCCCCTTTTGTGTGATAACACTAGTGCAATTTGCATTGCTAAGAACCCCGTGCAACACTCTGGAACAAAACATATTGACATCAGATTTCACTTTCTTAGAGATCATGTTGAAAAAGGCAACATTGTGCTTCACCATGTGGATACTGAACACCAATTGGCAGACATTTTCACAAAACCTTTGTCTTCTTCTAGTTTTGCTTTCATTCGGGGAGAACTTGGGATTGTTCATCCAATGAGTTTGTTTTGAGGGGGAGTTTCCTTGCCAAGTTCTTTCACTTGATGAGCTTACTTTATCATATTTCTTTATATATTATGTAATTGTGCTAATATATGATAATCTAAATTATTCCACTTGAACTAAAAATGACATTGCGGAATTCCTTGGTCAAATTGCTTATAGCTAAATACTCTGTGATATCTTACTCTTTTAGGCTTGATATTGAAACCTCTTGACAAATTTGGGCTATGAAGCAAGTGAGTTTTCAGCTTTACTCTTTCAAAAGACCTTTTAATCACTTTTGCATATTTACAATCAAAGAAAAAAAGGAAAAGAAAAGGGAATCAATATAAAAAAAGGGGTTGTTAAAAGCAAAAGCTTCAAGTTATGTGCTTCAGGCTTGCTTTCTCTAAAAAGATAAGATGTATGCTTCAAGCATGCCATTCCCTCAAGATTAAGATGTATGCTTCAAGCATGCCACTCCTAGAAAATAAAAGAAGTATGCTTCAAGCATGCCACATGCAGTTTATTGTTCAAAGATTAAAATGATCTACTAGACTGGAGTTGAAACTACTTGCTCGCCCTGATTTGTTAGTTGCTTCAATCTTGAGTCTTTGATTTCCTATTGAGTTATTGCTTAGTACTTGGCTATAGTTGACTGAATTGAGGTTGAGATGCATGTCATTCCCTAACTTGTTAAAATCACATTAAGATCATGTATTTTGCATATTATGTGATATATAAGGTTATATGATCGAATGAGCTCATCTTTTCCTATCTTGGCACTTCCTTGTTTCTCTTTTGTACTCTTGATGAATCCATTGTCAAAGGGGGAGAAGTTTGGGAATCTTTGAGAAGTTCAAAGAAAAAGGGGGAGAAGTTTTAGGGAGAGAAGTTTTGGAAATTTGAGCATTTTTGGGAGAAGTTTGGAGAATTTTGGAATTTTTGGGCACATTGCACATTAACACACATTTTCCTTCTCAGAGGGAGATTTTGTTTTACATTTTGGTCTAAGGGGGAATTCTGTGTTTTCTCTTTTTTTGGTCCTTGATCCTTTGGATTTCAAAATCTTTCCTAAAGTGAATGCCAAATGTTCAATTCTAATTGGTGTTGCCAATGTTTTCATCAAGGGGGAGATTGTGAAATCATGTGCTAAAAAATTGGCTAAGATTTGAACTTGAAAAATGTGTTTTGTGCATGAGTTCGACAATTTGACAAGAAACAGTGAAGTTCTCCTTTGTGCCGGACCAAATTCTCAAGAAATAGTAAGTTTCTCTTGAGCGCCGGACCGGTTTTCGCTACTGCACCTGACTAAACCTTTAGTCTGGCGTGAACATGTCTTTGAGGTTTCAAGTTCTCGTTAGAAATCACGTTTTTGGCATGTACGCCGGACCAAACTTTTGGTCCGTCGTAAATGTGCTTTTGGCGTTCAAAAACCTAGTTTTTTCCATGCACACCGGAACAATTTTTTGGTCCGCCGTGAACGTGTTTTTCAAACGTTTTTGAGCCGGACTCGATCTTCAAAAAAATAGTAAGTTTTCTATGTACGCCAGACCAAATCCTTTTTGGTCCGCCGTGAATGAGGTTTTAAACGTTGTTGCGCTGACTTGAAACCGAGCGTGGCGCGTGTTCGCTGGACAAAATTTTTGGTCCGGCGTGAACTGTTTTTCTAGGGATTTGAGACCTGTATGCGCCGGACCGAATTTTTGGTCCGGCGTGAATGATTTTTGCTCAGTTAGGGTTTTGAGCAAATTTGGAATTGAGTTGTTGGTTTGACTTTGAGATCATGAAATTCGTGTGAAATTTCATGATGCATGTTTTGAAGTGGACTTTATGCAATGCTCGTGTGAGTATTTGCATGGACTAATGTTGAGTCAAGTCGCGGACTTGTGCTCGGAATCGTTTTGTGGTTTGTTCATGTGCAGGTATTGCTCGAGGGCGAATGTGGTCGATGACGGGACCGGAACTAGGTTCATGGAGGAACTGAGGTTCGGGACTAGGTTCAGGAGGAACTGAGGTCTTGGTGGTCAAGGATGTCATGCGGGACGTTCGGGCTAAGAGAATGGTGCACATGAAGAATGATTAGTCACGTGAGTATGGCAGGTGGGCCATACGCGTGCAAAGTGTTAGTCACGTGAGTATGGTAGGGTTGCCATACACGTGCAAGAGTTGTACTCGGCCAGGTTGGGCCAAGTGGAGGTTGTGTTGAATACATACTCTTTCTAGGATTAGGAGTGGGACTCCTACTAGGATTAGGAATTGTATTCAGGACTCCTTGTGTTTTGCTCCTTTAAATAGGAGGGGTGTCTCCTGTTGAAGGGAACCAAGTAGAGCTGAGGCGCATAGAGCTCAGTTTTAGGGTTTGTACTCTTTTGATGGGAGTACTTTAGACAAAAGAAATAAAGATCAATTCTTCTAGATCCTTGCGTGCTATAGTAACCGCGTTGCTACAGTATTTTCTGTTTTGGTTCTTGTTTGCATGCTTGTTCTTGTTCTCGATTGGATCTTGTTCTTTGAGTTTCATCTTGATTTTATCCATCAAAAACCTTTCTAGGGTATTGATATAGAGTTCCTCAAAGTTTAGTTGATTAATCTTTTGTCGTTCTTGTTTAACCTTGAAGTTTTGGTTAGATTAATTCTCGTCATCTTCTATCACAGCAAGATTGCGAGGCTCATCACTTTTGATCCATACGTCCGATCGAGCTGATTCTTTTTGGGTTCGATTCGTATTGGAGTCTAGTTTCATTTATCCAAATTTCAGATCGATCCGATGGTTGGATCTCTGGGAATTCGTGTTTTACCAAATGTCTATCAATCTGTTTTTGTCGGATACGAGGTAACTTTTTGGTTCAGATTTGGGGTGAACTTTTATTAAATCAAAGATTTGGTTTTAGCTTCCGCACAGTCATTCACCCCCCCTCTGATTGCTATATTCGTGTATTTCGATCCTACAATTTCTAACACTTGTCATACTAGGGCCTGATCATCCTGGAAAGCACTTAGATATGTTCATGCAGCCTTTTGTTGATGATCTAAAGCAGTTGTGGAATGGGGTGAGGACATATGACAATAGTAGAAAAGAGTACTTTACCATGCGTGCCGCATATCTTTGGTCCATACACGATTTTCCTGCATACGGCATGTTCTTGGGATGGAGCACACACGGTCGGTTATGTTGTCCAATATGCATGGATGATTTTGATGCATTTCATTTAAAAAATGGTGGTAAGTTCTGCTTCTTTGATTGCCATAGGCGATTCACGCCTCATGAGCACCCATTTAGAACGCAGAGAAATGCATTTCCTAAAGACACAATTATTACAAAGGGTCCACCAAAGCGTCGTACCGGCCATGAGATCGTTGCTTGGCATAATCAGATAGTCCGAACAGATAATGGGTTTGAAGGGTTTAAAGAAACACACAATTGGACTCACATATCTTCCATTTGGAATCTTCCATATGCTAAATCTCTAATTCTCTTGTATAATATTGATGTTATGCACCAAGAACGGAATGTTGCGGAGAGCATCATCAGTATTTATTTTGACTTCAAAGATAAGACAAAAGACAATATGAAGGCACGTAAAGATATGGCCGAGATATGTGATCGCCCAACCCTACTGGTGAGAGAAGATAAAGATGGATGTAGAGGGAAACCAAGAGCTCCATATTGCCTTAAACCGGCAGAAAAGAAAGAGATACTTGTCTGGTTGAAGAATATCAAATTTCCTGATGGTTACGCATCAAACCAAATGCGTGCAGTGAGCATTGTAACTGGAAAGTTAAATGGCCTGAAGAGTCATGATTACCATATTATAATAGAAAGGCTACTCCCTGTAATGTTTCGTGGTTACTTTAAAGAAGAAGTTTGGACAATATTAGCAAAACTTAGTTTTTTCTATAGGCAGTTATGTGCCAAGGAAGTATCCACTACAATGATGCGAATATTGAAAAAGGATATTACGGTGCTTATATGCAAGATGGAGAAAGTATTCCCACCAGGCTTTATGAATGCAATGCAACATCTCTTGGTGCATTTGCCATATGAAGCGGAGATTGGCGGTCCCGTGCAATACCGATGGATGTACCCAATAGAGAGAAATCTTAAACAAATTCGGGCAACCATCAGTAACAAGGCACGTGTTGAAGGATGTATCGCAAAAGCATTTTATCTCAAGGAGATATCGTATTACACAAGCACATATTTCGCCGATGAACACAACATCAATATTCATATACCACGATATCACACCTCTCAAGACATTCCTGCCAGCAATATGAAAATATTCCAGTGGAAAGGTAAGGTTGTTGGTGGAAGTTCGAATCACGCTCTACCTTCAAAGGAATGGAATGCTACATTGTTGTATATGTATGCAAACATCGAGGAAATGGATAAGTATTTCGAGTAAGTATTAGTATCTCATTTTGAGTACTTCCTTTCTTGACCAATATTCTAACTTCAATAAATTTTCGATAGGTTGTTTGATCAACAATATTGGGGATCAACCCAACAACCTACTCCTAAACAATTGGACAAATTACAACGTGAAGGTTTATGAGGAGGCCCCAATTTTTTGATGTGGTTTCGACAACATGTAAATTTCTTTCAACACATACAAACATTTCATTAAGTTAAATATCTAGTTGAATGAACGCTCCACCTCTTGCAGTGTATGAGTGACAACACAATTCATGAAGACCTAGCACAGCTATCACACGAAAGCATTACAGCGAAGAGCTTTGGACGCTATGATGTTAATGGATTTCACTTTCGCTCTGCAAAATTTGAAGCAACACATCCACAATTAGTAACAACAAATAGCGGAGTTGTCACTAAAGCCTACGATGTGAATGGACGCCAAACAAAGTACTATAGTGTGATTCAAAACATAGTAGAATTCAAGTTCGGGGGAGCTAAAGACCTGAGAGTAGTCTTCTTTTATTGCGACTGGTTTAATACAGTACTAGGAGTAGGGATAAAACGTAACAACAAAGTTGGTCTGGTCGAAGTTAATCATCGATCATGTCTCACTGGCTATGATCCATTTGTGCTCGCTCATCAAGTTGAACAAGTGTATTATTTTTCATATTCATGTACCTTGGAAAACTTGTCATCTTGGTGGGTTGTTCAAAAGGTTAATCCCCCTGGTCGTTTCCCCACTCCTAGAGGCGACGACTATGGTGAAACTGATCTTGACAACACTGTCCACGAAGTATATCAAGCAGATGGTTTGCCAAGCTCCTTTTTGGTTGATCTTGGGTTGGGAATTGATGAAATAGTTGGCGATACAACAGATGTTATTGTTGAAAATGTTCGAAGCAAGAAACGCTCTCGTCGTGGCTCAAATGGCTCGCAAAATGATCATAAATCCATGCCTCGTCGTGGTAGTGCACAAAATATTTCCATTGAACCTTCTCAGGACGAGGACTTCTAATAAGTATGCCTACATATTGTATTATTTATCCTTCATTGATTATTTCGATTTTTTAAATATCCTTCATTTATTAGTTCTCCTTTTGCTAATAATATCTTGTATTATTTTTCATGCAGGATGAGGTCGTTTACTCACATCGGTAGCAAAATTCTCTCAAAAGGAAATAAGAAAGATGGCTCTTCATCTTTGAAGGGCCAAAGTTCAGCAGAAGGTTCTCTCTTTAGAGGTTGTAGCTCTCAGCAGAGCCGACGAAGTGCGCTTGAGAGATGCCTTGAGGAGGCTCAAAATGAGGTTGCTCCACCAGTAGAAGCTCAAACAGAGGAGGTAATGTTATATTTTTCTAATATTACGCTCATATATAACATTAAACGCACTTCTTATTTCTTTGCTATGGAGTAGGAGGCAGGGGATGGTGGGGATGGAGCTGGCCAGGAGACTAGGGATGGTGGTGATGGAGCTAGCCAGGAAATTGGGGATGGTGGGGATGGAGCTGGCCTGGAGACTGGGATGATGGGGATGGGGAAGATGAAGGGGATGGAGATGGTGCTGCACCTGTGTTTAGGTTTAGAGGGTCTAACCTGATCAGTGAGGTTCCAACGGACCTTCGGGCACGGAGACAGATTGTGCCACATGGTGAATGGTGAGTAAATGATGCAAATTTTGTTGTCATTTTATGATTACTTATTTTGTAACAAAAAACTTGCAATTTGCAGGCAATGGGTTGATCTTATGTGGGAAGGGAGAAACCGGTTGCGACCTGTTAATGCTAACTTGGGAGGTCTTTGTCAGTACCACTATCCAGGGTTGGTCTTGGTGGGCGGTGTCTTTCAACCGACATTGAAGTGGGAGCACTACAAGCTGGCTACAGATGGCTAGCATGGCACTGTTTCCATGTGGGTGTGGGCAGATTTCTGGGTAATATTCATAATTCTCACTTTTCTTGTACATTGTTAGTTTTATAGTAAAGATGTCTAACAGTATTCTGTTTCCACAATTAGTTGAGGTATCATTTGCCTGATGGACAAGATCAGGCATTGGCAGCTAAGGCGAAGTATGTCTTTGAGAATGCTGCAAAAAGGGTGGTGAAGTACATGATGTCCAATGCTCGTATCCAAGCAGTGTGTATATACTACAAACAGTTCAAATGTTAGGATATGAGCAAGAAGTTAGGTGCTTCAAAAATCTACCTTCGAGAAGATGAGTACCTGCAAGTGGACCTGCCTTGGCTTAGGAATGCCCTGATGCTTGGCAAGCACATTGTGTCTACTGGGCCTCGCCTGCCTTTGTGGAGCAGTCTAGGATGAAGAGGGGTAATCACCAGGCAGGCCCTAGGGTAACTCAGTGGTATGGCGCCGATGGACATCTTCGTCTCGCTAAGCGAATGGTATGTTTGTTATATCATAGTTGTTAGCTCTTTACAATTGTACTCACTAACACAAGTGAACATTGAATTACAGGAGGCTCAAAGTGGAGTTGCACCAAGCTCTATTGAGACGTATCTTCGGGGCCACTACGGAGCTGATCCTACACAGCCAGATCAGCTTTGTAGTTCTACAGTTACACAAAATTTGGTCAGTACAATTTCCAAAATACCAACTCAATGCATTTTCAAGATTTCTCCTAAATTGCATATATTGTAGGCTCGATACGGAGAATTGATGGTCGAACGTCATGGAGAAGACTATGATTGGAGGAAAGAGGAGATCAATAATGTTGCTTTGTACTCAAGTGGTGGTGGGAAGAAACATGGTAGATTTCCCATGTTCAATGGGATTGTCGATTCCAGTGTAGCCTTAGCTGAGGCGAGGTCGTCTTCTTCTCAGAGTAGCTCACGAAGTTCTTGTGATGTTAGGCGGGACAAAGAGATGTTGAGGCGACAGCAGGAAGCAATAAGGCAACAAGAAGAACTATTGAAACAAGCAGAGGAAAGGATGAAGCAACGTGACAAGTACATGATTGAATGGCAGAGATCACAACAACAGCACATTCAAGTAAATACATTTGATCTTTTATGAATTCAAATGCTTTAAGTTAAAAGAAATATCTTGAATTGTGCTCCATGAACCGTAGTTGTTAGCTAGTTGTGAATTTTATGAATTCAACTATATTCAATTGTGAAATTGTTTGTCTAATATATAATGTTTATATATATCCATTTACATTTGTAATTAATTTAATGTTACTTAATTGATGTTCTTTCTTTTCAGGACATTTTATCTGCTCACTTGGGATCGGCTATGTCACTCCCACTATTTCAACCTCCTTCAACTCCTGCCTTTTTCTTTCCACCTACAAATATGGTATTATAGTTCATTTCAATTGTTTGGTTATTTACATTAATAGTGGTAAATTTTGCAAACTTTTGGATACTTCATACAGGGGCCGCCACTGCCTCCTGCAGCTGGAGGCGATATCGGTAGTAATTCAGGGTCACCATCAGTTACTCAATATTTCAACTCAGGCGGCGATGTGGGTAGTGGCCACGACTTCCACACTTCACCAAGGTAAATTTGTATTTGTGAGATAAATCTGTGGCATGTGTGTTATTTGTGTATTTATTCAATTTCATACCTACATCAAAAGTTGATTGTTACATCATGATTGTTGTCAAGAGATGCTCAATGTTAAATGGAAATCTGGGTATATTAACTGCTGTCTTTTGTCTGCTGAGTGGATGTCCTAGTTTTAGAGGAGGTGCTGCCGAAATTTCTAGTAGTTTAGGTAACTTGCTAGTGATTACAAAGGAAATAGATTACTCGTATGTAGAAATGAATATTTAATTAACTTCTCTTCTTGAGTCTGATGCCATGTTCTTTTGCTCTTCTGTAATTGTCTTCTGTTTTTGCATTTGTCAGTGTTTTGCATTAGTTCTTTTACCGTGCTTGACTATTTTGCTGGTTGTAGGAGTTGATGTCCAAAATATTGTGGACTAACGAAGCAATGTTGAAGTACATCAATTGAGCTCCAATAATGCATGTGGTTGTGTTGTGTTTTGAGGGAACTAAGTTTTTGATGCTTCACCATTGTTGTGTGAGGTGGATTTGTAAGGTGAATGTTTGTAATGAACTTGTGATGGAGACTTATGGTTGTTATAATTTTCTATATTTTCTTTGGAATTTTTCTGTGAATTATATGCATGCAACGAATGTCTATGAAATCTGTGAATATGTGAATCTGTGAAATT
This sequence comes from Rhipidocladum racemiflorum, assembly GCA_036346355.1. Classification (NCBI taxonomy): domain Eukaryota; kingdom Viridiplantae; phylum Streptophyta; class Magnoliopsida; order Poales; family Poaceae; genus Rhipidocladum; species Rhipidocladum racemiflorum. Next base: position 46,648,449 of record CM070572.1, on the reverse strand, counting down.
TCTATGATATGCTCAATTTTTTGTATTTTTTTTAAATTTACCTCAGTATTTTTGTCGGCCCAAGCCGACGAAATTTTTTCTAAAACCGGTGATGACGTGGCAGACTGCTGACGGCATATGTATTTTCGTCAGCCCAGGCCGACGAAAATAATTGTGCCACGTCAGTTGTTGGGGTCGACAACTGGTCATGGCCTTCATTTTCGTCGGCTGACTTGGCCGTAAAAAATACGGCTATTTTCGTCAGGCCATTTTTGTCAGCTTATTTTCATCGGTTTGCCGATGAAAATAGATATTTTCGTCTGTTTTGGCTTCATTTTTGTCGGTTTCTGGCCGACGAAAATAATGTAGTTTCCTGTAGTGTGTCCCTGCAAAGATAGCACTCTAGCTCGAGCAGCTGTGCTTCAACTTCCTCGCCTTGCCAAAGTCTCAGACATAAGCCTTATAATAGTGCTCTAGCAGGATATTGCTACTTTAATACCACTAGACCTGGACACTGGCTGGGCATTTTCGAGCTGGCACGAAGCACGACCGGGCATGGTGAGTGGCCTGGCATCGCACACCAAGCTAGATCATGCTCGGGTGTAGGGTCGAGGATGCGTCTAGAGGGGGTGATGAATAGGCGTTATTAAAAAATCTCTACTCGAGGATTATGCCCTAATCAACCCTATGTTAAAACCTAAATAAATTTTGGAAGCGTAAACTACGGTTTTGATAATTAATGTCTAAATCAACTAGGTTCACTAGTGCACTACTAAATTATATCTCGACACAAGAATTACTAAGATGATCTAACTAGCAAAACTAAGCAATTCTAAATACAATCAAGCAATAGATAAATGCAATAATGTAAATGCTTGAAAGTAAAGAGACATGGATACACCGATTTTTACCATGGTGTTCGGAGACTTGCCGGTCTCCCCTAGTCCACGTTGAGGAAGTACAACTCACTTTGGACCGGCTCACTCACTTGAGCTTTCCGCCTCAAATCCACCCGGTAGTTTTTCACTCTTTCGAGTAGGCTCAACTAGAACTTTCACAAACTTCGCGGGGACGTCTCACAAACCTTGATAGCTCCCGCGTACAATGCTCCTACGCCGTCTAGGTGGCGGCAACCACAAAAAGTAATAAGTTGAGCACTCCGCTCAAACTTCACCTAGCGCAACACATGCGCTTCCGATGATTTCGAAGTGCAACACATGCACTAGGATCCTCTTAATCACACTCTAGGTGCAACACATGCAACCTAGCCTCACTCTTAGCTCAAAAACAAATTATGAAGAGGCAACACATGCAAACCCTCCCACAAACACACACACAAGAGCCAAGATTCTCAACCACAAGTGCATCAACCAGCCAACACCCCCCATGGGGTCTATTTATAGCCCACAAGTAAAAACTAGTCGTTGGAGGGCAAAGCCTAAAAAAATTGACATTTGCAGTACTACCGCCGTGCATTGGCCAGTAGTACCGCCCTCAGGTCAATGGCTATAAAACTAGCTGTTAGACAGTCAAGTCAGTACTGTCGTCGGCAAAACTCCGGTAGTACCGCTCCCCCGGTAGTACCGGCTCTCAGCTGTGGTATTACCGCTCAGCAACTTTTTAGAACACCCCGTTCTGGAAAATAACTACCGTTTCATAAATAGCGGCAGTATCGATGCCCATACGGCGATACTACTGGACTAGCGGTACTACCGACATTAATACTGCGGTAGTGCTAGAAAATCACAGAAAACAGGATTTTAAACTCAAACCTTTTCTCCAAAACTTGAACAATAATTCTTTGAGCCAAGTGGTGATCAAACCAAGATCACACTAAGTTGCAAAACACATTTGCAACACCTCAAAACCATGTTCAAAGAATTTCAACCAAACTCCAACCAATTTGCGAAAACACACTTCGCAAACGCCTCAAAGATTATATTTCCAAGAACGTGTTAAGCAAATAAATCCCGGAGTCTATGAGGTTTATCCTATTAGCCTTGTGATGGTCAATACGAGACCAAATGGACTTGCAAAAACCACGGTGCAAGTATCACATGCTCTCAAGACCGGAACCTATAGACCTCCCGTTCATTCGCACAACGAACATGTAAATAAACAATCAAACAATTTTATGCTTGAACATTCTCTTTTTGCAACACATGCAAAAAAAACTAGCTCCAAGCAAACTCCAAACACTTTGCAAAAACACATTTCGCAAAACTCCTCAAAGATATATTTGCAAAAACACATTTGAGCAAATAATTCACGAGTCTATGAGTTTGATCCTCCTAGCCATGTGATGGTCAAACCGTGACCAAATGGACTTGCAAAAATCATGGCGCAAGTATCACATGCTCTCAGGATCGAAACCCATATTTCTCACTTATTTGCACAATGACTTTGCAAATAACAATTAAACCACATAGCATGAGCTATCTCCCTTTTGTAACTAATGCAAATCCAAAGCCTCATACAACAACCAAACCAAAACACATGCTTGAGCTCACTATTTGCAACACATGCAAATCTCTAGCTCCAAGCAATCAATCAAACCAAATCAGAGTGCATGAGCTTTCTAATTGCAACCCCTGCAATTTTCTAGCTCCATGCAACCACTGAACCACAAACTTTCTTGAGCTCTCTCCTTTTGTAACCCATGCAAACATAGCTAAGCAATACCAAATAAACTCAAATTGATTTTGGTTTGAAAACAAAAACATAAAGTTCAACAATTGCAACACATGCAAAATCTGAACTTCATACAAAAACTAACGTGTGAGCTCTTCCTATTTGCAACACATGTAAAAAAGGTACTAAAAATCAAAACATATGCTTATCCTACTTGCAACACATGCAAATTAGAGCAGTATGCCAAAAGCCAACGCATTAGCTCGTCCCATATGCAACACATGCAAATCAGAGCTACTATGCGAAAAACCAAATCAAGAAGAGATTTGAGCTCGAGTGATTAACAGGATTGAGATCACCAATACATGATGAAGCTCAAAGCAAAGGACTCAACTCCTCGTAATAGTGCGGGACTAAAACACTAGACACAAAGCTAGGAATCGTCCTTAGCCTATCTAGTTATACCTTGCGCCGTCGCAAGCGATCCCCTTTAGGGCTTTAAGGTCTTCAATCTTTTCTCCCCCGGGATCGTGGCCTGGCTCCCTTAAAGTCTTTATGACCTTCAATCCATCTTTACTTCAAGATCGACACCTGGCTCTACTCTTTTCACGCGAACCATCACCTAGCTCTCTCATCTCAATCATTTGGACTTAACATAGTTCATTCATAACTCATAGAAAATGGTTAGTCCAAGATGCATGATTGTCTCAATCATTTGCACACTCCATTAACACATAATGGATGCCACAATGATCAATTGAGCACAACCTAAATCAATTCAATAAATTTAAATGTGTATTGAATACTTGATGCAACACATGCTTCAACATACTTAAGAACTATCGATTATCCTTAATCAATCATAAGAACACCATCAACATATGATGAAATATTCTTCATTGATTAGAAGACAATCGACCTCAATTTAAACATCCATTTAAATTGATATGAGTATATACTATCGGTGTATTCTACACCAGGGTGCCCACCTTAGTAAGAGCCGCCCAGCGGACACGTGGCGTCCAGGCCACGCCGCTGGCGGTCAGCATAGTGACCGCCCAGCGGACAGTTGGGGATCAGGCCACGCCGCTGGCGGTCAGCAGAGTGACCGCCCAGCGGACAGTTGGCGATCAGGCCACGCCGCTGGCGGTCAGCAGAGTGATCGCCCAGCGGACAGGTGGCGACCAGGCCACGCCGCTGGCGGTCAGCAGAGTGATCGCCCAGCGGACACGTGGCGTCCAGGCCACGGCCGCTGGTGGTTAGTAAGGTGGTCGCCAGGCGGACGCGTGGCGCCCAGGCCACACCGCTGGCGCCCAGCTCTCGAGGCCACCTAGTAACCTGTGCCACCACGCGGAAGGTCAAAGGCATTTAAGGCGTATCGTGCAAATTAAATGGGGGTAATGAAGGCCACAGTATGGCAGCGTGTGTTCCCAACGCTCGCCATAATTGCGAATGACGTCACGATGCAATTTCCCACCCCAGCAGAGCGGGCGGAGCTAGCAGGCGCGGGGCCCGAGGCAGGGGAGAGGACGGCTGTGCTAGGGCATTAAGTGTGCTGCAAGAACAGTGACAGGTGCATTAAATGCGACTTGGCAGTGTACTCAGTGTGCGGTACTTTTCTAAGCCCCATGCGCCCCAGCCAGCCCGAGTATAAAGGGTAGCTGGGGTGCATGGGAGAAGGGGTTCGATCTTTTAGATTGGTTCATTCTCCTTTGGGGTTAGAGGCCGGGAGTTCCTTGTTCCTGGTTCTTTCGATTTCTCCAAGAACACCAGCAAGAATAACACAAGCAGGACTAGGGCTATTACTCGTGAGGAGGGCCCGAACCTGGATAAACCCGAGTGTCTTCTTGTGAGCTTCGTCTGTTTTCTTTCCATCGTATCTCGAGCAATCTCCACGAAAGCCCCCCATTCGGACTTCTTACGCCCCATTTCGAAAGGGGTCTGTTAGCTCATACGCTGACAGTGGCGCGCTAGGTAGGGGGCTCTGTGGTTGTATTGCCCTTTCTTCTTCCACCTTCTTGCGAAGCTTGCAAGAAGCTTTGACGGCCGTCAGCATGGCGGCTTCACGCTCCAAGCACGACGACCTACACGAGGAGAGCAGCGCTCGCAGCCGATCCCGGCGCTCAGCCAGGGCGCCGGACCTCCCGGGTCCATCCGCCCAGGGAGGGACGCGGGGTGCTTCTTCGCAAGGAGGACAGCCCATCCGACGGTGTCTGCTGATGGGAGACGACACCCCAGCGCGGAATCTTCAGGCGGCCCGGCTGCTCCTCGATCACCCCCCGGTTGCGCTAGGGGGCGAAACCCCGGCAGCTCCATGGCTGCGGGATATCGCCCGCCTAGTGGATGCCGCCCAGCAGGTGGAGGCGGCAAATCAGCCGGGGGCTTCCGGCGTCGGGCGGCAGGACATGCGCGCGACAGATGCGCAAGCTTCCAGCCGCCCGGCCACAGCTCTTCCTGGTCGCGAGGGCTGGGACAAAGGAAAGGGTGCACAGGTTGCAGCCCCCTCGGGTACAGGGGGACGTGCGCATGCTCCCACTCCTTCTCATGGTTCCCCCAAGACGGCGGGGGGCCACGGGGATCTGAGGGCCCGCCTAGACGAAAGGAGGTCCCAACGCGATGGTGACTTGCGCGATGTCCTTAGGGGGCATCGTGCGCACGTGCAACACCGCGTTGGCCATGCGATGTCTAGCGGTCAGGGGGAGACCTCGCTCCCTGACTCCATGGAGAGTGTAGACTCGCACTCCTCGACCCCATCTCGGGGCCAAGGGGCGGGCGAGCGACGCTGCTCCCCCTACAACGTTGGATGCCAGGCGTTTTCCCTCCACCTACGCCAAGCTGCGTGGCAGGAGAGGTTCCGCCCCGCGTCCATCGAGAAGTACGACGGCACCACCAACTCGGAGGAGTTCCTGCAGATCTACACCACGGTGGTGCGCGCCGTGGGAGGGTCTGAAAAGATCATGGCCAACTATCTCCCGACATCGTTGATGGGCTCTGCCCGCTCCTGGCTGTTGAACCTCCCACGAGGCTCCGTGCACTTGTGGGAGGGACTGTGCGACCTCTTTATCGCCAACTTTCAGGGCTCCTACACTCAGCCGGGTGTGGAGGACGACCTCCACGCCCTGGAACAGACGAAGGGGGAGTCCCTGAGGGAGTTCATTCGGCGGTTCAGCCACTGCCGAAACATGATCCCCCGGATTTCCGAGCAATCGGTGATTATCGCCTTTCGGAGGGGGGTCCAAGATCAAAAGATGCGGGAGAAGATGGCTACCCGCATCATTTCTACCACCTTCGAGCTGTTCTCCCTTGTGCATAAGGCTGTGTTTGTTTAGGCTGGTGCTGGAGGAGAAGCTGCTGGAGCTGGAAGAAGCTAGCTGGCCTGCTGGAGCTGGAGGCTGGAGCTAGAAGAGACTTGATGAAGGGGATGGCAATTTTTTGTAAATAAGATCAAGTTGCAAGGGTACCAGGGAAGTGGGATTTTCAGAAGCTCCAGCCAGCCCGAGAAGCATCGTTTTCCTTGCTTCTCTCGTGTAGTGCAAATTGGGCTGGAGCTTCTCCTCTCCAGTTAGCTGAAAAATTACTGTTTGTTTTGGCTTGTGACTTATGAAGGCCTAAAAGCCAAATAAGCCTAAGCAGAAGCCTAAACAAACACAGCCTAAGTGCGCCAGGGCAGCAAAGGCCCAGGAGCGCACGGCGGGGCCGTCTGGCCACAGCGAGGCAGGAACCTCAAAGGCTTCTGATCACAAGAAGAAGAAGAAGCTCAAAGAGGTCGGCGCCGGAGAGATCCTAGTCGCTGAGCCGGAGACCAAGCCCCAGAAGCGCGACCGCCGGGATAGGAGGGGTGATCGTCGAGACCCACGCGGCGATCGCGGGGACCGCCGTTCACCCCGCCGAGAAGACGATCGGGGCAGACCTTACTGCCCCATCCACAGGACCAACGGGCATGATCTGGCGGATTGTCAGGTCGTGTCCAAGCTGGTGGAGCAGCGGCTTAAGGAACGCTGCAAAGACGACCACGATGATGCGGGTGAAGACCCTGCTCCGCTGGCCTTTCAGCAAGCGGAGCACACGGTGGCGTTCATTCATGGTGACTCCGCCACCTACTCTTCAAACTCGCAGTACAAGCGAGAGTTGAGGGAAGTGTGCGCCACCGTACCAACTCCCGGGGCGAGCAGGCTACTGAAGTGGTCGGAGGAGCCGATCACCTTCAGTCGAGCCGACCACCTGGAGAGCACCTCAGGCCCGGGCCATCTCCCGATCATGGTTTCTCCCACAGTCCGGAATGCGAGACTCGGGCGAGTGCTTGTCGATGTAGGGAGCTACATCAACCTTATGTCTGTAGGGGCGTTCAAGGCACTCCAAATTCCTTATGAGGAGTTGCGCCCGGCCCCTCTCTTCTACGGAGTTGCCCCTGGGGTAGGCTTGACGCCCCTGGGACAAGTCCGGCTGCTCGTCACCTTCAGAAGTGTGGAGAACTTTTGGACAAAGAAAATCAACTTCGAGATCGCAGACTTCGATCTCCCCTACAATGCTTTGCTTGGCCGACCAGCTCTGGTCAAGTTTATGGCGGCCACGCACTACGCCTACATGATGATGAAGATCCCTGGGCCTGGGGGCCCGATTATTGTGAAGGTGGATCGGCTGGAAGCCCTGCGCCTCAATAAGCAGGTGCAGGACCTGGCCAGCACCACCTGTTCAGCCCGAGGCGAGGACGACTGCCCAGAGCTCCCCCGGTCAAGGCCTGCGCCTCACCTGGTCCCTCGGGTGAGGTGAAGGTGGTCCCCGTGGGCGAGGACGGTTCTGGGAAGGTCGTGAAGATCGGTGCCAACCTCAGCACCAAATAGGAAGACGCGCTCATCACCTTCCTCCGGTCTAACTTAGATGTGTTCGCCTGGGAACCATCTGAGATGACCGGGGTCCCTAGGGAGGTGATTGAGCACCGATTTGCAACGCTCCCTGGAGTGCACCCAGTCCGGCAGAAAGTCCGGAGGCAGGCACCAGAGCGGCAGGTTGCCATTCGGGATGAGGTAGAGAAACTGCTGCAAGCAAGGATTGTACGGGAGGCCGCCTACCCCGAGTGGCTGGCCAACCCTGTGCTCGTCAAGAAGTTGAACGGGAAGTGGCGGATGTGCACCGACTTCACCGACCTCAACAAAGCCTGCCCCAAGGACCCATACCCCCTGTCACGGATAGACATTGTCATCGATTCCACAGTAGGGTGCGAGGTCTTGTGCTTCCTAGACGCCTACTCCGGCTACCACCAGATCAGCATGGCGCGGGAAGACGAGGACAAGACTGCTTTTGTGACCCCTCTAGGCATGTACTATTATGTCTGAATGCCATTTGGGTTGAAGAACGCTGGTTCAACCTACCAGCGAGCTATGCACACTGTATTTTGGTCACAGATTGGAAGAAATCTTGAAGTATATGTTGATGACTAGGTAGTGAAGACCAAAAAGACTGCTGGGCTTGTTGAAGATCTAGAGGAGACTTTCTCCCACCTCCGGCAGTATTGTTTGAAGCTAAATCCTGAGAAGTGTGTGTTCGGTGTGTCATCTGGAAAGCTACTTGGGTTCCTCGTTTCCAGTCGTGGAATCGAGGTCAACCCGGAAAAGATCGCGGCCATCGAGCGCATGCAACCGCCCACATGGCTCAAGCAAGTCCAGTGCCTGGCTGGTCGCCTGGCCTCTCTTGGCCGGTTCATAGCCCGGCTTGGAGAGAAGAGTCTCCCCTTTTTCAAGCTATTGAAGAAGACCAACTCCTTCGAGTGGACTACAGAAGCGCAACAAGCACTCGAAGAATTAAAGAAGTACCTCTCCTCCCCTCCGGTGCTAGTCGCTCCCGAGCCAGGCGAGCCGCTACTGTTATATGTGGCGGCCAGTCTTGCGGTTGTGAGTGCGGCACTGGTGACGGAGCGTGAAGGCGTCCAGCGGCCAGTTTACTACGTCAGCAAGGTGTTACATGATGCAGAGACAAGGTATCCTGTAGGATCGATATATACTAATATAGCAATCAGAGGGGGGTGAATGATTGCGCGGAAGCTAAAATCAAAATTTTGATCTACTAAAAATTCACCCCAATTCGGAATAAAAAATTGCTTCGGTTTAACGCAAAAACAGATTAAGAGATGTTCACTAAATCATGAATTCCCAGCGATCCAACCGTCCAATTGATGTGAAATTTTTACTGTAGAAACTAGATTCAATTTAGAAACTAACCCAACAAGAATCGACTCAAATGGATCTACGGATCAAAAATTATAAGCTTTGCAAGTTGACTGTCTCAATAAAACCGAAAATAGATTAAACCCTAATTTCGTGATTAAACAAAATCTACAAGGAATTAACCAAACAAACTTTGTAGATCAATAACTTGATACCTTAGGAAGGTTTGGAATCGATCAAATAGCAACCCTAAGTTAATTCATGTGCTGCCCAATCTTTCAAAATCAGATTATCGTAGATATGATGTTCTTCCAGTACGTGCAAGTAAAGCAACCAAATAGCCAAGCATCTAACAAATTGATCCTCTTCTATTCCAGTAGCACAACAGCAATCACGACCCAAGTAATAGAATATTGATTCTTGATTTACGCTAATCAAACAAGGAGAACGAAAAACTTATCTTTTTCATGCATGCACGTGACCTTCATTGGAAAATTTCTCACGTGAAGTGCCTTGCCTCCTGAGACGCACAACTTGGTCTTTGCCGACGAGCTCGTACAGAGCGTTCACCGTGTGCCCGTCCTTTGCGTGTACATGAACAGCACCAAGAATTTTTCCTGCCGTCGCCCTCTTCCTGACGCCAATAAAGCTCTGAGCCGCCGAGGCAATGCGCCGTTATTTCTCCTCTTCTCGTATGCACTTCTTGCCGCACGCCTAGACCATCCTCGGTCAGAACAGCAATCCGACGAATCTTGCCGTGTGTTCTTCTTTTGTGTTGCGTTGCTCTGTGCACTGCCTTTGAGCGCACGATGTAACCGGGGAGGCAAAGCCGACGGACGCGCGTAGGATGGGCGAACAAGCAAACGTACGCGCACCGCCGTGAATTGCTTTTCTGTTTTTCTTTGGCTTAAGCGCTGTTCTTCTTTATTTCATTTTGTCTAGTCTGATTACAGTACTCCAAAACAAAAGAGTACAACCCTAATCCCCAGCGCAATAAACAGGGGACACCTCCCCCTATTTATAAGAAAACCCTAGAAGAGTTCGCATGCATATCCACTTAGCCCAACATGGTCCAATACATGCAAACTACCTCAAAACGAATACAACTGCACGCGTACGGCCCACCTGCCATACTCACGTGACTAACACTTTGCACGCTCATGGCCACCTGCCATACACACGTGACTAACCCTTTGCACGCGCATGGTCACCTGCCATACTCACGTGACTAACTAGCAACCATGTGCACCGTTCTCTAGTCCGAACGCCTCGCATGACATCCTCGACCACCAAGACCTCGATTCCTCCCTGAACCTAGTCCCGAACCTCAGTTCCTCCATGAACCTAGTTCCGGTCCCGTCACCGACCACGTTCGACCTCAAGCAACACCTGCACATGAACAAACACACAACCGTGTACGAGCACAAGTCCACGACTTGACTCAAGATCAATCCATGCAACCACTCACACGAGCGCATTGCATCAAGCAAAACCATTACCATGCTATCACAAGCATATCAAATAATCAACCGAAACAACACATGCACATGCACCACACATGTTATAAGCACAACTACTTAGCAATGCCAAAATCATCATTAAGCCAATTTTTCAGCACATGATTTCACAATCTCCCCCTTGATGAAAACATTGGCAACACCACTTAGAACTGAACATTGGCATTCACCTCACAAGAAAAGTTTTTGAAATAAAAAGTTTAAAATCAAAAGCCAAAGTGAAAAACACAAAATCTCCCCCTTTGACAAATATGCAAAGTGAAAAACTCCCCCTAGGTGAAAATAAGAAAAATCTACTCCTAAGAAGAAAAAAAAGTGTGTGTGAATGTGCAATGTGCCCAAAATTCTCCCCCTTTGACAATGGATTCATCAAGAATACAAAATAGAGAATAAAATCTTTTTGTTTGTTTTTATTTTGCCATTTTTTATGTAATGAGCATTATAAATTATCCACAAATGTAACATCCTCCAAGTCATGCTATCAAAAGTGCTTGCACCCTCAAATCTACACATAAACAATGTAGAGTAAGCACAACTAGAAATCAAGTACTATTAATGATTTTTTGCATGGCATGATCTCCCTTTCTCAACTATCTCAAAACCTGAAAACATTGAATTTTTGTGCACTTCTTTGGTGCTTGAAAAGCTGATTTATTTATTGATTGCAATAAAATATAAAATTACAAGGAATTATATGCACCATCAGCCTTACTTTTCAACCATGCCAAGCAATGAGCTTAAGGTTTCATGGTTTCGGTCATACACAACCTCTTCCAAGTTCATATCAGAGTGCAATGATAAGCAGTCTCGTAAAGAGGAAGTGCGACAGTGCATAACCTTGATCTTGCATCTATTAAAAATCACTTTTTTTTTGAGCTTTTAGCTCTTTAACTTTGAAAACTTTCACATTAAGCACCTTTTTGAGCAGGATCAAGATAGTCAAGAAAGTTCAACCAAGACAAGATTTAATTCAAGTTTTCATTCCATTTAAATAGTCATGTCATAAACTACATCATATATGCATAAAGATAAAGTTACAAAGACTTTGTAGCATAGACATGGCTTCAAATCACATATGTGTATCAAATATAATGCTCAAAACATTTTCATTTTCCCTTTTTAATTTTTTTTCATTTAAAAAAAAGAAGAAAGTGTAAACAAAGAATCACAAAGTTTTCACAAACTCCCCCTCAAAACAAACCCCTTAGAAGAACAATCCCAAGTTCTCTCCGAATAAAAGCAAAACGAGAAGAAGACAAAGATTTTGTGAAGATGTCTGCCAATTGGTGTTCAGTATCCACAAGGTGAAGCACAATATTTCCTTTTTCTACATGATCTCTGAGAAAGTGAAAGTTGATATCAATATGCCAAAGAAAGAGAATTACCGAAGAGATGGTATGAACCAAATATACTTTTTCTATCAATTATACTCCTTCAAAGTCATCATCAGTAAAAGCTCTTAAACTAAGCATGGAGAAGCAAAAAGCTAAATGCCAAAATCATGAGTACCATAGAGATACCTGAAAATTTCGTTTGATGGTTTGTTGATGTGAAGCATGTTGGGAAGCTTGAAAACAAGCACACAAGCACACAGCAAATTCCAATTATCTCATCCTCAACAGCATCAGCATCTTCATGACAAAGATACTCTCCCCCTGAACATATGCACCTGTACCTGCACCATTTGGACTAGTGCCTTTTGCAAAAACAGAGGTGGACGAAGCATATTCAAAAATAACACTTTCAGCACGAGATGCACGAGTGAAGGAGAACCAAATCTTATCATCGAACATGTGACGTGAGCATCCGAAATTTACTAATCATATGTTCTCCTTTCTCGCTTGAGAAGCCTACATAGAAGCAGAAAGTGTCGAGGTCTCGATACTGGGGTTAGAAATAAGATGTTTAGGAATCCAGTACTGAGACACACGACGCACAACAGTAGGCACAACACGAGAATTCTTATGCACAAAAACAGATTTGTTTTTTCTCGTGTTCTTAGCAACAAAAGGTGTTTGCATCACCCTAGGCACATAATGAGAAACAAAGCAAGCCTGTCTGAAATTAGACCTAGCCTTAGCTTTTTCTTTCTTTTGTTGTTTGGCTAGTCTAAAGCAAAAATCTACTAAATGTCCATCTCTACCACAATGAGTGCAAGTGTACTTAACATGATGTTTAGCTTTAGAAGTAGAAGCAACATTTGCATTCATCATAGTAGAAGATAGCACTCCAGCAGACTTAAAGACAGTTTTCTTAGGCTCATTGTCAATTTCAAATTTTCCTCCTTCAAGTGCTTTAACAACAGTGGGAACATGTGATTTATGATGAGCATAAGAATCAAAACCTAAACCTTTATTATGAGTGCTGACTTTTGATTGATCCAAAATCATGTTTAGCTTTTTCTTGCCATTAGTGAATCGTTCCAAAGAACTTTGCAAGTAATCAACTTTCTTAGCAAGAGTTAAACAATTATTGCAAGGAATATCAACCTTCCCTTTTTGCTTACGACAAGTAGAGCATGAAAGAACCTCATGTGTGAGCAGATTATCAGTTATTTGAGAAACCCTAGCATTTGCATCTTTTAACTTCAATTCAAGAGTTGAGCATTTAGAACAAGAAGTTGAACCATGCAATTCATCAGTGGAACAGCTAGCATTTTTAACATGTTTCTCATTTTTATCATTTAGATGTAACAGAAGAGCATGTTCTTTCCTAAGCAAGGTGAGCTCATTGTAAATTAAGTCACATGATTTGCAAGTATCATCATCAGGAATCAAAGTCTTAAGTCTAGTAATTTCAGCATTCAATGACTCCACAAGAATATCATGTTTCTTAATTTTTCTATCACGTTTGTCAAGCAATTTTCCAAGACGGGCAACAGCATTGGCTAATTCATCATAAGAAGGATCTACCTCATTGAAGTCGCTGTCGTTGCTGTCCTCCATGAAGCTGTCGCTGCTTTTGGCCATGAGACACAATCCCGTCAACTCATGCTTGCTTGGAGTTGCATCGTCCTCGCTGCTCTCCGAATCCACATCGCTCAAATTGACTTGTTCAAGAGCGGAAAGGACTCGGTGAACCACCTTGCGATTGATGAAGCTCTTTTTCTTTCTATCAAATGAAGGAAACTTTTTCTTCTCTTTTCTGTTGTCCTTCTCCTCCCATGATGCTTTACCTGCAAGTTTAGGACAATGTGTGCGAATATGGTTGAGGTCACCACACTCATAGCATCTTGGAGGACCACCACCACCTCTCTTCTTCATTCTCACATTCTGCAAAGCTTTGTTAAAGCGAGAAGAGAGTAGTGACAATTCTTCTTCCGGAATTGCTCAACTGTTCATCGGTTAGTGAAGATAAGAAAGACAAAGCAAAACTTGAAGAAGTATTGTTAGGAGACATGCTAGTTTGAGAGGATAAAGCAATTGATTTATGTCCATTCTTCCTAGCAAAAACATCCAACTCATGAGTCTTCAGTTTAGAGTAAAGAACATCTAATGTGAGTGTGCTCATGGTAGTAGATTCTTGTATAGATGTTACTTTCATCTCCCACACCGACATGTCCAAAGCACTAAGCAATTGTCGAGCATTTTCAGCATCAGTGTAGCTAACTCCAACAAAGACGTAGATTGCTAAGAATTTTATTGAAACGTGCAAAGAAATCATCTACAGATTCACTAGGTTTCATCTCAAAACGTATGTATTCCTTTTTGTAAATATCTTGGCGAACCTCTTTGACAGTGTTAGAACCCTCATGGTAATCACAAAGAGATTTCCATACCTCATATGCGGATCGAAGATGAATCACTCGATCAAAATCGCTGCGTCCCAAACCTTGGATGATCAAGTTGCGCGCCTTGCTATTTGCTTCAACATGTGCGCGATTTGCGTCGTTGACGTTGTCGTTCCCAGGGACTTCGTACGGCTTGTAAACCTTCTCCCAAATTGCGAAGCCCTGCGCCTGAATGAACGCCTCCATCTTTGCTTTCCAAAACTGAAAATCAACACCATCGAAAACACAAGGTTTTGTCGAATACCTATCCATCGCTACGGTTTCTAATCATCGGTTAAGATTAATTAGAAAAACCTTGCTCTGATACCACTTGTAGGATCGATATATACTAATATAGCAATCAGAGGGGGGTGAATGATTGCGCGGAAGCTAAAATCAAAATTTTGATCTACTAAAAATTCACCCCAATTCGGAATAAAAAATTGCTTCGGTTTAACGCAAAAACAGATTAAGAGATGTTCACTAAATCATGAATTCCCAGCGATCCAACCGTCCAATTGATGTGAAATTTTTACTGTAGAAACTAGATTCAATTTAGAAACTAACTCAACAAGAATCGACTCAAACGGATCTACGGATCAAAAATTATAAGCTTTGCAAGTTGACTATCTCAATAAAACCGAAAATAGATTAAACCCTAATTTCGTGATTAAACAAAATCTACAAGGAATTAACCAAACAAACTTTGTAGATCAATAACTTGATACCTTAGGAAGGTTTGGAATCGATCAAATAGCAACCCTAAGTTAATTCATGTGCTGCCCAATCTTTCAAAATCCAGTATACTGTAGATATGATGTTCTTCCTGTACGTGCAAGTAAAGCAACCAAATAGCCAAGCATCTAACAAATTGATCCTCTTCTATTCCAGTAGCACAACAGCAATCACGACCCAAGTAATAGAATATTGATTCTTGATTTACGCTAATCAAACAAGGAGAACGAAAAACTTATCTTTTTCATGCATGCACGTGACCTTCATTGGAAAATTTCTCACGTGAAGTGCCTTGCCTCCTGAGACGCACAACTTGGTCTTTGCCGACGAGCTCGTACAGAGCGTTCACCGTGTGCCCGTCCTTTGCGTGTACATGAACAGCACCAAGAATTTTTCCTGCCGTCGCCCTCTTCCTGACGCCAATAAAGCTCTGAGCCGCCGAGGCAATGCGCCGTTATTTCTCCTCTTCTCGTATGCACTTCTTGCCGCACGCCTAGACCATCCTCGGTCAGAACAGCAATCCGACGAATCTTGCCGTGTGTTCTTCTTTTGTGTTGCGTTGCTCTGTGCACTGCCTTTGAGCGCACGATGTAACCGGGGAGGCAAAGCCGACGGACGCGCGTAGGATGGGCGAACAAGCAAACGTACGCGCACCGCCGTGAATTGCTTTTCTGTTTTTCTTTGGCTTAAGCGCTGTTCTTCTTTATTTCTTTTTGTCTAGTCTGATTACAGTACTCCAAAACAAAAGAGTACAACCCTAATCCCCAGCGCAATAAACAGGGGACACCTCCCCCTATTTATAAGAAAACCCTAGAAGAGTTCGCATGCATATCCACTTGGCCCAACATGGTCCAATACATGCAAACTACCTCAAAACGAATACAACTGCACGCGTACGGCCCACCTGCCATACTCACGTGACTAACACTTTGCACGCTCATGGCCACCTGCCATACACACGTGACTAACCCTTTGCACGCGCATGGTCACCTGCCATACTCACGTGACTAACTAGCAACCATGTGCACCGTTCTCTAGTCCGAACGCCTCGCATGACATCCTCGACCACCAAGACCTCGATTCCTCCCTGAACCTAGTCCCGAACCTCAGTTCCTCCATGAACCTAGTTCCGGTCCCGTCACCGACCACGTTCGACCTCAAGCAACACCTGCACATGAACAAACACACAACCGTGTACGAGCACAAGTCCACGACTTGACTCAAGATCAATCCATGCAACCACTCACACGAGCGCATTGCATCAAGCAAAACCATTACCATGCTATCACAAGCATATCAAATAATCAACCGAAACAACACATGCACATGCACCACACATGTTATAAGCACAACTACTTAGCAATGCCAAAATCATCATTAAGCCAATTTTTCAGCACATGATTTCACATATCCGTAAGCCCAAAAGATGGTGTACGCCGTGCTGGTGGCATCCAGGAAGTTGCGGCATTATTTCCAAGGAAGGGAGATCACAGTGGTTTCAGCCTACCCCTTGCGCGAGATCCTTCACAACCGCGAAGCTGAGGGCCGCATTGCCAAGTGGTCTGTGGAACTGGGGGAGTTCAGCCTCAAATTCGCCCCCCGTACTGCAATCAAGAGTCAAAGGCTGGCAGAGTTCGTTGTCGAGTGGAATCCTGCCGAGTCTGAGACTGAGGAAACCCCCGCGCCCTCCCCCTGGGCACTCTACTTCGACAGTTCCTTCAGGCTCGAAGGCGCGAGGGCTGGGGTCCTTCTGGTTTCCCTAACCGGGGACCTCCTCAAGTACATGGTCGTCCTGGACTTCAAGGCCACCAACAACGTTGCCGAGTACGAAGGCTTGCTGGCGGGGCTTCGCGCCGCCGCGGCCATCGGAGTTGGCGTCTACAAGTCAAGGGCGACTCGCTGCTAGTCGTCAACCAAGCGAGAAAGGAGTTCTCCTGCTCTGATCCTGTCATGGCAGAGTACTTGGCAGAGGTCAGAAAGATGGAGCGACATTTCAACGGGCTGGGGTATACTCATATCCCCCGGCGCGACAACTACTTGGCAGATGAGCTCGCACAGCTCGCCTCGACAAGATCTCCTGTTTCGGTTGGAGTCTTTGAAGAAAGGCTTCCGCGACCGTCCATCACAGCCCCCGTTTCTAGTGGGGATGATGGTGACGCTGCTTCAGCCCTCATTCTGGAAGGGAGAGTAGTACCGGCGGAAACGCCCGGCCAGGCTGAGTACCCGGGCGATCACCCTGTGGTCGCCACACTTGACCAGGAAGGCACATGGATGGATCCGATCCTAGCCTACCTGCGGGATCAAGTGTGCCCCGACGATGATGCGTCAGCAGAGAAGATAGCACGAAAGGCCAAGTGCTATACCCTGGTGGCCGGGGACCTTTACCGCCGGGGTAGAAACGGAGTTCTTTTGAAGTGCATCACTCGGGAAGAGGGGAGCAGTTTGCTCTCTGATATCCATGGAGGCGTGCGCGGGAGCCATATGTCCAGTCGAACGATGGTGGGGAAAGTTTTCCGCCAAGGGTTCTATTGGCCGACCGCCCTCCAGGATGCCCGCGAGCTGGTGAGGAAGTGCGAGGCATGCCAGTACCACGCCAAGCAAGTCCACCGACCAGCCCAGGCTCTGCAAACCATCCCGCTCTCATGGCCCTTTGCGGTCCGGGGGCTGGATATCCTGGGCCCGTTCCCACGGGCCACAGGGGGCTACACCCATCTGTTCGTCACCATCGACAAGTTTACCAAATGGGTGGAAGCCGAGGCGATCAGAGCCATTACTACTGCCGCCGCAATCAAGTTCATGCAAGGTATCTTCGCCCACTTTGGGGTCGCCAACCGCATCATCACCGACAATGGTGCCCAGTTCACCAGCGCTGCCTTCCTGGGTTTTTGTGAAGAAATGGGCACCAAGGTCTATTTCGCCTCGGTGGCCCACCCCAGGAGCAATGGCCAAGTTGAGCGGGCCAATGCGATGGTGCTGAAGGGCCTCAAAAGCAGGGCGTTTGATCGACTCCACAAGCACGGAGCCCTGTGGACTGAAGAGCTCCCGGCGGTACTGTGGTCGCTTCGTACCACCCCCAGCCGGGCCACCGGGGAAACTTCTTTTTTCCTGGTCTATGGCACGGAAGCTGTCCTGCCTTTGGAGCTGGCCTTAGGGTCAGCGCGCGTGGCGGCGTTCACTGAGGAAGCCCAGGAAGATCTGCGTCGAGAGGACGCCAATCTCCTAGAAGAAGTGCGAGATTGCGCAGCCTTGCGCGCTGCCCAGTACCAGCAAAGTCTCAGGCGGTACCACGCCACCTGGGTCAGCGAGAGAACACTGGCAGTGGCGACCTGGTCTTGTGCAGAATTCAGATGCTTGCCGGGTTGCACAAGCTGTCTCCCAAGTGGGAGGGCCCCTTTAAGGTGGTCTCAGTCTCTCGTCCCAGGGCGGTCAGGTTGGCCACTAAAGACAGGGAGGAGCTAGCAAACTCCCAAAACATAGAACTCCTGCGCAAGTTCTATCCTTAAATTGGCTGTAAGTACAAAGCTGTGTACCCCGGCCAGCTGGTTTGTGTTTTCCTCTCCTGGGCTGGTCAGGGGAAGCCTCTTTTTTTAATTAAGCGTTCATCTTCGTTCAAAGCAGTTGTCGCCTTTGTTCTCTTTTTTCTGGTTTGCGCCCCGATGGGCCGTGTCCGCATAGTCGCCCTCAGTTCCTTACGGCTCTCTGAACTCTCGACAGTAAATGTGGGACCACTAGGTGAGCGTGGCGTGAAGGGATGGGCGATCGGATGGCTAGTTTGGCACGGTTTTCAACACGGTCATGACGCTCAGGGTGTCCCCGTGAGAACTGGCGACTCAAACACCACTACCGAGAGCCTACTACCCTGCCACACCTCACCAAGTGTTTGGCCCCAAGAGACCGCGAGAGTAATTAATTTCACAAGGTCCTAAGGTCCTGAGATAGCGACATTCCGGCACGAGGGATCCAGACCCTGCACCCCAACTAACCCTTAAAGCGTGTGGTTGCCTTTTTGTTCGTCCAGAACCAGCATAGTGGAGGCGCGAACAAGCATCCAAACATAAGACATGCGAAGGGAAGTATATGCATTCATAAACGAGAAACTGACTTGCAGGAGTCTTTTACAGAGGACGGCAAAACAAAAAAAAGCAGGCAAGGCTAAATCTGGAGTCTTCACTCCTCGTCCACCGCGGCTTCCTCGGCTGCCTGGTCCTCTGCCGGGTTGGCGTCCAGCCTGAGCGCCACGTCCTCGGCCACTGCTTCCAGCGTCGGGTTGACCATCTCAAGCTGGTCGGTGACCTGCTCTACGGCATTGCTGACCTGTGCCTCTGCGCGGGCCCAGTCCCCTTCCACCCCCTGGATGGCAGCCAGGGGGTCGAAGTTGGCGTCCCGACTGGCACAGCAGGTGAGCACGTACGTCGTCGTGGCCGCCGCGACTGCCCGCCCCTCTTGGCTGGACCGGGTGGCTAAGGCGCCGGGCAGGTGGGTGAGGAAGTCGGCGATCCGGCTTATGAAGAAGGCATAGTGCCGGGCCGTCTGCTCCAGGGGGCCGGCTGCTCCAGCCCCAGTGGCTCCCTCTCCTGCAGCAGATCCCGCTCCAACCGCTCCGCCCGGCCGCGCCAGTCCTACGCCTCCTTGCGGAGGTGGTTGTTCTCCACGGTGGCCTCCCTCAGCCTCTCCTTGCTCGTCACGAGGCGGCTGCTCACGCTGGAGTGCAACTCGCTGAGGGCGGCCAGCAGAGCGTTCGCATCCGCCGAGGGGACTGAGGCATTAGGGGCCTCCGGAGTGGGCGGCAGGCCCATCCCGCCTTCAGGCGGTAAGATGGCCGCCCCTGCGGCGGCCCCCTGGCGGTCACCTGGGTCGCCTCGGTGCTCGACCACCGCAGCCGGCACTGCCGTGACCGCTGCAGTGCCTTGGTCGCCTCCGGCTGGGGTGCTTGAAGTGGTCGCCCTGAAGAAGGTAAAAAGGAGGTAAGCCTCTCAAATTAAAATAACTTGACAGTGTGCTGTGTGTCAGTTTGCGTACCAGGCAGAAGGCCTCTTGAAACGAGGCGCGGCTGGGGCGAGCGTCAGTCCCCCTCGCGGCGCCGGTACTGGCGGATTGACCTACGCCGACGGCGGCGGAGGAAGGACCGGTGCCGGCGGCGGCGGAGGAAGAATCGGCGGCGGAGGCGGAGGCAGATCGACCAGCGCCGGTGGCGGCGGAGGAAGGACCGGTGCCGGCGGAGCTATGGTCGGAGCGGTGCCAACTTCAATCACCTCGACGGGAGTAGTTGAAGTGGCAGCTGCGGCCGCCGTAGAGCTCCCCGCCCCGGTCGTGGTCGCCGCGCCCCCTGGCGGGACGTGAACCCTCCTGGGGCTGGCACCAGGGGCGTCGTCGTCAGCGGGGCGCTTGCCCCTCCTCTGGTCGCTAGCTGGAGGAGGGTCCCGGATCGTCAACACCCCTTGGCGGGGCGTGTTCACCAGTCCCATGGCGTCCATGGTGGGCATGGCACGGGTGATCGCCACGCGTTCCCGGGGCTCCACTTGGCAGAGTGGGAGCGCGCCCGCCGGGAAAGGCAGGACGTTGCTAGAAGCGCCCAGCAAGCCCATCCAGGATTCAAGCTTTGCGGGGGACAGGTCCCCTACGGCTGAAAAAAAAGAAGAAGAAGAAAAAAAGAGAGAGGAGTGAAGCCATCGTTAGTTCAGCGGCGGTTGCAAAATGCACCAGAAAGAGAGAAAAACAAGTAACCTACCTCCGAGAGCTGTCCTGGTCATGTCGTCGGGGCCTGTGTACTGCCAGGCAGGGCGAGAACGGCGGCGCAGGGGGCTGATTCTCCGAGAGATGTAGTCCCGGAGAACCATGCCTCCCGTCAGGTCCGTTGTTCGCAGCTGGTCCACGTGGGCCAGCATCGTCCGGAGCTCGGGCATCTCGTCGACGTGAGATCCCCAGGTGGGGGTGCTGACCGCTGGCCCAGTCGGCAACTCCAGGACCTCTACGCCGCTGTCGTCCTCGACGTAGAGCCACTCGTTGCGCCAAGTCCTCCAGTTGGAACGGACGTCCAGCGGAATGTAGCGTGAAGCCGCGCCGTCCTGAAGGCAGAGGTGGCAACAGCCTGACGGGGTGGTGGTGTCCTTGGCCGCGCGCAAGGAGTAGAAGAAGCGGAAGAGAGGAAGGTTGGGGGCCACTCCCATGAACATCTCGCAGAAGTGGGCAAAGACAGCAAGAAGGATGACGGAGTTAGGAGGAAGGTGGATGTTGTGGATGGAGTAGAAGTTGAGGATGGCGAGGTAGAAGTCGGAGATCGGCGGGAGGAGACTCGCCAGAATCGCCCAGCCGAAGAAGATCACTTCTCCCGGGCGGCAGCCGGGCGCGGCGGTCCCGGCGCGAGTACGGACGGTGCCGCCGGAGATGTACCGGGAAAACCTCGCGGCGTCGACATCCTCGATGGTCGATGGAGGGAGCAGAGGTGCTGGCGGCGCCATGTGAGCGAAGGAGAGAAGATGCAAGAGGGAGGCGATGCACAGCAAAGAGGCAGTTCGCAAGAAGCAAAGGCTAAGGCTTAGCAGTTGGGCGAGGCTGAAAGGAAAGAACGAACCGCTCCCCCAGTGGCCACTTGTATATATATAGGCGCATGGAGGAATGCTTCGGCGGGAGACCCGAAGGGGCGCTGCGGTTCGATGGCGGGAAGCCCAAAAAAATCAGTAAATGCATGGACACGTTCCAAAGGCCCGCGCCGGTTACGAGGCGGGGGCGGCTGCACGCTCCACCTCGATGGCCGGAAAAGGCGGCGGCATTTAAAGCCGCAGCGTTACATGGGCATTTATGATGGACCCACCCGGGAGACTGAGCCACTTTTTCAAAAAAGGCATGAGGACGCTCCAGGGTGGGTCCGGGGGCTACTGTCGGTGTATTCTACACCAGGGTGCCCACTTCACCTTAGTAAGAGCCGCCCAGCGGACACGTGGCGTCCAGGCCACGCCGCTGGCGGTCAGCAGAGTGATCGCCCAGTGGACAGGTGGCGACCAGGCCACGCCGCTAGCGGTCAGCAGAATGATCGCCCAACGGACAGGTGGCGACCAGGCCACGCCGCTGGCGGTCAGCAGAGTGATCGCCTAGCGGACACGTGGCGTCCAGGACACAGCCGCTGGTGGTTAGTAAGGTGGTCGCCAGGCGGACGCGTGGCGCCCAGGCCACACCGCTGGCGCCCAGCTCCCAAGGCCACCTAGTAACCTGTGCCACCACGCGGAAGGTCAAAGGCATTTAATGCGTATCGTGCGCATTAAATGGGGGTAATGAAGGCCACAGTATGGCAGTGTGTGTTCCCAACGCGCGCCATAATTGCGAATGACGTCACGATGCAATTTCCCACCCCGGCAGAGCGGGCGGAGCCGGCAGGCGCGGGGTCCGAGGCGGGGGAGAGGACGGCTGTGCCAGGGCATTAAGTGTGCTGCAAGAACAGTGACAGGTGCATTAAATGCGACGTGGCAGTGTACTTAGTGTGCGGTACTTTTGTAAGCCCCATGCGCCCCAACCAGCCCGAGTATAAAGGATAGCTGGGGTGCATGGGAGAAGGGGTTCGATCTTTTAGATTGGTTCATCCTCCTTTGGGGTTAGAGGCCGGGAGTTCCTTGTTCCTGGTTCTTTCAATTTCTCCAAGAACACCAGCAAGAATAACACAAGTAGGACTAGGGCTATTACTCATGAGGAGGGCCCAAACCTGGATAAACCCAAGTGTCTTCTTGTGAGCTTCGTCTGTTTTCTTTCCACCGTATCTCGAGCAATCTCCACGAAAGCCCCCCGTTCGGACTTCTTACGCCCCATTTCGAAAGGGGTCTGTTAGCTCATACGCTGACATATACTAACTACACAAGTTGAATATGTACTCAAGGATTAGTTTCAAGATACTGATCCTTTATATTTTGAGTGAAGAATAGATCAATACAATAAAATATCAAGTTAATGCTTGAACTCCCCCTAAATATGTGCATCCATGTAATATATAGATTGGGAAACATAATGCACATTATGTGGTTATAGCAATGGGGAATTTATACTTTAACTTGAAACCTAAGTATTCATTAAGATGATGAATATAAATACAAGTGCATATCTTGGCTTTCCATTTTCCATCCAAATATGAGTCTACTAAACATAAGCTCAATAGTCATGTTAGTCTCATAAAGATTAGATTTGTCATTAAACAAAGATTAAGCATTAATCTAAACCAATCACCAAAACCAATAGAGCTTGAACTTACATCGGGCTGGCATGACTCGCCATAGTGTCTGCATACCGGGGCACAGCACACACGACCGATGGCACACGCACAGCACACGACCAAAAGTAGGGCACACGTCTAGGCCCACGGCCGGACAAGTGGCAGGAGAGCGCGCCATCCTTGTCATCCCGCCCTTGCCCGCATCGACGTGCGCTCGCCGCTGTTCACGCCCATGCCATCGCCGTGCCATGCACACCATGCCCGTCACGCTGGTTGGGGCAAGGGTGGCGGGGGGGGCAAGGGTGGCGGGGGAGGCAAGGAGGCCAACGGGGGAGGTGAGGAGGCCGACGTGGGGGGAGGGGGAGTCGAGGGCTGATGTGTAATGTTGATGTCAACGGCAATTTTCGGATTTATTTTAAATCAAAAATCGATTTATGACGTCAGTTTGACATCATGGTTGCATCATAAATCATTTCACAATTTTATTTCTAAACATAAAAAGGCCCATTTAACTGATAGGTGGGACCGGAGTGGTGGAATACTTATCTATCATCATAGCTCTTGAGACCAGTCAAGATCTATAAGAGAGCAAAACCGGCTCTCATAACAATTGAAGGACTGAAAAGGCGACTAGAGGGGGTGAATAGGAGCCAAATAAATTTTGCCTATCAAAATTCAAACCACCAAAAGAATTGTACCATCCGATCAAGCGGTCAGATGAACAGTAATCTGAACAGGTGGTCGGATGAACGGTACCCAACCAATGCAAGTCGGATGTACAGTACCCAACTAGTGGAGGCTAGATGAACAGTCTTCTGGTGAATAATAGTTTGTGGACAGTGCTTGGATGAACAGTACCTAAGTGAATAGTAAAATTAGCCTGTGAAACTTTGTGTGCAAGTTCCTATGGATGTCAGGAACCTATTCCAACCTTCAATTGCAAGGATTGATGTCAAAGTTCTGACCTTTTTTCAGTTTAGTGAAGGTTGCACTAAAACCGGGTCAAATACATAAACTTCACTCTAAGGTTGCTCGTGGGGTTCTGTTGATCAAGATAGTCTTGAATGACCTCCCATAAGTAACATCAAGCAAAAACACTAGAGAACAACCCTTCAAACAAACAAGAACATGATCTACAATGATCTTTCTTCTTCCAAACACAAAAGATCAGTTTCTTGCAAACACTAAAAAGAAGAGGTTGTAGACTGCCTAGATGACTAGGATATGATCTATAGAAGATTTGTCCAACAATATTTCATTCTTTGTACAAGATCCAAAAGCACTTAGAAGGAGAGGAGGCAAATCTAAAGTTCAATAAGTAAAATGCAAGATTTAAAATAAGTTTCAGAACATGGAAAATAAAACTTGCAACACATGGAGAAGGAGAATTTCAAAGCCACACAACCAGGTGGACAAAGCTTTTATTAAGCAACAAAAGAATCTACTCTTACAAGCTTGGGATGGGGGCATACCTCCACCCATCTATTTATAGCACAATGGGAGCAATCTCCACCCTTAGATGATCTTCTTAACCCTCAAGGAACGTCATCAAGGGTTCAGATTCACTCCCACACACATATATGGGCTAACCCGCAACCCAACAACATAACGAGTTTTATCTACACACAACCACAAACTTAGCCACTACTCCACCCGTGAACCGTTGATCCAACGATCCTCATTCGCTTGAGTAGGGCTCAAGTTAGCATCTCATTCATCCACTTGTCCTCTCAGCTTGTAGCCACTCCTAGCCTTAGTAATCTTTTGGCATCAGCTTGACCGTTTGGACCTCAGCTCTCCCAGCCTAGTCCTGATCTCCTCCACCTCACTATGACCTAGCTCTGAAGTCCTGCAACCATCACAGACAAGGAAAATACATCACATAGTTTTGCTCAAAATGATATTCAAACAATAATCACCTGAGCAATCACAAACACCTAAGGGTGCCCCGACCACTTAAGACTATGGCCACTTAATGTTCCGACCTGTCAAGACCCGACCTCTCATAACTCTGACCTGCCAAGGCCTAACCTCTCAATTCTACAACCTGTGGTCTTGGACATGACCCGCAGCAACTTGAATTGCTCATTCCAAAGCAAACTCACACCTTTAGCACCAAAGACTCAAAGCACAGTTAATTACTCATCACAAAAATGGTTAGACCTTCACATGGTCTTTCAAATAGAACATGATTTCTGTCTCTAATGTTCACTATTCCCAAAAACTATTTAAGATCTAGGAATACTCATCTGCGAGAAATGGTTCCCACGGGGTGGAGCACGGAGTGGGGGCAGAGCACGGGCAGAGCAGGGCTGGAGCGTTGGTGGAGAAGGTGCCAAAGGAGAGGCTGTCTTTACAGTGTGCCACCTCCACGTTCCTCTCCTATGCGGTATGCCAAAACCCTAGGCGGGCTGGATCCGGGCGGATGTTGGGAGGGAAGGCTACGATGGGACCAAGGTGAATGAGAGGGGATGCGGTGACAAGACAAGGGGAGGACAGTGGCACCAGGAGAAAGGGGGAGGGGAGGCGGCAGTTGGAGAAGGGGAGTGGACTGCAATGACGGGATAAGGGGAGGACAGTGGCGATTTGACCCCTGAATTAAATGTTCTTCGTAAACTGTCAGAGATGAATGAAATGCATTGAACCCATTTTACTTTCTGAAGGACCATGTGGAGATCCGTCCATGTTTGTGATGAGTATTTGACTTTATTTGAGCAAGGTGTGCTCAGGTTTGAGTTTGATTTGACTCGGTATTGCATGTTTGAATTAATGATAATTGTGGACTAACATGCAGGAAGAAAAAGGTAAGTGTATTTTGGAATGTGCAAAATAAATGGTTTGGTCCTTGTGGTACTGGTTCTTGAGGCAGCTATGGTCGTTAGTGAGTACCGGAACTAGGTTGGGAGAACCGAGGTCCGGAGCGATCGAGGATGCCGACGAGATGGTTGGGCTCAAACCAGGATCACTTGGACGTCATGGAAATGGACTTGAGGTGGCTCAAGGTTTCTGGTTGGGGTTGGAGGCTAGAAGAGGCAGAAACTGAGCGGTCAAGTCCGGCGGATGAAGGCCTGTTGCATCGGGTTGACCGGGTTTTGTTTAAAACCCATGTATGGCCAATGTGGCCCATGTAAAGCACATGTGTGGAGTGAAATGAGAGGGTTAATCCTAGCCCTTGGTGGAGTGCCCTAGGGTTTGGGACTCATCCAAGGGTGGTAGGTGGCCCTAGAGTAGTATAAATAGAGGGGGAGGGGTGTCCTCCCTCACTTGAAGGTTTGAGTTGCTCCTTTGAGCTTTGCCCACATGAAGTGAGGCTTTGTAAACCTTCCAACAAGAAAATATAAAGATTTTCTTTACATTCTTGTGAATTTAAATTCCGCATTTACATTATGTCTTTACTTTACGCAATTTAAATTCAGCATTTACTTTCCCGCATGTAAATTCTCGCAATTTGGATTTGCCTCCTCTCCTTCTAAATGCTATTGATCAAGGATGTCTTGAGGGTGCTCATTTGGTTTTACATCCTTCTTGCACCCTAGACTAGAGATCAAGTTTCTATCAAGATTGCAAATCTGTCCTGAACTTGTTCTTCACGCAGCAGTCAGTCTTTGATTTTTAGAAAAATATAGAAAAATCATTTTTCATTGATTATTATTGGAGAAGGTGTTTGACTCATATATCCATATGTGGAAAAATTTTGGAGTCCACTGGTTGCACCATTTGTGATCTATGATGTGAAAACAGAGCCCCAAAATTCTTGATTGATGATCCTGACTGTTCGTAGTCCTTGTTTTTTTTTCTGATTTTTGTAGAATGCTTTTTGTGGTGATTTTTGGTGGAGTTCTTCATGACTCATATTCTCACAGGTTTATAAATTCCCAAAAAATTTGGAGCAACAGAAGTCCACCATCCACATGCTCTAAGTGAGGACAATTCCTGAAAAATCTGCTTTTGCTTTTCTAAAAGAGACTTTTGTGTTTTGGCTTGATCTCTTTTAGAAAAGAAGAATTTGAATTGATCCCTCTTTGCTTTGGACACTTGAAAACCAGGATTGTGATTTAAAAATCCCTCACATGATTCATGGTTCTCATCCATGTAAGCTAGGGATACACATAGTTGTCTAGTCGTTCCCAATTTTGCGTGTTTTTGCGAGTTTGAGGAGCACCATCTTCTTTACGGGATTGTCTTGAGTACTGTGAGTGGGGGAAATTTTATTTGGGATCACTCACCCCCCTCTGATCGCCATCTTGGTCTTTCACTTTCCTCCTCTCATTGACGAGTGGGCTCGACCCTTTAATGCTGCCCCACACGTCAGCAAAAATCATGAAAACACCCATCACTCTTCCCTAACCGACCACCATGTGGGCCCTAATCCTTGGCTGATCCAACATGTCACCCATTCACTCTTGCCCTCTCTCTCCTCCTCACTTCCACACGGGCCTGGAGAGCCCACCTGCCATCCCCGTCTCTCCACCCCTTTGCTCTCTCTCTCTCTCTCTCTCTCTCTCTCTCTCGCATGAAGCAACTAGAGTGAGCCAAGCGCCGCCTCTGTGATTTGTCTTCCTCCCACCGCAACTGCGCATCGATCGAGGTTTTTCTCCCATGCCAGCTGACACACCACTGTAGTTCTGGCAGTCATGCCAATACCCTATGTCCGTGAGACCCACGAAACTTGGTTGTGACCACCACCATGAGCCTTCTCGGCCGCAAGGGCTAAACCCGCGTTTAAACCCTGTACAGTCTGCCTCAATGCCCTATTTAAGTGTCCAACCACCTCTAGAGTCTTTAAAGCCATCGCTTCTTAATCGAGCTCACGAGTTTTTTGCTTTCTTCTTTCCGCCCGGTCGAACCTCTGTCGCAACGAAATTTTAGTACCATTTCCTTTATTTGGCCCCTCCTTCCAATTGCTTGTAGCCGAAGTATCCTAATCACTTCACAAACAAAACCCCCCAACCAATTGAACTAGTCGTTCATTGTAGCTCCACCACGACGGACTCTTTCTTCTTCGTCTCCGGCAACACTTTGAGAGCTCGTTCCTAAGCATCTTCCACACGGTGAGACATTCCATTATACTCCCTAGACTCCATGAATGCTTAAGCACCGATTGATTGAGGTCAATCAAGTCTAGATCGTCACCACGGTGATCATATTTGTGGATCACCGCCAGGGGCCGTGGAGATCTATGCCTCCATCATGTCTAGCCACACTTAGCTATTTTCCTATATCCGCATCCCCTTCGTTGTACCCCCTTCGGGTGTGATGAGGGACCTTTAACAGTTCCCGTGGATGCACCTTCAGAGACGTTCGAAGAGGCTTAGCGGGTCCCCCTTTGGGGGGCGGCCGAAGGGTCTCCACATGTAACCCCTTCGGAGCAAGCTGAAGATGTCACTGATGTTCCCGAAGCCTTCCTCTTTTGGAAAATACTAGGTCAATAAGCGCGGCGCACACCGCGCGGGTGAACGAAAAATGGACTTGCATTTTAAAAAAAAATGTACTGAGATATATTTTACAAATTTTCAGAGGGTCTTTCGGAGTGCCATTTTTGAATAAAAAAATTATTTTTTGGGAAAAATGGACGAGGATGAAAAAATGGACCAAGGTGCATTTTTAAATTTTTGGAGGGTCTTTTCATGTTTTTTCTGAGGGAAAATGGACCAGGAACAAAAAATGGACAAAACACACTTTCCAAATCCTCAGATGGCCTCTCCGCGTTTTTTTTAAACGGTGACACGTGGAGGTCTTCTCCGGTCCTCAAAGCTCCCAACTTTAATATATATTGTATATGTACATGTGTGTGTGTCTATATATATATATATATATATATATATATATATATATATTCATCCTTGAGTTTTCTATTTTCCAGAACAATATACACTTGGATAGTCTTCGTACCACATAATTTGAGATTACATGATGAATTAGCTTAGTCCTAATTTGAGATTACATGATCAAATTTGCTATGTTGTCAGCAAGACAACAATTAACATAACAGCTGACATTCTAACACCAAATGTCCATAAGAGCAAATGACCTAAGCATTAATAAAATAATTTATCCCCTATAGCATAATAGC
This sequence comes from Rhipidocladum racemiflorum, assembly GCA_036346355.1. Taxonomy (NCBI): domain Eukaryota; kingdom Viridiplantae; phylum Streptophyta; class Magnoliopsida; order Poales; family Poaceae; genus Rhipidocladum; species Rhipidocladum racemiflorum. The sequence goes on along the minus strand of CM070572.1, from coordinate 46,619,390 downwards.
CTCACTGCACTAAATCATTTGTGTACAAACAACTTAAAGTGTATGCTAAAGAAGACCTAACCAAATTAGTAAAAATAGGTACATAATTTATGACCAACAGTATACTCAGCATCATAATAAAAATATCAAGGCGAACACAATGTCTATTGATAACGGGTACAAAAGGTTCATCTTCTTATGGCTCCATAGTTCTCAAAATTTACAGTGGTAACATCGAACTAAAAGGGCATGGTACTGCATAAGGACATAACACAACTGATTCTGAATAACATGTGCATAATGGAAGCAAAATTCAAGTCAATTTGTGGTACTGCATACTCCACCTTTCCCTTCCCCTGGGTATCATCACTCACTTGAGAAGATGTTGACTGGTTAATACTTGCTTTAGCATTTGCTAGGAAGGTTGGATCAGGTTGTGGCTCTTGGTGGGGAGTTCCCTTCATCGCCATGCCTATGTAAAAGTCGATCACCAGATTAACCGATATGACAGCAAGGAATCCATTGGACAAAGTTTGAGTTGAGGATGAAAGCTGACTCACACCTGAACAAAGAGCAAAACATCACTTCGTTACAAATGTATGCACTTCACTTCCATAGAAAAGATGAAGCACAACATAAGGCAGGAGTAACAACAGTCAAACCTGGAAAAATTTGGAAGTAAAACCCATACATAATTGCAACTGGGGCCATCCACATCACCATAGATGTAACAGCGAATTTTGTGATCACTCCTGACATTGCTTCTCCTGATCAGAATGCTAATACAAAGGTAAGACAAGCATGCACCATGAGTTCAACACACAGCTGATTACTGGAACCGATATGTTGTTCTAAGCTAGATTGGGCTATCCCAAACAATTATCATGGTTGAAGATATTATGGTAAACATCTTACTCAAGCAAGCAAAGCTCATATGCCAGCCAAAATTGAGGCTTGAGACTGGTATACCCAACCTCACCTGCCTGTAACCAAATTCAGAATTTTGAGTGGCTTCTGTTACATTTCATACTTCTCTACTTCTACAGTCCACTTCCCCAAAGCAGAACGAACATATGACAACAAATGATGCGCACACGGGGGTTCCCAATCTTCTGATGAGAACGATACGTCAATTTGGGGAGTTCATGAACTTGTGATATTAGCTTCAAATCAGCGAGGAAAGAAAAACTGGTAATCACAATACCACCAATGCAAGTCGATCAACCATGCTTAGACGCGATGTATCCTTATCCCTGCTAACAATCGAAAAACTTGCAAGAACAAGTGATAAGCAATCTGAAACTTGTATTAATCTAAAATCTTGAACAAGGTGAGGTTCTATTTCTCATGTTGGATAGTTTAGTCGACACATGCAAGACGAGGAGGGACGCACAAGGGGGTCTACCAAACACAACAAAACGAAAAGAACAAAGCATGGAGGTGGCGGCCATATATAGAGGGACGGCCAGGGTAGGGGTGCCCAAGCTAGGGTCGGCCACCACCAAACCCTAAAAATACATGGGCCATAGGCCCAAAAATACAGTGACGTAGCACCTGAAATTTATGACTCGTGGTGTTTTTTTTTGCATATTCCCGTTGCTCCTGAATGGATCTGGCCATGGGACTGGATCCATTAGAAAGTTTGTCTCCTAATCTTTCAAACGAGTGGTTGCACGTCAAAAACGGACTTTGGATGTGGCCGAGGCGTCCGTTTGCAGTTGGGCTACTGCTGGATGGCCGAACCGGCCTTTTTGGTCTCTTGGGTTTCCATGTGGGCCTTCCTTGGTGCATGGGCCATCCTCGGAGTACGTGCTTGAACCTTGGTCCTTTGTCATGGGCTTGAAAGGCTGAGCTTATGGATTAAGGCCCTTTGGCGACGAAGATGTCGCATCATCGAGTGTAAGTGATGAAGACAGCACGGTCGGGAGGAAGTAGTGGCAGCAGTCGTATCCTTGGGGTTGATATCCTCATCATCCTCCTCTTCTTGAATTGGAGTCGTCCTCGACTCCTTCTCATGCTCCTGTAAAAGGTTAGTGACAATAGGAGTCATATAAACAGATGGTTGCAAACTTGTAGTGATGTCATCATGCGCAATAACATTGGTGGTTAAAAAAACAACACCTTTTAATTTGCAATCAGATTTATCACTTGTTGCTTTAGGTGAATTTAACTCTTTAGCTACACTCTTTTGTTCACTTTCTTGTTTCTCTTGTTGTGCTCTCTTTACATTAATTTTTCTTAATTCTATGGGAGACATGGGTTCCAAAATAAATTTCTTTCCCTTGAAAGTAAATGTGTACTGATTGGTCCTACAATGATGTATGGCATATATATCATATATCCAAGGTCTACCCAATAAAAGAGAACAAGCATCCATGTGTACAACATCGCAAACAACATGATCATGATATGAACCAATAGAAATAGGAACTCGAACGGTTTTTATTACCTTAACCTTACCATTAGAGTTGAGCCACTCAATCTCGTATGGTTGTTGTAGCGGACATGTGGCCAAGCCAAGCTTCTCAACCATGTCCACACTAGCAAGGTTGTTTCAACTACCACCATCAACAATAACATGCACTGCTCGTTCATTGACTACAAACTTTGTTTGGAAGATGGTATGGCGCTGATTTGGCTCATCACGTGCGGGTTGCGCATGCAGTACACGTGTGACAACAAGAGCTGGGTATCTCTCTGCCGAGGCAGCATCGCAAATCTCTTCTTGTTCTGCAGTGTTAGTGGCAATAAGAGCAGATTCAATCTCATCAATGTCACTAGCACTAGAATACTCACCATTTTCTCGTATTATTAGAGCACGTCAGTTTGGACAATCATGCATCACATGGCCATGTCCCTTGCATCGAAAACATTGTACTTCTCTTGCATGACCAGTAGATGTGATGGATGATGCACTCTTCGCTGGAGCTTGTTTGGCAGCTGATTTACTTGACTCCGGGGTGTGTTGGTGTAGAGGAAGTAGGGGCAGTAGGTGAAGAAGAACGTCCTGGCATGGAAGATGATGTCTTGGTGGGATATGGATGGACTGGGATGTGGTGGATCCTCCAATATTCCCTCGCATCGTGGATCGACGTTCCTGTACTTCCCTTTCTGCTTTCAAAGTAAGATGATAAAAACGGGTGATAGAATTGTAATCTTTATAATCGAGTATGTCATGTATTTCCCGGTTAAGCCCACCCAAAAATCGAGCCATTTTAGCATCTTCATCCTCTTCTAACCCACAACGTAACATGCTAATTTGCAATTCCTGATAATAGTCTTCAACAGATTTACTATCCTGATTAAAACGTTGCAATTTGTTAAGTAATTCACGTTCATAATATGAAGGAACAAATCTAGTACGCATTAATCGCTTCAACCCATCCCAAGTTACAGGCACATCCCAATTGATTCTACAATTTTCTCGCCACTAAACAGATGCAAAACCCATGATTTCACTAGTGGCAGCTCGAACCCTCTTACACTTAGAGAAATCATAGCAAGAAAATTTTTGATCTACTGCCAACTCCTAATCAAGATAAGCATCAGGGTCATATTTACCATCAAAAGGAAGCATAGTAAATATCATTTGCGCAATAGAATCATTACGTTCTTCCCTTTGAGCATGCTAATTTCTACCCATACCTTGTTTGTTGTGGCGGAGTCGATAATTTGCTCGGTCATTGTTCATGTTCACTTGGTGGTCGTTGTAACATCCCAATTTTTGAGCTTTTGCAAAGTTTCAAAGTCAAAAAGAACCATTTGGATTTTCCAGAAATAATTCCAGCCTAATTTGAATTTTCTAAACACCAAAAGATTTTATTTATTTACTCTGTGCATCAAATCAAAGATTTTCATTTTTTTGTTGGGTTCCTTGTGCTTCAAGGAATTTTTCTGAATTTATTTGCTATTTATTCGATTTTCTGGAATTTCTTTAATTTGAAAAATGATTTTATTTCCCAAAACCTTTCACGGGCCGAACCCAGCTGGCCTGGTCTGCCTCAGCCGCCACGCGTCGCCGCCCCAGTGCTTCCCTCGACCCGCTTTGGCCCACGCGAGCCCGCCCTGGCCCAGCCGCCGCCAGCACGTTGCAAACCCTAGCCGCGCCTTGGCATCTGTGTCGTGTAGCCGCCGCGTCCCCAGGGCTTTAATAGCCAGTGCCGCCACCTGATTCAGGTTCCCCACCTTGAGCCGCACGTGTAGCCACCCTTCACCCACGCCGAGACGTCATCGCTACCGGGCAATTGCTCGCCGTAGCAACGCCACCGCCGAAGCTTCTTCCTCAGCGCTGGTCTCTAGTTGTGCTGCATCTCTGCCAGTGCCGGTTGCTTCTTTGGGTGCGTCGCGGGGTGCTCTTCCAATTCCACCGATACTAGTGCTCGATTCGGCCAGATTTCGCCATCGGCCACGCCTTCTTCCCCACGGCCGGTGAGCCCCAGCCACCGTCCCCTCGCCGAAAACCCAGCCAAGCCCGATTCGCCGTGTCGTCGATGTGGCCGTCCACCTCAGCCATTGTGTCAGCAAACCCGACTTCAAACGGAATCCCCGGCCACATCCGAAGTCCGTTTTTGACGTGCGACCACTCATTTGAAAGCTTAGGAGACAAGCTTTCTAATGGATCCAGTCCCATGGCCAGACCCGTTAAGGAGTAATGGGAATATGTAGAAAACCATCATGGTTAGAAATTTCGGGTACTGCGTCACTGTATTTTTGGGCCTATGGCCCATGTAACTTTAGGGTTTGGTGGTGGCTGACCCTAGCTTGGGCACCCCTCCCCTAGCCGTCCCTCTATATGGCCGCCACCTCCATGCTTTGTTCTTTAGGTTTTGTTATGTTTGGTAGACCCCCTTGTGCGTCCCTCCTCATCTTGCGTGTGTTGACTAGACCATCCAACACGAGAAACAGAACCTCACCTTGTTCGAGATTTTAGATTAATACAAGCTTCAGATTGCTTCTCACTTGTTCTTGCAAGTTTTTCGATCGTTAGCAGGGATAAGGATCCATCGCGTCTAAGCATGGTTGGTCGACTTGCATTGGCGGCATTACAATTGCCGGTTTTCCTTTCCTCGCTGGTTGGAAGCCAATATTACGAGTTCATCAACTCCCCAAATCAACGTATCGTTCTCATTGGAAGATTGGGAACCCCCCGTGTGCGCATCAGGTGGTATTAGAGCATCGGTTGCCTGGTGAGAACACATCTATCCTAGTTGTTAGATCTGTTTTGTTCATCCTAGAGTCCAGAAAACAGCCATACAAAAAAATTATCAAGTGATTTCCTTTTGATCCTAGCTCGTTTAGCCTTTACTATTTCTGTCTAGTTCATATACTTGTTGAATTTTCGTTGCATTATTGAGTCGTTGATCGTCTTAGTGTTTGGTCCTTTAGAGTTTCGAGTTATTATCACATAGCCGTCGTAGTGTACTTTTTGTTCATCGTATCGTCCTTAGAGTTGGTGTCTAGTTCCATGTTGTTTTCTGCTAAGAGGTCGATTCGGACCCAAGTTGAATTGATCTTGATTTCTGTTCAAAGGAAGGAGTTTGTTTCGATCAAGATGAAAAAAAATTGGTCGAAGCAAGTTCGGACCGCTCCGAACTGAGTGGCGAAGTTCGGACCGCTTCGAACCGAGGCAAGTTCGGACCACTCCGAACAGAGGTGAGTTCGGATCGTCCGATCAGAGGCGAGTTTGGACCACTTCGATCAGAGGAGAGTTCGGACCGTCCAATCAAGGGGTGAGTTCGGACCGTCCGAAACAGTTAATGCAAAGTTTGGACCGCTCCGAACTTGATTAAAGAGAGAGAGAGAGAGAGAGAGAGAGAGAGGGAGAGAGAGAGAGAAGGCAAGTGCAGATACAAAAGCCGCACCAAAACAAAGAGGGAAAAGGCAGGTGCAAATTCAAAGGCCGCACAAAAAAATCGCAAGTCAAAGTTTAGAGAGAGAGAGAGAGTATCTTCTTTTACCGGAATACCCCTGGTCAAAAAAAGTGTGTGGTGAGTGTTGCGTGGAGTCCTTTTGAGTCTGTTGTTTAGTTTTAGGGCTCCCTCAAAAAAAAAAGAGGAGCCCTAGCTGCTTGCTTTGTGTTGAGGATGTTCTCTTTGCGTTATTGTGGCATTGTTGGTGATTAGGCTCGCGTCTCTAGCACGGTCTAGCCTAGGACCAGCACAGTTCTACCGTTGAACATTTATTCAACTTGTTTTGGCTAGTGCAGTTCTAGTTTTCCTTTGTTACAAAGAAAATACATGTCAAAGCTCCACCTCTACTAACCATACAGGAATGGGGACTTGCAATCGCATTGACACCTTCGGCGTACAGATTACCACAAGCTAGACATCGATTGTACCTTTCCTAGCTACAGGGTAAGAAATTGTAAGAATTTTCGTGGAAGCTTGAGTGTGAGAATATAGAAAACTGTCATGGTTCAGTAGTTCATAGGACTCATCATATTCTTGTGAGATTTTCTTTTCTGTCTACTAACCATGACAGATAATTCAAGCGTTCGAGGAAATGGCTCTAGAAGTGAAACAGATGACCCCCTTTCTCCAAAGCAGCGACGATGGGTGAACCACTTCAAGGGTCAGTTGGACAGGCATGAGATGAGGATTCGAGCGCAGATTGATGAAATACGTGGACAATATGCTGAAATCCGTGGACAACTAGCACAATTGCTGGCTCTAAATAATGTTGCACGCAATCCAGCTGAACAAGTTCCACCTGCTGCCCATGCTCCTCTAGGTGGGATGGAACATGAGGTGAGCGACTATGTTCATGATTCTGAAGACGATTGTCGGGACCCGGATTTGCGAATCTGAAACCCTCTGTGTATACTGCACTAGTCCAGGATCACGCTAGTGCACACAATGGCAACAAAATTGACATAACATTCCATCATCGAATTAACTAAGAAAGTAGCAAATAGTAACAACGGACCTTATGGTCAAGTTTACATAAATACCTTAAGGGCTTACGAAACAAATAAAACTCTTGCAGCGGAAGATAAAAGAACTTGGGCCATACGATATGCCACAGGCAGTCGTCTGGGGAGCGCCATCCTAGTTCACGTAGTCTTCATAATAGTCCTCGTAGAATTCTGTATTTCCCTGTTCTTTTGCAGAAAGCCGTAGGGAAATGATGCAAATAATGTACGGCTTGACAAGAATGGTCATATGGTTATTTTGCAGAAAGCAATAACTTGATTGTAAATACAATAAATAGATTCAAAGCATATTTGACAAAGATATTAATAACTGGTAAATCAATGGTAAACAACAACACAAAATTAGTGAGGCATCACCCATCACCAACTAGATCACCATCAACCACTAAACTCAACAGCATTAATAATTTAACATCGAAAACAATAGTGAACTCCCCGTTCACTTCCAACAATACCATCCCTCCACATTTTTTGAAAACACTATACCCTATGTGAAATCCCTAGGCATGTCTATGACCGCGGACACGGCTATTCGAATAGTTTAACATACACTCTGCAGAGGTTGTACAGCTTTACCCACAAGATATGATCAACTCTTAATGCCATACGTAATTAACACAATTCCTTTGGTGTGTTGGCAGAGAGATCATAACAAGGCCTTTACAATGCTTGTCTAAACCCAGTACTGCCCACTAAGGTTTCACCGCTATTAGGGTCAGAAAGCCCAGTACAGAAGCCCCCTCTTGCGCCATGTGAGTCTACCCGTCGAACCCGGAACCCCCACAACCACAACAGTACTTAAATTTAAACATCGCAAATTAATTAGCCAGGTTTGTCCCATACCAGACATGTGGTTGTACGGTTAGGCCCAGTTCAATGGCGCACAAGATTAAGTCCTTAACTATACTCAGGCAAGACAACCACATCCCAAACGTGTTAACAGCACCCCCTTTACTGCACGATCACTTGTCCGAGTGAAAACAACATTTGTATAACCAATACCAATGGCACACCCCACCATGGCACAACAAATTTTACAATAATGGTTGTCCGCCACAATTCCATATCTCATTAAGTCAATATTATGAATTTAACATGTGACATGGATCCCATCGTACAACTAAGCATGGCTAAGCATAGTTACGCTAACCCAATGTTGGTACTATAATATGTCCAACTAGTAAACAATCCAACCTAGGGTGACAATGGATACATGGCAATTCAATTATTCAAGGTAGCATACCGACAATCAGGTAATAGTTAATCCCAGTAAATAGCACTTGTAAACAGTTAGCATGCAATTGTAGGAAACAAAAATAATTTTGCAAACTTGGGTCCAACATGGACAAGGACTACGACTTGCCTTGTTGATCAACTGCAAACGCTGAGTCTTGATCTTCGAATCCTGCGCTCGCTCCCTGGGGATCCACGTCTACCGAAAAAGAATACAATAAACACAAATAAATACCAAAACAGTAAGCAAAGTGTTATATATGTTTTCTAGAGATATGGTAGTAAGTATTATTAAACTTTTAGTGTGTTCTATGTTTGCTTCTATTTGTATCTTTGAGTAAGGATCGCCTTTATTTTGTGTTTTGATCTACATGTATGATGAATAATCTTATGTGCGTGCTGAACTAAGTCATACATAATTTTGTTTGCGACATGGTATCTAATTATTGTCTAAGTAAATGAAAATGTTTATATTTGTTTAATTTTCAATAATATTTTGATCAAATCAACTAGTTATGTGTTCTCGTTGATTTTTTATGTACAATCTAAGGGGTTACCATATTTCGATAAATATTCGTAATCATATCCGATTCAATTCGTATTCGATCCGTATCTGTATTCGATATTATCCGTATTCGTATTCGTATCTGAACTATCCATATCCGTATCTAGAATTTTTTTTTAAATAATACTTTTTTTAAACTGAATTGCGTTTTTAATACTCGAAAAATAAAATTTGCAAAAATAATACGTGGTCGCCATACCGTACGGCGAATACCCTATTTTCGCCATATGGTATGGCGAATACCCTATTTTCGCCATATGGTATGGCGAAAATACCCTAATTACCCGATTAAAGTCGATTAACCGTCGGTTGTTTGGTTAAGGCTATTTTCGCCTTACCATATGGCGAAAATAGTATTTTCGCCAAACCGTATGGCGAAAATACCCTAATTTCGCCAAACCGTATGGCGAAAATAGGGTCTTCGCCTTACCGTACGGCGAAAATAGCCTTGATTCCCGTGTAGCAGATTAACTATGGATTTAGGGTATTGTCGCCACACGGTTCGGCGAAAATAGGGTATTCGCCACACGGTTCGGCGAAAATGGGGTATTCGCCGTACGGTATGGCGACCACGTATTATTTTTGCAAATTTTATTTTTCGAGTATTAAAAATGCATTTCAGTTTTAAAAAAATATTATTTAAAAAAAAAATTCTATACGAACACGCCGAGCTAACAAAACTACTACAGGAATATACATCATAATTAATTCTCTTTTATCATCACAATTAATTTTAATGGCAATACAAAGTCTTTAGACAGTGATAAAAAAGCTCTATCATAACCGATTTTCGCGCTCATCACAATCGATTCTGAGATAAAACCGATTGTGATGATCCCATTATCATAATTGATTTTGATGTGCATTTATAGTAGTACAAATTACTTGCAGTCATAGTGTCATGCATAGATATTACTAGGGCAGGAAGTGCGGTGCACGACGCGCGCGGGAACGAAAAAATATATGTTTCGTAAAATATTGGAGATCTAGTTGGGAAAAAAGTCTAGAGATAGAGATGTACACGTATTTCTGTTAACGAAAATATTTTTTCCGGGGAAAACGGAGAAAGGACCTAGATGTAAGGAGCGGGAACCTATTTGTTATATTTTTGGACCTGAGCGTTATCTTTAAAAGTTAGAAAAGGGCTCGTTCGCGATTTTTATTCAACGAGAGCCTCTTTCCGTAAAGTAACGAACAAGGGACCTAAACGTAATCCGGAAAAAATTTTCTTGCCCTCACAAAAAATCATAAAGGACCTTTTCGTAAATTTGTAAGGATCTATCCGTGATTTAGAGAAATGAAAGGTTTTTTTTGGAAAATGGCGAAGAGGCAGGTGGATAGGCTGAGGAGCCTGAAAACCTCCGGAAGTAATAAAGGTATAATAATAAAATAATATGACCAATCATGCACGTTTTCTCAGGCACCGCGGTGGAGTCCACCTGACGGCCGTCGGTGGTCGCGTTCGCCTCACAACCAGGCCGCTCAAGACAAAACTGCATCATCAACCCGGCCTGCTATTTTTACTTGTATTTATGTATACTAGGAAAATACGCACGGCGCACGCCGCGTGCTTGAACGGAAAACGAATTTGTGTTTTTTTTGGAGAAAAAACGGACCATGGAAACATTTTTTCCGCGGAAAACGAGAAAAAACGGGATACGAAAACATTTTTTCTGGGTAGAACGAAAATGTTTTTTTCAGAGAAAAAAGGACTACGAAAACTCGGTGTACGACGCGTGCGTGAACGAAAACCGAACACGGCGCGCGAGTGAACAAAAAATGACTTTTCGTTTTTTTTTGTGAAAAAATAGACTTAGATGTATCTTCAAAATTTTTGGAGGCTCGAGAAACCGTAGAGACTGAGCCGCATGCGTGAACGGAAAACGAATTTGCATCTTTTTAGAAAAAAATGGGCTACAAAAATATTTTTTCTGGGCTCTGGAGAAAAAATGGACCACGGAAAAAATTTTCCCGGCAAAAACGAAGGAAGGACGAATGAAAAACGGGCTTGTGTTTTTTTTTAAGAAATGACTCTGCGTTTTTTCGGGTGAAAAAATAGACTTATACGTATCTTCAAAATTTCTGGAGGCTCGAGAAACTGTAGAGACCGAGCCGCGTGCGCGAACGGAAAACGAATTTGCGTTTTTTTAGGGAACAATGGGCCACGAAAATATGTTTTATGGGCTTTGGAGAAAAAACAGACCACGAAAATATTTTTTTCGGCAAAAACGGAGGAAGGACGAATGAAAAACAGACTTGTATTATCTTTAAGAAAAAATGGACCACGAAAATACAAAAGCGGACTACGACAACATTTTTTTAGGGAAAACGGACTTGTGTTTTTTTAGGAAAAATTGACGACCAAAACATTTTTCCCGGGATCCGAAGGAAAAACAGACTACGAAAATATTTTTTTGGCAAAAACGAAGAAAGGATGAACGAAAAATGAATCTCCGTTTTTTTCTGAGAAAAAATGGATCACGAAAATGTTTTTCCTGAGGACTGGAGAAAAAACGGACAATGAAAACATTTTTTCCAACAAAATGAAGAAACGACGAACGAAAAACGAATTTGCATTTTTTCTGAGGGAAAACGGTTAACGAAAAACACTTTTCCTATGCTGTAGAGAAAAAACGGATAACGAAAATATTTTTTCCAACAAAAACGGAGAAACGACGGATGAAAAATGAATTTTCACTTTTTTCAGAAAAACTGTCAAGAAAAATATTTTTCTCATGCTCCGGAGAAAAACGCACCACGAAAATATTTTTTCCGAGCAAAACGGAGAAAGGACCTGAACGTATAGTGCGGGGACCTATTTGTTATAATTTTAGACATGTCCGCTATTTTGAAAAATTAAAAAAAGGTTTGTTCGCAATTCGTCTTTAACGGGAGCTTTTTTTTGTAAAATGCCGAATGAGGGATCTAAACGTGAATTCGGAAAAAAAAATTCCCTTACAGAAAATCGTAAAGAATTTATTCGTAAATTCGTATGGACCTAATCGCAATTCGAAAGAATAGAAAGATTTTTTTGCAAAATTATCGAAGTGACAAGTGGTTGCTCCCACCGAGCTTCAAACCTCCGGATTACATGTAGGTATAAAAACTGGAGGGTTTTTTTGCAAAACAAGGAGAGAGAGTGGGTGGGGGTGACGTGGTGGCTGAGGGAGCCGGAACTCTTCGGCTGTAATATATGTAGTATATAATATAATAATATGAGAACGACAGCGACATATCGGTCATACCTGCGGCGCGGAATCCTAGGCCGACACCTCCATCCATCGACGCACGCACATCGCGGCCGTACGTCGTGTACCACGCGCGCGGGGGGCTCGCGTCAGGATTCGTGCCGTACCGGTCGCTGCCGCGCGCGGCGCTACCTGTACTACTGTATGCGATGCGCATGCGGAGGTGCATGAGGGCGCAGGGCGTGGCGGGACGAGCATGGAAGTGAGCCGCCGGTGCATGGCGCCGTGCACACTTAAAGCCGGGGGCAACAAGCCACGGGCCCAACGCCAGTTCGTTGGGCTGTTAATACAAGTGGGTTAAGCGGAGGGATCGATCTGTATGGGAAAAAAAAATTCTATGCCATCGGATGCCTTGTAGTGTCTTACAAAAACTAGGTATATGGTAAATACAGATTTTAAAACAACTAAATATTTTCTCTCTTTCTTAATATATACTAGAAACGCAAGCACGGCGCACACCGCGCGCGTGAACGGAAAATATTTTTTTGTTTTTTTCCGGAGAAAAAACAGATCACGAAAATATTTTTCCCATGCTCCGGAGAGCAAACGGATCACGAAAATATTTTTCCCGGGAAAAACGCCGCGCGCGTGAACGGAAAATATTTTTTGTTTTTTTTCGGAGAAAAACCAGACCACGGAAACATTTTTCCCATGCTCTAGAGAGCAAAGGGACCACGAAAATATTTTTTTCGGGAAAAACGGAGAAATGACCTAAACGAAAAATGCAGGGACCTATTTGTTATAATTTTGGACCTGTTCGCTATTTTGAATAAGTAAGAAAGGACTCGTTCGCAATTCGTATTTAACGGGAGGCTCTTTGTGTAAAATGACGAACTAAGGACCTAAACGCGAACCGGGGGAAAATATTTTACACTCACAGAAAATTACAAAGGACTTATTCGTAAATGGGAAGGACCTATCCGTAATTCCAAAGAACTTAAGGTTTTTTTTGTAAGAATGGGAGAGAGAGTGGGGGAGATGACGTGGGAGCGTGAGCTTGCAGGAAAGCTTCAAGGAATATGGTATTAAATATTACGTGCCTTTATTCCAAAATGAATGCTGTAAATGCTACAAGGTACGAATTTTTTTCAATGTGTATATGATCGAGGGTAGAAGGGATCTTAAAAATCACCCGAGTGATCTTTTTAAAAAAATCATCCAGATTCCTCAACTTAATTTGAGGTCCACGGCTCGGTGTCTAAGTTCTTCTCCGGTGAAGTTAGGGCTCGAGTTCATCGAAGTGAGGGTTGGGTTCACCAGGAACCTCACCTTAGATTTCAGGTGGCTGGCAGTGTTAGAAATAAGGCCTAAGTGGCCCATTTATCTTTAATGCTAAAGCTACAAAGAATAGTACCATATTGCTAGTTGAGAAAGGAGAATACCAATTTAAAAGGGAGAGCTCCCACAATGCCTTGTAATGAGGCATATGGAGGGTGAGGAACATGGCTAAAGTCACATGCATGCACACGCGTATTTTGCGAATTACCGCGTATTTCCGCGTATTTTCCCCGCGTGACTTGTGACTTGCGACGTCGCGAGTCGCCGTGCAGTGGATTAAATTCTGGCACGTTTAAACCCTTTTATTTTTCGATTTCTCTCTATTATTAGTGAATAAATGGGGTCATTTACTGAGAATTGAAACAGCCATGATAATGGCGTCAGTTTCTAATAGACCTGCAGTTTACTAGCGTTTAAGGTGTTGTAATGGTTAATTATTGACTGTTACTGGTGTGAGGCTATAAAATCTGGAGACGCCCAGACTGAAATGAGTTTCTTTTTCTGGCACTCACGTTCATCCACTGTGATCTGTGTTGCGTCTTCGTGCTGCGCTTGTTCTTCACCGACCTTCCTCTTGGCGTGCACCGCGAGGCAGGGAGAGAGGGATCACCGTTGCTGCCGCGAGAACCTGCATGGGGGCGGCAATAAGGTTTCTGGGCAGCGCAACTGCTCGACCGCTCGAGCTTCCTCTGCGTCGACTACTTCCTCTACGACCGGTCGCTACTGCGCTGCATCCATTTCATCATCAAGCCCATCGTAAAAATTCTTCCCTCTGTTCATCTCGTACACATCATTTCTGGATCTACTTTTCAGAAATATGTGGTATCTTCTGTCTAGCTTGTTGTGTTTGATTATTTTGGAATTATGTCGCTCAAGTACATGACTTTCAGCTACTAGTGGGTGAGATTTCACATTTGGGATGTGCTTTACCTGCAAAATTTGTGGTTGCGGGCATTGTGGCTAAACTTCCCCCATCTTGGAGGAATTTTGCCACTGGTCTAAAACACAAGAGGGAAGAGATTTCTATTGAAGATCTCATTGCTGCCCTCGACGTGGAAGAAAAAGGCAGAGCCAAAGATGCACCAAAAACTTCTTCTCAGGAACCGAACAACGCAGATGTGATTGAGAAGAAGGGTGGCAACAATAACAACAAAGGCTTGAAACCAAACAAAAATACTAGCTTCAAGAAGAAATTCAAGAAGAAAAATATGAAGAACATTACCTGTTATGTGTGCGGAAAAGATGGTCACATGGCTAAAGACTGTCGTTTCTGCAAGAACAGGACAAATGAGCAAGGCAAGAAAATTGCCAACGTGACCATAAGTGAGGGAACTACTTCAGGAGGGTATGGTAATTCTCTTGTTGTTTTTTCAGTATGTCAATCCACTGATTGGTGGGTTGATACTGGTGCAAATGTTCACGTATGTTCTGACATATCTCTATTTTCTTCTTACCAGATAGCAAGGGCTTCCTCCGTCCTAATGGGGAACGGGTTGCATGCTTTTGTGCGTGGTGTTGGCACGGTAGAACTGAAGCTCACTTCAGAGAAGACTGTCCGTTTGAGAAACGTGCAACATGTGCCAACAATAAATAGGAATCTAGTCAGCGGTTCCCTATTATGTCAAGATGGCTATAAGCTAGTATTTGAGTCTAATAAAGTTGTAATGTCTAAGTTTGAAAACTTTATTGGAAAAGGTTATGAAAGCGGAGGCTTGTTCCGCTTAAGTGTACTGGAGTCTTGTTTAAATTTAAATGTTGCTACTCAAATTAATAATTGTGAATCCAATGTTTGGCATTCTCGTTTATGTCATATTGGTTATGATACCATTGCTCGAATGTCCAAATTTGAAATAATTCCAAAATGTGATATTATCAAAGAATCAAAGTGCCAATCTTGCGTGCAAGCAAAACAACCTCGGAAACCATCTAAGGGGTTAGAGGAAGAAAGAAATTTGGCACTCCATTCTGACCTATGTGAGATGAATGGATTGTTGACAAAAGGAGTCAAAAGATATTTTCTAACTTTTATAGACGATGCAACGCGTTATTGTTATGTGTATTTGCTGAAAACAAAGGATGAAGTTTTAAACTACTTCAAAATTTATATGGTCGAGGTTGAGAACCAACTTGAAAAGAAAATTAAAAGGTTAAGGTTTGACCGTGGAGGAGAGTATATCTCTCAGGAATTCTCCCAATATTGTGCTGAGAATGGTATAATCCATGAAGTGACACCACCATACTCGTCTCAATCTAATGGGGTGGCTGAGAGGAAAAACCGAACACTAACAAACTTGGTGAATGCCATGTTGGAGAGTGCTGGTATGTCTAAGTCATGGTGGGGGGAAGCTATCTTAACAGCAACCTTTGTACTCAACAGAGTAATTACTAAAAGAAGTGAGATTACTCCGTATGAGGGATGGAAGGGGAGAAAACCAAATATCAATTTTCTGCGAACATGGGGGTGTTTGGCTAAAGTCAATATACCATTACAGGAAAAGAGAAAACTTGGACCTAAAACAGTCGATTGCATTTTTCTAGGATATGCACATAACAGTACGGCCTATAGATTTTTAGTAGTAAAATCAGATTCCCCTGAGATTATTGCTAACACAATAATGGAATCAAGAGATGCTTCTTTCTTTGAGAATATTTATCCAATGAGAGCAGCAGTCTTTAATGAAAATTCTAAAACTTCTGATCTTCCATCTACTTCTGAGTTACCAAATAGTGTTGAACCAGCTTGTGATATCCCTGAGGTGGATAACAATATTGTCACAAATGAGACTCCTCGCAGGAGCAAAAGACAAAGGGTTGAGAAAACCTTTGGTGATGACTTTATTGTATATCTTGTGGATGATGTTTCAAAAACTCTTTCAGAGGCTTATGCATCACCTGATGCAGAGTATTGGAAAGAGGCTGTCCGTAACGAGATGGATTCCATCATGGCTAATGGAACATGGGAGATCACTGAACTTCCTACTGGGTGTAAACCAGCTGGATGTAAGTGGATCTTTAAAAACAAAATGAGGCCTGATGGTAGTGTTGATAAATATAGGCAAGGCTTGTAGCCAAGGGTTATACCCAGAAAGAAGGAGAGGATTATTTTGATACTTATTCTCCTATTGCCAGATTAACTACCATTAGAGTGCTCATTGCATTAGCAGCTTCCTATGGTCTACACGTCCTTCAAATGGATGTAAAGACAGCTTTCCTTAATGGAGAGTTGGAGGAAGAAATCTATATAGAGCAACCAGATGGTTATACGATTACTGGACATGAAAATAAAAGTGTGCAAATTATTAAAATCCTTGTATGGTTTAAAGCGAGCACCTAAACAATGGCACGAAAAGTTTGATAAAACTTTGACATCTGCTGGTTTTGCTGTGAATTAGGCGGATAAATGTGTTTATTATCGCTATGGTGGGGGTCAAGGAGTTATCTTGTGTTTGTATGTTGATGACATACTTATATTTGGGACCAACACTATGATCATTGACGAGGTCAAGTCTTTCTTATCTAGTTGTTTTGATATGAAAGACATGGGTAAGGCAGATGTAATTCTAAATATTAAATTGATCAGAACCAAGAATGGGATTATTTTGAGTTAGTCCCATTATGCAGAAAAATTATTGAGCCGCTTCGGCTTTAAGAACTGCAAAGTAGCCCCAACTCCCAATGATGCAAGTGTAAAACTTCGCAAAAATAACGGATTAGGGAAAGATCAATTAAAATATTCATAAATAATAGGGTCCCTTATGTATTTATCTAGTGCAATGAGGCCTGACATCTCATTTGCTGTGAGCAAATTTGTCGTGGGGGCTCCGGTCTTTGTAACAGTGACTAGGATACTTACTGTTGCGTCGAACTGGAATTAACGCAACCCGTCAGTAATCCAATCACTCATTACAAACCGTACCCGGATTGAGGCCAATCAATCGGCACGACACACTCAGCTCGTGGTCATATGCCAAATGATTGATTCCAACCCGAGCTTCCCCAAGATATGTGTCTAGTGCTAGTTCCCTGGATCCGTAGCCTAGCACCCACATATTTCCACAATAAGTTGCATCAAGGATCAAGCTTAAAGTAATAGTTGTATTAATACTGGTTAGATTACAACTATTGGTTACAAGAAAAGCACATAGCCGATTGGCTAAAAAGCAAAATAGGAGAAACAAAACCGCAACAGCGGTAGCGGTATGCCTTCCCATACCCAGAGGCAACCGACTGGGGGCGAAAGTCCCAGATAACCGCACAGACTCGACACCCGCCTCGGCCGAACTCGAACGAGCGCCTTCACTGCCTTTGACGCCATCTTCTATGCATGTTGTTAATATAGAGCAAACGGTGAGTACACGTATGTACTCGCAAGACTTTAGTGTATGGAAATAATAATGTAAATGCAGGTTATAACAATGGAATCAGGTTTCTACACTAAGTCTATTTGAGCACAAAGCAAGATTTATTTGCAATAATCTAATAGATTCTAAACATTCGAATTTGTAAAGCAGTGGTAAAGAAATCATTTTTGTTGCAAGCAATAAACATATCAATTGATCCATAAACCAAATTCCCAACCATCCATTTTCACCAACCGAAAACCAAACTAACCTACCTTACCAAAACCATTTCCAAGAACCAACTTCCGACCAAACTCAATAACCAAACCAGCTCCTAACCAAGTCCAACCAAATCCATTTCCGAGACCGAACCAAGACCAGACCTGAACCAACACCAGAAATTCTATACTTGATAGTACTTCCCAAGCTGCTCATGACCGTGAGCACGGCTAATCGATTAGTTTAATATATATCTCTGCAGAGATTGTACACTTTACCCACATGACACATTCTAGCAATCATGTCAACCATGCCACGCGATACTCACGTACCCGTTTTGCTAGACTGTGACGAGACCTTTCGATAGGTTAGGATTTAAACTTTGCACCAGCCCGGTAATGTGCATCCTTGCTACGGTCCCAAGAGGATGTCCACTAGTGGTATTTACAGGCACCCACTAGCTTTACTGGCCCATGCCTCCCCCATAGTAAGCATTACCGTTGTATTGGGCAAACTCCCCCTCGATGCCTCGACGAGGGAGCCCCTAGAACACACCGACACGGCAGATGTGTCCAACTCTTCCGCCGCCTAATGATGCAAGACTCGAATCCTTTCCAATGTACTAGGCCAGGGCCATCCCATACTGGCACATGTGGCTGTACTGTTTGACCCAGTAATAGCATCAAGTTCAGTCCTTAGGGTGACTCAGGCGAGATCTTCCAAACCCACTTGCTATGGCCATAGAGGATGTCCACTAGTGGTCCCTACGGGCTGCCACTAGCTTTACTGGACCATACCTCCCCATAGCAAGGGACCAAACCAAACCAAGCCTCAGGCTTGCCATCCAATCCATAACCATTCCAAACAAGCCCCTGGCTTGTGATCCATTCCATTCCAACCATCCATCCGAAACAACCAAACCAAACTAAATTCCAAATCACCAATCACCAACATCTCGCCCGGTCTAAATACTCCTTTTCCATTTTTCCAACAACACCAATCCAACCATTTCCCCAACCGATAAAACCAGATCCAAAACTTCTAAGCCATTATCCATCCTTCCGATCCAAAAAACAATCCAACCAAACCGACCAAATCCAAGAAGAATTGTAATTGATTGTGTCGAGACATCATACAGTACATTCTACAAAGATAGCTAAGCACATGCAGATACTTCTCGTTATTACCCAACTGACATTTATTTTTATGTCTAAGTTCTTAGCCTAAGGTTCATTAAGGTTCACGACTCAATTAAGATTAAGGAAATCCATCAAATTAGGTCTAACTACCAAATTTTTCCCACAACTAGCATCTTTACTGAACATACACGCATGCATAATAGTTTTGACAATTGAAAATAGCATTTGCAAATATAGGGTCAAAATGATCAAAGGAGGTGCTTGCTGTTTGCTCTTTTAACAAGATCCAACTTGAACGAAGTCGGAATCGCTCGTCTACCGAATCGCCAACGCTCGATTTAAAAGCAATAGAAACGATCAACGGCGAATCAAACCGCATTTAATAAGAACCAAATACAAAAGCGAATCAAATCCGAGAGACTAAGATCAAAAGAGCTTGAAAAAGAGGTTTTAAACTTCTCAACTCTCATCGGCAATATCGACACACAAGTCCCAGTAGTATCGTTCAATCAGCAGCACCGACCTTACGGCAGTACTGCCGATCCCCGGTAGTACCGTACCAGCGGGACGATAATGTCGACGGCCGAGAACTAAAACAGAATACTTTCTGGAAGATACTGCCTTAACGTTGCTCACAGTACTTCTGCTCAAGTAGTCGTACCGGCCCCATACAACAGCAGTACCGGAAATTCAAAGGCCGAGATCAGCGCACTTGGAATATAGCTACCGGCTTGTTTCACGCAGTATTACTAAATGGGGTGGTAATACCGGACCCAAACATCGGCAGCGCCGCAGCTCCAAGGCTGGAAACAGCACACTCTGAAAACAACTACCGGCATTATAGTCACGGTTCTACTGCTCAAGCAGCGGTACTGAGACTATCACGGCGGTAGCGCCGGTATTCCAGAAAGGGCCGGAATGCGAGAAAGGGGTTTTCGCTCAAACGGGATCGGAACTCAGGTACGAGCGCCAGGTCACGGTCCTAACAGCGCCAGGAACACAACTAACCTGGTACCAACCGGTTCTAAGCTCGTTTGATCGATTTACCACTTTCCGATTCCGAGCACAGAAACTTTTACCCAAAAACGGTTTACGAAAAGGGAAGAACCAACGAAAACGATCCAAATGGGGAGGGAAGCGACCTAACACGAAACCGAGAAAACGAGAACTTAAAGAGAAAAAGGAAGATCCGAACTTCTCTCTAAGTCCCAAGAAGATGCCAGAAACCGGTGGTAGTGCCGCTTACGCCCGGCAAGACGCCATTAAGCCCTGTAGTGCCGCAGGTCGAGATTGAATTGGGGTGCTCTTCGAAAATAACTACCGCCGCCTAAGCCCGGTAGTGCCGCCTCCCGGCAGCATCGCCCTTACCAATGGTAGTGCCGGCCACCACGAGGCCAAGTTCCCAAAAATTGAGATTTTACGCATTGACCCGGAACCGACGTAGGTGCATGGATAGGTCCCTGGGGACCCATGGGACTTATTCACGCAGGTTTCGTCTGGCACCGAGCTCGTTTGCTCAAAATCTCACTTTTCAGATCCTTTCTCTCCCGATACCGACGCGAAAATGGATTTCGACCAGAGGGTGTCGAAACTCGAGTTTCATCGCGCAACGGGTTCTCTACTACTCTAGGGACTTAAGTGCGCTAGACTTGTGAGCTTTGGGACTTCGGAACTTGAAATCGCTCCGAATGCCCAGAGTGCAACTTTTGCAAATCCTTCGGAAAACGGATTTCGCAACACGCGCACTAGGCCTGCTAGAACACTAAGGTCCTACCCGTCTCGAAAACTAGTCTACGAACTCGATGCACGATGATCAAACTTCTAGATCTCAAAACCCTAAATAATCCCGAATATCGATTACGGACCGAATCGAGTTCAAACTCGATTCTTCTGTGAAAATCGACCTTCGTGGTATGGGACATATTCGTGAGTCGCCCTCTCGGCATTTCCGGAGCTAGGGCTTCAATGGGAGGTTTCCGGAAATTCGAGGAACGGCTTCTTGAGGCGAATAAACCCAACAAGGAGTAGATCAGGGTTTTCGAACTGAATCAATCGCAGAAAAGAAATCTTCTAACCCTAATCTAGATCTAGCGACTCGTTGAACCATCGATCTACTACCCGATCTAGACTTTCTAGGGCTAAACAAGCGAGAAAAGAAAAGAGAAAAGGAGGGTGGAAGCTAGGGTTTGCATCGAACCTTAGGGTTTGAGCTCAAACTTCGAATCCATCGGTTGGGAGACTTCTTGGAGGCTTGAGGATGCTTCACCACTCCTCAAGGCTTGCTCTTCTTGCTCCTTGGGAGCTCCACTGGCCAGCATAGAAGGAAGGAGAGGAGGAGCTCGGGTTGGAGAGGAAGAAGAGAGTGAGAGGAAGCGAGAGAGTGAGAGAGGGCAAATGAGAGAGTGAGAGAGAGGAGGGGCTCTCTCCTCTGGATAAACACGAGAAAAGGAAGGGCTAGGGCAACGTGGAGGAAGGAGATTGGTCAACAACCCCTACACCGTCCGCTCGGTGGCGATCAGCTCCCCTCGGCGGTAAGACGACCGGCAGCATCGGCCTAGCCCTAGGGCAGATCGGCCGCTCCCGCAAAGAAAACTCCAAGTTCTTCTTCGCGATTCTTCTCCAATCTTCGGAATTGATCCTTGGGGATCTAAGGAAAGGGTTTAAGGGTCTCAAAGAGAAGTTTTGGGGTTAGGCTTACTAACGACTTCAGAGGATTTCGACCGGACTCGAAACTCAGAGTTTCAGGTCAAAATCAATCGGAACGACTCTAGCGAATCGACAAAAACAATCCGAAAACAAATAACCCCAAATTAAGATCCAAAAATCAAGTCAAAGCACCATTAAACACTCAATTAGCTTAATTAAGCCTAGTTAAACTTAATTACAAATTCAGGATGTTACAAAATTAAGCCGGTTTACATCGAATCCGGGAGATGATCATTGGGAGGCTCTTGAGGGAGTGTTGCGCTATCTGAGAGGTACTACCTCTTATGGAAGTCACTATAGTGGATACCCTCCGGTATTAGAAGGGTATAGTGATTCAAATTGGATCTCTGATGCAGATGAGATCAAAGCCACAAGTGGCTATGTGTTTACACTAGCGGGTGCTGCAGTTTCGTGGAGGTCATGTAAACAGACTATATTGACGTGATCAACCATGGAAGCTGAACTTGTAGCACTAGACACATCCGCTTTTGAGGTTGAATGGCTAAGAGAGCTTCTGTTGGACTTGCCATTGGTTGAGAAACCAATCCCGGCGATCCTAATGTACTGCGATAACCAAACAGTGTTGATCAAAGTTATGAGTGCTAAGGATAATATGAAGTCCTCCAGACATGTGAAACGTAGGCTTAAATCTGTCAGAAAATTGAAATGCTCCAGAGTTATAGCTGTTAATTATATACGCACTGAGAAAAATCTTGCAGACCCTTTTACAAAAGGGTTACAAGAAATGCGATTTCTATTGCGTCGAAGGACATGGGAATGAGGCCCATATGAGTTACTTCACAATTGTAACCCATCCTTTTGATCGGAGATCCCGTGAATTAGATAACGGGAAAAACAAGTTGTGGTTGTAACAAGAGAGTACATTAAATCTACCCATATTCTAAGTACTCTAATCTGTATGGAAGGCTGTAACACCCTGGCATCTAGTGTGCCTGAATGTTACCAAACATAGATTAAACAGCATCTAAAAAACTCAAATAAAGATAAATTACAGCAAAGGAGTGAATGCTAGAACCGAAAATTTCGGCAGCATCTCCTTTGTTTATCCATGATTCGGAGCAACAACAAAATATCACATGATATATCATAATGGAAAAACATCCAAAGCAACAATAACAGGTAATATAGCGGCAATTTAAGTCTAACATAATGAATTTAACCACTTCATGAACCAAATCGAAGTAAAGGATGTAAACAGGCACATGAACAAATCATAATCCTAGTTTCATCACCCTAGATTCATGATCACAAATCTGAAAGGTAAATATTGTATAATTGTGTGGAAATTATGTGATGTCGTGCCGCTAAGCCCCTTTCCCACATGTCGGTGTCAAGGTACCTAAGAAAAACAACATAAACACAAGCGTGAGTTCATCACTCAGCAAGCATATTGCAATGGATCATAAAGAATAGATCAACGCCAACAGCAATACATACCATACTTTAACATCATGATCAAACCATAACCTCATCTACAACATCATAGCCATGACAAAGCACATTGTACACAACTCATAATCATCATCATGTATTCAATGCAATGCAATGCACATGTCTCCTGGAAGCATATACCGGTATTGCTGAGTGCACACCCGTCGGCGTGCACCCTCTTCCCCCTTCCATCCCGTAGATGGAGGGTACCTACTCCTCGCTTCCATTCACCACGATGGATGGAATCACGAGGTAGGACTTACTCATTGGCTCTCTGGATTAGTCATAACTTTCTCACCAACCTTGCCGGACTAGTTATGACTTTCTCACTGACCGAGCCAGATCACATGCCATGTATGCGATTATGCCATAAACATAAACAACTTGTACCAAACTGAACTAAACATGGCATAACATCATAATAATGTTTTTTCATCATAACATGGCAAGCAATAATCATGGCAAGATATCACAACATGTAATCATGACAAGATAGCACATCATGTAAACAAAGTTGCACCTAGTCACAATTAACAACATACAACGCTACCCATTACAATACACTTGCCTTAACCTCGGGCGACGGATTGGCGAGAGGATGAGGGCACTCCCGGGGTTACACCACCTGCACATACATACCACACAGTCAAAACGTGCCCCAAAAATAGTACGCAAAAGCTCATCTACCCCGACTTCACAAACTACTCCCAAAATCAAAAAATAGAGAATTTGTCCTCCCGGGACAGCAGACTTCAATCTAGCATAACTTTAGTTCTAGGACTCCGAATCGATTAAACGAGTACATCCTCGCGTAGCTTAGGAAATTTCCTAACCTTTTCTAAGTATTGGGAAAAGCTGATTCGGCCTCTAAAGTTGTCTAATCTACAAAACACTACGTTCTGTCCCAGCTACGTCACAGATTTGAACACGCTCGGTGAATCGAGCATAACTTTCAAACGGCTGGGTGGAATTGGACGTTCTTTATTTTCACTGAAAGGTATTGAAGTTACCTACAACTTTCTCAACAGGCGGCCGACCAAATTCCTACTCTAAGGTGGGGGGAGCACCAAGGGGTGGGGGCCAGATTTGGCTGCCCAAAAGTCCCCCCCTTGGGCCCAAACCCTTCCACCGGAGGCCCAACTCAACCCCCAAGGCCCAAAGTCCCCCGGAGAGGCCCAAACACCCGAAAACGGCCCAAAAACACGCTATAAAGTCGTACCAAAATGCTGAATTCTAAAATATCATAATCTGGGGTGTCACAAAGGCTGATTAAAAATATTAATGTATTCTAGTGTCCTAATGAGAGGAAAAGGTATCGGCCTACAGGATACCTAAAATTAATACACCTACTTGAGCCTAACTGTGAGGTCACAGTTCACGAGAAAGGGGCATTCTCTAGAAAGCTCATGAGAAGATTAGGGAGCATGACCATTTAACGCTCCGTTGAGGTAAAGTTCTTTGGCAGCATAGTATCAGTTAAGATTTCGGGTGAAATCTAACCACACAGAGCTGTGAATTCAAGGCTGAGTCCATTCATTAGCTGTGGGAGGATGGATCTCATTATTCTAGGTGAAAGTTCAACCCGTATGGGACTTACACCGAAACACTGATATATTAAACGAAGAATCAGCACAGTGATCAAACTTTTGATTCTTTGTCTGCGTCGGCATTGGTGGGGGATTGTTAGAAATAAGGCCCAAGTGGCCCATTTATTTCTAATGCCAAAGTTACAAAGAATAGTACCATATTGCTAGTTGAGAGAGGAGAATACCAATTTAAAAGGGAGAGCTCCCACAATGCCTTGTAATGAGGCATATGGAGGGTGAGGAGCATGGCTAAAGTCACACGCACGCACGTGTGTGTTTTGCGAATTACCGCGTATTTCCGCGTATTTTTCCCGCGTGACTTGTGACTTGCGACGTCGCGAGTCGCCGTGCAGTGGATTAAATCCTGGCACGTTTAAACCCTTTTATTTTTCGATTTCTCTCTATTATTAGTGAATAAATGGGGTCATTTACTGAGAATTGAAACAACCATGATAATGGCGTAAGTTTCTAATAGACCTGCAATTTACTAGCTTTTAATGGTGTTGTAATGGTCAATTATTGACTGTTACTGGTGCGAGGCTACAGAATCTGGAGACGTCCAGAATGAAATGAGTTTCTTTTAATGGCACTCGCGTTCATCCATTGTGATCTGTGTTGCGTCTTCGTGCTGTGCTCGTTCTTCACCGACCTTCCTCTCGGCGTGCACCGCGAGGCAGGGAGAGTGGGATCTCCGAACCGTTGCCGCCGCGAGAACTTGCACGGGGGCGGCAATAAGGTTTTTGTGCAGCGCAACTGCACGACCGCTCGAGATTCCTCTGCGTCGACTACTTCCTGTACGGCCGGTCGCTACTGCGCTGCATCCATTTCGTCATCAAGCCCATCGTAAGAATTCTTCCCCCTGTTCATCTCGTACACATCATTTCTAGATCTACTTTTCAGAAATATGTGGTATCTTCTGTCTAGCTTGTTGTGTTTTGGTGGTAGTGCGACGTGATGGTGAAGGAAAGAGAGGGGAGGGGATTGTAACATCCTAATTTTTGTATTTTATGGATTTATTGTGTCTTTTATATATTTTTGAATTTTTTAGTATTTATTTGAATAACTTGGAATTAATCCTTTTGTAAAAAGTTATTTAAATGCTTAAAAAGTTTAAATATTTTTTTGAAAATATTTTATTTGAGTTCAAAATGTCTCAAAATATTTTTCAGAATTTTACTGTAAATGTTCTGATAATTCTATTATTTTATTTGTCTTTGTTTATTTTCTAGATTTAATTTAATTAAGAAAAGTTTGAAAAATATGATTTGAGCAATTGGGCCAAAACCCAATTGGGCCCAACCCATTTCCCGGCTGACCCGACCCGCCTTAGCCCACCACAGCCTATAGCCGCTGTAAGTTCACACTGGTTTTGGTGATTAGTTTTAGATTAATGCTTAATCTTTGTTTAACGACAAACCTAATCTTTTGCGAGACTAATATATTTATGAGATTTTGTTTAGTATTTTCATATTTGGATGGAAAATGGGAAACCAAGGAATGTACTCGTATTAATGTTCATTATTATTGCGTACTTTGGATTCAAAGTAAAAGAATGGATTCCCCGTTGCTTAAACCTCAATGTGCATTATGTTTCTCAATCCACATTTTACATGGATGCACATATTTAGGGGGAGTTTAAGCTTTAACTTGTTGTTTCATAATATTGATCTATTCTTCACTCCATATATAAATGATCAATACATTGAAACTAAATCATTGAGTGTGTGTGTGTGTGTGTATTCTAATTGCCTAGTTGTAGTATATACTCAGGGTAATATAGGATGAACTCCAACACAATCACAATTAAATATGTGCATATTGATTCAAAGTCAATTATACGAATATACCCGACTCACATGTCTACGTACCATTCCATTATCTAGGGTTAACAATGGTTTACATGGCAATGTTAATTGAGGAGATCCGTAATGAGGGTTTTAACTACCACATCCCGCAATATAGCATTGTAAGAATATACAGCATGCATAAAAACATTTATGAAAATATTTCTGAAAACTGGGATTAATATGTTCAAAGAGGTGCTTGCCTTGCTGTTCATTGTCGACAAGTATAAACTCATATTCAGGTTCGTTAAACGTAGCGTCGGTTACGTCGGGTTCTACTCATCATACTGCGATACATAGCAAAGAACAAACTCCAATAAGCCAAAAGTATACAAATAGAAATTCAAATGACAAATCTCTACATACAACGAGCATGGATTTTATGGTTAGGTTTTTTTTATGATTTCATGTACGTGCGGTGTAGTTTGCCTTTTAACATTTTGTCGGTTTTCGTAGTTCTGGGTTAAGTGGAGGCATAATCAATTGTTCTCTATGAATTATTTATTTTTATTTTAAGAATTCAAGAAGCTAAGGTTACATAAGTTTAAATGCATTATTTCAAATTCAACAAGTTAGGATTGTTTAAGTTTAGTATGAACAGGTTACTAATCTACCATATGAACAAAATATAAATCTAACACATTACTTTAAATATTTGAACCTAAACTGGTACCTTACTATTTTAGGGTTATTTAGGCAGTGATTTCACCAAATTGTAAAGCTTTTTCATCTAATTTACACATGCATGAAAACTAGCACATAGAAACAAACTTTATTTTATAAAATTACTTAAATCAAGTGGAACTTTAAATATTTTTACATATTTGGGTTAATTACATTCTCGTAATTCTAGAAAAATATGTTTCATGCAATTTGGAGTTCATTTTCTCAAATTCTACATGTAGCCTATTTCAAACCTACAATTCAAATTCAAATTTAAATTTTAAATAGAGGTAAAACATACGATATTTTTCACATATTTAGAATCTACAGGACTAAACATGAATTTAGAAATTTATTTTAAAATTTTTAGATTTAAAATTCAGAAGTTATAAGGTTTTGAATCCTAGGTTTATTGAAATTTCCAAAAAAGGAAACTACACTTTCTAACTGAGAAAGCCATTTCCTTTTTCAGAAAGTTTTCAAACCAACCGGCTGACAGGCAGGCCCAACTCGACAGTGAGTGAGTGCGCACACTATCGGCTAATAGAAGGGGCCCACACGGCAGTGATTCAGCGCGAAAGTGAAGGGTGAAGAGTGGGCGGCTGACAAGCTGGGCCAACGCGTCATACGCATCGAACAGGGGAGGTCCGGCGTGGCGGCTACCGACGGTGAGGAGAGATCGGAGATGGGTGGCTGAGGGTAGCGTCGGCAAGAGGAGGTGATGGCGGTCTAGGGGTGTTGATCGACGATGGCTGGGAATGGCCGGAAGGAGGTCGGCGGCGAGCTCGGGCACAGCTCATCGGTCCCGATCATGGCGGGGCTCACTGGTGGCGAGAAGGCCTAAAATAATGAGGGAAATAAGATCAGTGATCCATGTGGAGTTGTGCAGCAAAGGGAATTGAAGTGAAAGGCTCTAGAAGAGAAGATTGCCCGTGGCAAGGTACTTAGCGGCGGGGCTACAGAGACGAGGAAGAAGCTCAAAACTGGAGCAATTTTGCTCCGATGTGGTCTTGGGCGCAATGGGGAAGAGGTAAATGAGCTCACGGGGTCTTTGAATGGGCTTTTATAGCCGGTGAAAAGTGATTTCGTCGAGCTTGGTTGGGAACCGGAGAGCGGCGGTCAAGCGACAAGCTAATTGCTCCGACGGGATGGGGAATGGGTGACTGACACAACAGGGGGATGGGGTTGGCTTCAAGTTCCACGAATGTCAGCATCGACTGGAGGAACACGATGAGGCTTTGAGCGGGTCGCTGCTTCGGTCGGCCGCGCGGTAGAGAAGCGAAGAAGGGGGGAAGAAGATGAGGTAAGGGGGGCTGACGGGTGGGACCCAGTCACACGCTGTAGTGAGAGAATGGAGAGAGAGAGGGTAGCAGCGCCGGTTTGACGGGTGGGGCACGCGCACTGCCGAGCCCACTGGCAGTGAGGAGGAGAAAACGAGAAGGATTGTGCTGGCCTGACCAGTGGGGTAGCCAGGCCCACTTGTAAGTGAGAGAAAGAAAAAAAAAGAATTAATTCTTTTTGCTTTCTTCAGACATCGGCAAAAGAGCATTTATTTCGCAGGTCAAATTAGCTCAAATGTTTTTGAAACTTTTAATTCAAAATCATGTCAACGTTTTCTCCCTGCTGTAACATTTCCAAGTTAAAAACTTCAGTAATTTATTTTATAAAATTCTGACAAGTGGGCATGCACAATTTTCCAATTTCGTTAATTGATTTATATTGAGGGGCTAAATTGGGGTATAAATTTTTTATAAATTTATTTAGTTATTTTAATAATATTATTAACCTCTAGTAAAAATTTCAATCTTTTTTATGAGTATTTATCTTGTATTAAATCTTTTACCCTTTTTTTTTAGATTTTTACTTTTTCAATATTTTAATTTTTACAGGTAGTAAATATAAGTTTTATTTTATAATATTTGCACCACAAGTAATTATTACTTTAAGGAGTGTTGAGTAAAATTTTAAGCTTCATATTATCTCCACATTATTTTAAATAAATCTGACAAGGCGTACAATTGCATTAAAATTTATTGTTTTTAACTCTTTATCTTTGATTAATGCTTCCTCATTGATTTTTGGACCAAGTTAAAAGTTATCCCAGAGTAGAAAATACTTTATTAAGTTTTTATTACCACTTTACTTTTACTTTATTACTTTTTACCTTTTTACCCAATTACTTATTGATTTTTGTTTTTGAGATAAATTCCAAATTAGTGCATAACATTATAAATTCAGATTTGAGCTCTTTCACATTTTCAAGATGCACATTTTATTTTAGATAATATTTCAGGATGTTACAATGGGGCAGCAGCGGATCATCAGTACCGGGGTAGCATGGTGAGGTGGTAGGGGCCACTTGCTGATGTGGTTGGAGGCGGCAAGATGGGAGACTAGGAATTGAGGGTTAGGACATGCATCCAAACTAGATCTAAGGGAGAGAAATTTGGATAATTAAGTTTTTTTACAGAAAATCACCAATGAGATGCGTAGACATGCCCTTTGGATGTCTATACAACATGTGACTGATTTACTCTCAGAAATCAGTCAAAATTTGTATTCAATAATTTACCTAATTAACTCTCTCCCCTCCCTATATACTCTCTCCGGCCGGCACTCCCCCCTCACTACTACAAAACTGCAAATAGGAGACGCCCTATCAGTGGCGGTTTGCTTGGAACTGCCACTAATAGGACTGTCAGTGGCGGTTTTTTAGTGCAAACCGGTGCCAGGGTCATCAGTGGCGGTTTCTATTACGAACCGCCACAGATAGTTGAGTATCAGTGGCGGTTCTTACTAGAAACCGCCACTGATACTTAGATAGCTATCAGTAGCGGTTCTAACCATAAACCGCCACTGATAATCTAACTATCTGTAGCGGTTCATAGAAAAAACCGCCACTGATACTTTTGTACTATCAGTGGCGGCTGCAGGAAAAAACCGCCACTGATAATCTGAGTATTTGTGGCGGTGGTAGTTTACAACCGCCACTGATATGATTATCTATGGCGGTTTGAGTTTAGAACCGCCACAAATAACATCCACTATAAATTCTAGTCGCTACAGCACTCTACAGAAGCTCCTGGTCATCTTCCTCCCCGAAAAAAAGAGCAAAGTTTCAGATTTCAGATTTTGTTTGCAAGGAATCTTGAGCTTTTACTTCCTAGGGTTGTTACGAGGTGAGTAATTTGTTCTCCTCTCTTCATTTGTGGTGATTTAGTTGCAATTTAATGTTTAGATCTATGATTATCCTCTCTTCAATTGCAAAGCTTAGATTCAATTTTTTTTATTTACCTAGCATTTTGTAGATTAATTTATATCTAGATGATGAATTTATTACCTTGCTCCATTAGATTAATTGTTGTCTACCTTTTTTGGATGACAAATTATGGCAAGCATATATTTCATGGGTTTAATTAAGATTGTTGGATATTAATAAACATTAAATTTAATTAATATGGTTGCCTTGCATTTTGAGATGATGAAGTTGCCTTGCATTTTGAGATGATGAAGTATCTAGCTCCTTGAGAGGAAAAATTTAATTTTGGCTATGCATAGTACTTAAGATTTGTTTCTAATTACCATTAATTTTCTTACCGTTAGTGCGTGCGTGTACATCTTGCTCCATTAGTGGCTATTGTTAGCTCATTTTTATCAATGATGGTTTAATTAAGGTTGTACTCTCTTCAAATGCAAAGTTAATATTTAATTTAGATGTAGTTGCAATTTAATGTTTATATCTAGTTTATTTAATTGCAAAGCTTTGATTAATTGATCTAGATGGTGAATTTATTACCTTGCTCCATTAGATTAATTGTTGTCTACCTTTCTTAGATGACAAATTATGGCAAGCATATATTAAATTTATTTAATTAAGATTGTTGGATATTAATGAACAATAAATTTTATTAATATGGTAGATAGGTGATAATGAAGTTGCCTTGCATTTTTATTAACCTAGCATTTTGTAGATTAATTTATATGTTGATGATTTATGTAATTAAGGTTATTTGATAATAATAATTTTTACTTTAATTAATTGTAGATGGACCGGAGATGGATGTACAATGCAAAAGAAGACAGAGTACATACATTGTCCATGCATTGATTGTAACAATGAGAAGATGTTTTCGGACAAAGACCAAATCCACTTGCACTTGATTCGTAGGGGCTTTGTACCTAGCTATACATGTTGGACAAGGCACGGTGAAGTGGAGATCATACTTCAATGTGATAATGTCGACGACGACGGAGCCGACAATATGGCAGCAGACATCGGGTTTGGATCCGATGAGGATAGGTTGGTCGTTGATGATGACAATAATCTGGCTCAAATGTTGCGCGATGCGTATGAAACTACAGTAGTCAGAGAGAGTTTAATCAGTTCAAGGGTTTGATGGAGGACTCGGAGAAACCTTTGTTCCCGGGTTGCAAGGAGGAATACACAAAGTTGCACACCATGCTTTCACTACTGAAATTGAAAGCTAGCAATGGTTGGTCCGACAAGAGTTTCACAGCGTTGCTACGTCTCTTAGCGGACATGCTTCCAGAGGGCAACCTGTTGCCTAAGACCACGTATTTTGCCAAGAAGGTTGTATGTCCCTTGGGATTGGAGGTAGAAAGAATACACGCGTGTCCAAACGACTGTATACTCTATCGCAAAGACTACGCAGACACGCATGTATGTCCGGTGTGTAAAGCATCGTGATACAAGCGTAAGGGCGAGGACAGCGAAGGCATAGAGGTGAAGAATGGAGCGCCTGCTAAAGTGGTGTGGTATTTGCCAGTAATACCTCGTCTAAAGCGTTTATTTGCAAATAAAAAGCATGCCAAGCTGATGCGATGGCACTCAGAAGAGTGAAAGAGGGATGGAAAGCTGAGACACCCTACCGATTCTCGCCCAAAGGGAGAACCATCGATAGGCTCTTTAGGGAGAACTTCGGAAATGATCTGAGGAATATCAGGTTTGGGTTGAGTACGGATGGAATGAATCCTTTCGGTAACATGAGCAGCATTCATAGCACCTGGCCTGTGACTCTCTGTATCTACAACCTTCCTCCTTGGTTGTGTATGAAGCGAAAGTACATTATGATGTCGCTGCTTATTCAAGGGCCGAGACAACCTGGCAACGATATTGATGTATACCTACAACCATTGGTGGAAGATCTTGTGCTACTGTGGAATGAAGGTGTACAGGTATGGGATGAGTACAAACGGGAGTACTTCACTCTACGTGCATTGTTGTTCTGCACCATCAATGATTTCCCGGCCCTGGGTAACCTGTCCTACTGCATTATAAAAGGAGCTAAAGCCTGCCCCCAATGCCGGGATGAAACTAGTAGTGTGTGGCTTCATAACTCGAGGAAAACAGTCTACATGCGTCACCGTCGGTTCCTTCGAAGGAATCACCCGTACCGCAATATGAAAAAACAATTCGACGGTACAAAGGAGGATGGTTCAGCTCCAAGGCCTCTTACCGGGGAAGAGGTATATGATATGGTTAAGGATATCAATGTTGTTCTTGGAAAGAGGGGTACATCGAGGTCCCATACTGAGAAAACCACGTGGAAGAAGAGATCCATATTTTGGGACTTGCCCTATTGGAAGGACTTAGAGGTTCGACACTGCATCGACGTAATGCATGTAGAGAAGAATGTATGTGACAGCGTGCTTGGCCTTTTACTGAATATTCCTAGCAAAACAAAGGATGGACTGAAGGCCCGTCGGGATCTGGAAGATATGAAGATCAGAGCTGAGCTACATCCTCAAGACACCGGGAAAGGCCGACTTTACCTTCCCCCAGCGTGCTACACTCTGTCCAAGAAAGAGAAAACAGACCTCTGCAAGTGCTTGCACGGTGTGAAAGTTCCGTCCGGTTACTCCGCAAACATCAAGAAACTGGTATCGATGAAAGATTTAAAGTTAACTGGCATGAAGTCTCATGATTGTCATGTGATGATGACACAAATGCTCCCTATTGCAATTAGAGGTATTTTGCCTGACAAGGTTCGAGAGGCAATCATGAGGTTGTGTTTCTTCTTTAACACAATTTCACAGAAGGTCATCGATCCCGCTGGACTTTATGAACTGCAGGCTGATGTGGTCAAGACTCTGTGTCAGCTAGAGATGTATTTTCCTCCATCATTTTTCGATATCATGGTCCATCTCATTGTTCACGTTGTGAACGAGATAAATGTTTGTGGCCCAGTATTCCTGCATCAGATGTACCCGTTCGAAAGGTACATGGGTGTTTTGAAGAAATATGTGCGTAATCGTTCGTGGCCGGAAGGTTCCATTGTAGAAGGTTATGCAACTAAGGAGGTTATTGAGTTCTGCATCGATTACATGCACGAGTTTGAACCGGTAGGAGTGCCTGTATCACGCCATGAGGGGAGGCTAGCTGGGAAAGGAGTAATAGGAAAGAAATCCATAAATGCTTATGATCATTTTCTGTTCGAACAAGCTCATTTCACAGTCTTGCAACAGTCAGTCGAGGTGTCCCCATATATGGACATGCACAAGGCTAAGCTGCAGAGGGAAAATCGTGGACGATCAGAGGTTTGGATAACAAAAGAGCACAATCGTGTGTTCAATCATTGGTTCAAGGAGCACATGTCTGGTGAAGAAACGAGTGTTACGTTGAGGTGGTTGGCAAAAAGGCCATCAGGTACAATCGTGACATGGCAAGGATACGACATAAATGGATATACATTTTACACGAGAGCTCAGGATAGCAAAAGTACTTACCAAAACAGCGGTGTCCGTATAGATGCCTACGACAACACAGGCAGCAAGAAGAGCAGCTTCTATGGGGTTATAGAGGAGATTTGGGAGCTCAATTACTGCATTTTCAAGATCCCGGTGTTTCGGTGTCGTTGGGTCCAACTCCCAAAGGGTGTCAAGGTGGACAAATACGGCTTCACTACTGTGGACATCGAGCAAGTCGGATATAGAGACGAACCATTCGTTCTTGCGAAGCAAGTAGCACAAGTCTTCTATGTAATCGACCCGGCAGATAAGAAGCGTCATGTAGTTCTTCAAGGAAAACGAAGGATCGTCGGAGTTGAGAATGTCGTGGATGAGGAAGAGTACAACCAGTTTGATGAGTTGCCTCCTTTCGTAGATGGCAGCATCAGGCTCGAGGAAGAAACTACTCCGGAAGCCACCTATCATCGTGATGATCATGAAGAAGGCCAAATTGTGAAAGAAAATAATTAGGTAGGAGTAATGGCAAAATGTATGTATTTATGTGGGGTAATAGAAATGTAATGTCAAAAATATGTATTATGTGGAGTAATGGCAATTTTTTGTATCTGTAATACTCTTTTATTTTCACATGTGAAATAAGTAAACACATACATCCATTAGCAATTAGTAGTTAATATATATGATAGGTACATTAATACATCAAGTCATAACTTCATATTAAAATGAAATCTTAAAAACAGTATCAGTGGCGGTTCGTAATAAAAACCGGCACTGATACTTATTATATGTGGCGGTTTATATTAAGAACCGCCACGGCTACTGCTTATCTGTGGCGGTTTATATTAAGAACCGCCACGGCTACTGCTTATCTGTGGCAGTTTATATTAATAACCGTCACTGATACGTACCCCATATATAAACCCCACAAAGGCCGGGCTGTTGGCTACGGTGCAAAATTAACCCTAAGTGCTTATCGACGCCTCCGCCTCCGCTCCTGCTCGCCGCGCCGCCGTCCGTCGCCGACGCCGCGCGCTTCATCCCTGCCGGCGCCGCTTCGTCCCCATCGACGCCGAGGTTTCCTCGCCGCCGCTTCGCCCCTGCCGACGCTTTCGCCGGCGCTTCGCCGTCGCCGACGCCCGCTTCCCGCCGCCTACCCCACCATCATGCAGACGTACGTCCCCGTCCCCGTCAACGCCTTTGTATATTGTGGATTCACTATGGAATGCTCATTGCATCACGCTACCGCTTTTAATTTTGTAGTTCAACTGTTATGACGAAGTTTGGACAAATGACTTGCTGGTGTTTTGTTACCAGATGTTTCTGCTTGTATAAATCAAGACTTTCTTTGACATAAATCATGAGTTCTTTGCTTGCATGTAACTGATCGCATTTTAAGTAGCTTTGCACCTAAAATCAGCTCATTTGCCTCACTGCGACAATTGTTGGTTCTGTACATTATGTTTCTGTAAGTCATGTTTCAGATAAAACAATATTTGCTTCCGTGTAATGGACAGGACAGAACTCAGAAGGCATTGCATATGATTTAATCGAATATTTGCTTCCGTGTAATGTACATTATGTTTTGCTAGCATGTAGTGATGGGGAAATTTAGATTTGAACCTGGGTTCATATGAATTGTGGTGCCTCTATTATTGCAATTCTTTTTGTCTGTGAGCGCTGGAGACAATGCAGAGCAATTTGAAGTGACCAATCTAGTTTGTGTGCCTGTTGCACACTTTGTTTGGGTTTCAATGTTTCAATGTTTTCTGTTGCTTATTCTTTTATTGCTCGATGATGCAAATTGGGTCAAATGATGAATTAGACAATTAATGTTGTGAATTAGGCCTTCAATCAGTAGATTTACATGGTAAAAATTGTTTACTTCATTTCATTGTTGCAAAGCTTGTTCATTATTCTTTACCTGAAGTCGTTCTCTTTTGAGTACTGTATGTGTTACTTTATTTGCCAATATGCACTGCTATATATGTTGGTTCGGTTGATTAAATAACCTAAAACCGGAAGGTAAGGATTGAAGGCCTTATTTACATAGTTAATTGTCTACTTCAAATGAGATAAACTTGACCCAGGTGTAGATGAGGTAGGAGCTAGTCTCTAGCATTCCTACACCAAGTGCTTGAGAGCAATATCAATCAATTAACTTACATTCTCTTAAATCTAATATGCTCAATCTGTTTGATGTGTAATTAATTAGTAGTGCCAATGGTATGTATGAACTACATTTTGCTACCTTTAACGTCCTCCTCAACCCGTCCGTCATAATAACCTACAATCTGTATATATGTAGTTCTTATGGAGTCTGAGCCCCAGCCTGGGTTAGAGGATGGTTCCAACCCTTCGCCGAACTCAAGCCCAAGCAGATACCTTAATATCCATCGAACCACCTCAGATGCCGAGGCCTCCCCCGCTGATGCTCCTGTTGCAAGACGTCGAGGCCGAGGGAAAACTAAGAAGCCTGAAGGCCGGCATACCATAACGAGTGTCTCAGATGCTGGAGTCCCTGTTTCACCGAAAAAAATAGCATCCAAATATAGGTCAACATGCGGGTACATCGCAAGGGATAAAGTTCCAATCACCTATTTGGATTGGCACAAAGGGCCCGGTGCCACAAAAATGGATCTATGGACAGAGCTGAAAGAATATTTTGAATTCCCTGAAGATGCCGAAGAGCTCGTGCGTCGAAATGCGTTGATAACCATGGATGTCGCATGGAGGAACTTCAAGTCCAGGCTGAATACAAACTATGTGATGAAGAATCGGTCAGCCATCGGAGATTATCCTAAAGTAGAGCCATATTGGGATGAATTTGTTGCGATGAAGCAAGAAGAAACAGCAATGAAATCTAGTGAACACCACCGACAGATTGTAAGGATGAACACTCACCCCCACAGACTAGGCACGAGCGGGTACGCGGGTAAAATTACCCTGTGGGAGAGGCAAGAATCAGATGCAGTCCGATCGACTGGCACAAGTCCCTTAGCCGGATTATCAGATCGAGTTAAGCATTATGTGCTAGCAAGAGCATCTATCATGTCTGATGGGGGCCTATCATTCAAAAGCAGCACTGATGAGGCAATCTCCCAACGAATTCAGGAGCTGCACGTCGAGTCCACCCAAGGAAATTTTCACGGGGATAGGGAGAAGGACGAACTAACATCGGCCTTGGGAAACAAAGAGCACCCTGGTCGGACACGAGGCGTTGGGGTTAAGGTTCCCTGGAAGATAGGTTTACCAGAGCATGAAGACTCTTATAGGAGTCGCA
Source organism: Rhipidocladum racemiflorum (assembly GCA_036346355.1). Classification (NCBI taxonomy): domain Eukaryota; kingdom Viridiplantae; phylum Streptophyta; class Magnoliopsida; order Poales; family Poaceae; genus Rhipidocladum; species Rhipidocladum racemiflorum. The sequence continues at coordinate 46,582,219 of CM070572.1, read as the reverse complement.
AGAGAGCCAAAGAAGAGCGTGAGGAACGGGATTTGGAACTGATGAAGGAAAAGGTGCTTCGAGAATTACAAGGCACCATAGCACAACAAGTTCAGCAAAAAGTACAAGAAGCTATGAGCCGCCGCAAGGACACAACATCGTTTCTCGCCAAATTTCTATGAATCGCCGTAGCAGTTGCGCGTCCACACCATTGGAACAACCGGATAACACCCATTATCCTGTGGACGACATACAAGACCCCACACCCTGCCAGCTCAATGTACCTGTGATGAACATATTTTTACAGGCTGCTACAGGGATAGCTTATCCATACCAACAAGGGGATGTTTTGCACAACTCTCCGATAGCTCCGGGTTATGCAAAGGTCCAGGTGGACACGGTGCTTCCACAATTTGGTAACATCGGGCTGGAAATGCCCTGTAATGATGAGGTTACAACTCTAGGAAGTGCCGTTCACACATTCATCCAGTGGCGTAAGCGTGACATCATCTTGGACCATGTGGTGCCAGACTCTCATGCAGTAGAACTCGCCCATTCATCACCAACACCTGAGCGTCAAATTGCTAGTGCGCCCACTTCAAAGGAGCCTATTCCAGGAGCCAATTCGTCACCAGCACCTCAACATAAAATGCTTAGTGCGACCACTTCAAATGATGAACTTACAACACCTGATCCAAAGAAATGGCGCAATAGACAAGCCATATCAGTTAGATCAAAGCGGCTGCACAGAGTATGATGTTATCTTGGGAAAAAGAAAGGGCAAGGCGAAATCTAAAGGACAAGATAATCAAGAAAGGCTGAAATTCGCGATGGGGAAGCCATTAGTCACCGAATCAAAGTTTAATAGCCTAACACTCATGATGCAGCGATTACATAACTGGTACATGGAGCGATCCAACCAAGATGTACTCCCGAAGGTGATCACTGCCATTTTCCAGGAGGAACATTTTCACCATGAGGGTCCTGGCTACTTCCTGATAGACTTCGCTGACTTGCACAACCTGTTCTATCACGACGCCCTCGACGTCTGTTTTTTAGATGCTAGGCACTGTAAGTGGCTAATATATAAATCATGGTTTACATTCATGTAATACCGATAAATGTCATGTCTAACTTTTTCCTTATCTAGATACGAGTTGATTGAACTGAGAAGAACCAAGGGGCCAGTGGGATTCCTTGATTCGAACGGTCCAATCGTGACCGAAATCACAAGAGCACCAAAGGAGGTCGAGGAATACGTATACAGGGCATTGCTAAAACTACAAGATAAGGACTTCATACTTCTTCCATACAATTTTAAGTAAGTTTCTCGCTGGCTAGTTAAATTATTCGTTGAATTCGTTCATTACTCTTATCCTAGGAGTAATGACTATAGCATCATACGTGTGTATGTAGGTTCCACTGGATTCTCGTAGTAATTACTCCAGAAAAGAGCAAGTCACGATCATGGACCCACTGGACAAAGATAAAAAAGACTACGAAGAGCTGTTAAGACTAATGAATGAGGCATTCAAAAGATATTGTACAAAAAGCTTGAGATACCGGCCATTCCAGAAATCCTTTTCAGTCCGTACTAAATTTTCGGTACGCACGCAAGCAATATTCTTATATCGCATTTCATAGTAAATAATTCCTTCAATATTCTGATATCGCAAGCAATATTCTTATATTGCAGTGCCACAAGCAGTCGCAAGGCACAAATTTGTGTGGGTACTTTGTGTGCCAATACATGCGCGAAATCTTAGGTTCTACAATAGTAGACAATGACGTAGAGGTTTGTCATGTTAACTTCACGAATTTATTCGCACCATTCAATTTCCCCGAAGATAAACTCTGAGATTTTATTTTCCTACTTGTAGCGCCTCAAATTGCCTACGATAGGATTGCTTCCTGTTGAAATCCAAGCCATTCAGGGACAGCTCGCCTACTTCATCATGAGGGAAGTCATCAACAAAAATGGCGAGTTTTATGATGAAGACAACAACGATCCATTGATCCATACTCTTCTTACACGTCCTTCGCCTCCAAAGAACTCTGAAGGCTCGTAGGCTCGTAGCTTAGGAAGTAGTTCAAAATCGTTAGTAGATCTGAAGTCTGTAAATGTGGTTAAGATGTAGTCATGATGGTGCTCATCTTTGTATTCCCCGAAGATGACCATCATTGTTGGTTTATCATTTGTAATGTGTTGAATGGGTTGCCACTTATAGTTCGCTTCGAAAGCTGTCCAAAATGGATATGAGAGCATGCATTATGTGGGTGGCCATGGCTAGCAATTCCTGTTTGCACATTTTTGTTAACCTGTTCTCACAACGTTGGCCTATGTTTGCATGTGCTTTTGGCCAGATTTCTTTTCTGAGTTACTTAATTGGTGAATCAATATGTTCTCTATTAGCAGATGAAGGATACAGGTGAAGTGTTTGTTGGGCGTCACATTAGATTGTGGTCAGCACTTAATATGTGGTGAAGTTACTTGCGAATTATCATATTCTCAAACTATAATCACTTGGTTAGTGTAATTTAGGTTGTAGAAGCAGTTCAAGCTGTGAAGACTACAAACGCCAAGGGAGAAGTGAAATATCCTATCAAGGTCTGTAAAGTGCATTTGGTACTTTCTTACCCTTTTCATGAAATTTTGGTTGTACCTATCTATGGCTTTATCTGTTCTGCAGAGCATTAATATTTTGAGAGCTCAAGGTAAAAGCGCTAAGGATAGTTACCTGCTGAATGGATATGCACTGAACACAGGCCGTGCAGCTCAAGGTATGCGCATTTTCAGTTTTGCAGGTTATTATTTCCCTTTCGCTATGTGCATTTTCTGTTTTGTAGTTTATTATATTCCTTTCTGTTATTTCCTGAATGAATCAGCAATGACTGCTCTCTTTTAAACCTTTTGCATATTGCTTGTTTCTGATTTTTTGTGCTGGATCCCCATGCTTTTATGATTGGATTGAAAAAAGCAATTCATTTCATTTTTTGAGGGACCTAATGCATTACTCTTTTTTTCCCTGCAGAGAATTTGACATAACAAAAGAGCGGATTGAGAAAATTCTCAAGGCTGGTGCTCATGTTGTATTGACCACCAAGGGAATCGATGATATGTCATTGAAGGTATGTTTTCGTAATTCAAGAATAAGTTGTTTCTTTATGTACTTTTAAATGTGTTTCTAAATATAGTTTCAAAGCAAGAACTATTTATGTATTTTTGGTTGGGTTGGCTAGCTTTTCTACTGTATGACATATTTTGCTTAGTTACTGGTGATTTTGGTTGGGTGCTTCATACATAATCTGTTGCACTACGCATAAGGTGGTATATTCATGACCAAGCAGTATTTGAATATTGTATATTCTGTTTAATCCCATTCACGACTTATTGGCTTGATGGTCCCATGAATTTACTTTTGGCTTGAAACTCTACCGAAGTTGCTTGAAATTTGCTATGATTCTGAAGCAATGTGGGAATGCATTATCTCAATTCAATGCCCTTTGAACATCAAAATATATTAATATAATGCTCTTCTGCATCTGATTACGCTTGGGTATTCTAATCTAACAGCAATAATGTTCTAAAGTAATATCTGGGGTGTGGATGACTTGTACAATAGAAATTTATATATAAAACAACCTTTACCCTTGATGTTCCCCTGGAATATGGCAGATCACCTTTTATAGTGGTCTAGCCCAAGTATTAATTAATGCTACACAAACTGTTTGGCAATATCCTGATATAGTACGAAAGTGCAGGTGACTACTTTTGCTGATATGGAAGGTGAAGAAACGTTCGATTCATCGTTCCTTGGACATGCTGATGAGGTTGTGGAGGAAAGAATTGCTGACGATAATGTAATTCTGGTGAAAGGCACAAAGACCACTAGTGCGGTTTGTATTTTTGCCATGCCATTGTTGAGCTTTTGTTGCTATGATGAGAGTAGCATTAGTTTATGCAGATCTCAATTATAGTTAGGGGCATAACACTTATATTGTCAATTAAGTTGTTACTTCTCACTACGATTACAGGTGCCGCTCGTCTTCCAGGATTTCATACTTGTGTTGGTGATAATGATGAACTATTGACAACAAAATGGTACAAAGAACATGGTAGGTTTTGTTTAAGGTTTTCTGCTGGATTGTATCATTCATCTCTCCGTATTACGTATTGGCAAATGAGATAGTTGATTAGATTTCCAAGTAAACATAAAATCTGATAAAAAAAATCTATGCAACTTATTAGATGGGTGTATGCAATGAATTTTTGTCTGTTCTTTGATTCAGTTATAAAGATGACTTTATCATCCAGTTACTGTTCTTGTCTTTCGTGTGTGTGCTGTTTCAGAGGGCATGGCTAGCACTTTCCTGAGGCTAGCCAGAAATGTAGGTTTTTTTTATTGTCGGACGGGGTTATCAGTGGCGGTTCCAGCTAAAAACCGCCACTGATAATGCATACCAGTGGCGGTTCCAATTAAAAACCGCCATTGATATGCATTATCAGTGGTAGTTTTTAGTTGGAACCGCCACAGATATTGAATTATCAGTGGCTGTTTTTAGCTGGAACTGTCACAGATATTGAATTATCAGTGGCTGTTTTTAGCTGGAACCGCCACTGATATTATCATTATCAGTGGCGGTTTTTCTCTCCAACCGCCACTAATGAGTATTATCAGTGGCGGTTTTCAAACCGCCTCTGAAAATCTCCGATTATCACTGGCGCTTAATCTGTGGCGGTTCAAAAACCGTCACTGATGTCTCTTACGAACCGCCACTGATGTCCCTCTCCATAGTAGTGTATAATCCAAACCCTAGAACCACGCGCTGCCACCCAATCCACCATTGCATGCCGGTGTTGGCAAAAAAGGCCTTCTCGTCCTCTCTTGCAGCTCGTCTCCTCCTCTCCTGCCTATACAGTGTAAACATAATTTTTAATTAGCAAAATTGGCTATAGGACAATGTAAAAATTTTGGCATTTGCGGGTGAACAATAAATCTTGGTTTGGTAGAAGACACTATAAAAGGATGCTCATTTGCCAAAACACACTCCACCTATTAAAATAATATTCTCCTGCATTTGGAGAGACAATATATATCTCACATATACCCAAATCACCCCTTTTGTTTTTAATCCAAATAATTACCAAAGTAACTCAAATTAAAAATCTTAGAAAAATAAGAATTCCAAATAAAGCATTTTGAATTCAAATACATTGTTTTAGCTTGTGATTAACCCTCTAATTAGTCATGATAAATACTTTTAAAATCAAGAAATTGGAATGATTTAAAAAATCCATAATAATTCTTGAAAATTTTCAAAAATTCGTAAATGAAGTTCTAAATAAATTTTAGCTATTTTTTTTTTTTTTTTTGGGAATGCTTCAAGGAGGAGGAAGGGAGCCTTTTTATCTTCTAGAACAATTATGCAAATTAGATATTTTGCGCATCTTCTCTATCATGAAACCAGTCTCTTTATGTATACACGTGGCACTACTCATTTCGTACTGTGAAGTGCTTCCTTTTCTTCGGCACCCAAGTGCATCTTTCAACTCTCGTCTCTTGGCATGTACGTAGTGGAAGGTCTAAAGCGCTAGTTTCTTCGCTGCGTCCATCATGGTGGCCAGCACGCGCTGTCGGCCCCTCTCCTCCTCCCCCTTTGACGATCCTTCAAAGTCTGAACCAACAGATCCAGATTACTTCAGACGACCCTAGAAAAAGCACATGTATATATATACTAGGAAGGTCAGCGCGCGCTACGCACGCGACCGGTTAAACGAACTGGGAAAATGTAATTTTTTTTAGGTTAAATGGAAAAATGGACCAAAATATATTTTTCCTGTTTTTTGGAGGTTTTTTTTTTTTGTGTTTTTCCGGGTCTTTCGGAGCGATATCTTTTAACAAAAAAAGTTTTTCCTGGTAAAAACGAATCGGAACGAAAAAATCGGACCAAAACGAAATTTTCTGGATTTTTGTAGGTTTTTTTTGTTTTTTCGGAGTGCTTTTCCAGTAAGGAAGGGCTTTTCGCAAAAAGTATGAGTCACATGTAATTTTTAAAACTCGCAGGGTCTTTTCGGCAAAAATCTAGCACTGACACGTGCCGCGCACGTGCGTTGGCGCGGCCCCGCCACGCATCGCGCGCGCCTGAGGAGTCGAACCCGCACCCTCCGCGACACAGGCAACGGCGTTACCGTTACGCTATGTGGCCCGCTCGGGCGAGAAAACGGCGTGCGACTCCGTTTTATGCTTTCATTCGGCATGGGACGACGTAGCGCGATCTCAACCGTCGAACAGTATGATCGGACGGACAAGAAACGAAGGTGACGTGAACGCTATATAGGTATAATAATGCCGCCATGAGGCGTTGCAGAGGTTGCAACATTGCATCTATCTCGGCACTGACAACGAGAGATCGTTTTGGGCCGGCCCCACCACGATCCGCCGCGACCGGGCGCGGGCACGGATCCATCCATCCCTCCATCCATCCATCCCCGCACGCACCGACGCACGCGCGCGCGCGCCACCAACCGCGCGCGGCTTGCCCTTGGTCGCACGGCTTCTTCTTCCTCCGGTCTATCGTGGTCGCGATAGTGCGTGCATGTGTACTGCCGCATCCATGATCCATCCATCTTCCTGCACCCGCACTGCATACATCGATCGGATGAGATCCCCGCGACTTGAGGCCATCATGTATATACGTCCGTGATGATGGACCCGTGCCCACTCGGCCGGACGGGACTCTGAATCTCAGGCTTTTCCTTGCATTTTTTTCCCTTTCTTTCCTTTCCTTCCTTTCTAACAGCTTTTGACATTTGCTAAGCTAGCTGCAGTGTGCCAGTGACAGTGTGTGTCTCTGCTCGCCGGTTGCTAGTTTGGTCTGGTCGGGTCAACTCACCAATGATAATGATTCGCCTTGATTGCGTATGTATATATGTATGCATGGCATGGCCGGCGCCCATTGATAGCTATACATCGATGTCAATTCAGCAGTGTACGTATGTCGCTGCTGGCTGATCTGTATAGTAGCACAAACTAAAATTTGAAGCTTCCGAACGGTGACCAGAGTATCCAGTGAAAATGCGAATCGTTGAAAATAAAACTTACAGATAATGAGATGTAGGAGAGGATATGTTCTATTAGCTCTGCAAAATTTCAACTCAATCGTATATGCTATATATATACGAATAAGGCAAATGCCTGATGAATACTGTTTTCAATATTTTTTGCTAAGTATTTATTTTTTTTATATTGCATATTCAATTGAGTTTGACCTTGAAATTTTACAAATATATACGAATAAGGCAAATACCTGATGAATACGGTTACAATATAGCACCGTTGAGTATTGCTCTCTGCTCATCCAGCTAATGCACCACCCGAGAAACCCGCGACTGCCCCCCCCCCCCTCTATAGCACCGTGCCTCTTTTCTACTCCCTATATTGTATCTCACAACGTAGGAAGTATCTCGTACAACGGAGGGTATGTACGTGTAGTATACAAGTATATAAGACCATCTAGGTGGTATTTACATTTTTTCAGAAGTGGTATATACGTTTTTTAGAGATACTTCTTTTTATGTGCGTATATGAAGGTATTTGCAACATAAGCTAAAACCTATGTACTCCCTTGTAATTTTTTCGTGTAGATCTGATTAGAATATCTTATAATTAGTATATAAGTGTATCCAAAGTGATAAAGAAGTATTTCAAGTACGTTTGGGTGGTATTTCAGAGATGGGAGTAATTACTCCCGGGAGTAGAAACTATTTTTCATATATATACATATACATATACTTATATATATAGGAAATTGCAGTGATACGATCGGGAGTACGTACTCCCCCGGGCTCCATACCCGTTCATCCCAGTGACAAGTTTAGCGCGATACCGGGTTGAACCCGTTTTGACAGAATCGGAAATATCGAGATAGACATGGCAAACTGTTAGGAACTCGCGAGATTTGAGGGAGCTGGCGGGCGGTGCGATTTGAGGGGGCTCGTGGGCGGCGCGGTTTGAGGGACCTGCGAAATCCACTCCCGACGAAGATGTTTCTCGGCGGAGGCTCTCTGTCCGGCGGTCCTTCGCAAGAAAGCATCTGCAAAATCCACCCCGGCAGCGAAGTTTCTTGGTGGAGGTGCTCGGCGTGATTTGAGGGAGCTGCGGCCGCGCTCCACTACGAAATCCACCCCGGCGGTGACGTTTCTCGGCGGAGGTGCTTCTCCTACTGCGAAGGATCTCGGCGCCGCTCCACTCGCGAAACACACATCTGGCGCTGAAGGAGCTCAGCGGCGGCGGCGCACCAACGGAGGCTCTCTGACGGGCGGTGTTGTGCAAGAAGGCATCTTCCTGCTGCGAAGGATCTCAGCAGAAGGAACTCGGCAGAAGGAACTTCAGATGGAGACACCGCAAGGATCGCCGGCTCTTCAATCGCGAGATGAGCATCTGGCAGTGAGTACAAAGCTCCTCATTGCATTAATTGTTCAGCGTGGTTTACTAAAACATATTTACTTCCACTTTTGCTGCACTAATGCTTCTCTACTCAGCATGTGCTCCAGATCTGAATATGACTAGAACCATAGAGAAGGCAAAAACAATCCTTTGGTGGCTTGTAGCTAATCAAGTGATGTGCTAGAACTCACTAAGCTTTGACCACAATATGAAATTATGTACTGTCATCACAATCTGGTATCACAACCCTGAGACAACGCAAGAAAATACATTAATAACGAACTCATGCACAAACTCCTTGTCTAGTACAAAACATACTCATTTCCAGTGCCAACCTCTCAATTGCAAGATTGGTGTGATCAATTCCTACAGGAACACCCTCTGTCCAATCCAGTTGTAACAATGAATCACTATAATGAACATATAATCAGGTAAGTCATTCCCTTTTATGAAACATTAAAAAAAAATTAAAGACCAAAGGTGGCCGATATTGGCTGGCCGATTGCCGATCATGCCGTCCTACATGAGTATGTACATTACGCAAAGAAGTATACTTGTGCATTTGTTGGTATATACTTCAAATCTAAAACAACCATACCTTCCAGATCTGATGAGTATGTAAATTACGCAAAGAAGTATACTTGTGCATTTGTAGACATATACTTGATATCTAAAACAACCATACCTTTTAGTCTGATGAGTATGTAAATTACGCAAAGAAGTATACTTGTGCATTCGTTGTTATATACTTCATATCTAAAAAAAACCATACCTTTTTGTCTGATCGGCAATATTATCCAAACCTTCTCCCTCAATTGCAGGCAAAAGAGAATCAACCATTACTCTATGCATCTCCGTACCTTCATGCATTGCATCTTGACCTGCTGTCTCCATCTGAATTCACGAGCAGTGAAGGAAGGATTGAATTACTGCTCGGTGCAGTACGCCATTGCTGTTCGTGAATACAACACATATCCAAATAATTCAAAAGTTTGTTTTGCCCATACTAACCATACTGCCACAACGGACAACAGAATAGTGCGTCGTCGGCGAAGTTCTCGTGAGTTGTTAAGCATGAACATGGGATAACTGATTAGAATTAGTTTGACTTCATTACAGGGTATGATGCCCATTCACTACAGGAATCCGATATATTTTCGTCGGCCAAAAGCCGACGAAAATAAGCGAAAAACCGACGAAAATAGATATTTTCGTCGGCCCGCCGACGAAACTACACCGACGAAAATAGCTAGACGAAAATACAACTATTTTCGTCGGCGGCCGACGAAAATAATCTATTTTCGACGGCTTCGGACAGCCGACGAAATTACTGCGCCGTCGGCCAGCACCTGTCCACAAGCTGACGTGGCGACTTATTTTCCACGGCCTGGCCGACGAAAATAGAGTATTTTCCACGGCCTGGCCGACGAAAATAGTTATTTTCCACGGCTCAGAGTCGATTTAAAATAGGTATTTTCCACGGCTTCGTGAGCCGACGAAAATAAGTATTTTCCACGGCTTCCTGAGCCGACGAAAATAAGTATTTTCCACGGCCAAGCCGATGAAAATATCTACCCCAGTATTGTCGACGGCCAAGCCGACAAAATTATGTAATTTTTTTAAAAAAAAACAAATTCTCAGAAAATCACACATACACAGAACAGTCACAGAAATTTTACAACACAAGTCACAGAGATTATGAAATTCGACAACACATATCTACAATACAATTTGACAACACAATAACATCACAACACAATACCACAATTTGACAACACATCATCATCTCATACACAATTCGACAATACAATTCGACAACACAATACAACAATTCGACAACACATCATCTCATACACATTATTTGCATCCACATGCCATCACAAAACAATGATCATTTGCATCATCTCATCCACATGAACAAAAACAAATCATTGCAAGACATTTAACATAAATACATTGTTCAACTCGGAGGTGTATGAAAGTTGTGGCCACTACCTGCATCACCCCCTGTGTTGAGATATTGATCAACCGGCGTCCCCGAACCACTAGCAACATCACCTGCAACATTTGTTTCCGGTCCAGCAGGCGGTGTTGTCGATCCCTATATGAATCAAAATAGTTATTAATTAATTTCACACGAAAGACAAGTTTGTAAATACCATTTCTAAAAATGACAAGTTAGTAAATACCATTTGCGGGGATTGGAAGAAAGGAGGTGGAGGAGGAGGACAAAATGTTGGCAAGTTAACGGCAGCGGATCCAAGGTGCGAAGCTAAAATTTCCTAAAAAAATTATTGATACAAGAACAAAAACAAATATAAGTATTGTGACACCAATTAGCAAACAAAATGATCAAGCTCATAAAAAAGTACATATAATTTGGCCATTAGCACTATATGGAAGCATTGATCATCAAAATTTGTCATTCCACTTCATGAGGCACGCATGATATAAATTTGATAAATTTATTGAAAATGATCATATCAAGTGCTCTAAGCGTAAATGATCAATTATGGAGGATCATCAAAATTCGCCATTCCACATACATGATCAACCATAACAAAGCATTTTCAAAACACATCTAGCACATATGATATAAATTTAATAAATTTAGGTAAACTAACATTATGAAGTGATTTAAGTCTAAATGAAATCGTAAACAACTTTACTTACTTGAAAGTATTGTTGTTGTTGTTGTGCCTGCCATTGAACAAAATAGGCTTGGGTTTGTATTGCACTCTCGTGTTGCTGCCTCATCATATCCTGTTGTTGCCTCAGCACCTCCCGTTGTTGCCTTAACTCCTCCTCTAGTCTTGCCTCACGTGAACTCCGTGCACTGCTTTGGGATGAGTGAGATGACCTCGCCTCTCCTAAGGCTTCACTTGAATCCACGACCCCATTGAACATGGCAAACCTGCCATGTTTTTTACCACCTCCACTTGTGTACAAGGCCACAAGATCGACATCTTCTCTCCTCCAATCGTACTCTTCCCCATGACGTTCGACCATTGTTTCTCCATAGCGTGCCTACAATATTAATTAAGGTAATAATAGGGAATTTCATTTAAACCAAATGTACCATGTTGATACTACTAACCAGGTTCTGCGTCACCACGAACTACAAAGCTGCTCTGGGTGCATAGGATCACCTCCTTTGTGGCCTCGGATATATGCTTCAATGTAGCTTGGCGCATTGCCACTTTCAGCCTCCTATAGCTCAATGTTAATTAGTAAACATAAGTATAACCGAAGTTAAATAAATTAGAAGTACACCATGTCAAACGTACCATTCGACGTGCGAGACGAAGATGTCCATCAGCGCCATACCGTTGAGTCACCCTTGGACCCACCTGTTGGTTGCCCCTCTTCTTGCGTGACTGCTCCACAAAAGCTGCCGACGACCAGTAGGCATAGAGCGCTTGCCATGCATCTGGGCATTTCCGTAACCAAGGCAAGTCCACCTCGAGGTACTCATCCTCTCGAAGGTATATCTGTGACGCACCTAACTTCTTGTTCATGTCCTCATTTTTGATCTTCTTGTAGTACAAGCACACCGCTTGTATACGAGCATTTGACAACATGTCCTTGATAACCCTGGCAGCAGCTTTGTCAAACACACATCTGGCTTTAGCTACAAGTAAGTCCTCCTGACCCTCTGGCAAACGGTACCTCTCCTAATAGGAAAAAATTATGAGTTAGACAATTTAGTATAGACATCAAAATCTATTAAACAAAGTGTAACCAATATCATTACCCAAAAGTCCTTCCACACCCTCTGTGCAACATTTCCCTCTTGGCCATCTATAGCCAACGTATAGTGATCCCACTTCATTGCTGGCTTAGAAACACCTCTAACCACAACCATCCCCGGATAGTGATACCGACAGAGAGATCCTAATGTAGCGTTCATAAGCCTTAACCGATTTCGACCCTCCCAAGCAACATCAATCCATTGCCTGCAAAATACAATTCTCAAGTAAACTAGATTATTAATAGTGAATTAATATCAAATTTTAAGTTCAAACTTACCAATCACCATGTGGCACGATCGCCCTTCTTAACCTAGGGTCTGCAATTGCGGGAGGAATCAAATTAGATCCCCTATACCTAAAGACGGTTTCAGCATTTCCCCCCTCATCCCCTGCATCATCACCATCTCCAGAAACATTATCTTCCTCAGCCCCATCTTCCCCAACCTCATTCTCCTCCTCCACCTCTGCATCTTCACTATTCCCACTTCTATCTTCAGCCTCATTCTCCCCCTCCCCTACCTGTGTTGGAGCCTCCTCTGATGGAGCCACCTCTGATGGAGCCACCTGCCGCGAAGCGTCGTCAAGGCATTTCTGGAATGCGTTTCGTCGACTCTGCTGAGAAGCACTGCCCATAAATAAAGAACCCCCTGTTGAACCTTGGCTTTTTGAAGATGAAGATCCATCTTTCTTCTTGCCCTTTGAGAGCAACTTGCCACCAATATGAACAAACAACCTCATTCTGTTTCTGAAAATGCAAAAACATTAGTACATAGACAAAAACCATTAAGATTACATAATAAAAAATGCAATAGTAGTAAGTATGTCATTACACTGATTAGAAGTCATCGGCATCGGGAGGTTCAATGGTAATATTATGCAAACTACCACATCGACGTTGTTTCTTTTTTTGAGTACCCAAGTCACGCCTTTGTCGTTTCTTTTTGCGTAGCATCAGCCCACAATAATATCATTAGTGTCGCCGACTATTTGATCAAGTGCCAACCCAGTCTCTATTCAAAATGAGTTGGGTAAATCTCCTTCTTGGTATGCCTCTTGACCGTTGTTATCGATCTCATTTTCTACATAACAATCATCTCCAGGGGTGTTCAACCGGCCCGGAGGATTGACTTTATGAACAACCCACCACGGTGCCAAATAGGACTTATTGCATGGATATGACATGTAATAAACTTGTTCAACTAGGTTTGCCAGTACGAATGGATCGTAGCCTGTAAGGCGCGACTCATGATTAACTTCCACCATCCCTATTTTGTTGTTACGTTTTGTTCCTTTCTTGGGATCAACGCTAAACCAATCACAGTAAAAGAATATCCTCAATAACGCCATAAAACTCGGTGGCACGACCATTAACGTCATACGCCTTAGTAACAATTCCACTATTCGTTGTGGCTGCTTGTGGGTGTTTTGCTTCAAATTTGCTGGAACGAAAGCGCCATCCGTTGACATCATAACGTCCATAACTCTTTGCAGTTGTGCTTCCATGTGATAATTGGCGTAGATCCTCATGTACGTCACATTCCCTCATGCACTGCAATATTAGTTTAGTCTTTCAAGTGAATTAGTTAAATACAATTTGTTATAGTTAAGTGTTATAAGAACAATACATGTTGTCGAAACCAAGCGACGAAACTAGGACCACCGTGCAAACCCTGACGTCATAATTTGTCAAGTTGTTTAGGGGTAGGTTGACGTGTGGATCTCCAGTATTGTTCGTCAAACAACCTGCAAATTATTCAATAGATATTGAGTCCTTGTGTGTTAACATATTTATGAGGATATTCAATGGAAGTACTTACTTGAAATACTTGTCCATTTCCTCGATGTTGGCGTACATATACAACAACACGGCATTCCATTCTTGCGGAGACAGCTCGTGATTAGAACCACCACCCACAACTTTGCCATTCCATTGGAATATTTTCAAATTACTGATAGGGGTGTCACCAGATGTGTGGTACCGTAGTATATGAGCATTTATGTTGTGTTCATCTGCAAAATATGTACTCGCGTAATACGATATCTCCTTAAGGTAGAATGCTTCTGCGATACATCCTTCAACTCTTGCTTTGTTCTTTACAGTTCCTCGAAGTTTTTTCAAGTTCCGTTCTATTGGGTACATCCATCGGTATTGTACAGGCTCTGCAACCTCTGCTTCATATGGCAAATGTACCAATAGATATTGCATTACATTCATAAAACCTGGTGGGAATACCTTCTCCATCTTGCATATAAGCACTGGTATGTCATTCTTCAACTTTTTCATTATTGTTTTATTTATTTCCTTAGCACATAGCTGTCTATAGAAGAAACTTAGCTCTGCCAACACTGTCCAAAGTTCCTCCTGCAAATAACCACGGAACATTACAGGTAGTAGCCTTTCCATGATAATATGGTAGTCATGGCTCTTTAAACCATTTAGCTTGCCTGTTACAATGCTCACTGCTCTTCTTAGGTTCGCTGCGTAACCATCGGGAAACTTAACTTTTTTCATCCACAAAAGTACCTCCTTTCTCTCGGCAGGTTTGAGGCAATAGGGAGCACGTGGCTTCCCTGTCCGTCCGGCTTCGTCTGACCCCACCTCAAGGGTAGGTCGATTACATATCTCGGCCATGTCCTTACGTGCTTTAATATTATCTTTTGTTTTGTCTTTGAAATCAAAAATCATACTAATGATGCTTTCTGCAACATTTCGTTCCTGATGCATCACATCGATATTATGCCTGAGGATTAGGGATTGAGCATAAGGAAGACTCCAAATGCAAGATATGTGAGTCCAATTGTGCGCCTCTTTTACCCCTTCATATCCATCCTCTGTATTGACTAAATTATTGTGCCAAGTAACAATCTCATGATCGGTCAACCGTTTCGGTGGCCCTTTACTAATGGTCGTTGCTTTGCGGAAAGCATTGTTCTGTCCCCAGAATGGGTGATTAGGAGGCGTGAAACGTCGATGACAATCGAAGAAGCAGAATTTGCCACCGTTTTTCAAACGAAAGGCATCTGTGTCACCCATGCATATTGGACAACACAATCTACCATGTGTGCTCCATCCCGAGAACATGCCATATGCAGGAAAATCGTGAATAGACCAAAGATATGCACCACGCATGTTAAAGTACTCTTTTCTGTTGTTGTCATATGTCATCACCCCATTCCATAACTCTTTCAACTCATCGATCACGAGTTGCATGAACATATCTAAGTGCTTTCCTGGATGGTCAGGCCCCGGTATGACGAGGGTTAAGAAAACGTACTCATCTTTCATGCATATCGAAGGTGGCAGATTATATGGAATTGCAAAAATAGGCCAACATGAGTACGAGGCTGCACTTGTGTTAAAAGGTGTGAAACCATCAGTCGCCAACCCAATACGCACATTGCGGGGGTCTTTGGCGAAATCGGCGTCATATTGATCCAACGCCTTCCAAGCCTCGACATTAGAAGGATGGCCCATTAGCCCATTATTCTCACGGACGCCTTCCTTGTACCACCTCATATGCTTCGCAGTCATCCTAGATAAGTACGACCGTTGAAGCCTTGGTATTAGGGGCATGTGTCGTAACACCTTCACTGGCACAGTTGTCATCTGCATATTCCCTTCTTCGTCGACCATCTCCATATATCTCGATTTCATGCAATACACACAACGATCCTTGTCCTCGTGTTCCTTCCAAAACAACATGCAATTGTTAACACATACATCAATCTTTTGGTAAGGCATTCCTAAACCGGCCAATGACTTCGAACGTTAAAAGTCCTTGGGCATCTTATGAGGTTTTGGAAGGATATCACAAATCAAATCGACTAAATCGTTGTAACAACTTACAGAGAGGTTGTACTTCGATTTATAGCCATGAGTCGCGTCACAGCACCTAGCTGTGTCACATCTGTAGACTCATGCAAAGAATCTTCTGAAGCAGAAAGTAGCCTAAAGAATTTCTCGACCTCCGGCCCAGGGACATCCTCAAACTGATGAGCAATATCATTGACCAACTCATCCATTCTATCCTCAGGCTCATCTGATTGATCGACATAATTCGACGTTGCTCCTATTTGTGACTCACCATGCTCAAACCACGTGAGATAATCCGGCATGAAACCGTATTTACATAGGTGATGCTCCATAGTAGGCTTGGACTGTCGAGCAAAGTTCCGGCACTTAGAACATGGACATTTCGCCAATCCGCCACAGGGAGACGAGGAATAAACGTGATGCACAAAACCTTGTGTCTTAACCATCCATTCTTGTGTGTGCCCCAGTGCTTGTCCAACCATTGTACATTCATCTACGGTCATCTCCCATTTTGTATGCTATACTGAATGCATGAATAATTGTGAAAGTGAGGTACACATCCTAACAAGAGGTCTAGGTAAGGATAGGTCCTAAACCCACCTAGGAATAGACGGTTAAGCCTGATTTTTATGACATGACATACAATTCACACGAAATTTCGGCAGCATAACCCCGCTGTTCCCCGAATGCACGACCAGTTGATGTGCATCGGAGAACAACTGGGTTACACTGCCAAAATTCCCGTGCGAATTATATGACATGTCATAAAAACTAAGCCTAATCGTCCATTCCTAGGCTGTCCAAAATCGTGGACAATTCCGGAACGACAAAGCACACAACTTAATGTGAACCGTGTCGCTCCCGAACGGGTGACGTATAGGTTGGGTGACTTGTGTGTGATATAAATCCTTGAGAATGAATCAGCTTCAAAAATATTTGATGATTATTGCTTGGTAAACTAAAGCATTCAATACCATGTAAAAATGACCATCTATACCATCTATACACATTCAAAATGACCATCTATACCATCTATACACATTCAATACCATGTAAATTGGTGTGATAGCGGCATATCATAGTTTTTCATTACATCATCAGTCTCGATTTATTACAAGATAAATAAGAGTATAATATCCATAATTCAATTCTGGAACCAATAATGAATATACAACAAACATGTGGACTGAAATATCTTAAGGCAATCTAGACGAATTAATTTGTAGTTTAATGATTACATGCTATTATTCAACAACTAAAGCCACAATCAAAATGTTTTGATAATCTAACAAACCATAACTGTTAGATTACTTCACATTCCAACAACTAAAGAGGGGAGCAAAGTACATCATACCGGACAACGTGCGTGGGGCTGCGCGGACAGGGGACGACGGTGCGTGGGGAGCGTCGAGGCCGTGCGACGGTGTGGCCGGGTCCAGCGCGGCTCGGCCGGGGCTGGCGTGGCGGGCGGGCGCTGGCGCGCCGGGCGCGCGTGGTGGACGGGCGCGCCGGGCTGGTATGGGCGGCCGGCTGGCGGGCGCCGCCGGTCGGGCGTGGGCGGCTGGCGGGCGCAAGGGCGCGGGCGAGGCCGGGCGGGAGCCGGCGCGAACAGGGGCGGCGGCGGCTGCTGCTTGTTGTTTTTGCGGCTGGTAAGTATGGTAGTACTGTCGTGAGAGCCCAGGCTTATTTGGTTGTGGTGCGCAGCTACTAACGTCGGCTAGGCCGGCGAAAATGAGGGGCACCGTTATTAATGTCGGCGCAGCCGACGAAAATGAGGCCCCAAGTATTAATGTCGGCCATGCCGACGAAAATAGGGAGCCAAAATTTGAAAAAATGCGCGGGGAGCTAGGCCAGGTATTGACGTCGGCTAAGTCGATGAAAATAATTGCCCGGGATATTAACCACGGCCTGGCCGACGAAAAGAACTTTTATTTCGTCGGCTGCATGTAGACCGGCGTAAAAATATATATTATTTCGTTGGCTTGCTTTGAGCCGATGAAAATATGTGTGGCCGTGGAAAAAAATCGTTTTCCTGTAGTGATTAATGGATTTATCCAATACCACTTCGTAGTACGTATCACGAGGTAAATCAATGGGAAACAGGCATGGGAGTATGTACTCCCAGGAGTACAAAACGGGAAATTGCAGTGATACGACCGGGAGTACGTACTCCCCCGGGCTCCATACCCGTTCATCCCAGTGTCAAGTTTAGCGCGATACTGGGTTGAACCCATTTTGACAGAATCGGAAATATCGAGATAGACATGGCGGACTGTTAGGAACTCGCGAGATTTGAGGGAGCTGGCGGGCGATTGTGACACTACGGAAGGTCAAAACTTTATAAAATATGAAAATGGAGGTTAAAACTTTACTTTATGCCGTTTATAGCGTGTTTTTGGGCCGTTTTCGGGTGTTTGGGCCTCTCCGGGAGACTTTGGGCCTTGGGGGTTGAGTTGGGCTTCCGGTGGAAGGGTTTGGGCCCAAGGGGGGACTTTTGAGCTGCCAAATCTGGGCCCCACCCCTTGGTGCACCCCCCACTCCCTTTCCCAACCCTAGCCGCCACCCCCTAGCCCCCCCATGCGCCTCCACCCTTCCCCTTCCTCTCCATCTTCCCCCATGGCGCCACCACCTCTCCCCTCCCCTCTCCCCCCTTGCTGCCCTAGAGCAGATCCCCACCTTGCCATCCCGTTGATCTCTCCATCGGAAGGCCCCGCGACGAGGAGATCCGGCGGTTCCGACGCGAGGAGAACGACCGGGGAGCCCGGGAGGAAGGATTTCGGCGTTCATCGTTCGTCGGGCGAAGGTATGGCATGGGGAATCCTTGGGGTTGGTCTAGGGGCTGGGCTAGAGGGTATTTTGATGCTTTTAGATCATGTAATGGTGCTGTGATTGGGTAGATTAGATGAAAACTAGAGTTTGCCACGTTCTCTGCTTCGGGCAGATTGTGCAGTCGACCTAGGGTTTGAGTTTTCGCGACCTTAGATTCGTAATTTGGTCGGCCGCCTGTTGATAAAGTTGTAGGTAACTTCAATACCTTTCAGTGGACATAAAGAACGTCCAATTCCGCCTAGCCGTTTTAAAGTTATGCTCGATTTACCGAGCGTGTTCAAATCTGTGACGAGATTGGAACAGATCATGGTATTCTGTAGATTAAACCACTTTAGAGTCCGAATCAGATTTTCCATATACTTAGAAAACGTTAGGAAATTTCCTAAGATACGCGAGGATGTACTCGTTTAATCGATTCGGAGTCCTAGATCTAAAGTTATGATAGTTTGAAGTCTGCTGTCCCGGGGGGGACAGATTCTCTGTTTTTCGTTTTCGGGAGTAGTTTGCGATATCGGGGTAGATGGGCAATGGCGTACTGTTTTGTGGGCGCGTTGTGATTGTGTGGCATCTATGTGCAGGTGGTGTGACCCCGGGAGTGCCCTCCTCATCCCGCCAATCCGTCGCCCGAGGTTAAGGCAAGTGTATTGGAATGGGTATCGTTGTGAATGTTGTTAGACTTGAGTAGATGCAAATTGATTTATGATATGATGCTAAGATTGATGTTTGCCTATGACATGATGAAAATGATTTCATATTGATCATGATTGCGTGGTATTAAATGTTTATGCCAACCTTTACATGTTTATGTCATATGTGCATTCATAATGGAAGAGACGTCCCATGCTAATGCGGGCCTCTGTGTTCACACGTAGTGAACACGAAAGACCTACCTCGTAGTCCCATCCACGTGTGTGCATGGGAGCGAGTCAATAAGAGTAGGCACCCTCCATCTACGGGATGGAAGGGGAAGGGGGTGCACGCCGACGGGTGTGCACTCGGCAATATCGGTATGTGCTTCGAGGAGATATGAGCATTTGCATTGCATCGCATTGCATACATGATGATGATGAGGATGAAATGAGTACAATGATATGGAGACATGAGAATGATGTGGTATATGAAATTATGGCTTGTACATGATGTTGAACATGGTAGTGATGTTAACGTTGAATTGTTCTTTATGGTCCATTGCAATATACTTGCTGAGTGACGAACTCACACTTGTGTTTTATGTTGTTTTAGGTACCATGACAACGGCATGTGGGAAGGGGCATTAGCTACACATCTTCACGTAGCTCCACACCTTTAGGCAGATTTATCAGCTTGAGTCATGATAATAAGAATAGTGCCATGAAACATGGTGCATGGTTAAATTGTGTGCTTGTTTCCCTCATTTGCTTCGTTTAGCTCATGAGATGGTTGAATTCGTTATTCTAGACTTATACTGTTGCTAGAATCCTTGTTATTAATGATTTAGATGTCATTCTTTATGCTATATCATGTGATCTTATTGTTGTTGCTCCAATTCATCGAAAAACAAAGGAGATGCTGCCGAAATTTTCAGTTTTAGCATTTACTCCTTTGCTGTAATTTACTTTAATTTGTGCTATTTAGATGTTGTTTAGTCTATGTTTGGTAGCATTCGGGCATACTAGATGCCGGGGTATTACAGCGGTGCGATTTGAGGGGACTCGTGGGCGGCGCGGTTTGAGGGACCTGCGAAATCCACCCCCAACGAAGACGTTTCTTGGCGGAGGCGCTCTGTCCGGCGGTCCTTCGCAAGAAAGCATATGCAAAATCCACCCCGGCAGCGAAGTTTCTTGGTGGAGGTGCTCGGCGCGATTTGAGGGAGCTGCGGCCGCGCTCCACTACGAAATCCACCCCGGCGGTGACATTTCTCGGCGGAGGTGCTTCTCCTACTGCGAAGGATCTCGGTGCCGCTCCACTCGCGAAACACACATGTGGCGCTGAAGGAGCTCAGCGGCGGTGGCACACCAACGGAGGCTCTCTGACGGGCGGTGCTGTGCAAGAAGGCATCTTCCTGCTGCGAAGGATCTTAGCAGAAGGAACTCGGCAGAAGGAACTTCAGATGGAGACACCGCAAGGATCGCCGGTTCTTCAATCGCGAGATGTGCATCTGGCGGTGAGTACAAAGCTCCTCATTGCATTAATTGTTCAGCGTGGTTATACTAAAACATATTTACTTCCACTTTTGCTGCACTGATGCTTCTCTACTCAACATGTGCTCCTGATCTAAATATGACTAGAACCATAGAGAAGGCAAAAACAATCCTTTAGTGGCTTGTAGCTAATCAAGTGATGTGCTAGAACTCACTAAGCTTTGACCACAATCTGAAATTCTGAATGAACTGCAGTTTTCACGCGTGACTGATTACACAAGCTTCGTCACTACCTTACTAGATAACCATTATAAAAAAGATCAACTGTACTGTGCAGTCCATAACCACTACCGCTATGGTTTGATATGTTTACTCTTTTATGTGGTTTATGATGACAGCCATCATTTTCTTCTACTTAATCAACTTGTAAGTGTAAATGGAGGCAATAGAACCAGATCTTGGCACAATTGAACCACAACCTAACCATAGAGTGCATGACTCAAGTAGTCTACTACATGTTGAGTACACTTAGTAGTGTTTCCAAACAGATTTATGGTGTTTTAGCTCAAAGATTATTACCGGTTAAGTAGTAGTTACTGGGTTTGTGTATAACCAAGTGAAAACAGATTTATGGTTTCATAGCTCAAAGATGATTGTTATGATGGTAATCATCCAATTATACTGATTTATGTTTGCAGGGACTGAATAATATTGGTAATAATGCTTCAAAATACCCAATTCCCATATCTTCATCTAGAAGAAGCTTATTGTTAAAATGGTAATCACCTAATTATATTGAGTTATGTTTGTAGGGATTGAATGATATTGGTAATACTATTTCAAAATACCCAATTTGCATATCTACATCTAGAAGAAGCATATTGTCTCTGAGTGCATCCTGTGTGGTATGCAAATACCGGCAAAATAGGTCTCTAAAATCATTGGATAAAAACAAGGGCACAAATTTTAGAATTAACTGCAGATGCCAACCAAAGTGTGTGTTGAATATAATTAAGGATTTTGACGACTAAAAGAAAGACCTAGTTTAACAAATAGGGTTCAAGGGCATTTTTTATTTGAAGATTACTAAAGTTAATAGGCAATTTGGTGCATGGCTGCTTAGCAAAGTGGACCCAAAAAAATGCGCCATTGGTCCTGACAATAACAAGGTTATTCCCTTCTCTTGTAACAATGTGAACGTAGTGTTGGGGTTACCATGCATAAATCCATGCTCATCTGAGGAGGTTGAAAGGAATAAAAAGATATTGTGTGAAATATTTGAGGTTCCATATTTTTCAAAAGTTACAGTAACATTTCTAGAGGGAATTCTGAAGAAGAAGTATGTAGACCCAATGACATTTGACGAGAAGAGGTCTATTAAGGCTGCATTTGTTTTATATGTGATGACCAAGTTGTTTGCTCCACAGTCATTGGCTAACAACATTTCCAAAAGGTATATTGGAGCTGTTGCAGATGTTGATAATATTAGAAACTATAATTGGTCACAGTTTGTTGTTGAGGACTTGAAGAAATGTGCTGAACTTATGCCTAAGAGATTTTTGAAATCTTCTCAAGGATCCATAAATGGTTACATATTGTTCTTGCAGGTATGATTTCCTCAGTTTTGAACCCTATGAACTTCTTTTATTATGGCCATACTTAATTATTTTAGTTGTTGCAGCTACTATATCTGGATAATCTTGATTTTTGTGAAGATGAGCTTCCTGACCACACATACCCACGCATATCTGCATTTCATGACAAAAATGTTGGTAGGATGATCCAAGCAGATATCGTGAGCAAAAAAAACCCAGGGTACCCTTTCCCTCGATATGGCGAGATAAAGGTATGGCAAGTTAAATGAGAATCAATGCCTCTATATTTAACATCCATTTAAACTGCTACATTATGCACATTTTAAGCTTCAAGATGCACCAAGAGCAATCTACACGTCCTTGCCAGACGAGCGCGCAAATGATCAGCAATCAAGTACTGGAACCTTATTCAGTAGACAGTCCAACGACTCGTACATTTCCCAATTTGTGAAAAGACGTTTCAAATCAAAAAAAATTCTGCAATTATTGGCACTGAGGTATTTGGAAGCTAAAGCAACTATAACACTATCCATTTCCTGTACTCATGCATCACTTAATTGATATTGCATATGTTTGCCTTTGAAGGCACAAGGTCTGATCAATGAGGCTGTGACAAATGCATATGGTGAATTTAGCTTAATATTGGAGGATATCTCAGACTTCGTCAATATATGCGACAACAAAACTGCCGGCGAAGCACTACAAAGGTTCAGAAAAGTAATGGATGAAACCACTCTTTATGTACTGAGGATAGCAGTTAAGTCCACACTTCACAATGTTATTGGGATAAACGAACAAACCAATGGTGATCATTCTAATACCAATCAAAGTTCAGGTAACTCTATATCCATATTGATTCGTACTAATATTTATTTTAATATATTGTAATCAGTGTGACAAGTATCCATGTCTTTTTTGCCATGTACCTATTCCAAGGAAAAGAATCTCAAAATTCGGTGTGCTCCACTCAGGGCTACACGCTCATCGAAATTGTTCCGCAATGGATATTGAAGCTCCTAGTTTTGATCTAGGAATAACTCAAACAATTGATAGAAGTCAACACGATTGTACCAATCCATTGGCTAGGGGCAATGGTTCCCCCATACCAATATCCATAAAAGAAATTAATAATATGCCAGAATCAACTCCTACCAAATTGCTTGCTTACCACCTTAGAGATAACACAACGTACACAACAGGTTCATCAAACAAGCAGACAACATCTATATCACCAGGATCAGGTACTCGCATGAGTAATCAATGCAAGATACTCCTAATTCAAGAGTTCGGAAATGAGGATTGTAAGAGACGGAAATATACTGTTGAGAACCCACCTTCTCACCTTCTAAAGGAAAAAAACCAAGCGGGCCATAAAACCAAGCAAGAAACTCATGTCCCCCTTCTTGACAAAGCATTGTCCACTAGAGAGGCACGATGCAAGGCTGGCTGATGCATTATATTCATATATTACATCAGCATCAGACATAGCCTCACTCGGGTAAGATACTTATTTTTCATTCAGTTGTTATCGCATTTCTAAGTTATGTAGTGCCTGTCAAGTTGATGTCCCAGTGAGGATAAATTTTGGTCCAAAGATGATTAATGACTGGTTTTAGCTTCAAGGCTCCTGTCATACCAATTAAAGTGATAGCTTGTGGCTAAAACCGTTATTTAGAGTCATCAATGATGGCCAATAGTAGCTTTGAGATATGAGAGATAGCTGTACAATCTGATTAACTAATCTTTCTAATTCACCATTACACTGATACGAAACAAAATGTTTCTTTGCAGTGAAATTTGGATCGAAAGCTCTTACCCATTCAGCATATCCTTAACACTACGGAATCTACAGGAAACACTTTCAATGAATGGCCGCATGGATTCTGATTGCTTGAACTTTGCAATTTGCAGATTGTACCGTACTGAGGTAGAGAGGTTAAAAAACACGAATTACATTGGATGGAGGCATTTCATAAACCAAGATTTTGGGGTAATGCAATATCCAATTTCGCACTACTACAAATGGAACCTTGTCCACACCTTTACTTACCCCTACACATATTTAGATGTATGCAGTGGCTGGAGAGGAATTTTGGGAACCTACACATCAGCTTGCACATTTCACAGGGCCAGAAATAGTATATAATGTTGCAGATTGTCACAAGGTGAGTTCATTTGTAATATATATCTTCATATACCCATATTTTGCAAACACCTACTTTTAAAGTCTTGCTTTTCATACAGATACTGATACCTGTACACCTTTTCAACCACTACACACTATATGTTTTCAACATGGAGAACAAAAAGATATCGATCCAAGACTCTCTAAATGCAAGAGGCCCTCTTGGTGAATCCAGAGCAACTAGACATGACAAGATATGTATCAGTGTTACTGATGCCCTAATGCAGTGCATGAGACTAGCCAGCTGTCGGGACCCGAATTTGCAAATCCGGACCCTCTGTGTATTCAGCACTAGTTCAGGAACGCGCTAGTGCACACAGTCTCAACATTGGTTAATATCACAATCATACTCAACGAAATAATAAAGTACCTTAAATAGTTAACCAAACGGGTTGCTCGACCTTAAGGTCAAGTTACAAATATACGCCTCGCAGGGCGAAACTTATTAAAAGAGAAATAACTGCAGTGGAAAATAAGATAACTTCATGGCGCCATCCAGTATACCACAGGTAACTGACTGGGCTCGCTCCCTAGTTAGACGGTTCCTCTGGGAGCTCCTCCTCCAAAGCTAGTGTAGACTCCTCTTCAACTGGTGTTGTATCGTGGCAAGGGTGAGTACTTGGTACTCAGCAAGTCATGCACAGAATGCAACTAATATACTACATGCATGGCTTAGTACAAAGGAATAGCTCAGGGTATATTTGCAGTAAAATAGCATTTGACAAGTAACATAAGTAGTTCCGAAAGCAGTAGAAACAAGTATAAGATCAATAACTTTTTCAGAAGTTTAATAAACATCTTTCCCAATCCTAATCCACATTTCCATCAACGTCATTATTAAACCAGACCAAACCTTTCAAGTTCAAGTTATTTTCAAGAAAGTCTAACCCTTGACTGTAATTCCCGAGCGATGTCCAATACCGCGGACACGGCTATTCGAATAGATTTTTCACTCTGCAGAGGTTATGCACTTTACCCACAAGATACAGTCAAACACTACAAAGGCGAGTGTCCGTAACAAAGTCTTTCGGAAACTTCTAACAGCACAAGTGGTCCTCTCCGGTGTTGCACGCTAACCCTTCCCTTAGCGAAGGCGAAGTTTAGGCCAAACCACCGTTAGATGGGTACCTGGCCGCAGCCCCGGTACGCTCCCCCGTACAACTACACAAAAGGTATAGTTGACACCCCGAGGTCCCACAGGTACGTTATTAGCAACTTAATCAACTAGGTCCGTCCCATTACAGACATGTGGTTGCACGTTTGACTCAGTTCAAAGGCTTGCAAGGTTAAGTCCTTAGGGTGACCAGGGCAAGACTACCCGAAGAACCAAAACAACGTTCCCGGGACCACAACTGGCCCACTCGATCATTCTTGCCACATGCCCTGGTCGAAGACTATTTATCAAACCCCACTTGATTACCATGCACCACGTGCCATCAACGTCACAACACATGATACCTTTCCAAAACAGGTTCAATATATCATTAAGTCAATATTAACATTTGATTGTCCAAAATCATGTCAAGAGCACGTAGCAG
The DNA here is from genome assembly GCA_036346355.1 of Rhipidocladum racemiflorum. Taxonomy (NCBI): domain Eukaryota; kingdom Viridiplantae; phylum Streptophyta; class Magnoliopsida; order Poales; family Poaceae; genus Rhipidocladum; species Rhipidocladum racemiflorum. Next base: position 46,555,960 of record CM070572.1, on the reverse strand, counting down.
GTCTAAGCAATAAACTACAACGATCTAAATTCCCATGTTGGCAATTTAATAATGTCCAACTATTTAAACCTCAACTATGGTGACAAGGGGTCATGGCACATATTTAATTAACCAAGGTGTCATACAGCAATTTGGCACTTATCTAATTTCCCGGAATTTAAATAAAGTATTTTCTAATTAAATTAGCATGCAATAATTTAAACCCAAAGTAATTTGAAAATGGGATCAACATGGTCAAAGCACAACTTGCCTTCAAAGAGTACTTGGTCTTGGTCCTGAGCTGGTTCCTGGGTCAACACTTCTCCCTCGAAGCCTTCGGGCACTTCAACGTCTACTCGTAAAGCGTGCAAATAGCAAATAATAAATGAACAGTAGACAAAAAGTGTCCAAACATCCAAATAAAGTTCACAAACAGAGAGAGCATAATTTTATGAATTTTTAGAAACTGAATCGTCAATTTCGGAGTTTAAATGCAAAAGTTATAACCGTTTAAAGTTTAAAGAAAGCATTAATTAAATAAAAACAGAGAAATAATCATGATCAAAAATTAATTAAAATTCATATTTGAGTAGGTCTCATTTTTATGAAGATTTAGAAATTTGAATCACACAAATCGGAGTTGAAACGCAAAAGTTATAAGCGTTTGAAGTTTGAAACAAATTCTGAAATCAATATTTCGAATTAATAAATCATTTTCTTTTTCGGAAATTAAATTTGTGACACCACGGAGTGTCATAACTTTATTTTACGTGCTTGATATGGTTAAAAACAGTATGAGATGTGGAATTAAGGTTAAAACTATAGGTTATGGAGGTTAATAGCTTTTAGGCCGTTTTAGGCCGTTTTGAGTTTTGGGCCTTCCTGGGAGTTTTGGGCCTTGGTGGGCTTTGGTGGGATGGATTAGGTCTCCGTAACGGACTAGAATTGGGTGTGGGGGCTGGTAAAAGGGGTTTCCCTGCCCCTTTGGGGCGTCCACCCTGCTGCCTTTGTGCCCCTTGAGGCCTTGGTGCGCCCCCCTCACCTCCCCCCACTTGCCAAGCCCTACCCGCCCCTTCCCTTTGAGCCTTGCGCCTCCCCCTTGCTCTCCTCCATTGCCCCACCTCTCCACCACCTCTCCTCCACCCCCTTGCTGCCCTAGGGTGGTCTCCACACCTGTGCACCTTGTGGATCCATCCGTTGGAGCGATCCGCGAGGAGATCTATTGGAGATTCGTTCGTTAGGCAAAGGTATGATCATGGGGATCCTTGGGTTTGATCTAGGTACTGTTCTTAGGGTGTTTATGAAGTTTTTAGATCAATTGGTGGTGCTGGGTTGGAGTTCTTTGGGTTAGATCTAGACGTTGCCACGTTTCTGTTTTCGGACAGATTGAGCAGTCGGGCTAGGGTTCGAGTTTTCGTCGATTTAGAATCCGAATCTGTCCGTACGGACTTAAAAGAAGTTGTATATAATTTAATTATCTTTCCGTGGACATAAAGCACGTTAAAATCCGATCAGCCGTTTGAAAGTTATGGCCGTTTTACCGAGCGTGTTAAAATCTGTGACGCAATTAGAACAGATCGTAGTAATCTGTAGATTAAACAATTTTAGAGTCCGAATCAGTCTTTCCGTATAACTAGAAAAAGGTAGGAAATTTCCTAAGCTTCGCGATGGTGTACTCGTTTAATCGATTTGGAGTCCTAGAACTCAAGTTATGGCCTTTGCAAGGCTGTTGTCCCGCCGGGACAGAACCTCTGTTTTAGGTTTTGCGAGTAGCGGGCAATGTCGGGTGAGATGGGGATTTGTGTACTGTTTTGTGGGCATTATTGAGAGTATGTGATGCCGTTGTGCAGGTGGTGTGACCCCGGGGGTGCCCTCTACTTCCCACAAACCCGTCGCCCACGGTTGAGGCAAGTGTGTTGTAATGTATAGCGGAATTGTAGGTTGCTTGTGGAGATTAGATGAAAGATTGAATACTTGCTATGATCACTTGCCATGCTTGCTGTTTTCCAATGATATATTGAGTATGATTATCATGATTCGATGACATGTGTTAATATTTGTCATGATGAGATGCCATATGTTTATGTACATGTGAAATATGATAATTGGCATAGTTGCATGCATGACATGAGATAGGGCGTGGGCGGTGAGAAAGTCATAACTAGTCCGGCAAGGTCGGTGAGAAAGTTATGACTAGTCCGGAACGCCATTGAGTAAGACCTACATCGTGATTCCATCCACGTGGTGAATGGAAGCGATGAGTAGGCACCCTCCATCTTCGGGATGGAAGGGGGGAAAAGGGTGCACACCGACGGGTGTGTACTCAACCATACCGGTATGAGTTTCCAAGGAGACATGAGCATTGCATTACATCTCATACATATTGATGATGACAATGTTAAGTGTTTATGAATAAGATGATTTACATGAAGGGAGATGCTATTGCCATATTGTAGTTCTTGTTGTCCATTGCAATATGCTTGCTGAGTTTCGAACTCACGCTTGTGTTTTTTTTTCTTATTGTTTTAGGTACCATGAGAACGGCATGCGGGAAAAGGGAATAGACACACGCCCACACGTTGCTTCACCTTAATGTTTCCCAAGTCAATTCTTTTAGATTGATAATAAATTGCGTGTGATGGTCATTAAATTAAGGCTTAGCTTGGTTAATGAGAGTTTTATTGTTCGCTTTGACACTTGGAACTTTAAGTGCTAAATGTTAGTCTTTTATTGTCGTTAAGACTCTATTTATTGCTGTTTTAGATGTTTCCCTTATTGCCATATAATGCTATATCGTTGTTGCTCCTTAAATTCATGATAAAACAAAGGAGGTGCTGCCGAAATCTCGGTTTTTGGCCTATGCGCCTTTGCTGGAATTTTATGTTAAATATGATATTTGGATGTTGTTTAGCTTATGTTTGGTAGCATTCGGGCATATTAAATGCCGGGTGTTACTGATTGGTATCGAGCTGGTCAGTAGGTCCTTGGAATCAGTATTTTAGTGTTATACCTTAAGTTGCAACTAAAATATGATGTGGAATAACTTAGAAACATGGCGTAGGTTCTAACTAAAACTTTGTTATAGGATAGCAACATTAAAACTTGCAAAAGTGGTATAACTAATCTAAAATTTGACACACTTGGTTGCACAAAGAGGATGGGGTCTTGGTTCATCATTGCATTGCGCTTAATTATTTGATGAAGACTATGCTATGATGATGTTTGATCTATGTTCTTGGTTGTGTGATGTTGTGTTTATGTTTTTGTGTTTGGATGGTTGTGCATGTCTCAAGCAGCCATGCCGAGGGGTAGAGGCCGTGGACGCCGAGGCCGTGGAGGCCAGTGGGCGAGGCTCCCAGGGAGTTGAGGAGTCTGCTGTCGAGGGTAGCGTGCCGCTCAATGCTCGTGGACCAGCTCCAGAGGAGCTTCGGCTGCAAATGGGCGGGGGTGCCCGCCGCCAATGATGATTTAGTTCAGGCTCTGCAGAGGGAGATTCAGAGCTGCGCTGGCCATGGTAGGTAGCCCCTACTGCGTGGTGCCTCCCTCGCTGATGGCCCCAGCTTGTTGCCCTCGCTACGCCGAGCCGAGGATGAGTCTCCGAGAGTGGATGACCCTCCGTCTTGACACTTTTGATGGAGCGGGCACGCCGATCCAGTCCGCAGATTGGCTGCGGTACATGGAGAGGCAGTTTGAGTTCCTAGAATTGACCTTGTTCCAGAGGGCTCGCTTTGTGGCCTTTCACCAAAGGCCAAGCCGATATCTGGTGGGAAGGGGTTCTCGCCGCTAGAACCCACGATCTTGGTCTCAGTTACAGGAGGACTTTGTGGCTCGCCTCCGAGCCAAGTTCTACCTGAGTCTTTCCTTGAGAGGATGGAGCATACTCACGACTCTTTCCCAGGAAAGAGGTCGGTGGCAGAGTATGAGGTGGAGTTCAACGGCAGGTGCACTTCGTGCCTACGGCCGTGGCAATTTACAGTGGAGAAGGCGAGGAGGTTCCGTAGGGGCCTCAACCAGAGTTCAGAGTTGTCATGGGGGCGATCTGCCCTCGTGACTTCTCGCTCCGTGGTGGAAGCGGCGAAGGGCATGGAGCTCGAGTTGGAGCTCTCCCGGATAAGCAAAACCCGGCGGTTCAGAGGTTCCTGCGGCCAAAGCGGGGCCGAAGAGGACCTTTGGTGGAGGAGGTGGGTCTTCTCGGTGACCCACCTTCAAGAAGTTCAAGGGGGACAGGCTCCTCCTCGTGGGCTAAAATGGGGCCGCCCGTGCCTTCTTCGCGAGCGGTTGTTTCCCTGTGCCCGGCAGGCATGAAGTGTTTCAAGTGCGGTGGTGAGCACCGTGCTTCAGAGTGTGGTTGGACCGGAGTTGCAACCACTGCGGGCAAGCCCGGCCACATGGGACGAGTCTGCCGGATGAATCCCCGTAGCATCATCAAGTGGGAGACGGTGCCTTCTCCTCCCACTCGGGCGTCTTCCAGAGGATCGGTGCACATGATTGCCCTGCTTCTCACCGCCCTTTGCGTGGCGCCACCAGCGGCAGATCGGGTGCCCGCACTGCCGCTTCCTCCTCGATTGCCTCCTCCGCCCCAGCCTTGATGGGGCATCACCGAGTCGGGCTCCTTCGTCGGCGCCACCAGAGTGTACGCTTTGCCGACGCCGAGTCGGTAGGGCATCCAGAGGTGGTTTCAGGTACTCGCCGTGGATTCCGTTGATGCCTTTGTTCTGCTTTGATTCGGAGCATCCTATTCTTTTGTGTCGTCGGAGTTTGCTAGTAGAGCTAAGTTGGGAGTTCAATGGATTTACGAGTCCGTGTTAGTCGATTCTCCTGGGGTTGATTGTTAGTTCTTTGGTTTGCCCTGGTTGCACCATTGCCATTGATGATGAGGTTTTCTTTGCCAATCTCATGGTGATCGATTGGCTCCTTTTGATGTCATTTTGGGCATGGGTGGCTGCATCGATGCCGTGCTAAGATCTGTTGTTTACGGAAGACGATTGCCTTGCAGGCCCTGGCCCGTGAAGAGTTGACCTTTCAGGAGGTATACCCCCTGGCCGTCTTTGCTTTGACTAGTTTGTTTTCTGGTCGGCGTTTGAGGTCATTGGGTTTCCTCATGACTTTGTCTCGAGAAACCATCTTCCTCGATTCCCATTGAGGAGATTTCTGTAGTGAAGGAGTTCGTTGATGTGTTCCCTGACGAGTTGCCTGGTCTACCTCCTGTGAGAAATGTGGAGTTTCGTATTGATCTTGTTCCTAGCACTCGACCTATTTCTATCTCTCCATACCGCTTGGCTCGTCCTTTTCAAGACGAGTTGAAGAAGCAGTTGGAGGATCTGTTGGCCAAGGGCTTCATTCGGCGTAGCGTTTCGCCATGGGGAGCACCCGTCCTCTTCGTCTCGAAGAAGGATGGAAGTTGGCGTATGTGCATTGATTATCGTGCTCTTAATCAAGTGACAGTCAAGAACAAGTATCCTTTGCCTCGCATCGAGGATTTGTTTGACCAACTGAAGGGAGCAAAGGTGTTCTCCAAGATTGATCTTGATCGGTACAATCGAGATCCGTGTTAGGGAGCAGGACATTGAGAACACCGCTTTCTCCACTAGGTATGGGCCTTATGAATTTAAAGTTATGTCTTTTGGACTAAGTAATGCTCCTATTTGTCTTTATGGAGGCGATGAACAAGATGCTACACAAGTATCTTGATGAGTTTGTGGTAGTGTTCATCGATGACATTCAGTTTACTCTAAATCGGAAGAGGAGCATGAGCGACATCCGAGGCTTGTCTTTGAGCACCTTGAGGGAAAATCAGTTCTTTGCTAAGCTGAAAAAGTGCGAGTTACGGATTTGAAGTGGTTTTCTTGGCCACATCATCAATCCAGAGGGCATATCTCAGTAGATCCTAGCAAAGTCTCGTGAGTTTTGGATTGGAAGAGGCCTTCCAATGTCAAAGAGGTGCGTAGTTTCCTTGGGTTGGCTGGCTACTATCGGCGTTTCGTGCAGGATTTCTCTATCATTGCCAAGCCACTTTCGCGGTGACTCGAGAAGGGGATGAAATTCTAGTGGATCGCAGAGTGTGAGCATAGTTTCTGCACTATGAAGGAGAAGTTAGTGATCGCTCCTCGTTCTTACCCTTCCGAGCGGGAAGCACTTCACGGTGTATTCGATGCTTCTCGGTTGGGACTTGGGTGTGTGCTCATGCAAGAGGGCAAGGTGATTGCTTATGCGTCGAGGCGCTTGAAAAAGCACGAGCGTAACTATCCCACGCATGATCTTGAGCTAGCCGCCGTGGTGTTTGCATTGAAGATATGGAGGCATTACTCAGACGGGCGAGTCTTGTGACATTTTCATCGATCACAAGAGCCTCAAGTACATCTTTACTCAGAAAGATTTGAACTTGAGGCAGAGGAGGTGGCTAGAATTGATAAAGGATTATGACCTTACTATCCAAAGTATCATCCGGGAAGGCAAATGTTGTGGCCGACGCTCTCGATCGCAAGACAATGCCCCTATTGTTGATTGTCTTGTTGCTGATTTTGAGCGTTTGGGGGTCTCCTGCGCTGCGGGGACCGTGCAAGCTGAAACTCGATTGATTCTTGAGTCGATTCCCGGCGTGCAGCGGGAGGCACAAAGAAGATGACCGTTTGCTCCAAAGAAAGTGAGGAACGCTTTGAGGATGGCAAGTCCGGAGACTTTACCATTGATGATGCGGGAGTTACGAGGTTTCAGGGCCGTCAGTGCGTGCCTCGAAATATCAAGTGAAAGAAGACATTCGAAAGAAGCTCATCGCACCGCACACGGTCCATCCTGGGAGACCAAGATGTACAGGACTTGAAGAAGAATTTCTGGTGGAAAAGGATGAGAGTGGATATTGCCAAGTATGTGGCGTCTTGTGGGATCTGTCGGAAGATCAAAGCCGAGCATAAAGCGTCCACGGCCTCTGTTGCGACCATTGGAGATTCTGTGTGGCCATGGGATGACATCTCCTGGATTTCGTGGTTGGTCTACCTCGTTCTCCACGAGGAAGGATGCTTTGTTTGGGTTGTGGTGGACCGTCTCGGCAAGTCTGCGCAAGATTTCATTCCTATCCGCACGACCAATTCTGCGAGCGAGTTGGCTCCCATCTATGTGCGGGAGATTGTGAGACTGCATGGTGTACCTAAGACCATTATTTCCGATCGGGATGCGAAGTTCGTCTCCAAGTTACGGGAGAGTTTGCAGAGTGCTTTGGGTACGCAGCCTTCGCCTTAGTACCGCTTTTCACCCTCAGACGGATGGGCGCCTGAGCGCACCATCCAGACGTTGGAAGACATGCTCAGGGCCTGTGTGATGGCTTGGAAAGGTAGCTGGGAGGATCATTTGCCTCTTGCGGAGTTTGCTTACAATAACAGCTATCATTCCAAAGATCCGGCTGCTCCTTATGAGTCTTGTATGGCCGGAAGTGCAGATCGCCACTTTGTTGGGATGCGGTGGGCGAAGAGAGCGATTCTTGGACCGGATTGGGTTCAGCAGATCGCTGATCGCGTGGCGGAGGTACGACGTAACCTTCTCGCATGAAGCAGAGCGCATGTAAGAGCTATCTTGATGTGAGGCGGCGAGACTTGGAGTTTGAGGTGGGTGATAGCATACTCTTGCGAGTATCTCCCACCAAGGGTGTGGTGCGTTTGGCACCAAAGGAAAGCTCACCCAAGGTATGTTGGGCCTTTTCCTATCATCGCCCGAGTTGGTAGGTTGGCCTATCGTCTGGAGCTACCTAAGCTATGCAAGGTGTGCATAATGTGTTCCATGTCTCGATGTTGAGGAAATACTTGCATGATCCGGAGTTGGTGGTTCCGTTGGAACCATTAGTACTTGAGCAGGACCTCACCTTCGAGTCCCGTCCTGTGGAAATTCTGGGGACTTCGGAGCGAGTGATGAAGAACCGGACGCTCAAGTTCGTTAAAGTGTTGTGGTCACATTAGACCGAGAGAGAGGCAACTTGGGAGCTGGAGTCTCGTATGCACGAGAAATATCCCGAGCTTTTCACCTCAGGTATGTGATGTGAAAACCTAGCTATCTTCGGTTTTGCTGGGTTGCGTGTTGGTGCGTTTAGATTCGAGGTCGAATCCTGTTGAAGGGGGGAAGAATGTGACACCACGGAGTGTCATAACTTTATTTTACGTGCTTGATATGGTTAAAAACAGTATGAGATGTGGAATTAAGGTTAAAACTATAGGTTATGGAGGTTAATAGCTTTTCCGGGCCGTTTCCGGGGTTTTGGGCCTTCCCGGGGGAGTTTTGGGCCTTGGTGGGCTTTGGTGGGATGGATTAGGTCTCCGTAACGGACTAGAATTGGGTGTGGGGGCTGGTAAAAGGGGTTTCCCTGCCCCTTTAGGGCGTCCACCCTGCTGCCTTTGCGCCCCTTGAGGCCTTGGTGCGCCCCCCTCACCTCCCCCCACTTGCCAAGCCCTAGCCGCTCCTTCCCTTTGAGCCTTGCGCCTCCCCCTTGCTCTCCTCCATTGCCCCACCTCTCCACCACCTCTCCTCCACCCCCTTGCTGCCCTAGGGTGGTCTCCACACCTCTGCACCTTGTGGATCCATCCGTTGGAGCGAGGAGCGAGGAGCGTGGAGCGAGGAGCGATCCGCGAGGAGATCTATTGGAGATTCGTTCGTTAGGCAAAGGTATGATCATGGGGATCCTTGGGTTTGATCTAGGTACTGTTCTTAGGGTGTTTATGAAGTTTTTAGATCAATTGGTGGTGCTGGGTTGGAGTTCTTTGGGTTAGATCTAGACGTTGCCACGTTTCTGTTTTCGGACAGATTGAGCAGTCGGGCTAGGGTTCGAGTTTTCGTTGATTTAGAATCCGAATCTGTCCGTACAGACTTAAAAGAAGTTGTAGATAATTTAATTATCTTTCCGTGGACATAAAGCGCGTTAAAATCCGATCAGCCGTTTGAAAGTTATGGCCGTTTTACCGAGCGTGTTAAAATCTGTGACGCAATTAGAACAGATCGTAGTAATCTGTAGATTAAACAATTTTAGAGTCCGAATCAGTCTTTCCGTATAACTAGAAAAAGGTAGGAAATTTCCTAAGCTTCGCGATGGTGTACTCGTTTAATCGATTTGGAGTCCCAGAACTCAAGTTATGGCCTTTGCAAGGCTGTTGTCCCGCCGGAACAGAACCTCTGTTTTAGGTTTTGCGAGTAGCGGGCAATGTCGGGTGAGATGGGGATTTGTGTACTGTTTTGTGGGCATTATTGAGAGTATGTGATGCCATTGTGCAGGTGGTGTGACCCCGGGGGTGCCCTATACTTCCCACAATCCCGTCGCCCACGGTTGAGGCAAGTGTGTTGTAATGAATAGCGAAATTGTAGGTTGCTTGTGGAGATTAGATGAAAGATTGAATACTTGCTATGATCACTTGCCATGCTTGCTGTTTTCCAATGATATATTGAGTATGATTATCATGATTCGATGCCATGTGTTAATATTTGTCATGATGAGATGCCATATGTTTATTGAAGGGAATATGCCCTAGATCAATCATGGTGATGATTGTAACACGTCTTTGTTCATGTAATAATGATAACTTTGTTTATCGGTTCCCTGAATATATGTTATGACTTTGTTCATTGGATACGATCTGATTGTGAAACACATTGTCAAGTGACATTATTCTAAACGGGTCCCTGATCCATATCATTACGAGGAGCGGTGATAATTTGATCAGCACATGTATTGGTTGATGGTAATGTTTCGCATACCATAGATATGGAGATATCAAACCAATAATGTGGACACATGTTAGAGAACATGGGTAGTCGGACAAGACCCACTCCGAGACGCTGTGAGTTGTTATCTCTTATAGTGCCATCAGCGTATAGTCTCGAGTGGTACGCCTATATGGTCCTTAGACCTGAGATTGTCATGGATGCCTAGCATGTAGACTTGTATGCTTTGGTATCATCAAACGCTACACCGTAACAGGGTAGTCATAAAGATGAAATACTGGGTATGCCACGATACATTGCCAAGGGTGTGATGATCAAGATGGGATTTGCCCCTCCTAGATAACGGGAGAAATACCTCTGGGCCCCTCGAGTGGATGGATAAGGAAAACGCACGGCCGTGCTAATATGACTAAAGAGTTGGTCATGGTTTGTATCCATCACACTGTCGAGTGAAGTGGTCGAGCTATCAACAAGGGTGGCATGCATCTCGCCTTGAGCTTGACTGGTATCGTGTGGCGAAGGGATCGGTATGTGAGTGTATCAAGGTTCAGCCGAATATTGATTCTGCGTGCATCCGGGGTCAATACGCATCGCTAGGTGTCATTGCTGATCAATGAATTGGAAACGGGTTCAATTCATAACCGACTTGCAATCGAACCTAACGGGTCACACACTTAACGAGTTGGAATAGTTTACGGGTTTGTGCATGGATAGGATCCGCATTGGAGATGGAAACCTAGCGGGCTTCGCCCACTAGCGTGTCTATAAAAGGGGAGGCCGAACAGTGCATGGCACGGATTAGAACCCTCACCACGCTCACCGCCGTGCATCCTCCCTGCCCCCGTAAACCCAAGTCGCGGCGGGCGAGGTGCTAGCACACCCGCACGGCGTTCCTCGCTCAGACGCGGTGGATATCGTTAGAGGCGCCGCCATCCGTGGACGCGCACCGGTTGGATCTCCGACGATCGTCATCGGCGACCACGCCGACGAGGTCGGCGACCACGCGACGCAGGTTGGCGACCACGCGACGAGGTCGGCGACCACGCGACGCAGGTCGGCGACCACGCGACGAGATCGGCGACCACTCGGACGAGGTCGGCGACCACTCGACGAGATCGGCGACCACTCGGACGAGGACGGCAACAACTTCGGTGGAGATCGGTGCCGATCGGAGGTGATCAACTACTTCCTCAACGCGCGTGAATTCGCTCGCCGACCAAGCGCGACAAGGGTAACGATCCGTGATCCTTTACTTCCATGTGATCTTGGGTGTTCGTGGTAGAAGCTGTTGATTTTATGCTCGCGTAGCCTACCCATAACCCAACAAAGTGGTATCGAGCCGATCATGTATAGTTTTGGATCTGGATCACGCGCACATGTCGATGTCTTTGTTATGTTTATCACGGGTTGATTGGATCAATCGGTATTGGGGAAGTATGAGGTATGAGTTGGTGGCTCTACACGATCAAAAGATTAGTTCGTGCTCGCTTTGATTCGTGCCATGCATTACCCCTACCGGCCGGTAACACCATCGGGGTAGTAGCAAGTGCCGAACATATCGAGCCAACAGATCGAGATCGGTGTGGTCGCCACCCTCTTAAGGGGACCTCGCGATGGATCGATTAAGATCGATCCTATGGAAATCGAGACATTCGATGAGCTCGGAATCGGCTTGATGAGATCAATCCGATTGAAGTTCCATAGCGTTTTCATAGATGCGATCTACGCATTACTAAAATTTTCTCTGGCGCGCCCGCCGCACTCGCAAGGGCGCTGCCCCTTCGAACCCCGCCGCTAACGGCTAAGCGGGACCGCCGTGATAGTCAGCATAGTGTCCATAAATTAAAACTTGTTCACTTCCCGCGCGCTAGAATCGATCCAGCGCCTAACTTGTTTTTGCGGGGTATGTTGTGAACAGTATGGACCCTTTGTGTATTTGATGCATGATTGTATATTTAACGGCCTGCGTGCCGGCATTTGATGCCTTGAATCCTCATGTAATTTTGCTACTAGCTGCTAGATGTAGTAGTTTAGTACATGATCTTGGAGGCTTCAATCCAGATGGCTCGACTGTGCAAGGTTGGTTGTGGAAGATGGAGATCGCCACGTCATGGGCAGTACTTGTTCACAATCTAATCTGATTGCCTGTGATAATTTACCTTGCATTGCTATTCTTTCATGTCATATGTGGTGAATATGTTAACCTGATTGAATAGTTTCCCTCGAAAAATTAAGAGTAAGATGCCCTTTTTCAATAGCTGCGTCTATTGTCTTGTACGTTGGTGGATAAGGTCTTGACAAGTCAGGAACGCCACCCTCTTACTTGTACAATAGAGTGAGTGTAGCCTAACCCGTGCACTCACAAGCATAGTATTGGTTTGCTTAACGGAGTCATCCAAATAGGATTTGGGACTTCGGGGCATCAGTGTTGGGCGCCGGGGCATATGATGCCACCCCAACAAGCAAGAGTCACATACGATGTGATTGGCAAGGTGTTGCCTACCTATGTCACGGGTTCAAGTGGTATTGACAAGTCATTACCCGAACCGTAGTGACCATGGATCTTGTTCCATGGAGATCGCCAGAGGGAAAGTGATCTTAATGGAAGCATCTTTTATTAAAATTATTTAATAAGAGATTAACATGAACTTAGTGCTGAAACTTTGCTTATTTATGTTGTAGATGGCACCAAACGCTGTTAATGCAAACTCTGGTTTTAACTTGCGATCGATTCTAGAGAGGGAAAACTCTGGGACGAATTTTATGGATTGGTATCGAAGCTTGAGAATTGTTCTCAAGGCTGAAAAGAAGGAATATGTTCTAGACGGTCCATATCCTCGATGAATTGCCTGAAAATGCATCCGCTGGCCGATAAGCGTGCTTATGAGAAGCACACTAACGACGCCCTAGATGTCACTGCCTCATGCTTGCCACAATGAACTCTGAGCTTCAAAAGCAATATGAGCACGCCGATGCCTACACTATGATTGTAGGCCTTAAGGGCATGTTTGAGAACCAAGCAAGGGTGAAAGATATTCGATATCTAAAGCATTGTTTGCGTGCAAGCCGGGCCGAGGGTGCTTCATAGCCCTCATGTAATCAAGTTGATTGGTTACATTGAGAGCTTGGAGAAGCTTCGGTTTTCCCTTGCAAAATGAGTTGGCCACAGATGTGATTCTCGATCGCTCCTCGCGAGCTATGAACCGCTCATTCTCGAACTTTCATATGAACGACCTGGAGAAGAATCGACCGAACCGCATGGAATGCTGAAAATCATGAAGAGAGCATAAAGAAAGGCACAAATCATGTGATGATGATTCAAAAGGATAAGAAAAGGAAGCGCAAGGCTATAAGTTGTGGTGAGGATAAAATCCAAGACCCAAAACCAAAGCCTCAAAGAAAGGCCAAAGTTTGGCCCTAATGCTTCGATAAATGTCACTACCGCAAGGGTTGTGGGCATTGGAAGAGAAATCGTCTAAAGTACACGGAAGACGAAAGAAAGGAAAGGTTCCTTCTACTTCAGGTATTAATGTTATAGAAGTTAATCTTGCAACTTGTCCTGCCGAATCTTGGGTATTTGATACCGGATCCATGATGCATACTTGCAAATCGTTGCAGGGGTGAAGAAGGACTAGAGATTGCAAGATTGGCGAGTTGGAAATTCGCGTCGGCAATGGAGCAATGGTTGTTGCGAAGGCCGTTGGTGTCTATCCCTTGTCATTACCTTCCGGTTTAGTCATGGAATTGAATAATTGTTATTACATTCCTGCCTTGAGTAAGAACATTATCTCTTCTTCTTGTTTAGAGGAAGATGGATATGATTTTGTAATAAAGAACAGAATTGTTCTATTTATTTCAAAGGCTTGCTCTATGGGAACGGTCCATTCGTGCCTGGGTTGTATGGCCTAGATCTTGGTAATGCGTCTATAAACAATGTTAATACTAAAAGACTCAAACAAATGATGCTAATTCCACTTATTTATGGCATTGTCGCTGGGCCATATAAATAAAAGACGATGGAGAAGCTCCATAAAGATGGTCTTCTTGGTCCATTAGATTTGGAATCTTTTGAAACATGCGAGTCTTGTTTACTTGGCAAGATGACAAAGGCACCTTTCACCGGCACAAGTGAGAGAATGCGCGAGTTGTTGGCTCTCATACATACCGATGTATGTGGACCAATGAGCTCAATTGCTGAGGTGGTTATCGATACTTCATTACTTTCACCGATGACTTTAGTAGATATGGCTATATCTATCTAATGAGGCATAAGTCTGAATCTTTTGAAAAATTCAAAGAGTTTTAGAATGAAGTAGAAAATCATTTGGGCAAGAAAATTAAATTTCTACGGTCCGACCGTGGAGGTGAATATTTGAGCCAAGAGTTTAGTGATCATCTAAAGAGTTGTGGAATTGTTCCACAATTGACTCCGCCCGGACACCTCAATGGAATGGGGTATCCGAGCGGAGGAACCGAACTTTGTTGGACATGGTACGGTCTATGATGAGTCAAGTCGATCTTCCATTGTCATTCGGGACACGCCTAGAAACAATTGCGTTCATGCTGAATAGGGTTCCATCTAAATCCGTTGATAAGACACCATATGAGTTATGGAAAGGGAAACATCCCGACTTGTCTTTTCTTAAAATTTGGGGCTGTGAGGCTTATGTAAAACGTATGACGCCTCGATAAGCTTTACGCCAAGTCGGATAAATGCTTCTTTGTGGGGTACCCAAGGGAAACCAAAGGGTATTATTTTATAACCTGAAGAAGGCAAAGTGTTTGTCGCCCGGACTGGTGTCTTTTTGGAAAATGAGTTTTTCAAAAGAGCTAGTGGGAGCAAGGTGCAACTCGAAGAAGTTCGAGAAATACCTGAAAATGCTTCAGCTCCAGCTAGTCCTCAGCAGGATGAGCAACGTGTTGTTGAACCTGTTGATGAGGTGCCACCCACGGAGGTCCTCACGGGCAAGCCGCGCCCCGAGAGGTTCATGTTCCTCATGACGGAGCAACGCGATGTGTTATTATTGGAAAATGACGAGCCCAAGGATTATGAGGAAGCTATGGTGGGCCCAGACTACGAGAAATGGCTGGAGGCCATGAGATCCGAGTTAAAGTCCATGTATGATAATCAAGTTTGGAGCTTGGTTGATCTCGCCTGATGGTGTAAAAACTATCGAGTGCAAATGGGTCTTTAAGAAGAAGATAGACGCCGATGGAAATGTTCACATTTTTAAGGCACGATTGGTGGCAAAAGGGTATAAGCAGATTCATGGTGTGGACTATGATGAAACTTATTCGCCAGTCGCCATGGTAAAATCTATCCGGATCATGCTAGCAATTGCCGCATATCATGATTATGAGATTCGGCAAATGGATGTCAAAACGGCTTTCCTAAATGGAAACCTAAGCGAGGATGTGTACATGGTACAGCCCGAGGGTTTTGTCGATCCTACTAATGCTGGCAAAGTATGCAAGCTTAGGAAGTCCATTTATGGATCAAGCAAGCATCTCGGAGTTGGAACCTTCGTTTTGATGAAGTGATCAAACAGTTTGGCTTCATCAAAAATGAGGAAGAGCCTTGTATTTACAAGAAGGCTAGTGGGAGCGCACTTGTATTTCTGGTCTTGTATGTGGATGACATACTATTGATCGGAAATGATATTCCGATGTTGGATGCTGCACAATCTTATCTGAGAAAGAGTTTCTCGATGAAAGACTTGGGAGATGCAGCATATATTTTGGGCATAAAGATCTATAGAGATAGACCAAAAAGGCTAATTGGATTGAGCCAAAGTGCATTACATTGACAAGATACTAAAACGGTTCAACATGCATGATTCCAAGAAAGGTTTCTTGCCAATGTCACATGGTGTAAGTCTTAGCAAGACTCAGTGTGCTTCGACACCTGATGAGCAAGAGAGAATGAGTCGGATCCCATACGCCCGGCTATTGGATCCATCATGTATGCCATGTTGTGTACGCGCCAGATGTGTCATATGCTCTGAGTGTCACGGTGTACCAATCGAATCCTGGTGATAGTCACTGGGTGGCTGTAAAGAACATCCTCAAATACTTACGAAGGACTAAGGAGATGTTCTTGGTCTTTGGAGAGAGGAGGAGCTCGTCGTAAAGGTTACGCCGATGCTAGCTTCCAAACCGACAGAGATGATTCGCGATCGCAATCGGGTTTGTATTCTCGTCTCAACGGTGGGGCGTTGAGTGGAAAAGTTCCAAGCAAGAGACGATGGCTGATTCCACAACGGAGGCCGAGTACATTGCAGCTTCAAGCGACAAAGGAAGCAGCTTTGGATCAGAAATTTATTTCTCGAATTGGGAGTGGTCACTAGTGCATCCTTTCCA
Source organism: Rhipidocladum racemiflorum (assembly GCA_036346355.1). NCBI lineage: Eukaryota > Viridiplantae > Streptophyta > Magnoliopsida > Poales > Poaceae > Rhipidocladum > Rhipidocladum racemiflorum. Next base: position 46,539,925 of record CM070572.1, on the reverse strand, counting down.
AAGTGGACCTCTATTGTGACAATAGTGGTGCCATTGCACAAGCAAAGGAGCCTAGATCTCACCAAAAATCCAAACATATACTCAGGCGATATCACCTGATCCGAGAGATCATTGAGAGAGGTGATATGAAGATAAGCAAAGTGCACACGGATCTAAATATGGCTGATCCGTTGACAAAGCCCCTTCCACAACCAAAGCATGAGGCGCACACAAGAGCAATGGGTATTCGGTACCTATATGATTGACTCTAGTGCAAGTGGGAGATTGAAGGGAATATGCCCTAGATCAATCATGGTGATGATTGTAACACGACTTTGTTCATGTAATAATGATAACTTTGTTTATCGGTTCCCTGAATATATGTTACGACTTTGTTCATTGGATACGATCTCGATTGTGAAACACATTGTCAAGTGACATTATTCTAAACGGGTCCCCGATCCATATCATTACGAGGAGCGGTGATAATTTGATCAAAGACATGTATTGGTTGATGGTAATGTTTCGCATACCATAGATATGGAGATATCAAACCAATAATGTGGACACATGTTAGAGAACATGGGTAGTCGGACAAGACCCACTCCGAGACGCCGTGAGTTGTTATCTCTTATAGTGCCATCAGCGTATAGTCTCGAGTGGTACGCCTATATGGTCCTTAGACCTGAGATTGTCATGGATGCCTAGCATGTAGACTTGTATGCTTTGGTATCATCAAACGCTACACCGTAATGGGGTAGTCATAAAGATGAAATATCGGGTATGCCACGATACATTGCCAAGGGTGTGATGATCAAGATGGGATTTGCCCCTCCTAGATAACGGGAGAGATACCTCTGGGCCCCTCGAGTGGATGGATAAGGAAAACGCACTACGGCCGTGCTAATATGACTAAAGAGTTGGTCATGGTTTGTATCCATCACAATCGCCGAGTGAAGTGGTCGAGCTATCAACAAGGGTGGCATGCATCTCGCCTTGAGCTTGATCGGTATCGTGTGGCGAAGGGATCGGTATGTGAGTGTATCAAGGTTCAGCCGAATATTGATTCTGTGCATCCGGGGTCAATACGCATCGCTAGGTGTCATTGTTGATCAATGAATTGGAAACGGGTTCGAATTCATAACCGACTTGCACTGAACCTAACGGGTCACACACTTAACGAGTTGGAATAGTTTACGGGTTTGTGCATGGATAGGATCCGCATTGGAGATGGAAACCTAGCGGGCTTCGGCCCACTAGCGTGTCTATAAAAGGGGAGGCCAGGAACAGTGCATGGCACGGATTAGAACCCTCACCACGTTCAGCCGCCGTGCATCCCTCCTGCTCCCGTAAACCCAAGGCGTGCGGCGAGGTGCTAGCACACCCGCACGGCGTTCTGCTCGCCAGACGCGTGTGGATACTGTTAGAGGCGCTGCCATCCGTGGACGCGCTTTTCGGTTGGATCTCCGACGACTGTCATCGGCGACCACGCGGACGAGGTCGGCGACCACGCGGACGAGGTTGGCGACCACGCGGACGAGATCGGCGACCACTCGGACGAGATCGGCGACCACTCGGACGAGGACGGCAACAACTCGGTGGAGATCGGTGCCGATCGGGAGGTGATCAACTACTTCCTCAACGCGCGTGAATCTGCTTCCGCTGCATCTGCGCGACAAGGGTAACGTACATGTGAAATATGATAATTGGCATAGTTGCATGCATGACATGAGATAGGGCGAGGGCGGTGAGAAAGTCATAACTAGTCCGGCAAGGTTGGTGAGAAAGTTATGACTAGTCCGGAACGCCATTGAGTAAGACCTACATCGTGATTCCATCCACGTGGTGAATGGAAGCGATGAGTAGGCACCCTCCATCTTCGGGATGGAAGGGGGGAAAAGGGTGCACACCGACGGGTGTGTACTCAACCATACCGGTATGAGTTTCCAAGGAGACATGAGCATTGCATTACATCTCATACATATTGATGATGACAATGTTAAGTGTTTATGAATAAGATGATTTACATGAAGGGAGATGCTATTGCCATATTGTTGTTCTTGTTGTCCATTGCAATATGATTGCTGAGTTTCGAACTCACGCTTGTGTTTTTTTTTCTTATTGTTTTAGGTACCATGAGAACGGCATGCGGGAAAAGGGAATAGACACACGCCCACACGTTGCTTCACCTTAATGTTTCCCCAAGTCAATTCTTTTAGATTGATAATAAATTGCGTGTGATGGTCATTAAATTAAGGCTTAGCTTGGTTAATGAGAGTTTTATTGTTCGTTTGACACTTGGAACTTTAAGTGCTAAATGTTAGTCTTTTATTGTCGTTAAGACTCTATTTATTGCTGTTTTAGATGTTTCCCTTATTGCCATATAATGCTATATCGTTGTTGCTCCTTAAATTCATGATAAAACAAAGGAGGTGCTGCCGAAATCTCGGTTTTTAGCCTATGCGCCTTTGCTGGAATTTTATGTTAAATATGATATTTGGATGTTGTTTAGCTTATGTTTGGTAGCATTCGGGCATATTAAATGCCGGGGTGTTACAAAATTATTGCGTCAGCAGTGACACGTGGACCAATCAGGAGCCGCCACGTCGCCTCGGGTCCATGGACCCGGCGCACGGCGCGGCTCGATCCACCGTGGACCTGGCGCACGGCCCACACGTCTCACTGACAGGTGGGCCCGCCCTGTTAGCGGCCTGGACTCACGCCGGTGCGACGCGATCGGCGATGGGCCCCATCGACACGCCGGGCCCCGTATCGTAGACACGCTCCCACGCTACGGGCGCCGACCTCGGCCGACGATCATGACGGTCGGCCTCCCGGCCACGCGGCTAGATCTCGGCCGTTGATTTGAAAATCAACGGCCCAGATTGGATCTGGGTTCACGCGTAGGACAACTACTCTACCGATTCGACCGTTCGATCTTGATCGGATGGTCAAGATCCAATCTAAGGTTTACAACGCAGCTAACCCTAACCGTTCAATCTAGATCTAACGGCTGAGATTTATCCTAGCTCAGTGCGGTTTAGGCTACATAGCACAATCTAAGCCGTTGGATCTAGATCCAACGGTTGGAAATAGATCTGGGAATTTCAACGTGAAAACTCACCGAGGGTGACGTGGCGCGATCTGGGCCCTTGGATCTGGATCGGACGGTGGAGAGAGTTCGATCGACGGCGATGGCGCGTGGCGGAGCAAGGTCACCGGAGACGGGGACGACGACACGCCCGACGGCGTTGCGGGGCCTCTCCGGCGAAGTGAGTGGTACTCACCGACGCGGCGTGACCTCGCGGTTCTGGAGATCTGGGCTCAACGGCAGCGGAGGACGGCGGACTGCGGCGGAAACGGCGCGAAACCGCGGCGGAACGCACGGCCAACTACGGCGAGCGATTGCGGCGCAACCACGGCGGCTTGAGCTCGACGGGCTAGGGCTACGGGTGCGCACAGAAGTCGGCAACACGACAGCGGCGGCGCATTAAATAGGGCCCTCGGCGTCCGTGAAATGCGCGGAAACCGAGTCCCACTCCGTTGCGGCGGCGGAATCCGAATTGGATTCGGATTGGTTGACGTGGCTCAACGTCAGCCGTTGGATCAAGATCCATCGGTGCGGGGGTTTGGGCGCGGGTCTGGCTTGGGCGAGCTGGCTGGCTCAGTCGGCTCGGGTTCGGGCGACGTGGCTCAATCTCGGCCGTTCGATTTGATCGAACGATCGAGATGGTTAGGGTTAGGCGACTGGGTTCGACCGAATCAGCTGGCTCGGGTCAAACTCGAGTCTGACTCGGACTCGGGTCCGGTCAGATGAACAGTACAAACCAACTCGCATTTTCCAGCGATTAAATAATCCAATTAATTTCTTAGAAATTCATTTAATTCATTAAAAATAGCAAAAGACTCAGAAAAATTGCAGAAAAATTCTGGAAAATATTTTGGAACATTTTGGACTCAAATAAAATATTTCCAACAAAATTTTATTTGCAAAGTTAATTTTTTTAATTATTTCAAAAGGGAATAAATTCAAATAAATTCCAGAAAATTCCAAAAATTCACCAAAGTGCCAAATCACACATGGAATTAAGAAAAGCAAAATTTTGGGGTGTTACACCAGCCCTGGGTGGGATGAAGATTTAGAGGCTTGAGACTTCGAAATTGTGGAGAACATACCGGAGCAGCACAACGGGTTAGCTTCCCCACATTGCTTACAAATTACTATTATATATAAACCAACTAGTAAAGACAACAAGTTGTTTTTCTTACTAGTGTTGATTGTGGATTTTTTGTATTCGACTACATGTGGAATTGGGATGGTCAACGACTTATCAACCCCATAAGTGAGGTAATTACGTTGCCTTTTCCCTGTCTATCAATTAGCATACCATATTTACTTTCCCATTGAAATGAGATTATCCTCAAATGTTTGTTGCAGATTATCAATTTCTATGTTAAACTAAATATACATAACATACTCCTTTATGTACATAATTTTTGTAAAAGCATCAAACATATTGTATAACCAGAGCGCAACATCCAATCAACTAATAAGGTCCGCTACACAAACTACAACGTAGGCAATTGGAAACGATTTCTCTCATTTTCATATTATTTTCCATAGAAAATTTAGATGAGCTAATTTTTTTTTATATGTTGCATACTTTTTCCATTCCAATCATATTCTGCATACTCCGAACATAATATATATCACATGAAACTGCAATTATCTATATACTAATTATTCCTTTTGCATACTCGCACATTGAAAATCAGGATTCGTACTGTAACACCCCGGCATTTAATATGCCCGAATGCTACCAAACATAGACTAAGCAACCTCTAAATACCACAATTACAAGTAAATTACAGCAAAGGAGCAAATGCTAATACCGAAAATTTCAGCAGCATCTCCTTTGTTTTTCCATGAATTGAGCAACAACAATCTTAACATATCAAGATAGCATAAAGAACGATAGCAATAACTTGAGAAAACAGGAATTTCAGCCATCGTACAGCTAAGGATATAAGCCTATCCGTCTCATGTCAAATATGGACTAATCATTTACTCATGGCAACCAACAAAGCATCAACACCACAGTTTAGTTCGGTGAATTAACCATCACAATTAAAGGAAGGAACATGTCATTGTTTATATGTGTGATGCTAAGTGATGACGTGTGACTAGCTTCCTTTCCCGCATGCCGGTTTCATGGTACCTAAGAAAAACAACATAAACACAAGCGTGAGTTCATCACTCAGCAAGTATATTGCAATGGAACAAGAAAATACATTCCAATACCTTCATCACCACTTTTCACATACGACATCATACACATCTTATATTCATAGTGTAAGCATATCATTGACATCATCATATAACATCCTCATATAATGCAATGCAATGCAATGCGATGAATATATTTCCTGGAAACTCATACCGGTATGGTTGAGTACACACCCGTAGGTGTGCACCCTCTCCCCCCTTCCATCCTGAAGATGGAGGGTGCCTACTCCTCGCTTCCATACACCGCGGTGGCTGGAATCACGATGTAGGACTTACTCATTGGCTCTCCGGAATAGTCATAACTTTCTCACCGACCTTCCTCGGACTAGTTATGACTTTCTCACCGCCCGGGCCATGTATCATGCCATGTATGCAAACATGCTAACATCATAAATAACTTGTACATTAACACATGGCATCATAACATAATAAGCATATTCATCATATCATTGGCAATCATTAAGGCATGGCATGTGAACATATCATATATTCAATTTCAATCTCAACCAATCTAGCAAACTACAACCCGCTACCCATTCCAATACACTTGCCTCAACCACGGGCGACGGATTGGCGAGAAGTAGAAGGCACTCCAGGGGTCACACCACCTTCGCCCGACGAACGAAAACCCAACAGATCTTCTCCCGGTTCGCACAATCTCCTTCCTCGCGCCGATTCCGCCGGATCTCCTCGTCGCGGAGTCTCCCAACGGAGAGGACAGCAGGGTGGAGAGGTGGGAATCTCCCCTAGGGCAGCAAGGGGGTGGAGAGGAGAGGGGAGAGGTGGAGGCGCATGGGGGAGAGGTGGAGGCGCATGGGGGAGAGGTGGAGGCGCATGGGGGAGAGGTAGAGGCGGCTAGGGTTGAGGGGGCGCATGTGGGCAGGGGGAGGACGCCCCCAAGGCAGGATAACCTGCCTCCCCCTCCCTCATGGTCCCAAAAATCCTCCCACCAAGGCCCACGACACATCCCCCTTGGGCCCGAACTCCCCCGGAGAGGCCCAAACTCCCCCGGAGAGGCCCAAACTCCCCCGGAGAGGCCCAAACTCCCGAAAACAGTCCGGAAATGCGAATAAACCTCATACCGTATGGTTTCAACCTCCAATTCCACATTCCATAATGTTTTTTCCCTCAACATTCACATTTTACAAGGTTACGACACTCCGTGGTGTCACACGTACGAGTTAAGGAAGCAATTCATGTTGCACCTGTTGACATTCAAAGACAACGAAGCTGTCCCAGACTACATTAGACAGCAACTTAGTCTCATGATGAACAAGAATAGTTGATATTAGTAGTCCAGTCATACCTCTTTCAAGTGCAATGTGCAAGTAGCAATCTTTTGTGTTTATAAACACATTTTCCATTCTAATCCCATTTCAATAAATACTTATCATGTATCACATGGAACATGTCAATAATGCAAAAAAAATATACTCAACTGGGTATATTATTTTAATGCCAGCTTGCCTAATATACCTCAGTCTACTATATATTCGTTGTTCAATTTTATAAATCGAAGTGTTCACTCTCAGCACTACATATAATCAATTTTTACATCAGAGCAAACAAGTCATTACATTCATGACGAGTTTGATCTCCAAAACCATACAAGCAATTTGCAGATGACATTGCGATGAGTACAAAATGTAATAACTGAACAAGTATCTCATATAGGTACGATAACTGCATATCATCTTTCCGCTCTTCCATAAATACATTCACAAAGATATAACAATAGTGGTTTTAGTTTCTAATGTAATGGAATAAGAATAGAATGAATATAATAGTATCCAAATTCTATATCACTTGTAATGATACTTCCTAACGTAACTAGATAATTTCCCGCACGTTCTGGCATTATGCCCTTCTCCGCCACATTGGCCACAATACCTAGGCGGACCGGGTGGCATTATGCTTTCATCATCGTTATGTGCACTCATGTTGCTCAATTGTCCAATGGTAGTAGCATATTGTTTAATCTGAATCATGCCTTTTTTTCCTTTGTCTTTTTCATGTTTGCTTCTTCTCCACTGGACTTTATTCTTTTCACCTTAGGCCTTCCTCTATTACGTTTACATAATGGAGGCAAAACCATATCTGCATCTGACCCTCCTTGGCTATTTTCTTCCCCGGATAAATCAATGTTTGTGTAGCCATGTGTTTCTGACAAGTTGGCATACCCATCTTCCTCAATATGCTGACAATACCTCGCTTGCTGCTCCATCCTCATAGAGGCTGTCATATGCGAACCATCATCCCCTAGAGACAGTGACTTTTTTAAGTCTTCCACTAGTCTACCTACGACATCCATAGTTTTCCTGTACGTATTGATGTTCGTATTTCCAAGCCTTGCTAGCTCAGCAGACGATCTATGTAGCATTGCATGCCTGTATGTTCTAGACGCTACAGCATCAACATCATCCTTGTATCCAAATAGATGTGGTGGTATATTCTCTCTAGCGTCCTTTGTCCATCGTTTTAGTACATACCGCTCGGGAATTTGACAAATACCAACTTGAAACATAACCTAAGAGACCAACACCACAATTAGGATTAATTTGTTGCTGAAACAATCAATACAATCTACAAAAACTGCTGAGTAATGAAAACATACCCTGAGAATGTGGCAGCATAATATACCCTTATGCTCAAACATCTTACAAACACAATAGAATTCTACTTCCTTGGTGTCAAAGTCTACCCCCATGCGGATAACTTTAACAACATTATGCTTCTCTGATGGCTGAACCATAAATGATAAGCTCTCGTCTAATTGCTCACTGAATAAATCAAACACACCTCTAGTATATATCTTTGAAGCATGTCTTTCAATAGGTAATTTTGACCTCAGCGAAATCTTATCCTGCAATGTTTCATACATATTAATAAATATGACACCAAATACTTCAAGTAGCACACGTCTCAATTTATAGTATACTAATATTTTTAGTGTGGAATTCTTCTGCATCATCAGCTTGCAATCTATAAATAAAGAATCTTTCATATATTTTCACGAACATGCTCATCGAGCACGATGGTGTTACAAACATCTTGAACACATGGTTCGCGCACTCACTTCTCTAAGTAGTAGTCATACCAGCATAGAACAAGTTTGCAAAATATAGGAATGCCCACCTTTCTCTAATATCCCAGATATGCTTCAGGTATGCACTATTTTCCAAGCCATATTTGGAAATTATTTCTTTCCATGCATTCTCAAACTCTTCTACCGTGAGCGACTGATTCAGAACCTTATTGAATTCTTGTTTGAAAGTAGGACGTTGGCTAAAAATATTGCCAAGATTTTCCTTTGCTTTCTTCAATACATGCCACTTGCAGATACGATGCGATGAATTGGGAAATACGTCTGCTATAGCTACTGCCATTTGATAACAATTATCTGAGCAAGTATGGAAACTAGTTAAGAATGTACACTTCCATAGTCAATATTGAATGGTATTGCAAGTATGTACAAAAGAAATAAGCAAATCAGTATCTGCCTTCAACATTTTTCTAACCTGTTAGTATGGACTTCGGCTCTTTGCCATGCATGCACTTCTTGAAAGTTTGAAATAGCCACTTGAAACTCTCAACCGTCTCTTCTCTAAGCAACGCACAGCCGAAGAAAGTGCTCTGAAAATGATTATTCACTCCCACAAAAGGCGCAAAGGGCATATCATACTTGTTTGTTTTGTATGTAGTATCAAAAGTCACCACATCTCCAAAAAACTCATAATTGAGCCTGGATACTGCATGTGACCAGAATATACTTTTAACATGACAGGCCTCATCTACTTGAACACTATAGAAGAAATTTCTGCTCTGGCTTTGCATTTCTTTGAAGAGATCTAGTGTTCTCTGCACATCATCGCTGCTCTCATCTCTTCTAATTGCATATGCCAACCTATCCAACGCCCGCCTAGTGAATGGTACCATCGAAGGTCCTCCATGCAGCCCAGACAACATACCATACATATTAGTAGATTTTATACCACTATTGACCATGTCTTCGACTATACGTACCCCTTGTTCCTTCATCAATATGTTTGTGTGATTGATAGTTCCTAGAAACACCAATTCTTTTTTTCACCGGATGGTTGTGTTCAGTAACAAATTTGCTCACAGTCCACACCCCCTGTCCATTTGGTCTATTAAGCCTTAGCATTGCTTTACACCCTACGCGAACCGAAGGTTTCTTCGTTTTTGGATTTTTTTTCCCTACAAAAAATAGTATTCTACCTCTAGTCAAATTTTTCCATAAGTATTTCTTGACAGACCAAAAAAAACAATTATAAAGGTATAACATGCACTGCTTACCTGGTGGGAGCAGCAGAATTCCTGCATTGCCTTATTACCATCCTTGTTTATTCGATGTTTAGAGCGACGAATCCCAAAACCCATCTTTACAGCATATAGGTTGTACAAGTTGTATGCATCACAATCTGTCTTGAATGCCTGTCCCAAAGCAGGGACCATAATTTCAGGGTTAGCATACTCTAAAGGAATTTCATTAACTTCTGTATTGTCATCACAATTTGGTATCACAACCCTGAGACAACGCAAGAAAATACATTAATAACGAACTCATGCACAAACTCCTTGTCAAGTACAAAACATACTCATTTCCAGTGCCAACCTCTCAATTGCAAGATTGGTGTGATCAATTCCTACAGGAACACCCTCTGTCCAATCCAGTTGTAACAATGAATCACTATGATGAACATATAATCAGGTCATTCCCTTTTATGAAACATTAAAAAAAATTAAAGACCAAAGGTGGCCGATATTGGCTGGCCGATTGCCGATCATGCCATCCTACATGAGTATGTACATTACGCAAAGAAGTATACTTGTGCATCTGTTGGTATATACTTCAAATCTAAAACAACCATACCTTCTAGATCTGATGAGTATGTAAATTACGCAAGGAAATATACTTGTGCATTTGTAGATATATAATTGATATCTAAAACAACCATACCTTTTAGTCTGATGAGTATGTAAATTACGCAAAGAAGTATACTTGTGCATTTGTTGTTATATACTTCATATCTAAAAAAACCATACCTTTTAGTCTGATCGGCAATATTATCCAAACCTTCTCCCTCAATTGCAGGCACAAGAGAATCAACCATTACTCTATGCATCTCCATACCTTCATGCATTGCATCTTGACCTGCTGTCTCCATCTGAATTCACGAGCAGTGAAGGAAGGATTGAATTACTGCTCGGTGCAGTACGCCATTGCTATTCGTGAATACAACACATATCCAAATAATTCAAAAGTTTGTTTTGCCCATACTAACCATACTGCCATAACGGACAACAGAATAGTGCGTCGCCAGCGAAGTTCTCGTGAGTTGTTAAGCACGCACATGAGATAACTGATTAGAATTAGTTTGACTTCATTACAGGGTATGATACTCATTAATGGATTTATCCAATACCACTTCGTATTACGTATCACGAGGTAAATCAGTGGGAAACAGGCATAGGAGTATGTACTCCCAGGAGTACAAAACGTCCTGTATATATATATATATGTATATGTATGTATGTATGTATGCATGTATGTATGTATGTATGTATATTGTTGGATTATTTGGGCCAAGCCCATTTAATTGAGACAATAAATCCTAGAAAATCTCAAAGGCCCACCTCATGAGGAGCATGTGCACTAGCAATAGTACCACATTGCTAGCCTAAAGTGGTGAACACTAGTTTAAATAGTGGAGTGTGCTCCACCATGGTAGAACCATGTGGAGAAAGGGAGAAAGAATACACACGCTGGCCGCCTCGCGCCTGGCCGGCGGCCGGCCGGGCGGGGCGGGGGCGCGGGCGGCGGCACTGCTGCGTGAATGGTCCGCCGAAATCCGGTCCAGGGCTTTGCGAGGCGCAGCCTCCTTTGCAGATTACTCTTTTGCTACTCGGAATCGCGGTTGTAGTATGAGATAAGGACACCGTAATGCATCCCGTAATGGACTCCGATCGTGGCACGTCCTCGAGTCGTGTTCGGTTACGGACTGTTACCAGGCTGCTCCTTTATATACTGCGTCGCTGTCATCGGGGAGATATAGAGTTTTTCTGCGCCCTAGCGGTTTGCTGGTTTCGCTTCTCGCGCCATTATCTAGTTCGCTTCGTCCCAGACGCCGGCGTGCACCAAATAACGGAAAGGTGTCTCCGAAACCGTCCGTCCTCGCGTTCTTGCACCGGGAGAGGACGAATCAGGTTTTTGGGAAGCGCTTGGTGCGACTGCTTCCACATCACCGTCACGGCTCGTCTTCCTCGTCGTTCAGGAGCGGCTGCTCGACATCGCGCTCGACTTCGCTGCTTCCGCCCTCGCATCAGACGCGCTTAAAACGACCATCGCTTCCATCTCGCATTACCTAACAAAGATGCTATAATGTTTCTCTTGTTTATTTTCAACTTTGTTGATTGTGAGCACATTAGATGGATATATGTGTAGTCTTCTAGCATATGCATCTATGGTATGCTCCTGTTATTCGTTACCGATCGTCAATCACATGTTGTTCATGATTTACTTTTGGATTAAATTAAACCTAAATGTGCCTTTATTTCTAACAATCCAAAACCTGATTATAGGCGCTAGGTTTATCAATGGCTGGCTTTGCCGAGGCAATCGAGGCCGAAAAATTCACCGTGTGCACTTCAAAAGATGGCGCATAAGGGTCACCTTGTGGCTTACGACTATGAACGTGTTCTGGGTGTCGAACGGCAAACCAGAGGATATGGAACCAACTCCTGAAAAGGAGAAGGCATATCGGGATGCCAACACACTCTTTGTGGGAGCCGTTCTTAGTGTTCTTGCCGATCGTCTGTGCGATGTGTATATGCACATTAAAGAGGCGAAGGAACTGTGGGATGCTTTGAATGCTAAGTTCGGTGCTTCCGATGCTGGTGGTGAACTGTATATCATGGAGCAATATCATGACTACAAGATGGTGGATAACCGTTCTGTAGTTGAGCAGGCTCATGAGATACAGGTTCTCGCCAGGGAACTCAAACTCCTCAAAATCCAGTTGCCTGACAGGTTTGTGGCTAGGGGCATTATTGCCAAATTACCTCCTTCATGGAGGAATTTTGCCACATCTTTGAAACATAAGAGACAAGAGATTTCTGTTGAGAATCTGATTGCGTCTCTAGATGTTGAGGAGAAAGCTCGAGCTAAGGATGCACCTGTGAAAGGAACTGAGGGGCAGTCTAGCGCCAATGTGGTGCAACAGTTCTCACATGGCAAGAACAAGGGGAAAAATAAAGCCAAACAAATCACTAATTTCAAGAAGAAGAAGTCAATGAACAAAGATGAGAAGCCCTGCTTTGTTTGCGGTGAGATTGGACACTGGGCCAAACAGTGTCCAAATCGCAAGGGCAAGAAGGGTGAGCAAGGACAGAACTCAAAGTCTGTCAACGTGACCATTGGCAATGTTGGAGGAGGAACTTCTGGGTATGGTAACGTATCTATTGTTCTTTCAGTAAATCAGACCACCGATTGGTGGATTGATACTGGAGCTAATGTTCATGTGTGTGCTGATCTCTCTTTGTTCTCCTCTTACCAGGTCGTGCGGGATTGCTCCGTGTTGATGGGAAACAGCTCGAATGCTTCTGTTCTTGGTGTTGGCACGGTAGATCTGAAGTTTACTTCGGAAAAGATCGTGCAGCTAAAGAACGTGCAGCATGTCCCCTCAATAAATAAAAACCTGGTCAGCGGCTCCCTTCTATGTAAAGAAGGGTTCAAAGTGGTGTTTGAGTCTAATAAAGTAGTCGTGTCTAAGCATGGACTTTTTATTGGTAAAGGCTATGAATGCGGAGGCTTGTTCCGTTTTTCCCTTTCTGATTTTTGCAATAAAGTTGTGAACCATATTTGTGATATTTCTAATGGAGGTGAAGCCGATGTTTGGCACTCACGGTTATGTCATTTAAATTTTGGTTGTATGACTCGGCTCGCTAGTATGAATTTAATTCCAAAAATTCCCTCCGCCAAAGGTTCTAAGTGCCAAAGTTGTGTGCAATCAAAGCAACCTCGCAAACCTCACAAGGCAGCGGAGGAGAGAAACTTGGCACCATTAGAACTCATACATTCAGATCTTTGTGAGATGAATGGTGTGTTGACTAAAGGAGGAAAAAGATATTTCATGACTCTGATTGATGATGCATCTAGATACTGCTATGTTTATCTCGTTGAAAACTAAAGATGAGGCTTTAGACTACTTCAAAGTCTATAAGGCTGAAGTTGAAAATCAATTAGAAAGAAAAATCAAAAGGCTTAGGTCGATCGTGGCGGTGAGTACTTCTCTCTGAGTTCAACTTATTCGTAAGGAACATGGAATTATTCATGAGAGGACACCTCCTATTCGCCCCGCCTAATGGGGTTGCCGAAAGAAAGAACCGCACTCTAACCGATTTGGTAAATGCCATGTTGGACATCAAGGGTCTATCTAAGGAATGGTGGGGAGGCCCTGTTGACTTCTTGTCACGCTTTTGAATAAAGTTCCTTCTAAGAATAAGGAGAAAACCCCATATGAAGAATGGGAAGGAGAAAACCATCACTTTCATACTTGCGCACGTGGGGTTGCTTGGCGAAAGTCAATGTGCCCATAACTAAAAAGCGCAAACTTGGACCTAAGACAGGTGGATTGTGTCTTTCTCGGGATACGCTCATCGGAGCATTGCCTATAGATTTTTAGTAGTGAAGTCTCGAGGTATCCGACATGATCGTCGGTACAATCATGGAATCCAGAGATGCCACCTTCTTTGAGGGCATATTTCCCATGAAAGATTTGCATAGCTGCTTTCTAGTCAAAACCCCGAGATAATTCCCGAACCTATAGCACAACCGAGGATTACGAACAGATGCCCGAGCAAAATCCTGAGGAGGATGACAGTGAGGCTCCTAGGAGGAGCAAGAGACAAAGGATGGTTAAATCCTTTGGTAATGATTTCACTGTGTACCTTGTGGATGATACTCCCACCTCTACTTCAGAAGCTTATGCATCTTCTGATGCAGACTACTGGAAGGAGGCAGTCCGTAGTGAGATGGATTCTATTCTGTCTAACGAAACTTGGAAGCTCACAGAACTGCCTTATGGTTGCAAACCTGTGGGCTGTAAGTGGGTGTTCAAAAAGAAACTAAGGCCTGATGGTACTATTGAAAAGTACAAGGCTAGACTTGTGGCTAAGGGTTATACGCAAAAGGAAGGAGAGGATTATTTTGATACTTATTCACCTGTTGCTAGGATCACAACCATCCGGGTACTTTTATCCTTGGCTGCCTCTCATGGTCTCATTGTCCATCAAATGGACGTGAAGACAGCTTTTCTTAATGGAGAGCTAGATGAGGAGATCTACATGGATCAGCCAGATGGATTTGTGCTACCTGGACATGAGAGCAAGGTGTGTAAGTTCCTGAAATCTCTTTATGGCCTTAAACAAGCACCTAAACAATGGCATGAGAAGTTCGATAGAACATTGACACAAGCTGGCTTCGCTGTAAACGAAGCCGACAAGTGTGTGTATTATCGCCATGGTGGGGGTGAGGGAGTTATTCTGTGCCTATATGTGGATGACATTTTGATCTTTGGAACAAATCTTGATGTGATCAATGAGGTCAAGTCTTTCCTGTCTGGAAATTTTGATATGAAAGATCTCGGAGAGGCTGACGTGATCTTGAACATCAAGTTAGTCAAAGGTGAGGATGGGATTAGTCTTTCTCAATCCCATTATGTGGAAAAGGTTTTGAGTCGGTTTGGCTATTCGGATAGCAAGCCTTCTCCAACACCTTATGATCCAAGTGTGATTCTTCGGAAAAACAAGAGAATTGCTATAGATCAAATGAAATACTCTCAGATCATTGGATCTCTCATGTACTTGGCTAGCGTAACAAGGCTTGATATCTCATTTGCTGTAAGCAAATTGAGCCGGTTTACTTCTAACCCGGGAGATGATCATTGGCGTGCACTCAAAAGAGTTATGCGTTACTTGGTGGGTACAGTAAATTATGGAATACACTATACCGGGTACCCTTCAGTACTAGAGGGTTATAGTGATTCAAATTGGATCTCTGATGCTGATGAGATTAAGGCCACCAGTGGATATGTGTTTACACTTGGTGGGGGCGCTGTGTCGTGGAGGTCTTGCAAACAGACTATTTTGACACGGTCAACCATGGAGGCAGAATTGACTGCTTTGGATACGACCTTGTTGAGGCAGAATGGCTACGTGAACTCTTGATGGATCTTCCGGTGGTTGAAAAACCAATACCGGCCATTCTTATGAACTGTGACAATCAAACAGTTATTGTTAAAGTGAACAGTTCTAAAGATAACTTGAAATCCTCAAGACATGTGAAAAGACGTTTGAAGTCTGTCAGGAAATTGAAAAACTCCGGAGTGATAGCATTGGATTATATCCAGACGGCTAAAAACCTGGCAGATCCCTTCACTAAAGGACTATCACGGAATGTGATAGATAACGCATCAAAAGAACTAGACATGAGACCCATGTGAGTTATACCATAGCGGTAACCCAACCTATGTGATCGGAGATCCCGTGAATTAGGACCTGGGAAAAACAAGCTACTGGTTAACTGGAGGAGAGTAATTTTCTAACTAGTTCCAAGTGAAGATGCAATATTCTCGAAATCTGTATGGCAAGTTGGCTTTTGCCTTAATGTGTTCTGTTGGCTTTATTTAGCGAAGATGTCATCCTACAGAGCATCTTGAAAGAACACACCTATATGAGATTGACTGTTGAAAGTCGCAGTCTATGAGACTTGGGTAATCTCTAGTAAGCTCATGAAGAGACCATGGAGTACGACTTATATGCTCCACCCGAGGGGAAGCCTATTGGCAGCCTAGTATCAGCTAAGGCTTTAAATGAAACTCAGTCGCACAAAACTTGCAATTCAAGGCTTAGTCCATTGTTCAAGTTGTGGCTGAGTGTAATTTGGAGTCCTAGGTGCAATTCAAGGCATAGTCCATTGTCACTGAAATGCTGGTATATTAACAGCTTTGGGAACAGGCAAGACTGTCAGTGAGACTTTGAGATCTGGTGGGGGATTGTTGGATTATTTGGGCCAAGCCTATTTAATTGAGACAATAAATCCTACAAATCTCAAAGGCCCACCTCATGAGGAGCATGTGCACTAGCAATAGTACCACATTGCTAGCCTAAAGTGGTGAACACTAGTTTAAATAGTGGAGTGTGCTCCACCATGGTAGAACCATGTGGAGAAAGGGAGAAAGAATACACACGCGTGCGCTCGCCTCGCCTCGCCTGGCCGGGCTCGGGCTCGGGCTCGAGCTCGGGCCGGGGCGGGGCGGGGGGCGCGGGCGTGCTCGGAATCGCGGTTGTAGTATGAGATAAGGACACCGTAACAGATCCCGTAATGGACTTCGATCGTGGCACGTCCTCGAGTCGTGTTCGGTTACGGACTGTTACCAGGCTGCTCCTTTATATACTGCGTCGCTGTCATCTGGGAGATATAGAGTTTTTCTGCGCCCTAGCGTTTTGCGATTTCCTCGCTGCCGTCATCTAGTCTGCCCGTCCGTCGCCGGCGTGCACCAAATAACGGGAAAGCAGG
Organism: Rhipidocladum racemiflorum; assembly: GCA_036346355.1. Lineage (NCBI taxonomy): Eukaryota > Viridiplantae > Streptophyta > Magnoliopsida > Poales > Poaceae > Rhipidocladum > Rhipidocladum racemiflorum. The sequence goes on along the minus strand of CM070572.1, from coordinate 46,523,060 downwards.
TCTCGAAACCGCCCGTCCCTCGCGTTCTTGCACCGGAGAGGGCGAATCAGGTTTTGGGAAGCGCTTGGCGCGATCGCTTCCACGCCACCGTTACGGCTCGTCTTCCTCGTCGCTCAGAGCGGTTGCTCGACATCGCGCTTCGACCGTCGTGCTTCCGCCTCGGCATCAGACGCGCTTACAACGACTCTTGCTCCATCTGCATACCTAACAAGATGCGTTACAATGTTTCTACTGTTTATTTTCAACCTGTTGATTGTGAGCACATTAGATGGATATATGTGTAGTCTTCTAGCATATGCATCTATGGTATGCTCCTGTTATTCGTTACCGATCGTCAATCACATGTTGTTCATGATTTACTTTTGGATTAAATTAAACCTAAATGTGCCTTTATTTCTAACATGTATATTGGTGCCGCCAATTCGATCTCCACCGTTCGCGCGTCCGGTGCAGAAAATCATACACCCTTGTGACTAAAGATTGACGATTTCATGACGTACGTGGCCGGCAAGCTATCTTCGGTAAGTACCCCTAATTAAGGTTTCGAGTTAGAAGTATTAGACCAGTGGTCATAAGCGCCCACAAGTGATTAGCGTTGGGGACAAAAAAATGATGGACAAAAGTAATAGGCTCACAGCTAGCTACATCCTACGTACATGAGGGTACACTCACTAGCTTGAATAATCAACTGAATATTACTCCCTCCGTTTCTTTTTATAAGGCGTATTTAGTTTCGTTAGGACAAGATTTTGACCAACGATTACTTCATTAATATATCATTTATGCAATACAAAATCATAATTATATATAAGTACTTTTGAATACAAATCTGCTAATATCAATTTTGTGTCATAAAAAATATATGCTAATAGAGTAATTATTGGTCAAAGCCTTGTCCTAACGAATCCAAATACACCTTATAAAAAGAAACGGAGGGAGTATATGGCTAGTTGATCCCAAACAAAACACTAGCTTGCTAGTTGGAGGTGATTAGAGTGGTAAGCTAAGATTCATGATGTGACTTAGTTTGTTTTTATAAATTACATTCAGAGAAGTGCTTCTATACTTTTCCTTCAAGTATATATAAATTGCACAAATTTTGAAGCAAGTGAAGGGGTAAGTAATCACCATCTATCCTTCATTCATGCTTTAATAGTTGTGCAACTTTTAAAAGGAATAACATAGAAGCACTTCTCCTCCGTTTAATTTTCACGAGATTGATGTGACTTAACGTGATCCCTCAATTAAGTTTCTATGAGGGAGTCCAACTCCCAGTGACAAAACTTGGTGGCGAAAATTTAATGTGATTATTACAGGCTGTTTACCACCGGGAACTAGAAATCCCAATGACATGTAAAACATTAAATAAGATAAAATGTTGAATTTGAATTGCCGAACATCTTCGGGTATATAGTAACCAGTCAAATTCAATTTTTACATTTAAATTTGACAAATTAGAAAAGATTGCCTTGGCGAGTACCGAATTCTGCGACTAATTGATACGGACGACGGTATTATTTTAGACCAAGAGCTTAATTTATATTAATAAGTAGGAATACAATCATGCTATAAACACAGCATTAGGAGGTTAATTCGGTACTTGAGTTATTCGGGTACGTACACGCTAATTATCCCTCTGTTACTATCGGGAGGATTGGAGCTCAAGAAGGGTGTTCAGGTGTCATCTCGCCGATTTTTCGAAAAAGCCCCTCTATTCTTTCAAATTACGGATAGGTCCCTGCAAATTACGAAAAGATCCTTTGCGATTTTTTGTGAAGGCAAGAAAAACTTTTCTAAATCGCGTTTGGGTCCCTCGCTCGTTACTTTACGGTAAAAACCTCCCGTTAAATACAAATCGCGAGCGAGCCCTTTTCTACTTTTTCGAAATAGCGGTGAGGTCCAAAAATATAACAAACGGGTCCCTGGTTCTTACATCCAGGTCCTTTCTCCGTTTTCCCCGGAAAAAATATTTTCGCCAACAGAAATATGTGTACTTTTTTTCAATTCGGCTTCTGATATTTTTCGAGCCTCCAAAAATTAGGAAAATACATCTAGATCTATTTTTTCTCGGAACAAAAAAACACAAAGTTCACACGCACGACGTGCGCTGCAGTTATTGGCCTAGTTAATTACAACGAGGGGATACTTGCTTGCCACTTAATGGCCGGGCAGCCAAGGTTGCATTCCTTCTTACATATACAATTAATACCAAGTGTTTAGCTCTTGTATGTCCTCCAAAATTGGCATACTGCATGAGATTTAGAGCTGGAACTTGAAACCCTGGTTAGTACCAATCAATCTCATAAAAAAACTAAAGCTACAATACATAATGCCACTCTTGGAAAATATTTTTGGTGTGTTTAGTGTTGTCAACCTACAGTAAGGAAATTAGCTCATTACTAAAATTAGTGATGTAACCGACAGTGAGCCAGTGACAATAAACAAAAGAATAGGCTGATTAAGAATGTGTTTGGTATTGCATGCCCACATCATTGCTACAGACAAGATCATCACAGTTGGTTCTAAAAGATGATCACAGACGGTTTTGTGAACCATCTGTAAACATGTGTCAGTGATGACAACGATGTATCACAGACGGTTCTTGAACCGTCAGTGAAATTCACATCACAGAAGGTTCTTAAACCATCAGTGAAATTCACATCACAAACTATTCTAGTAAAGAACCGTCTGTGATGTGGCCCATAATACAGACGGTTCTTTACTAGAATCATCTGTGATATGTGATGTATCACAGATGGTTTTTTATATGGAACCCTATGTGATAGTAGTTTTTATTGCTAAATATTTTTCTATTTATTGGCTAGCCTCAGGAAATGTTGGCCATGCCCTCTGAAATAAGCAGATTACACACATCACATGCAAATTATACTGCACAGATTATATAGCAAGCAGATTACACAACCACTTTAGAAATCAACTCAAATGTTATATTAACCAATATATCACAGATTACACAACCATTTCAGAAATCAAATCAAATATTGTATTAACCAATAGAATGCGCAATTACAATTTTCAAATTCAATCAACGAATAGAATGCTCAAGTTTCACAAATTATGATGCATGAAATGTGCCTTCTGGAGCTATGACCTCATGCATCAAGAAGTCAAACAAGCTTTCTCGAATTGCCTTCGGATGGGCCTTTTTCAACGTAGTTGCATCGCTGATCTTCTTCGTACCGACGAGGGTTCGCATGTTATGGCAAACGTAGAAGGCACATAGGTTATTTTTCTGTCCCTACTGGGCGTACTGTGAAAATAGAATTGGTTAGTTTGAGGGGCATTATTTCGAAGTGACAAAGGATTATTGTGTTCTAGCGGCTACCGAAAAGTCAAAATCGTGTTTGAGCTTTGAAAAGTCCTTGTACATGTGGCCCTCTACGGACTCTATACACATTGAACGCCCTATGTGATTCCAAAAAAGTTGGTCTTAGCCATTCCATGAACTATAAGAAAGTTATCAATGGAGGAAACATGATTACCTGTTGAGTACTTTTTTGATAGTCCTCAAGTCATGGCTACCCTTAAGTAAGGAATCAACACAGTTAACCCGGTTTTTTCTTAGTTCAAATACAATTAGAACCTAGTGAAAACTATACATAAATAAAGCCATAGTTACTCAACCTAACTTTGAGTTGCGTGTAAATTACAAATCAAAGTATATCATATACGTAATGCAACACTCTAAAGTGCAAACTCTTCTGACGTCTTATCTCAACAAATTGTTGCCATATGTCTTCGTCAATGAAACTATACTTAGAGAATGGAGTCCTTTCCTTAACGTAATTTGTGATAAGCATACTTTTGAAGTTCTCCCATGCTTTCCCCGCCACTAGCAATGCGTATCGGTGCAGTAGTTGCACGGCGTCTTCTGGGATCTCAAAGGATGCAAAAATTTCTGTAACTATGTTGTTGCGCTCCTCATCGGTCAGTGTCTTCCAGGATGGACGGGTGATGGGCACCCGTTCTCGTCCAACTATCCCATATAAGCTTTGGAATGACCTTTGAAGGTTGTGTGGGGGCCGCGTCCTACGGATTGACGACCATGATGGCATATCGGCTCTAGGGCTTTTTATTTACACCTCTTGGATCGTGTGTTGGTTTTGTTGCTTTCGGCTCATCAGATTCACTCAACGGCAAGGATTGATAGAATATCACCTTCATCACATATAACCGATTTGACAAAAAAGGAATTGTGACACCCCAAAATGTGACATTTTAGAATTCGGTATTTCGGTACGACTTTATAGCTTATTATTGGGCCGTTTCCGGGTGTTTGGGCCTCTCCGGGGTACTTTGGGCCTTAGGGGTTGAGTTGGGCCTTCGGTGGAAGGGTTTGGGCCCAAGGGGGGGACTTTTGGGCAGCCAAACCTAGCCCCCACCCCTTGGTGCGCCCCCAATCCCCTCTCCCTCAACCCTAGCCGCCACCCACCCCTCTCTCCCCCATGCACCTCCCCCATTGCCTCCCCTAGCCGCCACCTTGCTCCTTCCTCCTTCCTCCCCACCACCTCTAGCCGGCCCTAGGCGAGCTCCACCACCACCCCTTGCTGCCACGCTCTTCCACGCCGTTGCCCTCGCCATTGGGGAGCTCCACGACAAGAGGATCCGGCGGGATTGGCGCGTGGAGGAAGATCGGGAGGCGTGTTCGTCAGTTCTTCGTTCGTCGGGCTAAGGTATGGTGATGGGAAACCTTTGGGGTACATTAGGTGCTGTGTTAATGGAGGATTTCATGCTTTTAGATCAAATGGTGGTGCTGTGATTGGGTAGATTAGATGAAAACTAGAGTTTGCCACGTTCTCTGCTTCGGGCAGATTGTGCAGTCGACATAGGGTTTGAGTTTTCGCGACTTTAGATTCGGAATTTGGTCAGCCGCCTGTTGAGAAAGTTGTAGGTAACTTCCATACCTTTCAGTGGACATAAAGAACGTTCAATTCCACCCAGCCGTTTGAAAGTTATGGTCATTTTACCGAACATGTTCAAATCTGTGACGTAATTGGGACAGAACGCAGTGTTTTGTAGATTAAACAATTTTAGATTCCGAATCAACTTTTCCCAATACTTAGAAAAAGTTAGGAAATTTCCTAAGCTACGCGATGATGTACTCGTTTACTCGATTTGGAGTCCTAGAACTAAAGTTATGATAGATTGAAATCTGCTGTCCGGGCGGGACAGATTCTCTTTTTTTTCGATTTTGGGAGTAGTTTGTGAAGTCGGGGTAGACGAGCTTTTGCGTACTATTTTGGGGGCACGTTTTGAGTGTGTGATATGTTTGTGCAGGTGGTGTGACCCCGGGAGTGCCCTCAACCTCCCGCCAATCCGTCGCCCGAGGTTAAGGCAAGTGTTTTGTAATGGGTAGTGTAATGTATGTTGCTAGTTGTGACTAGATGCAAATTGCTTACATGTTGTGATATCTTGCCATGATTAGTGCTTGCCTATGTTATGATGAAAATGGACTATTATGATGCCATGCCATGTTTAGTTCAGTTTGATGCAAGATGTTTATGTATATGGCATATGTTGCATACATGGCATGAAAGCTGGCCCGGTCGGTGACAACGTCATAACTAATCCGGTAAGGTCGGTGAGAAAGTTATGACTAATCCGGAGCGCCATGGTTGTAAGACCTACCTCGTGATTCCACCCACGTGGTGAGTGGAAGCGATGCGTAGGCACCCTCCATCTACGGGATGGAAGGGGGAAGAGGGTGCACGCCGACGGGTGTGCACTCAGCAATACCGGTATATGCTTCCAGGAGACATGTGCATTGCATTGCATTGCATTATATGATGATATTATATGATGATGGTATATGATGATGTCAATGAGATGCGTACACTGTGAATATGAGATGTTTATGATGTTGTGTGTGAAAAGTGGTGATGAAGGTATTGGAATGTATTTTCTTGTTCCATTACAATATACTTGCTGAGTGATGAACTCACGCTTGTGTTTATATTGTTTTTCTTAGGTACCTTGACACCGACATGCGGGAAAGGGGCTTAGCGGCACATCATCACGTAATTTCCACACCATTAGTCAATTTTTACCTTTCGGATTTGTGATCATGAATCTAGTGTGGTGAAACTAGGATTATGATTTGTTCATGTGCTTGTTTACATCCTTTACTTCATTTGGCTCATGAGATAGTTGAGTTCGTTATTCTAGACTTATTCTGTTGCTAGAACCCTCGTTATTAATAATTTAGATGTCATTCATTATGCTATATCCTGTGATCATATTGTTGTTGCTTCAATTCACGGAAAAACAAAGGAGATGCTGCTGAAATTTTCGGTTTTAGTATTTATTCCTTTGCTGTAATTTACTTTAATTTGTGGTATTTAGATGTTGTTTAGTCTAGGTTTGGTAGCATTCGGGCATACTAGATGCTGGGGTGTTACAGTTGGTATCAGAGCCAGGTTGTAGGTCCTTAGAACGTGTATTTTTAGTGTCATGCTATAGGGTACAATTAAAATGTGATGTGAAATAACTTAGAAACATGGCTTAGGTTTTAACTAAAATTTTGTCCTAGGATAGCAACATTAAAACTTGAAAAAGTGGAATAACTAATCTAAAATTTGACACACATGGATGCACAGTAGGAAAGGGTATGGGTATCGTTTCTTTACGCTTAAATGTTGTATTTAAGCTTTGATGTTGAATGCTTCATTTGATAATGCATGTTGCTATGTCTATGAGATAAATGATTGAATTGTTCTTGTTGTTGTAATAAAGTGGGGTTGTGGTGCCGAAGGGTTTCGGTCACATCTTTTTGTTCATAGTAAGGGTGTGGTTTGACGGTGTGGCCGGTTAACGCCATCACCGAAGAACTATTAACCCATGTGGGAGAAGAGTGCTTATCCTTTCTGTCGTAGACCGGATAGTTGGCTAGAATCGAATAGAAGAGTTCGTGGTGGATTCTTTCAGTTGCTCTTTACCGTTCTAACGGTCGGTTTCGGTTGGTTTTCTTGGCTCTGGTTGATTGAAATCAAAAGAAAAGTGTTTGGGATTGGATTTTCGCGGAGTGTCCCTTCGGTGTTTCTTGGTTGTCTTCTTTGGGTGAAGACAAAGAAGAAGAGTTTTGTGTTGCGTGTCTTTTGGTCACCTTTTGGCTTTGACACCGGTTTTGTTGGTTGCCTTGCAAACAAAAGTATAGTTTTGTGTGACACCACGGAGTGTCGTAACTTTATTTAACATGCTTGATATGGTCAAAAACAGTATGAGATGTGGAAATAAGGTTAAAACCATAGGGTTTGGAGGTTTTTAACGTTTCCGGGCCGTTTTCGGGGTTTTGGGCTTTTCCGGGGGATTTTGGGCCTTAAAGAGAGGGTTGTGGGCTTTGGTGGGATGAATTAAGAGTCCTTCTAGGACTAGGAATCCTTGTTGAGGGCTGATAGGAGGGCCTCCCTGCCTTATGTGCGCCCCCCCTCTATTGCGCCCCCACACCATCCCCTAACCCCTAGCCGCACCCCCCTTCCCCCATTGGCCGTGCGCCCCTTGCCCCTTGCCCTCTTCACCTCTCCACCTCCCCACCACCTCTCCTCCACCCCCTTGCTGCCCTAGGGTGGCCTCCCCACCCCTGCATCCTCGTGGATCCATCCGAGGAGCGAAGAGCGAGGAGCGAGGAGCGTGGAGCGAGGAGAGAGGAAATCTATTGGAGTTTTCGTACGTCGGGCAAAGGTGTGATCATGGGGATCCTTGGGGTTGATCTAGGTACTATTCTTAGGGTGTTTATGAAGTTTTTAGATCAATTGGTGGTGCTGGATTGGACTAATTTGGATTAGATCTAGATGTTGCCACGTACTGTTTTGGGACAGCATGAGCAGTCGGGCTAGGGTTCGAGTTTTCATCGATTTAGAATCCGAGTCTGTCCGTACGGATGTTGAAGAAGTTGTAGATAATTTAATTATCTTTCCGTGGATATAAATAAAGTTAAATTCCTCCCAGCCGTTTGAAAGTTATGGCTGTTTTACCGAGCGTGTTAAAATCTGTGACGTAATTGGAACAGATCACGGTAATCTGTAGATTAGACGACTTTAGAGTCCGAATCAGTCTTTCCATATACCTAGAGAAAGTTGGGAAATTTCCTAAGCTATGCAAGGATGTACTCGTTTAATTGATTCGGAGTCCCAGAACCCAAGTTATGCCTTTTGCAAGGCTGCTGTCCCGCCGGGACAGAACCTCTGTTTTTAGGTTTTGCGAGTAGATGGCAATGTCGGGGTAGATGAGGGTTTGCGTACTGTTTTGTGGTTGTGTTTGTGAGAGTGTGGTACCTATGTGCAGGTGGTGCAACCCCGGGAGTGCCCTCTACTTCCCGCCAATCCGTTGCCCGTGGTTGAGGCAAGTGTGTTGTGATGGATAGCAATTTGTAGGTTGCTTGTTGAGTATAGATGGAATTGACTACTTGATATTTGATCACTTGCCATGCTTTAATGATTTCCAATGATATGATGAGCATGTTTAGTATGTTATGATGTCATGTGTTAATATGTGAGATAAATATGATGTTGGCATAATTGCATACATGACATGTTACATGGCCTCGGCGGTGAGAAAGTCATAACTAATCCGGGAAGGCCGGTGAGAAAGATATGACTAATCCGGAGAGCCATCTAGTAAGTCCTACATCGTGATTCTATCCACGTGGTGTTTGGAACCGAGGAGTAGGCACCCTCCATCTTCGGGATGGAAGGGGGGAAGAGGGTGCACACCGACGGGCGTGTACTCAACCATACCGGTATGAGTTTCCAAGGAGACATGAGCATTGCATTACATTGCATACATAATGATGATAATGTAGGACCGAATATAGCAATCAGAGGGGGGGTGAATGATTGTGCGGAAGCTAAAACCAAATTCTTGATCTATTAAAAGTTTACCCCAAAATAGAACCAAATAATTGCCTCGTTTTCGAAAAAAACAGAATGATAGAGGTTTGGTAAAACGCGAATTCCTGGAGATCCAACTGTCCGATCGATCTGAAATTTGGACACAAGAAACTAGATTCCAATACGAATCAAACCCAAAAAGAATTAGCTCAATCGGACTTACGGATCAAAAGTTATGACCTTCGCAAGCTTACTGTTCCAGAAGATGGCGAGAATAAATCTAACTAGAATTGTAGCTCGCCGAAAGATTTGATGAACTTGATCTTTATTTCTCCTTTCTTTTGTCTAAAATACTCCAAACAAAAGAGTACAACCCTAAAGCTTGCTCAAAGCTTGATTGCCTTCAACAGGAGGCAACCCCTCTATTTAAAGAAGGCAAACACACCTAATCCTAGAAGGATTCCTAATCCTAAAAGGATTCCCACTCCTAATCCTAGAAAGAGCATGTATTCAACACAACTCCACTTGGCCCAACCTGGCCGAGTACAACTCTTGCACGCGTATGGCAACCCTACCATACTCACGTGACTAACACTTTGCAATCGAATGACCTCATGCCATTCTCACGTGACTAACCATTCTTCATGTGCACCATTCTCTTAGCCCGAACGTCCCGCATGACATCCTTGACCACCAAGACCTCAGTTCCCCCTGAACCTAGTCCCGAACCTCAGTTCCTCCATGAACCTAGTTCCAGTCCCGTCATCGACCACATTCGCCCTCGAGCAATACCTGCACATGAACAAACCACAAAACGATTCCGAGCACAAGTCCGCGACTTGACTCACATTAAACCATGCAACCACTCACAGGAGTGCATTGCATTAAATATTCTAAGAACACGATTTCAAAACATGAACAAAAACCTTTGCAAAAATCAAAAAGCTTTTCAAATAATCAAACTGATTTCAGATCTTTTCAAATAAAGAAACCAAAAAATAAATCTTGTCGAAATATCAAACTGGTTTCAAATCTTTTTCAAATACTCATCATCAAAATCAACTGGATCAAAAATAACGATCCTTCAGATAATATTGTTAAGTGTTCATGAATGAGATGATATACATGATGGGAGATGTTATTGGCATGATATTGTTATTGTTGTCCATTGCAATATGCTTGCTGAGTTTCGAACTCACGCTTGTGTTTTCTTGTTGTTTTAGGTACCATGAGAACGGCATGCGGGAAAGGGGAATAATCACACGCCCACACGTAGTTTCACCATATTGATTCCCCAAGTCATTCTATTAGTTTGATAATAAATTGCGTGTGATGATCATTGATTTAAGGCTTAGCTTTGTTTATGAGAGTTTTATTGTTCGTTTGACACTTGGAGACTTTAAGTGCTTGATGATAGTCTTATATTGTCGTTAAGACTCTATTTATTGCTGTTTTAGATGTCTCTCATATTGCCTTATAATGCTATACTGTTGTTACTCCTTAAATTCATGTCAAAACAAAGGAGGTGCTGCCGAAATTACGGTTTTTAGCCTATGCGCCTTTGCTGGAATTTTATGTTAAATGTGGTATTTAGATGTTGTTTAGCTTATGTTTGGTAGCATTCAGGCATATTAAATGCCGGGGTGTATTCTGATTGGTATCGAGCGGTTTTGTAGGTCCTTGGATTATGTATTTCTAGTGTCATGCCTTAAGTTGTAACTAAAATATGATGTGGAATAACTTAGAAACATGGTTTAGGTTCTAACTAAAACTTTGTTATAGGATAGCAACATTAAAACTTGCAAAAGTGGTATAACTAATCTAAAATCTGACACACTTGGTTGCACAGTAGGTTGGGGTTTTGGTTCATCATTGCATTGCGCTTAATTATTTGATGAAGACTATGCTATGATGATGTTTGATCTATGTTCTTGATTGTATGATGTTGTGTTTATGATTATGTGTTTGGATGGTTGTGCATGTCAGGCAGCCATGCCGAGGGGTAGAGGTCGTGGACGCCGTGGCCGTGGAGGCCAGGGGCGAGGCTCCCAGGGAGTTGCGGAGTCTGTTGCTGAGGGTAGCGTTTCGCTCAATGCTCGCGGGTCAGCTTAGGAGGAGCTTCCAGCTGCACAGTCAGGGGCGGGGGTACCCGCCGCCAATGAAGATTTAGTTCAGGCTCTGCAGAGGAAGATTCAGGAGCTGCGCCAGCAGTTGCGGGCAGCCCCTGCTGTTGTGCCTCCCCCTGCAGTGGCCCCAGTTGTTGCCCCCGCTGTGCCGGAGCTGAGGATGAGTCTCCGGGAGTGGATGTCCCTCCGTCTTGACACTTTTGACGGAGTGGGCACGCCGATCTAGTCCGCAGATTGGCTGCAGTACATGGAGAGGCAATTTGGGGTCCTAGAGTTGACCTCGGTCCAGAGGGCTCGCTTTGTGGCCTTTCAGCTGAAGGGCCAAGCTGATATCTGGTGGGAGGGGGTTCTGGCTGCTAGAGCCCCCGATCTTGGTCCAGTCACCTGGGAGGACTTTGTGGCTCGCTTCCGAGCCAAGTTCTACCCAGAGTCTTTCCTTGAGAGGATGGAGCATACTCTGACGACTCTTTCCCAGGGAAAGAGGTCGGTGGCAGAGTATGAGGTGGAGTTCAACAGCGTGGTGCGCCCGTGCACGGTTGTGGCGTAGATGATCGGGAGAAGGCAAGGAGGTTCCGTAGGGGCCTCAACCAGGAGTTCAGAGTTGTCATGGGGGCGACTGTCCCTCGTGACTTCTGCTCCGTGGTGGAGCAGGCGAAGGGCATGGAGCTTGAGCTGGAGCTCTCCCGGGATAAGCAAAACCCGGGTGCTCCAGGGGTTCCTGCGGAACCAGGCGGGGGCCAGAAGAGGACCTTTGGTGGAGGAGGTGGGTCTTCTCAGCGACCCACCTTCAAGAAGTTCAAGGGAGGACATGGCTCCTCCTTAGGGGCCAAGATGGGGCCGCCTCAGTCGTCTTCCTCGAGAGCGGCTGTTCGTCCTGTGCCCAGGCAGGGCATGAAGTGCTTCAAGTGCGGCGGTGAGCACCATGCTTCAGAGTGTGGTTGGGCCGAGAGTTGCAACCACTGTGGCAAGCCCAGCCACATGGGACGAGTCTACCGGATGAATCCCGGTAGCATCATCAAGTGGGAAACGGTGCCTTCTCCTCCCACTCCAGCGGCGTCTTCCAGAGGATCGGTGCACATGATGGCTGCTCCTGTTTCTCAGCCACCCTTTGCGTGGGCGCCACCAGCGGCTTACTGGTGCCCGCAGCCGTCTGCTCCTCCTCAGTTGCCTCCTCCGCCCCCAGCTTTGTTGGGGCATCAGCCGGGAGTCGGAGCTCCTACTGTCTCGGCGCCACCAGGAGTGTACGCTTTGCCGACCGCCGAGTCAGCCGGGCATCCAGAGGTGGTTTCAGATACTCTACTCGTGGATTCCGTTGATGCCTTTGTTCTGTTTGATTCCGGAGCATCCTATTCCTTTGTGTCGTCTGAGTTTGCTAGTAGAGCTAAGTTGGGAGTTCAGCGGATTGCTGAGTCTGTGCTAGTCAGTTCTCCTGGGGGTTTGATTGCTAGTTCTTTGGTTTGCCCGGTTGTACCATCGCCATTGATGATGAGGTTTTCTTTGCCAATCTTATGGTGATCCAGTTGGCTCCTTTTGATGTCATTTTAGGTATGGACTGGCTGCATCAGTACCGTGCTAAGATCTGTTGTTTCTGGAAGACGGTTGCCTTGCAGGCCCCGTCAGGGGTAGAGTTGACCTTTCAGGGTGGTATACCTTCCAGCTCCATCTTTGCTTTGACTAGTCTGTTTTCTAGTCGCCGTTTGAGGCAATTGGGTTTCCTCATGGCTTTGTCAAAAAAGCCATCGTCTTTAGTTTCCATTGAGGAGATTCCTGTAGTGAAGGAGTTTGTTGATGTGTTCCCTGACGAGTTGCCTGGTTTACCTCCCGTGAGGAATGTGGAGTTTCGTATTGATCTTGTTCCTGGCACTCGACCTATTTCTATCTCTCCATACCGCTTGGCTCGTCCTTTTCAAGACGACTTGAAGAAGCAGTTTGAGGATCTGTTGGCCAAGGGCTTTATTCGGCGTAGCGTTTCGCCATGGGGAGCACCCGTCCTCTTCGTTTAGAAGAAAGATGGAAGTTGGCATATGTGCATTGATTATCGTGCTCTTAATCAAGTGATAATCAAGAACAAGTATCCTTTGCCTCGCATCGAGGATCTGTTTGACCAACTGAAGGGAGCAAAGGTGTTCTCCAAGATTGATCTTCAGTCGGGGTATAATCAGATTCGTGTGAGGGAGCAGGACATTGAGAAGACTGCTTTCTCCACTAGGTATGTGCATTATGAATTTAAAGTTATGTCTTTTGGACTAACTAATGCTCCTGCTGTCTTTATGGAGGCGATGAACAGTATGCTACACAAGTACCTTGATGAGTTTGTGATAGTGTTCATCGATGACATTCTGGTTTACTTTAAATCAGAAGAGGAGCATGAGCGGCATTTGAGGCTTATGCTGAGCACCTTGAGGGAAAATCAGTTCTTTGCTAAGCTGAAAAGTGCGAGTTCTGGATTTCAGAAGTGGGTTTTCTTGGCCACGTCATCAATCCAGAGGGGATATCTGTAGATCCTAGCAAAGTCTCAGCAGTTTTGGATTGGAAGAGGCCTTCCAATGTCAAAGAGGTGCGTAGTTTCCTTGGGTTGGCTGTCTACTACTGGCGTTTTGTGCAGGATTTCTCTATCATTGCCAAGCCACTTTCGCAGCTGACTCAGAAGGGGATGAAATTTCAGTGGACTGCAGAATGTGAGCACAGTTTCTGCACTTTGAAGGAGAAGTTAGTGACTGCTCCTGTTCTTACCCTTCCCGAGCCGGGGAAGCGCTTCACTGTTTATTCTGATGCTTCTCGGTTGGGACTTGGTTGTGTGCTCATGCAAGATGGCAAGGTGATTGCTTATGCGTCGAGACAGCTGAAAAAGCATGAGCAGAACTATCCCACACATGATCTTGAGCTAGCCGCCATGGTGTTTGCATTGAAGATATGGAGGCATTACCTGTACAGCGAGTCTTGTGATATTTTCACTGATCACAAGAGCCTCAAGTACATCTTTACTCAAAAAGATTTGAACTTGAGGCAGAGGAGGTGGCTAGAGTTGATAAAGGATTATGACCTCATAATCCAGTATCATCCAGGGAAGGCAAATGTGGTGGCCGACGCTCTCAGTCGCAAGACAATGCCCCATGTTGTTGATTGTCTTGTTCCTGATTTTGAGCATTTGGGGGTCTCCTACTGCTTTGCGGGGACCGTGCAAGCTGAAACTCAATTGATTCTTGAGTCAGCAATTCCCGAGCGTGTGCGGGAGGCACAGCAGCATGATCGTTTGCTCCAGTAGGTGAGGAAACGCCTTGAGGATGGCACGTCGGGAGACTTTACCGTTGATGATGCGGGAGCTTTGAGGTTTCAGGGCCGTCTGTGCGTGCCCCAGAAATCTCAAGTGAATGAAGACATTCTGAAAGAAGCTCATCGCACTGCACACGGTCCATCCTGGGAGACCAAGATGTCTGAGGACTTGAAGAAGAATTTCTGGTGGAAAAGGATGAGAGTGGATATTGCCAAGTATGTGGCGTCTTGTGGGATCTGTCGAGAAGATCAAAGGCGAGCATAAAGCGTCCGGCCGTCTGTGCGACCATTGGAGATTCCTGTGTGGCCATGGGATGACATCTCCATGGATTTCGTGGTTGGCCTACCTCGTACTCCACGAGGGAAGGATGTTGTTTGGGTTGTGGTGGACCGTCTCAGCAAGTCTGCGCATTTCATTCCTATCCGCACGACCAATTCAGCGAGCGAGTTGGCTCCCATCTATGTGCGGGAGATTGTGAGACTACATGGTGTACCCAAGACCATTATTTCTGATCGGGATGCGAAGTTCGTCTCCAAGTTCTGGGAGAGTTTGCAGAGTGCATTGGGTACGCAGCTTCGCCTTAGTACCGCTTTTCACCCTCAGACGGATGGGCAGTCTGAGCGTACCATCCAGACATTGGAGGACATGCTCAGGGCCTATGTGATGGCTTAGAAAGGTAGCTGGGAAGACCATTTGCCCCTTGTAGAGTTTGCTTACAATAACATCTATCATTCCAGCATCCGGGCTGCTCCTTATGAGGTACTGTATGGCCGGAAGTGCAGATCGCCACTTTGTTGGGATGCCGTGGGCGAGAGAGCGGTTCTTGGACCGGATTGGGTTCAGCAGACTGTTGATCGCGTGTCGAAGGTTCGGCAGAACCTTCTCGCAAAGACAGAGCGCAGAAAAGCTATGCTGATGTGAGGCGGCGAGACTTGGAGTTTGAGGTGGGTGATAGCGTACTCTTGCGAGTATCTCCCACCAAGGGTGTGGTGCGTTTTGGCACCAAAGGAAAGCTCAGTCCGAGGTATGTTGGGCCTTTTCCTATCATCGCCCGAATTGGTAGGCTGGCCTATCATCTGGAGCTACCGGAATCCATGCAAGGTGTGCATAATGTGTTCCATGTCTCGATGTTGAGGAAATACTTGCATGATCCGGAGTTGGTGGTTCCGTTGGAACCATTAGTGCTTGAGCTCTCCTCACCTTCGAGTCCCGTCCTGTGGAAATTCTGGGGACTTCGGAGCGAGTGATGAAGAACAGGACGCTTAAGTTTGTCAAGGTCCTGTGGTCACATCAGACCGAGAGAGAAGAGACTTGGGAGCTAGAGTCTCGCATGCGCGAGAAGTATGCCGAGCTTTTCGCCTCAGGTATGTGATGTGAAAACCTAGCTATCTTCGGTTGTGCTGGGTTGCGTGTTGGTGCGTTTAGATTCGAGGTCGAATCCTGTTGAAGGGGGGAAGAATGTGACACCACGGAGTGTCGTAACTTTATTTAACGTGCTTGATATGGTCAAAAACAGTATGAGATGTGGAACTAAGGTTAAAACCATAGGGTTTGGAGGTTTTTAACGTTTCCGGGCCATTTCCGGGCCGTTTCCGGGGTTTTGGGCTTTTCCGGGGGATTTTGGGCCTTAAAGAGAGGGTTGTGGGCTTTGGTGGGATGGATTAAGAGTCCTTCTAGGACTAGGAATCCTTGTTGAGGGCTGATAGGAGGGCCTCCCTGCCTTATGTGCGCCCCCCCCCCTCTATTGCGCCCCCACACCATCCCCTAACCCCTAGCCGCACCCCCCCTTCCCCCATTGGCCGTGCGCCCCTTGCCCCTTGCCGTCTCCACCTCCCCACCACCTCTCCTCCACCCCCTTGCTGCCCTAGGGTGGCCTCCCCACCCCTGCATCCTCGTGGATCCATCCGAGGAGCGAGGAGCGCGGAGCGAGGAGATCTATTGGAGTTTTCGTACGTCGGGCAAAGGTATGATCATGGGGATCCTTGGGGTTGATCTAGGTACTGTTCTTAGGGTGTTTATGAAGTTTTTAGATCAATTGGTGGTGCTGGACTGGAGTAATTTGGATTAGATCTAGATGTTGCCACGTACTGTTTTGGGACAGCATGAGCAGTCGGGCTAGGGTTCGAGTTTTCGTCGATTTATAATACGAGTCTGTCCGTATGGATGTTGAAGAAGTTGTAGATAATTTAATTATCTTTCTGTGGATATAAATAAAGTTAAATTCTGCCCAGCCGTTTGAAAGTTATGGCTGTTTTACCGAGCGTGTTAAAATCTGTGACGTAATTGGAACATATCACGGTAATCTGTAGATTAGACCACTTTAGAGTCCGAATCAGTCTTTCCATATACCTAGAGAAAGTTGGGAAATTTCCTAAGCTATGCGAGGATGTACTCGTTTAATTGATTCGGAGTCCCAGAACCCAAGTTATGCCTTTTGCAAGGCTGCTGTCCCGCCGGGACAGAACCTCTGTTTTTAGGTTTTGCGAGTAGATGGCAATGTCGGGGTAGATGAGGGTTTGCGTACTGTTTTGTGGTTGTGTTTGTGAGAGTGTGGTACCTATGTGCAGGTGGTGCAACCCCGGGAGTGCCCTCTACTTCCCGCCAATCCGTTGCCCGTGGTTGAGGCAAGTGTGTTGTGATGGATAGCAATTTGTAGGTTGCTTGTTGAGTATAGATGGAATTGACTACTTGATATTTGATCACTTGCCATGCTTTAATGATTTCCAATGATATGATGAGCATGTTTAGTATGTTATGATGTCATGTGTTAATATGTGAGATAAATATGATGTTGGCATAATTGCATACATGACATGTTACATGGCCCGGGCGGTGAGAAAGTCATAACTAATCCGGGAAGGCCGGTGAGAAAGATATGACTAATCCGGAGAGCCATCTAGTAAGTCCTACATCGTGATTCCATCCACGTGGTGTTTGGAAGCGAGGAGTAGGCACCCTCCATCTTCGGGATGGAAGGGGGGAAGAGGGTGCACACCGACGGGTGTGTACTCAACCATACCGGTATGAGTTTCCAAGGAGACATGAGCATTGCATTACATTGCATACATAATGATGATGATATTGTTAAGTGTTCATGAATGAGATGATATACATGATGGGAGATGTTATTGCCATGATATTGTTATTGTTGTCCATTGCAATATGCTTGCTGAGTTTCGAACTCACGCTTGTGTTTTCTTGTTGTTTTAGGTACCATGAGAACGGCATGGGGGAAAGGGGAATAGTCACACGCCCACACGTTGCTTCACCATATTAATTCCTCAAGTCATTCTATTAGTTTGATAATAAATTGCGTGTGATGATCATTGATTTATGGCTTAGCTTTGTTTATGAGAGTTTTATTGTTCGTTTGACACTTGGAGACCTTAAGTGCTTGATGATAGTCTTATATTGTCGTTAAGACTCTATTTATTGCTGTTTTAGATGTCTCTCATATTGCCTTATAATGCTATACTGTTGTTACTCCTTAAATTCATGTTAAAACAAAGGAGGTGCTGCTGAAATCTCGGTTTTTAGCCTATGCGCCTTTGCTGGAATTTTATGTTAAATGTGGTATTTAGATGTTGTTTAGCTTATGTTTGGTAGCATTCAGGCATATTAAATGCCGGGGTGTTACATTTTGGTTCTTGTGTGTCTTACTCTGAGTTTAAAAGAAGTTATTGAAGCGTGTGCAAAAAGTTAAGTTGTGTCGATTTTTGTTTTGTGCCTTTGTCCGTAAAGGTTTACTTGATCGCTTGGTTCCCTCATGTGGGAGTCTTTAAGATTGAAATGTGTTTTGGAGTCATGTCCCATTGCAACTTTGAGAGTCAAGCTTCTTTGTGAGTTTTGGTTGAGTATTAAAAGAAAAATGCTGCAAATAAAGTATGTATTCGTTTGACTGAAATTACTTGTCAAACGTGAAAATTGTTTTTTAGCATGTTATGTAGTATGTAACAACGTGGTTTATGGAAATAATGTACTCCTTAGTTAATTTGCGAGTTGAATCAATTAAATGTAATTGTTACCTTTAGCTTAAGATTAAATGAACATCTAGTGATGTAGAGTACCCCATAGTGAGAATGATTGAATGTGTTAATGTATATGTTTAGAATCTGTCGCTTTCCTTTAAAAGTGCTTATGACCCTCAATACTGGTTAAAGTTTTAAACCCTGATGCATAGTTAGAACATTAAGATGATGTAAACTATTGATATTGTTAAAGGAACCTTGCTGGTTGTTTAAAGATGTTTTAAATTAACATGTTAATAGAGAAATTTAATCGTGTTGACTAGTGACTTTAACTTGGAAGTTGATTAGAGTTGCTATTTATGTTGTTGCAAACTACTAGTATATTTGGAAGTATGCAGTTCTGTCTCTACAATGCTAGTATTGATATCAATTGAGAAGATATAAGACTTATTGTTAATGATGTTGTTAAGGGCAGTGTTAATGCTAGTATTCAATCTATTTTAAATAGTTGGAGTATGTTGTGTGGTGGTAATTTTGTTATAACCTATGTATAAGGTAGCTAAAAGTAATGTTGCAGTTTTTAAAATTGTGCAAATAATTGATATTGATGACTTGGTAGTGTTGTTAATTGTTGGAAACCATTGATCCAATAGAGAAAAGTGTAAAACTATGGAATTATGTCGAGTACATGTTGTGATGGGATGAACAATGGATAACAATCATGATGTAAGATTTTAACCTTAATGAATGCATATCTTAGAGTCCTATTTACGAATTTTATCTTGTAGAGATAATACTTATTTGTTGAAGTCATTTTATTGATTGAACAAGTTTTAATTGTCAAGATGTTGATGTATGGATGGTATAAAATTGATACGTTGATCATTCTTAAGTATCTGTTGAAGTACTATGTTTGGAATATAGAATATGTTGTTTTTGAGGTGTTGGTCTGTGGGGATCATGATGAGGTAGTATAGAAAGGAAGACATTTTGTTAATCATCATAAACTGTATTTATAAATGTTGGGAAAGGTAACTAGAGAAAGAATTGGTTATGTAGCTTTTGGTTGAATTATAATGAGGCTTCTCGATGAGTAAACAGTGTATATTGAATGCTTAAATGGTAAGTATAGTGGAATACTAGATATGGTGGGTTTCATCCTGAGCTTGTGTCTAAAACCCTTTGGACTGATTTGGTTGTTGGCTATTTGGGTTTAATGCTTTCGGTTGAGGTGTTCCTTTTGTTGAGTTTCAGAGTTTCCCCAAAACTCGTAGTGATTGGTGTCGATTTTTTTTGTTTTGGCCTATTTGTTTAATTTGTGCTATGAGTATGGATTTACACCCAAAAGTTTTGAGTGGATCGCGCTCCTTCGCGTTCACACTGAATTATCCTTTGGAATAAATGCTTAAAAGGAAGCAGATGGTCATAGTGGGTTGTGTTGAAAACTCTTGAGATTTCATTTGTAACTCTTTTTGGCTAGAGTTGGATTTATTCGCATAATGTGTGTGATGTTTGCGAGTGCTTTAAAAAGGTGGATTATATGAATGTTTCATAAGTGAAATTGGTTGGTGCAGAGTTCTCTTTTGGAAATGAGTTTCCTTTTCTCTTTGAGAAAATTTGTGGCGGTTGTATGTGCAGATGTTTAACTTTGGAGCCGATGTTCTTTTCCAAATGTTGAGTTTGGTTACAATGCGAGGTTTTGTAAGGTTAGTTTTAAATGGATGGTGGGTTTTGACACGACGTGGTGTTTTGCTGTTAACGATGTTGCTGTCATAGTCATATGATTTAGAGCAATCATCGATGTTTTTGGTGTTCATTCATGTGATACCAAGGAAAAAGTCTTTTGGTGAATGACTATTCGATATTGTTGTTACATGATGAATGAATGGTGAAAAGGAAGCATGACATCGTTTATAGATGTTTAATGATAAAAGAGTCGATGAGCCAGGACGGTAAGAAAGTCATATATGGATATATGACTAATCCGGAGTGCTCTTGAAAAAAAATTGCATTCATGTCATGAATCGAGGTGTCCATTTCTTTTAGTATGAAAAGAAACGATGAATAATTTTTGGTATTTTGGCTATGGTATAGGAGATTTGTGTTTCCTTTGCGATTTGGCCTAGGAAAATAAATGAGTGCTCATTGAATGTTGCCAAATTCTTTTCAAAGTGGCTTTTAGCGCTTTTGGGGTTCGAGTTGTTGTATGTGGATCTATTTGGGTTCATGGTTTATGGTTGAGCTCACCCAATGCAAACCTTCTTGGAGAATTGGGCCGTTGATGTGTTCCATGGTAGGGTTGATTAAATTATTAATGGACCACTTGGTGGTTGCTAGTAATTGCTTTATCTTTTCGAAGTGTATTGGATCTTTTTGTCGCTGAACTATGAGCGAGTTGTGCCAACCGAAGTGGATTATTCGGTTGTTATTGATTTTGTGGGTTTTCAGAACCCTGATCATAAAGTAAGCTTTCCCTTTGATGGTAATGGTGGGTGTTGGCCTAGTTGTAAAAGATCAATCTTTTGCAAGGTTTTAACCCCGTTTGTTCAAGCAGTTGGTAGTCTTGGAGTGATGTATCCCACTTGGTTCGCATCGTCTTGTTTATGACGAACCACAGTAGAGAGGTTGAGGTGTGAAAGCATTTTTGCACGTGAGAGCTGAAGGGGGATCTAGAGTTGGAGTTAGAGGTTGGTACCGTGTTCTTCTGGAGAGTAGCGTTGGTTAAAGGGATCGGGCACTCTAGTGCCAAGGAATGTATGAAATGAGGAGTGTGAGATCATTTTCTTTTGTGGTCTGTTTCAGGATTTATCCTACCGCTTGGGTCGTGCTGAGGCCGTATGTGAGTGCTTTGTGTTTCAATGTTGAGTAAATTTCTGGTAAGTTTTGATCATGAGTCATCATTAGAGCCGTCAATCTTCGAGCCTTAGCTCCTTGTCTTTGAGTTCTGGCTAGTGCAAATCGTAGGGGTTTTTGAGCTGGTTCTGAGAAGTGAACCTTAGCTCCCTTCGATTTGGTTGGTTGCGAAGTAGTGTGTCTCGGATTCGGGGTCGAATCCTGTTAAGGGGGAGAGAATGTGACACCCCAAAATGTGACATTTTAGAATTCGGCATTTCGGTACGACTTTATAGCTTGTTTTTGGGCCGTTTCCGGGTGTTTGGGCCTCTCCGGGGGACTTTGGGCCTTGGGGGTTGAGTTGGGCCTTCGGTGGAAGGGTTTGGGCCCAAGGGGGGCTTTTGGGCAGCCAAACCTAGCCCCCACCCCTTGGTGCGCCCCCCCCCACTCCCCTCTCCCTCAACCCTAGCCGCCACCCACCCCTCTCTCCCCCACGCACCTCCCCCATTGCCTCCCCTAGCCGCCACCTTGCTCCTTCCTCCCCACCACCTCTAGCCGGCCCTAGGAGAGCTCCACTCCCATCCCTTGCTGCCACGCTCTTCCACGTCATTGCCCTCGCCATTGGGGAGCTCCACGACGAGAGGATCCGGCGGGATTGGCGCGTGGAGGAAGATCGGGCGATCGGGAGGCGTGTTCGTCGGTTCTTCGTTCGTCGGGCTAAGGTATGGTGATGGTAAACCTTTGGGGTGGATTAGGTGCTGTGTTAATGGAGGATTTCATGCTTTTAGATCAAGTGGTGGTGCTGTGATTGGGTAGATTAGATGAAAACTAGAGTTTGCCACGTTCTCTGCTTCCGGCAGATTGTGCAGTCAACATAGGGTTTGAGTTTTCGCGACCTTAGATTCGGAATTTGGTCGGCCGCCTGTTGAGAAAGTTGTAGGTAACTTCCATACCTTTCAATGGACATAAATAACGTTCAATTATGCCCAGCCGTTTGAAAGTTATGGTCATTTTACCGAACATGTTCAAATCTGTGATGTAATTGGGACAGAACGTAGTGTTTTATAGATTAAACAATTTTAGAGTCCGAATCAGTTTTTCCCAATACTTAGAAAAAGTTAGGAAATTTCCTAAGCTATGCAATGATGTACTCGTTTACTCGATTTGGAGTCCTAGAACTAAAGTTATGATAGATTGAAATTTGCTGTCCGGGCGGGACAGATTCTCTTTTTTTCGATTTTGGGAGTAGTTTGTGAAGTCGGGGTAGACGAGCTTTTGCGTACTATTTTGGGGGCACGTTTTGAGTGTGTGATATGTTTGTGCAGATGGTGTGACCCCGGGAGTGCCCTCAACCTCCCGCCAATCCGTCGCCCGAGGTTAAGGCAAGTGTTTTGTAATGGGTAGTGTAATGTATGTTGCTAGTTGTGACTAGATGCAAATTGCTTACATGTTGTGATATCTTACCATGATTAGTGCTTGCCTATGTTATGATGAAAATGGACTATTATGATGCCATGCCATGTTTAGTTCAGTTTGATGCAAGATGTTTATGTATATGGCATATGTTGCATACATGGCATGAAAGCTGGCCCGGTCGGTGAGAACGTCATAACTAATCCGGTAAGGTCGGTGAGAAAGTTATGACTAATCCGGAGCGCCATTGTTGTAAGACCTACCTCGTGATTCCACCCACGTGGTGAGTGGAAGCGATGCGTAGGCACCCTCCATCTACGGGATGGAAGGGGGAAGAGGGTGCACGCCGACGGGTGTGCACTCAGCAATACCGGTATATGCTTCCAGGAGACATATGCATTGCATTGCATTGCATTATATGATGATATTATATGATGATGGTATATGATGATGTCAATGAGATGTGTACACTGTGAATATGAGATGTTTATGATGTTGTGTGTGAAAAGTGGTGATGAAGGTATTGGAATGTATTTTCTTGTTCCATTGCAATATACTTGCTGAGTGATGAACTCACGCTTGTGTTTATATTGTTTTTCTTAGGTACCTTGACACCGACATGCGGGAAAGGGGCTTAGCGGCACATCATCACATAATTTCCACACCATTAGTCAATTTTTACCTTTCGGATTTGTGATCATGAATCTAGTCTGGTGAAACTAGGATTATGATTTGTTCATGTGCTTGTTTACATCCTTTACTTCGTTTGGCTCATGAGATAGTTGAGTTCGTTATTCTAGACTTATTCTGTTGCTAGAACCCTCGTTATTAATAATTTAGATGTCATTCATTATGCTATATCCTGTGATCATATTGTTGTTGCTTCAATTCATGAAAAAACAAGGGAGATGCTGCCGAAATTTTCGGTTTTAGTATTTATTCCTTTGTTGTAATTTACTTTAATTTGTGGTATTTAGATGTTGTTTAGTCTAGGTTTGGTAGCATTCGGGCATACTAGATGCCGGGGTGTTACAGGAATAAATTATTTATCAGATATAATGGTTAAATTAACAGGAAGCATGGGAATAAATAGTTAGAACATAGAATAAAAGGACCAATTGCACATTGTCATCACTGACAATAAAATAAATCTGAATGTGAGGGGCCTTTGAGCTCATTTTTGTGGTTGACAGTTTGTGATACCCTCTTGGAAATGTAAGAGGTACATTTCTTTACAAGACAAGAGGTCTTATTATGCATAGAAGGTTAAGGTTAAACAATTTTATTTATAATCATTTATTTATAAGGTGAGAAGTCATATTATGTATGGAGGGTCTTATGGCTATGTTTTTAAGCATGAAAAAAGAATCATATCAACTCGCTCTCATTCATCACTCCATTCCAGGTGTCCGAGACCCTTTCCTAGTTATTAGCTCCTATTCTGATTTATGTAATCAGCTAGGTATACACACACACACACAACACATCGGTACCAAAAGTGATTAAAGCAATTATGAATTAATACTTCTTTACCTTATTGCATGTAGCTTTCTGTAAATCTATTGATATTAACATGTTCGTTACCTTATCCTATTAAAGGATAGAATAATATTATGCTTTAGTTTTCATAAGCTGCCAATATACTTTTGAATGACCAACGATATGACTTTTCACAAATACATATAACAGGAATGACGTAGACACCAATACTAGAACAACCACATGGCAACACACTAGAAATCAGCATTGATGACAAGTACTTGTTGATAAGCAATACTTAAAAGTGCAAAAATACTAATTTTACACTACGTACACGCAGGAAAGCAATAACTCAAGAAAATAAGATCATGATGATAAATCAGCATGGCTAGACAAAGGCAATCAAGTTTACATCATATCTTGCACAAATATATAATTGAAAGAGTGTACTTTATAAAGTGCAATATTAGAGTATAATACCTACAACTATCATATAACACAACAATATAAAAATTACATGATCAGGCTACTCTAATGTCCAGTCATCCTATGTTGTCATGTCTTGAAGGTAGTGTTATACTTCAACATTACATAACTCCCCGAGAAATGCTCCATTGATAGATGGAGACCAAGAGAAAAGATATAAAAAATCAAGAAAACATGACACAAACAAATCTTATGGGCATAAACAAGCAACTGAGATTCATTATACTATCAAGAAGATCGGTTGATTTAGAATATGATGGCAGCGATGGCACGAGGAGGACAGCAGCACGGTGGAGGACGGCGGCGCGGTGGAGGAGCATGATAGCGTGATGGAGGAGGATGGCGGTGATGACTTGGGGAGGATGCCGACGATGGCTCGGGGAGGATGAAAGCGATGGCTTGGGGAGGAGGAGAATGGGTAGGGTTTGGTGACTTGCGCCAATGACTGGGGAGAGATTGGGTCCTGCGTGGCCGGTGTTATATAGAGCTATCATCTCAAATAGTTTTATATTATAACTATTTGTGATGTGTGATTATCACAGATGGTTCTATATTAGAACCGTTTGTGATGTTTACTATGACATATGGTTCTAATATAGAACCGTCTGTGATAATAACACATCACAGACGGTTATAATATAGAACTATTTTTGATGTTCATATCACAGACGGTTCTAATATAGAACTGTCTATGATGGTTATGGTATAATTGGCAAAAGTAAAACTCCAAATGCACTAACTTCTAGTTCATTCAATCTGATCACAAGCTCATCACAATCATATATACAAAGTGATGATCATCACAATTAATCATCCACTAGGTTGCTTACAAGTTCAGCATTTTAATTACACATGACAAATAAACATGATGACACCTCCTTATAATTCACTTGCTCATTCTTTTGAATGAAAATGAACCCTTCACAATGATTGACATATGTGTAGCTAGCTTCCTCAGGTTGTTCTTCTTGGACCATGATGGCGTTTTCGATAGGAGGCAACTCATCAAATTGATTGTACGCTTTCTCATCTACTACATTCTCAACTCCGACAATCCTCCTTTTTACTTAAGAATTACGTGGCGCTTCTTATTGGATGGGTCAGTTACATAGAAGACTTGAACAACTTGGGTAGCGAGTACGAACGGTTCATCTTGATATCTGACATGTTCGAGGTCCACAGTAGTGACGCCGTAATTGTCAACTCTCACCCCGCTGGAGGTGGACCCAACAACACCAAAATAATGGGTTCTTGAATAGTATGTATTAGGAGCTCCTCGTCGAGCCATAGTAGGAGCTCCTCTACGAACCCATAGTAGGAGCTCCTCATCGAGCCAGCGGTAATGAATGTATCAATGCGAACACCGCTATTCTGGTTTGTACTCTTCATATCCGAATCTCTAGTGTAAAATGTGTACCCATTTAAGTCGTATGATTTACATGTGACAACTGTAAATGTTGGCCCTTTTGCCAACCATGTCAGCATATCATGATCAGTACCTGACGAGCTGCCAATGATGGGTTGCTCCTTCAACTATTTGTTGAACTGAAGGTTGTGCTATTTCGTGATCCAAGACTCCTACCGTGCTGGATTCTCTTGCTATAGTCAGTGCTTGTGCTCTTTGATATACAGAGAGACTAAGCCATGTATTGTAAAACCGTGAAATGGGCTTGAGAGTAGGCAACTGGATAAGGCATGATTGCTTTCCTTCCAATGGTCCCGACACCCTTGAGCCTCCCCTCATGGTTAGATCAAAGCACACCTATAGGTTCAACCTGAGCCATGTAATCGACGCAAAACTTGACGACCTCTTTAGTTGCATAACCTTCGATAATGCTACCCTCCAGCCGAGATCGATTCTATACGTACGATTTGAGAATTCCTATGTACCTCTCGAATGGGTACATGCTATGTAGGAACATGGGCCTGTACACCTTTATCTCCCTCACAAGGTGAACAATGAGATGGCCCATGATATCAAAAATGACGAAGAAAAATACATCTCAAGATTACACAGAGTCATGATCACCTCACATTGCAGAGCATCTAGTCCTTCGGGATCGATGACCTTCTGAGCAATTGTGTTAAAGAAATAACATAGCCTCATGATTGTCATCGAACCATGATCGGAAAAATACTTCTAATTGCGACAGGGAGCATTTGTGTCATCAGCATACGGCAATTGTGAGACTTCATTCCATTTAATTTCAAATCTTGCATTGAAACAAGTATCTTCATGTTGGAGGAGTAACCGGACATAATTTTCACACCATGTAAGCACCGGAACAGTTTAGTTCTCTCGGCCTTGGATAGTGTGTAACAAGCAGGTTCGCAGCACATTCGGGCTTTATCGGTCTCTTTCGGTGCTAACTAAGATCTAATTCCCATATTAACCAAGTCAAGCTGTGCATTCATACCGACCTTTTTTGCCCTTAATGTTCAGTAAGAGACCAATCAAGCTATCACATAAATTCTTCTCTACATGCATGATATTGATGCAGTGGTGAACTTCTAGGTGCTACCAATAAAGTAGGTCTCAAAATATTGATCTCCTCTTCCATATGCTCCTCTCACGGGTCCTTAATTTATGTCCCTTTCCAAGAACAACATCCAAATCCTTATCCATATTATAAACAGCTTCCCTGCTTAAAGGCCTTGGAGCTGAATCATCCGCCTTCCTTCCGTCAAATTGTTTCTTTATATTGCAGTATAGGTGATTCCTCCGAAGGAACATACATTGACGCATGCACATGGGTTTGCATGAGTGATTTAGCCACACACTCTCAATATCATCTAAGTAGTGAATACATGGTTTTGCTCCTTTTGTACTCTAGCCCGACAGGTTAGCAAGGGCTGGATAATTATTTATGGTGCAAAACAACAGGCAGTGCAAATGAAGTTCTCTCATTTGCACGCATCCCAGACCTGTACCCCAGGAACCCATAGTGTTTTTTGATCTTCCACCAACGGTGCTAGGTACACATCAAGTTCCGAGGTTGCCTCGACCCTTGGATAAGTACGGATAACAAAATATACTTTTGCTTCATACACAACCAAGGAGGAAGGTTGTAGATACAGAGATTCACAGGCCAAAGGCTATGTTAGCTGCTCATGTTATCTAAAGGATTCATTATATCTATACTCAATTCAAACATTATATTCCTCGATTCCGCACCGAATTCTGCAAACCTCCTATCGATGTTTCTCCATTGGAAAGAATCAACAGGGTGTCTTAGCATTCCATCATTCTTACGCTCCTCCAAGTGCCAACACAGCAGTTTTGCATCCTTTCGGTTGGCAAATAAATGCTTTAAACGGAAATTATAGGTAGATACCACACCACCTTAGCATAAGGTCATTTCTTCACCTCGATGCCCTCGTTGTTGTCATCTAGTTGATTCTTACGTTTGTACCGGGATGCGTTGCACACCAGACATAAATGCAAGTCTACGCATTCTTTACGGTAGAGGATACAGTCATTTAGACATGCATGTATTCTTTCTATTTCTATTCCCAAGGGACAAAGAACCTTCTTGGCTTTGTCTGTGGTTATTAGCAACTCGTTTCCCTCTGGAAGCATGTCCGCTAATAGAGCTAACAACACTGTCAAACTCTTGTCGAACCAACCGTTGCTTGCCTCAATTTCAACAGTTCAAGCATAAATGACAACCTTATGTATTTCGACTTGCAGCCTGAGAACAAAGGTTTTTTCGAGTCATCCATCATGCCTCGAAATTTACCATACTCTCTGTGATCACAGTTCCCTTCCGCAACACGCATCATCTGATCTGGATTGTCATCTTGTATACATTCTTATCCTCATGGGGAGCACAATCGATATCATCTGACATATCATCAACTTCGTCGGCGATGTTAGTACTGCCTGCTTCCTATATAATCTGCTCTTCACAGTGACTAGTCCAACATGTATACCCTCTTTTGAAACCCTGTAGAATCAAGTGTGTTTCGATTTGGGCTAAGTTACCATACATTCTTAGATTATCGCAGTCAATGCAAGGACAAGACATAAATTGGATCCCCTTATTAAGGATACCCTCCTCTGCAGCTCTTCTAAAAGCAGAGGCACTATTGATGTACTCAACACTTGCACGGTCCGCACCATACATCCAATTTTGGTCCATCTATGTACGTTGCGTATATAACTATATATAAGTGTTAAATAATGAAGTACACTAGAGTGCATGCACATGCACACATTCTTAATTAAATTGGAGCACAAATTAACTAGCTAACTAAACCAATTACATATCTTCAATTTTCTCTTTACCAAACTAGATACCTCTTAGATCACAAACAACAAATGGATCTAGCTAGCTACAAGCTACATCTAAAACCACTTATGCACTAGTTAGCTTAATTCAGTGCTCAAGATTCAATTAAATTGCATAAATATCTTCAAATTCTCAGATATCTCTTTATCAAACTATCCAGCTTCTTACATGCATAAAAAAGAATAAAATGGATCTTCAATTATCTCTTTACCTAGCTAGCTCTACATCAAGCTAGATCTAAATTATATCTTCATCACCAAGCTAGCTACATCAAGTAAACTATATCTTCCTCACCAAGCTAAATCTAAACCATATCTTTACCAATTACTACTTTAAAACATAAAGAACAAATGGATCTACACCAACCTATATCTAAACCATATCTTCAAATATTCTATCTCTTTATGTCAAGCTAGATCTTCAATATAATGCAATAGAACCAATCACTAACCTTAGACCACCAAGAACAAAAGGATATACAATCACTCCTCCAAATCCACAGTTTCCTTGCACCAGATCGTCTCAAAATCGCACCCACATAAAAATGGCTTGGGAAACCCTAAGTAGGCCGGGGGCCTCGTGATTCTCTGTATTTATTTCAAGGAGATGCTCTTCACAGACGGTTTTAGCTAAAAACCGTCAGTGATGATAACGGCACTCATCACTGATGGTTTTTTAATAGAACCGTCTATGATAAGTGCCATCATCACAGACGGTTCTAACAAAAAAAATCATCATTGATGACAAGGGCACTTATCACTGATGGTTTTTATCTAAAAACCGTCAATGATGAGTGACATTATCATCTCTGACGGTTTTATGGCTAGAACCATCTGTGATAAGTTCCTCACCACTAACTCTTCTAGCAAAAAACTATGAGTGATGAGTATTGTCATCACTGATGGTTTTTAGCTAGAAGGGTCAATGATGAGGGATCTAATATAAGCCTTTCTGGTGTAGTGCCAAAAGCACAAGGACTATATACACTAATTTCTCCTTAACATATTTAAAAAAAATTTCTAGGTCAGCATCCAATCAGTCTTTCCTAATGCGACAAAGTAGATCATACAACAAGGAATCGATTAGCTAATTTGTGAACAAAGTTTCATCAGGCAATTTTAAATGCATGTCCACGGTCCACTTATCGGGTAGACTCCTGACAAGACAAACTCAACCATGATATTCATGCACAGATAGAGGAGGATCGAGGAAGTAGTGCATCCAGGGTTTGGCATTATAGAACAGTGGGAGGTCATGCAGTGTCCCTGTATCTTCTCTTTTTTAATCGCCAATATTAATCTGATGTGAGAGCCACCTATATATGTTTTTAATGATTCATATACTCTTTTGTACATAATGCATGATTATTTCCATGCTAGGAGTGCTACTGCTCCTCTCTGAGCGGGTTAGCAATACCCAAGGACAAGACGGACCGGACAAAGATTTAATAGGTCTCGACACCATCAACAACAAAAGTATATCTGTCCCTAAAATCCGCAACAAAATGGCTCGGTCTTTTAGGTCTTTAGTTTATGCATCCCCAAGCAGAAAAGAGGAATGTATTAGAAGTTGGGCGTGTTGATGTCAATCGAAAGTCAAGCTGGTTTTTATCCCAACATAATAAAGTACTAGTTACATGCCCGTGCGTTGCTACGAAAAACAAAATTGATAACGAAAAATAAAGATTAAAAAATAAAAAAAAATTATTTCACAAGATCAAACATCTATCTTTAACGCTTCGTTTCTTGCGAAAGCTGGCTAATTAAAGCAACGCTTCGTTTCTTGCGTAGGGCAATTAAGCAGGACAATTAAGCGGCAATTATTACGTGGGAAGAACGGACCACTGCCACCGACTGCTGCTTTAGAATAGTAGAGATAAATCAAATGTCCTCGATCGAATTATCCAAATTGACTTAAGGAGAATTTGATCCTTTTGATACTGTTACTTCAACAGTACTTTTGAACCAACATTTTGCTATGGTTTTCTCCAAAATCTATAAAATTGATTAGGGAGTCCATCTATATAATATTCAACTGAATCTTTTCTCCAAAATCAATAAAATTTGGTCCACTAGATCTAGATCGAATCACCCCCATTTCCAGAGAAGGAGCCAGCTTATAGCCGCACCTCGAACCGGATCAGCTGATGTACTGGATCATATAAAACAATAGAGAGAAGAGACATCGGTGATTCATAGTATAGCTCGTTGGTCCCATGTCTCCCCGTGTTGTCGCCACCGTTGCCTTTGATCTGGTGATAGGACAAAAATTTCAAATATATGATCATACGGGGGCATGCGACGACAGCAACATTCGGTGGCAGCTATATAAAGAAATAAAAAAATCTGTCAACAGTTATATAGTGGATCCGATTACTTATTACTGCAAAATGTTTACTACATATAAAATTCCAACAGTAAATTGTAGACACAAATTACCTTTCATTGCAGGGAAATAATTTAGGCACGTAAATAACAGCCAACGATCAGACTCTGGGTCCATGGGGTGAATGTAACACCCCGGCACCCCTCGTGCCCTGAATGTTACACCCTCAACCCGAAACACAGCAGAAGACACTAGCGAATTACAACAAGACCACTTAACAAGATAGGAGGTTGCCGAATTCACTAAAAATTTTAGCAGCACCTCCCCTAAAACCTGGACATCCACTCAACAGACAAAAAGGCAATTATCAATATGATATCAACAAATTAAAAGGTCATGGTATCGACTAACCATCATGACCGACTAAGCACTAACAAAAGGGTCATGGCATCCATTAACCATCATAACCCACTAAGCATGAGCAACTACAAATATAAACACCACATGATTAATTACATGACATGAGCACATTGAGATTAGAAGCGATAAGCTAATATAAAACTGTGGTAATGCGAAACGTGTTCGTCCCACTACTCCCATCCATGCATGTCGACTTCAAGGTACCTACAAACAATAAACAAACAAGCGTGAGTCGAAGACTCAGCCAAGTACAACAAAGTAGCAATGATAATAATAATCAACGCATTTAACACAATAACACGCTCATACCTCTTATGTCAAACTAATATATACAAAAAGATAAGGAAATCACCGTTGGTTACCTCATCAACTAGAGTGCTCCTTTATTTCACGTACCTAATTAGACAACATTGGATGAGTCCACGACTCAATCCATTCTTATCCTGAAAATTTCCCTCAACTCAAGGATCATCAATTTTCATTCCTCAACAGCAGTACCATGCAATGCATCAGACATAATTATAATACACACAAGTTGTCACAACCGGCACGTCGACCATCGCTCACGTTGCAATGTTATGCAATGCATTTATGCTTTCAAGCTCATATGCACCTTTCAAAGCCTATACCGGTATAGTTAGGTGTGCATCCGTCGATGCCACACCTTGCCCCGTCCTTTTTCATACGGGGTCGAATCCTCCACTCCCGTGGAGTCCCTACAGAGTTTCCATTCCCATGGAGACTACCTCTGTAGGACTTGTTTGGAGCACCCAGGTCTAGTCATATAGCTTTCTCACCGACATGGCCCAAAGAGCTCTCGGGTAAAAATCATATATCTTTCTTATTGACCCAGCCCATGGCATTCTGGACTAGTTATATGACTTTCTCTAACCTGGCTCCTATGCACATGAATGCCTATGATGCAACCACAACTCTTACCAATATGTCGACCCATAAAGCAAGATCGATTCGTAAGCATCATTCACAAGTGGGAAAATTAACTTCACCTAGTATTACAAGCAATATTGGTTTATCTCTTTTAATTAAATATGCACTTGCAATCATAGCAATCATAACAATCAATAATCTATCTGCAATACTCATAGGAAGGTACTTGCCTTAACCGCAGCGACAACTGGCGTCCCGTATGCGGTATTAGAAACTTTATTACTTTGATTACAATTACTCTTTTAAATTCTGAATTGATTCGAAAATATTATTCCATTGCAAATAAATCTTTCCTCGTGCAAATTGAAACTAGCATAGAAACATGATTCCTTGACATAGCCTGTAATTTATTGTACTTGTAGACACTAAAGTCTTGCGAGTACATATGCGTACTCACCATTTGCTCTCACTGTTTTGCATAGACGAAGGTCATGACGACCCGCTCGATGATTCTTTCTTCGTACCGAAACCCGATGAGTTCTTGGATGAGTAACTGGGTTCTTTCCCTAGTCGGTTGCCTATGGGTTATGGATGGCACACTGTAGTTCGTGTTGTACTTTTGCTTCTCTCCGCTGCACATTACTCTTTGGGTTGTATTTTGTCAGTTGGCCGTAAACTGTAACGTACAATAGTTGAAATAGTTTTAACTACTTTTATGTCAGATACTTGTGTATGTGTTATGATACATCTTGATTATGGGACACGTGGGGTACTAGGCATCTGATCCTGGGAACTAGCACTAGGCACACATGTCGAGCCCCCATAAGAGGTGGTATCAGAGCACAAACGAATGCAGGAAAGACCTAGTTAGAATGGTCAATAGAATTAAGAACAAGTTTGCCCTCAAAAGTTAATTTTTGTTATAAAAGTCTTAATTGCAAAATGTAGATTGCTAATCTTATCCATCTGTATCCTCTTCTCTCATATTATTCTTCAAATGATTTGGACTCACGGCTTTGAGGGCTTTGATGCACGCGTGAGAGCTTTGAAACTAGACCGAGTTGCTGACACATCGAGCCTAACGGTTAGCGACCAGCGATGTTTAGCATGTGCACCTGAGTTACTGTCACGTCGGGCCGAATTGTCAGTGTATAGCACTCCGCTTGTGTGGCTAACGCCATGGCCCTACTCGGCAGCTGCCCCAAGCGGGGGAATCGGCTAATGAACCCCGTCGACGGTGAGAGCAGCTAGTATCCGGTAGTTAGTGGGTTTGGGTAGCTAGAGCTGGGCATGGCAAACCTAGGGCGCGAACTAGTAGTGCTCAATTTGAAGGATCGAGATGGTGATAAGAGGGGGGTGAATGATCCCAAATAAAATCGTCCCCTACTCAACGTACTCCAAACAATCCCCCAAGGAAACCAATGCTCCTCAAATTCGCAAAACCCGCAAAAATCGGAACGACTAGACAACTATGTGTATCCCTAGCTTGCATGGATGAGAACCATGAATCATGTGAGAGATTTCTAAATCACAATCCTGGTTGCCAAGTGTCCAAAACAAACATGAATCAATTCAAATACTTCTTTTCTAAAAGAAATCAAGCCAAATCACAAAAGTCTCTTTTAGAAAAGCAAACACAGATTTTTCAGGAATTGTCCTCACATGGAGAAGGTGGTTGGTGGACTTTTGTTACTCCAAAATTTTTGGGACTTTTTCACCCTATGAGAATATGAGTTGTGAAACACTCCACCAAAAATCACCTCAAAAATCCTTGTATAAAAATCAATAAAAATGAAGGACTACAAATAGTTAGGAACTTAAATAAGGAATTTTGGGGCTCGGTTTTCACCTCATAGCTCCCAAATGGTGCAACCAATCAACTCCAAAATTTTCCACATATGGATATATGATCCAAACACCTTCTCCAATGATCATAACTCAAAAAAGATTTTTCTATATTTTTCTAAAAATCGAAGACTGGCTGCTGCATGAAGAACAAGTTCATGACAGATTTGCAATCTTGATAGAAACTTGATCTCTAGTCTATCCTAGGGTGCAAGAAAGATGTAAAACCAAATGAGCACCCTCAAGATATCCTTGATCAACAGCATTTAGAAGGAGAGGAGGCAAATCCAAATTGCGAGAATTTACATGCGGGAAAGTAAATACTGAATTTAAATTGCAGAAAGTAAAGATATAATGTAAATGCGGAATTTAAATTCACAAGAATGTAAAGAAAATCTTTGTATTGTCTGGTTGGAAGGTTTACAAAGCCTCACTTCATGTGGGCAAAGTTCAAAGGAGTAACTCAAACATTCAAGTGAGGGAGGGCAACCCTTCCCCTCTATTTATACTACTCTTGGGCCACCTACCACTCTTGGATGAGTCCCAAACCCTAGAACACTCCACTAAGGGCTAGGATTAACCCACTCACTCCATCCTCACACATGGGCTTTACATGGGCCACATAGGCCATACATGGGTTTAAACAAAATCCGATCAACCCGATGCAACGGGCCTTCATCCGCTGGACCTGACCGCTCCATTTTCGCCTCTTCGAGTGTGACACTACGGAATGGCGTGACTTTATAAATTGTGAAATTCGAGAATAAAACCTTACGGTATGAGGTTAAATTACAATTTCGAGCCATTTTCGGGAGTTTGGGCCTTTCTGGGGTGATTTGGGCCATAGGGCGGACCCCACATGGGCCAAGGGTGGAGTTTTCCGGCCCATGTGGGGGATGAGGGCTGCAAGGCCCTACCCCTTGCGCCTCCCCCATGCCCTAGGGCGCCCCCTCCCTCCTCTCCACCCCTCCCAAGCCGCCGCCCCCCTCTCCTCCACGCCTCCCCCCTAGCCGCCCTTCCCCTTGCGCCTCCTCTCCCTCCCTCTCCTCTCCACTTCCCTAGCCGGCTTAGGGGAGACCCTCACCCCTCCATCCCACTGTTCTGTCCATTGGGAAGCTCCGCGACGAGGAGATCTGGCGGATTCGGAGCGAGGAAAGAGATCGGGAGAACCGGGAGGAGAAGATTCGGCGTTCGTCGGTTCGTTGTTCGTCGGGCGAAGGTATGGCAATGGGGAGATCTTTTGGGTTTGATTAGGTGCTGATCTAGAGGAGGTTTTGGTGCTTTAGATCGAAAGTTGGTGCTGCCAGTAGATATAATTGATGAAAATTAGAGATTTGCATGGTGTTCTGTTTCGGGTAGATTGGACGTCCGACCTAGGGTTTGAGTGTTCGTAATTTTAGAGGCGTTTTTTGGTCATCCCTATGTTGAGAAAGTTGTAGATAATTTCAATACCTTTCAGTGGATACCAAGAACGCATAATTCTGGTCAGCCATTTGAAAGTTATGGCTATTTTACCGAACGTGTTCAAAACTGTGACGAGATTGGGACAGATTAGGTTGATCTGTAGATTAGACAATTTTAGAGGCCGAATAAGTTTTTCCCAATAATTAGAAAAATCTAGGAAATTTCCTAAGCTTCGAGAAAATTTACTCGTTCATCTGATTTGGAGTTGTTAAGCCCGAGTTATGGCCTTCCGAAGGCTGCTGTCCCGTTGGACAAAATCTCTGTTTTTGGGTATTGGGAGTAGATCGCGAAGTCGGCTTAGATAAGTGTTCTTGTGTGGTCTTGTGTGCATGTGGTTGAGTGTATTGAACCTTTTTGCAGGTGGTGTGACCCCAGGAGTGCCGTCGTCGTCTCGCCACGCCGTCTCACGAGGGTGAAGGCAAGTGTATTGTAGTGGTTGCGGCTTAGGGAGCCGTAATGTTTGAATATGAGATGGTTTACACATGTTTTTATGATATGATGCCATGATTGACTCTTGCTTACGACATGATGAAAATGGTTTATTATGAGGCTATGCAATGATTAGTTGAGTTTATATGCAAGTTGTTTATGTTTAAGACATATGTTGCATACATGGCATGAAAACTGGCCTGGTCGGTGAGAAAGTCATAACTAGTCCGGTAAGGTCGGTGAGAAAGTTATGACTAATCCGGAGCGCCATTGAATAAGACCTACCTCGTGATTCCATCCACAATTGTGAATGGAAGCGAGGAGTAGACACCCTCCATCTACGGGATGTGCTTCAAGGAGACATGTGCATTGCATTGCATTGCATTGCATTATATGATGATGTTATATAATGATGTCAATGAGATGCATACAATATGAATATGAGATGTTTATGATGTTGAATATGTAAAGTAGTGATGAAGGTATTGGAATGTGTTTTCTTGTTCCATTGCAATATACTTGCTGAGTGATGAACTCACGCTTGTGTTTATGTTGTATTTCCAAGGTACCATGAAACCGGCATGCGGGAAAAAGGGTTTAGCTTCACATCTACACGTAGCTCCACACAAATTAGATAGTGTTATCATTTGGAGTCATGATAATAAAATTAATGCCATGAAACTTGGAGAATTGCTTAACCGTGTGCTCGGTCTTATTATTTGATTCGTTTAGCTCATGAAGTGGTTGAATGCTTTATCCTGGACTTATATTGTTGCTATGTCACCTGTTATTGCTGTTTTAGATGCTTTCCATTATAATATAACTTGTGATACTTTGTTGTTGCTCCGAATCATGGAAAAACAAAGGAGATGCTGCCGAAATTTTCGGTTTTAGCATTTGCACCTTTGCTGTAATTTATCTTTATTTGTGGTATTTAGATGTTGTTTAGTCTATGTTTGGTAACATTCAGGCATACTAGATGCAGGGGTGTTACATCGAGTCTCCAACCCGAACCAAAAACCTTGAGCCACCTTAAGTCCATTCCCATGACGTCCAAGTGATCCCGGTTTGAGACCGACCATCTCGTCGGCATCCTCGACCGTTCCGGACCTCGGTTCTCCCAACCTAGTCCCGGTACTCACCAACGACCACAGCTGCCTCAATATCCTGTACCACAAGGACCAAACCATTTTGCACATTCCAAGATACACTCTTACCTTTTTCTTCCTGCATGTTAGTCCACATTTATCATAAATTCAAACATATATCCATGCAATTCCAAATCAAATCAAACTCAAACCTGAGCACACCTTGCTCAAATAAAGTCAAATACTCATAAAAAATATGGATGGACCTCCACATGGTCCTTCAATCTCCCCCTTGATGAGTATATTGACAAACCACACAAACGGCATAAATTTGAATTTGAAAATAAGGAAGAAAAGCAATTTGATTGCAAAAATCACATTTGGTCCAATTGAAAGAGAAAGAAAGCTCTTAACCAAATAGAAGAGAAGATTTTTAGAGCTCAACACAAGAAAGAACAATTTTTCTATGAAAGCTCCAAAAACCAAGAAATCCTCCAAAAAGCTCAATATTACTCATGATCCAAATGCAAGAACAATTGTTCAACACGATCATGAGAAAGCATTTTTTTAATTTTCTTCACTCTAAGGTGCCTTTTCTACGTTTTCTAGAAGAGCTTTGAGGATTATGCAAGTGACCACTTAGACAAAGTATGACACCAAGCTACTCAAGTTCTGATTATGTCATCCTAAGTCATATCCAATAGCATATTTTAATTTTTGCTAACTAGCTCAAAAGAAGTTATACTAATTTTGCATGATTTCAACAATAGCAACACTTAGTGTAATTTCAAGACTAGAAGCAAAGCCAATCTAACGAGCAAATGGATATACTAGAGTTCAACCTAGTCAACACTTTGGGAAGCTACAAGACCATAAGAGAACCCTCATGCTCAAAGATTTCTTTAAATGCAAATTTTTAGATTAATGCTCACAAAGCGATTCAAAGAGTTAGGCCTAGTGAAGCACATCCTCGACTAGGAGCCATCGACAAAGGCTTCCTAAGCTTCACTCTCCTCCGCAAACCTTTGAGGTGTAGAGAGTTTACCCTAGTGAAACACAACCTCGACTAGGAACCATCAACATAGGTCTCCTAGGCGTCACTCTCTTCCTCTAGTCTATCTTGCATTTTTCAATTTTATTGACTCAAGCCATATTCAACCATCTCAAACAAAAAGCTTAAAAGAGTGGTTTTGGTCATACACAATTCATTCCAAATTCATCCCAAGTGCAATGGAAAGCAGTCTCGAGAATGAAAATTGTTGAGTTCAGTTTTAGCACAAGCAAGTCAATTTTTGTCATTTCAGCACTTAGATTCATGAGCATGTTGAGGATTCTAGAATGGAACAATATAGCTAACTCAAGTCGCTCTAGGAACTTTAGTAGAAACCCACTGTTTCACTAGGCATGGCATAAGCATCTAGTAAAGAAATATAGCAAGTAAAAGCTAAGTTTCATCAAGTTTTCAAGAAAGCTCAATTTAAATGATGGCTAGTTTAAACATGATACACTAGATTAGATATGACCTAGACTAGCAAGGAACTTCATGAAAGTAGCTAGGTGCAACATATCACAGTTTTATCATTTGCATAAAAGACAAAGCTCGGAAATGAAAACAAGTCTATATGCAATACAAGAAGTCAGTTCCAAACTCCCCCTCAACAAGTGAATCAATTTTAAGCACAAATCTGATTCAAGTTGAGTCATTAGCAATTTTGAATTCCAAGAAAAAGAATTGAACTCAACTGAAACCAGAAACCAAAATGTGAAGAGAAAAAGAAGAAACTGACAACTGGGTGATCTAAGAGCATAGAAAAGATAGTAGAGACCACTAGGCTCAGACTCGCTCTCACCTCCCCCATATGACTTACAAAGGAAAACTAACTCTCAAACTTCAGCTCAGGAGCAAACATAGACCCTGTCTACCCAGGGGGCCCAACACCTGCTAGACCTACAAGACTATGAGTGAGCTCAACCGAGAATAAGAAAAGAATAGAATCCTAAAGAATAAGATGAGAGGTCCATGCCGAAGCATGCCCGAGGTCTAGGTGAAGTGGACTCAACAGAATGAAAATAAGCCCAAAGATACCCAGAAGGAACAGAAGGACATGCTGAATATACACATATAGACATATAATACACATCAGCTCCCCCTCAAGATATGCCATATGGGCTCATAACCCCAAGCTCACATCTCAAGGCAACAAACCTAGAGCTATCCAAAGGCTTGGTGAAAATGTCAGCCAACTGGTGATGTCCACAAACTGGAGCACTATGTCACCCTTCTCCACATGGTCTCTAAGGAAGTGATATCGAATATCAATATGCTTGGTCCGAGAGTGCTGCACTGGGTTTTTAACCATGTGAATGGCAGACGTGTTATCACAGAAAAGTGGAACACAATCTGCTGCTAACCTAAAATCCCGTAAGGTTGATCTCATCAAGAGAACTTGGCTACAGCAACTGGCTGCAGCAACATATTCGGCCTCAGCGGTGGACTGTGCAACACCGGATTGCTTCCTAGAGGGCCAAGAAATAAGAGAAGTACCAATGAATTGGCAAGTGTCAGATATACTCTTCCTATCTATCCTACAGCCAGCAAAGTCTGCATTGGAAAAGACTCGAAGGGATAGACAGGACGAGGAAGAGTACCAGATACCATAATCAATGGTAGCTCGAAGGTACATGAAGAAGCACTTCACCGCCTGGCGGTGAGAGATGCGGGGAGAAGCCTGAAATCAAGCACAAAGACATACTGAGAAATGTATGTCAGGTCTCGAAGTAGTGAGATATAAGAGGGAGCCGATCATGCTCCGGAACTTCTTCTGATCAACTGGCTCACCATCCTCGTCAGGCTCAAGGACAGCAGTGGTGGCCATAGGAGTCATAACTGGCTTCCCATCAGACATATCAAAGCGCTTTAGGAGGTCTCGAGTGTACTTGCCTTGATGCAAGAATATACCCTCCCGAGTCTGCTTGATCTGGAAGCTAAGGAAGTAGCTCAACTCGCCCATCATGCTCATCTCGAACTCAGTACTCATCACATCTGAGAACTGAGTAACGAGCGAATGTGAGGGACTGAATTCAAGACTGCAGGTGGGACTGATTACCCACACATTCCCGGATTTCCAAGAACTGGTGAACAAGGCTCTTATCCTGGAAGACAAGCATAAAGAATTGGATGATAATAGAAAGCGTCGTATGGCATAGCAGGGAGCACGCCTAGGAGCACAAAGGCTTAGAGTTGCACCCAATAAGTTCTTCATATTTCATCCTCAAAATGTTACCAAGACACCGTCACCAGCACCGAGACCTGCCCATCAGAATTACTAGACACCAGCCCAAGCCAGAGTTGCACCTGCAGGAAGTCAGCCAGCAGTGGTGAAGCGCTGCTACAGTTGCAATGAGCCAGGGCGCTTCTCCAATAATTG
Organism: Rhipidocladum racemiflorum; assembly: GCA_036346355.1. NCBI lineage: Eukaryota > Viridiplantae > Streptophyta > Magnoliopsida > Poales > Poaceae > Rhipidocladum > Rhipidocladum racemiflorum. The sequence goes on along the minus strand of CM070572.1, from coordinate 46,482,457 downwards.
CCCTAAGAGAGGAGGAGGTGTGACGCCCGTTTGCCTCAACCTTGGAACCCCGCCTACAAGGACACCTGCACCAGGAGGAAACCGTGGAGCCACTCAAGCTCGAGCCACACCCCAAGCTACGGTGAGAGGTCGGATCAACCACGTCACCGCCGATACAGTTCAGAACACATCGGACGTTTGATTCTGGAGCTTCGCATTATTTTATATCTCGGAATTTTGCTGTTGAAAATGGGTTAAGAATGGTGAACCTTATACATGTGTTGCTAGTCCAATCCCCTGTATCAGAACTCCGATCTAATGTAGGATGTTCTGGGGTAAAATTATTATTAAATAGGGTAGAGTTCCTAGTGAACCTTAATATATTGGATACCCAGACTCTAGATGTTATACTTGGAATGGATTGGTTGTCCAAGCAAATGTGACTTTTGGGAGAGTAAAGTGGAATTTCTTGGACATGTGATGACCGCTGAGAGAGTTGCAGTTGATCCGAGCAAGGTAGAAGCAGTATTGCATTGGGAGCAGCCGAAGACGGTTACTCAGATCCGCAGTTTCCTTGGAATGGTGGGATATTACCGTCGATTCATTGAAGGATTATCGATGATTGCTAGACCACTTACGCAATTGTTGAAGAAGGAGAAGAAGTTTGCATGGACGCCAGAGTGCGAGAAGAGTTTTCAAGAGTTGAAGAAGTGATTAACAACAACACCAGTGTTGGTTTTACCAGATGTGCATTAGAGTTTTGATATTTACTATGATGCATCGCGCCAAGGACTTGGGTGTGTGCTTATGTATCAAGGCAATTAAGGACACATGAGGAGAATTACCAGACGTATGACTTAGAATTAGCTGTCGTAGTGCATGCTCTGAAGTTGTGGCAACATTACCTTATCGGGAATAGATGTGAAGTTTATACGGACGATAAGAGTCTCAAATATATCTTCACTCAATCGGACTTGAATATGAGGCAGAGGAGATGGTTAGAATTGATCAAGGACTATAATGTCGGAATCAATTACCATCCTGACAAGGCTAATGTAGTAGCCGATGCCTTAAGTCGGAAGAGTCACATCATGAATATACTAGTGGCAGAGAGTCAGGATGAGCTATGCAAGGATTTTCAGAAGATGAAGCTGGAAGTCGTACCAGAAGGATTTTTGGCCACCTTGGAAGTAAAGCCTACCTTAGAAGACCAGATCAGGGAGGGACAGAAGGATGACGACAAGATCAAGAGAATTAAGGCCAAGATGGATGAAGGCAAGACTAAGGACTTCAAGTTGGATGAGCAGGGTACATTGTGGATTAAAGAACGCATCTGTGTGCCGAACAACAAAGAGCTGAAGCAGTTGATTCTGGAAGAAGCCCATGATTCCAAGTACTCAATTCACCCGGGAAGTGCCAAGATGTATCAAGACCTGAAGGAGAGATTTTGGTGGCCAAGCATGAAGCGTGAGGTTGCCGAGCATGTTGCTTTATGTGATATATGTCAAAGAGTTAAAGCCATGCATCAGAGGCCAGCTGGATTGTTGCAGCCATTGAAGATACCTGATTGGAAGTAGGAGGAAATCGGAATGGACTTCATTACCGGTTTGCCTAAGACTCAAGGTGGATATGATTCCATATGGGTCATAGTGGATCATTTGACCAAGGTTGCACATTTCATACCCGTGAAGACCACTTATTCTGGAGAGCGCTTAGCGGAGTTATACATGTCAAGGATTATCTGTTTGCATGGAGTGTAAAAGAAGATATTGTCGGACAAGGGTACCCAATTTACCTCAAGATTTTGGACCCGTTTGAACTTCAGTACAGCATATCATCCGCAGACGGATGGACAGACATAAAGAGTTAATCAGATTCTGGAGGACATGCTGTAAGCTTGTGCTCTAGCATATGCTACTTCATGGGACAAGTGTTTGACGTATGCCGAGTTCAGCTACAATAATAGTTATCAAGCCAGTATGCAAATGTCACCATTTGAAGCCTTGTATGGTTGACCCTATAGAACGCCATTGAATTGAAATGAGATAGGTGAGCGCCATATCTTTGGACCAAACATTCTCCAAGAAGCCAAAGAACAGATTGCCCTGATCCAGGAAAGATTGAAGATAGCTTAGTCGAGACAGAAGAGTTACGCCGATAACCGTCGCTGGGAGCTGAGCTTTGAACCGGAAGATTTCGTATATCTCAGAGTTACACCTCTCAAGGGAGTTAAGAGATTTCATGCTAAAGGGAAACTCACGCCGCGATATGTCGAGCCATTCAAGATCCTAAGCCGCAGAGGTGAAGTCACTTACCAATTGGAATTGCCGTAGTCATTGGCAGGAGTGCATGATGTGTTTCATGTGTCACAACTAAAGAAGTGTTTGCGAGTGCCAGATGAACAGACGCCTATGGAGTCGATCGAGCTGCAGGAGGATCTGACATATAAAAAGCACCCAGTAAAGATTTTGAACACAATGGATCGAGAAACGAGAAACAAGTCAACCCGTTTCTGTAGAGTCCAGTGGAGTAATCATTCAGAGAGCGAAGTGACATGGGAGCGCGAAGAGGACTTGAAGAAAGAGTTTCCAAACGTATTCCTTAGTTAGCCCTGAATCTTGGGGTCAAGATTCCGTTAAGGGAGAGAGGTTTGTAACAACCAAAATTTGTGCTTTTATTTAATTTATTGGGTTAATTGAATTTTTGGAATTTTCTAGAATTTATTTGGATTTATTTGGATTTAATTTGAATTAATTCCTATTTGAGTTATTTAAATATTTAAAAGTTTCAAATAAAATTTTGTTGGAAATATTTTTATTTGAGTCCAAAATGTCTCAAAGTAGTTTTCAAAAATTTTCTGGAATTTTTTTGAGCATTTTGCTATTTTTTCGGTTTATTTGAATTTCTAGAATTAATTTAAATATTAAATCACTGGAAAACCCTAACGGGTTTGTACTGTTGGACTGACCGAGTTAGACTCGAGTACGACCGAGCCGGACCCAAGCCTGACCCGAGCCGTCCGAGTCGAATCGAACCCTAATCGCGCCGACCATTGGATCGAGATCCAACGGCCAGGATCGGGCCACGTGCACGCGTGCGTGTAATGACCGGATCGAGATCTCACGGCTGAGATCTGTCCTCGTGTGCGCACGCATGTGGCCGTTGGATCGAGTCGCGTGGACGGCCATGATGTCGCCACGTAGCGCCACCGTCGTCTCCGTCTCAGGCTCGGATTCCGCCGCCGTGTGGGCCTAGGGTTCCGATTCTTGCGCGCACGTCGAGGCTATTTAATGCTTCGACCCCACCGCCACCTTCTCCATTTTTGTGCGCATCGGATGACCTAGCTCCCTTTGCTCAAGCCGCCGCCGTTCGCCCGTAATCGCTCGTCGAAGTTGACGTAGAACGCCGCCACAGTTTCTGTCGTTTCCTGCCGTTCTCCACCGAGACCAAGGCCAGATCTGAGACCGCGGCGACAAGGCGCACCTGGGGGGAGGATTCACTTCACCGGACTCGCGCTCAAACGCCGTCACCTTGGTCATCGTCCTCAGCTCCGGTCAACCAGCCCCGCCGCGTCACCATCGAACCCTTCGAGCTCAATCAACCGTCCGATCTCCATCCAATGCTCCAGGTTCGTCCACATCACCACCCTGTGCACAAAACCCAGATTAGATATCAACTGTTAGATTTAGATCATACGGTTAGGGTTAGATCACGTGGTACTATGTAGATCTATTAGCAGCCGTTAGATCTAGATCCAACGCACCAGATTAAGCCACGTAGTCCTTCAATGCACCGTGTTAGATTAGATCTCAATTGTTAGATCTAGATCGTATGGTTAGATTTGGTTCACATTGTAGCGCTAGATGTAATCGTGGCCGTCCGATCGGAAACGTACGGTGTAGATCGAGCCACGTGGCAAGCGCCGGGTCATGCCACGTCGTCCCCACGATGCGGTAAAACTCAATCTAATCTTAACCGTTCGATTCGAAACGAACGGTCCAGATCAACCGCGTTGATCCACAACGTGCGGGATCCAGATCTAATCTTGACCGTTGAATTTCAAACTGACGGCCCAGATTGTGCCACATCGCGGGAAGCCAAACCGGCGCGGTCCACATGGTCATCGCTGATGTCACGCGTGACGTCAGCGTTGGGCCCGCATGTCGGCGGCTCATCGCACCGCACGATGACGTCATGCTGACGTCACGGTGGGGCCCGCATGTGAGCTCGTTCGGCCGAGCCGCGCTGACGTCATCTGGGGGTCCCACATGTCAGCGACACGTGTCCCCATGGACCGGGTTCACGGTGGACCGAACCCGAACCGTGGACTAGGCCCATGGACCGGCTGACGCAAGTATGACGCAATAAATCGATTTTTCTTTAGAAAAATAATTCGGTGGAAATTCAAAATGCGTGCTAACGTCAGCTGACGTCATATTTTGGATTTTTCAATAGAAAAATAAATTAATTAATTCGGTTTATTCTTTTAATTGATTTTTCAAACTTCAAACGGCTATAACTTTTGCGTTTTAACTCCGATTGAGGTGATTCCAGTTTCTAAATTTTTATAAAATTGAGCTCTATTTAATGGTGAATTTTATTTAATTTTTGGACATGAGTTTTTTCTCTATTTTATTTATTTGTTGTTTATTTATCCGATACGCGTTGATGTTGAACTGCCCGAAGGCTTTGAAGGAGAGGTTTTGACCCAAGAGCAAGTTCAAGACCAGGAACCAGTACTTTTTGTAGGCAAGATATCCTTTGACCATGTTGATCCCACTCTTGAAACTATATTTATTTAAATTATTGCATGCTAGTTTAATTAAAATGCTTTTAAATAATTCTGGGAATAGCTATGTGACCTACTTGATTATGCCACCTTGTCGATAGTAATTGTATGCCATGAATCATTTGTCACCCTAGGATGTGGATTAATAGTTGGACACTAATACTTTGCCAACATGGGTTAATTAGACCGTAAGTAGCCAACTTAGCAATGCAATTGTGTTATTAATATAATTTTGAATGTCGGAAATTAGTCTTGACTTAATGAGAGATGGAACATGATTTTGGAAATTGCGACATGTGTTGTTGATGATGTTGATGGCACGTGGTGCATGGTAATCAACTGGGTGATTAAATGATTTAGATTGGGGCAAGTGGCAAGATTGTTCTGGTGGGCCAGATGTGGCACTTGGGAGGTCGCATTTGGTTTTATTGCTTTGGTTACTTGTGAATTATTGGGTAGTCTTGTCTCGATCACCCTAAGGACTTAACCTTGCAAGAATTTGAATTGAGTCCTTCATACAGCCACAAGTCTAGAATGGGACAGACCTAGCTGAGTAAACTGTGATGTCTAGTCTTTGGTACTATCGTGGTGGTGTGAGGCCGAGTTTATAGGTAGGCTCACATGGCGCAAGAAGGGGGCCCTGAGTGTGGTAACCAGTCCCTTCAGTGTTGAAACCTTAGAGGGCAGTATCGGGTCTAGAAGTAACTTTGGAAATGCTTTGTTACGATCACTCGCCTTGGTGGTGTTTGATCGTATCTTGTGGGTAAAGTGTATAACATCTGCAGAGTGTACAATGTTAAGGCCCCAAATTTCAAAACTCCTAGGAAGTCCGGAGTCTCCGGATTTAACATCCGGAATGTCCGGATATAACCCAGAGTATCCGGATAAATCGTCCGGAGTATCCGAGTTGGATCTGACCGAAGGCCCTAACCCGGAGTGTCCGGGTTAAATGTCCGGAGTATCCGGGTTAGTCAGCCGAACACCCCAACCCGGAGTGTCCGGACTAATTGTCCGGAGTGTCCGGATTTGTCGGGGTAAGCAAATAAATGCCCGTTTTCTTGGCTCCCTATCTCATTTCTCTCCCCACCCATTTGCTCTCCTCTACTCCGGTGACTCCTCCACCCTAGCTCTACTCCGGCGACTCCCCACCGGTCGATGACCCTCCGTGGCTTCTCCCCGGTGACCTCAAGCTCCTCCTCAAGCCGGTGTTCTGCTTCCTCTATCCGGCTATTCCTTCCTCCTCCTCCTTGAAGGTAAGGTCCTCTCCTTGGGGGTTTGATTCATGGGTTTCTTGGATTCTAGGGCCATTCGTGGTGGGTTTAGGACTTAGGTTTGGGTTTGAGAGTTTGGGGATGAACTTTGAAGTTCTAGGGTTTTTGAGGTGAGGTGATTTTTGGGTAGGATTTGGGGTTGGATTTGGGAATGTAGGGTGCTTAGGTTGGAGATCGGGTAGTAGCAAGGCCATTCCTTGGCATGGAGTTAGTTTTGAGCGGGTTAGTTGGATGTCGTCGTCTCCGTGCGAGTTGAGCTAGCTTGGAGCTTCTCCCGGCTTGCGAGGTGTAGAGAAATCATAGATCGGGTCGTTGTGAAGCCGTAGAGAGTGGTAGCACTCCCGTCCCCGAGCCACTTTGCACTAGATGCTCCAGGTCCGGAGTATCCGAACAAAAGACCCGGAGTGTCCGGATTATCCGGACTGTTCGGATAAATTGTCCGGACTATCCGGACTGGCTGGTCTGTCTCTCCGCGGGATTTCCGTCAGTTGAGCTAATTACTTGGGGGGTTTACGATTGTACTTCATTCATATGCATTGCATGCATCTTATCTATGCATTGTACCCGTGTAGAGAGCGACCCCGCGGGACTTGACTCCGTGGTGACTAAGGGTGCTGCCGGAGAGCCAGCTACCACCGACCCGCAAGCAGAAGATCAAGGCAAGCACCTAAGCATAGTCAAACCTAATTGTAATTCTATTTTGTGAATTAACTGCTTATTTGATGTTTAAGTGTTGCATTAGGAATTGAAAGGAGGGATAGGCTAGATCCTAATTGCTGCATATCCCCTTTTTATTTTTGCTTGTCGAACACCTCCTTTGGAGCTAGATTATGGGTACTAATTGTGCCGTGCTTAGTATGCTTAGAAGTCGGGTTGGGCCGAGTAGTGGATGGTTCCACTTCTTGTGGTCTTACACTTTACAATCTCTGCAATGGTTGGTTATGGTTATGTCGTGGAAAAATGTATAATTGGAGACCGAGCGGGAGAAATAGGCATTTGGGTAAGGAGACTCAGATGTGGTAGTCCCGCCTGAGTCAGCTAAGGACCGATCCGATGTGGTACCATGGCTGAGACCCATTAGGTTGATCACATGCCTGATTATGGTACGGTAAGCCGCTCTTTCATCGCATGCCGTTCGATGAGCCATGCCCTCATGCGGTTGGACGTGGTTGAGGGCGAGGCCTAGGCCGGCTCTCGAGCGCCAAGCCGGGCTTGGGGCTGCTCGAGGGGGTGCTAGGTTTTCGGGCCGCATGAAGATGCCTCAACGAATGGGTATGGATGGGAGGGGGTTGACATGAGGTTCCTTCGTGGCACATGTCGTGTGATCAATGCTTCCCTGCAGGGTTAATTAAGCGATTCGAATTGCCGCGCTCTCGGATATGAGCATGCTTGGTCACTGCTATTACACGTAGTAATAACTCAAACTGAAGTTCGCCGTTGGGCTTGAGCTCGAACCGAATGTGAAATAAATTGTTGTGAATTGGCAATTGTTAACTTCATTTAGTGATAGACGCTGTTACAACTGCATTAAAATTGTGAATTGAGTAGTTCGAGTAACTAAACAACAAATGATAAGCAATTCAGCAACAGTTTACCTTGAGCCTATTCCTTGTTACATCCGAATGCATATCCTTTTGGAGTGGACCACGGGTAAAACTTGCAAGTACCTTCCGTACTCAGGCTTCTGTTTTTGTAGTTTTGCAGGTGAGGATCCAGCGGGGTGTGAGTTTTGCCCCTACTGCCTGTCGGTGACCGGGCGGGGCACCGAGTAGAGGCTGTCGACGCGTGTGCGCCCGGAAGTGTTCAGGGCATGACACTTCCGGAGGAGTTTTACTTTTGTTATATAGGATAGGGTTGGATCTTTTGTTGTACAGCTACGCTTGTGTTTTGTAATGCTATTTCGTTCCCTTCGTTTTGTCTTGTGGGCGCGTTTGTTGGTCGTTCTTTGGGCTTCCGTGTGCCGTGTTGTGTGTTTGTTTGCTTCCGCGTTTTTGCGCCTCTGGTAGTGAGGTTTGGGGCTCGATGCCCCTTTGTGCGAATTGATTGTGATATGGCAATGGGAACCGGTATGTGGGGATCCTGGGCGAGTTTCGGATCGCATACCGGGGGAATACCGGGATGGTTGTCGAATTGTTTGGATGTCCTTGGAGTTGTCGCGATTGGGCTTGGGTGTTAGCACTGAGGTCACCTCCGGTGATCTGTTGCTAGGATCCAAATCCGATGGGAGCAACCGTTCATCCAACAACTCGAGAACAATCTGGGTGGCTCCTCTCATACAACCTATTTGAATAGGCGAGTCCACGGTACTGGACACCGCTCGGTGATTACAGTCAAGGGTTAGACTTTCATGAAAATGACTTTGGTTACTTGGTATGGAAATGATGAACCTGCTTTAGGTGGATAAATGTTTTACTTGTGAACTGTTTATGAAAGTTATTATTGTTATTACTATTTTACTGCTTTCAATCTATAACTGTTATTTGTGAATGAAGCTTTACTGCAAAAGAACCACTTAGCCTGTCATTTGTAGCAAGCCATGCATATAGAATATTAGACTGCATCTCTGTGCATGACTTGCTGAGTGCTTTTAAGTACTCACCCTTGCAAACGTCAAACATAAGTTGAAGAAGAATCGACGCCAACATTGGAGGAAGAGTTCCAGGAGGAGCCAACGAACTAGGGGCGAGCCCAGTCAATTGCCTGTGGCATATTGGTTGGCGCCACGCGTTTCTTTATTTTCCGCTGCAAGTTTATTTGAGTAAGACTTAGCCCTGCGAGGCGTACTTTTGTAACTTGACCATAAGGTTGAGCAACCAGTTATATTTCCGTATCAATAAAGTACTTTACTATTTCGTTGAGTATGATTGTGGTATTTGCCGATGTTGAGACTGTGTGCACTAGCGTGATCCTGGACTAGTGCTGAAAACACATAGGGTCTGGATTTGCAAATTCGGGTCCCAACACTCATGCATAGCATTAATCCAAGATTCATCAAATAATGCATGAGAAACATCCTTCGGCTCAAAGGAGGCAACAAAGGCAGAGTGAAGGCAGAAAATGGATAGACCTAGCTTAGAGCGAGTGACTCACTCAAATAGATCTCCAATGATCTGGTCAGGTGGATGAGCCTGCTGAATGTGGCGGGGAGGTCCAGAAGCAGAAGTGACCTCTACTCCTCACGTGGGAGAAGTAAGGATAGAGCCACTGGCTGCTGAATAGTCTTAGGGTAAGGGTTGATCTCCCTTAGGTGTAGAGATGGAAACTTGAGGCAACTTGGGAGCAGGAATGGAGACTGGATCAGGCAAAACGCCTTCATCTCTGTCATCATCATCCTCTGTGAAAATAGACTGGGAAAGAGGAGAAGAGCATGAAATGTCTGATCTAGCACCGAGACTAGCCTCATCAAAGGTCACCTCATAGGTCTCTATTATCCTACCCAAGTCTACAGCCCAAATCCTATAGCTACGGGAAGAAGTCAAGTAACCCAGAAAGATCCCATCAGCAGAGCGTGACTCGAACTTGTCTAGGTTCCCAGACTTCAGGAAGAAGCACTTGCAACTGAAAATGAGAAACACTGGGCTTCCGTCCATATCTCAACTCATAATAAGTGCGGTGCAAGTGTGCCCTAAGAAAAACTCTATTGGCAACATGGCATGCCGTAGCTACAGCCTCAGCCCAAAACTTCCTCACATCTAGCATCATCTTGGCCATCTCAACCAGGGTCCTGTTCTTCCTCTACACTATGCCATTCTGCTGAGGAACGTATGGAGAAGAGAACTGATGCTCTATGCCTAACTCCTCACAAAAGCTGCTAAAGTAGGAGTTCTTGAACTCTGTGCCATTGTCACTGCGAATTACTCGTAAGGCACCGGGGAGCTCAATGGACAACCTACGGACCAAACCCCTAAAGTGAGAAAACGACTCATCCTTCAAGGCCATGAAGAACACCCAAGAATACCTCGAATAATCATCGACTATAACAAGAATGTACCACTTCCCTCCTGCTGATTACACTCGAGTTGGACCAACAGTGTCTATGTGCAAAAGCTATCCTGGTGCATCAGTCATCACTCGAGTGACTAGAGGATGAGAAGCAGCAACCATCTTGCCATGCCTACAAGGAGAACATACAATATCCTTGACCATCTTGAGTTTGGGCAAACCACGAATGAGATCATGGCCGCTAACTCGGGTCAAATGATCAAAGCCAATGTGACTAAGTCTCCTATGCCAAAAAGAAGAGATCACGGGACTCTGAAGCAATAAGGCAATGGAGAGAGTCTCTAGAAGAAGAAGAGAAATCAGCACAAAAGGCTCTCCCAAATCAAGAAATCCCGCAAACCAACTCCCCAGTAGAATCGAGGATCCTACAAGTGCTGCTCTTAAAGCTTACCTCGAAATTGTCATCGATAAGCTGAAAAACAGAAAGCAGATTGTATTGCAGCTTACAGACTAAGGCAACGTCCTTAAGTACGTAATGATCATTAATGCAAACGGTACCTTTAGCGATGACTCTACTTGACGCAGCATCCCCAAAGGTGATCACCTCATCACCGGGAACTCGGACTAGGGAAGAAAATCATTGGGAGTGTCAGATCATATGGAGTCTATGATCCAAACCTCCCTCTTACCTATCCTACGGACCTGAATCAAAGAGAGTGAGATGCAGATGACTAAGTACCAGGATAGATCAAAGCAGATCTAGGAACCCAAAACTGAGTCACCCGAGCAGAAGAACCAGTCACAGAAGCAGATGAATGCAATGTAGCGCCTCTCCGTGACTGTACTCTCACCAAGTCGAAAATCGCTCCTGTAGGACGTCTAGGAATAGGTATCGTGTTGGTCCGCTGACGTGCAAAGGCCAGACCATCCCAGTGCTGCTGCCCAAACCTCCTGCTGGAGGAAGCAAACTCACGCAGCTAATATCTACCTCGATGGGAAGAACGAGGAATATCAAGAGGACGGTGGAAGGACTGACTCGGGATAGCTCTGGGGCAAAAACCAGAGGTAGAAACCTGAAAACCAAGCCCCATACGCTGTCCAAAAATAGGAAACTTTCTAACCTGTCTAGAAGCAGTGTGTGTCTTAGGAGCACCAAGAGTCTGGGGATGACTCTGAATACCCCTAAGGGCACGAACACACTCACGCCGAGTGATCTTGGCGCATCTAAAATAGAAATCAGCAATATGTCCATCCTTCTGATAGAAGGTGCAGGTGTACTTCACCTTGGAGGCTGAAGTAGCAGGAGAAGCACCCTTTTCATCAGAAGTCCTGTGGACAATCCTGGATGACCTAAACACTGTGGTGCTTGTTTGTGGAGCAGCCACAATCTCTCCACTCTTGGAGGCACGCACAACTGTAGGTGGATGCACCTGTGCGTGCTTCAAATAATCAAATCCTAGACCTTGATTAAATCTGTTAATCTTGGAGTGGTATAAAATGAGGTTGGGCTTCTTTTTGCCTCCAACAAATTTCTCGAGAGTGCTCATAAGATACTGGCACTCTCGGAAAAGTGAGGCACAAGAAGAGCAGGGGGAAGGAGTAGAAGAAGAGCCAAAAGAAGATGATTGAACAACGCGTGCATATTTCTCCCTATACACAACTGCCTCAATTTTGAGAGACTCACAGGAAACGTAAGAAGCATCTCTAATTCTACCAACCTGGGCCTCTAACTTCTTCCTAAGCTCTGCGTGGACCTTATCCACATCATCCTTAACCCCAATACACAGCAAGCAACCATTATATGACTTAACTAGTAAGTCCTTAGCAAGTCGAGCACACTTGACACTCAAAGCTTCATTATCAATTTGTAGTTGCTTACAACCCTCACATGAGCTGACTGGGTCCTTAGAAGCATGCAATTCAAGTTCATCATTTCTAGTAGAAAGCTTCCTAAGGTGACAACTCATGGCATCAATTTCAGCAAGTAGCTTAGGGAAATTTTCACAAGATGCAGTTGTGTGAGCATGAAGAAAACTAGCATCAACAGGAATAGGATCAATAGAACATGTGCTAGCATCCTTCGACCTAAGAGGCTCAAGATCAGAAACCACACTATCATGTAGGGTCATTAGGTTCTCCAACTCCACAAGCAAAGCATCACAAAGAGTACAACTATCAGAGTCTCGGGAGGAACATGATTTAAGTGAAGCTAACTCCCGAGACAAAGTACCTACTTCCTTCTCTAGCTCCATACACCTAGCTCTAGATCTAGCATTAATCTTTCCTAGCTTGCAAAAGGCATCATTTAGCTGATCATAGGAGGGTACCTCATCCGTGTCGCTATACAGCTCAGAGTCATTGACGCCGTTGGCATTCGCCATGAAGCAAATGCCGGAAAGTCATCGCCGCCCTTCGTCTTCTCTTGTGGTTCATCCTCACCCTTGTCGCTCCATGTCTCTGTGTCGGAGAAGTCGACATTGTCAAGAGCAGCGAGCACGCGATGGATGAGCTTCTTGTTCTTAGCGAAGTTGCGGTACTTCTTCTCGCGCGCCGACTCACGAACTGGAAGCTTCTTGTTGCGGTTCTTGTCGGTGTAGTCGTTCTTGTTCGAACCGTCTTGCTCGTTCTTGCCCTTCCCCAAATTGGGACAGTTTGCTCGAATGTGGTCGAGGCCACCACACTCGAAGCAAGTCACGTTGCAACCTCTCTTCCTCTCTCTCTCTCTCTCTCACTCTTCTGTAGATGTTGGAAAATTTGCGAGAGGCAAGAGCAAGCTCATTTTCTGGAAATCGTTCCAAAATTTCATCGCTTATGTCACAAAGAGCAGAGAGAAAAACCTGAAGAGAAATTAAGAGAGGGTCCAGAGGAAGACTCGATGGGGTCAGTGACCAAGGCCATCGAGTGAGATTTTGTCCGACGAGAGACGACGTCGATCTCATGAGTCTTGAGTCGGAAATAAAGCCCATCTTGAGTCAAAGTCGACAAATCAGTGGAGTCCTTGATGGTGGCCACCTTCATCTCCCAAACTCTCAAATCGAGTGCTGTCAAAAAGTGCCTAGCATTCTCCGAGTCAGGGTATGTGCAACCAAATGATCGAAGATTGCTAAGGATCTTGGAGAAACGAGCAAAGCACTCGTCGAGGCTCTCACCAGCGTGCTATTCAAATTTGTTGTAGTCACGCTTATACTGGTCCTGCCTCACCGTCTTTATCTGGGTGGTACCCTCATGGTAAGCATTGAGGGTCACCCAGATCTGATGAGCGGATCATAGGTGACAGACCCGGTCATACTCACTACGGCTAAGTCCATGTATGAGGATGTTCCTTGCCTCAGCGTTTGCCTCAACGTCAGCCATGTTGACGTCCTCATCCGCAGGAACCACATACAGGAGTTTCATCTTCTGCCATATCAGGAAGCCCTGGGCATTGATGTATGACTCTATCCGCATTTTCCAAAATGGATAATCAACTCCAGCAAAAATTGGAGGCTTCGTTGAGTTATCTGTTGCCATGGCTCTCGAGACCGGTCAAGATCAAAAGATAGCAAAACTGGCTCTAATACCAATTGAAGGATTGATATGGAAATCAAAGGGGGCATGAATGGTCCCAAATAAAATCTTCCCCAACTCAACGTACTCCAAACAATCCCGCAAGGAAACCAGTGCACCTCAAATTCGCAAAACCCGCAAAAACCGGAACGCCTAAACAACTATGTGTATCCCTAGCTTGCATGGATGAGAACCATGAATCATGTGAGGGATTTTTAAATCACAATCCTGGTTACCAAGTGTCCAAAACAAATACTAATCAATTCAAATACTTCTTTTCTAAAAAAGATCAAGCCAACTCACAAAAGTCTCTTTTAGAAAAGCAAAAGCAGATTTTTAAGGAATTATCCTCACTTGGAGAAGGTGGTTGGTGGACTTCTGTTGCTCCAAAAGTTTTGGGACTTTTTCACCCTGTGAGAAGATGAGTCATGAAACACTCCACCAAAAATCACCTCAAAACTCCTTGTATATAAATCAAGAAAAATCAAGGACTACAGATAGTCAGGAACTTCGATTAGGAATTTTGGGGCTCGGTTTTCAACTCATAGCCCCCAAATGGTGCAACCAGTGGACTACAAAATTTTCCTACAAATGGATATATGATCCACGCACCTTCTCCAATAAGCATCACTCAAAAACGATTTTCTATATTTTTCTAAAAATCGAAGACTGACTGGTGCGCAAAGAACAAGTTCAGGACAGATTTGCAATCTTAATAGAAACTTGATCTCTAGTCTATCCTAGGGTGCAAGAAAAATGTAAAACCAAATGAGAACCCTCAAGACATCCTTGATCAATAGCATTTAGAAGGAGAGGAGGCAAATCCAAATTGCGAGAAAGTAAATTGCGAGAATTTACATGTGGGAAACTAAATGCTGAATTTAAATTGCATAAAGTAAAGACATAATGTAAATGTAGAATTTAAATTCACAATAATGTCAAGAAAATCTTTGTATTTTCTGGTTGGAAGGTTTACAAAGCCTCACTTCACGTGGACAAAACTCAAAGGAGCAACTCAAACCTTCAAGTGAGGGAGGGCACCCCTCCCCCTCTATTTATACTACTCTTGGGCCACCTACCACCCTTGGATGAGTCCCAAACCCTAGAGCACTTCACCAAGGGCTAGGATTAACCCACTCACTCCACCCTCACACATGGGGTTTACATGGGCCACATAGGCCATACGTGGGTTTAAACAAAATCCGGTCAACCCGATGCAACGAGCCTCCATCCGCCAGACTTGACCGCTCCATTTCTGCCTCTTCGAGCCTCCAACCCGAACCGAAAACCTTGAGCCACCTCAAGTCCATTCCCATGATGTCCAAGTGATCCCGGTTTGAGCCCAACCATCTCGTCGGCATCCTTGACTGTTTCGGACCTCGGTTCTCCCAACCTAGTCCCGGTACTCACCAACGACCACAGTTGCCTCAATAACCTGTACCACAAGGACCAAACCATTTTGCACATTCCAAGATACACTCTTACCTTTTTCTTCATGCATGTTAGTCCACATTTATCATAAATTCAAACATATATCCATGCAATTCCAAATCAAATCAAACTCAAACCTGAGCACACCTTGCTCAAATAAAGTCAAATACTCATCACAAATATGGATGGACCTCCACATGGTCCTTCACAATTTTAGACGGAACATGAGTCGTGGTGGAGCTCAATGGCGCCCTACGGCCAAGGTCATCGTGGTGGATGTCTCAGAATGTCCTGTTGTCGTTCACCGGAATTAGAAGAGAACGCGCACTGCGGAGGAGGAGCTATGTTGTGTTCTGCTTGAAATTAATAGAGGGGTTTTATTCTTACTTGTGTATGGATGTTTCGGCCGAGCGCAATTGAAAAGAGGACTCACATAGACGAAGTTGGCTTAAAAACTGGTGGCGGTGAGAATTTGGTCGGAGAAGAAGATAGTACTCCATGGGCTAGAGATAGTGCATTGGCAATGCTAGTCCTCCTGAGGGCTCTTGAAGGATTTATAGCTGTGTGAGGGGTTCCATTAAGGTGTGAACGGGGAATGTGTTCCCATGGCCTAAAGGAATCTTCGCGGCGCTGGTACAAGAAAAATCCGAGCTCTCTCAACCATGGCAACTGTACCAGGTGGGCACACTGACGAGGTGGTAGCAATGGTTAGACCTGGCCTTGTACTACGCGAAATTGTGGCTGGGAAGGCAACAAGGGATGCGGCGGTGCTATTGTCGATATAGAACCATTTGTGATAATTGGGTCATCACAGTCGGTTCCGGTTCTAAGCTAGAACCGTCTGTGATGACCCTATTATCATAGACGGTTCTATATTAACAATAGTCTGTGATAAGTGGATCATCACAGACGATTCTATTTTGTAACCGTCTGTGATGACCCACTTATCACAGACTGTTCTATCTTGGAACCGACTGTGATGACACAATTATCACATACGGTTCTAGCTTGGAACCGTCTGTGATGATTTTGTTCACAAACGGTTGGAAAACCGTCTGTAATGACTATGATTCATCACTGACAGTTTCATACAGACGGTTCACAAAACCGTCTGTGATGTTGTTTGTGAACTGTCTGTGATGAGGGTTTGTATAGTAGTGTATGTAAATTAAACTATATACATAGTGAACACTTAGCCCTTAATCAACATATGCTTTCATTTGATGAATAGAACATTAACAATAAGCACTAATACTTGTAGGATCATCCTTAGAATACTCCCTAAGGCACGACTATCTTATTCTATATAAATATTTCAATTATAATATGCTTTGCATCTGAATCCTATCAAAAGTGTAACTCTATGTATTATAAACCCTAAAGTCCATAATACAAAAGCATACACTTAAGTAATAAGAAATTAGTAATTAAAATGTTGTTATCATCAGTACCTCTCCCAAAAGTCATAAACTTATAACTAGTAGCTTAAGTTAAACCTTACATACATTAGTGATGGATTGTTACTGTCTGGTATTCACTTAAGTTTAACCATGTAACTTATACTTATTTTCACCCTTGCTGCTTGATGTACAAATTTGTAATAATATAAACAATTTTGACCTCTTGAACTCAAAATTAAACATATTTAAATTTACAATCTTAGCTTCTTGAATTCGTAAAATAAAATAAAATAAATCATAAAGAATAAAGAATAAGTGTTGCATGCTTTGCAAACCCTAGACCGCCAAAAATTGCAACCTAGAAGTAACATACCTGCTCATAAAATCACAAAACCTTAAACACTAACCCTGCTTGTTTTATATAATGATTTCTAT
Organism: Rhipidocladum racemiflorum; assembly: GCA_036346355.1. Lineage (NCBI taxonomy): Eukaryota > Viridiplantae > Streptophyta > Magnoliopsida > Poales > Poaceae > Rhipidocladum > Rhipidocladum racemiflorum. The sequence continues at coordinate 46,465,664 of CM070572.1, read as the reverse complement.
TGGATTTTGCATTTGACTTCTTTTTGCCACTATTGAAAGGTGTTATTTGCTATTTGCTTGGTTTCTTGATGAACAATGTATAGAATCCGACATCCCAGACATCGTCGTCGAATTACGACTTTGACTTCGTTACCGAAGACAACAAATAGCAAGACAAGCACTTCATGTGACACCTCGGAGTGTCGTATCCTTAATTTTTGAGCATGATAAGGTTAAATACAGTATGAGATGTGGAAATAAGGTTAAGATCATAGGAATTGGAGGTTAATAGCTTTTCCGGGCCGTTTCTGGGCTGTTTTCGGGGTTTTAGGCCTTCCCGGGGGAGTTTTGGGCCTTGGTGGGCTTTGGTGGGATGGATTAGGACTCCGTAACGGACTAGGATTGGGTTGAGGGCTGTTAAAAGGGGCTCCCCCTGCCCCCTTGCGCCCCCACCTCCCCTTATTGCGCCCCCACCTCCCCCTCTTGCGCCCCTCTCCTCCCTCCCCCTCCCCTAAGCCCTAGCCCCCAAAACCGTGCGCACCCCCCTCCCTTTCCTCCACCTCCACACCACCTCCCCTCCACCCCTTGCTGCATTAGGGTGGCCTCCCCACCCCTGCACCTCGCGGAGTCATCCCGTGGAGCGAGGAGCGAGGAGCAAGGAGCGAGGAGCGAGGAACGTGGAGCGAGGAGCGATTCGCGAGGAGATTCGCGGAGATTGATTGGAGTTTTGCACTTCGGGCAAAGGTATGAACATGAGGATCCTTGGATTTGATCTAGGTACTGTTATTAGGGTGTTTATCAAGTTTTTAGATCAATTGGAGGCGCTGGTTTGAAGTAATTTGGGTTAGATCTAAACTTGTCCACGTTTCTGTTTTCGGGCAGATTGAGCAGTCGAACTAGGGTTCGAGTTCCCGTCGATTTAGAATCCGAATCAGACCGTACGGACTTCTAGGAAGTTGTAGATAATTTAATTATCTTTCCGTGGACGTAAAGCACGTTAATTTCCGATCAGCCGTTTGAAAGTTATGGCTGTTTTACCGAGCGCCTAAAAATCTGTGACGTAACTGGAACAGATTGTGGTAATCTGTAGATTAAACAATTTTAGAGTCCGAATCAGTCTTTCCCTATAACTAGAAAAAGTTGGGAAATTTCCTAAGCTTCGCGAAGGTGTACTCGTTTATTCGATTTGGGGTCCCAGAACTCAAGTTATGCCTTTTGCAAGGCTGCTGTCCCGCCGGGACAGAACCTCTGTTTTTAGGTTTTGCGAGTAGTTGGCAATGTCGGGTTAGATGGGGGCGTGTGTACTGTTTTGAGGTTATGATTGTGAGTGTGTGATGCCTATGTGCAGGTGGTGTGACCCCGGGAGTTCCCTCTTCTTCCCGCCAATCCGTTGCACGTGGTTGAGGCAAGTGTGTTGTGATGGATAGCAAGTTGTAGGTTGCATGTTGAAATTAGATGGAATTGCCTACATGATATATGTCCACTTGCCATGTTTTAATGATTGATATGATATGATGAGCATGTTTAACATATTATGATGCCATGTGTTAATATGTGAATTAAATATGATAATTGGCATGGTTGCATGCATGTCATGAGATAGGCGAGGCGGTGAGAAAGTCTTAACTAGTCCGGCAAGGTCGGTGAAAGTTATGACTAATCCGAACGCCATTGAGTAAGTCCTATGTCGTGATTCCATCCACGTGGTGTTTGGAAGCGAGTAGGCACCCTCCATCTTCGGGATGGAAGGGAGGAAAGGGTGCACACCGACGGGTGTGTACTTCCCATACGGTATGAGGTTCCAGAGGGTCGAGCATTGCATTACTGCATACAAATTGATGATGATATTGATAAGTAATCATGAATGAGATGATATACATGATGGAAGATGTTATTGCCATGTTGTTATGCTTGTTGTCCATTGCAGTATGCTTGCTGAGTTTTCGAACTCACCCTTGTGTTTTCTTGTTGTTTTAGGTACCATGAGAACGGCATGCGGGAAAGGGGAATAGTCACACGCTCACACGTTGCTTCACCTTAATGTTTCCCCAAGTCAACTCATTTAGTTTGATAATAAATTGCGTGTGATGGTCTTTAAAATTAAGTCTTAGCTTGGTTAATGAGAGTTCTATTGTTTGTTTGACACTTGGAACCTTAAGAGCTTAATGTTAGTCTCTTATTGTCGTTAAGACTTTATTTATTGCTGTTTTAGATGTTCCTCTATTGCCATATAATGCTATATTGTTGCTGTTCCTTAAATTCATGATAAAACAAAGGAGGTGCTGCCGAAATCTCGGTTTTTAGCCTATGCACCTTTGCTGGAATTTTATGTTAAATGTGGTATTTAGTTGTTGTTTAGCTTGTGTTTGGTAGCATTCGGGCATATTAAATGCCGGGGTGTTACACTTCATGTAGATCCCATTTTTCCTTTAAAAAGAAAAACTAAATAAAAACTTGCATGCATGCGATATATTTTGTATACACTGCTGTATTGTGGGAAAATGGTACTTATAACCTTCATTGATGGCTTTTCTTAATTAGTAGTGATAGATGAAAACCCTAAATGGATACACACAAAATGGGTATATTCAATTATTATTTACATATGCTTAGCCATGCTTTAGATTGGGAAACGAACAGATGGTTTACTGTTTTTAATGAACTTAAATATTTGAAATATTGAATTAAAGTATTGAACATGATGAAATTTAATCTTGAACCTGTTGGAGTACTGTGATTATTGATATTTTCTTTTTCTGAAAATAAAATTATGATTCTAACGGGGGCGATTACTGGCAATAACCGAAAGTGCAACTAATAATTAATGCACGCAGTGTAACATCCTGAACTTTTCAAAAATATGAAAAATGAAAATCTAAAATTTAAAAATAAAATCAAATAGAAAATTTTTATTTGTATCAAGAACTTAATTCAAAATTTATTATCTTCACCTCATTTTCTTGAACTTTGATAAAGAATAATTCCAATATAGAAATTATTTTCCAAAATGAACAATCTATTAAAAATAAGTTTTTAAGATGACATAAATTTTGAATATGCATCTTTTTAGAATTTTTAAATTTTTTATTGAATTTCCCTTATTAAAAAGTCATTTAGTAAAAAGATAAAAAGTAAAATGGTAAAATGGTAGAAAGGTAAAAAGTAAAATATGAGCAAAATACCTAAAAAGCTGTAAAAACCCTACATTATGCTGCAAGCTAACTTTAGCTAGTCGAAATTTGTGTGAACACATTAAAACATGTAACACCCGAAAATTTGTATATTGTTGTTCGATGTTTATTTATGATTTTTTGATATTTATCCTAGATTTTTAGGAGTTTATAAATATCATTTTTCTTTTTTTAGATTTATAAAATTAATCTATTCATGAAAAATAAAACAAAATTATGATAAAATAATTTTTCTAGGTTCAAAATGTTTCGAAGTATTTTTTGAGCATTTTTTTAGAATTTTTGAAATCCATTTGATATTTTATGTAAAGCCATTTGTATTTATGAAATTATTTTAATTCAAAAATAAATGTAAACTCTACCTTCTCTTTTTTGGGCTAAGACCATTTCCCTTTTTGGCCTGTTTCTATTTTTAATTTCCGGTTTCACTTATACAGAATTTCCGTTTCCATTTTCGAGGCGATTGCTCAAGTGCGGAGCCGGTCCAAATAACTGGGCTTATCTCAACAAGGATTAGGGGAGACCGACAAGTCTCTGAGACCAAGGAAAAAAGTATTTTGTCTCTTATCTATTTTACCTTCAAGCATTTACTTCATTGTATTTCTATCAATTGCTTGATTGTATTTAGAATTGCTTATTCTTGCTTACTTGATTAGTATAGCAATTCTTGATTAGAGACTCAATTAGTTAGTGCAGTAGTGAGCCTCGTTGTTTTAGGAAAATTGTCACAACCTTAGTTATTCGCTTCCGCATAATGTTTAGGTTTTGATATAGGGTTGATTAGAGCGTATCTAGTTTGGCAAGAGATGATTTTTATAAACACCTATTTATAACCCCCCCCCTCTAGTCGTATCCTCAACCCTTCAAGTGGTATCAGAGTTTGGTGCTCTCATTTTATTATACATAACCGTCTAGAGAGTTGGGATGGCGACTAGAAGTTTAGTGCACTCTCACGATTCACATATGTTTTATAGCTCTAATTATGCTTTATGAAAATTATTTATGATTTTGCATTTTAAATCCATGAGCCCCCAAATATGGTAGATCGTAGATGTAGGCTTCTCTCTTCGGTTAAATGAAGTTGCTCTAACTGTAGGAGAAGATAAATGCTTACATCTCGACGGTTAAGCTACTAATGCTTTATTTAGCGTTGTCCGTATAGAAATATTTAATGAGATATACAACCTCAAGAGAACTCATGAAATATGGACAAATCATCAAGATTTATATGATGTACGTGTCCACATCCCCAAGCGAGATTTGCATAGAAGAATGGGTGTTGGTTGATGATGATCCAAGTTCCATATCAATGGATGAAGAATCGACAACACCGTCTACCTCTACTCCTGCCTCAAGCGACGTTGAGCACTCAATTCCAACATGAATTCGTTGCTTCATGGCTAAATGTAAAAATGAGGTAAGTGATGATAAAGGTGAGCCCTCTTACGATGAACTTATGGATATTCTAGAAGAGCTCAATGATTTTCTTCGGAAGGAAAAAAAAAAGCAAAATATAAGAATTTGAAGTTGGAGCATGACTCATTTCAAAGTGATTTTAACGTGCTTAGATAAAATCATGAAAATATCCTTCTCAAGGAATTCACTAAGTCTAGAGTGGACATAGGTGTACAATGTGATTTAGTAGATGAATTGCCTTCCACTAATTCTATTTCTTGCAATTCATCTAATAAAAGCATATCCACTTTTAGCAATGATTTTCCTTGTTGCTCAAATTCAATTGCTATTACTTCCTTTATGTATTATGAGACTAATCTTGTAGAGGAAAACAAAGGGCTTAGGAACAAGTCACTAGATTAAAAAGTGACTTGGAGAAGTGCTTTAAAGGAAAGGCCACCATCGACAAATCTTGAGCGAGCCACGTGCACCTCAAGATAAGCGAGGACTCGGCTACATATCCAAGAGGGAGAAGAACATGAAGGGCCACTACACCTCAGCGTGTCCTCATCAAGTGGATTTCAAGCCACAACCACAACGGAAGAGGCAAACTAGCAAGGAGCAAGACAAGAAGATCAAAAGAGGACCAAATAGCGTCACTTGCTTCAAAATTCACATACATGACATACAAAAACACTTTTGCAAATAAGAAAAATTCTTAAGAATAGTATGGTGGGTAACCGATTTGCTAATTTTTAGAACTTTATATGCTAGATAAAATATTATAAATGAACACTCCTTAAAATCAATATCAATCAATGTCAACAACTCTTTAAATTCTAATACCCAGACCTTAAGTAGCATTTGATTGAAAACCTAAATCATCCTTGTCATAGTTATACTCATAATCCTTTATAACATATACCCTATGAAAGCACTTTTATAAATGTAAAACGATACATGAAAATAATAGGCAAGCCGAATTGATTAGAACTAAATTAGATGGCTAGTATGTTGGCTCACATGTAACAAGTTTCAACATGAATGCAACACCAGGGTTAAGGTAAGATTTAGTAGAGATAAGTTCAGTTGGTATTGGCCATATAGCTCAAGACTATTTAACGATGTGAAAATAATTCATGTTTACACAAATGTTGAACTAAATCCATATAAGGCTGTAATGCTCATCATTACGAAAAACTGTGACATCATAGGATGTGACAATAGAGAATGTGACATTATAAAATGTGACATTATAGATTTCGGCATTACGGTATGACCTTATACCCTGTTTTTGGGCCGTTTCCGGGTGTTTGGGCCCTTCCGGGGGAGTTTTGGGCCTTGGGGGACCTAGTTGGACCGTAGGTGGGTACTCTTGGCCCATGTGGGAGGGTTGGGGGGCAGCACATTGCCCATGCGCCCCAACCCTAGTCCTTGAGCCTCCCTCCTCCTCCTCTTCCTCCCCGTAGCCGCCACCCCCCATTGCCCTAGCCGCCCACCTCTTCCCCCTCCCATGCGCCACCCCTTCCCCTCCTCCCCACCCCTAGCCGGCCCTAGAGCCTCTCCCTCCGCGCGATCTCGCTGACCGGGAACTCTCCGTCCAAGAGGATCCGGCGTTCCCGGCGATCCCGGCGATTGGAGGAGATATCAGGTCGCGAGCAGGAGACGTACGTCGACCGGGTGATCCGTCAAGAAGAGGTAAGGATTTGGGGTCTTGTTCGGGGTGGTCTAGGTGCTGTTAGATGGGTAAATTCATGCCTAGAATTCATGTTTAGGTGCTGTAATTAGAGGTATAGATTCGTTTAGTAGATCTGTTTACTTGATAGCCTCGGCCAATTCGAAACGATCGACTTCGACATGATTTTGGGGTTTTTAGAGTCAGAATTTGGTCGGCCGCCTGTTGAGAAAGTTCTATATAATCGAAAAAACTTTCAATGGAGATCAAGAACGCTTAATTCCATCCAGCCGTTTAAAAGTTATGGGTGTTTTACCGAACGTTGTCAAATCTGTGACGCGAATGGTGCAGTCTGTAATCAACTGTAGATTAGCGGTTTTTAGAGATTGATTCAGTTTTTTCTTTTGCTTAGAAAAAGTTAGGAAATTTCCTAAGCTTCGAGAGAATGTACTCATTTGTCTGATTTGGAGTCGTTAAGTCCTAGTTATGGTCTTCCAAAGGCTGCTGTCCCGTTGGACAGATTCTCTGTTTTTGGGTATTGGAGTAGATCGCGAAGTCGGTATAACTAAGTGTTCATGTGTGGCCTTGTGTGCATGTGGTTGAGTGTATTGAACCTTTATGCAGGTGGTGTGACCTCGGGAGTGCCGTCGTTGTCTCACCAAGCCGTCTCACGAGGGTGAAGGCAAGTGTGTTGTGATGGATTGTGATTGGTTGTTTTATGGTATTGTGATTGACAGGTTATACTAGCATGGTAGGAGTGAGATTTTGCTTTGCCATATGAGTAGTTGTTTGATGAATGGATTAATGCTATGAATGAGATTATGCAAATGCTATTAATGATTGAATGTGGTACATTATCATGGAATTTGCATCATTGCATTCATAAAAGGAAGAGGCGTCCCATTCTGATGCGGGCCTCTGTGTTCACACGTAGTGAACACAAAAGTCCTACCTCGCAGTCCCTTACACGTGGTTGTACGGGAGCGGGTCAGTAAGAGTAGGCACCCTCCATCTATGGGATGGAAGGGGAAAGAGGGTGCACACCGATGGGTGTGCACTCGGCAATACCAGGATGTGCTTCAAAGAGACATGTGCATTAATGTATTGCATGTATGATGATGTTTAATGAGATGCTCATAATGTTCCATGAGATGTTTATGAAGATGATTATGAGATGATTATGATGATGTTGTATGAAAGGTAAACGAAAATGTTATGAATGTTGTTAATGTCTACTCCATTGCAATACACTTTGCTGAGTGATGAACTCACGCTTGTTGTTTGATGTTTCCTTTAGGTACCTCGAGATCGGCATATGGGAAAGGGAACTAGCGACATGTCTTCACTTAGTGGCACCCAATTAGACAACTATACACTCCCATTCATAGTTGTGATGTTTACCCTGGTTTATGCTTTCACTACAAGAAAAATGATTTTTAATGACGGTCCAAACTCGTCATCATTAGTCCCGAAATTGTCATTGTAGGTTTTTTATGATGACTTTATGACAAAATTCAACTTGTCATAGAAAGTTTTCAATGACAAATTTCTTATTTTCGTCATAAAAAATCAATTTTTTTGTGACAAATTACATTTTTGTCAACGAATATGTCACTTCTATGACGAATATAACCGTCATTAATTATACCCAAAACGTCATTCATTTTCGTCATGAAACACCCTAGTGCCACGTCATCAACCAGGGTGTGAGGTGATGTGGCACATCTTGTGACGCAAATGTTTCATCATAGATGAGTGCCACGTGGACATGCATTTTCATCATTGAATAGTCCAGTGCCACGTCAGCAACCAGGGTGTGAGGTGATGTAGCACGTGTTGTGACGCAAATGTTTTGTCACTGATGATTGCCACGTGGACATGAATTTTCATCATGGAAATAATAATCTGTCATTTTCTGTGATGAATAATTTCATAATAGATAGATGTAGCATCGGCATGAAGTTTCGTCATTTAACACTTCTGTCAGCCCACATATGATCCATTTTTACAGCCACACCACAATATTTTCAGGAAACCAATCAATACATTGCACAAAGCAGCACGAATTATCCACAGATACATTAAGAGTCACAAACTTTGTTCACAGTACTTGAACCACCACTTCAAGCTACTACGTACCATAGATCAAACTAATACCACTTCAAGCTAGTACCACCACTTCAAGGTAATATCAAGTTTTGAAAACAGATCCACGGGTCACAAAGTTTGACCATGTTACCTAAACCAGTTGAAGCTAGTACCAGTGAACCAAGTTACCAGCCATGCAAAATAAGTATCCTTGTCTAAAATAGATCCACAGGTTACCAGTGAACAGATTCATAAACTCACAAGTTGGATTGACCAGCCATTCGCATGAGACGGCAAATAATTCCATCATTCTCCTCTTGCCTCTTCTTTATATCCTCCATTTCCTTTTGGGTTATGATCGGTTAGGTGTCATCAATACATATAAGATAACTGCATAAGTTAGGTGTCATCAATACACGCAAACAAATACAATAGGATAGCACATTGTTATATGAATATTTGAAGTGCATGAGAGGCTACTGATCATGGCAATAGATAATAAGTAGAGTAAAACAAATGGAAAGTATGAAACCAAGGAGAAATTGCAAATTTACAACTGACAACCACTTGCATATTTCAGACTGGCACGCTTCTACAGGTTGTCAAATCGCCATTCTACAGTTTCTACGGTCTCATTGGGTAGAAATTGTTGCTTGCATTTTAACTAGAAATCTATTCAGTATATGTTGTGCCAGATGATGTTCAGACTACCTTAAATAGATGTATGAAATTGGTGCATTGGTCATTAATGATTCTTTGCCATACTGTTCTTCCCTGCATGCTTCATTTCCTAATGTTTACTATTCTTGCATTCACTGCTTGTCATTCCAGCAGTATTGACATGTTCATGTGTTGAATTACTTTCCTTTTGTAAACAAAGAAACCCATGCGACTTTTAGACCAACTAGAAGTCCGTAATTTTGAGTATCGTGCCCTTGAGGGTAAATTTGATGATCTAAAAAAGAGGCAGAAGGCTCACAACGAGACCCTAGATCTGGTTAACAAGTTTTGGGAGCATGTAAGCTATACTCAACCTTGTTCTTTTTACTGCAAAGGACCACAAGTCTTCTAAGTTTTCCCCATAAGTGTTTTATTTGATCTGACACAAAAAAACAGCAATAGCAATCATATGAAAAATGTTTCTCAGCTTCTAACTAAGGTCCTGTATAGCTAATTAATCTGACAGAAAAAAACAGCAATAGCAATCAAATGACAATCATATTCTATTCAAAATATATCTACTAACTCTGGGAAAGATCTAACCCCAACCCTATCAATGGAACATTCGAGCTTGATAGAAATACTTTCGAACTTGACAGAAATACTACATACTATCTTCAGTCTTAACACAAAGTTGTAGATGAATCAATAATGTGGAGCTAAATTTCAAACATTAGCATCACCCACATCCTAATATATGGTACATATGGTTCAATCTAGGTTTGATGGAGAATATAAATACTAAAATAAATAAGTAATGGGTATTTGGATCTCACCTATTAGCATAGACCAAAATAGGAAGATTCTCATCAAGTTTGGTCTGGAGGATTGAAATATCCACATTTCCAATATGAGATGAAGTCACCATTCATTCATCATATACCCATATCAGATTCTTCACCTGCAAAAAAATTGGGTAGGATACGGATACGGATACCGGGTATTTACGAACGGATAGAAAACGGATACCAGATATTTTACGGACGGGTACAATACGGATAACGGGTACTTAGTCGAATTGTACGCAAACTACTTAGGATCAAAGTATGTGATAAAAATAATTTAACTAACACACATGGTCCAATTATCACACATATATAATTCAACACATAGAGCCAAATTAAGATATAATACAACACATAGGGTTGAATAACACACGTACTCCAACATAGAGTCTAATTAATACATAATTCAACATGCCTGTGTTTAGAGAAACTAATAGAAAGGGAAATAAGATTAGTAAGCATTAGATATATCTGTCCAAACATATTCATCATACACAGGCTGTCAGATTGCAAAATCTTCAAAATAAGATAGTACTCTGCAACTACATTTGTCAATGCAACTCTTCCGGAGCAAGATAATGCAGACCACAAAACAATCTGACAATATACGTGGACCCTCAGATGCAATAAGACTGAAGACGAATAATTTGACTATTACTGTTCTTCCAAACATGATTTTTACCATAGGTGCTATTAGTTATGCAAGGTCGCCAAACACCACCTGTGTCCCTTTGGGTTTTCAAAAAATTTTGGTTTAGTTTAGCTTCCCAAAAATTTCCGTTGATTTTCTCGCGTTAATAAAGCTTAATTTGGAATTTTCTAAATCTAAAACAATTAATTTGATTATCTTATATTTTAAATAAAAGAAACTTAATTTTATTTGGATTCCTTGTGCTTCAAAGAATTGTTCTGCAAATTTTGAGATTTTTCGGAGCTCGTTTGCTATTTATCGGATTTATTTGAAACCGATTTGTATTAAACCCTTTTATGGAAATTAATTAAATATTTGAAAAGTTTATATAAAGCAATATGAGAATAATAACATCTATGCAAAACACACAGGTTAACTAATTAAGAGGAGACAGACATAAAGGGGCACAGGATGAAGGAAATGACAAATACCCAAACCAATAGAACAAAAGACTAATGTTCTATAACATACAGCATGAACATGTAGCTCTACTAGATCACATTGGAACTACTGATACTTAATGTCAGCAAATACATCAAGGCCAATGGATAGGGAAATACATGTATCCCCAAGGGATAACAATAAACAATCACTAAACCCTACATTATACCACAATGGCACGGTGATCTTTATTTATACTCCCTTTGTGAAGATAACACATACTCCATCTTCCTGAGTGTCAAAGCGAAAGTATAGTTGCATATCTTATTGGCTGATACTGACCTGGGCCATTTCCTTTTAGAAAAGGGTAAATCCTGAGTTACCACAAAGAAGCTAGGTGCTGAGGGGTTGAAAGTTCATTAGATATACACAAGTTCCATGCATTTTAAATAAAAAATATTTATTATTATCTTAAAAATCTTACTTTGTTTTTCAACAATATTGAATTTGGCAGTTCATCAAGGAAGAAATTAAGAAGGTGTTTCAACTGATAACAATAGTGAACAAAAATAAAAATGAGCTGTAGTTCACAAACTCCCAAATCCCAATAAGCAGCACACACACCTGCACACACATCATAGCTTGTGATTCAATGTACAATCCCAGTAGATGATATGTAAAAACATGCACATATGTTATCACGCGCAGCAGCTGATCTGGTAAATTCCCAATTCCAATAATCTCATTCTGACCAAGCTAACCACTGTCTCCTAGTTGACTAATATTCTAGGACCTCCACGAATCTGAAGTAGGTTACAATTGGTGAAAAACCATTAATTTGCCCTATCATCCACTCCACAAATGCCCAAAATAACTGTAGAAATAAATAAAACTGATGTGTCACACAACTTTTTATTATTCTATTGAAATTCTCCCGCAATTGGAAGGAAAGCTAACCCAAATCCGACCTAATCAGCACACACTAAAATAATCTGAACAAGTACCGACCACTAACCACTAGCATACAGCCACACAGTTCAGTTTCTCTGCAGATACTCTGAAACTTAGCACACATCCAATGATCCAAGTACCCAACACCACACTTAAGACAACCGAGCATCCATGAAACTCGCTCATCACCCAAAACAGCCAAATACTTTCGTCGGAGACATAAATACCCAATCCAATAGACCGGGCCGGAGACAAGCAGAAGGAGCCACTCACCGCGTCGGTGGTGTTGTCGGTGTCCATGCTGGCGCGTAGGCGGGCGTAGAGCTGCGGGCTGCGGTACAGCGATCCGGACGCTGGGCGCGAGATGATGCGGGGCACGCTGTCGAGAGAGATGGAGCCCATGTACAACAGTATTACCACCACGTACAGAAGCGGGGCACCGGATCTGAGGGAGCCAGGGAGGCGAGGAAGGAAGCATCGGCGCCGAGGGAGGAGGCACGGACGGAGAAGAAAGCGTCGATACCAAGGAGGACGTGTCCGGGGAGGCGGCGGCGGTGGCGGCGAAGATCGAGCGGGGAATCGAGAATGGCAGGCCGAATAATGGCCGATTCGATTAGGGAATTGGGGATTTTTGATGTGCTCTTGCTCTCCGCCCCTCCGGTCTCGGTCTGGACTCAGCGTCTCAGGCCCTCATCAACTCAGCGTAATGATCGGTGAATTCGGGTTCGGTTTATTCGGGTTGCAAGTTTTCAAAACTGAATCAAATACCGAAAACCGAATAGACGGAAAATATAAACCGAACTGAAAACCAAAAACCGAAAAAACCGATTTTTTCAGTTAATTCGGTTCGGTTCAGTTTTTCGGTTTTGGTTAAATAGTGCCCACCCCTACAATGCATCGAAAAAACTCGCGCCTACTGTTTTGGGTTCCCGCTTATTTTATCAAAACATCACGGTTGATTTCTCAGGCGTATATAACCACCATCTTAGAATAATTTTTCTCCGATGTTTATAAACGCTAAGATACATTCTAATAACAGCATTTATAAACGCCTTACTAGACCAAAGTTCCTCGATGTATATAAACGCCGCGGTCGGATGTATCTCGGCATTTATAAATGCCCCAAATTATTCCAGATAGGATGGTGCATAGATATGCCATAGAAAAATCTATGTCGGCGCATATATATATGCCATAAAAATTAAATGCCCCCGAATATCATTAAACGCCGGCTTAGACTTGTTTTGGGGGCGTTTAGACTATACACCGGGTTAAATTTAAACGATGTTAAATTTAAGATATCTTATAGTGAAAGAGTGAGAATACCAAAACATCAACTTGCCGCTCTAGCCTTTTGGGCCGTGGGCAGGCCATCGAATGGCTGTCGTTGTTCGCCTCCTAGGATCATCTGATCTGATGTGCGTACCCATAATTAGTGGTAGGGCATGCCGGTTTATTACATTGCCTTTACTTTTCTAAAAAATTCACCAGGGAAAAACGATCGCTTCCCAACGAGAGAAAAAACATCATCAATTTTCTATGATGATTTGTATTATGGTTTCATGACAAAATTTTATGTTTCATCACAAAATTACATGGGGTGACGCCGCTTGATACAATTAATGACGAACATAAAAAAAATCGTCATAGAAAATAGATTTTTCATGACAAAAGTTGACAACGTCACGACATTTTCGTCACAGATAATCACTTTTCTTGTAGTGTTTATGGTGCTTTGATTCCCTTATTCCCTTCGTATTCGTTCATGAAAAGTTGGAGTTTATGTTATGGGCTTGAAATGATGATTTATCTCCTATTAGTGCTGTATAGATGTCATCTATTATACTATTATGATGTGATAATATTATTGTTACTTCTAACCATGGAAAAACAAAGGATATGCTGCCGAAATTTCGGTTAAGCACTTAACGTAGTTGCTGTAATTTAATGTAAAATATGTGCTTTGTGTGTTGCTAGTACCGGTTGTGGTGACATTCGTGGCATACTAGGTGCCGGGGTGTTACAAAAACGTTGTGGTTAAAGTGAAGTGTTGCGGAACCACCGTTAAAACACTCTTAGAGATATTCCCTACCACTACCTAAATAATTATTAAATAATCCTTTAAGGTGCACCCGCAAACGTAAAACAAAAACTGAACTGTTATCGCATAGACTTTAGAAACATTTAAGCCTTTTCGATAGCTCGTAGATTATCTCGTCTAAATGTGAATTTTAGGAAGAATAGTCCAGAAGTGATCTTTGATATATGGACTACCATATTCTGATAAAACATTTAATTTACGTCTTGCTTTGCATCTGAATCCTATTAGAGCAAAAGCTTAAGTGTTACGATCATCGATAGTGCATGTTATGAATAGATAAGCGTCAAATAGTCCTTAGCTAAAGTATGCACATCATAAGAATCATCTAAAACCATGTAGCTTCAGCCAGTAACTCTAATCCAGTAAATGCCTTCTTACTACTTAAGGACGGTACTACCGAAGCTTGAGAACGGTACTACCGAAAGTTGTTATTACCGTGATCTAAGAGTCGGTACTGTCAAAAAATAGTAGTGCCTTAATTAATATCTTAATTCTATTAATCTAAACAATCTTAGCTTCTTAAACTCGTAAACTAAGAATAAACGATTCATTGAAAATGAGTAATCGTGTTACGGTATAGCTTAAACCGTTAAGAAGAGATATGATTGAACAAATAGGATATAATGCGCATACATAAAATCACAAGACTAAGACCCTAACCCTAAATCACTCTTGCTTTATGTGATATATTTATATTTGGTTTTTTTATCTGTATTCTTTTTGCCTCGTTGGAATTTACCCCATTGGAGTTTATTGTTATGTATCACTGTATGACGAGTAGAACCTGACATAACCAACGTTACTGTTAACGAGTCTAAGTGTGTACTCAACTACAATTTTGACTTCATCGACAACACAAGCTGCGACTTCGACTTCGTCGTAAACAACGAATAGCAAGGCAAGCCCCTTTGATCATATTGATCCCAAATGTTAAAAAAAATTCCTTTGTCAAGTTTTTCATGCATGCTCTATGTTTCATAAAATGTTATTTTGGTTTATGGTAGATATTACCTTCATTATGGGATTTCCTTAATCAATGTTCTTATGTGAACCTTGGTAACCCTAGACAATGGATAGACAATGTAAGATTGGGTATAATCGTTTATTACTTGCATACGCTTAGCCATGCTTAGATTGGGATACGAATAGATGATTTACTATTCGTAATAAACCTAAATATTTGACATCCTGAATTCAAATGTCGAACATGATGAACTATATTTATGAACATGTTGGAATTTAGTAAATGTTGATGTTTTCTTTTTCTGGAAATAAAACTATGATTTGGACGCGGGCGATTATTGGCAATAGCCGGATGTGCGAGGGTATACTTGCACGTAGATAGGGAAGATTTATCGCCCGGGTCAGATTAAGGACCGAATGTAGTGTTGTATGATCCAAGGATAACCTTACAACCATGAGGGCTGGTATGGGACGGCTTTAACCTATTAAGTTACTAGAACAAGCTTTGCATATTGGCAGGCTGTAACATCCTCAAGTTTATAAAAGTTCAAAAATCAAATATTGAAGTGTGAAATTATTTTCTTGCTGCATTTCATGATTTTTGTGTGCATTTATTGATTTATTGGGTGATTAGAATGAGTATTGGAAAGAAGAAAAAGGGAAAATGCAAAATGGTAAAGTGGTAAAATATGAAAAATTACCTTAGTAAAATGGGGTAACCGTGCCTTACTCTGAAAAATGCTTTAGTATGGTCAAAGTTGGTGTGAACACTATTAAAACACTATAATGATGCATCTTAGACTTTGTGATTGAATATGTACCAGCTGATAAAAGAATTGTGTAGAATTTTTGGATGAACTCTAGGAGCTTCAATTTTTACTGAGATTAGGTCTTGATATTATACTCATTCAGTAAAATTTTCAGAAATTAATAAGTAAGCTCGCTATTTATTTCCATTTAATTATTACAGTTTTGGAATTCTGCAAAAAGTAGTAAAAGAATTCTAGTAAAATACATACAATGATTCTAGTTCCGAAATTTTTATGGTAGAACCATTGTATAGGATCACACTCTCAGTAAAAGTTTAAAATTACAATGTTAATTTTGGTCCTCAAATAAATCAAAAACCGAAATGGATTATACTGTGTAGTCAGCATTGTCAGAATTGTTATTAATTTACCGTAGATCTTCTTAACCCCAAAATTTTACTGGAGTTGGATAACTTACCATTTAACCTAGTCAAAAAGTTTAGAAAATTCTGGACTTGATTTGACCCAACATTTAATTTGATTAGTTTGCTGTCCGCTGAGATGAGCTAGAATAGTTGCTTTTCCTTTCTTCCTCCGACACGTGGGGCCATGTGGCCAGTGAGGCCCATTCGCCCAAGACACTATCAGGTGGGCTCGATCTTTTGCCTAACCCACACGTCAATCTCCCACCTCTTTCTTCTTTACCCTTTCGTTGACAGGTGAGTCCCCAACTCGCTCTTTCTCTGTTCTCTCATGCGCGAGCCGCTGCTGGGAAAAATTCCCGAACCGCCTCATTGGTTTGTCCGTTCCCGCCGCAGCATTCACGCGAGCCAAAGCCTCGCCATATCGTCGTGACCGGCCGCTGCCACGAGAAACCTCACCATACCTTCCTCTGTGCTTTGAAAGAAAGATTTTTTGGGGACACTGAGACCAGCCGCCACGAAGTTTTCCGCTGCGACACTGCTCTACCGCCTACAACCGCTATTTAAGGAGACGACCAGACGCAGTAGAGCATCGCAAACCCCAACAGCACACCCGACCCATCTTTACACTGCAAATCAACCCAAATTGCCTTCATCTTCCCCGCGCTGGACGAAAGGGCGGAAGGAGAGGAAAACATAGAATTGACGAACTACGGTGAGGGATATTGAAATTAACTGATCCCAAAGCACACTCGTGCACCAATAATCATTTTGCGCATACTGATTTCAGTTCCCCACGCCTGTAACGCCGTCGCACCGAAGAGCTCCGCCGCCACTGCCGCGTGCACGGTGAGAACCCTATTGCGCCGCTTATTCCTTTCCGCTAAGCCGTGTTTTAGTAATACTGGAACCTATTGAATCTCATGCACCTGTCAATTAGACCTAGCTTGAGTTGTAGTGCCGCCGTGCCGACCGCTACCACAGAACTGCCGCTGGTCGCCGGTGAGCCCTATGCCCCGATCACTTCTAAGGTTAACAAAGATACCCATTCGGTTCGCCTGAAGATGCCGATCATGATTATGAAACCCATCTACCCGCTCCGCCATGCCTTGTCGCCGGCGAGCTTGAAACCGAGGTGCTCTGCTTGGAGTCGCTGGACGCTGGGACCCGAGCATCAGCCTTATGCACGCCACCTTTCTATTGACCAGCCGGACCTACTGGTCAGCCACTAGTCGCACCCACGTGCACCAGATGTTTAGACGCTGACGGTTGGGCCCCAAATGTCGGAGAATCCGGTTCGATTCAAGTGAAAAATATGCATAAAGCAGAGAATACGTTTTCAGCATGATCGTATTTGTCTGATTTTCTAAAACCGATTCGATTCAAGTGCATATAAATTTTAATCTATAAATTCAAATCCAGTAAAACAACTTTCTAAATTCATGATAAAACATGTGGTTTCATAATCTGCAAAAATATTCAAGACTTGTTTAGAAATTTAAATTTGAATTTGAGTTTAAAGAGAGAAATTGGAATATGCTCTATGTAGAATTTTTGCAAATTAAGTCCAAATTGAGTTAAACCAATTTTGTTTGAATCCTTATGACAAGTATTGTCCAAATATCTGATTAGATTGGAATTTGGAGCTAGTTTGTGAAAAAATTCCTATTAGGGTTGAATTCAATGCCCTAAATTAATATAATTACTATAACGTAATCTAAAATCATCCAAATTGAATAAAACATGTTTTATTGTGCTAATTATATTAATTAGAACCTAATGGGTAAATAAAAGTTAGGGTGTACCATGCAACTTTTATTAGAAGTATTTGAGCAGCTTTATGTACTAGTTTGATATCAGTACAAATAGCCATATACCTTGAAAATGAATTCTAATCTATTTAATCTTAAAATCTTAGCTTTCTGAATTTGTAGATTAAAATAACATAACACACAAAAGAAAAGTAATTGTGTTATATAACCCAAGCTACTATCATTAAAACGAAATCCTGTAACTTGACTACACATGAAATGATAAGGCATGAATGCTGTTTTCATTGTCCTTGTGATGATCCTATTTGATTCTTTCATTTGCTTCTTTTGCCGTTATTGAAAGTTTGTTATTTGCTACTTGTTATGTTCTCCTAATGACGCGTAGACGTTGACGCTACCGACGCTACAGTTGACGACGTCGATCCCGCTTACGCCACTGAAGAGCAAGGCAAGCACCCCTTGATCATTTTGATCCCAGTTTTATAACCACTTAAAACTGTGAACAATAATCTGCCTGCATGCTTTATACTCTAGCAAATCCTTATTTTGTGCTTAATGGTAGTTATAACCCATGTTGGTAGATTTCCCTAATCACTATTGATCTGTGAACCATGACAACTATAGGAGTAGTTAAGTTCATAATTTTGGACTGGGTATAATCGCTTATTAATCTACACATGCTTAGTACTGCTTTAGATTAATGTCAGGAATATTTACACCCACACACTATTCTTTATGAATCTTTTTATGGTTTATTTAGGCAGTAAAGGATACTGGTAGTTTGATAAAAATAAAAATAAAACTACTGTTTTGACGTGGGTGATTATTGGCAATAGCCGGATGTACATGTTTTAACGTGTACGTAAATAGGGTGGAGTGTCGCCTATGTCTCAATAAGGACCGAGCTAATGTGTTGTTTTCAGGCCAAGGTAACCATACATCCACAAGTACTGGAATGGGACAGTCTTAACTTATTAAATTATTTGGGAATTAGCTTTGCACATTGGTAGACAGTAGTAGCACGGGCATTCCGGATATAGGTTTGCTCGAAGGAGGTGTCATCACCGAGGTGTTGGCATCTGCCGTTGTAACGATATTCGCCTGGCTATGATTTGGGGCTGTTATATATTATTCCTGGTGGGTCATTGACTCCGGAAAGTTTTTTACATTTTTAGCTTCCGTCATAGTCAGGGTGAGTCGGCATCGGGCTAGTGCAAAGTTAAGGTCCAAGTAATCGAACAGTTTCGTAATGAACTCTCTGGCGGCACACCAAAGGAAGTGTGTCTAATACATGTTGCCACAAAGGGAGGGCATTCCTTGTGGGTAAAGCTGTACAACTCTGCAGAGTCAAAACTAATCGATTAGCCGCGCTCGCGGTCATGAGCACTTGGTAAAGTCTTCACATAGTTAGTTGTTTTCTATTTTCTAAAACTCTTGATAAAATGATTTGGAAAAAAAAATGATGATTCGCATTTGTTAAATGTCACTTATTGTCATATTTATTCGTATAAGACCATGGAGGGTCTTCTTCGTTCTTTTACTCAGAAAGGGTCGTGAGTAATTTCCTATTGTTCATTCTAAGAGCATCTCCAGCAGAGCCCCTAAACCAGCCCCTAAACCTTAAAATAGGGATTGTAGTAAAAAAAACAGATCCAGCAGGGCCCCAACTCAAGCCCCTAAAATTAGGGGCCCCCTAAATTTGCCTCCTCAGCCCCAATTCCCAGGGGGCCCCAACTCAAGCCCCTAAAATTAGGAGGCCCCTAAATTTGCCTCCTCAGCCCCAATTCCCAGGGACACGAGTACAACCCATATTATTAAAGATAGGGAAATACATGAGATGCTTCGAAAATTTTATCATGTTTTGAAAATTTTAAATTTAAATTTGAAATTTCATGTTTTTAAATTGTAAATGTTAATATGCTTATGTTTTATGTATTACAAATATTTTTGATTGAATTTTAGTGGTGTCAAATGAAGATTATACATAGCGGATATGTCAAAATAGGAGAAAAAGTAAAATAAAATTTTGAGATTTAGGGGTCATTCTTTGGACTTGTGCTCAAAAGCAGTGGAGTCCCTAAATCCAAAATAGGGACCCTGTTTTAGGGACCCTTGCTGGAGATGCTCTAATACGTGTTACTTCAATTATTTATCAAACTGTTTTAAATTCAATTTATGTTTTCCATTACAATTCAGTATTTACAATTCAAATTTTCGCTTTACGCAAAACAACCGTAGAAACCCACTTTCTATTCAGCTTGCATATATTCCAGGCTTTGCAAACACTACAAGTCTTGCGAGTACCAATGTACTCAACTTGCTTTAACATGGTTTTAGGTGATGAGCAAGAATATCCCGTTGACGATAACGATAACGATAACGAAGAACTCGTTATTTATGGCAACGACTGTCCTCTCTAAGTTCATCTCGTCTGTTGCCTATGGAGTTTTGGGCTAGTCGGCAAACAATGAGATGTGGTCTTTTATTTCTGCTACTTTTGGATGTGTAATATTAATATCGAACATCTAATGTAATAAAAGTTTGAACTTGTGTATGGCTGTAATTTCAAATTGTGTTTGTGCGTGCCAGCCACTGATCATGGGAATGGCACAGGAAGCACTTAAGAACCTCATATTTATGTTACTTAGTGACATAAAAATGAGGGTCTCACACAGGCCGAAGTAGCACAAGCTTCTGGATTTAAGTTGCTCGTAGAGGTTTTTACATACCAATGCAATGGTGTACGCTTTGCTATAGGGAGAAACGTGTGTGGCAGGGATGGACTGCCGGTGTGAAAGATGAATCATTTTGTTTTGGGTGAGTGTTTCTGCCGCTATAACAAAGATTGATGTCACCGGTCTGGTGCAAAGTTAGGACTATGTAATGTAACGGTTATGTATGATCTCTCTACGACACACCAACGGAAGTGTGTTAATAACGTTTGTACAAAGAGATGATCATTCCTTGTGGGTAAAGCTGTACAACTCTGTAGAGTCAAAACTAATCGATTAGCCGCGCTCTCGGTTATGAGCACTTGGTGAACTTGCACTAGTTAGACGTTTTGACAATTTTTTATAAAAATAGAAAGATAAAATTTAATAATAGAGAAATTACCCCACAGATGATTCAATGCTTGTCATGTGTTGACAAGGTTGAGTTCAGCTGTTGTGCCATGTGTTGGCAACATAGTAAATTTTGTGCCATGTGTTGGCGAAAGAATGGGTTTATGCCATGTGTTGGCATTAGACGATTCGAACTATAAGGTATTACATTGATATTATTTTTATGTTTACATACTGATTATTTTATATGCTTGTCAAACTACTTTTATTCAATTTCGCTTCCAATCTATTATTCAGTATTTACAATTCAATTTGGCTCCACGCAAAAATAACCCTGATAGCCATCCTGTTGAATCAGCTTGCATATATCATAGGCTTTGCAAACACTTTAAGTCTTACTGAATACGCAACGTACTCACCCTTGCTATCGTTGTTGTTTTTAGGTGAATATCCCGACAGATCATACTTGACACGGGTTACGGGATAATGACGATGATTTTATCTAGAGTTTATACCTTGTCAGTTGCCTGAGGGAATGGATGGACATACTACAAGACATCTATTTCTTCCGCTGTATCTTTTGCAATAATAATGATAATATTATGTATGATTGTGATTTCCATTTATATGTGTGTGCGCTACTGATCTACAAACTAGCACAGAAAACACATTAAAATCCGTCTTTTATGGTACATTGAATCGTAAAAGAAAAGGTCTTCACAACCATTCACGAGTGCGGCCCGTGGCGCGTGCGTGGTGCGCACGCTGGGGGGCATGGAAGGGCAGGGAGGGGAGGAGAGAGAGAGAAGAGGGAGCGGCGTGTGGCCCGTTGGCAGCGGCGGTGAAGCTTTGGGCGTTTTGTCAAATGCCTCCCATGCGCACTGTAGCACTATCAAATCCGAACTTCATTAATTTTAGCTTAGCTGCTTGCACATGTCTTTTCAGGGCTTTAGTTTGGCCAAAAAATTTTTGAAAAATTTCAGAAAGGTAGACCTTTGAATGGAGTTTCAAATGCTCCTGACCTTTCTTGAATTTCTTCTGTGGTTTGAAAGTAAAATTTTCCTTAAGTGTGTTATCTTTAAGTTTTATTTGAATTTTTAGAGCATGTGCTTATTGTGCAAAAATTTAATAAAATTCATATTTATTTGCTTCAGATAATGTAGTATTTTATAAAATTATTTTCTACATTGGGTTATTTAGGATTTTTATTACTCCCTCCAGTTTGATAATAGATGTCGTTTTGGACATCGACACGGTCTTCAAAACACAACTTTGACCGCTAATTTTTATTATAATATATTTATAAAACCCAATAAAATTATAATATTATGAAAGTACTTCTCGAGACAAGTCTACACATAAATTTTATATATCCAATTTAAATATTTAAAAATATATCGATAGTCAAAGTTTTAGAAGTTTGACCATCACTATGTCCAAAACGACATCAATTATCAAACTGGAGGGAGTAGTTTCTTTTGAAAGGTCAAATCTGGTTGAAAATGAATTAAATAAAAGGGATTTAAATATTTATTCAAATAAATTTAATGAAAAATCTAAAATGCAACAAAAAAACAATATAAGTCACTTTATTTCATTGTTGCATTTTTTAGGGTGTTACATATATACTCGTCCAAAGAAAAAAAAAACCTTCCATTCATATATGCCTTTCTTTAAAGCCTGGATGCAACGCTACACCTTTCCCTGACCCATTTCTTCACCAAAGCAAAAGTAGGCAAAAAGAAAGAAAGAAAGGAAGGGGAGCAGAAATAAGGTAGCCAACAAAAAAGAAAACAAGTAAAGGTGGAGAGGGAGGGGAGGCAAAATAAAACACATGACTTCTTTCAGGCTTCCTCCACTCCACTAAGTTCTAGTGCCACAAGAGATTCCCTTCTCCAAAGGCTCAGATGCTTTCTCCCTCCCTCTCTAAAGGTTGATCTCAAGGAGTAAAAGGGCTACTAGCTAAGAGATCGTGGAGAGTGAGCAAAAGCTAGAGAGAGAGAGAGGGAGAGAGAGAGAGAGAGGAGATCAAGTGAGTGCTTGCTTGCTTGTGTGGAAGAGCATATCAAAGAATATGGATAGGGGACTCCTCCACAAATCATCCCCGCTAGTTGGGGAGATGGGGGAAGGCCATGGATGGTGGTGCGTGAATAATTTGAGGCCCCCCTTTGAGCAGCATAATCCTTCTCTTTTCGTGCCCTCCACCACCACGCCCTCCTCATCCCCTCTCCATTCCTTCTCCTCTCTGCTGCTCTCGAATCACTACCCACTGCCTACAACCAGCCCTGCTACACCTTGGCATGACAGCGGCAGCCAAGGACAACTCCAGGAGCCATGGAGCCATCTCTTCATGTACGTAACTCTCTCTCTCTCTCTCTCTCTCTCTCTCTCTCTCTCTCTCTCTCTCTGTGTGTGTGTGTGTGTCCGTCCATGATCACACGCAGTTCTTGATATTGGCAACTTCATATACCATGTGGTTTATTCTTCGGTTTGCGAGATAATTTTTAAATAACTGCATGCAATATTACAATGAAATGCACTTATACTGTTACACATACTAAAACTTCATGTCCATGACTTCCTCTTTAATTATATATGATATTTCGATCATCCAGTGGTGGATTAGTTAATGGTGAAGAGAGGTTCAAGAACTGGGAAGGCCAGGTGCTGTTCCCAGCTGCAACCGGTGCAGAAGCCGATGGGAGCGGCAGCTACATCTACAGCACCACAACTAGCCATGGGAGTAGTACAAGTGATGAGATCCAGTTGCCAAGGTCCTCACCATGGGGAGGTTTCCGTCACCACCACAACACCCTGCAGCAACCTTCCTCTCCTCGGTCTTCTTGCATCACCTCGACCACCTCTCTCGGAAGCAACATGTTGGAGTTCTCAAACAACAACTCGCCACGTGAGGTAGGCATCGATGCAAACATTTGATTTGTTTTTTTATGTGTATATGCATGGTAGCTTTAAGATGTGCCCATGTTTATCATTTACTGAAGAGTGAAGGCTCTTTTTTAAGCACTTCTTTTAGATAGGAAGAGAAAGATATTAATAACTTTGTTGATAACCATGGAAGTTTCACTTGGAAGTAAGATAGACACTACTACAGAACAAGCTTCTACAAGCGGTTTGGAACCACTTCTAGAAGCGGTTTTACAACCGCTTCTAGGCAACCGGTTGTGATACCTCGAAGGGTATCACAAGCGGTTCTAGGAACCGCTTGTGTTGGTGCCACACCAAGCAGTAAAGACGATAATAATATCGTGGGAACGGGATTCGAACCCACGACCAGCACTCCATCCTCGTGACTCGCCTCATCCATCTAGCCAACCCACCCACGCGTGCTCTCTGATAGAGTAGGGCACGCATTCCTTTTATTATTTCTAAAATCAAGGCTTCTACAAGCGGTTCGTGACACGAACCCTTACGAAGGGTCTTTAGAAGCGGTTCGTGTCACGAACCCCTTCTAAAGCCCGGCTTTAGAATCGGTTAGTGACACGAACCCCTTCTAAAGCTTTAGAAGCGGTTGGGGACACGAACCGCTTGTAAAGACCTTTAGAAGGGGTTCGTGTCACGAACCCCTTCTAAAGGTGGGGCGTTAGAAGGGGTTCGTGCCACGAACCGCTTCTAGAGATCCCCTCCGGCCTGTTACCACGAACCGCTTCTGGTGCGAGCATTACAACCGGTTCGCACCAAACCGTTTCTAATAGACCGTTTGTGATGCCCGATTTTGTAGTAGTGAGAAATTCAAACCATGTTCATGATTAGTTAAGTTTGTGGAATTGAGTTTAGTAACTTAATTTGTTCCATCCTTGTGTTTCCCCTAGTGTATCAGCACAGCATCTGGAACAGCTTTCAAGAAAGCTAGGACGACCCAAGAACCCTCCCCGGCCCAATCTACTATTAAGGTCCTCCCCTCTCCCCCCCTCAATGATCATGGGCCACAGCCATTCAGAGCAATCTAGCATTGAAGCATGCATGCTGAAATGAACAGGCATTGAATCATTGTGGGGTGAGAGAGAAGGTGAGATATGTAGGGGTTGGAATGATGGCATTTTTAGTATGTTTTGCTTGTTCTTTTGCTTCAGGTGAGGAAGGAGAAGTTAGGGGATAGAATAACTGCTCTTCATCAGCTTGTCTCCCCATTTGGGAAGGTATATATCACTGCATATTCCTCTCCAGGACTATAAGTTTCACCATATTAGTACTGACTAGTCTCTACCTATAACACTCATCAATGAAAGAGTTATTATTAGCATTAGACTTATCATACTTAATTTGAAGAAGAATATAAAAACTGTGTTAGTCTGGTGAATTTACTTATGATAGAATAACAACCTCATTCAAACAGCTACTAGATGTTTTCTGGTCAATCAATAGATGATCAATCCAGAATCAACCAGTCGGAAAGACAAAGGATAGGACAATATTATAAGACATGATATGATACCATAATGTACAATCAAGTAGTGCCTTTTTTAGCCTCCTCGGATCAATTGTTAATTGTCCAGAGTGATTAGACCTTGTAACTAATATCGAAATGGCTAGAGTTCATATTAATGCACGACATTGTATACATCATGAACTAATGACATAGGTGATCTCGTATTTCACACTAGCTAGCGATATCAACCTAATATAACTGCAAATTCATTTTTCTACTCCTAAGTATAAAAGCTTGTTCCCATATAGGTAGAAGTGCTTATCTGTGCATGAAATTCTAAACAACACTTCCTTTGAAATAAAATTGAACATATTTTGGAGAAAACGAGGAGTCAAATTAAGTCTACAAACTAATACTTGAAAATATCACTATAACAATACATGCTGCATGGAAATCTCCTCGATATCTTGTGCTACCATATATCTTCTTTTCAACTCTGATGCTCATGTAAAAGAAGATCCATTTTTCAAGAGAAAAATACAAAAAAGAGATCCTGACATGGGCTAACCTCTCTTTTCTGCCAGACTGACACTGCGTCTGTACTCCTTGAAGCCATTGGGTACATCAGATTCCTACACGGTCAAATTGAGGTCTCTCTCTCTCTCCTCCATACAGGCATGCGTGCCCATACCAGGGCTAGCTCGAATAGTACATCCATCACACATAAAGTATTCTCGTTCATGTAATTGTTCCTTGTTCGTTTTCATACTTTTTGGAGACAGCTCCATTGCTGTCGATCAAGGAGGTACTTTACATTATTTGCTACAGCCTACAGTAACTTGTTGCAGCCCCAAACGCTTATTAGATCGGCCATCAGGGTTCGCAATGCCGAACGGTTTTCGCGGATTTCGAACGAAATTCGACATTTCGAGCTCCAGCGAAATTCAATACCGAGCGAAAAACCGAGCAAATTCAAATTTAAATTCAAAAAATTTCAAAAATTTGAGAAAATTTAACCAAAAACTCTCTACAATAAGTATTAATATATTTATGACTTCTGGTGTGAATATTTTTTGAAAAAAAAATTAAATTAAAGATTTTTTGAGACATTCAAATTGTAGATAATAGAAAAGGCAAAAAAAAAATGAAATTAGAAGTATATTTTAATATGTTAATGTTATCTAGTATTGAAAATTTTCTTGTATTGGCATGTGACAACTTTCAATTATTTAAAATATAGCAAATGTATGTTATTTTTTTTAATATATTAGTGTTATCTTGATAGGGTATATTTTAATATTTTAATTACGTGCATGCCTTTTTTTTTGCACTTGTATTGATATGTGACAAGTTTTGATATGTGAATTGCATTTTACAAATTTTACAACATTTTTTTATAATTTTTCTCACTTTTTATATTTTTCTTAATTGTTTTTAATATGTCGTCGAAATTTCGAGCTTTTCGATCGAATTTCGGTACTTTTCGATCGAATTTCGAGCTTTTCGATGGAAATTCGCTCATGTGTTTGACCAGTTTTCAAATACGTTTGAATTCGGCAATCATTCGATTTTTTCCGAATTTCGAACGAAATTCGACGATTTTCGCTACCGAGGCCTGCTCGAAAATTGACTCCGAAACGAAATTGCGAACCCTGTCGGCCATGCATGCACGCACTTCATAGCTATGTATACATCATGCTGCTCCATGAAATGATACACAATATGTAACACAAACACATCAACGCATGCATCAATCTGATCTGTAAATTAAATGTCATTGTTAGCTAGATACATGTATAGTGATGATGCATAAGGAGCTAGGCAAGTGAAACAAAAAGAGCCAGGTGTGCGTGCTCCTGCTCCGCTGCTAAAGCTGCCCTCTCCTTGCATGTGTTAGTCTGATCAATGCAGCGTGCAATCTTTTTAGCCTGCTTATGCAACAATGCATGCCTTTTTGGAAAGGAGTCATGTCCTGTGCACACTGCCCCAACTTCTCTCTTGTGTTTTATATATATATATATATAGAGAGAGAGAGAGAGGATAGCTAGTGTACTATCGATAGTACAGATCCTCCGTACTATAGGGTTGTGTTTGCAAAATTTGAAGACGAAACTGTTGATCCAAACCGTGCATTCTATTAATCTCATTGAAATCTCACTACCCACCAAATTATATATTTTTTGAACTTTTTCTCCTATTTATTTTGTATTTTTCAAAATCCACGATCTAATTAGTTGTGGGGCGTCCAATGAAGCTGGTTTTGAAAAATACAAAATAAATAGGAGAAAAAGTTCAAAAAATATAAAATTTGGTGGGTAGTGAGATTTCAATGAGATGAATAGAATGCACGGTTTGGATCAACAGTTTCATCTTCGAATTTTGCAAACACAACACTATAGCACGGAGGATCTGTACTATCGATAGTACACTAGCTATCCTCTCTCTCTCTCTATATATATATGTGTGTGTGTAGGGTTCTTGGCTTATTGGGTTACACTGTGAATGAGTTGATCGTTTCTCACTTTTGTTATCAATCTATTTGATCTCCAGGCTCTGAGCTCGCCGTACCTGGGCGGCAATGGAGGTGGGGGCGGCTGCGGCAGCTCCAGCTCGAAGCAGCAGCAGCTGCACGAAACCAGTGTGAGTAGTATCACTGTAGCTTATGGCTACAGTTCTCCATTGATGCAGATAGATCGATATAAGCGTGTACGTACGTACGTTATGTACCTGCATGTCCCCACGCCCCTCGCGTGCACAATTCCCAAAGTTAGCTCCCAGTGTGTGAGCTAGCATACCGGCCGCTCGCTTTCAGTCGCGGGTTCTCATCGTCGCTCATCGTATCTGCACGCCTTCATGCGCACATCACATCGCATCTTTGCATCTCTCTCTCTCTCTCTCTCTCTCTCTCGTAATGGCTAGCTGCGTCGACAGGGTGAAAAGTTGTCTGTAAGTATTGGCATTTGCTAGCTGAGATTGATCCTCTGGAACAAAAATATATTCTTGGGTATGCACCATTAATTCATGTGAGAGCCCCATGGCAGCTGATCCAATGGTCCTCAACGGGTCTTGCGGTCCAGACGGTCCACACTAGAAACGCTCGTCATGATTGTTTTATATTTTGACCCACCTGGGTGGATGGGCATCGAATTCAGGTCACCCGCCGACTTTTGAACCTTTGCTTGGAACTAATCCAAGTTCACTCCCCCCCTTAATTTGGCCCCAATTAATTAAATCTGAACATGACCTATGAGTGTCAACCTTCTAACCAAAGTTCATTCATGTTTAGAAGTACGCATGCAGGGTTAACGTTTTCGACGAATTTCGTTTGAAAATCGCGAAATTCGACCTTATCGCTCGGGATTGAAATCAGTTTTCATTCGGTTTTTTGTCCAAATTCAAATTCAAATTTAAAATTTTTTTAAAAATTTGACAAAATTTTTCCAAAATTTTTCTATAATTATTATTGAAATATTTATGATCTCCAGTGTGAATATTTTTTGAAAAATAAAATAAAATTAAAGACATTTTTGAGCCATTCAAAATATAGATAAATAGAAAAGGTAAAAAGGAAATTAGAAGTATGTTTAGTAGCAATATCTGTCAAAGTATGTCAAGTAGCAATATTTCTTCAATTATGTTAAGTAGCAATATTTGTTAAAATATATTTAGTAGTAATATTTATTCAATTATATTTAGTAACAATATTTGTTGAAGTATATTTTAATGTGTTAATGTTATCTAATATTGAAAAAATTTCTTGTATTGATGTGTTACAACTTTCAATTATTTAAAGTATAGCAAAGGTATGGTATTTTTTAATATATTAATGTTATCCAATATTAAAAACTTACTTGTATTGCTGTGGTATATTTAATGTGTTAATGTTATCTAATATTGAAAAATTTTCTTGTATTGATATGTGACAACTTTCAATTATTTAAAGTATAGTAAAGGTATGGTATTTTTAATATATTAATGTTATCCAATATTAAAAACATACTTGTATTGCTATGGTATATTTAATGTGTTGATATTATCTAATGTTATCTTGCTATGGTATATTTTAATGTTTTAATTATGTGAATGCCTATTTTTGCACTTGTATTGATATGTGACAAGTTTTAATTATGTGAATTGATTTTTACAAATTTTACAGCATTTTATTTGCAATTTTTCTCATAATTAAAACTCGAAATTTCGACGAATTTCGGTATCGGTGGCTGCTCGAAAAATAGTCCCGAAACAAAATTGAAAACCCTGGAAGTACGTACAAAAGTGCATGTAGTCACATCATGCCTCATGTGTCATCATTTCGAGGGTTTGGTTGGATTCTCCTGGATTCACCCTTTACTAGATAGATATATTTTTGTGCATACTATCCGATCGGTTGGTTGTTTTTGCATTCAACGTGAGGTTCTTACTTAATTTAGTTGTTAGACAATATTAATTGTTTTATATAAAAACCCTAAACCTCCCATAAGTGTCTCAAATATAAATGGAGCTGTTGGATTTGTAATCGTACGTCATCTAGGGGCCATCAATCCATCCATGAAAATTATGCATAGGGCCGGAAATGTCAATGTCCAATGCTTTCGAAACGTATTACACTTTTCAGAAGCATTAGAATTTCCACAACAATGGAATATATATCATTGATGATTGGTAATCGACAATGTTTACTACCATTTGATATAGTATCATTATAAACATATAATGTCACTGGTGATAGGTAACCGTTGGTTATTAATACAAGCATTTGATTTGTTGGCATTTGATTTTTCTCAACAATAGAATATATTGAGATTTTGGAAAGGGGGTTGAACAGTGCAATTTTAGGGGAATCACTACCAGAACTCAGATTATTCTTGGCGGGCTTTTACATTCCTAACGGCTCTGCAAGAATAAATTATTCCAACCATTTTTTTGTATAATATCATTACTTTTTACTAGAATTTATGCTAGCTTTTTTTTTGTTGAAAAAAATATATGCTAGCTTTATTTGGGAACCACAGCATGAGAACTCATTCCCAATTGATACTGGGAGTCCTTCACATGTGAATGATTGCTGGGTAACATAAAGACAAACGCTAATGACAAGTGATCGATGGTTGTCAGTTACCGTACGTTTGGCATGCATTTGTCCTGATCTCAAGCGGTACAGTGGTACATATATATATACTTGTTGTAAATATGCTATTGGCATCTAGGTTATATATATGCGTGTCCTCGTATGCACAATGCTTAAGTCTACCTCATGTACTGTTCGCATCTTTACATAACCTAGCTATCATTTGCATCAGGTACACTTAACTATTTGATCTAACTTTGTACGTCTGTGTACCGAACTTAATTCGTCTTTGCACGGCTAGCTAGCTGTGCGTCCAGTCCAATGTATTGTAGCCTTCTGCATGTACGATTTTTTTTTAAATAATATCTTTTTTTATTCAAATTGCAAAACTATACTTCTATTCAAAAAAATTACAAAAATATACATGTCACCAATTCAAATGGCGATAGAGACCTCAACCTTGTCGACTAAATGAATCTACGACAAAATAATCCGTCGGCCAAATTCAATCCGTGACAAAACAATCTCTATCGCCAATTGAAACGGCGAATTGGCGACAGGCACTCTGTCGCCGTTTCAATTGGCAACAGAGGTGTATTTTTGTAAATTTTTTTGAATTAAGGTATATATATTTTTTTTAATTTGAATAAAAAAGATATTATTTTAAAAGAAAATTCCTGCATGTACTGTGCTCGATAGATTATTCTTCTGATCCAAGAATTGGCACATGCACCGAGTCTACACTAGCTAGTACGATTAGATTAAGGCAGAACAAGCAGCGCATTTGAAAAGTCTACATGCGTATGATTTTATCCAAAGCATCGTATCTTTGTGAGATCTTTCGATAAAAGTATTGACAGAAACTTTATGCCAGACGAATTAATATATATTCCGATCGATAAAAGCTGTTTGATTCCCTTCAATTCCTGTATTTTTTTATAGGTGCAGCAAGGAGAAAGGAGCAGCATATTTCCAGAAGACCCTGGCCAGGTATTATTAACTACTCAATTATTTTGATTAACAAATCATTTCTTTTATGGGATCTATACCCAGCTGATCGGTTGATTAAAGCACAAAAGATGGTCCCTTTGTCTCAAAGGAGCCTTTAGTTTGTCTAAAGCCTCGCTTTAATTGGTCCGTAAAAGCATCCCGGAAAGTTAATCATGCATGGGCCGGGGCCAGTACTTGTCTATAGCTTTACCCCTTTATAACTATCACTGTACAACTTAGCTAGCTTTGGTCACTAATGCTACGTCTCTTTTGTGTGGTTTCAATACGTACCGTACGTACGATCGAGCAGCTGTTACACGACAATGCCATGAAAAAGAAAGGACAGCCTGACCAGGTGCATGCATGCATGATACTCATGTGCATTAATTATGTATTTATATTCACGAGTGTCTCGCGATTTCATGTCAAATGGACGTACGTATACGCTATCTTCATAAGCATTTTGCAAGATTTGTGACTTACTGATCAATGGCGTCTATATATTCATGTGTGTTTAATTAACAAGGATGGAATCTGTGAGGAAGCTGCAAAGAAGGATCTGAGGAGCAGGGGCCTGTGCCTTGTCCCGGTGAGCTGCACGCTGGACATCGGCGCCGACACCGGCCCGGCGGACTACTGGGCGGCGGCGCCGGCTTTCGGCATGGGGTTCGGCCGGTAGATCAATGGACGAAGTGCTCGTTGGATCGTCGACCGGGGAGGATTGATGATTTAGGTGTGTCACATGACATGCATGCATGGGCTGCATAACATCAGGAGCAGCCATCCTGCTGAAAAGATCTTTAAGGCTGGTTCCTCTTGATGCTATGCACGCATGCACACATGCATGCACTGATGGAAATGATGATGGATCGATGCGTGCGAGAGATCGAGTATATATAAATGGTAGTACGTGTGTGTGGTGGTCTTGTTTATAAATTGATCGATCTGGCCGGATGCACTGGAGAAGGTAGCACCTTGTAAGTCTTTATCTGGGTGCATGCATGCGTGTCACCGGCAGTGTCATGAATGGTAATGTGTATTTATGTTTAACTTATTGCAATTTGCTACAATTGATCTAAATTTTAATTTCGCCATTTTTTATCATGGAAGACGTATAACGCTAGGTTCATTGAAACCGAAAACATTCAGTACAGTTGCACAAAGGATAGAAACAACACAGAGAAACCGGTCACAGCCCATAACATTTGCTGCGCATGTTCAAACTAGTCACACAGCATGCTAAAAGATCATCTTGCCATACTTCAGAAAAGAAGATTACCACATGTTTACTTGTTTAGACAGCAAGATCGAGCAGTTGCAAAACAACACTAGCTAATTAAATCAGTCGATCTTGATATATGTTTAGTTATTTTATTTTTACTTTCATGAAAATAAAGGGGAACTACTTTTATTATTATTTTTTGGTGCGGAGCTAAGGTGATCCACAATGTATGAAAATACTGGTGCTAGGAGAGGAGAGGAGAGGAGAGGAGAGTGTCTAGCTAGCACCAGTGCAATACACCAAATTAAGGAAGCAATGGTAGGAGCAAATTTTCTGGAACCAGTGCATGTAGGTCAGTAGGTGCACCGATTGTAAGACCCTCATTTTTATGCCACAGTGTAACATAAAAACGAGGTTCTAAAGTGCATACTGTGCCATTCCCATGATCAGTGGCTGGCACGCACAAACACAATTTGGAATTACAGCTATACAACAGTTCAACTTTTATTACATCAATAGATCATTACAATACCAAAAGTAGTAGAGATAAAACCACATCTCATTGTTTGCCCACTAAACCCAAAACTCCACAGGCAACAGACGAGATGAACTTAGAGAGGACAGTCGTCGCCATAAATAACGAGTTCTTCATTATCGTTAACGTCGACAGGATATTCTTGCTCTTCACCTAAAAACCACATTAAAGCAAGTTGAGTACATTGGTACTCGCAAGACTTGTAGTGTTTGCAAAGCCTGAAATATATGCAAGCTGAATAGAAAGTGGGTTTCTACGGTTGTTTTGCGTAAAACGAAAATTTTGAATGAAGTAATACTGAATAGTAATGGTAAGCATAAATTGAAATTAAAGCAATTTGATAAGTAATTGAAATAACATGTAATAAAATGAGTAATAACAATTTACTCACGACCCTTTGTGAGTAAAATAACGAAAAAGACCCTCCATGGTCTTATACGAACAAATATAATAATAAGTGACATTTAGCAAATGTGATTCATTTCCCAAATCCTTTAATCAAAGTTTTTGAAAATAGAAAACAACTAACTAGTGTCAGTTCTCCAAGTCATCCATGACCGTGGATACGGCTAATCGATTAGTTTTAGACTCTGCAGAGTTGTACAGCTTTACCCATAAGAAATGTCCTCCCTTTGTGGCAACATGTATTAGACACACTTCCTTTGGTGTGCCGCCAGAGAGTTCATAACGAAACTGTTCGATTACTTGAACCTTAACTTTGCACTAGCCCGATGTCGACTCACCCTGACTATGTGGAAGCCAAATATAATAAAGTAATGATGATCATCAAGAGCCGTAGCTCAAATAGAATAATAACAGCTCCAATTCATAGCCAGGCGTACACCGTTACATCGGAAGATGTCAACACCTCGGTGAAGGCACCTCCCTCGAGCAAACCTATATCCGGAATGCCCGTGCTACTGCTGCCTACCAATGTGCAAAGCTAGACTCAAATAATTTTACTAAGTTAAGACTGTCCCAGTCCAGTACTTATGGATGTACGGTTATACTTGGATCATGCAACACTACGTTTGGTCCTTAATGTGACATGGGTGATACTTCTCCCTATCTACGTGCATTATTAATTGCACTTCCGGCTATTGCCAATAATCACCCACGTCGAAAACCATAGTTTTATTTTTATTTTTATCAAACTACCAGTATCATTTACTGTTTAAATAAACCATAAAAGATTTCATAAAGAATAGTGTGTGGGTGTGAATGTCGCAGACATTTTTCTAAGCATCACTAAGCGAATGCAATTAATAATCGTGATATCCCATCAAGTGTATGAATCTACCCATACCTAGGGTTATCATGGAACACATGTCAACATAATTGAGGCAATCCATCAATTTGGGTTGTAATTACCAGGTATCACAAAACAATAATTTATCAAAATATAAGCATGCAGGAAGATTCTTAATCACATTTTATCTGGTTATAAAATCTGGGTTCAAAATGGTCAACGGGGGTGCTTGCCTTGCTCTTCAGTGGCGTAAGCAGGGTTGGCGTCGTCAACGGTAGTGTCGATAGCGTTAACGTCTACGCGTCGATAAAAGAACATGGCAAATAAAATAAAATAATTTCAATATCGGCAAGAGAAGCAAATGAAAGAATCAAATAGAATTATCACAAAGACAAGCAAAACAGCAATCATGCTTCATCATTTCATGTGACCATGCTAAGTTTAGGTTACAATAGCTTAATGGTTTTCTCAACATGTTACCACTTTCTTTTATGTACTATTTCATTTTAATTTACGAATTCAAGAAGCTAAGATCGTAAGATTAAATATAATGAAATTCATTTTCAAGGTACAGATGTACTTGTACTAATATATTAGTACATAAGGCAGTCTAATTATTTTTTTGATAAAAAGATGCATGGTACACCCTAACTTTTATTTCACAATTTGATTCTAAATAACATAACTAGCACAATAAACACAAGTTTCACTCAATTTGAATAATTTTTTATTAAGTTATAGTAATTTTATTAATTCTCACATTAAATCTAATCCTAATAGAAAATTTCACAACTTAGCTCCAAATTCAAATCTAATCACATATTTGGACAGTAATTGACAAAAGGATTCAAACAAAATTGGTTTCACCAAATTTGGACCTAGTTTTCAAATTCTTCCTTTAAATTCAAATTTAAATTGCTAAACAAGTTTCAAGTATTTTTGCAGATTATGAAACTAGGTGATTTATCATGAATTTAGAAATTTGTTTCATCCAATTTGGAGCTATAGTTTAAAAGTTACAAGCATTTGAATATATTCGGGTCTCTAAAATTCAGGAAAAAGGCAAAATACGCTTTCCTTAGGGGAAAACGTATTTCTCTGTTTCGCGCGGGCTGGCTCTTTGAATTTGGTCGCGGGCGCTGACGAATCGGGTCCGCCTATCGGCTTTTGCGCTTGAGGGCACAAAGCGCAGCCAGTAGCTGACTTGTGGGGTCGGCTTGGCAGTGCCTTGTGCTGCACGCGTGAGGCTGAGTGCTTGGGCCCGCACGGCGGTGAGTTGCGCTCGCGCTAGGCACAGACCTGAGTCGGCTGACATGAGGGTCCCGCACGACAGCGACTCAAAGCAGGGGAGGCCATGGTCGAGCTCACCGGTGGCTAACCGGCGGCGTCGCTGGCTTTTGGCCAGCACCTATAGGCTTCAGGGGATCAAGGTAAACCTAGGGAATTACTCGGTTGTGGGTAGTGTTTGGGGATTTCGTGTGCGCGGCTATGGATGGCGGAGGCACACGGTGGCACGAGGCGCGGCATCGCTACGGCTCATCCCGGGCCGAATGATCATCCGTATAAGCATCAGGTGGTCCTAGGGACTCTATTAGTGCACTCAATTCGAAAAACAAGCGGCCAGGTGAAGCTCTCACCGTGCGGCGTCAATGGCGGTGAGATGTGCACGGTGCGGGAGGTCTCCGAGTTGCTTCGGGCTGCAAGGTGATGCGCAAAAGATTGGTAAGTATCCAGTGATACTCTAAGAGCGATCAATTGGGCTGTTTCCTTACCGAGGTGCAGCAATTTGGAGTTTCTCCCAAATCAAGTTCCACCGGCAACTAGGAAGAAGGGCTCGGTCCGGGCGGATTTTTGCGCGTGAAAGGAAATGGATGAGTCCTTGTGGTTCAGCTCGGTTTGGTGTTCCTATCCATGTGCTTAAATAGGCAAGGGAGGCCGTAGGGAGTGAGGTTGATCGGAAAATTGGACATGGCGGCCGGTCACATGCGTTTGGAGCTCTCCCGGTCATCCGCACAGTGCTGAGCATGGGCGAGGGCTCCGTGGTAGTGGCCAATTAGGGCATCCTCGAGGCGCGGGAAGTTGCGGCGGGAATACGGACAAAGGCGAGGTGGTTCGGGCAGATTTCCTCAGCTGGCTTCGCTCGGGAGTGAGAGAAGCGAGAGAGAGCGAGGGGGAAGAAGGAGATGAAAAGGGGGCCTTGGGTCCACCGGCAGTGAGACGCGAGAGAGAGGGTAATGGTGAGGGTATGACGCGTGGGGTCGAAGCGGCTTCTGGGTCCATCCAGCAGTGGCTGGTTGCTTGTGCCGGGCGAAAAGCCACCGGGTACGTGGCCCTACACGTAAGAAAGAGAGGAGTATTCTGGGGCTTATCCTCCAGACAGTCGGTTCAATGAATTAATTCGTGGTCAGATTTTCACTATAATTTTTCGAAACTTTTTGAATGGGTTAAGGGATAAGTCTCCTATCATAAATAAAATTTTGAAGTTAAAAAGATCTACGGTGAATTAATAAAAATTATGACAATGTCTGTTACACAGTAAAACCTAATTCGGTTATTGATTTATTTAGGGATCTAAATCAACATATTAATTTTTGAAACTTTTTTTGAGAGTGTGATCCTATACAATGGTTACACCATAAAAATTTCATAACTATTATCACAGTATTTATTTTATTATAATTCTTTTACTGCTTTTTGCAAAAATTCAAAACTGCAATGAGTAAATGGAAATAAATAGCTAAATTACTTATTAATTTTTGAAAATTTTACTGACTGAGGATAATGTCAAGACCTACTCGCAGTAAAATATTAAGGTCTAGAATCCTCCCAAGAATTCTACATAATTCTTTCACTACCTAGGTCAGAATTAATCATTAATTCTAAAATTCATCATTTCAAAGGATAATGGTGTTCACACCAATTTTTGACCAGCCAAAGCATTTTCTAGGGTATTCCATGATTAGATCAGAATTACTATGGTAATTCTCATTCTTTACCATTTTACCATTTTGCATTTCCCATTTTTCCTTGTTTTTTCTCAATTCCATTAACTTTTAATCACACAACAATTCAATAAATGCGCACACAAATCATGAAATGCAGCAACCAAATGATTTCATATTTTAATATTTGATTTTTGATTTTTTATAAATTTGAGGATGTTACACCGATGCACAAGGCTGCCACCGCCGTGCGACGGAGGCAGATGATGACTCATGCCTAAGGCTGGCACCGCCGTGCGAGGACTCGACGCCACGCCATGGAGGTCGCCTTCGCCATGTCACCGTCACCCTGTGCCCCTCATCGCTGGAACCGGATCGAGGCTTCCATGCACCTGATCGAGGTCGTAGTGCACCAAATCCAGGCCGTCGGGCGTTGTGTATTGAGGCTGCCATGCACCGGATCGAGGCTGTCACATGCACTGGATCGAGGTCGCCATAGCCTCAATCCATGCACAGGAAGCTAGCTATGGCTAGGGCTTGTCCATGACATCGATCGATCGACGCACTTGGTGACTAGGCAATCCATCGAGAGGGACCGAAAGAGGGGATGGAGAGGAGGCGGTAGGGCCAGCTAGTGGTAAAGAAGATGGCCGGTGCTAGAGGAAGCAGTGGTGGCGCCGCTGCTGCTGTGAGGGAAGGAGAGAGAGATGTGGAAGCTGATTCAGGGCAAGCGACATGGACGTGAGGGATACGGAGAGAAAATCAATTTACTACTACTATTACTATTAATGTTATTGTTGTTGTTATTTGGGATCCTGCGGGGAGAAGTGAAACGTGTGCTACACACTAGAAGTGAAAGAGCATAAAATTTATATAAATTATATATGAGAGGATGAGGATAGGAGTGGGCAAAACGTATATTGGTGAAGGAAGTCAATTTGATACAAGTTGCTTGGTTCGCGACACACGGTTGATGTATTTATCTTGGAAGGGAAAAATTAATAAGCGCATGGATCCAAGATAAAATTACAAGATCTCCTCTGAAAACCCACGATGTATAACTAGTTAGCCTTTCTTCTTTGAAAACCATCCGCAGAGAGTTAAGTTGCTTACTTAAAAATAGGGAAGGACTAGCGTCCGACGGGAAGATTTCCATCGGATGTATCGTCGTAATATTTTTTAACAATACGTGCAACATTTATAATCACTTACAACAAAAGGAATTTAACCCCGCAACGAATTCACAGCCCAACACAACAACCGATTGCTACCTGTGCAACAAAATCCCATTCTGACTGCAACAAACCTATTAAAGGATGCAACGACATTGCAATAAACAATCAAAACACATAGGATATGAGGCTGTAACATTTTTATTGAACTTATACAACAAATCAATTGAATGCCTGCAACAAATCCATCAAACGTTTGCAACAAAAATCGTACCCAGAGGAGGCACATGGATCCTACAAGAGGAGGGAGGCATGCGGGTAGTGACGATGGCTAAGCTCACCACGACGGCTGGCTTGAGGCGCCTGCGCGAGGAGGCTAGGGTCGAGGCGGCATGACCCAAGGGCGAGGGCTGTGCCTGGGGTGCATGCACAAGGAGACTGGATCTTGCACTCTAGCATCCATTTCTCTTCCCTTGCTACCCTTTGATGTGGGCATAGTTAAGGGGCTGGTCAAGGGCATAGCGGATGGAGGCGGAGGTCTTGCCGCAGATGAGGCAGGCGTCAAAGTGGTGGACCGTTGCAAGGAGCATGGGGAACGCCGCCATGAGCGCGGCGAGGCAGCGTGCCGGGTTGGCCGAGGAGGCCACGATGTGGAAAGTGATGGACTCTAGACAGGCGGTGTGGCGGACCACGAAGAGGACGCCGACGAGGGAGCCCCGAAGGTAGGTGGCGTCGAACGTCATCACGATGTGGATCGTTGACGCGCCTGTGCACCCCCTGCCATTGCGGAACACCGGCGCCTCCTGAACTCCAGCAGCTCCCCGTCGAACGCCACCACCGTCGCATAAAAGTGTAGCAGGGGAAGATCAAAAGGTAGCAGGGGAAGAGAACTGAAGTGGATACATCAGTGGAGTCCATGTAAGTAGGTCGTGGACTTTCATTCTAAAATTTGTGTTTGTTTAGGGTGGTCTTTGGAGGAGAAGGCTTTGGGTGGAAGAAATAGGTAGTCTCTTTGGAGTGGAAATTTGGGTGGAAGAGACTTGATGAAGGGGATGGCAATTTTTTGTAAATAAGATCAAGTTGCAAGGGTACCAGGGAAGTGGGATTTTCAGAAGCTCCAGCCAGTCCGATAAGCATCGTTTTCCTTGCTTCTTTCGTGTAGTGCAAATTGGGCTGGAGCTTCTCCTCTTCAGCTAGCTGAAAAATTACTGTTTGTTTTGGCCTGTAACTTATAAAGGCCTAGAAGCCAAATAAGCCTAAGCAGAAGCCTAAACAAACACAGCCTAAGTATCCGATGGCTTCGGACAAAAGCGTTATAGCAATTTCCTTAAAAATATGTATCAAAAGTAGGGAAAAGTTTGTGTGCCAATGCGTAGACAACATATAGTTTGATTTGTGTGCCAATGCGTAGACAACGAAGTGTTTAGACAGTTATAATACTTCCTTTTTTTAGGATTGCAAAGTGTACTAAACTAACATCTGGAGTACAATTCCCAAAAGAAAATCTGGAGTACAAGTTATCCAAATTGCATCAGCTTATCCAAATTGGATCGTGGGATTTTTTTAGAGGAATTGGACCGCGAAAATAATATCCCAGAATTCAGTGCACGCAATGCTGGGCCGCTAAAATGGGCCGAACAAGTCACCATTATCAGCATGGAGTATCCTAAATTAAAAAAAATTTAATAACATGGAGCACAAACTTAATTCAGCTATCAATTTACAAGAGGTCCTCAACAACATGGTCGAGAAATCTTATGTCGTTAGATGAAAAAAAATAATAATCAAAAGCACTAACAAAATGTTTGTGTAGAAGTTGCCTGTGCAAACAAGCTAGTTTTTGGTTAGCTTAACTTGCGGACCTGATGCGCACATGAACAATTTGCAGTGAACAAGCAAGTCGTACCACGTGTTACGAGACTTACCTGGGAATTGATCTCTGGTCATATCGGCCGACTCGGCCTGACACAAACTCTAACACGAAATCAAATGGATGAACTGACACGGCACAGTACAATGGGCCGTGTTAGTTTTGTATGTCAGACCTGGTTCAGCCGGTCTGACATAAGAAAAGTCATTTTAGCTATAAACCTAATCCATAACATCAGCCGATCATCACTCTTTAAGTCCCATTCACATATCTCTCTTCTTTTAACAGCACCATCGTCTCCATTGACGCTGTGTCACTCCATCGGTCTGACATCGTTAATGTCGCGTCCCTCTCCTGCACCTACGACACCATCGCACCCCACCAGTCTAGCCATCGTCGATGTTTGAGTCCTCTTTCGTGCCCATGCCGCTGTCTCCACCGACACCATCTCACTCCACCAGTTCGTCACCGTTACCGATGCCACGTTGTGGGATGTCTGAGATGGGGGTCCCGCAAGTGAGACCTACATCCAACTGGGCCGAAGGCGGAGTAGTAGGCCCAGAGTCTGGAAGCGCCACGATAGGCCCGGGGGATGGCCCGACTTCTTCCCCAAGGCAGCTCGCCGACCCTTCAGCGAAGCTCCGTGACACGCCCAAACAACCCGTCAAAAAGCGAAGCAGGCGGTCTGACATCGGCAGAGCCTGCAGGCGCCGGAACCTGGCGGAGTGGCAGGCGCAGGTCGGGGAAGGCACGACCGCATCCCTGGGCGTAGCGGGGCCCAGTCGATAAGAGACAAAGTATGTACTCATGAAGCCACCATGTTCAGGGCCAGGTGGCGCCCATTGTGCGGCATATCTTTCCCCTAGTATAAAAAGAGAGGGGAGAAGAGAAAAAAAGAGAGGCTCATATATCCAAGAACACAGGACTAGGATATTATCTCCACCACGAGAGCCCGAACCTGTCTAAAAGAGAGGGATCGCCCTTGCATCCTGTGTTACCATCTAGCTCCGATCACGCACGAATCCCCTAGAATCACAAATCTCATTGCCGGCGAAATCAATCGTCGACAGTTGGCGCGCCAGGTAGGGGCTTGTGTCAAGATCTTCATCAAGCTTGATGGCTGCCACGAGCGAAGTCTCCACAGTCTTCTTCCCGGGTCAGGTCTTCCGTTTCGGAAGCCTGACCTTCATCTCCAATGGCCTCAGGAACCTTTCCCTCTCTGAGGGGATCGCGCTGCAGTGCGGCGAGGTTTCTGGCGAGCCATCGTCACGACTGCCGCGCCGATCGGGGGGGTCCCCCTGTCTCGTGCTCTAAGGTGCCGAGTAGGGGACCAAAGGTCCGGTCCGGCCAGGGAGTCGGACCCATGAGCGCCGAGGCACGAATGGTGGGGGTTCTCGCCGCCAAACCACTCGGCACCTCCGAGCGCCTGGAGCTATCCTCTTCAGGCTCGCCCAGCTCACCGGCCGAGTCAGAAGAAAGCCTAGAGAGTTGCTGGAATTTCCGTAGAGTCTGCGTAATCGAGGGCTCGCGGGCGGATTCGCAGCAGCGCCTCGACACTTCGGCCGCCGCCGACTTGGAAGGTGGCCGAGCAACAGAACCGGACGCGCGGGCGCGTGCTCTGCGGGACCGCGCCCGTGGTGTCAATGAAGACATTCTGCAAGCCAAGATGGGGGACCAAGCGGTCTTCCGTACTCCACAGCAGAATATCGTCGCCTCCAAGACACTCCTGGATACCTTGAGCCCTATGCTGGGGGCGGGCGATCCAGTTGCCCCGATCGTGGCCCAAGTAAAGGCCATGGTGACGGCGGCAGCGATCCAGCAGGCCCAGACCGACCAGCCGGCAAAGGAGCGGTCGCGTGGTCCGGCGAGGACCCAGACGGCCTGGCCAACTCGGTCGAAGCCCCGCCATACACATCATGTTCCACCTCATGAGACGACTTGCGAGCATAAAGATCAATCGCGACCTCCGTTCCGACCTCGACGCCAGGCGCCGCGACCGAGAAAGGGAGGAGCAACGCCGCCATGCCGACGAGTATGAACGTTACGGCATCCTTCCACGAGATCGCGAAGCATGCCAAGCGCGATCCCCTCCACGTCGATCACCGCCCGGGGGTTGCCGCGGAGTCATAGAAGGGGTTCGCGCGTTTACCCCTCACCTACGCCGAGTGGTTTGGCCTGATGGGTTTAATCCCAAGGGCATCACTAGGTTTGACGGTGAGAGAGACCCAGAGGCTTGGCTACAGGTGTACGCTCTGGCGGTCAGGGCTGCCGGGGGGGATCAGAAGGTAATGGCAAATTACTTACCAGTTACCCTCTCGCCCCTGGGCCAAGCCTGGCTCACTGGACTCCCAGCGAACTCTATAGATTCCTAGGGAGATCTGTGTGAGCAATTCATTTCAAACTTCCAAGGCACGTACGAGCGCCCGGGCACTCCCTGGGACCTCTATCAGCTGCACCAAAAGAGAAACGAGTCCCTCCGGGAGTTCGTCAAGCGCTTCATGCACAGGAAAAGCACTGTTCGGGATGTCACGGATGCGGTCGTGATAGCTGCCTTCCAAAAGGGAGTCAGCGACCCTGATCTCATCAAGAAGATGTCTCGGAAGCCACCAACGTCGGTTCGTGAGCTTTTCGCCCTTGCGGACCGCTACGCTTCAGCCTCCGAGGCCTTGGCGGAACGGCATGACGAGGGGAAGGATCAGGCCGAGCCCCCCCGGCGGAAGGAAAAGAAGCGCAAGGGTGAAGAGCTAGTGGCAGCTGCCGAACCTGCCCCCCCTCGCGTCCTCAAAGAGGACGGGTATGACAAGGTGATGAACTCGCTTTGCCCCTTCCATCCAAAGGGGAGACATGCCGCCAAGGACTGCTTCACCTTGAAGAGATTCGCCCGGGAGAGCAAGAAGCAGGCTGGGCAAGGTCCGAGTGGGCATACCACCAAGCCGCCTCCCCCCGAAGCCGAGGAAGACTATCAGGAAGTCGATCTCGAGCTTAACTACATATTCGGGGTTCGATCACAGACGAGTCCAAGCGGAAGCAAAAGCTTACCGCCCGAGACGTCAACGCAATAGAGCCAGAGACCCCCCAGTACGTACGGTGGTCCGAGATCGCGATAACTTACGATCGCTCGGATCACCCAGATCGAGTCCCATTCCCCGGTAGATATCCGCTTGTCTTGGCGCCCGTTGTCCGCAGCATCAAGCTCAAGAGGGTATTGATTGACGGTGGAAGCGGGCTCAATGTCCTCTTTGTCAAAACCCTTGACGACATGGGGATTTCACGGTCGGAGCTAAAGCGCGGGTCGTCGCCTTTTCACGGTGTCATACCCGGAACTTCTGCGACACCACTCGGACAAATCACTCTGCCGGTCACTTTTGGTGCAAGGCAAAATTACCGGATAGAGAACCTTGGCTTCGAGGTGGCTGATTTCGCGACAGCATATCACGCCATCTTGGGGAGACCAGCGCTGGCCAAGTTCATGGCAGTGCCCCACTATGCGTACCTGACATTGAAAATGCCAGGGCCGAGTGATATTATCGCTTTACGCGGTGATATAAGGCAGTCTTTTTCCTGTGACAAGGAGAGCTGCGAGATGGCCGAGTCCCTGGAGGCGCGAGCGGGTCGGGAGAGGATTCGGCAAGAGGCGGATTCCGACAAGCCGGAAGGAAGCGTCCCTGCTCGCAAGACACCGAACCCTGGGATTGGTCCCGGAGAAGATACCAAGAGAATCACCCTCGACCCGTCCGATTTAGCTCAAACGGCCTTGATCGGGACAGGGCTCGGGGAAAAATAGGAGGACGCGCTCGTCACCTTTCTGCGGGCAAGCAAAGACGTCTTCGCCTGGAAGCCGTCGGACATACCCGGAGTCCCTACGGAGGTGATCGAGCACGCGCTGAACGTAAACGAATCGGCCAGGCCGGTCAAGCAAAGGTTACGACGGTTTGCCCAAGACCGCCGAGAAGCCATCAGGGAGAAGATCACAAAGCTGCTAGCCGCAGGTTTCATCAAAGAAGTGTATCATCCCGACTGGTTGGCAAACCCTGTACTCGTTCAAAAGAAGAATAAAAGTTGGCGCATGTGTGTTGACTATAT
This sequence comes from Rhipidocladum racemiflorum, assembly GCA_036346355.1. Taxonomy (NCBI): domain Eukaryota; kingdom Viridiplantae; phylum Streptophyta; class Magnoliopsida; order Poales; family Poaceae; genus Rhipidocladum; species Rhipidocladum racemiflorum. Next base: position 46,421,221 of record CM070572.1, on the reverse strand, counting down.
CGACCTCAACAAGGCTTGCCCGAAGGATCCCTTTGGTCTGCCCCGCATCGATCAAGTGGTGGACTCCAATTTGGATCTCAACTACTCAGTTTCCTGGACGCCTATTCAGGCTATCACCAAATCCAGCTTCGAGAGGAGGATTGTGAGAAGACTTCGTTTATCACCCCATTTGGAGCATATTGCTACGTCACCATGCCGTTTGAAATTTGAAGAATCTTTGGCGCAACTTATCGGTAGCGATCTGGCGGTCTTTTCACCATCAGCTTGGACGCAATGTAGAAGCAACTGTGGATGATGTAGTGGTGAAAACACAGCATCGAGGACAGCCTCACCTCCGATTTGGCCGAGGCGTTCGCAAGTCTAAGGCGTTCGGATGAGGCTAAACCCTGAAGTGCGTTCGGAGTTTCTTAGGAAACTACTCGGGTTCATTGTCTCTCATCGCGGGATCGAGCCAAACCCGGAGAAAATCGGGGCCATCATGAGGATGGCCCCACCTACCAGCCAGAAAGATGTTCAAAAACTTACTGGCTGCATGGTAGCACTTGGCAGGTTTATCTCCCGGTTGGGAGTTCGGGGGATGCCTTTCTTCAAGCTCCTCAAGAAGCAGGACCGTTTTGAATGGACGGCAGAGGCGCAGCAAGCCTTGGAAGAACTCAAGGTGTTCCTCTCCACCCCTCCAATTCTAGTCTCGCCGGTGCCAGGTGAACTTCTCCTGCTTTACATAGCGGCAACAACTCATGTAGTCAGTGCCGCGATAGTTGTGGAGCGGGAAGAATCTGGACACCGCTACGGCGTACAACGCCCGGTTTATTTTGTCGGTAATCTTGGGCAAATCCAAGACGCGATATCCTCAAGTTCAGAAGCTGCTGTACGCGATTTTGATCTCGTCGTGGAAGCTGAAGCATTATTTCCAAGGGCACTCGATTTCAGTAGTGACTTCTTTCCCCGTGGGAGAGGTCCTCCATAATCGAGAAGCTACTGGAAGAATTTCAAAGTGGGCGGCCGAGCTTGGAGCCTTCGACGTCTCGTTCAAGCCGCGCACTGCCGTCAAGTCCCAGGCTTTGGCCGACTTTACATCCGAGTGGACTGAATCCCAAGTTCCCCTCATGGAAGAAGAGCCGGAGTATTGGACCATGCACTTCGATGGATCCCTTATGCTTGGTGGAGCCGGGGCGGGAATTCTCCTCGTCTCGCCAAAAGGCGACAGGTTGAAGTACGTCCTTCGGATTCACTTCCCGGCCTCAAACAATGCCGCAGAGTACGAGGCGCTCATCCACGGGCTCCGCATCGCCACATCGCTCGGAATCCGACGACTGGCGGTTCGCGGTGACTCCCAGTTGGTGGTGAGCCAAGTACAGAAGGACTGGTCGTGTGTCGATCAGACTATGACGGCGTATTGCCAGCAAGTCCGAGAATTGGAAGGCAAGTTTGACGGTCTGGAGCTGGTCCATGTCCTCCGCCGCAATAATGAGGCAGCGAGTTGGCTAAAATGGGAGCCACTCGGGAAGAGGTCCCGAGTGGTATCTTCGTCCAGGATCTTTATGAGCCAACAGTTGCAAAACGACGAGAACCAAGTGAGGATCCTGGGACCGGAGTCCTGGTCATTAACCCCGACTGGACGGCCCCATATCTAGACTATCTCCTGAAGGACAAACTCCCAGAGGCAACCACTCTGGCCGAGCGCATCTCCCGACAAGCCAAATCCTATGTGGTGGTTGGCGAGGAGCTTTTTCGGAAGAGCACCTCAGGTGTCCTCAGGCGGTGCATTTCGGAACAAGTGGGAAGAGACCTGCTCAAAGAAATCCACTCGGGGATGTGCGGCCATCACGCGGCGTCAAGCGCCTTGGTTGGGAAAGCCTATCGCCAGGGCTTTTTTTGGCCTACAGCGGTGACAGATGCCAAGGAGATCGTTCGAACTTGCGAGGGCTGCCAGTTCTATGCAAGGCAGACACACTTGCCGGCACAGGAGCTGCAAACTATCCCCATCTCTTGGCCCTTTGCGGTCTGGGGGCTCGACTTAGTCGGCCCACTCAAAAAGGCGCAAGGTGGTTTCGCCTACCTTTTCGTAACCATCGACAAGTTCACCAAGTGGATTGAAGCTAAACTAGTCGCCACGATCACTGCGCTTAAGGCCAAGGAGTTCTTCCAGGATATTGTGGTCAGATTCGGAGTCCCCAACCGGATCATTACAGACAACGGCACCCAATTCAGGAGTGAAGAGTTTCAAGGGTGGTGCGAAGGTGTCGGAATTAAGGTTTGCTTCGCCTCGGTAGCTCATCCACGGAGCAATGGGCAGGTGGAACGGGCTAACGGCCTAGTCCTCTCAAGGCCAGGATCTTCGATCGCCTCAAACCATACGCTGCCCGATGGGTGAAAGAGCTACCGTCGGTACTCTGGGGACTCAAAACCACTCCCAGTCGGGCAACTGGGCAAACTCCCTTTTTCCTAGTTTACGGTTCAGAGGCGATTACGCGACCAGAACTAGAATTCGAATCCACGAGGGTTCGGAATTACAAGGAAGCCGAGTCCGAGGGGAGCCGAATGGTGGAGCTTGATCAACTCGAGGAGGCTCGAAACGTTGCAGCCATCCAGTCGGCCAAGTACCTCCAGGGACTTCGGCGTTACCATTCTCGCAATGTTAGAAGTAGAACCTTTTCGAAAGGAGATCTGGTCCTCAGGAGGAACCAGAAAAGTGAGCACAAGCTCTCTCCAATTTGGGAAGGTCCGTACATTGTGGAGGAGACGGTCTGGCCGGGCGCCTATCGACTCAGACGGGAAGATGGCGAGGTCCTGGTGAATACTTGGAATGCCGAACAGCTGCGTCGCTTCTACGTATAAGTTATGTATCTCGCTCCCATGCATTAAACAAAGCTCCCGATTGTCTAATACTTTGATCAGTTTTGACTAAGTGACCCGATTAATCCCGAGTGGTTATCGCTGTACTAGCGTGTCGTCTGATCCGAGCCGTGCCGATACAGAATACACGAAAGTGCACGTTCGATATAAGATCGCATCGAGCAGCAATATCTGAACGTCTGTACTAGCGCACGAGTTAGAAGAGACTAAGCTAAAAGAAGCTACCAACCACTCGGGAACAACGATCGAAACACCAGCGGTTTCGTTGAACAGAAATCGGGGTCACTAGACTGTAGTCGATGAAATTTCGGCTCTCCAGCACCTCGTTGCGGGAGCTGGAGCTATCGACTAGTGAAAACTACTCAAAGAAAAACGATCAAGCTTCAGCAGTAGGGGCCTGACTTATATTCCATAACGACAGTAATTTACATTACTAACTTTTTTCATTTTCTTGTATAAAAGGAGAAGGCGGCAAGCGCCACGGTCTTCTTCTTCTTTGGTGGAGTGGAGGCTGCTGCTGAGTCTTTGCCGCTGGAGGCCGGCGGGGTCGTCGAGGTCAGACGCGACGCGCCTGACCCAGCGCCGCCAGGATCTCGTCATCAACCACCCAAAGGGGTGGTACAAGGCGGACGAGAGCCCTAACGGCTAGGTCGTCGCGGCGCTCGCGCCCGATCATCTCCGTGATGATCTCGGCCACCTCGTGGAGCCCCGGGGCCACCTCCAGCAAGGCGGCCACGGCGGCGGCGTCGCTGGCGGCCCCCTCCTCCTCCGCCTCCAGATTGGCGAAGTCGAGCTCCTCCCAGAACTCCGCCTCCTCCCAGCTGTGGAGCAGTCCGAAGAAGCGCTGGCGAAAGAACGCCGCGTAAGGGCCAACGAACCTCCTCGTGTTAGACATGAAAGAAAGCTGGGAGGAAGGAGAGGAAGAAGACTCGAAGAGAAGGACGATCGCTCAAGGGCGGTGACGTCCCATTTATAAGCTGTGCATGGCTCCGGAGCCGAGGCGACGCCATTTAAAAACGTAGAAGACGGCTGACGCCGCAAGGCCGCCAATTTACTCAAGCACGAAGAAGATCAACTTGTGTCAAGCCCGCTCGACGTAATCTGAGCGGGCAGTGACGTATCGCCGGCGCGGTCGTGGGCGGTTCAAGTTAAGTGGGCCTTCCCGCGGATTAGGCCCAGCTAAGCGGAAGGTGACCACATGAGCTTGGGGTCTAAACTACTCGGCCAATAAGCCGCAATGTGAGTCCCGACACTCGAGGATGAGGACGTTTCGGACACCAGCCACTCAGAAAAGCGTGCCTGGGGCGAGAAGGCTACAAACTAAGTCCCGACGCTCGAGGGCTGAACCACTCGGCCAGAAGGGTAGCAAATGCTGTCCCGAGTGCTACCCAAAGTCCCCACACTCGAGGGCAGAACCACTCAGCCAGAAGGGTAGCAACGGTTATTTAACCTGACAAAGTGCAAGTGAGGCAAGTCGTATGAAAACTTCCAACACCGCCTCACACAAGAGCCAACGTTTGACACGAAAAGGTATATCAAAGTCAAAATTCAAGATTCTCCAACAAGGCCCGCGATGCACCGGAGACCTCTTCGAGCAGTGCGTTGGCTTTGTCTTAAATCCTGAGCAAAACCCTCTTTGACGGCTTCAAGGTCAACCCTTGGATAGTGAGATTTGATCACCGCCAACGCCTGGTTCGCACTCAGGGTCGCTGACTCCTTTGCATAAGCTTTGATCCTGTCGGCCCCGCCAGAGAGAAGCGGAACGGCGTCATCCTCCTGGCCTGGTCCAGCTCCTTCAATCTGTGAAGATGAGTAACTAGTTCGCAGCGGCAGCGCGACTCAGTGTGGCTTTGCTCGGCAGTGGCTATCTTCCCTTTGTATTATGCACCAAAGGCCAGGCTGCATTGAAGAACACACCAGCGCCAAGCACATTCAATTCAAGCCAAGGGAGCTTACCCTCCAATTCTCATTGTGTCTTCTCCAAGCCATTTCGAATTTCGAGGTTGGAACTTTCTGAAGCCTCCAGTCGTGCCCTCAACTCAGCGATGGTCGAGTCGCGTTCTGAAACACGAGCTCGCCGTCATTTTTCCCATCTACTTAAGAAAGAGTCTACGAAAAACCCAGGGAGGAATCTTACCTTCGAGCGTATGCTCAAGCCCCGCTTTTGCCTCTCGGAGCGTCATACACTGGGTCTCTAGCCCGTGGACCTCTTTCCATCTGTCGCTGCTGATCTCGTTGACCTTGTCACGATACTTACGGTGCTCCTTGAGCTTGGGGAGCACCTTCCGAAAAAACTGCGACCTCTGCTCCGAGCGCTCTCCCATGTCCTAGGCGACAGGGCAGAGTCTCAGGTGGAGGCCAGCATCCCTAATGATAACAGACTAAAGAAAGTCAGAAAACTCACCCTGACAAGCGTGCTACACCTGACGGTGAGCTCGTAAAGCTCCATCCGAGCAGCTATCTCAGCTTCTTCATCCTCCTCCATCCCTTTCCAGTCGGAGCCCCCCTCGCTCCACATAGTCCGATTCGGGGGCTTCGGCAGAGGACCGAGCGGCGGTGGCTCTCGATGCACCTCCTCCACTTCGGGAGGCAGAGCCGGGTCGAGCTCGTCGACTGCCGGGCCACTCGATGGCTCAGCGGTCGGGCCAGCAGCACGAGGTGGCGATGCCCTAGCAGCCGAGGGAGACGGTGACCTGGCCGACGAGGGGGGGTCCCCCTTGGAGAAGCCGGTTCCGGGGGCTCCTTTTCAGGAGACCCCTCCACTGGGACATCCATAGTAGGAGTCCTGAATCGGCAAAAAGGAAAACATCTCAGCACAGGTAATAATAAAAAGACAAGGATTGCCCGAAAGAATACCTCCTGGATTTTTTAAACTTCATCCCAGGCTTCATCCGAGTCTCAGCACCGCTCGGAGAGGAGCCTGACCCGGCACCAACAGTCGGGGCTGCCCCTGAGACAGGGGGCTGCGGCTCTGAGCCTTGTGACCCGGGGACGCTGGAAGTCGAAGGCCCGGCCGGCGCGGGATCAGCAGCCTCCTCCGCCGACTGCCGGTGCAGCTCATCGGCCGAGGTGTCAACCCCTCGCTTGGCCTGAACATTCCTATGCCGAGAGAGGCCGACAACCGGAGCGTCAGAAATGAAGGACTCACGTTCCTGAAAGAGGAATGATCACACGTTGTCAGAATCACACATCAGGCAAAAATCATGGGATAACTTCTCGAGAGGGTGGAACACTCACAGGAGGGGGATGATTCGCCGCCGAAAATTTGTGAGGGCAGCCCCTGTTGGTAATCTCAGTGCCAGGCACGAAGAAGTCAACCACTCGCGCCACCAATGCATCTTTCGATAGGGATGTGCTTATCTCCCGGGTGGGATCCCGAGTCCCGCCGTACTGGAACCCCAAGTGGATTCTCTCCTTTAAGGGTTGCACTCGGCGCTGCACAAAGCTGATCGCGATCCCGGGGCTCGACAGCCCCCGGTTCTTCAGACCGTTAATCCACGCTAGAAGCTCGGTGACTTGGTTTAACCCACCATCATCCGGGCCATCGCTCCAGCATCGAGAAGCTTTAGGGGCGCTGAAGGGAATATGCCCGAGAGGCAATAATAAATTGTTTATTATCTTATTCCATGTTTATAATAGATGTTTATTTCTCATGCTAAAATTGTATTAACCGGAAACGTTGATACATGTGTGTGTAATAAACAAACAAAAGGTTCCTAGTAAAGCCTCTCTTTTAAACTAGCTTGTTGATTAACTGATGATCAAGGTTTCCTGATCATGAACATTGGATGTTGTTAATAACGGGGTCACATTATTAGAAGAATGATGTGATGAACACACACCCAAGTTGGTATAGCAAATTCGATCAAGTCATTAAAGTTTGTTGTCAGATCTTGAACATATACAAAATAGCTCTTTTCCTTAGACCATGAGATGATGTCAATCACTAACTCCGGAAGAGTACTTTGATGACATCAAACGTCACTCCGTAACACGGTGACTATAAAGATGGATTTGGGTACTATGAAAGTATTAGTTGAGGCTCATGCATCAAGAGTGGGATTTGTCCATCCAGATGACGGAGAGATATACTCTGGGCCCTCTCGGTGATATCACATTGACATCGCTTGCAAGCACGTGACTAGGTCACAAGAATGTCATATCACGGAACGAGTAAAGAGTACTTATCGGTAACGGGATCAAACTAGGTATAGTTGATACCAATGATCGGATCTCGGATAAGTAATATATCGCGAGACAAAAGGAATTGGTTATGTTGGTTTTGGTTCACACGATCACTAGTTCATCGTTGAGTAAGTGGGAGTCATTATGGATCTCGGATCCTGATGATTATTGATCGAGAGGTGTCTTGATCATGTCCATTTTATTCACGAACCGTAGGGTGACACACTTAAGGTTCATCGACGCTTTGAGTGGATACGGAACCAGGAGAAAAGTTTGGACAAAGACAGGAATAGTTTCGGGATATCAGAACATTCACATGAAGAGAATGGAGAGTCCATTCACATGGAGAGTCCATTCACATGAAGAGAATGGAGAGTCCATTCACATGGAGAGTCCATTCACATGGAGAGAATGGAGAGTCCATTCACATGGAGAGTCCATTCACATGGAGAGAATGGAAAGTCCATTCACATGGAGAGTCCATTCACATGGAGAGAATGGAGAGTCAACTCACTCCTATAAAAGGGAGGGTGGAGCTCCTCTCTCATGACTAATCTCCATGACCCTTTGGTTGGTCTTTTCTCCTTCCTCCTGCTGTTCCACCTTTCAAGCGATGGCTTAAGCGGCCATTTCTTGGCTGATTTCTCCACCACCACCACTAAGTCGTAGTGTTGTTGGAGTTTCCCGTGGATCCTCTACTTCGCCGCCTACCGGATCGAGGGATTGGAGGTCGTTGTTGTTCCGCACGTGTGACCAAATGCGGAGGCGCCGTTTGTGGCGCTCATCTTCGCGACTTTGAAGTCGGGCGTGTACCTCTACTTCAACCACGTTTGTTTGCGGGAATGTTATTCCCGCTTTCGATCTGGTGAGTCATACGAAACCGTTTGCATGCATCTCCTAGATATGATCTTGGTGTTTGGTTGCATTCGTAGGAAAATTTTTGTTTTCCATGCTTGAAACCCATCGGTGGTATCGAGCCGTGTCTATGCGTAGATGTTTTGTACGGTTTAAAACACATGTGGATGTGGGCGTTGATGATCATGTTATTGCATACTTTCGTGTATTTTGGATCATGGTGGCATAGTGGGATTTGAAGCGGCCGGACTAACCTTACATGTCCTCGCACATGAGACTTGTTCCACGCTCGACATGCAACTAGTATTGCATAAGTGGCTTTGCGGTGTCGATTTCTCCTACTATAGTCATGATCTAATTTACAACGGTTTGCTAATAATGTTTTTATCACCGTTGTGGTTCTTGTTCATAGGTAAGAACAGTTTTCCTAGAAAGCCCAAAACCACGTAAAATATGCAAAAATAAATTAGAGGCGTCTAACTTGTTTTTGCAGGGCTTGTGATGTGATATGGTCATTGATACAAAGATTGTTGTATGAAATGAAATTTATTGTAAATTTAAACAACCGGCGAGAATATTTGGTTGTTTTTCTTTTATGGCTGCGTGCTAAGTATATGTCCATGTGATATATTGTAATGGAGGAAGACAATCAAGATGGCGACATCATGGACCTTGGTGCCAGGTAGGTGGAATGATGGAGATCATACCATGTCGCACAAGATGGAGATCAAGTCTTTGAAAGGACCATATCATATCACTTTATTCATGCATGTGATGTTAATCCTTTTATGCATCTTATTTTGCTTGGATATGATCACGTCGATAGCACTATAAGATGATCCCTCCAAATTAATATCAAGATAATAATGTGTTCTTCCATAGTATGCACCGTTAAGAAAGTTCGTCGTTTCGAAGCACCACGTGATGATCGGGTGTAATAGACTCTACGTTCGCATACAACGGGTGTAAGCCAGATTTACACACGCAAATACTTTGGTTCTACTTGGCGAGCCTAGCATGTCTGAGACATGGCCTCGGAACACGAACCGAAAGGTAAAGCATGAGTCATATGGATGATATGATGAACATATTGATGTTCGCCTTTGAAACTATGCCGTCTCACGTGATGATCGGTTTCGGTATAGTGAATTTGGTTCGTGTAATCACTAAAGATGACTAGAGGGATGTTGTTTTTGAGTGGGAGTTCTCGTAGTAATTTTGAATTAAACTTGAACTTAATCTATTATGAACTTAGTCTAATTAACTTTGCAAATACGTTGTAGATGGCACCACCTATTTTCAATTTCAATCTGTTCATGGAGAAAGAGAAACTAGCCACCAACGGTAGCAACTTTACCAATCGGGCCCTTAACACGAGGATTCTCCTCGCTGCTCAAAGGAGCTATGTGCTTGATGCGCTGGGTGCCCCGCCTACGATGATGGCCCCGAGGAGGAGAAAAATGTTTTCTTGACTCGCAAGGAGGACCACGATCTAGTTCAACTGCGGCATTTTGTACGGCCTTGAGCACGAGTAAAACGCTTTGAGCACAAAGCAATGCTTTTGATACAATGAGAGAGTTGAAAATGATCTTCGACACCCATGCCGCAAGAGAGTTATGAAGCTTGAGAAAAGTTCTTTAGCTGCATGATGGAGGAAAACAGCTCCGTTAGTGAGCACGTACTCAAAATGTGCAGGTACGCCGATAAACTCATAGCTTTGGGAATAACGATCCCCATTGAGCTAGGAATTCATCGTGTTCTCAGTCTCTCGCCACCAAGCTACAAGAGCTTTGTGATGAACTACAACATGCAGGGCATGAAGAAGTCTCTCCCGAGCTTACGTCAATCTTTGAAAAGCTCGAAGTGGAGATCAAAAGGAACATCAAGTGTTGATGGTCCAAAAGACTATCGATTTCAAGAAGAAAGGCAAGGCTAAGGGAAACTTCAAGAAGAAGGGCAAGTCTGTTGCCACATCTCGAGAAAGAAGACCAAGGTGGCCCTAAGTCGAATCTTGAATGTTTTTCTTGCAAGGGCAGAGCACCTTGGAAGCGCAAGCGCCCAAAATATCTGGTGATAAGAAGGGCGGGAATGTGAACAAAGGTATATATGATATACATGTTATTGATGTGTACCTTACTAGTACTCGCGATGGCGCTGGGTATTTGATACCGGTTCGGTTGCTAACATATGTAACTCGAACAGGAGCTAAGGAACAGGAGACAACTAGCAAGGGATGAGGTGATGATGCGGCGTCGGCAATGGATCAAAGGTTGATGTGATCGCCGTCGGGGCGCTACCTATCCAATTACCATCAGGATTAGTTATAAACCTAAATAATTGTTATTTAGTGCTGCGTTGAGCATGAACATCATATCACGGATCTTGTTTAATGCGAGGCGGTTATTCATTCAAGTCCGAGAACAATGGTTGTTCAATTTATATGAATAATATCTTTTATGGTCATGCACGAAAAGAATGGTTTATTTATTTTGAATCTTGATAATAGTACACATGTTCATAATGTGAATGCCAAAAGAATTAAGTTGAATGATGATATTCTTTGCATATATGTGGCATTGCCGCTTATGTCATATTGGTGTTAAACGCATGAAGAAGCTCCATTCGATGGACTACTAGAATCACTTGATTATGAATCATTTTGAAACATGTGAACCATGCCTCATGGGCAAGATGACTAGAACCCGTTTTCGGTACAATGGAGCGGGCAACCGACTTATTGGAAATCATACATACCGATGTGTGTGGTCCAATGAGTGTGTCGTAGCGTGGTGGATATCGTTAGCCGTTACTTTCACGGATGATTTGAGTAGATATGGATATATTTACTTAATGAAACACAAGTCTGAAACATTTGAAAAGTTCAAAGAATTTCATAGTGAAGTAGAAAATCATCGTAATAGAAAGATCAAATTTCTACGATCCGATCGTGGAGGAGAGTATCTTAGTTCTGAGTTTGGCACACACATGAGACAATGTGGAATAGTTTCACAACTCACTCCTATTTGGAACACCACAGCGTAATGGTGTATCCGAGCGTCGTAATCGTACTTTATTGGATATGGTTCGATCTATGATGTCCCTTACAGATTTGCCACTTTCATTTTGGGGTCATGCACTAGAAACAATTGCATTCACTTTAAATAGGGCACCATCTAAATCCGTTGAAATGACAGTATGAATTATGGTTTGGCAACAAACCTAAGTCATCATTTCTAAAAGTTTGGGGATGCGATGTTTATGTGAAGAAACTTCAACACGATAAACTCGAACCCAAAGCGGAAAAATGCGTCTTCATAGGATACCCTAAAGAAACAATTGGGTACACCTTCTATCACAGATCCGAGGGCAAGGTTTTCGTTGCCAAGAATGGATCCTTTTGGAAAAAGAGTTTCTCTCGAAAGGTGTGAGTAGTAGGAAGGTAGAACTTCGACGAGGTTATTGAACCTTCTCTTCATGGAATGGCAAGTCTGTGGCAGCGGAAGTTGTTTCGGAGTTGACTTCACCAAATGAAGAGGGAACTAATGATAAGGATCATGAAACTCGAAAGAGAACACTACCGCACCTCGCAGGTCAACAAGAGCGCATAATGCTCTGACTTTTATGTTCCTACTATGAATGTCATGGTAGTTGAGAATAATGACCTGCGACGTATGATGAAGCGATGATGAGCCCAGATTCGACAAATGGCTAGAAGCCATGAAATCGAAATGAGATCCATGTATGAAAACCAAGTATGGACTTTGGTGGACCTACCCAATGACCGCAAGGCCGTTGAGAACAAATGGATTTTCAAAAGAAAATAGACGCCGATGGTAATGTGACCGTCTATAAAGCTCGACTTGTCGCAAAGGGTTTTCGACAAATTCAAGGAGTTGACTACGATGAGACTTTCTCACCGTAGCGATGCTAAAGTCTCATTAGGATTATGTTAGCAATTGCTGCATTTTTCGATTATGAAATTTGGCGGATGGATGTAAAAACCGCGTTCCTTAATGGAAACATTGAGGAAGAGTTGTATATGATACAACCCAAAGGTTTTGTTGATCCTAAGGATCTTGATAAGGTATGCAAACTTCAGCGATCCATTTATGGGTGAAGCAAGCATCACGAAGTTGGAATCTCCGTTTTGATGAGGTAATCAAAGGTTTTGGATTTGTCCAAACTTACGGAGAAGCTTGTATTTACAAGAAAGTGAGTGGGAGCTCTATAGCATTTACGATATTATATGTGGATGACATATTGTTGATTGGAAATGATATAGAACTTTTGAAAAGCGTAAAGATTACTTAAGCAGTAAGTTTTCAATGAAGGACCTTGGTGAAGCGGCGTATATTTTAGGCATCAAAATCTATAGAGATAGATCGAGGCGCTTGATTGGGTTATCGCAAAGTACATACCTTGACAAGATTCTAAAGAAGTTTAGAATGGACGAAAGTAAGAAAGGGTTCTTACCTATGTTGCAAGGCAAGGCGTTGAGTAAGACTCGAGTCCAACTATAGCGAGAAGATAGAGAAGTAATGAATAAAATTCCTATGCTTGACCATAGGCTCTATCATGTATGCTATGTTGTGTACAAGACCGGATGTGGCACATGCTATTAGTTTGACTAGCGGTACCAATCTGATCCAGGTTTGGAACACTGGGCGGCGGTCAAGAATATCTTTAAGTACTTGAGAAGAACTAAGGATATGTTTCTCATATATGGTGGTGAAGAAGAGCTCGTCGTAAAGGTTACGTCGACGCTAGTTTCGACTTGATTCGGATGACTCTAAGTCACAAACCGGGTATATTTTTGAAATGAATGGAGGAGCGGTGAGTGGAGGAGTTCCAAGCAATGTGGTGGCGGGATCTTCAACAGAGGCGAATATGTTGTCGCTTGAAGCGTAGCGAGGAAGCGATTTGGATGAAGATGTTCATATCCGGCGGGTGTGGTTCCGAAGTGCGTTGGACCCAATGGTTATCTATTGTGACAACAATGGTGCCATAGCCAATGCTAAAGAACCAAGGTCACACAAGAATTCCAAGCATATTAAGCGCCGGTTTCACTCCATCCGTGAACATGTCAAGGATGGCGATGTAAAGATTTGCAAAGTGCACACGGATCTGAATGTGGCAGATGCGCGTTGACTAAAGCTCTCCCAAGGGCAAAACATGATCGACACGAACTCAATGGGTGTTAGATTCATCACAATGTAATCTAGATTATTGACTCTAGTGCAAGTGGGAGATGAAGGGAATATGCCCGAGAGGCAATAATAAATTGTTTATTATCTTATTCCATGTTTATAATAGATGTTTATTTCTCATGCTAAAATTGTATTAACCGGAAGCGTTGATACATGTGTGTGTAATAAACAAACAAAAGGTTCCTAGTAAAGCCTCTCTTTTAAACTAGCTTGTTGATTAACCGATGATCAAGGTTTCTGATCATGAACATTGGATGTTGTTAATAACGGGTCACATTATTAGAAGAATGATGTGATGAACACACACCCAAGTTGGTATAGCAAATTCGATCAAGTCATTAAAGTTTGTTGCTTTATCTTGAACATATACAAAATAGCTCTTTTCCTTAGACCATGAGATGATGTCAATCACTAACTCAGGAAGAGTACTTTGATGACATCAAACGTCACTCCGTAACACGGTGACTATAAAGATGGATTTGGGTACTATGAAAGTATTAGTTGAGGCTCATGCATCAAGAGTGGGATTTGTCCATCCGGATGACGGAGAGATATACTGGGCCCTCTCGGTGATATCACATTGACATCGCTTGCAAGCACGTGACTAGGTCACAAGAATGTCATATCACGGAACGAGTAAAGAGTACTTATCGATAACGGGATCAAACTAGGTATAGTTGATACCAATGATCGGATCTCGGATAAGTAATATATCGCGAGACAAAAGGAATTGGTTATGTTGGTTTTGGTTCACCACGATCACTAGTTCATCGTTGAGTAAGTGGGAGTCATTATGGATCTCCAGATCCCGCCGATGATTATTGATCGAGAGAGGTGTCTTGATCATGTCCATTTTATTCACGAACCGTAGGGTGACACACTTAAGGTTCATCGACGCTTTTGAGTGGATACGAACAGGAGAAAAGTTTGGACAAAGCACCGAATAGTTTCGGGATATCAGAACATTCACATGAAGAGAATGGAGAGTCCATTCACATGGAGAGTCCATTCACATGAAGAGAATGGAGAGTCCATTCACATGGAGAGTCCATTCACATGGAGAGAATGGAGAGTCCATTCACATGGAGAGTCCATTCACATGGAGAGAATGGAAAGTCCATTCACATGGAGAGTCCATTCACATGGAGAGAATGGAGAGTCAACTCACTCCTATAAAAGGGAGGGTGGAGCTCCTCTCTCATGACTAATCTCCATGACCCTTTGGTTGGTCTTTTCTCCTTCCTCCTGCTGTTCCACCTTTCAAGCGAGCTTAAGCTTAAGCGGCTCTTGGCTGATTTCTCCACCACCACCACTAAGTCGTAGTGTTGTTGGAGTTTCAGTGGATCCTCTACTTCGCTGCCCGTGGATCGAGGGATTGGAGGTCGTCGTTGTTCCGTACGTGTGACCAAGTATGGAGGCGCTGCCGTTTGTGGCGCTCATCTTCGCGACTTTGAAGTCGGGCGTGTACCTCTACTTCAACCACGTTTGTTTGCGGGAACGTTATTCCCGCTTTCGGTCTACGAGGGTGAGTCCTTCTGAAACCGTTTGCATGCATCTCCTAGATATGATCTTGGTGTTTGGTTGCATTCGTAGGAAAATTTTTGTTTTCCATGCTTCGAAACCCATCAGGCGCGGCCAGTGAAAGGGGCGAGAAAAGGATCAACATTTGCACAATAGAACCACTCCCGCCTCTAACCTTTGAGGGAGGTCTTGAGGGGGATGGCGAAGTAATGTTTCTTCAAGCCCTCACGCAGCTGAAGTCCGGTGCCCCCAATGACGCTGGGAGCAGCCCGGTTCGGATGAGGCTTGAGCAGGAAGAGGGAACGGAACAAGTCAAAATGAGGATGTATCCCAAGATACGCCTCGCAAAGTTGAACGAAGAGAGCAATGTGAAGAATGGAGTTGGGATTCAAATTGATCAGCTCGATCTCGTAAAAGTGAAGGAGCCCTCGGAAAAAGGCGCTCCCAGGAACGCTGAATCCTCGCCAAAAGAAGGACTCAAAGACCACGATCTCATTATCCAGGGGAAGGGGATAAGGATCACCTGCGGCGGGACGGGCGGAGATCAACTCCAGTGGAGGGATAACGCCGGCCGCGACCAGCTCCTCCAGGCGGGACACCGTAGTAACAGAGGTCTCCCACCCCGTGTTCGCCAGACCGGCGCCATCCTCTGACGACGACGAAGAAGAGGAAGAAGAAGAAGACATCTCGATGAAGGGGACCCTGTGGGAGCAACCGCCGAGAATCTTGGGCGCGAAACCAGAAACCCTAGGTCGCCCAGATCGCCAAAGGAGATTCGAAGATTTCACAGTCGTGGTGGGGGAAGGGCAAGGATGTCTTTACCACAGCAAGGTTTCCCTCATTTATAAGAAATTAGTCTCAATTTTCGCCTGACGGTGGGAAAAGCAAGGGCTTCCGTGCTCGATACTGGGCCAGATCTAGGGCACGTCCCATGTTGGGTCAAGAGCTGTGTCACGCAAAACGCGGCCAGGTGTCAAGTCTGGTTCGAAGTTCGGGATAAAGTGCGCCCCATGACGAACTGAACGCCGCCGCATAGCGGAAGATTGGGGCGGGCACTTTCGAACATCCTCCGGTATGCCCCATAATTTGGGGTCAATTGCCGGTCGCCGCTGTATAGCGGGATCGGGTATCGTGGGAGGATTTTTACTAACACGGTCTTGAGAATGCGCTCCATGAGAGTGCAAGGCGATCTTGTAGTCAATGGGCACAGGCATTACTCTATATGACCAAGGTATGCCCCATGAGGGTCGATCGAGCTTCACAAGCTGGTTGCCGCACACCGTAAACGGGTGCGGGTACCGCCCGACCACGAGCCAAAAGA
Source organism: Rhipidocladum racemiflorum (assembly GCA_036346355.1). Classification (NCBI taxonomy): domain Eukaryota; kingdom Viridiplantae; phylum Streptophyta; class Magnoliopsida; order Poales; family Poaceae; genus Rhipidocladum; species Rhipidocladum racemiflorum. Next base: position 46,405,276 of record CM070572.1, on the reverse strand, counting down.
CTATGGTACGCCCCATGAGGGCCAGCTGAGCGACAAGCCAGTTGCCGCGCACCGTAAACGGGCGAGGGTACCACTCGGCCACGAGCCAAAAGACCATGGTACGCCCTATGAGGCGGTGAGCGACAAGCCGATTCTGCGCGCGACCGTAAGCGGGCGAGGTACCACTCACCACGAGCCAAAAGACCATGGTACGCCCCATGAGGCGGTGGCGACAAGCCCGATTGCTGCGCACAAGACCGTAAACGGGCGCGGGTACCACTCGGCCACGAGTCAAAAGACCATGGTACGCCCCATGAGGGCCAGCTGAGCGACAAGCCAGTTGCCGCGCACCGTAAACGGGCGCGGGTACCACTCGGCCACGAGCCAAAAGACCATGGTGCGCCCCATGAGGGCCAGCTGAGCGACAAGCCAGTTGCCGCGCACCGTAAATGGGCTCGGGTATCACTCGGCCACGAGCCAAACAACTCATTCAAGGTACGTCCCATGAGGGTCGATCGAGCTCTGCAAGCCGATCACCGCGCACCGCAAACGGGCGCGGGTACCACTCGGCCCCGAGCCAACCAACCGCGGTGGCCTTACTTAACAAGTTCTTTACGATCTGTTTTTCCCACAGAATCTTTATAACAGGATAAGAGGAGGAAATCCGATCCTAAAGCACTTGGGGGCTGCTGTGGGATGTCTGAGATGGGGGTCCTGCAAGTGAGACCTACATCCAAGCGGTAGAAGGCGGAGTAGTTGGACCAGAGTCTGGAAGCGCCACGATAGGCCCGGGGATGGCCTGACTTCTTCCCCAAGCGGCTCGCCGAGCCCTTCAAGGCTTCCGTGACACGCCCAAACAACCCGTCAAAAAGCGAAGCAGGCGATCTGACATCGGCAGAGCCTGCAGGCGCCGAAACTTGGCGGAGTGGCAGGCGCAGGTCGGGGAAGGCACGACCGCATCCCTGGGCGTAGCGGGGCCCAGTCGATAAGAGACAAAGTATGTACTCATGAAGCCACCATGTTCAGGGCCAGGTGGCGCCCATTGTGCGGCATATCTTTCCCCTAGTATAAAAAGAGAGGGGAGAAGAGAAAAAAGAGAGGCTCATATATCCAAGAACACAGGGCTAGGGTATTATCTCCACCGCGAGAGCCCGAACCTGTCTAAAAGAGAGGGATCGCCCTTGCATCCTGTGTTACCATCTAGCTCCGATCACGCACGAATCCCCTAGAATCACAAATCTCATTACCGGCGAAATCAATCGTCGACACACGTCCTTCTTTCGCACTCGCACTGTCATCTCCACCGATGCTACCTCACTCTACCAATTTTTGGTTTGCTTACCTTACAGACCTGACGTGCACATGAACAATTTGCAGGGAAACAAGCAAGTCGTGCCACGTGCTACGAGACTTACCTGGAAATTGGTCTCTGGCCATAACGGTCGACTCGGCCTGACACAAAATCTAATGGATCGAACTGACATAGCACAATACAGTAGGCCCGTGTTAGATTTGTATGCAACCGGTCTGACATAAGAAGAGTCATTTTGGCTATAAGCCTAATCCATAACATTAGCCGATCATCATTCTTTAAGTCTAGCCCACATATCTCTCTTCACCTTGTCAAGAACAATCTTCTCTGCCCACCGGCTCCCACCATTGAGACCATCAACATCGATACGTTCTTTTTCAATGCCCGTGCTGTCATTTCCATCGATGCCATCTCACTCCACCAGTCCACTAGCACTGATGTTGTGTCTCTTCCACATTAGCACCATCGTCTCCACTAAAATTTTGTCGCACACGTCCCTGTCCTGCACCCACAACACCGTCGCACCCCACCAGTCTCACCTATCTTCAATGCCTTTCGTGCCCACACCACTATCTCCACCAACACCATCTCACTTCACCGATTCCTCACCGATGCTATCTCACCCTACCAATTTGCCATGGCCCACGGCTCCCTTGTTGACATGCCATGCTCATTAGCTCATACCAGTCTGACACGAAGACGATCTCATCGGTGACTGATCGTACTGACAAGGCATAGCTATTGCAGTCCGTAGCCCATCCGGTCGTGTTGGCCCAGCTCTTAGGCTATCTCCAATGGTTCGTGAGGCGCGAGCAAGAAATGCTGTTAGCTCGCGTCGGGAGCTTCATTCTAACACGAGGCGTGAGTGCGATGTGAGGTGATGAGCCGGCGCGAAGGCGATGACGTGTCCGACGTTGCTACTTTGCTCTTTCGCACGGCTACAACTCTCTCTCCTCCACGCTGTCACCCCTCTCTCCTCTCGCGTCGTTGCCGTTGAAGACAGCCAGAACAGAAGCGCTACCATACCGGTCCAAAACTCCAATTACCTGACCTCCCGTCCGCCACGTACGTAGCCCCACTGTTTAGTGGGCCCAACCCGATCGATTCGAGAATCAGCACAAGTGTGGAGCCCGTGGCCGCACCGCACGCCTTAGCCCAGGCCGCATGGACCTCGCCGCTGCCGCCGCCTCCGCCTGCGTCGCGCCGATCCCCCACGCAGCGCTACCGAGGTTGCGCCGCCTCCGCCGGGGCCTCGCCCCAACCGAGGCCGCCGCGTCGACGGCCCCCTCCACTGCGGCGGCGCCCGTCTACGTACCCACGCCGCCGGACCGGCCTCTGCGGACGCCGCACAGCGGGTACGCGATCATCCCTTGGTGTGATATTGGAGTTCCGGCGCGGGGTGGTGTGGGTGGGGGGCGTCACTCACCGCTCTCCCTGTGTTTCAGTTGGGGCTGCGCTTCACTTTAAGGACAATTTGCTGCCTTATGTTTAGGTTTTAGAAATGTTACTCTAGCTGACAGATTCAGTGAGCGTTCGCTACATCGTTGCATGGGCTTGGTACTCGGAATAAGAAATTGCTGAATTCGACCCCAACCTGCTGCCACTTGGTCTCAGCGGGGGCTGAGATTCTTCAGAATGTTGATATGTTACCCTCTGTTCAGAAAGTAGGATTATGATGTGACACTGTGATACTGATGCCTTCCGTTCAATTTTTCGAAATGTAACTCTAGGTCACGTATTGAGTTAGTGCTTTTTACATCATTACATGGGCTTGGTATTTAGAACAAGAAACCGCTAAATTCAAGTCCAATTTGCTATCACTTGGTCTCAGTAGGGGCTGAGATTTCTTGTAATGCTAATATTTTTGTTACCCTTATTCAGAAAAGTTGGATTATGTGACAGTGTTTCACTATTTCTTTTGTTTGCCTTAGCTTTTTCCATATTGTCGCATGCTAGATTTGAGATACAGTAGATAAGGGTTGCGATTTGCAAATATGGAATTTTTTCAGGTATCACTACGATGGTACCGCTCGGCCTTTCTTTGAAGGATGGTATTTCAAGGTGTCCATTCCCGAGTGCAGGCAGAGCTTCTGCTTCATGTACTCTATGGAGAACCCATTGTTCCGTGATGGAATGAGTGCTCTGGACCGGACTATATACGGTCCACGGTTCACCGGCGTGGGAGCACAAATTCTTGGTGCAGATGATAAGTACATATGCCAGTTCTCTGAGAAATCAAACAACTTTTGGGGGAGTAAGCTACTTGTGCAATCTCTCTTTTCTCCATAGCTGTTCTATCCTGCACAAATGCTCCTTTCCTGCCCCCCTTTACCGTAAGACATTACGGGTAGGGAGAATAAGTTGACAGAATAAAAATCTATGGCATGTATAGCAGGTAACTGCTATCTAAGTTATTACAACTTGCAGTATCTAGATATTAATCAGTGGAGCTGTAATTTCTTGCGATTAAGTTTATGGAATCAAATTAAATGGTATTGTTCCTGATTTGTTTGAATGGATTTGGGAATTTATGTTGAGATTTACAGGTGAGATCTTATGACCTAATTCCAATGAAAATATGGACATGCACCTGTCTAGCCCATCACAGATAGAAACTCTTCACAGTATTAGTTCTGGAATCTGGACCTTGGAAGGAGAATCTATTCTGATCAAGCACTTAGGGCCAGGTTGGATTGCTGCGCTGCACTTGCAGAATCTAGTTAGTTGAGAGAATATTTACCAATCTTTGAAAACTAATATGGTCCCAAACAAGAGGCTATCAGTTACTACCTTCAGTCACAAAATAGTGATATTTTGGACATTGACAGTCATCAAAGTGCATCTTTGACCACTAATTTCTATTTTAACACTAATATGCAATAGTTTAGACAAATATACTCGTATCATTTTCATACAGAATCTAAATATTCACAAAGATGCTGGTCAAACTTATAATAGTTCAACTGCACTATTTTTATGGCGCCAATTTTTTTAACCATAGGAAGCTGTTAATATATCTAAAAGTAGTAAAATAGTGCTGCAGATTAAAAGCCACCACAATGCCACACTAAGCCTTATTGCAAAAATTGATTCTTTCGTTTTTATTTTGTTTGCCATTGCTTTTTGTGTTTATCTGGAACTTTGGTAATGCATCACTCTTTGTGGATTTCCCCATTAATAAGCTGCAATTCGATAGGTAGGCATGAACTAATGCTCGGAAACACTTTCATTCCCAATAAAGATTCAACTCCCCCGGAAGGAGAGATTCCCCCTCAGGTGATGTTTTATGGCTTCTTATGAAATGCAAAAACTAATTTAATGATCTGAATTAGCTATTTATCACTTAAGATTTTTTCCTACTAAAGCACATTGAATGGCATGCATTAAGCTGCTCCATATCTATTTGATTTTCAGTGAACACATTAGAGAAGGTTTATAATTCTTGTTTGATTTATGATTATAACTTGCTGTCATTCTTGTCGGGACCCCGAATTTGCAAATCCGGACCCTCTGTGTATTCAACACTAGTCCAGGAACGCGCTAGTGCACACAGTCTTAACATCGGTAAATATCACAATCATACCATTCGATACTAATAAAGTACTTTTATTTAAATAAGCAAACTGGTTACTTGACCTTATGGCCAAGTCACAAATGTACGATTACAGGCGAAACTTATTAAGAGAGAAATAGTAGCAATGAAAATCAAATAACCGTGGCGCCATCCGGTATACCACGAGCAACTGACTGGGCTCGCTCCTTAAGTAGACGGATCCTCTTGGAGCTCCTCCTCCAAAGCTGGTGTAGTCTCCTCTTCAACTGGTGTTGTAGGGTGGCAAGGGTGAGTACTTGGTACTCAGCAAGTCATGCACAGAATGCGACTAATATACTACATGCATGGCTTAATACAAAGGAATAGCTCAAGGTATATTTGCAAAGAAATGACATTTGACAAGTAGTATAAGTAGATTCGAAAGCAGTAGAAACGAGTAAAGCATAAATAACTTTTCAAGGAGTTTAACAAACATCTTTCCCATCCTAAACCACATTTCCATCAACATCATTATTAATCCAACCTAACCTTTCAAATCCAAGTTATTTTCAGAAAATCTACCCTTGATTGTAATTTGAGCGATGTCCAATACCGCGGACACGGCTATTCGAATAGATTCTATACTCTGCAGAGGTTATGCACTTTACCCACAAGATACTGATCAAACACCACAAAGGCGAGTTCAGTAACAAAGTCTTTCGGAAACTTCTAACAATACAAGTGGTCCTCAGGCTATTGCACACTAACCCTTCCCTTAGCTAAGGCGAAGTCTAGGCCAATCAACCGTTAGATGGGTACTGGCCTCGGCCAGACGCCCCCCGCACAACTTACACAAAGGGTGTAGTTGACCTCCCGAGGTCCCACAGTGCACGTTATTAGCAACTTAGTCAACTAGGTCCGTCCCATTACAGACATGTGGTTGCACGTTAGACCAGTTCAAAGGCTTGCAAGGTTAAGTCCTTAGGGTGACCAGGGCAAGACTACCCAAGAACCAAATCAACATCCCCAATGCCACAACGGCCCACTGATTACTCTTGCCACATGCCTGGCCGAAATCGTTTATCAAACCCCGCTTGATTACCATGCACCACGTGCCATCAACATCACATGATACCTTTCCAAAACAGGTTCAATATATCATTAAGTCAATATTAGCATTTGATTGTCCAAAATCATGTCATGAGCACGAAAGGTGTCTAAGCGATACTACAACGGTCCTAAAACCCATGTTGGCTATTTAATAATGTCCAACTAGTAATCCACAACTAGGGTGACAAGGGTCATGGCACATATTTAAGTAATCAAGGTGTCATACAGCAAATTGGTATTTATCTAATCTCCCATATTTAAATAAAGTATTTTCTAATTGAACTAGCATGCAATAGGTTAAATCAAAATAGGTTTCAAAATAGGATCAACATGGTCAAAGCATAACTTGCCTTCAAAAAGTACTTGTTCTTGGTCTTGAGTTGGATCCTGAGTTAATACTTCTCCTTCGAATCCTTGGCACTTCAACGTCTACTCGTAAAAGCGTGCAAATAGCAAATACACGAATAAACAATAGGCAAAAAGTGTCCAAACATCCAAATAAAATCCATAAACAGAGAGAACATAATTTTATGAATTTTTAGAAATCGAATCACAAATTTGGAGTTAAAATGCAAAAGTTATGATTATTTAAAGTTTAAATAATCAATTAAATAATTTTACAGAGAAAAACTTTAGTCCAAAAATTAAATAAAATTCATATTTAGGTAGGCCTCAATTTTATACAAATTTAGAAATTTGAATCACTCAAATCGGAGTTGAAACGCAAAAGTTATAAGCGTTTGAAGTTTTGAAATTCAAATCAATTATTAAACCGAATTATTAAATCATTTTCTTTTGGGAAAATCATTTATTGCGTCACCGACACGTGGCGACCTCGATTGGTTGGTGGCGTCGGTAGGTCCATGGGCGTGGTCCACGCCGGCTCGGGTCTACCGTGGACTCGGTCCACGACTCCACGTGTCGCTGACATGTGGGCCCCACATGTCAGTGTCACGCACGCAATTAACCCGTGCGGTCCAACTCGCTAACATGCGGGCCCCACCGTGACGTCAACGGTGACGTCATGGTGCGGTTCGGTTGTCCCGCTGACACGCGGGCCCCGCGTGTCAGAGACACGCGCTCACGCGCGCGTGGCGCGGCTTGTCACACGTGGCTCGTTCGTGCCCGTTTATTTGAAAATCAACGGCCGCAATTAGATCTAGGATTTACGGCGTTCTAAATCAAGACCGTCGATTCGGGCGTTCGATCTAGATCGGACGGTCGTGATCTAACCCTAAAGCTACAACGCAACTAACCTCGGTAAATGCGATCTAAATCTAACGGTTGAAATCTAATCGGGGGCGGAACAAGATAGCAGGCGACGTGGCCTCACCTCGTGCGTTGGATTTTGATCCAATCGGTTCACCGAGCTTCATGACGACGATGGCACGCGGCGGCGCGATCACGCCGGCCGAGGATCGGCGACCACACGAACGGCGCCGGGCGTCTCCGGCCAAGTGAGTGCACCCAATAGGTGCGCCTTGACGCGAGGTTCTCGAACCGGCTCGAACGCGCGAGGATGACGAACGGCGCCGAACGAAGGAAAACCGCGGCACACCCCAAACTGGCGAAATCGTGAGGCGACAGCGGCTTGGGCGTTGAAAACTAGGGGCAACAGCGCACACAAAGCGGCGGTCCTCGGGCGATGACTCCACGCCTTAAATGGCCTCGGCATGCGTGCACAAACGGAAACCTAACGGACGCGGCGTGAGTCCGGTCACACGGAAGACAGCGCAATCACGGCCGTCCCACGCGTCCGCTTCAACGGCCAGAATTTCGGGCGCAACGGATCGGGCCGGATCCGGTTGGATCGGTCGCGGCCAATTTCCGATCCGTTGGATTTCGATCCAACGGTTCGGATCGATCAAGGTTCGGCCGGATCACGTGGCTCGGTCGGACTCGAACTCGAGTCCGACTTCTGCTCTGGTCGGATGAACAAGAATCGACTTCGGTTCGATTTTCGATGATTTAATATTTAAAATAATTTCCGAAATTCATTTAATTCATTAAAAATAGCAAAAGACTCGTAAAAATTCGGAAAAATTACGAAAATATTTTAGGGTATTTGGGACTCAAATAAAATATTTCCCACAAAATTTTATTTGCAAAGTTTAATTCTTTAATTATTTCAAAATGGAATAAATTCAAATAAATTCCAAATAAATTCCAGAAAATTCCAAAAATTCACCAAAGTGCCAAATCACACATGAATTTAAGAAAAGCAAAATTTTGGGGTGTTACAAACCTCCCCCCCTTAATAGAATCTCGTCCCCGAGATTCAGGGCTTACTAAAGGAATAGGTTTGGAAACTCTTTCCTCAAATCCTCTTCGCGTTCCCAAGTTGCTCCACTCTCCGTGTGGTTGCTCCACTGTACTCTACAGAAACGGGTTGACTTATTTCTGGTCTCTCGATCCATAGTGTCCAAAATCTTTACGGGATGCTCCTTGTAAGTCAAATCTTCTTGCAACTCAATTGACTCTAGCGGTGTCTGTTCCTCAGGTACTCGGAGACACTTCTTCAACTGGGACACATGGAATACGTCATGTACTCCTGTTAACGACTGTGGCAACTCCAGCTGATAAGCAACTTCGCCTCTGCGGCTCAAAATCTTAAATGGTCCAACATAACGGGGTGCAAGTTTCCCTTTGGCATGGAACCTCTTAACTCCCCTAGGAGGCGTAACTCTGAGGTATACAAAGTCTTCTGGTTCAAAACTCAAGTCTCGGCGACGGTTGTCGATAACTCTTACGTCGTGATTGGGCTATCTTCAACCTTTCCCTAATCATGGCAATCGCTTCCTCACCTCTTGAAGAATATCTCGCCCAAAGACACATCGTTCACTGTCTCATTCCAATTCAATGGTGTCCGACAGGGTCGACCATACAGTGCCTCAAAAGGTGACATCTGTAAACTAGCCTGGTAACTATTGTTGTAACTGAACTCGGCATACGGCAAACTCTTATCCCAAGAGGTAGAATAAGCCAATGCACAAGCTCTTAACATATCCTCCAGAATTTGGTTGACTCTTTCGGTCTGTCCATCCGTCTGTGGATGATAGGCTGTACTAAAGTTCAAACGGGTTCCCATGGCTTCATGTAACTTATTCCAGAACCTTGAGGTAAATTGGGTACCTCTGTCCGATACGATCCTCTTTGGCACTCCGTGCAAACAGACGATCCTGATCATGTACAACTCTGCCAATTTATCCCCCGAGTAAGTGGTCTTCACGGGGATAAAATGGGCTACTTTGGTCAAGCGATCCACTATAACCCATATGGAGTCATATCCTCCTTGAGTCTTAGGCAAACCGGTAATTAAATCCATTCCGATTTCCTCCCACTTCCACTCAGGTATTTTCAGTGGCTGTAGCAATCCTGCTGGTCTCTGATACATTGCCTTGACTCTCTGGCATACGTCACACAATGCAACATGCTCGGCTACTTCACGCTTCATGCTCGGCCACCAGAATCTTTCTTTCAGATCCTGATACATCTTGGCGCTTCCAGGATGAATTGAGTACTTGGAGTTATGGGCTTCTTCCAAAATCAGTTGCTTTAACTCCTTCTTGTTAGGCACACAAATGCGATCCTTCATCCATAACGTGCCTTGCTCATCCAACTTGAAATCCTCTGCCTTGCCTTCCTCCTTGATGGACTTAATCCTGCGGATCTTGTCATCATCCTTCTGTCCTTCCCGGATCTGATCCTCTAGGGTAGGCTTTACTTCTAATGCGGCCAAGAATCCGCTAGGTACCACCTCAATCTTCATTTTCTGAAAATCCTCACATAACTCATCCTGACTTGTGGCTAGCAACGTACTCACGGTATGGCTTTTCCGACTCAGAGCATCGGCTACTACGTTGGCCTTCCCGGATGGTAATGGATTCCAACATTGTAGTCCTTGATCAACTCTAACCATCTCCTCTCGCCTCATGTTCAGATCATCGGGTGAATATGTACTTAAGGCTCTTATGATCCGTATACACTTCACATCTGTTCTCGATCGATAGTGACGCCATATCTTCAAGGCATGCACTACGGCGCTAACTCTAGGTTATGTGTCTGATAATTTTCCTCATGCGGCCTCAATCGTCTTGATGCATAAGCGGCGACCTTTCCATTCTCGTGACAAGACACATCCAAGTCCTTGGCGCGATGCGTCACAATAAATATCGAAGCTCGATTAACATCAGGTAGAACTAACACCGGTCTTGATGTCAATCGCTTCTTGACTCCTGAAATCCTTTCTCACATTAGGCGCCCATGCAAACTTCTTCACCTTCTTCAAAGAATTGCGTAAGAGGTTTCGCAATTGTCGAAAAGCCTTCAATGAAACGGGCGGTAGTACCTGCCATTCCAAGGAAACTCGACCTGGTCACAGTCTTGGTGCTCCCAATGTAACACGCCTTCTACTTTGCTTGGATCTACGGCGACTCCTTCATGCGGTCATTACATGTTCAAGAAACTCCACCTTGTCCCTCCAAAAATCACACTTGGCTGAACTTGGCGAAGAGTTGTCGTTCCTCGCCTTTTCCAAAACTCGCCTCAAGTGTTCGGCATGTTCATCCTCTGTCTTGGAGTAGATTAGGATATCATCTATGAACACGACGACAAACTTGTCCAAATATTCCATGAACACCTTATTCATCATATTCATGAAATATCTTTGGCGCATTCGTTACCCAAAGGACATAATCAGAACTCGTAATGTCCATATCTTGGCGAGAATGCGGTCTTCGGATATCTTACGATCGGATCTTCAATCGATGGTATCCCGATCTCAGATCAATCTTGGAGAAAACTCCGGCTCCTCTCGGTGATCAAACAAATCATCAATCCTGGTAGCGGATACTTATTCTTCACGGTGACTTCATTGAGTGCACGGTAGTCGATGCACATCCTAAAACTCCGTCCTTTTTCTTGACGAACGTAATCGGTGCTCCCTACGGTGACGAGCCTTGGCCTCGATAAATCCTTTCTCCATTAACTCTCCTAATTGCTTTCTTCATCTCTACCAACTCCTCGGTGGACATCCGATAGGTCTCTTTGCTATCGGTCTTTGTACTGTGTACAAGCTCTATCACAAACTCTATGTCCTCGTCATGGCGGCATACCGTAGATCTTCAGAAAACATCTCGGGTACTCATTCACTCTTGAGACATCCTCTATGCTGATTGCCTTGGTATTGTTAACCATCAATCGCCCTTCTAACGACGATGAGCTTGAAATTCCACTTTCTTCCCACACGGGCTCTCAATCGAGATAGTCCTTCGTCCACAATCCAATACGGCCTTGTGCTTGGATAACCAATCCATTCCCAAAATAACGTCTAAGGTGCAGGTTTCCAAAATAATAAGGTTTGCTAGGAACTCTATTCCATCTATTAGTATTCTCACCGGAACATCCTACTTTCGCTCGGAGTTCTGGAACCAGGGTTTGAACTAAAAGCATGCATCTAAGTCTTGCAATCCTCAAATCATTTCTAGCGACAAAGCCTTGCGAAACAAACGAATGCGAAGCTCGAGTCAAACAAAATCAAGCAGGTGTAATCGAGTTAACAAGTAACTTACCCAAGACGACGTCAGTAGCATTGCGGTGCATCTGCGGTGACATGGTTGACTCGGCCTCTCACCACGATGCCTGGTGTGGCTCTGTGCCGGGCGTCCTAGCTTGGGTGGTTCCTAGATTGAAGCGAATCGGGTCACTCTGCCGTCTTCTTGGACAATGTTGGCAAAGTGTCCTGGCTCGTTGCGATTGTAGCGGCGTCTCATCGTTTCCTTGCCGATCGCTCGAGCGGCGTTTCTAGCGGGGCCGGAGTGCGGTAGTTACGATTGATGTGTCTTGGTCTTTGGTGACGGTGTCCTTGTAGCATTCGTGGTGGAATCGAAAAATTGATTTGGTGCAACTCTCAGGCGCTTTGTGCGTTCCTGGCGTGATCCCTGTTTGTTGCATTCTGCGCTTCTGTTCTCATCGACTCCTTGCACTTGTCCTCAAGAATAAGCGCCTTATTCACCAATTCTTGGAAACTGGAAAGGTGTGGGTGATCAATCTTACTTGCAACCCCGAGTTAAGTCCCTTCATGAAGCGAGACTGTCTGCTTTATCTGTCGCTACATCCTCAAAGCGTAGCGTGCTATTGTGTGAACTTGTTCGTAGTCGACCACCGGTGATTACCTTGCTTGATTGCTCGAACTCCTCCTTCTTAAGGTCCATGATTCCTTCAGCACGTGATACTGATTTTAATGCACCGTGAACTCTTCCCAAGTGATGTCTTGAGGGTTCTCTTGTGTGGCACAGAAATTCTCCCACCATTCGTAATGTTCCTTCCAACTGATGAGAAGCGTAGAGTACCTTCTCATTTCCTATGCATTGAGCTATGTGTAGCTTCCTCTCGATTGACCTTAACCAATCATCGGCCTCCAATGGATTGGCATTCCCAGAGAAAGTGGGTGGGTGAGTCCTCATGAACTCTAACAGTCTTGTATTCTGGCGTTGTCCTTGATTAACTTGATTAGCAGTGGCCTGGCGATGGACGTGTTGCATTTGTTGCATCATAGCATGCATCAAGCGAGTCTGAGCCAAGAAAAGCTCCAAAATTCAGTATATCAATCGGCGGTCTTTGGTGCTCCATCATTGGGGTTTTCTGCTGGGCGAGAACCACTTCCATTGCTTCCAAAGTTTCCGCGGGTGTTCACCATCTGTCGATTTGCTCTAAGTCTTAGAGATGAGGGGGAATCAAGAATAGACAAGTAATATGGAACTTATGCGGGGGCGAAAAGGTGTAACTTTAAGGTCCAACTTTATTATTGATATTAATAACTTGGTATGGTTGCTTACAATGCCTAAGGGCCTTGCAACATATACTGCACACTCAGCAAACAATAAAAATCCAAATCGAACTAACATTGGAGTCTAACGCCTAAAGGGTGACTCTTTATTCTATGACGCGACTCGGCGAAGGAGTCTCACTATGGAACCTACGCTCACTCATCGAGAAAACCTCCACGGCCTGGTGCGGGTCTTTGCGGCATAGGCGCGAAACGATTGCCATGTCCAAAGAATCGTGTCATCTGTGGTAGTCGAAGAAGCGGTGTCCTCATCGAGATCGACTCCTCCGGATCGGCTCGTGTAGCTCAAATCGCTCGCTGCAGTTACGGTCCGTACAAAGCCATCTCCAATTCGTCAATCCTTCGCAGAAGGTGTGACACATACTCTTGAGCTTCCCGCCATCTGTTCTTCTCTGTCGTGATCTCCTTGCGGGCCTTCTGTAGCTCCTTGCTTGTATCATCTAGTACATCCTCCTGGGCGACAACAAGTCGTGCCAAGCGTGTAACCATGGCATCCTCATCCCGAATCGCCTTGGGTCAAGAAGGTTATTCTTGCTGGTGATAACGAACACCGTGCTCTCCAACTCTCTGGCGTAGATACGGGTAATGTGCCGCATTGCTCGTCGTGATACTTCTTGGATACCCATCTCGCATTGTAGATCTCTGGCAAAGGTGTGTATCGAGGCGATTGCCTGGGCCCTTCTTCCTAGCGGTACCTCAATCTTCACGTCACAAGCCTTGATCAATCCCGCTTGTCCGATCACTTCCACTTGGTATTGCGGCTTCTCAAAATCCCGAGAGTTTGTAGCATATGCCGAGTTCTCATGGGCGTGACCAACCCCCAGATCAACGTAGTTGAACTCTCCCTCCATCTGTCACAAGAGTGCTCACGTAAGAACTCGAAATTTTCAAATCGTGACAAGGTAAGGAAAAATTCAGCAAGAGACAAGAAAAGAGAGAAGGGGGTAAGTCGAGATGTCATTTCTTGTCTTGACAAACTTTTAGCTTTAGAAAATAGGTTTATCCTCACTACGACCATTCTAGCTTAGGGTTGAGCCTACGGTCAACCTGGCTCTGATACCACCTCTGTCGGGACCCTGAATTTGCAAATCCGGACCCTCTGTGTATTCAACACTAGTCCAGGAACGCGCTAGTGCACACAGTCTTAACATCGGTAAATATCACAATCATACCATTCGATACTAATAAAGTACTTTTATTTAAATAAGAATCGGTTACTTGACCTTATGGCCAAGTCACAAATGTACGCCTACAGGCAAAACTTATTAAGAGAGAAATAGTAGCAATGAAAATCAAATAACCGTGGCGCCATCCAAGTATACCACAGGCAACCGATCGGGCTCGCTCCTAAGTAGACGGATCCTCTTGGAGCTCCTCCTCCAAAGCCGGTGTAGTCTCCTCTTCAACTGGTGTTGTAGGGTGGCAAGGGTGAGTACTTGGTACTCGGCAAGTCATGCAATGAATGCACGGCTAATATACTACATGCATGGCTTAATACAAAGGAATAGCTCATGGTATATTTGCAAAGAAACAAAGATTTGACAAGTAGTATAAGTAGATTCAAAGCGAGAAACGAGTAAAGCATAAATAACTTTTCAAGGAGTTTAACAAACATCTTTCCCATCCTAAACCACATTTCCATCAACATCATTATTAATCCAACCTAACCTTTCAAATCCAAGTTATTTTCGAAAATCTACCCTTGATTGTAATTCCCGAGCGATGTCCAATACCGCGGACACGGCTTATTCGAATAGATTCTATACTCTGCAGAGGTTATGCACTTTACCCACAAGATACAGTCAAACACCACAAAGGCGAAGTTCCTCAGAATAAAGTCTTTCGAAACTTCTAACAATACAAGTGGTCCTCCCTGCTATTGCACACTAACCCTTCCCTTAGCTAAGGCGAAGTCTAGGCCAATCAACCGTTAGATGGGTACTGGCCTCGGCCAGACGCTCCCCCGCACAACTTACACAAAGGGTGTAGTTGACCTCCGAGGTCCCACAGTGCACGTTATTAGCAACTTAGTCAACTAGGTCCGTCCCATTACAGACATGTGGTTGCACGTTAGACCCAGTTCAAAGGCTTGCAAGGTTAAGTCCTTAGGGTGACCAGGGCAAGACTACCCGAAGAACCAAATCAACATCCCCAATGCCACAATCGGCCCACTGATTACTCTTGCCACATGCCCTGGCCGAAATCGTTTATCAAACCCCGCTTGATTACCATGCACCACGTGCCATCAACATCACATGATACCTTTCCAAAACAGGTTCAATATATCATTAAGTCAATATTAGCATTTGATTGTCCAAAATCATGTCATGAGCACGAAAGGTGTCTAAGCAAAGATACTACAACGGTCTAAAACCCATGTTGGCTATTTAATAATGTCCAACTAGTAATCCACAACTAGGGTGACAAGGGTCATGGCACATATTTAAGTAATCAAGGTGTCATACAGCAAATTGGTATTTATCTAATCTCCCATATTTAAATAAAGTATTTTCTAATTGAACTAGCATGCAATAGGTTAAATCAAAATAGGTTTCAAAATAGGATCAACATGGTCAAAGCATAACTTGCCTTCAAAAAGTACTTGTTCTTGGTCTTGAGTTGGATCCTGAGTTAATACTTCTCCTTCGAATCCTTCCGGCACTTCAACGTCTACTCGTAAAGCGTGCAAATAGCAAATACACGAATAAACAATAGGCAAAAAGTGTCCAAACATCCAAATAAAATCCATAAACAGAGAGAACATAATTTTATGAATTTTTAGAAACTGGAATCGTCAAATTTGGAGTTAAAATGCAAAAGTTATGATTATTTAAAGTTTAAATAATCAATTAAATAATTTTACAGAGAAAAACTTTAGTCCAAAAATTAAATAAAATTCATATTTAGGTAGGCCTCAATTTTATACAAATTTAGAAATTTGAATCACTCAAATCGGAGTTGAAACGCAAAAGTTATAAGCGTTTGAAGTTTTGAAATTCAAATCAATTATTAAACCGAATTATTAAATCATTTTCTTTTTCGGAAAATCATTTATTGCGTCGACCGGACACGTGGCGACCTCGATTGGTTGGTCGACGCCACCGGCCCATGGGCGTGGTCCACGCTCGGCCGTCTCACCGTGGACTCGGCCCACGACTCATCGCGTGTCGCCGACATGTGGGCCCCACATGTCGATGTCACGCACGCAATTAACCCGCGGCGGTCCAACTTCGGCCGACATGCGGGCCCCACCGTGACGCCAACGGTGACGCCATGGTGCGGTTCGGTTGTCCCGGCCGACACGCTGCCTCGTGTCGAGAGACACGCGCCACGCGCGGGCGCGGCAGGCACACGTGGCTCGATCGTGCCGTTGATTTGAAAATCAACGGCCGCGATTAGATCTAGGATTTACGCGTTTCTAAATCAAAGACTGCCGATCCGGGCCGCTCGATCTAGATCGGACGGTCAGATCTAACCCTAAAGCTACAACGCAACTAACCTCACCGCATGCGATCTAAATCTAACGGTTGAAATCTAATCGAGGGCGAACAAGAACGGGGCGACGTGGCCTCACTCGCGTGCGTTGGATCTTGATCCAACGGTTCACCGAGCTTCATGGACGACGATGGCACGCTGGCGGCGTTGCGAGGCCGGCCGAGGCAGCGACCACACGAACGGCGCCGGGCGTCTCCGCCAAGTGAGTGCACCCAATAGGTGCGCCTTGACGCGAGGTTCTCGTGACCTGCTCGAACGCGGCGAGGATGACGACGGCGCCGGAACGAAGGAAAACGCGCGGCACACCCCAAACTTCGGCGAAATCGTGAGGCGACGGCGCGCTTGGGCGTTGAAAACTAGGGCAACAGCGCAAGACACAAACGGCGGTCCTCGGCGATGACCCACGCCTTAAATACCCTCGGCTTGCGTGCTCAAAACGGAAACCTAACCGGACGCGGCGGCTACGCGGCGGCGTGAGTCGGCTTTGGCCACGGAAGACGACGCCAATCACGGCCGCCCACGCGTCCCGCTCAACGGCCCATATTTCCGGGCGCCAGCGGATCCGGTTGGATCGGTCGGCCAATTTCCGGCAGTTGGATTTCGATCCAACGGTTCGGATCGATCAAGGTTCGACCGGATCACGTGGCTCGGGTCGGACTCGAACTCGAGTCTGACTCGGGCTCGGTCGGATGAACAGTAACCGACTCGGTTCGATTTTCTAGTGATTTAATATTTAAAATAATTTCCAGAAATTCATTTAATTCATTAAAAATAGCAAAAGACTCAGAAAAATTCCAGAAAAATTCTGGAAAATATTTTAGGGTATTTGGGACTCAAATAAAATATTTCCAACAAAATTTTATTTGCAAAGTTTAATTCTTTAATTATTTCAAAATGGAATAAATTCAAATAAATTCCAAATAAATTCAAATAAATTCCAGAAAATTCCAAAAATTCACCAAAGTGCCAAATCACACATGAATTTAAGAAAAGCAAAATTTTGGGGTGTTACAATTCTTTTCTAGTCAAGTTAGTTATTTATACATTGAATTCATCCATGATCACTGAACTTGCTAGGTGATGTGCTAGTTTTTTTTATTTTGACTAATAAATAATAATGTAGCACCAAAACTTTATGCTTAAATGAACATCTCATCTATTTTCCTTGTTGTCATAGAGTGTTTACTGCTACACATGAAGTGTGACTCTTACTTCAGCATTATTTCTTTGCTTGCTTTTAAACATTGCCAGGAGATAAATGGTTTACCTGTTTAGGAGAGCATCTTGTTGTAATATCCCTTCTCAATTTTGTAAACTGCCTCTGTAGTAGTATTTCTAGTCCAAAAAAGTTTCTCTGAAAGATAGGTTTCAATATAGACGGTTGCATGAATTGATACTTTCTCAGATTTTAAGACTGATTAAAATAGTTGAGGAATATGAATTTTCATCTCTTTTGCTTACGCCTGATATTTCTATTGATTGCTAGTTTTTGTTTCTCTAAAATTTTATGACATGGAAAAGATTTCTTGTAATACTCAACAATAAATTATGTTTTATCATACAGGAATTTTCTAATCGCGTGCTGGAAGGCTTCCAAGTCACCCCAATTTGGCATCAGGGCTTCATACGTGATGATGGAAGGCATGAAACCTCTTCTTTATAAATGATCTGTGTTTTTAACTATTATTAGGCCACTTAAAAAGATTACGGTAATACTAACATAACATTATTTTTTGGATATTTAATGTGCTATATTTGCTTTTCATAGTTAAATCTTTTGTGTTTGGAAAAAAATAGAAGCTAATATAGACAGTTACAGACACCAGTTCCAGATAACAATGGGCAATTGCTGTATGAAATGTTTGAGTACATTACATCTTATGTTATAAAGTGGAAGAGTAAACAAATGTTGGATTATGAATTTTACAAAGCAATATTCTGTAATTTGTACTAGTAATTCTGTGGAGATGTTGATGTTGTCCTGCAAATCTTAACAGTTGGTGTTAGCAAAGCAAAACATACCATATGTTATTCTTTAATGGAAATTGGGTGGAAAAACAGATGCACACTTTTTGCTATTATAAGTTTGAGCTGGTTTTTGCCCCCTTGCAGGTCAAAGTATGTTCCAAATGTCCAAACATCTCGTTGGGAGTACAGCACTCGTCCAGTATATGGCTGGGGTGACGTCACATCTAAGCAGAAGTCAACAGCTGGTTGGCTTGCTGCTTTTCCTTTCTTTGAACCTCATTGGCAAATATGCATGGCTGGTGGCTTGTCCACAGGTTTGTCATTGATACCCTGAACAGAGAAAGATGCTGAGTTATTTTGATTGGCATGCTGTTTTTAAGTGCATCCTTGGTACAGGGTACACATACTGATGAGTAATTTACTGAAAAATGTTTACCTCTCATGCATAAACCAACCATGTACAATGGCATTGTAATTCATAACCTAATGTGAAAAATTGTATTTTCACTAAGAAAGCTTCATCTTTTTACCCTTTAATAATGCACATAAGAACCCTAGCTGCATTTAGCACATATCTGGAAATGCAGCTGGTCCATTCTATGAGTCCAATCTTTATGTTTCATCAAGTGACTTGCCTCCAGTACAGTCCTAAATCTTAGCCCTCAAACAAGTGAGTGATCTGTTAAGAAGGTATGTTTTTCGCATTGCATCCATCGTTATAAATAATATATAATATGATGTAAAGACATCTGGATCAACAGTTTTAAGTGAGTTCAAAAAAAAAAATCAAATTATAACTTTCTCGAAATGGTTTTCTTTATGTGGCCTATGGCAAATTACTTTGTCCCCCGCTATTTTCATTTTAGAAATGCTTCCTTGTAGGTTATGGGCTCTTAGTAATGCATTTCAACTGGAATAGCTTATGTAGTTGATCTATAAAAGAAATTGCAATGTGTCATATGCATATCCCTATAATATTTTTTTGTTAATATTGACATCAATGATATGGGTGTACTTTTCAGGATGGATAGAATGGGATGGAGAGCGGTTTGAATTTGAAAATGCTCCTTCTTATTCGGAAAAGAACTGGGGTGGAGGTTTCCCAAGGAAGTGGTATTGGGTGTGTTTCTCTATCTTCTTTGACCTTTGATCTTTTATTAGTCATAATGTCATGGATGCATTGTAATATTCAATACATCTTGCATCATTATAGATCAGAAAATAATGGTTATTCAATACATTCTTGTTTCCAAGTCAATTAAACTCAATTGTTATTGATCCGTCTAGCCCTAATTTGCTGTGGTAGCCTTGGCATTTCAATATTTGTGAAATAGATTATTATTCTTGTTTATAATTAACTCCACAGTTCACAAGCATAATGAAAATAACCAATTGAACACTCTTTGCTCATACAGATACAGTGCAATGTCTTCTCAGGCGCATCTGGTGAAGTAGCTTTAACTGCTGCTTGTGGATTGAGGAAAATTGGATTGGGTGAAACCTATGAAAGTCCTTCACTGGTATAGCTTCCGATATATTCTACTTTTAATCTGGTGCATACTTCTAGTTTGTGCAAGTTACCTAGCTCAGAATGCAAGCATATGCAAGCTTGATCCCTGGGTATCTGCCAAAAAGGATTATTGTTGAGCCTATTGGTCAATAGATACCAAGTGTACTATCTTATTGGCTTCTTTTTGAAGCATGAATGCATTTTCATTGTAAAACTGGTGACTGACACGATGCTGTGGACATTTTGGGGATAACCGTTATACCGCTATTGTTATGCCACGGATTGGTAGCTTAGTAGTTTATATGTTTAGTCTTTTTTGTCCATTTTCATTTATCTGTTAATTACTAAGGGCGTGTAAAGTTTCATAGGAAGAAGCCTGTAATGAATAACAGAAGATATATAGCCCATTTACCCGCATAAGAACCCTTCTTTGTTCTCTGCAGATTGGAGTCCATCATGAGGGAAAATTCTATGAATTTGTGCCTTGGACTGGGACAGTAAGCTGGGACATTGCTCCTTGGGGTCATTGGAAGATGTCCGGCGAGAACAAAAATCATCTGGTAATTGTCAGGCAATGTTGGTTGGCTTATATTCATAACTGAGCAAGACGCTCACTTAGCTCTCTTAGATGTTCTGTAGTCTTAAAAGGATTAACTTGCAACCACCTCTATTGCAGTTAAGCTCGAGTGCTCACTTAACTGTTACTGTCACTTGCATTTTATTATATTCCCCTTATAACTGTTAGACAATATCCTAGTTACCTAATATAAGAGATTGCTAATGCCTTGTATAGATGTTGTTAGCATTGTATAGATATTGCCTTATATAGGCTTTCCTTCTATACCCTCATGTACATATATATATACTAGCCCATTGGCCTTATGTTGAATACAAGTACTATTCCTAACATAGTATCGGAGCAAGGTTAGGGTTTTCTTTACCGGCGTTGCACTTGCGCCCCTTTCTCGGTCGAGCTTTTTTCGACCGCCGCCTCGGCTCTTCCCGTCGAGCTCTCCCTGCCAAGCTCGGCGGTCTCTCCACCTTCTTCAAGCTCGGTATCCGTGCGCCATTGTCGCTCTGTCCTTCGCGCCACTGTCGTCCGTTCATTTTCCGGGCCGCAGCCACCTCCGCGACGCGACGCCGCCACCGGATCTTCTCCGGCCGCCTTCTGACCTCCGCGTGATCTCCTTCGGATCTTCTCCGACGATCGTGTGACGCACCTCCACGCGCCTAACCTCCGGTCGCCGCCACTTCCGAGCCGACCTCTTTGTGCCAGCTCGTCTCTGGCTTGTCGGCCTCCGACCGTCGGCGCCTCCACGGTCCGGTGCTGCTATTGCTCGCCCTCGCCGCCCGAGTCGACCTTCGAGATCGAGACCGAGCGATCGGATTTCAAATCCGATCGGGAGCTCATCTTAAAGTTTCAGCTTCGGGTCCTTCTCCAGCTTCTAGCCAATTCGGCTCCAGCTTCTTGGCAGCTTCGGTTTTCTGCGGTTCCTAAAAAAATGTCATCTTCAGGCTCTTCTTCGTCGAGCAGTCTCTGTTCCTCGCTGCCCGGTCATCTTCGATGGTCTCAATTATCGAAACTGGGTTCTTCATATGCGCCTTCACACGCGTGGTCAGCGCTTGTGGGAGTTTCTTACCGGCGAGCTATCATGTCCGCCTCGTCTTACTTCCCCTGCCACGCCTGTTATTCCCAAGGAGGCCAATGATGATGCTCGACAGAAGGTCTCTGATGACTATGTTGATGCTGTGGAGTCTTTTCAGACTCAATTTACTGCATACAACATATGGATCGATGAAGATGCTCGTGCCTTCGCTATTTTGGTTGCTAGCATGGAGGTGCATCTCACTGGTGATATTATTGCTGTCTTCAGCACAGTTGATGTGGGTGCATCTTCGTGATCGCTATGAGCCTGCTAGCTGTTATGAATATGACTTGTATTGAATCCGGCCGGAGCGGAGACTTGGTGGACACAAGTGCAACGTGCGGCCATGCGGGAGCCGCCCCGGGAGTCTCCTCCTCCCGGGGCAGCGGACTAGATCTAAAACAGCGGAAGAATAAGCTAGAGAAAAACCTAGAGCTCTGATACCATGTTATGAATATGACTTGTATTGAATATGAGGGCCAAAGGCCACAATATATAGAGTACATGAGGGAAAGGAATAGGAATAGGACTCTATCTATAACAGATAACTTATCTATAACTATAAGAGATAATATATCGTTAACACTAGCGACTATTTGTACCTTGCTGTTGTACGACAGGAGCAGTCGCTACAGCAGGGTGATTCTACTGTGGATGAGTTTCATGCACAGCTGTCCTCGGTGTGGCGTAAGCTTGATTCTTTGGGACCGGAGGTTTGCTGCACTTGACAGTGCTGTCAGCGTCAGCACTCTCATTTGGAGCTTTGCCGCATCTACGACTTCCTGACACGTCATCAGGCTGAATTTGAGTAGATTCATGCCCAGCTGCTTGCTCGTCATCCTTGTGTGACCCTATTGGAAGCCTTTGCTATTCGTACTGAGACTCGCCTTCGTGGTGCGGGTCTGCTAGTGTCTCCTTCAGTCTTGGCGGTGCCTCGTTCTACTCCGTCAGTGGCACCTACTTCAGTTTCGGCTACTGGGGGTGGAGGTCTTCACTTCACCTACTGCGATAAGAACAGACATGTGGAGCAGTTCTGCTACCGGAAGAAGAAGGATCTTACTCGTTGAGGTGGACGCCCTTCTAAGGGCACTGGACTCTTGGGCACCTCCTCTCAGCGGACCTCTGTTGGTTCTGACCCCACTCACGAGATTATTACGCTACTACGTCGCATGGTTGCCTCTACACCGACAAGTTCTGCTACTCAGTCTTCCAGTGAGAAACCACCTTCCTCGTCAGGTATCACACCATGGATTCTTGACTCTGGAGCTTCTTTTCATATGACATCTGATCCCACGAGTCTCCATTCCATTAGTCCTATTGCTGCTTCTATCACTGTGCAAACCACAGATGGTATTTCTCTTTTTGTTGCAGGACGAGACACTCGTCTTTTTTTTTTCATGTTTCTGTTGTTTCTTATGTTCCCAAACTAACCATTCAGATCATATCCGCTGGCCAGCTCACTGATCATGACTATCGTGTTATCTTTGCTTCTAACTCTTGTTGTGTTCAGAATAGCCGCACGAGGTCTCTGGTTGGGGCTGGCCCTCGCCGCCGTGACTCAGCGTCTTTGGGAGCTTGATTGTCTTTGTCTTCCTTCCGCTGCTTCTGCCAATCTCTCAGTCTCCTCCACTGCTTCAGCTTCCGTTGCATCTTCTACCGAGTCGTTTGCTCAGTGGCATCACCATCTAGGACATCTTTGTGGTTCACGTTTGTCTTCTCTAGTTCGTCGTGATCTTGTAGGATCTGTGCCTGGTGATACCTCTTTAGACTGTACGGGTTGTATGCTTGGTAAACAGCTCCAACTTCCCTATCCTTCCAGTGAATCTGTATCCCAACGTCCCTTTGATCTTGTTCATTCTGATGTTTGGGGTCCGGCTCCTTTTGATTCAAAAGGGGTTCATAGATATTATATTCTTTTTATAGATGATTTCTCTCGCCACACTTGGATATACTTTATGTCTTCTTGTAGTGAGGTTTTATCCATCTATAAGAATTTTGATGGCGCCGTGATGGCACTATGGGTGTCCCGATCTTTCGATGAGAAACACACGATCGATTTGTTAGAGTCGACTTTGACGATCCGACTACACCGTACGACGACGATGCGCCTTAGCAATCGCTAAACCAACTCCGGTGGTTATTGATCTTGCCGTGGCACGATCAACTCGAACACGAGGTTCAATTCACGCAAGCAACCGAAGAACAAGCAAGAACAATAGGATAAGCAATTCTGAAATTGCGGATAAAGCTGAAGCGAAACAAAGTGGAGTCTTATTGACGATCTTGATAAGGTGGTCGCCCAAAGACAACTCGCAGGATCAAGTTTGCACTTGGCTAAACTAATCAAATAAAACCCAAAACCCTAAGGAGCCGATGTCCGGCTATTTATGAGAGGTAGGGACGTGGGAAACACGCCCAAAGCAAAGAGGGATACCAACTACAACTCTATTACAAGGCCCAAAGCCCAAGTCTTCTCGATTTGGAAAAGTGGCGCTAATTGTTTTGCGATTCCGTCGACTCGGACGGAATTTGGGGACGGGTCGGATCCGTTGGAAAGAGGACGTCGAAACCTTTCAAACCAGTACTCATAGACCCCAATCACCCTTGTGGATCAAAAGTTATGGTCATCTTAAGTTGGTGCTGTCCCGAGGCCGAATCCGAGTATAACTTGTGCACGGAAGAATTGGCTTCATGCTTGACGCTTGGGAGTCCTTCTCCTTGGTTCCTAAGGACAATAAAATCATCACGAGGATTAAATAGCATTCCATTCATAAAATTATCTCAGTATGCAACCCGAGGAACGCATTCACCTGGTAATTGAATTGTCGTGCCCGAGCGCGAGTAATTGGCCCTTGTATGACATAGTTGGTTTCCATTGGGTTAGTAAGTATGGCCGTATCCATGGTAGGGATGTCCTCATCATCCTCCCTTCTTGCATTTGAGTCGCCCTCGACTCAAGTTCATCATCCTCTCCCCAGTATGTTTTCAAATCGGCAATGTTGAATGTGGGACTAACCCCAAAATCTGCAGGCAATTCAAGCTTGTATGCATTATCATTAATCTTTGCCAATACTTTGAAAGGACCATCACCGCGGCATCAACTTAGATTTTCTTAATTCAGGAATCGATCTTTTCGCAAATACAACCAAACTAAATCTCCTGGTTCAAAAGTTACATGTTTCCTTCCCTTACTACCAAAGAAGTTTATATTTAGCATTCATCGTTCTATGTTTTCTTTAGTTGTCTCATGCATTTTCATAATCAAATCAAGACGTTGTTTAGCATCAAGATTCAATTTCTCCGAATATGGTAGAGGTAACAAATCAATTGGAGCATGAGGTACAAATCCATATACAATCTCAAAAGGGCACATCTTAGTAGTAGAATGCATAGACCGATTATAAGCAAACTCAATATGAGGCAAACATTCTTCCCACAATTTAATGTTCTTTTTCAAAACAACCCTAAGCATAGTAGATAAAGTTCGATTAACGACCTCGGTTTGTCCATCGGTTTGGGGATGACAAGTAGTAGAAAATAAAAGTTTAGTTCCCAATTTAGCCCACAAAGTTCTCCAAAAGTGGCTTAAGAATTTAGTGTCACGATCTGAAACTATTGTGTTAGGCACACCATGTAAGCGAACAATTTCACGAAAGAATAAGTCAAGAATGTTGGTAGCGTCATCGCTTTTGTGACAAGGTATGAAGTGTGCCATTTTAGAAAATCTATCCACAACGACAAAGATACTATCCCTCCCTTCTTTGTTCTAGGGAGTCCTAAAACAAAGTCCATAGAAATATCCTCCCAAGGTACGTTAGGAGCAGAGGCATGTATAAACCATGGGGATGAAGTCGTGACTTAGCTTTTTGACATGTAGAACAAATGAGCGATGAAACGTTCCACGCCTCGTCTCATCCTGGGCCAAAAGAAATGGCTAGCGAGTATGTCCTCCGTCCTTTTCACACCAAAGTGTCCCATCAATCCTCCTCCATGCGCTTCTGTAGCAATAACAAACGAATGTAACTAGCTGGAATACATAGTTTGTTTGCTCTAAACACAAACCCATTATTGAGGACAAATTTGTTCCAAGTTTTTCCTCTTTACAATTGAGCAACACATTTTTAAAATCATCATCATACACATATTGCTCTTTAATCGTTTCCAAACCAAAAATTTTGAAGTCAAGTTGTGAAAGCATAGTATATCTCCTAGACAAGGCATCAAGCAATGACATTATCCTTTCCTCGTTTGTGTTTGATGACATAAGGAAATGACTCAATGAATTCAACCCACTTTGCATGTCTACGGTTCGATTTAGCTTGACTTCTAAGATGTTTTAACGATTCATGATCCGAATGTATAACAAATTCCTTGGGCCATAAATAATGTTGCCACGTTTCTAAAGTTCGAACTAGCGCATATAACTCCTTATCATAAGTAGAATAATTCAAACTTGGCCCACTCAATTTCTCACTAAAATAAGCAATGTGTTTTCCTCCTTGTAATGAACACCACCCAAACCAATTCCACTAGCATCACATTCTAGTTCAAAAGTCTTAGAAAAGTCCGGAAGCCGGAGTAAGGGTGCATGGGTTAACTTAGCTTTGAGAATGTTGAAGGCATCTTCACGTGACTTGCCCCAAGCAAAAGATACACCCTTCTTGGTGAGCTCATTCATGGGTGCAATGATGGTCTTGAAGTCCTTCACAAAACGACGATAGAATCCAAAGAAGTCCTAGGAAACTCCGCACTGTGTGTGACCGTGTTAGGAGTCGGCCAACTCTGTATTGCTTCAACCTTGGCTTGATCAACTTCAATTCCTCGTGGAGTAACAACATAGCCAAGAAAAGAGACTCGATCCGTGCAAAAGGTGCACTTATCAAGGTTACCAAATAAGCGTGCATCGCGTAAAGCATTAAAAACAAAGACGTAAATGTCCAAGATGGTCTTCTAAGGATTTCTTTGTAGATCAAGATATCATCAAAGTAAACTACCACAAACTTTCCAATGAAAACACGTAAAACCTCGTTCATCGAGTCTCATGAATGTGCTAGGAGCATTAGTCAACCCGAAAGGCATTACTAACCACTCATATAACCCGAACTTAGTTTTAAATCTTTGTTTTCCATTCATCTCCTAACTTCATGCGAATCTGGTGATACCCACTCATAAATCCACTTTAGAGAACATAGTAGAGCCACTTAGTTCATCAAGCATATCGTCTAACCGAGGAATAGGATGGCGATATCTAATGGTGATATTATTAATTGCTCTACAATCCACACACATGCGCCATGTTCCATCTTTCTTAGGTACTAAAATGACTGCACAAAGACAAGGACTAAGAGATTCACGTCGTACCCTTTATCAAGCAATTCGTGAACTTGGCGTTGTATCTCTTGTGTCTCTTCAGGGTTGGTTCTGTAAGGTGCTCGGTTGGGCAAGGATGCCCCTGGAATGAGATCAATTTGATGCTCAATCCCTCTAATTGGCGGCGATCTGAGGGGATGTCCTTTGGAAAGATGTCAGTGTATTCTGCAAAAGGTTAGTGATAACAGGAGGCAAAGAGAGGGACATCTCCTCTAGAAAACAAAGTTTCTTTGCGAGACCAAAGCATAGCATGTAGACCTACAAACAGCCAACTCATTCAAATCGATTTTGTTGCAAGAAAACAAGCACCTTTCAATTTAATCTCATTCGCTTAGCACAATCAAGGTTAGATTCTCTCTGTTTATGTTGTTCAAGTCCTTTGGTGACAATCTGGTTTTCACTCTTAGAATTCTCTCGATTTTTCTCTTTGCTAGATCTAGCAATTTCATCCTTTACAATGGCATCAAAGCGACATTGGGTGTAGCACAATTTTCTTTTCTTTATGCACAAAAGAGTATTGATTTGTTCTACCATGATGTAAACAATCCTTATCATATTGCCACGGTCTACCTACTAACATAGAACATGCTTGCATAGGTACGACATCGCAATCAACATAATCATGATAGGAACCTAAAGCGAAATGTACTCTTACCATGCGAGTTACCTTGAGTTTGCATTGTTGTTGAACCATTGAATGTGGTAGGGTGAGGGTGTGGTCTAGTGGAGAGTGCTAGCTTCTCCACCATGTCCATCTTTGGCTAGATTATTGCAGCTCCCCCATCAATGATTATTCGAATGGATCGCTCCTTGATGACGCCTTTTGTGTAAAACAAGTTGTGGCGTTGATTTGGATCGGCGCGAGCAACTGAGCACTAAGCACACGTTGTGCAATAATACTCAAATATTGGTCGACATCACGGCGCCACGTGCACTTCGTGCTTTCGGCATTTGGATCGCCGTCTTCATGTTCAATGAGCAAAGCATATGTTTCTTCATCGAGATCACTTGCCGAGTCATACTCGCCGTCTTCACGGATTATTAACACACGCTTGTTCGGACACTCCTTCATCATGTGTCCGAAACCCTTGCGGCGATGATGGCACCGAACATCTTTAGTGCGTCCCGTTGATGCACGGCCAAGCGACGGCGAACTATTTGTAGTAGCTTGTGTGGCACTTTTCGCCGCCGTTGGTCGTGGTGCCGAATTTGAGGTGGTGGACGCCCGTTACGTTGATGGAAGAGGTCGGCGTGGTAGTACGGCCGGCGAGCAGCAGGGTGGCGGTGTCCACGAAGTAGTTCGACATGCGAGAAAAGTTAGTCTTGGCCCTCGATTGACGACCACCGCACTTCACGCTCGACTTTGCAAGCAAGATGGAACAACCGAGTCATCGAATTATAATCCTTATAGTCTAGAATATCCTGGATTTCTCGAGTTAAACCACCTAAGAAACGAGCCATAGAAGCTTCCTCATTCTCAATTAATCCACAACGCAACATGCCAATTTGCAATTCTTGGTAATATTCTTCCAGAATTATTACCTTCTTTGTAGGCGCTGCAATTTATTCAATAAATCTCTAGCATAGTATGAAGGAACAAATCTATGCCTCATTAGCAATTTCAAGGCTTCCCAAGTGGTGGGTATATTATTTGGATGAGTACGGCAATGTTCTCTCCACCAAGCGAAGCAAAATCGGTGAACTCACTTGTGGCAGCCCTAACTCTTCTATTCTCGGAAATCATGGCACGCAAATTTTTGATCCACAAGTAATTCCCAACTAAGGTAACCATCAGGGTCATATTTACCTTCAAAAGGTGGCATATTGAAATTTACCTTAGGGAAAACATCATCTCGTTCGTTCCTTGGTCGTGGAGGATCACGTCGCATACCTTCTTTGATTGAAGCGTAGCCGTTGATGGTTACGATCATTATCGTAATGGATGGGTTGGCCTCCTCCACATCGATGGTGTCATCATATTCGTGCTCTTCGCTCTGTTCTTCTAAATCTGTTGGGGGCCTCCCTGTGGAGCTGAATTGTTGCTTGGACGACGGGGAGGTGGATTGAAGCACCAGATGCAAAGAATGCAAAAGTATCAAGTCTAGCCAAAATAGTAGCAAGAGTAGTGTTAGCAATCCCTTGTGCGGCCTCGATGGATCTCGAGACGGTCTTCTGCATTGACATACGCTCATTAGTGAGCCGTACATCCTCGCTAAGACCATCGGTGGTTTCCTCGTCATCTTTTGGAAGTGAGCAATGATGCCCTTGGTTCGTGGAGAGTGATGAAGTGAACTCTCGTCACCCGACATGGTTAGTTGATGACAAGGAAACAAAAACCACAAGTATAATGTTCCTATCGACTACTAGGTGGCAAGTCTCTCAAGCGCTCAAGCCTATGACCCAAGTTCTTACAAGTTCTTACAATGCAAGGCGTTGTCGGCCGTTAGCGTTGTCAAAGGTTCTCAGAAGTTTGTGTAGAGCGATTGCCAAGGGATCGAACGCTCACGGGTAGAAAGTGGAGCTTGGACAGGCTTAATTTAGTAGCAAAAGGTTAGCAATAATCCAATCGGTGAATGCAAAATTGAAGAATTATTCAACGTCTAGTCACTAGTTCTTTGACTCGAGGCTAGCAAGGATCGTGACTCAAAGCGTGGTCGGCGACAAGATAGTTCCACAATGAGATGAAAAAAACAGCGAAAAAAATTCGCGAAAGAAGGGAACTATCTCAAAAGATCGGGAATCTTGTGAAAGCAGGTTGAGCACATAAAAATTTCTGGATCTGTTCCAGACTTTTTTTTTTTTTTTTTTTTTTTTTTTTTTTTAAACGATCCGATTCGCTTTTCTTTCAAGTGCTATGCGGCGGAAGACGATCGTGTGACGATCGGACGGCGGTGGGCGACGATCGGCTATCGGGAGGCGACCGATCGAGCGACGATGGGCTATCAGGTGGCGACGATCGGGCGACGATGGGCTATCGATCAGGCGACGATCGACGGCGACGATGGGCTATCAGGTGGGTGACCCGATCGGGAGGCGACGATCGGCGGCGACGATCGGAGCGACGATCGGCTAACAGGAGGGCAACCGGTCGGACGACCAAGTGGGCGACCAGTCAAGCGGCGACCAGTCGGATGAAAAGAAAACTTCGGTCCGAACACCTTTTTTTTTTTTTTTTTTTTTTTTTGCTTTTTTTTTTTTAAAGTTCGAGACCGAAACGGAAAACAACTCGAAACCGAACACAACTCGAAACCGCTGTGGGAGACAAAAATTTCTTCTGACCTGGACTCCAACTAGACTAGAATTCAGCAACTCGACACAACGATGCAACCAAAAATTCAATAATGCGATTATCTTGGAAAGGAAATTGCGAGGCTCAAATTGTTTTGGTATGGGAGATCCAACTGATGGCGCTTCTGGACTATAGGAAAGATATCAATCTACTAATCTAGGGTAAAGAATTCTCACCGAGCAACCTGGTTTGCTCTGATACCACTTGATGGCGCCGTGATGGCACTATGGGTGTCCCGATCTTTCGATGAGAAACACACGATCGATTTGTTAGAGTCGACTTTGACGATCCGACTACATCGCATTTACGACGACGATGCGCCTTTAGCAATCGCTAAACCAACTCCGGGTTATTGATCTTGCCGTAGGCACGATCAACCTCGAACACGAGGTTCAATTCACGCAAGCAACGAAGAACAAGCAAGAACAATAGGATAAGCAATTCGAAATTGCGGATAAAGCTGAAGCGAAACAAAGTGGAGTCTTATTGACGATCTTGACAAGGTGGTCGCCCAAAGACAACTCGCAGGATCAAGTTTGCACTTGGCTAAACTAATCAAATAAAACCCAAAACCCTAAGGAGCCGATGTCCGGCTATTTATGAGAGGTAGGGACGTGGGAAACACGTCCAAAGCGATAGGATACCAACTACAACTCTATTACAAGGCCCAAAGTCCAAGTCTTCTCGATTTGGAAAAGTAGCGCCAATTGTTTTATGATTCCGTCGACTCGGACGGAATTTGGGGATGGGTCGGATCCGTTGGAAAGAGGACGTCGAAACCTTTCAAACCAGTACTCATAGACCCCAATCACCCTTGTGGATCAAAAGTTATGGTCATCTTAAGTTGGTGCTGTCCCGGAGGCCGAATCCGAGTATAACTTGTGCACCGGAAGAATTGGCTTCATGCTTGACGTTTGGGAGTCCTTCTCCTTGGTTCCTAAGGACAATAAAATCATCACGAGGATTAAATAGCATTCCATTCATAAAATTATCTGTATGCAACCCGAGGAACGCATTCACCTGGTAATTGAATTGTCGTGCCCGAGCTCGAGTAATTGGCCCTTGTATGACATTGTTGGTTTCCATTGGGTTTGTAAGTATGGCCGTATCCATGGTAGGGATGTCCTCATCAAATTTTGCCACCATGATCCATACTCAGTTTGATTCTCTCATTCGTGTTCTTTGTGTTGACACAGCGGGAGAGTATCTGTTAGGAGCCTTTTGTGTTTTTCTTGCTACACATGATACTCTTTCTCAGTTTTCTTGTCCTGGAGCTCATGCTCAGAATGGTGTGGCTGAACGCAAGCATCATCATCTTCTTGAGACAGCTCGTGCTCTTTTACTTGCTTCCGCTGTTCCACCTCACTTCTGGGCTGAAGCTGTTTCCATTGCCACTTATTTGATTAACATTCAACCTTCTGCTCTTAAGGGCGGGATCCCAGTTGCGCGTCTGTGTGGCATTCCTCCTAATTATTCTAGTCTTCGCTTCTTTAGGTGTGTGTACTATGTTCTTTTTGCACCTCGTGAAAGCTGACCGCTCAGTCTGTTGAGTGCGTTTTTTTGGGATATAGTGTTGAGCATAAGGGATATCGTTGTTGGGATCCTGTTGGTCGACGGATGCGGATCTCTCCGGATGTTACTTTTGATGAGGCTCGTCCTTTCTACCATCGTCCTTCGTCCACTTCAGCATCTGTTGTCGAGCCACTTTCTTTTTTGACATTTCTAGATACTCTTTTTGCCACTTTTCCCTTTCCACGGTTGGCGTCTCCTTCATCGTCGTTCTCTCCTTTGGTGTCTTCTTCACCACCAGTGCCTCCTCACGAAGTTTCTCATGATATAGTTCCCTCTTATCCTCTATATTACACTCGTCACCCGCGAGTTGAGGATTCTCCTACTGAGCCATCTTCCTCCGTGTCTCCTCGCTATGCTCTTCACAATCGCCATTCTATTCGGCCTCCGAAGCGCCTTAGCTTTGTTAGTGCAGTTCTTGCTGAGCCGACTTCTTACCGTGATGCTGTTATTCATCAGGAATGGCAGCATGCGATGGCAGAAGAGCTTGCAGCCCTTAAGCGCACTAGCACTTGGGATCTTGTACCTCTTCCTCCACGTGTCCGTCCTACTACATGCAAGTGGGTCTATAAGATTAAGATTTGTTCTGATGGCTCTCTTGAGCGCTACAAGGCTCATCTTGTGGCACATGGTTTTCAACAGGAGCATGATCGTGATTATGATGAGACTTTTGCACCTGTGGCTCACATGACCATTGTTCACACACTATTTGTTGTGGCCTCTGTCTATGAGTGGTCCATCTCAACTTGATATCAAGAATGCCTTTCCTCATGGTTAGCTGCATTGAGGAGGTCTATATGCAGCCACCATTAGGGTATTCTGTTCCTGAGGGCATGGTTTGTCGGCTTTGTCGCTCTCTTTATGGGCTTAAGCAAGCCCCTCGTGCTTAGTTTAAGTGTTTTTCTTCTGTGATCACTGCAGCTGGTTTTCTGCTAGTGCGCATGATCCTGCGCTCTTTGTTCACACTTCGTCTCGTGGTCGGGCTCTTCTCCTTCTATACGTTGATGATATGATCATTATTGGAGATGATTCTCAGTATATTGCCTTTGTCAAGGCTCGTCTCAGTGAGCAGTTTCTTATGTTCGATCTAGGTCCTCTTCGTTACTTTCTTCGGATTGAGGTTTCTTTTACATCTGAAGGCTTCTTCCTCTCCAAGAGAAGTATATCCAGGATCTTCGTGATCGTGCTTCCCTCATTGTCAGCGTACAGCTGAGACTCCCATGGAGCTCAATGTTCACCTTCGATCTACTGATGGTGAACATCTTGAGGATCCTACTCGCTATCGCCATCTTGTTGGGAGTCTTCCTGACATTTCATATACAATTCATATCTTGAGTCAATTCGTTTCTGCTCCCACTCACCTCCACTATAGTCATCTTCTTCATGTTCTAGGATATCTTCATGTTCTAGGATATCTCTCACCGTCTTTTCTTTCCACGCTCCAGCTCTCTACAGCTCCAGGCATACTCTGATGCTACCTGGGCTAGTGATCGTCGGTCTCTTTCTGCTTACGGTGTTTTTCTTGGTGGTTCTCTCATTGCTTGGAAGACTAAGAAGCAGACAACAGTTTCTCGTTTGAGTGTTGAGGCTGAGTTGCGGGCTATAGCTCTTTTGACAGTAGAGGTTACTTGGCTACGATGGTTACTTAAGGATTTTGGTGTTTCTATTTCTACATCGACTCCTCTTTTATCTGAAAGTACATGTGCTATTAGCATTGCTCGAGATCCAGTGAAGCATGAGCTCACCAAGCATATTGGTGTTGATGCTTCTTATATGCGGTCACAGGTACAGGATCAGATTGTAGCTCTTCAATATGTGCCTTCAAAGTTTCAGTTGGCAGTTTTCTTCACGAAGATACAAACTAGAGTTTAAGGGGGGGTGTTAGACTATATCCTAGTTACCTAATATAAGAGATTGTTAATGCCTTGTATAGATGTTGTTAGCCTTGTATAGATATTGCCTTATATAAGTTTTTCTTCTACCTTTTATATATATATATATATATACATACTGGTCCATTGGCCTCATGTTGATTACAAGTGCTATCCCTAACAATAACATGCATTCCTACTTTTCCACAGGTAGAAATAGAAGCAACTACCAAAGAACCAGGCACTGCTTTGCGAGCTCCTACTATGGAGGCTGGACTGGTACCAGCATGCAAAGACACCTGTTATGGAGATCTCAAGCTGGAACTGTGGGAAAAGAGAAATGATGGCGGCAAGGGAAAGGTATGCATCATTGGAACCTGATTTCAGATAGCTCACAAATTAACTGTTTAAGTCATTCAGTGTTCATTGTTGATATCAATAGGATAGAAGATGCATGATCCAAGCGATGCTTTCGTATACTCTTTATTTTTGACCTTTTCTGATTTGCTATTGTGATAAAAATAAAAGTGCATTCAAACGTAACACAGCTATTTTGATATCAAAATAACCTCATTCATTTACATATACATGGTTGGTGTATAGGCAGTTCAATTGGACAGCTTACGTGAATGATGTAATTAGCAAATTTTGAGCAAGTGTTTAGATACGCATTATCAACACCATTAACCAATTTTTTCGCAGATGATACTTGACACCACGAGCGACATGGCAGCGCTGGAAGTTGGTGGAGGCCCCTGGTTCAATGGGTGGAAAGGCACGACTGTTTCAAACGAGCTTGTAAATAACATTGTCGGTACCCCAATCGATGTGGAGAGTCTATTCCCGATTCCAATTCTCAAGCCCCCAGGTCTGTAGGATTATTCAGGAGGAACCATGAAGAAATTGAGATGAACAATTGGATGATACCTAATACCTGGATGGTTATATCCCATTCAGACTTATCCAGAACCAAACACCATCTTAGAGAGATAGATGAGGTACAGATAGAGATATAGAGACGTGCTCTCAATTATAATTGTACAAAAATGGGTGGAAGATAGGCTCACATCTGCTCCAAAACATTTGTCCTGGCACTTTTATGTCCTTTTCCATTCATCTATCTCGTTAAGGCATGACAATTTATTCTATATAAACATTGAAAATTTTCGTTTCATTTACTCATGTAGTCAGGTAGTGTGATCCGTCCAGCACCAGCGGGTGGCACGTAAAACGTCCATCTTCTAAGATGCCGTTTAAAAATGCACACTACTATGAAAATTCACAAACACATCACAGAAGCAAACTGTCAATGATGACTTATAGTCATCACATATAGTTATCGAACCGTCTGTGATGTTGATTTTATATTTCTTACAGTAATTTTGATTTATTGGCTAGCCTTAGGAAATACTAGCAATATCTTCTAAAATAAAAGATAGTACAGAATATCACCAGTATATTATTAGGACTAATTAGAACCAATTACTACTTTAGATTGAAAAGAACAAATGGATCTACACTCAGTTAGCTATATCAAAACCATCTTCTCCCTCTTTACATCACAGGGAACAAATTAATGGATGTACACTAAGCTAGATCTAAAAACAATCTTCATTTTCCGCTTTACCAAGCTAGATATTAAATATAATGCAAATTTGAACCAATTACTAACCTTAGATAACCTATAGCATAAAGATCTACAATCACAACTTCAAATCCAGGATCACTTTCCACTAGATCGCCTCTCAATCGCAGTCATCTCAAAAATAACTCGAAAACCCTAAAAATACAGAGGTCGGGCCGGGCTATCTGATCTTATAGCTGCAAGTTTACATACGGTTTTAAACAAAAACCGTCTATGATGAGGCACCGGTTATAGACGGTTTTCAAGCAAAACCGTCTGTGATGAGTGAGCGAGCCGTCTCTTCGTTTCCCGCGCGCCTTTCGATGAGAACTCTTCGTCTTCATCAGAACTTCGTCTCTTCGTCTTTCCGGCCGCCTATTAAACCGGCAGTACGTCTTCATCACCGGCCCCGTCACCTTCAAAAGTTCTAACTCGATCCTAGCTAGCTCGTGCGCTCTTCTAGCTCATGGCAGCTCCTTCTCCCGCAAGCTTTGCCTCCTCCGTTGCTCCATCATCGCTCCCAATGCCTCCGCTGATCTGTCAATGCGATCCTCCATTCGTTCCCGGGCAATGCCCAACGTGCCACCCTCCGTCGCCTCAGCCTCGGGTACTTTCGCCGCCACCAGCGGAATGAAGCGCGCGCGGGAGGACAGGGAGGTTGACAACGACGACGATGATGATGAGGAGGATGACGAGGAGGACACCGTCATCCGCTGGGGGAGCACATCGGATGACAGTGACTCCTCCTCCGCCGACTACACCATTGACGCCGACTCTAGCCCCTCGGGCAGCAACGGCGAGTGGTGATCGCGCGTGCACGCCACTATATATATTATAATTAATATAATGTTTTATGTTATTAATTATTGTAATTAATATACTGTCGGTCCTTCTGCATTACTGCAGCTAGCATATATTTTCAATGCTTTGTGTGCTTCGCTTTCGCTCTATGATTTGTTCCGTGATTTTAGAACAAAATATCCTAAATTCCTCGATTCACTCTATGGCGCGATCGAAATTCATCATTGGCTAAACGATCATTTGGTTATGCCATTTTGGGCTTTGCTCTCACCGAAGCTATTGCATTGTTTGCCCCAATGATGGCCTTTCTGATCTCATTCGTTTTCCGATCGCATAAAAAGATCAAAAAAGAGATATGAGAATGTAGTTACAGATGTGAAAAAATCAA
This sequence comes from Rhipidocladum racemiflorum, assembly GCA_036346355.1. NCBI lineage: Eukaryota > Viridiplantae > Streptophyta > Magnoliopsida > Poales > Poaceae > Rhipidocladum > Rhipidocladum racemiflorum. Next base: position 46,368,965 of record CM070572.1, on the reverse strand, counting down.
TATCACTATGTCTAAGTGATCACTGATGGTTTTAAACATGAACCGTCTGTGATGAGTCCCGAGCTTGACGATCCACGAACCGTCTGTGATAAGGTAACGTGGATAAAACAATCCGTGATGTGGGGGACCATTATCACAGACGATTCTTGGTTATAACCATTTATGTTATGGAACTCATCACAGACGGTTCGTGGACACAACCATCTGTGGTATGCTCGTGACTCATTACAGACTGTTTGTGTTTAAAATCGTCAGTAAGGAGGTGTCAATATAACCTCTTTTGTAGTAGTGTGCATGTAATCAGGCATTTAAAAGTTTAACCACTGACATACAGAAAACAAATTAAGGTTTGTCATGTGTGGTTGGTATCAGTAAATTTATCATCAAATGTACTTCTACATCATTTTATAATTCTTACTAACATGTACTTCCATCTGTTCAAAATAGTTGTCTAACTTATTGGGATTCGTAGTTGTCCACTGTGGGAACAAAGGGTAGATCAGGGTTCATAAAACTATCGAAAATCGGTCAAAAACCACGGTTTTCGATGTATTGAGCCGGTTCGAAACCCTAAACCGATTGGTAAACCGGTTCAATTAAAAAAAATTCAAAAATTCAAAAAATTTGAAAAAATTTATTCGATGTAAACCGATCGAAAGCCAGTGAAAACCGAGCGATTTTTTGAGAAAACCGACGAAAACCGCTCAAAAAATCGATCGCTTAAAAGGCTGAACTCGTCGATCAGTTTTTTGAGAAAACCGACTGGTTTTCGTTTTTTTAAAATCTGTTTTGAATTTTTTTGTTCAAACACCTGGTTTCGAAACTCTTTGGTTTTTAACGATTTTCGACCGATTTTCACGAAAAACTGGTGCCGAGTAGGATCTGATTTTCAACCTCAAAACGATTTTGTAAACCCTAGGGTAGAGTCATTGCGAGTTTTCTATTATCTAGAGTCCTCATATTAATGATATAAGATATTACTAACTTCAGTCACAAATAGTTATCGTTTTGAACATAGATGTAGTTTGAAACTTTAATATATTTTAAATATTTAAATTGAATACATGAAAATCATATGTATAGATTTGTCTTAAAAAATACTTTCATGATATTTATAATATTATTAGATTTTATAAATATATTATAATAGAAATTAGTGGTAAAACCTATATTTTGAAGATTGTGTCGATTTCCAAAACAACAATTATTTATGATATGATGAGGCATATAGAGGTTGAAATACATCATTTAATATGGGCAAGCATAATCATTTTGAATTAATTATTACTTAGATATTGTGCTACCTAGATATGTGCGCCTAGGGTAGTCGGACAATTATTTCCGAAAACTGAATGATTAGAAAAACAACGGTAAAAAATGTGCGTTTCTCTATTATAAATTCTGTCATGCATGTATATTTGGGAAAAGGCGAAGAAGCTGTGATCTCATGCTACATGGAGCTCTCGTCGGTTGATCTGAACCATCCTTTCCACGGTAAACGTCGAAACCGCACCTCTGGTAGTCTGGTCCCACTCCCGGCGTTTCCGCTTTTGTCAAGAGGAAACGGAATCAAATAACACGCAAGCTCTCCGGTTTGTAAATGAAGTTGGTCACCGTTATTGCCCAAGGTGTGTTGCTTTAACTGAATTTTGAGTGACTTCACCAACCAAGTAGTAAACTCTTATGCGAAAGGTGCATGTTGCCATGGAGACGACTGTCCGATCGACCATGCTGAACAGCTGAAGTATCAAGCAGTGAAGCAGTGGACAAATTATTTTTCTCTGAATTTCTTGTGTTGTAACCTCCAAATAGCGCTAAAAAAAAATGTCCCTTTGTATGAATGGATTGCAATGATTATTCTTTCGGTAATGCTACAGTTCGGACGTCTGATTTCTACCGCAACATTTTTTTCTACGCATGCAACATTTTTTTCTACACATGCAACATTTTTCTCCTACGCATGCAACATTTTCATTCGACAAACAGTAAATGTTTCAAAAGTGAAAAAAATGTTGCGAACGTTGAAAAAAAATGTTGCAAACAGTAAAAAAAATGTTGCGCGGGCGTCCGAAATTTTAAAAAAAATCAGACGTCCGGCTGCTAGTACTGTCCTTATTCTTTTGCTGCACTCTCGCTTGAGCTAACAATTGTCCTTTCTAAACCTAGACGCCAACTATGTACAATCACTCCAACAGTCCTACAGTTTTTCATATTCTTTCCATAGTTCATCACACTTCTGCGTGCTGGTTCACGTGATACTTGTGATTGAACATTGTCTGTCGGGTTCACGTGGATGATTGATCAGCCTTTCAAGAAAGTTGGTTCGCCTGCACATTTGGTCTTGCAGCATCAGATCTTGCATTTGAGGGGTGAAACTTTCCAGCTGTGGGAGCAATTCCCGAATGGCCTTTGTGTTAATTGTAGTTGCGAAATATTTATGTAATGATTAATTTGACAACAATATTTATGGAAAAAGATACTGTGTGGTTTGTTATTTATCTGTAACAGGTGTTGTAGCGCAGGCAACAGGAGCTGTATTGTAGGCATGCAAGATGCACGTTGCAGCACAGGCGAACGCAGATGGACGTACACTGCAGGTTAGGAAGAATCCGCACAGGTGGTGCATAGTCCCGGGAGCAACACGTGACGTCGTAGAGGTGAAGGTGGCACACAATGTCGCAGGTGCAGGAGGCGCATCACGCGAGGGACGCAGGTGTAGCGAGATGGGACGCGTAGAGGTCTACGTAGATGGACGATGCAGTACTGTAGCAGCCAACGGGTCGTACATGCGAGTGGTGCAAGCAAGAGAAGCAACAGGGAGGAAACGGGAGAACAAGAGAAAAGTGGGAAGAGAGAAAAGGAAGGAGGAGAGAAAAAAGAGAAAAAAATTTAGAAAATTTTGGAAGATTAGTTGAGATTTGTGCTTTCATGTAAAGAGATTTATATGCTTTTTTTTTTTAGAAAAGCCAGTGAGTATAGATTCTAATATATTAATTCTTATTTGCGTACAGTTGCTTTCAAGTATACATGTTTAATCTAGTTTTTTTTATAGTCTTAGATTAATTATTCTAGATTGATTTTTAGGTTTGATCATTATTTTATAAATTTTTAGAGTTAATAAAAACACAAAAAATTAGATTTAGGTATTAGTTTGCACCAATTCACTCTCCTTTTGTACGTCTCGATTTTCACTGTGCAGTTAGTTCAGACTGAAAATGTGGAGGACGATAATGGCTGATACTACTGAAGAATTCATCTTTAATTGATAGGTACTGTAATCAATATTCATGTTCTTGGTTTAATTTAACCGAAGACAAGGACACACTTATAATTTGCACATATGTTCTGATGTTACCGTGACCCGTACCTGTCCTAGTTTTGAATTTTTGATCAAGTGACATGCCAAGACAACTACCGGCTACCAACTATTCCAGCCAACCACCGACAGCACTGATCTCGATTATTGGAAGCTTTGTTTTATTTGGTCCTTTGATTTAATTTTTTTTTCATGTTTTTCACGTTTCGAATACAGTAGCAATAGATCTATTGTGGTTCTATACTATAGTAGATGTCACGCTTCCATTATTAAAAGTTTTGCTTTATTTGGACTTTGATCGAAGTATTTTTCATGTTTGGCCCAATTCTAATACAGTAGCAATAAATCTACAGCTGCAGTCCTATACTATCGTAGATGATCAACTACGGTAGAGAAATAGGACATTTGACACGCGTAAAGAGGCTAAATAAGACAAAGACTTCAATTATTGCTCATCTTGTTTTTTATTTTTCTGGTGTGGGGTTCGTGAACGCCACATATGTCGCTGCTCCTCCCTCTCCATAATTTTCATCCATCCTAACACTACACTACACCACCTCAAGAATAGAGTTGGGTACTCGGGTCGGGTTTCTTTGGGCTAGCCTGAGGCACGACGGGCACAGCCCGACCCAGCATGTTGTGGGACGTGCCGGGTCAGGGAATTGGGCACGATGGGTGGCACAGCCCTGCACGGCACGGCGCCACTATCGCGGGCCTGCGGCAGGGAGGTGACCAGGGGGTCATGGGGGAGCGGAGCCTCGCCGTGCAACGCCCCCTCACCCGCTGTGCTGCCGACTCGCTGCTATGGCTGCCCCCTCACCTCCCCGCCGCGTCACCTCTAGTGCCGCGCTGTGCCTCCAACGCCTTGCCACTCCGCTGCCGCCTCGCCTCCCTCACCACTACAGCCACCGTGCCTCGCCTCCCACGCCACTATGTCCGCCTTGCCGCGCCCATCGTGGTAGCCCACCGCCGAGGCTATGCGCCCATCGTGGCGGCGCACCCGCCGTGGCCTCCCCACCGCGCCCGCCGTGGCAACCACCGCCGAGGCCGCGTGTCCGCCCACCGTGCAGAGGGAGGCGAGGGCGCAGTCAGCCGAAGGGGAGAGAGTGAAGGGACGTGGTGTGTAACACCCGTGTTATGTAATTAAGCTTAATTAAGTTAATGAAGTGTGGATTAGTGCTTTGATTTGTTTTTGAGTCCTAATCTGGGGTTATTTGCTTTCGAATTCCTTTTGTCGTTTCGTTCAGTCAGTTTCTCCGATCGGAGCCCCTGAATTCGAATTCGAGTGAAATTTCGATTCGCATAAGTTAGAACCCAAACCTAAGTTTTTGAACCTTTATTAGGATTTCCCGAACCTATCCCAAAAGTCTCCAACGTAAATGGTCAAGCGCCGTTGCGAAAGTAGCTAAATCCCTAAACTTTCAGCTGTTGGCGGCAGTACCGCTGTTATACCCGCGGTACTACCGACCGAGCGGCAGTACCGGCATTTTGCAGTCGATACTGCCGGCCATCGCAACTGGAGCAAGGGCAGAGCCCTGTTTCGCGTCTGTAGCCGTGCTTATCCCCTCTCCTCGGGTTTTGTGCCCTCCCACTCCCTCTTAAACGCCAGGGGGAGCCTCCTCCTTCCTCCTCTTCCTCATTTCCCACTCCCTCGCCTCTCCTTCTTCCTCTCCACCCTCTCCATTGCTTCCCCCAAGTGCGAGCTCGCCCTGCCCTTCCGCTGCTGGCCGGTTGGAGCTCGGTTGGAGCCAGTGGAGGCAAGGACAAGGCGTGGTGGAGCTTCCTCAAGCCCTTAGTCAGATCCTCTAAGGATGGATTCAAGGTTTGAACTTGATTCCTTGAGTTTGATTCAAACCCTAGACACTCTCCTCTTCTCCCCTTTCTTTTCTTTTAGTTAAACTCTAGAAAACCTAGCTCTAGTGGTAGATCAGTGTTTCTTTATGTTGCTAGAACAAGGTTAGACTTGTAGAAGTTGGTTAATGCGGTCGATTCGTTTCAAGAACCCTAATCGGCTTTTTATTAGATTTATTCGCCTCAAAGTCATTTTCTTAGGTTTTTGGAATTTTTCCCTTGTAACCCTAGTTCCAAAAATCAAGAAGACGACTCTTGAGTATATCTGAAGCTGCTAAAGTTCGATTCTCGTGAAAAGGATCAAGCTCGAACTCGATTCGAGTTGAAAATCGAATTTTGGAGTTAATTAGGGCTTTCGAGGGTCCAAAAGGTAGAATTTATCTAATTGACCTAGGAACCTCGAATAGTAACGTAAATAGGACCCTAGTGCCGTAAAGAACCCGTTGCCGTGAAGAAAACCGAGTTTCGACATTCTTTGGGTCGAAATCCGTTTTCGTGCCATTTTCGGGGGTCCGAAAGGTCTAAAGGCAAGATTTTGAGCAAACGAACTCAAAACTTGATGGAACCTGCGTGCCTGGGTCCCTAGAGTCCCTAGGAACCTAGTCATGCACTTGTGTTGAAGTTCCGAATTCAAATGCGCAAAATCCCACTTTTTGGGAAACCATCCCCTGGAAAGTCGGCACTACCGCTGCCTTGGGAGCGGTACTGCCGGACGGCCGGTACTTGATGAGGACATCACTACCATGGATACGGCCATGTCTACAAACCCAATTGAAACCAACAATGTAATACAAGGGCCAATTACTCGAGCTTGCGCACGTCAATTCAATTGCCAGGTGAATGCGTTCCTCGGGTTGCATACAAATAATTTAATGAATGAAATGCTATTTAATCATTGTGATGATTTTATTGTCCTTAGGAACCAAGGAGAAGGACTCCCAAAAGTCAAGCATGAAGCCAATTCTTCCGGTGCACAACTTCAACTCGGATTCGACCTCCAGGACAGCACCAACTTAAAACGACCATAACTTTTGATCCACAAGGGTGTTTGAGGTCTATGAGTACTGGTTTGAAAGGTTTCGATGTCCTCTTTCCAACGGATCTGGCCCCACCTCCAAATTCCTTACGAGTCAACGGGAATCTACAAAAAAAGTTTGGTCATCTTTCCAAATCTGAGTCAAACTAGGAATAGCAGTCCTACTCGGCCATGGAGGTGTTTTGGACGCCCCAAGCTTGGTTTTGGCCTCCTATTTCTCCTATAAATAGCTAGGGAGTCCCCCAAAATAACTTGAGTTTTGGTTATTTGATAGTTTAGCATTTTGCTACTATTTGAGTCTTTTAGACGTGCTCAACGGCCGCCTAACAAGCTCCTTGTATCGGAACCCCAACTTTTCAATACTTCATCCATATTTGCAATTTTAGATTGCTTTTGCCTTGTTCTTGCTTGTTCTTCGATTGCTTGCAGGAATTGATCTTCGTGATCAGATTGATCGTGCCCACGGCAAGGTCAATAACCATCTGGAGTTGGTTTAGCGATTGCTAAGGCGCATCGTCGTTGTACGTTGTAGTCGGATCGTCAAAGTCGTCTCCACCCAAATCGAAGGTTATCATTCTCATCGAAAGATCGGGACACCCAGTGTTACATCAAGTGGTATCAAAGCTTCAGTTGATCGGTGAGAATATCATTGCCTTAGGTTAGTTTTTGATTTCTGTCCTAAATTGAAAACTACTCCCCAAAAATTCAACCTTTAGTTTCAATCTGTTATTTTAGTGAGTTTTGTTAGGTTTTGATCCATTAGAGTCCATGTTTTAGTTGCTGATCTTTCTTTTCCTTCGCGTAGCTTCAATCCTTCAATTCTGTCCAGTTTGGTATTTCAAGCATAACTTTCACATACGAACTCGGATTTTTGTGTTCTTGCACTCTATTGAAAGTTGAGGATATAAGCTTCAATTCCTTCCACAGTCAAACAATCAAATTCGGTGATCTTCAAACAATAATCTAGGCGACAAGTCTGCTGCCCTAGAAAAACATAAGTACACCTACCTTTGGGAACCAATTCATCCTTTGTGAACACTTTGATCCTATTTGAGACTAGCTTGTTGATATTGATTAGGGCTGCTCTAGTTGATACATTGCATAATCTTCAGTTATCATATCATATTATCTTGTGACACCGAGTTAGGGATTCAAAAAACTTTGTTCATACTAGTGTTGGCCGAAAGTCACCAAAAGAAAGAAAAGAGGAAGAGCCAAAAGGCCAAAAAAAAAAAAAAGGAAAAGAAAAAGAAAATTGTGGCCGGTCGCACTATATTGAGCAAAACCCTAATTTGTGTTCGTTACTTTTTATATTGTGCAATTTATTAATTAGTGAGCAATCTTGTGCCCTTTTTACATTCTCAAATCAATAAGTTAGCGTCTCTCTACGACTTATGCAATAGAGCTTTTGGTGCTTCACTTATATTTTATAGCTCATTCCTTGATTGCATAAGTGCCATTATCTTTGCGTGTGTGTTGTCTTGAAATTCACTTATATCTTTGAGATCGGCAACTAGGGCTTGTGAATTCTAGTTTGGATCATTACTTATCATTACAATAACTAAAATTATCAGATTGCATAGGAAATAAATATTGCCTATCCAAGCTCCACATCCAACCTTGTACATTTGTTCGGTCCCTTTGCAATCGCTTTATCCAAGCTTCGGAGAACTTTTGACGATGCCAACGGCCGACAACACCTGCTGCAAAGTAAGAACTTGTAAGAGCTTTGGTGATAGGCTTGAGTGTTGAGAGACTTGCCACCAACTCCTAGTAGATGATAGAAACATTATACTTGTGATTTTGTTTTCTTGTCTTCTACTAACCCATGTCAGGTGACGAGGGCTCCCTGCATCACTCTCCTCGCACCAAGGGAACAGCTCACTCTGAGCGTAGGTCATCGCAAGAGAACCTTCTCAGATCCATCGAGGTCGCACAAGGGATCGCTAAAACTACTCTTACTACTACTTTGTCTAGACTTGATACGCTTGCAGGAACTTCCCCAGGAACTTCCAGTCCTCTCCCTCGTCTTCCAAGCAACAAAAATGGCGTATTACATGCTCAGGTACATGTTGATGATGATCTCCTAGTAAGGTTAAATTCGCCATTCCACCTTTTGATGGTCAATATGATCCTGATGCCTATATTAATTGGGAGATAGCAGTAGACAAAGAATTTGGCAAGTATGATTTATCTGAAAATGAAAAGATTAGGATTGCTGCTAGTGTGCTAAATGAATATGCATTAACATGGTGGAAACATATTTGTAGAAAAGAGAGAAAACCTAAAAATTGGAAGGCCATGAAAAGACTTATGAGAATTGATTATGTTCCTGAATATCATATTGAATTTTTATATACTAGACTCCAATGCTTGAAACAAGGAAATAAATGCGTTAAGGAATACTATGAACGATTGCAAAATCATTTGTTGCGTTGTGGTTTAGATGAAGGTGAAGAAGCAACAGAGCTTAGGTTCATACGTGGACTTAATCAAGAAATTCAAGATGCTCTTATTGATGAAACATATAGTTCTCTTTCAGAATTGGTTGTATGTGCTTATAGAGTTGAAAATATGCTTGCTGAATCCTTGAAAGAATCATTAGCTTCATTTGAGGCGCCCATTGTTGCACCTTCTTTTGTAGCTAACATTTTGCAGAAAAGTGAGCACCATCGAGAGAATGATGTAGAAGAGCATATGGAGAAAGAAACGATCAGTACTACTCCATGTATATGTGAAGAGATAATAGTTGAAGAAACACCTACAACAGCTGATGAGAACTTACAAGGTAATGTAAATTATGGACTTTACACATGGAGAAAATAATTTTGAAGAGCAAAAACTATCCACAAATCATGCTATCGTAGAGCAACTAATAGTGGAACCAATTGCTGATTTTGCTTTGTTACAAGATGATTTGCTTGCTATTTCTTGTGATAAAGAAGAGTTGTGTGATAATATTTCACTTATATCCATGACACAACTAGCAAATGGACATGTCACCTTTGTTAACACACTAGACACTTATGCTGAAAATAAACATGTCATTCACATCACAAGCGAAAATAATGAGTTGCAATTGATGTCTTCTTTATATACATTAGGCTACATTGAATTTGATGTTCCTTGTGATCTGAATTATTTAGAGGAGAACCTTTTTGTACATTCGGATTTGTCATGGTTATCGCGAAATATCTTTTATGTTATTGGCAAAAATAGTGAGAAAGGAGAGTATAAAGCACATCGAGTTTACATTTGTTCAGATTTTAAACCTCCGTTTGCAATGCAACAATGTCATCAATTTAATAATTGCCATATCACTAATCATGTCAGACCAAGTACATTTGGTTCCATTCACAAGTCACATGATAGTTTTCAAGAAAGGAAGGATACGGTTGATAGAAATTCTCGATCCATTGATTTCATTGCAAATGTGCATATTGCTTTGTTTCCTGTCATTACTAACATTTTGCACGACAATATGATGGAGTCGAGGACGACTCCACTTCAAGAAAGGGAGGATGATGAGACCATGCTCATCATGGACAGAACTAACACTGCATACATATGGTCATCACCAAGTGTTGCTGCAATTATATCAACCGCATGGTTTCATCGACCCCCACCTTGGCCAGGGCCATTAAGTTGGCGACACTTCACGACATCCTCTACTTCGCATACATCTACTACGATGGCTCCATCTGCATGGCTTTATCGATCCCCACCTTGGCCATCCTTCTACATCTTCGTCGGTTCAAGGACCATTGACTCGAGCTCGAGCCCGTCAACTCAATTATCAGATCTAAAGCCATACTTGGGAGAAGATGATGAACTTGAGTCGAGGACGACTCAAATGCAAGAAGGGGAGGATGATGAGGACATCACTACCATGGATACGGCCATGTCTACAAACCCAATTGAAATCATCAATGTAATACAAGGGCCAATTACTCGAGCTCGCGCACGTCAATTCAATTGCCAGGTGAATGCGTTCCTCGGGTTGCATACAAATAATTTAATGAATGGAATGCTATTTAATCCTTGTGATGATTTTATTGTCCTTAGGAACCAAGGAGGACTCCCAAAAGTCAAGCATGAAGCCAATTCTTCCGGTGCACAACTTCAACTCGGATTCGGCCTCCAGGACAGCACCAACTTAAAACGACCATAACTTTTGATCCACAAGGGTGTTTGAGGTCTATGAGTACTGGTTTGAAAGTTTTCGATGTCCTCTTTCCAACGGATCCGGCCCCACCTCCAAATTCCTTACGAGTCAACGGGAATCTACAAAAAAAGTTTGGTCATCTTTCCAAATCTGAGTCAAACTAGGAATAGCAGTCCTACTCGGCCATGGAGGTGTTTTGGACGCCCCAAGCCTGGTTTTGGCCTCCTATTTCTCCTATAAATATCTAGGGAGTCCCCCAAAATAACTTGAGTTTTGGTTATTTGATAGTTTAGCATTTTGCTACTATTTGAGTCTTTTAGACGTGCTCAACGGCCGCCTAACAAGCTCCTTGTATCGGAACCCCAACTTTTCAATACTTCATCCATATTTGCATTTTTAGATTGCTTTTGCCTTGTTCTTGCTTGTTCTTCAATTGCTTGCAGGAATTGATCTTCGTGATCAGGTTGATCGTGCCCACGGCAAGGTCAATAACCATCTGGAGTTGGTTTAGCGATTGCTAAGGCGCATCGTCGTTGTACGTTGTAGTCGGATCGTCAAAGTCGTCTCCACCCAAATCGAAGGTTATCATTCTCATCGAAAGATCGGGACACCCAGTGTTACATCAGTACTACCGGACTTTCTCCGTCGGTAGTTAAAAACCAGAGAAGTCCCCATTTGTTCTTTGGCGATCGGCACTACCGAGCCATGGGGCCGGTACTACCGCTCTCGCGGTAGTACCAGGAGTAGCAAGCCGGTAGCTAATTTCCAGAAAGCACCCATTTCGGTCCCTAGCGAGCGGCACTACCGGCCTTGGGTGGCACTACCGCATAATGGCCGTCGGTACTGCCGGCTTCTGAGTAAAAATCCTGATTTCTTTTCCATTTAGGTTCTCGCTTTCCGTTTTTGGTTCTTATTGATATTTAATTGCTTCTTTACCTGTTTTGGTCGATGATTTTGGTCTTATTGCTTTTCACGTAGACGCTGACGTGTCGAACGCCGCCGCTGACCCCGAATACATTCCAGAGACTGATTTCACTGAAGAGCAAACAAGCAAGCACCTCCTTTGATCATTTTGAATTCCATATTTGCAAATCATAATTTCTGATTTTCAAAACTAATATGCATGCTTGTATGTTCATTAAAATGTTAGTTTGTGGGAATTGGTAGGTAAACCTAGAGTTGGTGGATTTCCTCAATTTGATTTGAATAGTGAACCTTGACAGACTTAGACCCATATTAGACATATTAGCAAATGTCAAAAGGGTAGTAATGAGTAGCAATTGCATACGCTTAGTTGAGCAGTAGAAAATGGTTGCAGGAGATCGTGATGCTCTCAATTACAAACTCCTGGAACTAATTCGGTGGATGGTTGAGCTTGGTTGGGATTTGGATTCTGGTTCGGATTCGGTTGGTGATTGGGTACTCTTTGGGAAAAGGGATGGTTGCGTGAGTAAAATGAAAAATTGGAGAATTTAGACCCGGGCGAGATGTTGGAGTTCGGTGATTGGTTTGGTCTAGTCTGGTTTGGTTTATTCGGTGGAGTGGAATGGATTGGACTCTCAAGCCGGGGGCTTGATGAGGATGGTTTGGTTTGGTTGATTCCTTTCTATGGGGAGGTTGCGAACTAGTGTGTGCTCAATGGAGCCGCTAGTACCGATCCTCTGTGGCCATAGCAAGTGGGTTTGGAAGATCTCGCCTGAGTCACCCTAAGGACTGAACTTGATGTTATCACTAAGTGTAAAACAAGTAACCACATGCGCCAGTATGGGATGGCCTTAGCCTAGTTCAGGGAAAAGGATCCAGTCTTGCATTCAAGGAGGGCAAAGGGGTTTGGACGTATCTGTGGTGTCGGTGCGTTCTAGGGACTTTCTCGTCGAGGCGTCGAGGGAAAGTTTATCCAATACAACGGTAATGCCTACTACGGGGAGGTTGTGGGCTAGTGGGGGCCCGTAGGGACCACTAGCGGCCTCTGTGGCTGTAGTTAGGGATGCACATTACCGGGCCGGTGCAAGATTTGAACCCTGATCTCTCGAAAGGTTTCGTCATTGTCTAGCAAAATGGATACTTCTAGTATCGCGTGACATGGCTGACATGACTGCTAGAACGTGTCATGTGGGTACAGTGTACAGTCTCTGCAGTGATAACTAAACTAATCGATTAGCCGTGCTCACGGTCAAGAGCAACTTGGGAAGTACTGTCAAGTATAGACTTTGGGAATTGGTTTGGTTTTGGAAAATTATTAGCTTTGGGTTTGGTTTGGAGTGAGTCTGGTTTGTTGGAAAAGGGTGTTGGAATGGGTGAATGGCTTATAGAATGTGGAATTCAGAAAGTTGTGTTAAAGGTTGGAAAATGGAATGATATGATTTGGTTTTGGTTAAACTGTTGATTAATGTTGCTTACATTGAAATGCCTTTTAGCAACTCTTTACAAATTGCAAATGTTTGAATCTATTATCGTATTGCAAATAAAACTTGCTTTGTGCTCAAAAAGACTTAGTGTAGAAACCCGATTACTCTCGTAATAACCTGCATTATTAAATATAATTTCCATACACTAAAGTGCGAGTACATACATGTACTCACCGTTTGCTCTAACAGATTTTAGTCAGAGGAAGAAGAAGGTAATGAAGACAACCCTGATGAGTCACAGTTCGTTGTGGAGTCCGACGATTTCACTGAGGGTTAACTGGTTTCCTTCCAGTCAGTTGCCTGAGGGGGACGGCACACTGCGCCTTTCTTTTGGTCTTCCACTGGGTTTATTTCTATCTTTTGGTCTTGTGTAGGCCATGAGGCCGTAACTTGTAATATTAAATAGTTGTAATAACTTTACCTATCATGTGTAATATATTTACTTTTGCATGGATATAATTTGTCTCGAATGACAACGTGTGGGTACTGGGCTACTGATCCAGGGAACCAATACTATGCACACGGTTGCGGGAAGCTCGGATCATGATCAATCGGTTGGCGCATACACTTGCCTCGAGCGTTGCCGAACAATTGGCCTCAATCCGAGTACGGATTTAGTTTAGCAGTCGGATGTTATTATGAGTTACATTAATCTCTAGTCCGATGCAACATTAATGACCCGGTTTCTAATCCAAGTCCGGAGCCCCCGTGACATGGTGGCGCGGTGGGGAGGCGAGGGGGCGATCGGTCGAAGGGGAGAGAGAGGGAGAGAGGGAAGGGAGGTGGTGCAGTGGGGAGGGCTAGAGGGGGAAGCGAGGCGATCGGCCGGATCGTCGGAGGGGAGAGAGGGAGAGAAAAAGAAGGGAAGAGAGAGGCTGGGGCTTGGGGCGATCAACCGGAAAGAGAAAAGAGTGGGATTCGAGAGAGGAGAGAGAGAGGAGGGGTGATCGGTCCAAGGGAAAAAGAGCGGTAGGAGGGAGAGAGGGGGGGGAGAGGAGGCTTGGGGCACGCTGGGGAAAAAGAAGAGGGAGAGAGACAGTGATCACAAACATTTCTCCCAATGGGAAGAATCGTAACATGCAAAAATTTCAATGTCTATCTCCAGACAACGATGTGACGCATTGTAAGTTCAAGCTCCATTGGTTTTGGTGATTGGTTTATATTAATGATTAATCTTTGTTTAATGACAAATCTAATTTTATTGAGACTAATATGTTTTATTGAGTTATATTAAATAATCTCATATTTGGATGGAAAATGGAAAACCCAATGTATGTATGCATATCCATTATAGTATTAATTGCATACTTTGGATTGAAGTTTAAGTTTGAATTCTCCATTGCATTAACCACAAAGTGTGTATTATGTTTTCTAATCCATATATTACATGGATGCACATATCTAGGGGGGTTCACACTTGAACTTGATGTATCAATGTATTGATCTATTCTTCATTCCATATATAAAGGATCAATATATTGAAACATATCAATTTAAATGAATATTTAAATTGAGTTCATTTGTCTCCTAATCATCAAAGGATATTTCATCATATGTTGATGGTGTTCTTGTGAACAATTAAGGACAAATGAAAAGTTCTTGAGTAGTATGAAGCATTAGTTACATCATGTGCTCAAGACACATCTAAATTCTTTAGATTGATTTAGGTTGTTCTCAATCGATGTAAGTGGCATCCATGATGTGTTAATAGAGTGCTTAGATGATTGAAACAATCATGCATCTTGGACTAACCATTTTCATAAGTGATGAATGAGCCAGGTTAAGTCCAAAGGTAGTTGAGATCATAAAAACGGGACAAGGACAACATCATAAGGAGATGGACGTCAAGAAAACATCCCGGAAAAGAGATAAGAGAGCCAGGGTGACGATCCCGGGGGAACAAAATGATTGAATATCATAAAGACCCCAAAGGGGATTGCTTGCGGCGGCTAAGGTATAATTAGATAGGCTAAGGATCTTTCCTAGCTTTGTGTCTAGTTTTAGCGCTGTACTATTAAGAGGGGTTGAGTCTTTGCTTTGAGTTTCATCATGTGTTGGTGATTTCAATCCCGCACTCACTCGTGCTCAAATCTTTTTGATTTGGTTTTTGCATGGGACGCATAGAGATCTACGTAGATGGACGATGCAGTGTAGCAGCCAACGGGTCGTACAGGCGAGTGAGTCACGCGAGAGCGGCAGGTGGGTTGTATGCGTGTATATGTGAGTTTTGGGCTATATGTAATTGGGTTTCGGTGGATATGTATGCATGTATTTGATTAGAGATAAATTGTAACATCCCTGAATTTAGTAAACAGTAAAAACAAAATATTAAAATGTGAATTTGATTTATTATTAGCTTTTTGCAAATCTAAAAGCTTTTGTTGAAAGATAATTGAATTCCTGAAATTAGGAAAGGAAAAAGTTATAGAAGAAAATGGTAAGAAGATAAAATAAACCAATTGCCATTTACTGATCAAGAGTAATTATTACATAGGATTGAACGGTAACACAAGTCTTATTGATACATCGTAGTTCACATTTACAATACATAGGAAATACAAAGATCCTTACAATGGCATATAACAGTTATATGGAATACAACGCTTACAATCATTCGATTACATATGCAGTTACAATTACAACTCACCTAACTATCTAATTATATATCTGGTTACAAACTACATCTCAAAAAGTAAATCACAAAACTATAAACTTTAGCTCCCGTGCTAACTGGACCTGCATTGTTAGACCTGCATAATCAACTGCATTTGTATAAGAATGAAAATAAAATAAATGCGTTAAATTAGATACAATAAATAGAAAGGGAAGGAATTGCCGTCAGCTAATTAATTGGTTGAATCGCTCAGTGAGGTACCCTAGATTGTCCGGGGGCCAATCTGGCTCCTCTCACGATTTGTTTTTGCATAACTCGGCAATTTACAAACCTGTTAAGCTGTAGACGCGAATATTCAGAAAATACCGCGAGGTAAAAATATTTTACCATAGTAAAATAGTAGAACCTCAGTGAGTAGAGATAAAGCCAAGCAACAGTGCCCATGGGACAACTCAGCCCATTCCAGAACCCACTGAAACCTCCAGGACCTTGAGGATGAGATAGGGTGAAGCCCAACCGAGTGCTCCAGAAACCAGCCACGACAAGGCCAACCGAAAACTCCAGAAAATCAGAGAGCAAGGCAAATTACCAAGACATTTCCCCCTCAGCCAATCTCTCCAGGATAAACCTCAACCGAACTCAGGGCAAAGAGCCAACCAACTAAGTAGGAGTCAGGCCACATAAGAAAGGTCTTAAAAACTAGGACCAGGGCACTTACCAAATTATTCAATGAACAAACAGCCTATCCGCAAAGGTAAGACTCCTTTCAAACACTATTGAACCCCCATCCAAGTAGCCGGCCATATAAGCTACACAAACTAAAATCATTACACTGACAAGATAAGGAGGATACCCAACCGAGATCTCCAGAGCTTAGAGACCCACGTAAGCCTCTAGGCTTACCTTGCCGACTGAGAACTCTAGACCCAACCAGAACTCCCCAGAATAGCCAGCCGGCCAAGCACATGGGTCAAGGCTAAGATCCAGCCACATAAGCAATATAACCAAGCCACCCCTCCGGCCGACCAACACCTCTAAAGCAATACCCAGCCAATCAAGTACATTGGGTTTTAAGCCCATATTATTACCCTGACAAGAATTAAATGAGAATCAATCCAGCCGCAAGACCCAGCTCTTTTTCATACCCTGTTGCACGCCCATCTTGTAGCTATAAAAGCCACACAAAGCCTCATAAGCCCCAGTACAAAACAATGCTCCCAGGGCACTATCAACGTAAGCCTCAGGAGCCTCAAATACCCAGGAGGATAAACCCCCAGGAAGACTGCCACCAAACCAACGAGGAGGAGGAAACCCAGAAGAGTCACGAAGACAGGAGCAAGTTTATCCCTTCACACAAAGTAAGTCTCCACGAACTCAATTCCATTAAAATTTATCGCTTCATACCCAGTAAAGCATGGAAATGAACTAGAATCAAAAGTGACAGTAAAAGGCTTAAGGAGGTGGTCTCAGTAGAAGAAACCCATCGGGGTTACGCTATGCGTTACTTCAACCCGAAAATACTTCCTCGGCATATTTCGAGCTTAAAGTCATCGTCATAGCACCATCCAACCGATGGGATCGCTAATTAGCGAATCGTCATAGACCAAAAGAAATAACTCAATCACCAAACATAGTATCAATTTCATCATTTACTATGTAATCTAAGTTGAAGCTTATGTCATCATATTATAACCAAGTATCAGGGATATCGGAATAGAGCATGGCATTAATCCTTTATGAATTACGTTCCTGCTCTAGTTACTTCAATATAAGTATTCTCCATCAATACTCCAGTATTTCGCTCTCAAGGCATGGTATCAAATCCATCATTTACCATGCAAATAGGACATAAGGAAGCCACTGATGTCGTATTGAGCATTCTGATCATCAAAATATGGCTTAGCATAAATTCAATGTGTGCTAAACTCCTCTATTCCATCATAAGTTCAGTATTAATTCTACCCTTCAATTTATTCAACACATCACAGATCAAGGAAGCATGATCTCAGCATCAATGTCTTAATTCCAATAATCATCAAACCCTAAATCAAACCGGAACCATCATCATCCGGCATCCAGAGAGGGAGTAAGGAAGAGAGAGGATTAGGGTTACCAACCTTAATTAGGAAGAATGGAGAAGGGGGTGGAGAACCAAACCGCAAGGACGGGGAAGAGCCAGTGGAGCCGGCGTTTGACCTCGATGGAGGCGGCGCAGTGCTGAGCCGGCGCGAGCAGGCATGGAGGCGAGCCGGCGAAGCCGAAACCCTAGGGCGGAGGACTGGGGCAAGGGCGGCGGAGAAGCCAGGCCAACGTCGCCTGCCTCGAGCCAAACGGCCGGCGGCGCTGAGCAAACCGACCAGATCGAGAGAGAGAGTAGAGAGACTTGAGGAATGGGGAAAAGAAAGGGGAAGAAGAGGATGAGACCGACCGGCTGGGAAAGGAAAGAGAAAGAAAAGAAAAGAAGAGAAAAGAAAGAAATAAAGAAAAAGGGAAAGAATAGGAAAAGAGAAAATAAAAAGGATAATAAAATAATATATGTGTCTCTAGGAAAATGAGTATTCCTAACATACAAAAAAAAATTGAGTAAGGATGAATTAAGTTAGTAAATACTCATATTTTCGCTACATATACCTAGTTGGAATATAATCATAATACATATATGGGTAAACATACATATTTAACTTGCTTTGTATACAATCTATAGAACATAATCACTTGATACTACAATGATGATTATATTTAACATTAGCTTATTACGTTCTCAGGTATAAATTAAACTTAATGTACTTTTGGCCCTTAGGTAACATATGTTTCATATAATATATGTACCATGATTTAATAGATGAACTAATATGGACCCAAATGCTATAGAACTACTATTGAATTATTCTTAAAGATCAAGACCCTAATAATCTACAAGGATAATTGCATAACATGTTTAGTCACAAGCTTAGGGTATAACTATCCATAATTTAAAGAATGATTAAGATATCTCCGATAACCAGTTTTAGAATGCTTCATAAAGCTAGACCATTCCATTATGTAGAAAGTAATTCTATTATGACCTGCTTTGCATCTTAATCCTATTAATGACATGACCCTACGTGAGACCAATTGTAAGATCCGTAGTACCGATGCATATGCTTAAGTTTAACTATGCACCTTCTATTAAAAATAGTCAAGCCACTTTATATACTAATTGATATTAGTACAAACAATTTCACACCCTGAAAATGAATTATAGTATATTAAATCTTACAATCTTAGCTTCCTGAATTCGTAAAATAAAATAAAATAAATCATAAGGCATAGGTGTCGTATGCTATGCAACCCTTAAATCGTTGATCGATAATAAAGATTATAATGTAGAAGTGATACACTTATACGTTCACAAAACTACAACCATGCTTGTTTTATGTAATGTTTGTTATTTGATTTTCCATCTGATTTTCTTTTGCCCTTATTGAAAGTGCTATTTGCTATTTCCTGTCTTTTCCGTTATGCGACGTGTAGAATCCGACGTTTCGGACTTCGTCGTCGACAATCTCAAGATCACGTCTTCGAATCGTCGCTAAAGATAACAAGTAGCAAGGCAAGCACCCCCTTTGAGCATTTTGAACCCAGATTTCATAATCAACAAAAATGTGATTAAGAATCTTCCTGCATGCTTATATTTCGATAAATCCTTATTTTGCGTTACTTGGTAGTTATAACCCATATTGATGGATTTCCTTAATCACTGTTGATCTATGATCCATGACAACCATAGGAATGGTTAAGTTCTTTGAACTGGGTATAATCGCTTATTAACCTGCATATGCTTAGCACTGCTTTAGATCAATGTTGAAAATGTTTACACCCACACTTTTCCTTATGAAATCTTTTATGGTTTATTTAAGCAGTAAAGGATACTGGTAGTTTGATAAAAATAAAAATAAAACTATTGTTTTGACGTGGGTGATTATTGGCAATAGCCGGATGTACATGTTTTAACGTGTACGTAGCTAGGGTGGAGTTATCGCCCATGTCACTTTAAGGACCGAACGTAGTGTTGCATGATCCAAGTATAACCGTACATCCACAAGTACTGGACTGGGACAGTCTTAACTTATTAAATTATTTGGGAATTAGCTTTGCACATTGGTAGGCAGTTGTAGCACGGGCATTCTGGATATAGGTTTGCTCGAGGGAGGTGTCATCACCGAGGTGTTGGCATCTGCCGTTGTAACGGTGTACGCCTGGCTATGAATTGGGGCTGTTGTTGTACCATTTGAGCCGCGGGCTCCTGAATACTATTGCTTCACCGTTTGTTTGCTTCCATCATAGTCAGGGGTAACGTCATTGGGCTAGTGCAAAGTTAAGGTTCAAGTAATCGAACGGATTCGTTATGAACTCTCTGGCGGCACACCAAAGGAAGTGTGCTAATGATCTGCCACAAAGGGAGGACATATCTTGTGGGTAAAGCTGTACAACTCTGCAGAGTCTAAAACTATTCGAATAGCCGTATCCACGGTCATGAATGACTTGGCTAACCAGCATTAGTTAGTTGTTTTCTATTTCTAAAAACTCTTGATCAAATGATTTGGAAAATGATTCACATTTGTTAAATGTCACTTATTGTTATATTTGTACGTATAAGACCATGGAGGGTCTTCTTCGTTATTTTACTTACAAAGGGCCATGAGTAACTTATTGTTATTTCTGTCAATACTTGATATTTTGATTACTTATCAAACTGTTTTAAATTCAGTTTATGCTTTCCATTACTATTCAGTATTTACAATTCAAATCTTCGCTTTATGCAAAACAACCATAGAAGCCCACTTTCTATTCAGCCTGCATATATTTCAGGTTTTGCAAACACTACAAGTCTTGCTGAGTACGCAATGTACTCACCCTTGCTATTATTGTTGTTTTTAGACAGGATACTTCGACAAGTACTCTAACGCAGGAAAACGGGATTATTGACGACATTTCTTTCTAAGGCTTTACCTTGTCAGTTGCCTGTGGATTATGTGGCAAACTACAAGACATCTGATTCTTTTGGCTATGTTTAGTTGACCTTCTCGGTCATATTGTATCAATACTTCCGCTGTAATAAAATATGAAACTTTTGTATGGTTGTGATTCCAAGTTGTGTTTGTGCGTGCTAGCTACTGATCATGGGACTAGCACAGTGTGCACATTAGAACCTTGCTTTTATGTTTGCACTGTAGCATAAAAGTGAGGGTCTTACATAAATGGTTAAGGTTTATTTAGAATAAATATGAGGAGATTCATCTGGTTTTGCTTGAGCCGTTGCAAAGAAAAGAATAGCCACTGAAAAAAGAAAAACGCGAGGGCGCAGAGCAGGGTTCACCATTTCGTTTTGCCGATTTTTGGATGAACAGTGAAATTTGATAATCGCAAAAATTTAAAAACCTGATTTTTTTGAAAAAATTCAAAAATTGTCGAAATTCGACGATTTCGATGGAAATTCGATGATTTATCGATGGAAATTCGACAACCATGTTGAACTTTTTGTGCGGTCGACTTTTGGTAGCGATTTTCGACGATTTTTGACGAAAATCGACCGATTTCCACCGATTTTCGACCGGTTTTTGACACGCAAATTTTTTCGAATTTTCGAATTTTTTTGATTTTTTTTTAAATCGGACCGGTTTATCGACCGGTTTTTGATGTCGAACCCTAGCGGTACGGTCGATTTTCGACAAATTTCGACGAAAAGGTGAACCCTGGCGCAGAGAGACGCAGAGAGATAGGCTCCAGCGGTGGCGCAACAGAGCCGGAGAAAAGAACAAGAAAAAAAAAAGGCAGGACGTGCAGCAGAGCGAGAAGCGGGCGGCTGCAGGAGGAAAGGCGTGCGGTGCATCGTAGGCACACAAGCTGTAGTTTCGGAGCAGAGAAGTGCAGCAAGACGTGCGGCTGCGAAGGGAGCGTGCCGTGCCGTGCGGCTGCATGAAGGAATGTGACGGGCTCTGATGTGCAAGCAAAGAACAGTATGGTGCAAGCAAGAGAAGCAACAGGGAGGAAACGGGAGAACAAGAGAAAAGTGGGAAGAGAGAAAAGGAAGGAGGAGAGAAAAAAAGAGAAAAAAACATTTAGAAAATTTTGGAAGATTAGTTGAGATTTGTGTTTTCATGTAAAGAGATTTATATGTAATTTTTTTTTTGAGAAAAGCCAGTGAATATAGATTCTAATCTATTAATTCTTATTTGCGCACAGTTGCTTTCTAGTATACATGTTTAATCTAGTTTTTTATAGTCTTAGATTAATTATTCTAGATTGATTTTTAGGTTTGATCATTATTTTATAAATTTTTAGAATTAATAAAAACACAAAAAATTAGGTTTAGGTATTAGTTTGCACCAATTCACTCTCCTTTTGTACGTCTCGATTTTCACTGTGCAGTTAGTTCAGACTGAAAATGTGGAGGAAGATAGGGAAAATGGCTGATACTACTGAAAAATTCATCTTTAATTGATAGGTACTGTAATCAATATTCATGGCTGATACTACTGAAGAATTCATCTTTAATTGATAGGTACTGTAATCAATATTCATGTTCTTGGTTTAATTTAACCGAAGACAAGGACACACTTATAATTTGCACATATGTTCTGATGTTACCCGTAGCTGTCAGCCTGCCTGTCCTAGGTTTGATCAAGTCACATGCCAAGACAACTACCGGTTAGCAACTATTCCAACCATGCCAACGACTGCACTGATCTCGATTGATGGAAGCTTTGTTTTTTTTTTTTCATGTTATCACGTTTCGAATACAGGATCTTTTTTTTTTTTCATGTTTATCACGTTTCGAATACAGTAGTAATAGATCCGCTGCGGTTCTATACTGTAATAGATGTCACGCCTCGATAATTAGAAATTTTGCTTTGTTTGGTCTTTGGTCTAAGTTTTCTTTTTTCATGTTTGGCCCCATTCTAATACGGTAGCAATAGATCTGTAGCTGCAATTCTATGCTATCGTGGATGTCCAACTACGGTAGAGAAATAGGACAGATGACATATGTAAAAAGGCTAAATAAGATAAATACTTCAATTATTGCTCATCTCGCTTTTGATTTTTCTTGTGTGGGGTTCAGGAACATCACATGTGTCGCTGCTCCTTCCTCTCCATAATTTTCCTCCATCCTAACACTACACTACACCACCTCAAGAATAGAGGTGGGCACTCGGGCTGCATTTCTTTGGGCTGGTCCGAGGCACGGCGGTTGGCTCGGCCCGGCATGTTGTGGGCCGTGCCGGGCCAGGAAACTGGGCACGATGGGTAGAACGGCACGGTGCCACTGTAGGCACGACGGCCCACGGTAGGGAGGTGGCCAGGGGGGTCATGGGGCAGCGCGCCCACTCGTCGTGGTCTCCCCATCGCTGAGGCCGTGTGCCCCCTCGCCATGCAGTGGGGAGGCGAGGGGGCGGTCGGCCGGACGAGAGAGAGAGGGAAGGGAGGTGGCATAATGGGGGCTGGAGGGGGAAGGGAGGTGATCGGCCAGATTGCTGGAGGGGAGAGAGAGAGAGGGGAGAGAAAAAGAAAGGGAGAGAGAGGCTGGGGCCTGGGGAGCGATCAACGCGAGAGAAAAGAGTGGCAGGGGAGAGAGGGGCGATTGGCCCAAGAGAAAAAGAGCGGGAGGAGAGAGAGGGGAAAAGAGGAGGCTTAGTGTCTCCCAATGGGCAGAATCATAACATGCAAGAATTTCAATCTCTCTCCAGATAGCTACATGGCGCATTGAAAGACGTAAAGCAACGCGACATGATTGAAATGGACCTGAGAGCAACGGACATAATGAGCCAACGGCTCTCTCCTGATGGCTATAAAATTCCCTAGGGAGATCATTTGTTCAGCACCCGAAACTCGCTCTTTCTCTCCTGAGCTCAACGCACATGTGACATTTATAAAAGTGTACAAATAAACTGGAAATGTTGAAACAGACGTTCATGATAGTTAGTTTTTCCTTTGCCTAAACATTAGATATATGGACTTCCTCCCATCAAAGAGCAGCCGATATTAGTGTTGTTGAGCATTACATAGAAAACGATTACATCCTAAACAAAAGGGTCATAGGATTTAGATCAATCTTCGAGTCACACACTGGAGAGGCTGTTGTTAATCGTGTACTTGAGGTTATTACTAACTTTAATATAGAAAGTAGAATTATTTTCATTACTCTTGACAATGTATCAGCTAACACGACGGTTATGGAGCATCTCTCACCGCACCTGGAGACTTATGTTGGAGGTTTTGTACTCCACCAGAGATGTGTATGCCATGTTATTAATCTCATTTTGTAGGTATGTTCGCTTGTAATAAAATCTAGTTTGGAGGGCATACGCAACGCTATCGATTTTATTACAGGTTTGCCCAGAACTCAGAGTACTGCAGGACCAACAATAAGGAACCAAGAAGATTCAACCTTGATATGAAGATTAAATGGAACTCGACATATACTATGCTGGACCGATGCAAGGACTATGAGTATATTATCACTGTTTTCATCAGCTACAACAATTGTAAGCCATTGGTTATTGAAGTGAATTGGGAAATTGATAGTTATTTTCATCATTTTTTAGAAATTTTTTTACAATACAACTAAAAAATTTATCTGGTGTATACTACCCAACTTCTTTGTTAGTCATCGAGTGGTTTTAGACTATTGTTAATGCTTTTAAAGAAAATAGAGATAATTATATTTAAAACCCATTATAGAACCAATGGAGCAAAAAATTTTAAAATATTTTCAAGCTATTGCACATCTCTAATGTTTTGCTACTATTTTGGATCATAGGAGAAAAATTATCTGACTTGCAGGGCGCCCTCAAGGGAATAGGTGAGGTTTCGATCTTGATTTCTCTTAGGCCTATTATCATCTTTATAATGAGTTTTTTCGGAGTTTTCAATAAATATTATGAGAAATTTTGGCACCAGAAGTGAAGCAAGAAGATCTACCTCAACAACCCAACAAATATGAGGCAGTTCGACCGCTTCAAGAATATGGAAGAAGCTGAAAGGCAAGTTGTAGGATCGAAGTATACGAATATAGCAATCAGAGGGGGGGGGTGAATGATTGTGCGGAAGCTAAAACCAAATACTTGACCTATTAAAAGTTCACCCCAAAACAGAACCAAATAATTGCCTCGTTTTCGACAAAAACAGAATGACAGAGGTTTGGTAAAACGAGAATTCCCGGAGATCCAACCGTCGAAACGATCTGAAATTTGGACACAAGAAACTAGATTCCAATACGAATCGAACCCAAAAAGAATCAGCTCGATCGGACTTACGGATCAAAAGTTATGAGCTTCGCAAGCTTGCTGATCCAGAACTTGACGAGAATCAATCTAATCAAAACTTCAAGATTAAACAAGAACGACAAAAGATTGATCAACTAGACTTTGAGAAACACTAGATCAATACCTAGAGAGGTTTTTGATGGATCAAATCAAGATAAAACTTGAAGAACAAAAACCAATCTAGAACTAGAACAAGCATGCAAACAAGAACCAAAACAGAAAATCTTGTAGCGGCGTGGTTCTTGTAGTACGCAAAAATCTTGGAAGAATTGATCTTTATTTCTTGTCTAAAATACTCTCATCAAAAGAGTACAAACCCTAAAACCAAGCTCAAAGCTTGATGCGCTCAGCTCTACTTGGTGCGTTTCAACAGAGACCCCACCTATTTAAAGCACCAACCCACAAGAGTTACGAATACGATTCCTATTCCTAGAAGGAATCCGTATCCAACTCAACTCTACTTGGCCCAACCAGGCCGAGTACAACTCTTGCACGCGTATGGCAACCCTACCATACTCACGTGACTAACACTTTGCACGCGTATGGCCACTGCCATACTCACGTGACTAACACTTTGCACGCGAATGACCTCCTGCCATTCTCACGTGACTCACCATTCTTCATGTGCACCATTCTCTTAGCCCGAACGTCCCGCATGACATCCTTGACCACCAAGACCTCGGTTCCTCCTGAACCTAGTCCCGAACCTCAGTTCCTCCATGAACCTAGTTCGGTCCGTCATCGACCACATTCGTCTTTGAGCAATACACGCACATGAACAAACCACAAAACAAATCCGAGCACAAGTCCACGACTTGACTCAATGTCAATCCATGCAACTACTCACATGAGTATTGCATAAAGTCCACTTCAAAAGAAGCATCATGAAATCATTACAAATTTCAAATTCACATTCAAAATTCAAATCCAAATCGCTCAAAACCCTAATTGAGCGAAAACGCATTCACGACGGACAAACAAAGTTGGTCCGTTGTATAAGGAAAAGTTTCTGTTCTAAGAAGCCAACCAAACGCGGAAAAACACGTTCACAACGGACAAACAAAGTTGGTCCGTTGTACATGCAAAAATGGCTTCGGTCATGAGCTCAAAACAAGTTCACAACGGACCCCAGAAGCTTGTCCGGCGCAAACGTGCCACGCTCGGTTTCACAAAAGTAAAACCCTAGAAAAAGTCCATTCACGACGGACAAGAAATCTCTGTCCGGCGTACATGTGAAACTCTCAGTTCCAAGAAGAAAACATTCCGGTGAAAACATGTTCACAACGGACCCAAAAACTTTGTCCGTTGTACATGCGAAAACAATCCTCAAAAAGCCATTCACGACAGACCCAAAAACTTAGTCCGTTGTACATGTGAAAACAATCCTCAAAAAGCCATTCACGACAGACCCAAAAACTTAGTCCGTTGTACATGTGAAACTTACTGGTTTCTTGGAAAATTGAGTTTGGCTCAGAATCTCAAAAGCATGTCCACGACAGACCCAAAAACTTGGTCCGTCGTACATGAGAAAGTGCCAAAACATGTTTACAACAGGCCAACAAAGTTTGTCCGTCGTAGATGGGAAACTTACTGTTTCTTGAGATCTTGGTCCGGCGCAAAAGCGAAACTTACTGCTTCTTGTCAAATTGTCAAGCACATGCACCAAAGACATTTTGCAAATCCAATTCTAAGTTAATTTTTCAGTTCAAAGCCAATTTTTCAGCACATGATTTCACAATCTCCCCCTTGATGAAAACATTGGCAACACCACTTAGAATTGAACATTTGGCATTCACTTTACAAAAGATTTTGAAATCCAAAGGATCAAAGACCAAAGAGAAAACACAGAATTCCCCCTTTGACCAAAATGCAAAACAAAATCTCCCCCTGAGAAGGAAAATGTGTGTGAATGTGCAATGTGTCCAAAATTCCTAAAAATCTCCAAACTTCTCACAAAAAGCCAGAAACAAATCCCCCTTTTTCTTAAACTTTTCAACGATTCCCAAATTTCTCCCCCTTTGACAATGGAGTCATCAAGAGTACAAAAGAGAGAACAGGTTCAAAATTTTTCTTGAAACAATGATTTCACAAAGAGAAACAAGGGAGTGCCAAGATAGGAAAAGATGAGCTCATTCGATCATATAACCTTATATATATCACATAATATGCAAAATACATGATCTTGATGTGATTTTAACAAGTTAGGGAATGACATGCATCTCAACCTCAATTTAGTCAACTATATAGCCAAGTACTAAGCAAGATCTTAGCAGAAAAAGCAAGACTTTAAAAATTGAAGCAACTAACAACTTAGGGCGAGCAAGTAGTTTCAACTCCAATCTAGTAGACCAATTTAATCTTTAAACAATAAGTTGCATGTGGCATGCTTGAAGCATACTTCTTTTATTTTCTAGGAGTGGCATGCTTGAAGCATACATCTTATCTTTGAGGGAATGGCATGCTTGAAGCATACATCTTATCTTTTTAGGGAAAGCAAACACAAGCACATAACTTGAGGTTTTTGCTTTTAACAACCCTTTTTTATTGATTCCCTTTTCTTTTCATTTTTCTTTGATTATAAACATGCAAAAGTGATTAAAAGGTCTTATGAAAGAGTAAAGTTGAAACCATACTTGCTTCATAGCCCAAATTTGTCAAGAAGATTCAATAACAAGCCTAGAAGAGTAAGATATCACAGAGTATTTAGCTATAGGCAATCAGTCCAGGGAATTCCGCAATGTCATTTTTAGTTCAAGTGAGATAATTAGATTATCATATATTAGCTCAATTACATAACATATAAAGAAATATGATAAAGTGAGCTCATTAAGTGAAAGAACTTGGCAAAGAAACTCCCTCTTAAAACAAACCCATTGGATGAACAATCCCAAGTTCTCCCCGAATAAAAGCAAAACGAGAAGAAGACAAAGGTTTTGTGAAAATGTCTGCCAATTGATGTTCAGTATCCACATGATGAAGCACAATGTTGCCTTTTTCAACATGATCTCTAAGAAAGTGAAATCTGATGTCAATGTGTTTTGTTCTAGAGTGTTGCACGGGGTTCTTAGCAATGCAAATTGCACTAGTGTTATCACACAAAAGAGGAACACTATCCAAATTAACCCCATAATCTTTAAGTGTAGCTACTATCCAAAGAATTTGAGAACAACAACTAGCAGCTGACCACATATTCAGATTCGATTGATTGTGCAACAGAAGATTGCTTTCTAGATGACCATGCAATGAGAGAATTTCCCAAGAAGTGACATGAACCAGAAGTGCTCTTCCTATCAATTCTACATCCTCCAAAATCAGCATCAGAAAAAGATCTCAAACTAATGCATGAGGAAGCAGAAAGCCAAATGCCAAAATCTTGAGTTCCATGAAGATACCTGAAAATCCTTTTGACAGCTTGTCGATGTGAAGCACGTGGGAAAGCTTGAAAACAAGCACACAAGCACACACAAGCACGTGGGAAGAGTCTCTCATGTAAACCTCCAATTATCTCATCCTCAACAGCATCATCATCATCTTTTATGAACAAAGACACTCTCCCCCTGAACATATGCACCTGTACCTGCACTATTTGGACTAGTGCCTTTTGCGAAAACAGAAGTGGAAGAAGTATCTTCAAAGGCAACACTTTTAGCATGAGATGCACAAGTGAAGAAGAACCAAAACTTATCACTGAACATATGAAGTGAGCATCCGAAATTTACTAGCCACATGTTCTCCTTCCTCGCGTGAGAGGCCTACATAGAAGCAGAAAGTGTCGAGGTCTCAGATCTTGGGGTTAGAAATAAGATGTTTAGGAATCGATCTTGAGACACACGACAGACAACAGTAGGCACAACACGAGCAGTCTTATGCACAAAATCAAATTTGCCTGTTCCCGTGTTTCTAGCAACAAAAGGTGCTTGCATCACCCTAGGCACGTAGTGAGAAGCAAAGCATGCCTTTCTAAAATTAGACCTAGCCTTAGCTCTTTCTTTCTTTTGTTGTTTGGCTAGTCTAAAGCAAAAATCTACTAAATGTCCATCTCTACCACAATGAGTGCAAGTGTTTTTAACAGGATGTTTGGCTTTAGAAGTAGAAGCAACATTTGCATTCATCATAGTAGAAGATAACACTCCAGCAGACTTAAAGACAGTTTTCTTAGGCTCATTGACAATTTCAAATTTTCCTCCGTCAAGTGTTTTAACAACAGTGGGAGCATGTGATTTATGATGAGTATAAGAATCAAAACCTAAACCTTTGTTATGAGTGCTGACTTTTGATTGATCCAAAATCATGTTTAGGTTCTTCTTTCCTTTAGTGAAACGTTCTAATGATTTGTCCAAGTAATCAACTTTTCGAGAAAGAGTTAAACAATTATTGCAAGGAACATTCACTTTTCCTTTTTGCTTACGACAAGTTGAGCATGAAAGAACCTCATGTGTAAGCAGATCATCAGTCAATTGAGAAACCCTAGCATTTGCATCTTTTAATTTTAATTCAAGAGTTGAGCATTTAGAACAAGAAGTTAAACCATGCAAATCATCAGTGAAACAGCTAGCATGTTTAATATGTTTCTCATTTTTCTCACTTTCAGCATTAATTTTCTCAATCAAGGAAGCATGTTCTTTCCTAAGCGAAGTAAGCTCATTCCAAATTAAGTCACATGATTTGCAAGCATCATCATCAGGAATCAAAGTTTTAAGTCTAGCAATTTCAGCATTCAATGATTCAACAACAAAATCATGTTTCTTAATCTTGTCACGTTTATCAAGCAATTTACCAAGACGAGCAACAGCAATAGCTAATTCATCGTAAGAAGGATCTACCTCATTGAAGTCGCTGTCATGATCGCCCTCGGTGAAGCTGTCACTGCTTTTGGCCATGAGACACAACCCCGTCAACTCATGCTTGCTTGGAGTTGCATCATCCTCGCTGCTCTCCGAATCCACATCGCTCAAATTGACTTGTTCAAGAGCGGAAAGAACTCGATGGACAACTTTGCGGTTGATGAAGTTCTTCTTCTTTCTATCACTTGGAGAGAACTTCTTCTTCTCTTTTCTTCTATCGTTGTCCTTCACCTCCCTTGATGCTTTACTTGCAAGTTTTGGACAGTTTGGACGAATATGGTCGAGATCACCACACTCATAGCATCTTGGAGGATCACCACCACCTCTCTTTCTCTTTATCACATTTTGCAAAGCTTTGTTAAAGCGAGAAGAGAGTAGTGACAAGTCTTCTTCTGGGAATTGCTCAATCTGTTCATCGGTTAGTGAAGACAAGAAAGATAGAGCAAAACTTGAAGCAACACCATTATGAGATATGCTAGATTGAGATGTCAAAGCAATTGATTTATGATCATTCTTTCTAGCAAAAACATCTAATTCATGAGTTTTCAACTTAGAATAAAGAACATCTAAAGTAAGTGTACTCATGGTAGTAGATTCTTGTATAGATGTTACTTTCATCTCCCACACCGACATGTCCAAAGCACTAAGCAATTGTCTAGCATTAGCAGCATCATCAAAGCTAACTCTAACAAAGACGCAAATTGCTAAGAATCTTATTAAAACGTGCAAAGAAGTCATCTACCGACTCACCGGGTTTCATCTCAAATCGCATGTATTCTTTTTTGTAAAGATCTTGACGAACCTCTTTAATAGTGTTAGAACCCTCATGGTAATCACACAGAGATTTCCATACCTCATATGCAGATCGAAGATGAATCACACGATCGAAGTCGCTACGTCCCAAGCCTTGGATGATCAAGTTGCGCGCCTTACTATTTGCTTCAACATGTGCGCGATTGGTGTCGTTGACGTTGTCGTTTGCAGGGACATCATATGGTTTGTAGACCTTCTCCCAAATTGCGAATCCCTGAGCTTGGATGAACGCCTCCATCTTGGCCTTCCAAAACTGAAAATCAACACCATTGAACACACAAGGTTTTGTCGAATAATGATCCATTGATCTAATCACCGATTAAGATAGATTAGAAAAACCTTGCTCTGATACCACTTGTAGGATCGAAGTATACGAATATAGCAATCAGAGGGGGGGGTGAATGATTGTGCGGAAGCTAAAACCAAATACTTGACCTATTAAAAGTTCACCCCAAAACAGAACCAAATAATTGCCTCGTTTTCGACAAAAACAGAATGACAGAGGTTTGGTAAAACGAGAATTCCCGGAGATCCAACCGTCGAAACGATCTGAAATTTGGACACAAGAAACTAGATTCCAATACGAATCGAACCCAAAAAGAATCAGCTCGATCGGACTTACGGATCAAAAGTTATGAGCTTCGCAAGCTTGCTGATCCAGAACTTGACGAGAATCAATCTAATCAAAACTTCAAGATTAAACAAGAACGACAAAAGATTGATCAACTAGACTTTGAGAAACACTAGATCAATACCCTAAAGAGGTTTTTGATGGATCAAATCAAGATAAAACTTGAAGAACAAAAACCAATCTAGAACTAGAACAAGCATGCAAACAAGAACCAAAACAGAAAATACTGTATCGTAGTGGTTTCTGTAGCACGCAAAAATCTTGGAAGAATTGATCTTTATTTCTTGTCTAAAATACTCTCATCAAAAGAGTACAAACCCTAAAACCAAGCTCAAAGCTTGATGCGCTCAGCTCTACTTGGTGCGTTTCAACAGGAGACCCCCCACCTATTTAAAGCACCAACCCACAAAGAGTTCTGAATACGATTCCTATTCCCTAGAAGGAATCCGTATCCAACTCAACTCTACTTGGCCCAACCAGGCCGAGTACAACTCTTACTGCACGCTGTATGGCAACCCTACCATACTCACATGACTAACACTTTGCACGCGTATGGCCACCTGCCATACTCACGTGACTAACACTTTGCACGCGAATGACCTCCTGCCATTCTCACGTGACTAACCATTCTTCATGTGCACCATTCTCTTAGCCCGAACGTCCCGCATGACATCCTTGACCACCAAGACCTCGGTTCCTCCTGAACCTAGTCCCGAACCTCAGTTCCTCCATGAACCTAGTTCCGGTCCGTCATCGACCACATTCGTCTTTGAGCAATACTGCACATGAACAAACCACAAAACAAATCCGAGCACAAGTCCACGACTTGACTCAATGTCAATCCATGCAACTACTCACATGAGTATTGCATAAAGTCCACTTCAAAAGAAGCATCATGAAATCATTACAAATTTCAAATTCACATTCAAAATTCAAATCCAAATCGCTCAAAACCCTAATTGAGCGAAAACGAAATCACTACGGACAAACAAAGTTGGTCCGTTGTATAAGGAAAAGTTTCTGTTCTAAGAAGCCAACCAAACGCGGAAAAACACGTTCACAACGGACAAACAAAGTTGGTCCGTTGTACATGCAAAAATGGCTTCGGTCATGAGCTCAAAACAAGTTCACAACGGACCCCAGAAGCTTGTCCGGCGCAAACGTGCCACGCTCGGTTTCACAAAAGTAAAACCCTAGAAAAAGTCCATTCACGACGGACAAGAAATCTCTGTCCGCTGCATGTGAAACTCTCAGTTCCAAGAAGAAAACATTCCGGTGAAAACATGTTCACAACGGACCCAAAAACTTTGTCCGTTGTACATGCGAAAACAATCCTCAAAAAGCCATTCACGACAGACCCAAAAACTTAGTCCGTTGTACATGTGAAAACAATCCTCAAAAAGCCATTCACGACAGACCCAAAAACTTAGTCCGTTGTACATGTGAAACTTACTGGTTTCTTGGAAAATTGAGTTTGGCTCAGAATCTCAAAAGCATGTCCACGACAGACCCAAAAACTTGGTCCGTCGTACATGAGAAAGTGCCAAAACATGTTTACAACAGGCCAACAAAGTTTGTCCGTCGTAGATGGGAAACTTACTGTTTCTTGAGATCTTGGTCCGGCGCAAAAGCGAAACTTACTGCTTCTTGTCAAATTGTCAAGCACATGCACCAGCACATTTTGCAAATCCAATTCTAAGTTAATTTTTCAGTTCAAAGCCAATTTTTCAGCACATGATTTCACACAAGTCGTCTGGCTCGTCTTCACAATCACCGTGTAGGTCACCATGGAATCCACGAGTAGATGTCAACCACTACCTCGGCACGCCTTTCGTGGAGACCGAGCTTGACATGGACAAGGAAAATCAACTTAGCTTGCTCTTGTGGTTGAAGAATAACCAATGTATTTACCTTGTGCTATCCCATTTTTCACAGGATGTACTTACAGTTTCATTGTCCATTGTCTTGTTAAAATCCACTTTCAGTTTGGTAGGGAAGATAGATGAACCAAGGAGGTCATTTTTTAGACCTGAGATGGTTGAGGCAATTACATACCTCAAAAACTGGGAGCATGCAGATGATGAGACACAACATCAGACCGAGGATCCGAAGATCATGGATGCAGTAGCCGACTTCGACACCAGGTTGTAAGGTTTTTAACAAAGATACTCTACACCAGGGCCGAGATTGTTAAATTTTTTTCTTATTGGGGATACTCCACACCAGGGTGTAAGGTTTTTAACGAGGCAGTAACTCTGTACATGTTCAAGACTAAATAAAATTTACTTTTTTTCTCAATATTTGTGTCTATTGCCTCAGCACCGTGCGTCTTTGGGTCCTTTCCTCTTGTCGCAATAGTGTAAATGGGCCAAGCCTGGACTGGCATGACACAAAACAGGTGCAAAGTGCAAATAGGCCATACATAAGCTCGCAGAAGGTCAGCCGGGTCAACACGGTACGACACGATGGGCTATCGTGCCCCGGCATGGTTCAAACCCGAAGCACGATGGTCCGTATCAGACTGGTCCGTCACGACATGACACCCACCTTTACTCAAGAAGTTGTCACAGATATGATGGTGGTCAGCAATGAGAAGGATAACAAGGAAGAAGCAGCAAGAGGTGGCAATGCGTTTGGCTGTGAAGTTGGGGGGCAATAGCTTTCGTAATTTCCTTGTAAAAAACTCTAGGCTGTTTAGTTGGACCATTGGTGAGACATGGCTCGACATAAGCCATGTACATGAGAGAGAGGATAGAGATCAATGAATGCAAATCCTAATTACTACCTCCACTGCTTCTCCTTGTCTTGGTCTTTCTCCCTCAAATCCTCTCTTCTACCCAGAATTCCCTTCTCTCTGTTGAGGATCGTAACACATAGTATCAGGGCCATCCGGCTTTCGATCTGGTGCTAAAAAAAGGTTGTCCAAATTGGAGGTGAGGATGACAACGTCCATGGAGAATATTAAAGCCCAATACATCGGACATAAGCAAATGATGGCTCAATTCATGGATGAATTGAAGGAGAACAAGACCTGGAGGATGAATCAATCGGAAGCGATGAAGGATTTACGTCAAGCCATGAATTCACAAGCCACGTGGGTCATCGCGCTGGAATCGATGCCACCACCACCGCCTCTTGCTCTGCCTCCAGGACGCTGGGCCTCGTCTTAGGCGAAGTTTCCATCCACATCAGTGTAGAGCCCAAGGCTACGGCAAGAACATTATGAACATGGGGTTAGCTGATGGACTCCTCGCAAGTCCCCAGCTACTTCGGTCACAGGTGTGTCTAGCTCCAATTTTCAAGTAGATCATGTAGAGAGAATAGAGGATGATCATTGATTGGGCATAAGGGGCATTCTGTGCCTAAGATGTATTTCCCTAAATTTGACAGGGATAATCCAAAGATTTGCTTGAAGAAGTGTGAGGTCTATTTTGAGGTGTATGAGGTTTAGGAGTTTCTGAAAACTCGCTTTGCCTCGCTGAATTTCATAGGGAAGGCAGCGCTCCGGTTAGAAACTGTTGAAGCTCAAGGTAGAATTGAGTCATGGAGTGATCTAGTGGCTGAGTTGTTTAATAAATGGCAACAAAATCAACATGCGTTATACATGCGTCAGATCAGCTCGGTAGCAGAGTTCATAGAGAAGTTTGACAAACTTCAGCATCAGATTTTGCTACATGATTCTACCACTAGTGAAGTGTTTTTTTTCCTTTCTTGCCTCTTAGAGGGTTTGCGCGATGACATACGCTCTACAGTTTTCTTACATCACCCAGAGGATATGGATACTGTGTATTCTTTTGCTTTATTGTAGGAAGAGTAACTTGAAAGCATACGCAAAAAAGGATCCCATTGATCTGATCATCGTGAAGGCATAAAAAACAACTCTAGATTTCAAGCTTATGCTGACAAAAATAAGAGATTCCTAAAAATAGAAGACTGCAAGAAATATGAAGATCATAAGAAGCTGGACAGTACAGAATGGGCAAAAAAAAACATTGTGTTTCACATGTGGGATTGTGTTTCACACGTGGTGAAAAGTGGAGCAAAACACATGAATACCCAGCTCAAGTACCAATTCATATCCTAGAAGATCACATCCATCATCTTTGGGAGCTATTCCAAATTCTATAGAACCATCAACTATACATCAATAAATCAAAATGCTCTTTCGGCCAGCAGCAGCTTGAGTACTTGGGGCATATCATCACATCTTTGTGTGTTTCTACCAATCAGTCAAAGATTCAGGCAGTTGTGGAGTGTCCATTACCTTGTTCTGTAAAGGAAGTGAGGGGATTCCTCTATTTGACTGGATACTACTATAAGTCCATACATCGGTATGGGATGTTGAGTCATCCACTGACAGACTTACTTAAGAAGTGGGTTCTATTCCATTGGACGTCATCAGTGTAGCATGCCTTTGATCTGCTTAAGCAAGCACTCATTCAAGTGCCTATGCTTGTGCTCCCTAACTTCTCCAAGACATTCATCTTAGAAATCGATGCTTGCAACACGGTATTGGTGCAGTGCTCATGCAGGATGGCCATCCTGTGTCGTTCTTGAGCAAAGCGTTGAGTGTCCGAAATCAAGCTCGCTTGACTTATGAAAAGGAATGTTTAGCTATCTAATGGTTGTGAGTAAATGGCATTCTTATCTACAACACAAAGAATTTGTGATTTGGACAGATCAGAAAAGTCTTATGCACCTTGCAGGACAACATTTAGGCACTGAACTACAGCAAAGGCTTTCCTCTGTTTAATGGGTCTACAGTTTCGTATTCACTACAAGAAAGGCATTACTAATGTAGTCGTTGATGCTCTTCCTAGGCGCCAGGGAGAAGTTGAGGTGGCTGCAATCTATGTGTGTAAGCCCACCTGGATGGAAAACCTGTTAGCTGGCTATCAGGATGATCCTCTAACGAAAAAACTACTCACTGAGCTCAGTGTATGTAATCAGAATGATGTTGGCTTTACATTGCAAGATGGAGTCATCGAGTATAAAGGTTGTGTTTGGGTTGGCAATAACCCATTGGCTCAGAAACACATCATTCAAGCCTTGCATAGCAGTGGCATCGGAGGGCACTCGAGTATTCAAGGGACTTATCATCGCATTAAGAGCTTGTTTGCGTGGCCAAAGCTAAAGGACTCGGTGCACCATTATGTTCAAGCTTGCACGGTATGTCAACAAGCTAAGACTGAACATGTGAAACTTCCATGTCTACTACAACCATTGCCGGTGGCAACCCAAGCATGGTTAGTGGTCAATTTGGATTTTGTGGAAGGACTGCCCAGGTCACACAATCATGATGTGATCTTAGTGGTTATAGATAAGTTCTCTAAATACGTCCATTTCTTACCTTTAGCACATCCTTATACAGCATTGCAAGTGGCTCAGTTATACCTGAATAATGTCTATAAACTGCATGGCCTGCCCAAAGTATTGATATCTGATAGAGATCACATTTTCACTACCAATGTTTGGAAGGAGCTTTTCAAACTTTCTGATACACAGCTGATGATGATCTCATCTTTCTACCCATAAATGGATGGACAAATTGAACGCTTGAATCAATGCCTTGAAGCTTATCTACGATTTGCTGTTCATTCTTGTCCCAAGAAGTGGTTCAATTGGCTGCCACTAGCTGAATATTGGTACAATACAACCTTTTCACTCCTCCTTGGGCAAGACTCCCTTTGAAGTTCTTTATGGCCATGTTCCTCATCATTTTGGCTTATTTGATAGAAATGCTTGTTCGGTTTCTAATGTAGAAGAATGGTTGCTTGAGAGAGAACAACTCACTGCTATGTTACAATAACAACTACTCCGTGCGCAACAGAGGATGAAGCATCAAGCGGACAAACACCGCTCGGAGCGTGAGTTCAATGTGGGTGATCTAGTGTATCTCAAAGTTCAACCCTATGTGCAATCGTCATTAGCACAGCGTAGCAATCAAAAACTAGCATTCAGATTTTTTGGACCCTACAAGATTTTGCAGCGTATTGGCACAATGGCTTATAAATTGAATCTACCGTCCTCAAGTCAAATTCACGATGTGGTGCACGTCTCTTGGTTGAAACGCCA
This sequence comes from Rhipidocladum racemiflorum, assembly GCA_036346355.1. Taxonomy (NCBI): domain Eukaryota; kingdom Viridiplantae; phylum Streptophyta; class Magnoliopsida; order Poales; family Poaceae; genus Rhipidocladum; species Rhipidocladum racemiflorum. Next base: position 46,331,907 of record CM070572.1, on the reverse strand, counting down.
CATTCCTTCGCAGCACAAGGTCAGTGACGATCTATCTGTCAATTAACTGATGAATCTCCTGCTCTTGTCCCAGTTAGATGTTTGGACCGGGTGCTAATCAAACATGGCAACCTTGTAAACCCTCATGTCTTGGTTTAATGGCGTTGACCGCTAGAGACGTTGGCGACCTGGGAGCCATTCCGTGTCCTCTATGCTTGTTATCCTTCAGTTCGGGCATGGGACAAGGCTCCTCTTAAGGAGAGGGGAGTGTCAAAGATACGATGGTGGTCAGCAATGAGGAGGAGAACAAGTAATTAAGACGTTGGCCCAGTTCGTTTCAGCTTCTGGATTATAGATTCTGGATATTATGGGAGAAGCTGCTTCTGATTATGGGAGAATCGGGCAAGCAAACTACAACTTCTAGGTTTCAGACCGAGCCGACGAGAATCAGCAAGAATCAGTGAGAATCAGGTTTCAGCCAGATTCTGATTCTATACAGAAATCAGCTTCTGATTCTCAGAGAAGCTGTCCAGAATCCCCCCGTTCGGCAAATAATCAGTTTTTTTTTTCTAAAGCAGAAACTGTCCAGAAGTTGAAACGAACCGGGCGTAGCAAGAGATGGCAATGTGTTTGGCTGTGAAGCTAGGGGCATGCCCATGTAATAGCTTACGTAACTACCTTATAACAAACCTCGGGCAGGATGGTTGGACCACTGGTGAGAGATGGCTCGATAAAGACCGTACGTGTACTGACAGAGAGGATATATATATATCGATGAGTGCAAATCCTAATTCCCACCTTGGCCTTGTCTTGATCTTTCTCCTCAAATCCTCTCTTCCACCTTGTCCTTGAGGATCGTAACGGAAGCGTCGGCTCTCCTCCGCCAGCGCGCATCCCTCCGAACACCATCGTGCGATGGCGGCGGCCGGTTCCGGCGGCAAGTGGAGCGACACGGCCATGGTCGTCGTCGACATGCAGGTGGGTTCTTGGTTTCTTGTTTCTGGCGGTTGCTGCCGCACTCTTGACGTACGCTTTGTGCTGGTGGCATCGGTGCCGGTTGTTGCAGAAGGATTTCGTGGACCCAGCGAGGTGCAGCCCGGTGCTGCTGCCCGGCGCCGACGCCATACTCCCCGCCGTTGCAGAGGCCGTCGCCGTCGCGCGGGAGCGCGGCATCTTCATAGTTTGGGTCAGTTCTTTCACACAGTATGGCAGTAGCTGTCATTTCTCAGGTACCAGCGATATATAGTTCGCCTAGACTACACACTGAATGAACATGCATGTACGGCAGGTGGTCAGAGAGCACGACCCTTCTGGCAGAGACTTCGAGGTTTTCCGCAGGCACCTGCTCTCCGACGGGAAGGTCCCGTCGGCGAAGGGCTCGGAAGGCGCAGAGCTGGCCGATGGGCTTGACATGAAAGAAGGGGAATATAAGCTGGTGAAGACACGGTTCAGTGCTTTCTTTGCGACGCCTCTCGACTCTGTCCTCAAGACTTCAGGGATAAAGAACTTGGTTATTCTTGGTATGCAGTGATATGGAGTTTTTGTTTTATTTTCCTGTTAATCTGATAGTTAATTGCTCTACTATCCGTCTCTTGGTTCTTTGATAATCGTATTCCTTGTTCCTCTGACTCCTTTTGCAAAATATGTTTTGACTTCCTCGTGTTTTCAAATTGACAAATGATGACAATAACCGCCCTTATAGTTCTTGTTATTTTCCATAGTGCAGTAACCTTTGCACCCAAAAAGAAAAAGCACTTGTTGGTAAACAAAGATTGATTTCTATCTGTTGTGATCGAGAATACAGTACCAAATTGTACAACATGATGTTACTTGCATGTATACATGTTCGATTCGCAGGGATTCAAACACCAAATTGCATTCGCCAGACTGTCTTTGATGCTGTAGCGCTGGACTATGAGAAAGTTACTGTCATTAGTGACGCAACAACTGCTGCTAAGCCAGAGGTCCATATGTGTGAGTGCTTTCTTTCCGTTAATATTAGTCTCCATTCTTTTAACATCTATCTGTGAACAGAGCTGGGCCTTGGTAATTTGCCATGCATGTGTTGAATGGATAGACATGTTCCCTTTCACGTTAAAGTGGGAACTCAAATCGGAAGCTTCCTACATTGAAAATGTGTACTTTTTAAAACAACTATATTATACATGATCTTTATTTTATCTTGTGTGATAGGATAAATTTACGGTTGCCAGGGTTTGGAGCACGGCGAATAACGGAGACATAGGTTTAACGTGGAAAAACCTTTGCGGAAAAAAACTACAGGAAATAATTCACTATATTGTTTCAAGGATTATATGTACAAGAGGCTGACTTATATAGCTAAAGGGTCCGAGTTGTAGAAGATATAACTCCTAACAAGCTAGGAATGAAACCAACAAATATGATAGTTAGAGATATTCAGTTATCGCCAACAAACCTCACTTTAACTCAAAATCCATGCTGAAATTATCTCCGAAAAATCCCAAAGGGTAATTGAGCATTGAAAGTCCAAAGGACAGTGCGAATATGAAAGACTGGAACAGTCAATCCAAACTCTTCTTACGAACCAAAATTTGAGTAAACCACCAGTAGATCGAGAGAATGACTGGAACAGTCAAACCAACACAGCTATAAAAAGCAAACGAAGAATCTGGGTCTTTAAATCATAACCCCAGTAAAGTCTGAGTATGTGCAACTGATCTCCTGAATAAATGATCAAAACAATAAAAGCCAAGACATCACCTATGGTGCTTGATAAATAGCGAAGCACTCATCTCATAGAATTGACATGCTCCATATGGAACAATAAATTTGGCAAAAAAAACCTACTGAAATTCCATGATATGGTTTAAACTGCTCCTGCAAAACAGTCAAAATAAAAAGAATTATCGTGCTGTCATAGAGTAAATTGCAGTAGACCCCTCATATTGAGCTAAGACAATAAAACAACGTTGTAGTATCCACTAAGAAGCAAAACTCCTTACACTTCAATACTTCATCTCAAACTGAATTGGAGCAAAACCTTCTCTAATAAAACTCCGAAGAGTATAATGCTACCAATAGGGTGTCGGTAATGAAACACCAAAGTAAAGGTGATGAAACACCAAATGCCCAAATGCAGTTGTCTCATCAACTGACATTATTTTTTTTCTTCAAAGTTGACGATGAAACATCAAATAAACCGACAACAATAAATCGACAACGAAATGTCAAAGAAATTGACGATGAAACGTCGAATAAAATGGCCAATGATTAATCATAATGAATGCCACCAATAAAAGAAATAAAAGCCTGAATTATGATGAAATTCGCCAATAATAGCATGAAAGCCTGAAGATCCAATGAAATCCCACCAATAATAAACATAAAAGCCTTAATTTGCAACTATGAAATCCCACTATTTGGCACTGGAACAATTTGCCAGGGCAAATAACAATGTTGTCCTCACACTCACATATGTAAGAACGGCTCTTATTTGAACCTGAGAAGCCGAACATGAAGCTGAAAGTCGAAAAACCGAAGTGAGAAGCCGAAGCTGCTTTGGGGCCGGAGCAAAACTGAGAAGCCAAAACTCAAGAAGTCTGAGAAACTGAGCCAAAATCCAAAGGAAGCTGGAGCCAGTGGGACCTCGCCAAATTTAATTGGAGTTTTGAGATTTTTTGATGTCCGAATGAGGCAAAACCAATAGGCGGTTGGATCGCTTCGTGTTGCTTCTGTTTCTTTCAAGTGCGTTGGAGGAAGGCAAAGGGGTGGCAGGCAAGGCAGAGGCAGGGCCAACTGATGTGGTGTCGGGCCGAGGCGGTGGCGGCCGTGATGCGGCCGAAAGGTGGGAAGGCGCCGGATCTTCCTTGGTAAGATGGTGATGCGCAGATGTGACCTGAAGCGGCCGGCGCGGGCGGTGGCGGCGCAAGACCGGGGGGCGTGGGAGCCAAAGACTGGGCCTGCGTGGGCTTGCGCCGACTCGTAGTCGCGCCGCGGCCGCGCAGAGCCGACAGGCCGACCAAGGCGGGAGTTGCCGGCACGTCGCACGGAGGCCAAAGGCAATGGTGGCCGAAGGGCCATGGAGGAGAGCGGCGCCGACAGCTCGGAGCGTCGATGGCCGGTGTGAAATCCAGCGTTGATGGCCTGTGAAGAGCAAGGCTCGCTCTGAGGGAAGCGAGCGGGCTGCCAGAAGGTGCATTACAGAAGGCATCGGAGGTAGGCCAACCATGCAGCGACGAGCCGGCGATTGATGACGATGGTCGTGATGAAGGTCGACAGTGTTAGGACCCTGAACAGTCCGACTTCTAGGAAAATCGCAAGAATCAAAGAACGAAGCAATTAACTAGGAAATAGGTAAAATGGGAAGATAACAGAAGCAAAATGGAAAAGTTAAAGCAAGAACTCAAATAGCTTTTGATATCAATCCTAACAGAATTCTGTTACAACCAGGGTAGTTATACCCCCTTGTTTTGTTCTTTTACCGCCATGAAAAGACAACAGATAATTCAACCTATAATTAGTAACAACTGATTATAGTGAATAGTAAATACCACTATCTATTAGAGCCCTTGGTTAGCCTAGAAGGTCATGGTCTATAGAGAGCCCTTAGATCTTCATGACTCTCTTTAGTTCACTCGATCATACTTAAATGAAGAGGTATTGGGAGATCTAAGCCATTCCTTTTGTTCGATTGAGCTAGACTGAAGTATTTGCCGATATCTGAACTTCAACTCCTGACAACTCCTCCCCCCTTAAGTTCCTTGTCTTCAAGGATTGAATTCTAGAAAAATTCTTGTGATAAAATCCGCATCTTCCCAAGTCGCAGCTTTTGGAGGTAAATTAGCCCAATGAACCTTCCACTGTACCACTGGTTCATTGTTTCTGGGAGCCATTCTTCTCTCAATAACCTTCACTGGTTCTGTCAGAATAAGTCCATCTTTATCCACTAATGGAAGATCTTTACTGGGGATCACTCTCGGTCCAACATGTTTCTTTAATTGGCTGGCATGAAACACTGGATGAATATGGCATCCTTCAGGCAACAACAACCTATAAGCCACCTTGCCAATCTTCTCAATTACCATAAAAGGTCCATAATACTTAGAATGTAACTTTAATGTCTTGTGCAGCCCTAGAGCGGTGTGTCGATATGGTTGTATTTTCAAATAAACCATGTCCCCTTCTTCAAATCCCCTCTCGGTTATGTGTTTGTCAGCAAAATGTTTCATCCTGGAACTAGCTCTCTCAAGATTAACTTTCACTGCTTCATTCAAAGCTTGCTTTTCTTGAAAATTTCTCTTGCTATCTTCTGTGGTGAAGTCAAATAACATATTTTCATTGATCATGGGCGGCTTGACACCATACATCGCCTGAAATGGGGTCATCTTGAGGGACGTATGAAATGATGTACTGTACCACCACTCCGCTTGAGGTAACCATGAATGCCATTTCTTAGGACTAGCAAAAACCATGCACCGCAGATAATTTTCAAGGCATTGATTCACCCTTTCGGTTTGGCCATCGGTTTGGGGATGGTAGGCACTGCTCAACCTGAGTTTAACCCCCATTGATTTAAAGAATTCCTTCCAAAGTGTACTTGTAAAAATTCTATCTCGATATGATATTATCACCATTGGGAGTCCATGCAACTTATACACATTATCTAAGAAAACCTTTGCCACATCCTGAACTGTGTAGGGATGGCACACTGATAAGAAATGAGCATACTTAGTAAATTTATCAACCACTACCATCACCACATCCTTTCCTTCAGACCGTGGCAATCCTTCCACGAAATCCATTGTTATATGACTCCATGCCATGTTCAGTATGGGTAGAGGTTGTAGAAGCCCTCGATAAGGTAAGTGCTCAGACTTATTTTTCTGATAGACTACACAAGCTTTAATGAATTCAGAGACAATACTCTTCATCTTTGGCCAATAAAAGAGTAATTTAGCTCTTTGATATGTTGCTCTTTCACCTGAATGCCCACCTAAGGCTGAAATGACGCCATCAACTGCTCCTTCAAATTTTTATTAATTCCCACATAGATCCTTCCCTTGTATTTCAATATTCCCCGTTCTAGGGTATATGGTGGGACACTTGTGCATCTATTCTAATTTTAGTCTCAAATTTTTACACTCATCATCTCCTTGATAGCTCAATATTACTTCATTCACCCATTCCGGTATGGCAACTGTCATTGCAAACACTTCTTCCAAATATTGAATTCTGGATAGAGCATCTGCTGCCTTATTTTCTCTCCCTTTCATGTACTCTATCTTGTAATTATACCACAATAATTTTATTAACAATTTATGTTGCAATCCATCAATCAGCTTCTGATTGATAGATATCGCAAGCTTTGCTGGTCAGTCCGGATGATCAAGCTCGATCCCAGAAAATAGTGCTTCCATCTTTTTAATGCTTCTAGAATCGCCAATGCCTCTTTGTCGTAGGTTGACATAGCCATAGCTTTAGGGCCTATAGCCTTACTCATGTAAGAGAGAGGTCTCCCATTCTGTATCAGCACCGCCCCCAATCCAGTGCCACTTGCGTCAGCTTCCAGGATAAATGGTTGACCAAAATCCAGTAATGCAAGGACCAGGGCCTCAGTAAGCCTCTTTTTGATTTCATTAAAGGATTTTAGTTGTTCTTCTCCCCAGATGAAAGCATTTTTCTTGAGTGAATCGAAGAGTGGCTGACAGATTATACCAAAAATTTTAATGAACCTCCTGTAATAACCCGCCAATCCTAGAAATCCTCTCAAATGAGTGACTGTCCTTGGTATGGGCCATTCTTGTACAACTGATATCTTTTCAGGACTTGTTGCTACTCCATTTTTACTAATAATATGCTCGAGATATTCAACTTGTTGCTGCCCAAATACACACTTACTCTTTTTTGCATACAATTTATTTTCTCTCAATATATCTAATACTTGCCTCAAATGTAATACATGCTCTTCCAAAGTTGTACTATATATCAATATATCATCAAAGAATACGAGTACACTTTTCCTAAGCAATTGGGCCAGCAGCTTGTTCATAAGGGCTTGAAAAGTAGCTGGTGCATTAGTTAATCCAAAGGGCATAACAACAAATTCATAGTGGCCGGTATGAGTATTGAATGCTGTCTTAAAGATATCCTCAGAGTTCATGCGAATTTGATGGTAGCCCGACCTTAAATCCATTTTGTAGAAATATTGTGCTCCATGCAGCTCATCCAACAAATCCTCTATTACAGGAATAGGATATTTATTCTTTATAGTATTGGAGTTTAACTGTCTGTAATCTGTGCATAGTCTCCAAGTACCATCCTTTTCCTTAACCAAAATGGCAGGAGATGAATAGGGACTGACACTTGGCCTGATAACCTAAGGACATAGTAACCCTTCAATCAAATCTTCCATAGCATTCTTCTTGTGATAAGGAAGTCTATATGGCCGTATATTCACTGGTTTTGACTTTTGTGCCAGAGGTATTGTATGATCACATGCCCTCTCTGGTGGTAACTCATTTGGTTCCGCAAAAATGTGAGTATACTCCTCTAGAATTTCATTAATCTCAGGAAAGCTTTTCTGTGAGTGCTGATCACTGTTGAGTATCGCTTTGGCATAGATTACTGCTCCCACTACTCCCTTCTTCATTGATTTCTACAGTTTTAGCTCATTGATAATACATCCTTCTTTTGGGACAGTCTCATCTCTGAAAATAACACATTTATGACCTTCCTTGGTGATGCAAAGTTCCCTAGATTTCAAATCCAAACTTACAGGACTGTGTTGAAAGATCTAGTCAGCCTAAAAAATTGCATCGTATCCCTTAAGAGGTAATACCCTGAAATCTGATTGGAATTGCTCCCCTTGAATGCTGTACTGACAACTCAAACACACAGAGTCTGATTCAAGTTTTGAACCATCCGCCACTGCCACCAATACTGAAGGTCCATTGCTGATATCGCAATTTGCTTTCATGGGCATGGTTGGCGTGATGAATGTTGCAGAACTTCCACTGTCAACTAGTGCTACAGCATTAGTCTTGCCAATCTTGATATTCAGTGTAAACGTAGTCACTATTGAACTAGTTCCTGTACAAGCATGTACTGATAGCTGGTTTATCTCCTCTTCTTTCTTGACATTTGGACTCCCGGAGAAGTGGAATATTCCCCTTCAAGGTTTCCTTCTTCCATTTCTTCTTCATCTTCAACGGCAATCAAGCACAATTGTTTTTGAAACTTACAAACCTTACTGTGACCGGGAACCCAGGGTTCTTGGCATTTGAAGCACTTTTCCTCAGCCCATTTTGTACTTCCAACAGAACTATTTCTCTCACTACCTTCCTTACTGCTCACTCCATACTCACTCTTCTGCTTGAAGCTCCCTGATGTAATTGCTTTACTGCTATTTCTCGAGGTCCAGAATGTGTTCTTCTTATAAGTGATATTAGTGTCATAATTTCTTGCATGAGAATAGGCCTCCATTAATTTGGTCTGAGGGACTTCAATGGTATCTTGATATGATTTTTCAGTCCTGAAATGAAATAGTCTAGGAAATACTCCTCTGTCAAATTTGGACCTCTAAAATTTTCAATTATCTCCACACGCGTCTCAGAAGCAAACCTCTGGGAAATCATTTACAGAATTGTGTCCATGACAGTGTGCTAGTGTCAATTTTATTGCTGTTTAGCCACTGATCTGCCCTTCCCACCAAATAAATTTCTGCTATAGCCACCTTTTGATCTTCAGGCGTCCTACTTATCTCAAAACATTTTCCAGCTTTCCTAATCCATGCCTCCGGACTTACTCCATCAAATTTTGGGAATTCAACCTTTGGACCTTTACTATAATTGTAATGGAACTGTTGTCGATCATCCCTCTAACGTGCTGGGCACTCTGGATGTCTGACTGGATTGCTGCTCCATTGTAGGTCATTCCTTGCACTGGCTACAAACGGTCGTGGTAGTTATGTCTGGCTATAAGATGCTCTATAAGGGGGTACATAGGGAGGACTGGATGTTATGTATTGAGAAGCAAATCCCCCATTTGCCATAAGAGATGGATATACACTCACCCCATAAGTACCAGCTATTGTACCATCATTTTCCCCAATCGGCATATTTGAAACTAAAGAGTAATTTGCGGCACCATTTGGAATGCAAAAAGGAATAGGAGGGATGGGATGCATGCTGTTTCCACTTTCAGAGTTTTGGATAAACGAATAGCCACTTCCTGGAGTTCCATGAAAATTAACCCCCTACACTGATGTTCTTGATCCTACCTGTCCCATTTGCTCCATTTCATTCTCCAGCATAGCCAAATTACTAGTTACCTCTTTTCGCCTAGATTTTCAATCAACTAGTTCAACATTTCCATAATTTGATCAATCTTAGTCGAATTTCCCATTATCTGCTGTTGGAATTGCCCCAGTTGGATCCTGTTTTCAGCAAATTCTTCCCCTATTTGCTGTTGTAATAGGGCGAAATCTTTCTTCAAATCTTCCACCTCTCCAAATAACACCGATCCAACCTCCTCGTTGAGTTGCTTTCCCACCTTGGGCATCCTTGAATCCACTTCACTTTCTCTTAGTAGACTGAGGGATTTTATAGAGACTCAAAGTCCTTCTAACCTCAACTACTCTGAAGTCTTCCCAGATTGACCAACCATTCAACGATGGAAGATTTTTCCCCAACCGGCTATGGAATTTTACAGAGGGAACTTGTTCCCCAATATTATCCACCACAGATCAACAAATCGCAACCATCAAACACCATAATAACCTGGCTCTAATACCAATTTGTCAGCACCATGAACAATCCGACTTCTAGGCGAATCACAAGAGTCAAAGAATAAAGAATTAATTGGGAAATAGGTAAAATGAGAAGATAACAGAAGCAAAATGGAAAAGGTAAAGCAAGAACTCAAATAGCTTTTGATATCAATCCTAACAGAATTCTGTTACAACCAGGGTACTTATACCCCCCTTTTCTGTTCTTTTACCACCACGAAAAGACAACAGATAATTCAACCTATAATTAGTAACAGCTGATTACAGTGAATATTAAATACTACTATCTATTAGAGCCCTTGGATTAGCCTGGAAGGTCATGGTCTATCGAGAGCCCTTAGATCTTCATGACTCCCTTTAGTTCACTCGATCATACTTAAACGAAGAGGTATTGGGAGGAGATCTAAGCCGTTCCTTTTGTTCGATTGAGCTAGACTGAAGTATTTGCCGATCTCTGAACTTCAACTCCTGACAGACAGGCAGTAGCAGATCAGACGGCACTGAAGATAGTGGCGAGATTGGAAGGCCAGGTATGTGGTCGGCCTAGTTGAAGCGGCGCCGGCGAGCAGAGGGGCCTCCGAGCCTGCGCATGGGGCATGCGCCGTCAGCAGGCTGCAGAAGGCAGTGCTGGCCGAAGGTCGCGGACAGTAGCGGGCGCCTGGGCGGTGTGGTCAGCTCGAAGAGCCAGGAAACGGGGAGCAGGTTGGTTGCTTGATCCAATAGGAGGCCAAAGTGGATGTGGGGCGCGCTGTCGGTTTGGTGCCGGACGCCAGCGTGCGGTGTTGCTGTGCGGGTGCCGCTTGGGGAGTCTCCTCCTTCCGGGGTAGCATATTGATCATGAACCCGCTCTGGTACTACTTGTTAGGGTTTGGAGTACGGCGAATAACGGAGACAGGTTTAACGTGGAAAAACCCTTACGGGAAAAAACCACGAAAAACAATTCACTATATCGCTTCAAGGATTACTTGTACAAGGGGATGGCTTATATAGCCAAAGTTCAGGGTTCAAAATTTCGTTTTAGGGTAAAATCTTGTCACTCACCGAAATCCGATTTTTCACCGAGATCTCGTTATTTCGGACGAAATCCGAACGAAATTAAAAAAGCAAAATATGAATTACCGAAATTTCGGTTCAAAAACTGAAATTTCAGTCCATTTAGCCGAGATCTCGGCCAAATTAAAATGATCTAAAAAATGTGCAAAATTCGTTAAATTTTTTTGAAAATTTTTATGTATGTTTCTGAGATATCATTAATATTGCCATGAAATTTGTAGATAATGATCAAGCTTGAGGAATTTGTAAAAATTCATATAGTGAAAAGTACTATAAAATGGTATCCTAGGGCTAGAAAAAATAGGAAATTTTTTGAAAATAATCATGAAAGAATTTATGTGACATTCATATCTGTTTGAATGAAATTTATTAAGTTTTTGCACATAAAATACCGTACACAACCAAATTTGGCAGCATTTCACCTAATTTTTGGATTTGAACACTTTAACTAGGCAACATAATAAAATCATTACATAATATGATCACTAATGATAAACATTTAAATTACATTCACAAACATCATGCATTCCATCCATCACAATTCAGAAGTTATAAAATTTTAAAATTTTTGGTGGAAGATCCTAATGCATTAATAATGTTGTCATAAAATATTTAGAGGATGAGCTTGAACTTTAGCACATAAAAAACAATGAGATTGGCGTAAAAAAGAAGTTACACAAAATTAAGTTCCCTGGCGATTAAGAAATGAGTATGATGTGCATGTTCACTTTGAAGATTTTAGCTGACAGTTATACAGTAGCCTCAGTCAATCATTCTCTAATGAATAATTCATTTCTCCTAAACATGCCTGTAGCTATATTATAAAGGTGAAAATATGTTATTAGTACAGTCAGATATACATTTTTCAATTCCTAAAGCCTAAAAAGACATAATTTATATGCATTAGTTGTGGCATGAAGTGAATAAAGAATATTAGGAGACAACTTTACATAAAAGGTTCACAAGTTTGGATGACGCAAAAATAAAACTCTGCAACAAGCATTAACCTGATCACTTCTAAGAACTTCCAAGTTCCAACTATCCCCGTAGTCTCATTGCCAACCAGAGCACTATGGTAAGACAGCAAACTTCACGCAAGAATCATTGCTCGTTGTAAAGTTCAAAACAAGAACTTAGCAATTTTAATTTTAAGGTGGTCAAAAATCATCAATTTTTTTTTAAAATTTTTGGTTAGACATGGAAAACGACTTGAAGAATTCAATCCGATCAAACTCCGGTCAAATCTGGTCAAATTTTGGTTAAAAAACCGAGATTTTGATCCATTTAGCCGAAATTTCACCGAAATTATAGAGTACTGTAGCACTTTTAAATTTTTTTTAGGGTTTTTTAAATTTCACCGGAATTATGGAACTGGGGGGGGGGTCCGAAATCCAAAATTTCGCCGAAATTTTGCAGGATTTCGGCGAGAATTTGAACCCTGAGCTAAAGCTCGAGTTGTAGAAGATATAACTCCTAACAAACTAGGAATAAAACTAACAGATATGGTAGTTAGAGATAATTAAGTTATCTCCAACAACATTGTATGGTGTTTGGAACTATTGTCAATACATAGTTACATACACAGGGTGTGGTAGAGAGCTACTAAACTCATTTGAGGACATTCGCAAAGATAGTGTCATCAAATTGTTATCGCATACTGTTCTGAATCTAAGCAAACGATGAACTCAGTAGTCTCCAATTCCATATGCATAGCACAGAATTATGCAACATTATCAATTTTTCTTCAGAATTGTTTGTGAAATCTCTACGTGAGCAAGCTTGGCAATTCCTCTATACAGATATCTTAATGCCTGAATAGTTAACGGCCAGCAGACTGTCGGTCACAGCTATTGTCGCTTTTTGGCGACTGCAATGATAGCTGCCATCTTCGATGGTTGACAGAAACTATATTTTTTCTTGATTCCATTAAGCTGTTCCCTTGATAACTGGTTGTTGAAAACATATCTTTCTTCTCTTGATAACTGGTTGTTGAACACATATCTTTCTTGATGTAACAGCAAATATGAGAGATATGAAGAACATTGGAGTGGAGACACCGACTTTGGAAGAATGGCGCCGCTAAGCTCGCCAGCACTTCCTTCTCAGCACCAAACAGGCATCCCTTGGTGTATCAGATGCAACGAATGCGTACCTCTTCAATGTATTATCTTCGCTCCATCTCATTGTGTGTAACTGTATTATGAATCTCTGTCAGGTGGAATAATGCATGCCAGATACTGCTATATATTCATGTATGCAACCTCTAAATCTCCAATACATCCCTGTCTTTGTTACATGAGTTTGCATTTGATTTGCTGAGTGATGGAAATTTACAGTGTGTTTATCTTGTCCATAGTTGTGTTTCCAACTTTCCATGTTTGCAATATGTTCCCATCCATTTGCGAATTCCCCTTTAGAATATCATGTTTCAAAGAATGTCTTGTTGAAACAGAAGTATCAAGAATGTCCTGTTAAAACAGAAGTATCCTTACACATTAATATTTTCAAAAATGATTCCCTTTTCGACCACAGAAGGCATGACAGCTAACACATGTCACCTGCCACGCCCGTGGACCTTGGTAGGTTTTCGGGACCGCAACAGTAATGTCGGGCCCACCTTGGTGCCGCGCTCCCCAAGCTCGAAGGAGGTTCCACACTCGGTAGCAGGTGTATGGAGTGCTCCATGCTCGGTAGCCAATCCTACTGAGCTCCGTATGCTCGACAGTTTTGGTCGTCGGCCTGCCGCAAACCTAGAAACCTTCCATGATCCACGAGCACAACAGGTGACACGTGCCATCTACCGGGCCTTCCGTGGTTGGGGAGGGAACTGTTTTTACAAATTTATTTGGAAAAGGCTAGATTTATAAAAATAAAAAGTTTATCGGGGGCTAACAAAGCGAGGTTTCTTTTTCTTTTACACCCTCTTCGTAGAAAGAGGGGCTACGGAACGATAGGGTCATCCACTAAGATATGATAGTAAAAAAAGTCTATATTGTCTTTAAAACTCTTGTAGCATCCCTTGTCAATTTTGCTATGCTTTTGTTGTTCCTTCAATTCTTGTTAAAACAAAGGAGATGCTGCCGAAATTTCGGTTTTTAGCATTCATGCCTTTGCTGTAATTTACTTGTATTTGTAGTATTTAGAGGTTGCTTAGTCTATGTTTGGTAGCATTTGGGCATATTAAATGCCGGGGTGTTACAGTTGGTATCAGAGCGGGCTGTAGGTTCTTGGAATGTGTACTTTTAGTGTCATACCTTAGGTTACAACTAAAATATGATGTGGAATAACTTAGAAACATGGCTTAGGTTTAAACTAAAACTTTGTCATAGGATAGCAACATTAAAACTTGCAAAAGTGGAATAAGTAATTTAAAATTTGACACACTTGGTTGCACAGTAGGTTGGGGTTTTGGTTCATCATTGCATTGCGCTTGATTATTTAATGAAGATTATGTCTATGATGATGTTTGATCTTTGTTCTTGATTATATGATGTTGTCCTTATGTTTATGTGATTGGATGGTTGTCTGACTGTAGTAGCCATGCCGAGGGGTAGAGGCCGTGGTCGCCGTGGCCGTGGAGACCAGAGGCGAGGTTCCCAGGGAGTTGCGGAGTCTGTAGCTGAGGGTAGCGCTTCGCTTAATGCTCATGGGCTAGCGCAGGAGGAGCTCCCGGCGGCACAGTCAGGGGCTGAGGTACCCGCCGCCAATGTGGATTTAGTTCAGGCTCTGCAGAGGGAGGTTCAGGAGCTGCGCCAGCAGTTGCGGGCAGCCCCTGCTGTTGTGCCTCCCCCTGCAGCGGCCCCAGTTGCTGCCCCCGCTGTGCTGGAGCCGAGGATGAGTCTCTGGGAGTGGATGTCCCTCCGTCTTGACACTTTTGACGGAGCGGGCATGCCGATCCAGTCCGCAGATTGGCTGCGGTACATGGAGCGGCAGTTTGAGGTCCTAGAGTTGACCTCGGTCCAGAGGGCTCGCTTTGTGGCCTTTCGGTAGTAGGGGCCAGGCGATATCTGGTGGGAGGGGTTACGGCTGCTAGAGCCCCGCGCTTGGTCCGGCCACCTGGGAGGACTTTGTTGCTCGCTTCGAGCCAAGTTCTACCTGAGTCTTTCCTTGAGCGGATGGAGCATACTCGGCGACTCTTTCCCGAGGAAAGAGGTCGGTGGCGAGTATGAGGTGGAGTTCAACAGGCGTGGTGCGTGTGCTTGTGGCGGCAAACAGCAGGGAGAAGGCGAGGAGGTTCCGTAGAGGCCTCAACCAGGAGTTCAGAGTTGTCATGGGGGCGACTGTCCCTCGTGACTTCTGCTCTGTGGTGGAGCAGGCGAAGGGTATGGAGCTCGAGTTGGAGCTCTCCCGGGATAGGCAAAACCCGGGTGGTTCAGGGGTTCCTGCGGCCCCAGGCGGGGGCCATAAGAGGACCTTTGGTGGAGGAGGTGGGTCTTCTCAGCGACCCACCTTCAAGAAGTTCAAGGGGGGACAGGGCTCCTCCTCAGGGGCTAAGATGAGGCCGACCCAGTTGTCTTCCTCACGAGCGGCTGTTCGTCCTGTGCCCGGGCAGGGCATGATTTGTTTCAAGTGCGGTGGTGAGCACCGTGCTTCGGAGTGTGGTTGGTCCGGGAGTTGCAACCACTGTGGCAAGCCTGGCCACATGGGGCGAGTCTGCCGGATGAATCCCGGTAGCATCATCAAGTGGGAGACGGTGCCTTCTCCTCCCACTCTAGCGGTGTCTTCCAGAGGATCGGTGCACATGATGGTGGCTCCTGCTCCTCAGCCGCCCTTTGCGTGGGCGCCACCAGCAGCTTACTGGTGCCCGCAGCCGTCTGCTCCTCAGTTGCCTCCTCCGCCCCCAGCTTTGTTGGGGCATCAGCCGGGAGTCGGGGCTTCCACTGTCCCGGCGCCACCAGGAGTGTACGCCTTGCCGACTGCCGAGTCAGCCGGGCATCCAGAGGTGGTTTCAGTACTTTGCTTGTGGATTGAGTTGATGCATTTGTTTTGTTTGATTCTGGAGCATCCTATTCCTTTGTGTCGTCTGAGTTTGCTGGTAGAGCTAAGTTGGGAGTACAGCGGATTTCTGAGTCTGTGTTAGTCAGTTCTCCTGGGGGTTTGATTGCTTGTTCTTTGGTTTGCCCGGGTTGCACCATTGCCATTGATGATGAGGTTTTCTTTGCCAATCTTATGGTGATCCAGTTGGCTCCTTTTGATGTCATTTTGGGCATGGACTGGTTGCATCAGTACCGTGCCAAGATCTGTTGCTTTTGGAGGACGGTTACCTTGCAGGCCCCGTCAGGGGTAGAGTTGATCTTTAAGGGTGGTATACCTTCAAGTTCCGTCTTTGCTTGGCTAGTCTGTTTTCTGATCGCCTTTTGAGGCAGTTGGGTTTCC
Source organism: Rhipidocladum racemiflorum (assembly GCA_036346355.1). NCBI lineage: Eukaryota > Viridiplantae > Streptophyta > Magnoliopsida > Poales > Poaceae > Rhipidocladum > Rhipidocladum racemiflorum. The sequence continues at coordinate 46,315,733 of CM070572.1, read as the reverse complement.
TCATGGCTATGTCAGCAAAGCCATCTTCCTCAGTTTCCATTGAGGAAATTCCTGTAGTGAAGGAGTTTGTTGATGTATTCCCTGACGAGTTGCCTGGTTTACCTCCTATGAGGAATGTGGAGTTTCGTATTGATCTTGTTCCGGGCACTCGACCTATTTCTATCTCTCCATACCGTTTGGCTCATCCTTTTCAAGATGAGTTGAAAAAGCAGTTGGAGGATCTGTTGGCCAAGGGTTTTATTCGGCGTAGTGTGTCACCTTGGGGAGCACCCGTCCTCTTCGTTTCAAAGAAGGATGGAAGTTGGCGTATGTGCATTGATTATCGTGCTCTTAATCAAGTGACAGTCAAGAACAAGTATCCTTTGCCTCGCATTGAGGATTTGTTTGACCAACTGAAGGGTGCAAAGGTGTTCTCCAAGATTGATCTTCAGTCGGGGTACAATCAGATTCGCGTGAGGGAGCAGGACATTGAGAAGACTGCTTTCTCCACTAGGTATGGGCATTATGAATTTAAAGTTATGTCTTTTGGACTAACTAATGCTCCTGCTGTCTTTATGGAGGCGATGAATAGTATGCTACACAAGTACCTTGATGAGTTTGTGGTAGTGTTCATCGATGACATTCTGGTTTACTCTAAATCAGAAGAGGAGCATGAGCGGCATTTGAGGCTTGTCCTGAGTACTTTAAGGGAGAATCAGTTCTTTGCTAAGCTGAAAAAGTGCGAGTTCTGGATATCAGAAGTGGGTTTCCTTGGCCACATCATCAATCCAGAGGGCATATCTGTAGATCCGAGCAAAGTCTCAGCAGTTTTGGATTGGAAGAGGCCTTCCAATGTCAAAGAGGTGCGTAGTTTCCTTGGGTTGGCTGGCTACTATCGGCGTTTTGTGCAGAATTTCTCTATCATTGCCAAGCCACTTTCGCAGCTGACTCAGAATATGATGAAATTCCAGTGGACTGCAGAGTGTGAGCACAGTTTCTGCACTTTGAAGGAGAAGTTAGTGACTGCTCCTGTTCTTACCCTTCCCGAGCCTGGGAAGCGCTTCACTGTTTATTCTGATGCTTCTCGTTTGGGACTTGGTTGTGTGCTCATGCAAAATGGCAAGGTGATTGCTTATGCATCGAGGCAGTTGAAAAAGCATGAGCAGAACTATCCCACACATGATCTTGAGCTAGCCGCTGTGGTGTTTGCATTGAAGATTTGGAGGCACTATCTGTATGGCGAGTCTTGTGATATCTTCACTGATCACAAGAGCCTCAAGTACATCTTTACTCAGAAAGATTTGAACTTGAGGCAGAGGAGGTGGCTGGAATTGATAAAGGATTATGACCTCACTATCCAGTATCATCCGGGCAAGGCAAATGTGGTGGCTGACGCTCTCAGTCGCAAGACAATGCCCCCTGTCGTTGATTGTCTTGTTGCTGATTTTGAGCGATTGGGAGTCTCCTACTGCTTTGCCAGGACCGAGCAAGCTGAAACTCAATTGATTCTTGAGTCAGCGATTCCCGAGCGTGTGCGGGAGGCACAACAGCATGATCGTTTGCTCCAGCAGGTGAGGAAACGCCTTGAGGATGGCAAGTCTGGAGACTTTACTGTTGATGATGTGGGAGCTTTGAGGTTTCAGGGTCGTCTGTGCGTGCCTCAGAAATCCCAAGTGAAAGAGGATATTCTGAAAGAGGCTCATCGCACCCCGTACACGGTTCATCCTGGGGAGACCAAGATGTACAGGGATCTTAAAAAAGAACTTCTGGTGGAAAAAGATGAGAGTTGATATCACCAAGTATGTGGCGTCTTGTGGGATTTGTCAGAAGATCAAGGCCGAACACAAGCGCCCTGCTGGTCTGTTGCAGCCATTGGAGATTCCTGTGTGGCCATGGGATGACATCTCCATGGATTTCGTGGTTGGCCTACCTCGTACTCCACGAGGGAAGGATGCTGTTTGGGTTGTGGTGGACCGTCTCAGCAAGACCGCGCACTTCATTCCTATCCGCACTACCAATTCAGCGAGCGAGTTGGCTCCCATCTATGTGCGTGAGATTGTGAGACTGCATGGTGTACCCAAGACCATTATCTCTGATCGGGATGCGAAATTTGTTTCCAAATTCTGGGAGAGTTTGCAGAGTGCTTTGGGTACATAGCTTCGCCTTAGTACCGTTTTCCACCCTCAGACAGATGGGCAGTCTGAGCGTACCATTCATACTTTGGAGGACATGCTCAAGGCCTGTGTGATGGCTTGGAAAGGTAGCTGGGAAGATCATTTGCTTCTGGCAGAGTTTGCTTATAATAACAGCTATCATTCCAGCATCCGGGCTGCTCCTTATGAGGTATTGTATGGCCGAAAGTGCAGATCGCCACTTTGTTGGGATGCTGTGGGCGAGAGAGCAGTTCTTGGACCGGATTGGGTTCAGTAGACTGTTGATCGCGTGGCGAAGGTACGACAGAACCTTCTTGCAGCGCAGAGCAGACAGAAAAACTACGCTGATGTGAGGAGGCAAGATTTGGAGTTTGAGGTGGGTGATAATGTACTCTTGCGAGTATCTCCCACCAAGGGTGTGGTGCATTTTGGCACCAAAGGAAAGCTCAGTCCGAGGTTTGTTTGGCCGTTTCCTGTTTTGGCTCGAGTCGGTAAGTTGGCTTACCGCTTGGAGCTACCGGAGTCAATGCAAGGAGTGCATAATGTGTTCCATGTTTCAATGCTGAGAAAATACTTGCATGATCCGGAGTTGATGGTTCCGTTGGAACCATTAGTGCTTGAGCAGGACCTTACCTGTGATGCCTTAGAATTTGGGAGTTACCGTAGGGGGGTTTTTTCTCCCTTGTTTCGATTTCGGAAGGAATGAAGGAAATGTTGGGAGATGAAATAATTGAGTTTTATGCTGCAATTAATATTAAAAAAATTGGAGTTTTGGGCTAGTTTTAGCTGGGCTGAGGCAACCTGGGCCTGGGCCGGGAATTCCCTTCCCACCTTCCCCCTCCCCACGCCTTGGTGGGCCGGCCCACCTCTCCCTTAGTGGCGCCACCTCCTCCCCCAAACCCTAGGCGCCACCACTTCCTCCCCCTTGGTAGCCACCACTCCCTCCCCTAGGCAGCCGCCCCCTCCCCTTCTCCTTCCCGGCGTGGTGGTTCGAGGATCCACCGCGGTTCGCGAAGGAAAATTCGAGAGGAGGACATATTTCCGTTTCGGGGATCGTCGCGCAATCTTTGTGGGTTCTCAAGGGACAACTCAAGGTAAAATTTCCAATCTTTTACCCCTGTTTTACCTAGGGATTAAGAGGGTATTAGATCTGGTGGTGTTTGGTTTGGATGGATTTTGATGGGGGAGAAGGGTAGTTGTTCACGTGGTGCTGTTTCTGAGAGGGGAGATTGTGCAGCACGGATTGTTTCGCGTTTTACGTGACCTAGACGATTTTTTCTGCAGAAACCTATAACTAGAAAGTTGTAGATAACGTCGCGACCTAACTTCTGTAATTTTTTCAGAATTTTTGGGGCGTCGGTCTGAGAGTTATCTCTGTTGGAAGATGACGAACAGAATCTGGAAACAGATTTCGTCCACTATGTTGGACGGTTGTTTAGGCATGTTTAACAGCGGAATTGAAATTTTTGACCTTCATGAAAGTTGTATATCTCGTCAATATTTATCTACTGTAAATTTTTTGTATTTTTATGAATAGTAGAAAAAAAGATACGAAATTGGGAAGAGAGGGTGCTGCTGTTCGATACGGACAGATCGGGGTTTTTGGCGTTTAAATGGGATCGGGGAGTAGGAAGCGTGTGTTTGAATTGTGTAATGAATTGTGATGTCGCTATGTACTGAAATAATGTTTGTTCAGGTGGTGCCACTGCTGGGCGTAACTAGGTTCATCGCCCACGTCGGTAAAGGCAAGTGGAAGTAGTTGTATTGTTAAGCTATACATTGTTGTTTGCTTCGCCTTCACTATAAACTCCAATTACAGCAATCATACATGGTTTAATCACTTGCTTTGAGGATTGCAATATCTTGACTGGCATTGTGATGTTGTGGTTTAGCTATGAACGATGAGTAAGGTGAAGAATGATGTTGTTTACCGGATGAATTGTCTAAACATTTCATCTCTATGATATTTGCTTTCTATCCATGCTATATGATGATATGCAAACATGTGGACTCAGTGGGAGGGGTTATGAATGAATTCATGCATGAAGCATTAACTGCATAATCATGCATTGGAAGTTTGTCGACGCCGTTGGCGCGATCAAGACGGTACAACACCGTGTGTTCCCGAGAAAGGGCACGGTGAGGAGGAACATGGCATAAGCATATGCATCAATCATATGCATTTCTTGAAGTGGTGTGGACTCTTTGATGTGGTATTGTATATGAGGAATGCGGAATGCTAGATATATGGTGGATGTGTTATTTGTATTAGTTGTTCCGCTTGCTGAGATTACCCAATCTCACTACTTGCTGTTTTGATGTTTTCAGGTGGCGCACGTGAGTCGTAAGCATGAAGGGTGGGCTAGCAACACAATAAATTTTCTGATGTCATCACGACTCACATGATCTAGTGCTTTAAATAATTCATTAGTTGGATGAAATTTTATTACAAATAGACCCATTGTTGTTCCCTTTAAACTTGTTCTCGGTTATGGTTGTCCCTTTAGAGATGTGTTATGTTTATGGTTGATTCCTAGTTGATTTAGACTTGTTGTCTCTAGTATTGATGTCGTGATATTATTCCTATTTGAATTGCTTATGATGGACCTTGTTTTTATGAATTGCTTCCGTATTATCCTGTTTTAGGGGAAATGCTGTCGAATTTTTCTTGTACAACAGTTTAGATTTATGGGGTGTTACATTACCTTCGAGTCCCGTCCTGTGAAAATTCTGGGGACTTCAGAGCGAGTGATGAAGAACAGGACGCTTAAGTTTGTCAAGGTCCTGTGGTCACATCAGACCGAGAGAGAAGCGACTTGGGAGCTGGAGTCTCGCATGCGCGAGAAGTATCCCGAGCTTTTCGCCTCAGGTATGTGATGTGAAACCTAGCTATCTTTCGCTTTGCTGGATGGCGTATTGGTGTGTCTTGGATTCGAGGTCGAATCCTGTTGAAGGGGGGGAGAATGTGACACCACGGAGTGTCGAAAAACTTATAATATGAATGTTGAGGTAAAAAACTTTATGAAATATGAAATTGGAGGTTGAAACCATACGCTATGAAGTTAATTTGTGTTTTCGGGCCGTTTCCGAGGATTTGGGCTTCTCCGGGGGAGTTTTGGGCCTAGGGGAAAGGGTCGTGGGCCTTGGTGGGAAAGAATTTGAGTCCATTTAGGAGTGGGAATCCTGTTTGGGGGCCTCCTCCTGCCCTTTAGTGCGCCCCACCTCCTGGTTGGTGCGCCCCCACCTCCTCTTGCTTGCCCTAGCCGCCCCACCCTTCCACCTCCTAGCCGCCCCCACCACCTCTCCCCATTGCTCCACCACCCCTCCACCACCTCTCCACCTCCCTTGCTGCCCCTAGGGGAGTTCTCCACCTCAACACCTCGAAGATCCATCCGTTGGAGCGCTCCCCGACGAGGAGATCCGGTGGGATTGGAGCGAGGAAGGAGATCGCGCGAACCGGGAGGAGATCCGTTGGGTTTTCGTGCGTCGGGCGAAGGTATGGCCATGGGAATCTTTGGGGTTGGTCTAGGATTTGTTATAAGGATTATTATCATGTTTTTAGATCAATTGGTGGTGTTGGAATCGAGTAGATTAGATGAAATCTAGAAGTTGCCACGTTCTCTGTTTCGGGCAGCATGAGCAGTCGACCTAGGGCTTGGGTTTTCGCCAATTTAGATTCATAATTTGGTCAGCCGCCTGTTGAAGAAGTTGTACGTAATTGCAATACCTTTCAGTGGGTATAAAGAACGTCCAATTCCGCCCAGCCGTTTGAAAGTTATGCTCGTTTTACCGAACGTATTAAAATCTATGACGTGATTGGAACAGATCGCAGTATTTTGTAGATTAAACAACTTTAGTGTCCGAATCAGCTTTTTCATATACTTAGAAAAAGTTAGGAAATTTCCTAATCTATGCGAGGATGTACTCGTTTATTCAATTCGGAGTTTTAGAATCCGAGTTATGCCTTTTGGAAGGCTGCTGTCCCGACGGGACAGAACCTCTGTTTTTGGGTTTTGCGAGTAGTTTGCGATGTCGAGGTAGAAGAGGGTTTGTGTACTGTTTTGTGGACATGATTGTGAGTGTGTGGTACCTATGTGCAAGTTGTGTGACCCCGGGAGTGCCTTCTACTTCTCGCCAATCCGTCGCCCGTGGTTGAGGCAAGTGTATTGGAATGGGAAGCGGGTTGTAGTTTTCTAGATTGGTTGAGGTTGAAGTTGAATATATGATATGTTCACATGCCATGCTTTAATGTTTGCCATTGATATGATGAATATGCTTATTATGTTATGATGCCATGTGTTAATATAGAAAGTTATTTATGATGTTGGCATGTTTGCATACATGGCATGATACATGGCCCAGGCGGTGAGAAAGTCATAACTAGTCCGGGGAAGGTCGGTGAGAAAGTTATGACTATTCCGAAGAGCTAATGAGTAAGTCCTACATCGTGATTCCATCCACCGCGGTGTATGGAAGCGAGGAGTAGGCACCCTCCATCTTTGGGATGGAAGGGGGGGAGGGTGCACACCGACGGGTGTGTACTCAACCATACCGGTATGAGTTTCCAAGGAGACATGAGCATCGCATCGCATTGCATACATAATGATGATGATGATAATGATATGTGATCATGAATGAGATGATAGGCATGATGTGAGTTGTTGTAGCCATGTAATTGTTCTTTTGTACCATTGCAATATATTTGCTGAGTGTTGAACTCACGCTTGTGCTTTCTTGTTGTTTTTAGGTACCATGAGATCGGCATGAGGGAAAGGGGATTAGTCACACCTCTACACGTAGCTTCATTCATTCATTCCCACAAGTCATTCAATTGGGTCGTGATAATAATTAAGTGTGAGGTTTATTGATTTATTATGGTTTAGTTTTGCGTTATGAGTCTTATTGTTCGTTTGGCCCATGGAGACATTGAATGTTTGGAATTAAACTTATATTGTTGCCATGCCTTTAATTATTGCTATTTTAGATGCCTCTCATATTGCCATATATTGCTATGCTTTTGTTGTTCCTTCAATTCTTGTTAAAACAAAGGAGATGCTGCCGAAATTTCAGTTTTTAGCATTCATGCCTTTGTTGTAATTTACTTGTAATTGTAGTATTTAGAGGTTGCTTAGTCTATGTTTGGTAGCATTCGGGCATATTAAATGCCGGGGTGTTACAAGACACATGATTGGCAATAGAAAATTGTTTTCAAGTTTAGAAAAAGTGAAGAATGGTGGTAGTGTGTTATTCGGAGATAATTCCAAAGGGAAAATCATTGCTAAAGGTACCATTTTGATTAACGATAAATTCTTATTACAGGATGTCAGTTTGGTATCTTCCTTGAAATACAATCTGCTGTCTATTCGCTCTCTACTCAAGGTTGGTTACAAAGTTTGTTTTCAATTTAGTGAATCAGTTGTGCTTGATAAAAATGGCAAATTTATTTTCAAGACCGAACCAGTAGGAAATGTGTTGCTGCCATTTTTGAAGCAAATAATTCTTCACTTAAATGTTTGATTGCTTCAAATGTTTCTGATATTGCTTGGCTCTGGCATAGATGGTTGGGTCACATTGGATTTAATTATTTAGCTAAAATTAGTTCTTTTGACATTGTGACTTAGTTGCCTAAGATTAAATTGTTAAAAGATATTGTGTGTTATCCATGTAAAAAAGGCAAGCAAGTTGCTAAAGGTCACAAATCTATAAATGAGGTAAGAACTACTCTTCCTTTTGAATTGTTACGCATGGATAGAATGGGCCCTGCAAGGTGCAAGAGTATTGCTGGCAAGTTATATTGCTTTGTCATTATTGATGACTTCTCTAGATGACATGGGTGTTCTTCCTGGATTCAAAAGGTAATGTATTTGGGCTATTTAGAGCTTGGGTGTTGAAAGCCTTGAATAAGTTTCAAGTTAACATCATTCATATTCGAAGTGATAAAGGCACTGAATTTCTTAATAAATGCTTTGAAGATTTTTGTGTTGAAAAGGGAATTTCACATCAGTTTTCATCTCCCTACACTCCCCTACAAAATGGTGTTGCCGAAAGAAAAAATCGAACCTTGGTTGAGATGGCTAGATCTATGATGTTTGAACATAACATTCCTCTAAAATTTTGGGCTGAAGCTGTTAATATTGCTTTTTATATTTTGAATCATGTCCTTGTTAGACCTTTACTTAAAAAAAAACCCCTTATGAGCTGCTATTTGAAAGGAAACCTAAAATTGACCATTTTAGAGTTTTTGGTTGCAAATGTTTCATTTTAAAGAAAAGAGGTGTGTTACGTAAATTTGTATCTAGAACTTGTGATGGTATTTTTCTTGTGCTATGCATCTTATTCAAGAGCTTATTGTGTGTATAATGTTGAATCTAACCGACTTGAGGAGTCAATTGATGTTACCTTTGACAAGTCTAGTTCCTATGTTATAACTTTTTTATAAAGTGCAGGTTTACCATTAGATGAGAGTGAAGAAGAGGTCATATCTACAGCTAATCATGAACATACAACTGAAAAAAATATCTTGCAAGAATCCCCACCTCAAGATGGGCACGATGATGAACATGAAGAATCATATGCAAGTCAAGAAGAATCACAAGAACCATCTACGTCACAACAACTACTTAGTGGATCAGCAAGAATACATCAGGTAAGGCATCCCTCAAATCAAATTATTGGTGAAGTCAATGAAAGAACCACAAGGTCGAAAATTCATGGTGATAAAACTTCTTTTTTTTCTCTCATGCCTTTGTATCTTTAGTTGAACCAAAGAGTATCAAAGATGCCTTAGTCGATAACTATTGGGTTATTGCTATGCATGAGGAATTGAATAATTTTAAAAGAAATAATGTTTGCGAATTAGTTGAACCTCCTCATGATAAACACATTATTGGCACTAAATGGATTTTTAAGAATAAACGAAATGAGAATGGAGAAGTTGTGAGAAATAAGGCTAGATTGGTAGCACAAGGGTTTTCTCAAATAGAAGGATTCGATTATGATGAAACTTTTACATATGTTGCGAGATTGGATTCTATTCGTATTTTACTAGCTTTTGCTTCTTCAAATAAATTCAAGTTACATCAGATGGATGTAAAAAGTGCATTTTTGAATGGTTTTATAGATGAAGTGTACGTTAAACAACTTCCTGGTTTTGAGGACACAAAATTTCCTAATCATGTGTTTAGATTAACCAAGCCCTTGTATGGTTAAAATAAGCTCCTCGTGCTTGGTATGAGAGACTTAATTTTTTTTTTGCTAAAAAATGATTTTATGATGGGAAACGTTGATAAACTCTGTTTATACAAAGAAAGAATCATAGGTTCTTGATTGTTCAAATTTATGTCGATGATATCATTTTTGGTGGAAGTTGTAAAACTCTTGTCAATAATTTTGCTCAAACCATGACAAAATAATTTGAGATGAGCATGATGACTGAATTGAATTATTTTCTTGGTTTACAAATCAAGCAGTCTGCTCAAGGCATATTTATTCATCGAACCAAGTATTGCATTGATTTATTAAAATGGTTTGATATGTTTGATTGTAAAACCTTGGACACTCCTATGGCAATTTCTATAAAACTTGATCCAGATGTGAATGGTACTCTAGTAGAATCTACTAGATATAGAAGCATGATTGGTGTTCTCTTGTATTTAACTGCATCACAAACAGATATACAATTTGTTGTATGTAAGTGTGGTAGATATCAAAGTTCTCCCATGGAATCTCATTTATAGGCCGTCAAAAGAATTCTTCAATACTTAAAAGGTACATATACATTTGGCCTATGGTACTCTCATGATTCTTCCTTGAATCTGGTAGGTTATTCAGATGCTGATTTTGCTGGTGATAGAATTGATAGGACTAGCACATCAGGTGTATGCACTTTTCTTGGTAATTCTCTTGTTTCATGGTCATCAAAGAAATAAAACTCCATTGCTCTATCTACTGCTGAAGCTGAATATGTTGCTACTGCCAGTTATTGTGCTCAATTGATTTGGATGAAATTTACCTTACTTGATTATGGTCTCAAATTTGATACTTTGCCATTATTGTGTGATAATCAAAGTGCTTTGAATACGGCAAAAAAAATCCTATTCAACATAGTAGAACAAAGCATATTGATATTAGGCCCTGTTTGGCAGAGCTCCGAATCCTAGCTCCACCTCAGAGCTGAAACTTGTAGACTGAAATAAAGTGACTTAAGTTTATAATTTTATTCTAAAATTTAAACAAGATGACCCACCTAAACACTCTTAATATACCCACAGCTCCAGCTCCACGAATCTGGTGAAGCTAGGAATACCCAGCTCCACCAACTCCAAGAATTTGGTGGAGGTGGAGCTCTGCCAAACACCCCTAGACATCATTTTATTAGAGACCATGTGGAGAAAAGAACTATTCAATTAATCTTTGTGAAAACTGAAAAACAATTGGCAGACATTTTTACTAAACCTTTGGCTTACCATGACTTTGCACGATTGCGAGGAGAATTGGGTGTCATGCATTCCAACAATATCATGTAGAAGATTCTCTTTGGTCATTACATTTTATCATTTAGTACAAGCATTGTTTATTATCCTTGATGAAAACTTACTTTTATAGCAGTGATCTCTCACGTGACAATTTTTCATGACAAAGCCAACTTAGTTGAGTTGTTTGCTTACAGTAGTAGAGAGTGGGTTGTTTTATGTGCTTACTATCTTCTACTGGAATGGTTGCATTAGTCATGATGACTTCTTTTCAAAAATTAAATTGGCTAATGTGCTTCTGTGTATTGTTTTTGAGCCTCATGTTAGTAAGCCAGATGATCATAATAAGTCCTTGGCATGGCTCAGGAAATAAAAATGTAGGGCAAAAGATGCGAGATTGACTATGTAATGTCACTTGCCAAATTAGAAAAAGATGTGAGGTCAACCTTGCCATACCTGTACAATACAAGATGCAAATGATAATATTTGCCATATACGAAAAAGATGCAAGCTCAACTTTGCCATACCTGTGCTTAAAAAATCAGCAGGGTTATTGAGATATATATTTAAAAAAATGAAGAAGGAAGAATTAAAAAAAATAGCAACTTTGGACAGATAATTGTGAGTCTGGCGTGCTTTATGTGCTCAAATTAGTATCTTTCTCATATTGGCATATTTTTACATATTTTGTCCAAATGCTCTTATTCTCCTGTCCATGAGAGTATAGTAATCTTATAGGTCATTCTACACAAAACTGGTGGTTTCTACTTGATTATGGGGCAATTCGTGGATTTTGGTATGTGGATGTGAATTGCTATAATATTAAACTTCATCTTGAATAATCCGCAATGCTTTTAGGTTTGCATGTCATGGCATGTTTGATTTTTTTTATATATAAAAAAACAAAATAATTTCTTGATGTGTGTTTTGCCAAAGGGGGAGAAAGTTCGAGCATTTATTCAAGGGGAGAGCTTGTGTTAAGGGGGAGCAATTCAGAAAGTCTTTATTGTTGTCAAATAACTCATCAAGGGGGAGATTGTTGTTTTCTAGTTTTGTGCTGTGTCGATTTGATTTGCAACAAGAGAGAAATATTTGAAGATATATTAATATTTGTGATGAATTACAAAATTTATGACGATTAATCTAACAAGAGAGAAATATTTGAAGATATATTAATATTTGTGATGGATTAGGAAATTTATGATGATTAATCTATTTGTGGAGAAAGAGTTGTGTTTAGTTTTGGCTATTGAGAGAATTTGATCAAAGCATGGAGAGGCTGGGGCTAGGGACGTCATCATGCATGGCAAGTCATTGGGCCGGGCTAGAGGCCTATAAAATATATTGCAACAGCCGCACAAGGAAAGTGACGCGAGGTTTTCCAGGCAAAGTAGTTTCTCAGCAGTGGGCCAGTGGCGCATAGCATCCAGGAAAAAAGGGATCAGATTGGAGAGCAGGTTGAGGCGCTCGGATCGGCGATCGGCTGGAGTGCTCGGTGCTTGTTGGAGGCCGATCATCCAGGCGCTACTCAAGTACCACCAGTCCTTTTCCTGTGTGCTATCACCCACAAGTAGGGATGGAACTGGTACGGATATTTTCCGACCGACCGACCGACCGAATTGATTTGGACGATGATTTGGATAGTTTAACAGATATCCAGTTGATTTCTCGGATAAGGATATGGATACAGATAATTTACATGGATACGGATACGGATACGGAACACTGATTATCCGATGGATACGGAATATCCGAGTTTTTGTTCGGATAATATCCGAATATGACATACGGATATTATCCGAATAACACGTTTTAGAATAAGACGTTAACAATTTAACATGTTTCACTATTTCAGAGACTGGGGTCTGCATTGGATGACAAGATATAATGTGTTCATGTGTGCTAGATGCTAATTTGGAGATATTTGGGTAAAGGTGGTACAGAAATTGGCAAGTGGCGTTTCAGGAGGGCTACTTAGGATTCAGCAGCATATGCCAGCTGCAAATCATTTGGTTCAATTTATTGCAATGGGGTACATTGTTACTCACAGAGTCACATGTATGACAAGCTATGGATAAAAAGGCAAAAAAAAAGACATACAAATATATTTCTTTTGGAATTTTGAATTTAAATTTGGACCGATTTTGGAAAAAAAAACTGAAATTGGATTTTAAAATATCCGACTAATATTATTCGTATCCATGTTGATTCCGATCCGTATTCGATCTGTATTCGTAACCGATATTATCCTGTATAATTCGTATCCGATTCTGTATTCGACACTATTCGTATTCGATTCTGTATTCGATAAAAAATATGGATACGAATATGAATAGGACGATATTCGACCGTATCCGATCCGATCACATCCCTACCCACAAGGGAGCTGGCTATTTAGATTGAGAGAGGAGGTTACTTCAATGTAAAAGAAACCTGCACACGATTAATTGCTTAGTAAGTATGGCTCTGATTATTTGATCTGTGTTCTTCGTGTTAGACTAGATTAATCTTCTATTTATGCATGCGTGTTCGTTTTAATCTACTATTTTTTTATAGGATGATTACGTTAGTTTCATTAAATTTGTGTTTAGTTTTATTACTTGATTGTCTTGTTCACCCGTCGGAGCGCTTCGATCTTACAATTGAGCCGTGTGTAATTGGGCTAGATTGATATGTATGTATGTATTTAATTAGAGATAAGAAATTAGGGTTTGATTAGAATAAATAAGAAGGTCTGATTTTGTCTAAGCTGCACAGAAAACGGAAAAAAGTGCGGCGGTCGTCGGCACCACCGTCGCGTTGCAGGTGATCATCGTGGGGCTCCTGGGGACATCTGCTAGCAGGTGCATCTGAGCGGGTGGTTGTGGCTCATGAGCGTGCTGATTGGATCGGTCACCATCAGGGCCGTTCCAAACATTTTGGGGGCCCTAGGCAAAGTCAAAAGTGGGGGTCCTATAGTCTAAAAAACATAAAACATAGTTTATATATATTTTACACGAGACAGATAAGGCAGCCCACAGCATTGTATTTTCAGCCATGGATCGTTGGAAGGAGCATCGCACATAGAACAAATTGGGAAAGACTGAAAGAGAATTGGTGTATAAAATTCATGCGAGCAAATATATGTACATACAGGTGTAGTTCAACCTGACAAATCCTATAGCTCTACAGAGAGTTGAGATCAATACAATTTCAAAAATTAATCAATCAAATGGACCAACAAATCCTGATTTATGTGATAGCCAACATACACGTGTTATTTCCAAAGCTACGGCAACAAAATATTGAACTTTGACACCAAATTCATCAAGAAGCACTTTGACAGTTCATGTCCCCTAATTCATCAAGACAGTTATGTACCTCTACACCAAAATTCATCAACGCAAGCAGCACTTTGACACCAAATCACCAATCGCAGACTTAGCTCTAATCAAGAAGCACAAATGCGGTTCAGGTCCCCTAATTGCTGACCGAATAGATGAAACTAACATGAAAAATCTTACCTTTTTTTTATCAAGAAACGCTCCCAGCTGGGCGGAGTCTGAGCTCTGCGACGATGTCGACGATGGGGAGCGGCTTGAGCGGGTGGTTGTGGCTCATGAGCGTGCTGATTGGATCGGTCACCAACTCACCATCACGCGTGCACAAAAACAGAAGCAAGCAAACGCAGTTCTAGCACTTGTACAAAGAAGCCAGAACGGCAGCGTGTTCAAGTGTAGGAATGGCAATCGGGTCGGGTAGCTCCGGGTCCGTCCCCTGTGGATCCGGACCCGAGACTCGAATTGCAGACCCGAACCTGGACCCGAATTGACCTACGGGTCTCAATCTGGATCCAGACTCGGACCCGACGGGTACCCGGGACCCGAAATTACAGCAGGACCCAGGTCGAAATCACAGCTACAAATGGCGGGTCCAAACAGCAAATATTCCAGACAGCAAATACTCAAACAGCACACAGCACAGATGAAGGGTCCATGGCAACACACAGAAACCCACACGCACTGACGCACAAATGGAGGGTCCATGGCAAGTGGCAACACGCAGAAACAAACAATACACGGAAACAAGCTAGAAAGGAACAACACACAGAAACAAGCTACAAGTTCACAATGTTTAATTGTAGCTAGAAATACTCCAACAATCTAAAAACAGTTCCAATTCATCTTCCATCAACTCTTCATAAAGTGACACCCGATTCATCTTCAATCATCTCTTCTTCATCCTCCAGAACAGCTCCGATTGCAAAGAAATTAGAAGTATCTCCTAAGAGAAAAATTAGCAATAGTTAGAAGATGAAATAAAAAGATGAAATAGAATGCAAATATTTAATGTTACCTAGCATATCCGCAGATGACCATGCTTGCATGCACATAAGTGCTTCAACCATATTAGGGGCAAGGCGACTTCGATGTGGACTAAGCACTCTGCCACTTGTACTAAATGCAGATTTAGATGCCACAGTAGTTACAGGAATTGGCAATATATCATGAGCTATCCTTTGCTAAGTTTCAGATTTAGCTTCTCCATTTATCATACTGAATAAAACTAAGATTTATTACCATATCACCAACAATGAAATATGTACTACAAAGCAATGAATGGGTTGTCTGTTCAGTAATCATAGCATGCGCCACATTTTACACCTAATTAGTAATTACATAGATAAATCTAACTACTGCAAAATTATCACCAATAGACAAAACAATACCATACTTTGCTAGTAAATTATCAGATTTTGCACCAAGATGGTTTGCATAATACTATCCAGCAAGACCAACGAATTGATGCAAATCAGAGATAGAAAACAGTCTGTACTGCAGCTCACGTGCAACATAGTCACAAATCGAACCTCACAACAAAGTGACAAACACATCAAACAGAAATGCAGATGCACTATAAACAAAATTCCCTATAAACCATGCTAAATTCGATCCCCTTTATAAAGTCTATAACACTATCAAATTCTCTACAAAGGCTGAAAACAGGTTTCCATTATCATTGAAATGGTATTAGCACCGGAAAACAGGTAGAACAGTCCTCCAAGCGAAAACAGTGCATAAAGAGTTTCTGAATATCTGCCAAAAAAATTATGTTGCTGTTAACAGATTACAGATGACAAGCACATGATCTTTTTTCTAGTTTCGGTGCAAAGAGAAAGAACATTACAGTGATGAGTAGAACACAGAAGCAGGATTGAAGCAAAAAAGAACAGACGCCCGGTAAGCTGCTCTTGAGTCGTTCAAGATCAAAACAGACAATCTGCAGCAACCAGAACTTATAGTCATTTGAGTAATAAAGGAAATGCTAGGCAAGAGTGGTTCTAAATTTTGACCTTTATGAACATGAAATTTTAAAAAAAAAATCATCAGTGGTAGTGCAAAAAAGCAAAAAATAGCAAATAAAAATGGGTCGTCCTACTATTTGAATGAGTGCACTACGACTTAAAATTGTGCACCTAATTTGCATTACAGTTACTCGAACAACCTGAATGACTAAGTACCTGTACTCTCGAACAACCATCAGTCTGACTAGGGAAGGATTACAAAGTGACAAGTGACAACAGCAGTCTGACTAGGGAAGGATTACAAACTTATTCCCACTCTATTGATCCAAATCAACAAGAGGCACCAAAGAAGTTGGAGAACAATCAACATACAGTTGGAGAACTATCATATCGGTCGCCGGTCGGCAGGTTGAACAATCAACAAACAGTTGAAGCACGGTCGGCAGGTGAAGCGAGGTCAGCAGGAAGCCAGGTCGCGGTCGCCGGGTCGGGGTCGCGCCGTCGCGGTCGCCGTGTCAGCAGGAATGGCCGTCTCGGTCGCCGGGTTGTGGTCGCCAGGTCGCGGTCGCCGGTCGCGGATGGCAGATCTCTGGTCGCCGGATGCCGATCGGGGTCGGGGACGGCGCCACGGCGGCTAGCGACGGTGAGGCTGTGAGAGTGTGAAGGGCGGCTAGCGAGTAGCGACGGTGAGGGCCCCCTCACCGTGAGGCTGTGAGGGCAGAGGCCAGAGGGCTGAGGCTGTGAGCCTGTGAGGGCGGCCGGCGGCGGGCGTGACCGCGTGAGGAGGCACTGAGGGCGGCTAGGGTTGGAGTTTTCGTTTGGTGTATATGCTCTATTGCTCATTTGCTTTGTCTCCTGAGTCCTGAGACCGGCGGCTAAGTGGGCTAACGGGCCAGACGGACCGAAACACAAACTACTCAGTGGCAGGCCGAAATGGGTCCGGGTCTACAGTACCCACGGGTCTATATTCGGACCCGGACCCGGACATAAATACCCATGGGTCCAAATTTGGACCCAGACCCGGACCCATGGGTATTTCTGCCATCCCTATTCAAGTGAAGCAAGGCGATGCTATAGTGATTGCTACAGTTGGTGCTACAATTGTTTACATGCCTGTTTCTGTTTTGGATTGATTCATTGTTTCACCTAATAATTTTAATTTGATCCATTTAAAATATTTCTAGGACATCGAGTTATTGATATAAAAAGTTTGATTGGTTAATTCCTCGTAGATCCTGATTAATCTCGTAATTAGGGTTTGATCAATTTTCGTCATTATTGGTATAGTCAATTTGCGAAGGTCATAACTTTAGATCTATAGATCCGATTGAGCTGATTTTTATTGGGTTAGTTTCAAAAATTAATCTAGTTTCTACTGTTCAAATTTCACTTCAATCCAACGGTGGGATCTTCAAAAATTACTATTTTAGTGAACGTATATCAATCTATTTTTGTACAAACCGAAACAAAATTTCATAATTTGTTTAGGGGTGTTTTGAGAATCACTAAAAATTTATTTTAGCTTCTGCGTAATTATTCACCCCCCTCTGATTACTATATTAGCGTATATCTATCCCACAATGTGGCTTCGTGACTCTTAATTATTCCCGTTGTCAATCAGTTACATGTTTATGTATTTAAAGTAGCAAGTATGCCATGCAATCGGTTGGTTTTAGCGTGCTACACTGAAGAATACCTTCTATCAACATAGTGTAATCGATTAAACTCAATTGTTATTGATCCTTCTAGCCCTAATTTGTTGTGGTAGTCTTGGCATCTCAATATTTGTGAAATAGATTATTCACTACTATGGACATGCTCATCTGTGTCGATTTAGAACCGACATTAGTGTCGGTTTTCCAATCGATACAGATGTATCGACAGTAAAAATCAACATTATCAGTGTCGGTTCTAAACACAAACCGACACAAATAGTCACATATCAGTATAGGTTCTAAACACAAACTGACACAAATAGTCAAATATCAGTGTCGGTTCTAAACATGAACCGACGCAAATATCCACATATTAGTGTCGATTTCTACGAAGAACCGACACAAATAATGCCAGACTAAAAAATAAAAATAAAAAACAGCATTTTGGCTAGCCTCAGGAATACTGCTAGCCATGCCCTCTGGAACAACATGATGTGTCAAAATATCATATATATCATTGCATTCCAAATATCATATTTTGATATGTTACAGTTATGACGTTTGAATGGACCAACTTATTGCTAATGCATAGGTTAATATAGCATCGTATAGAATGATTATTCTGTTTGTAAGAATGCAGTGCAAGAATGAGTATACAAGTAATTTATGTGCACAAAACACAGCTCTTGGGTTTTGCTATCTGAAATCAGATTGTACAATACAGTCCGGTAGAGGTAGCAAATACCTCACGCATAGCATACATGAAAAGAAAAAATGTTGTAATAGAAAGCAATTCACGTCAATCGTAAGCGTAGAACCGTAAGTTGGATGAGGACAGTTATAGAAAATAGAATAATGTAAAGAAAGTACATAAGAGACAGAACCATCTCATAGTGGATAGTGGCATACAAATTTAAGAAATATGCGCTGAACCATCTCATTCAGAACCACATAATTTAACTGACAAAAAATCATGTGTACATCATTTTACATTGCACCAACTGTTTCAGGGAATATATGAAACATCATCACACTTTTTACATTATTTTACATATATCAATTAGAGTGGGATGGAGACACGATTCATTCTAGATTAGTACAAAAGACTGGGTAATTGTTGTCAGGGTCATGAAACTCGCCATTCTTATTGATGATTTGACTCATGATGAACCAGGTGAGTTATTCCTGAATGGCTTTGATTTCTTTATGGTGCAGTCCTTCCGTAGACAATTTGAGACACTATAAGTAGAAAAAATTAATGTAAGCTTTCGTAGATATCGTTAGGTATGAATCAATTTGCATTGTTAGCATAACAAACCTCTACGTCATTGTCTACTAATGTAGAACCTAAGATTTTCTGCATGTATTGGCAGACAAAATATCCACATAAATTTGTGCCTTTCAACTGTTTGTGAACTGCAAAGAATAAATAAACTGCAATGTCACGAAACGAATCATTTACTACAAAATGCGATATAGAAATAATGTGTGCGTACCAGGAATTTAGTATCCATTGAGAGGTACTTCTCGAATGGGCGGTATCTTGTTGAAGGATCGTTATTTTTGATCCAGTTGATTTTGATGATGAGTATTTGAAAAAGATTTGAAACCAGTTTGATATTTCGACAAGATTTATTTTTTGGTTTCTTTATTTGAAAAGATCTGGAATCAGTTTGATTATTTGAAAAGCTTTTTGATTTTTGCAAAGGTTTTTGTTCGTGTTTTGAAATCGTGTTCTTAGAATATTTAATGCAATGCACTCATGTGAGTAGTTGCATGGTTTAATGTGAGTCAAGTCGCGGACTTGTGCTCGGAATCGTTTTGTGGTTTGTTCATGTGCAGGTATTGCTCGAGGGCGAATGTGGTCGATGACGGATCGAACTAGGTTCATGGAGGAACCGAGGTTCGGGACTAGGTTCAGAGAGGAACCGAGGTCTTGGTGGTCAAGGATGTCATGCGGGACGTTCGGGCTAAGAGAATGGTGCACATGAAGAATGGTTAGTCACGTGAGAATGGCATGAGGTCATTCGCGTGCAAAGTGTTAGTCACGTGAGTATGGTAGGGTTGCCATACGCGTGCAAGAGTTGTACTCGGCCAGGTTGGGCCAAGTGGAGTTGTGTTGAATACATGCTCTTTCTAGGATTAGGAGTGGGAATCCTTTTAGGATTAGGAATCCTTCTAGGATTAGGACTCCTTCTAGGATTAGGTGTGTTTGCCTTCTTTAAATAGAGGGGTTGCCTCCTGTTGAAGGCAATCAAGCTTTGAGCAAGCTTTAGGGTTGTACTCTTTTGTTTGGAGTATTTTAGACAAAATAAAGGAGAAATAAAGATCAAGTTCATCAAATCTTTCGGCGATCTACAATTCTAGTTAGATTTATTCTCGCCATCTTTTGGAACAGTAAGCTTGCAAAGGTCATAACGTTTGATCCATAAGTCTGATTGAGCTGATTCTTTCTGGGTTTGATTCGTATTGGAATCTAGTTTCTTGTGTCCAAATTTCAGATCGATCGGACGGTTGGATCTCCGGGAATTCGTGTTTTACCAAACCTCTATCATTCTATTTTTTTCGAAAACGAGGCAATTATTTGGTTCTATTTTGGGGTAAACTTTTAATAGATCAAGAATTTGGTTTTAGCTTCCGCACAATCATTCACCCCCCCTCTGATTGCTATATTCGGTCCTACAAGTGGTATCAGAGCAAGGTTCTACTAATCCATCTTAACAGGTGATTAGTAAACGGTAAGTTATGGCAACAGAGAAATACTCGAACAAACCGCCAATCTTCGATGGCACAGACTTCCCCCACTGGCGGATCCGGATGACTGCATATCTTCAAGCTCAAGGTAACGCGATTTGGCGCAAGGTAAAAATTCCGTACGAGCTTCCTTCTAATAATGATATTGATAAAATCGAGTTTGAAAAAGATGTTGAAAACAATAATAGAGCTAGAAACATATTGCTTCAAGGACTTGCTAGAAAAGAATTCGATAGAGTCTGTCATTTACTCACTGCTCATGAAATTTGGAAATCTCTTCAAGATTATCATGAGGGCACAGACTCTGTAAAAGAAGCTAGGCAAGATCAATTTAAAAAGGAATACACTAGATTTGAAATGAACTCTGGAGAATCTCTAGATGATTGTTTTGCTCGCTTTAACAGAATTTTAAACAATCTTAGAGCTGTAGATGTAAAGTACACTGACTCTGAAAATGCTAGACATTTCCTATCATCTCTTGATCTTAAAATCTGGCAAATGAAAGTGACTGCATTTAGGGAGGCTCACAAGATGAGTGAAATGACATTGGATAAATTATATTCTAGTCTCAAGACTTTTGAAATTGACATTGTTTCCAGAACATCCAATAATAACTCTTTGGCTCTTAATGCAAATTCTTCTTCATGTGATAATGCTACTAGTTCTTCATCATCATATTCCATTTCTGCCTTGAGTGCTCTTAATGATGAACAGCTAGATCAAATACCAGAAGATACACTTGCTCTTCTTTCCAAGCGTGTCAATGCAGCGTGCATGAGATCAAGGGAGAGAAGAGGAGCCTCCATCCACTGCTACAACTGCGGCAAGGCAGGGCACATCCGTGCTAACTGTTTCAAGAACAAAGATAGAGAGGAGAAGGAGCAAAGCAACTCCTCCAAGTCCTTCCGGCCAAGAGAGAGCAAGGATAAAAATAAACAACGAACAAAGAAGATGCTCAACAAAGTCTTCGAGGCAATTGGTCGCTTAGACTTAAGCGACATTGTTGACTCAACTGAAGATGAGAAGGAAGCGAAGCAAACGAAGCTGAATGAGAAGGATCTCACCGGACTATGCTTCATGGCAAAAGGGAACACTAGTGATTCTAGTGACAACAACAGCACCTCCAGCGACGGTGATGAGGTAATGCCTTCGTATAATGAGCTTTGTGAAGTTTTAGTCATATTGAGAAAATCTTTAAGAAAATCTTCACTCAAAAATAAAAGCTTAGAAAAAGATCTATCCATGCTAAAATCTGAAAACTTTGATCATAGAAATTCAAATTCTGAAAATATTTGTGATACTTGCTTAGATCTCAAATTTGAAATTAAGTCACTAAAAGAGGAACATGTGATTAAACTAGAACAAGTTTATGCCGAACAATTAAAAAATGAAAAACTTGTGAAAAATATTGGTTGCTCTACTGATAGTTTACATGATCAAATTGCTTGCTCTAAATGTTCTATTCTTGAGTTGAAATTAAAAGATGCAAATTGTAGAGTTACCCAATTAACAAATGACATGATCACTCATGAAATTAACTCGTGTTCAAATTGCCGTAAATGTAAAGCTAAAATTGACACTCCTTGTGATAATTATTTAACTCTTGCTAAGAAAGTTGATTACTTGCAAAATTCTTTGGAACGTTTCACCGATGGCAAGAAAAACCTAAACATGATTTTGGATCAATCAAAAGTCATTTTCAGAACAAAGGTTTAGGTTTTGATTCTTATGCTCATCATAAATCACATGCTCCCACTGTTGTCAAAACACTTGGAAGTGGAAAATTTGAAATTGTCAATGAGCCTAAGAAAAATGTCTTTAAATCTGGTGGTCTTTTATCTTCTACTATGATGAATGCAAAATGTGCTTTTCTTGTTAAAGCAAAACATCATGTTAAGTACACTTGCACTCATTGTGGTAGAGATGGACATCTAGTAGACTTTTGCTTTAGACTAGCTAAACAACAAAAGAGAGAAAGGTTTAATGCTAGGTCTAATTTCAGACAGTGCACGCTTTCATTTCTCATTATGTGCCTAGGGTGATGCAAATACCTCTTGTTGCTAAGAACACGAGAAAAGACAAATCTTCTTTTATGCATAAGAATGCTCGTATTGTGCCAAGTTGTGCGTCGTGTGTCTCAAGATCGATTCCTAAACATCTTATTTCTAACCCCAATTGATCGAGACATCGACACTTTCTGCTTCTATGTAGGCTTCTCACGCGAGGAAGGAGAACATATGGCTAGTGGATTCCGGATGCTCACGCCACATGTCCGATGATAAGAATTGGTTCTCCTCCTTCACTTGTGCATCTCGTGCTAAAAGTGTTATTTTTCAAGATGCTTCCTCCACCTCTGTTTTCGCAAAAGGCACTAGTCCAAATAGTGCAGGTACAGGTGCATATGTTCAGGGGGAGAGTATCTTTGTTGATGAAGATGATGATGATGCTGTTGAGGATGAGATAATTGGAGTTTGCTGTGTGCTTGTGTGCTCGTTTTCAAGCTTCCCCGCGTGCTTCACATCGACAAGCTATCAAGAGGATTGTAGGATCGAAGTATACGAATATAGCAATCAGAGGGGGGGTGAATGATTGTGCGGAAGCTAAAACCAAATTCTTGACCTATTAAAAGTTCACCCCAAAACAGAACCAAATAATTGCCTCGTTTTCGACAAAAACAGAATGACAGAGATTTGGTAAAACGAGAATTCCCAGAGATCCAACCGTTGAAACGATCTGAAATTTGGACACAAGAAACTAGATTCCAATACGAATCGAACCCAAAAAGAATCAGCTCGATCGGACTTACGGATCAAAAGTTATGAGCTTCGCAAGCTTGCTGATCCAGAACTTGACGAGAATCAATCTAATCAAAACTTTAAGATTAAACAAGAACGACAAAAGATTGATCAACTAGACTTTGAGAAACACTAGATCAATACCCTAGAGAGGTTTTTGATGATCAAATCAAGATAAAACTTGAAGAACAAAAACCAATCTAGAACTAGAACAAGCATGCAAACAAGAACCAAAACAGAAAATCTTGAGCGACGTGGTTATCAGAGCACGCAAAAATCTTGGAAGAATTGATCTTTATTTCTTGTCTAAAATACTCTCATCGAAAGAGTACAAACCCTAAAACCAAGCTCAAAGCTTGATGCGCTCAGCTCTACTTGGTTGGATGCCCTTCAACAGGAGACACCCCTCCTATTTAAAGGAGCAAAACACAAGGAGTTCTGAATACAATTCCTAATCTAGAAGGAGTCCGTATTCAACACAACTCCTCTTGGCCCAACCTGGCCGAATACAACTCTTGCACGCTGCATGGCAACCCTACCATACTCACGTGACTAACACTTTGCACGCGTATGGCCACCTACCATACTCACGTGACTAACACTTTGCACGCGAATGACCTCCTGCCATTCTCACGTGACTAACCATTCTTCATGTGCACCATTCTCTTAGCCCGAACGTCCCGCATGACATCCTTGACCACCAAGACCTCAGTTCCTCCCTGAACCTAGTCCCGAACCTCAGTTCTTCCATGAACCTAGTTCCGGTCCCGTCATCGACCACATTCGTCTTCGAGCAATACCTGCACATGAACAAAAAACAAATCCGAGCACAAGTCCACGACTTGACTCAATGTCAATCCATGCAACTACTCACATGAGCATTGCATAAAGTCCACTTCAAAAGAAGTATCATGAAATTATCACAAATTTCATAATCTCAAAATCAAATTCAAATTTCAATCTCAAAATCGCTCAAAAACCCATTCACGACGGACCAAAAAAATTTGGTCCGGCGTACATGTAAAACTTACTGTTTTTCAATAACTTGGTTTGGCACAACAACCTTCAAAAACACATTTACGACAGACCAAAAAAGTTGGTCTGTCGTACATGGGAAAACGAGGTTGTCAAAAGCATGTTTACAAAGGACCAAGAAAGTTGGTCTGTCGTACATGGGAGAATGAGGTTGTCAAAAACATGTTTACAAAGGACCAAGAAAGTTGGTCCGTTGTACATGGAGAATGAGGTTGTCAAAAACATGTTTACAAAGGACCAAGAAAGTTGGTCCGTTGTACATGGAGAATGAGGTTGTCAAAAGCATGTTTACAAAGGACCAAGAAAGTTGGTCCGTTGTACATGGGAGAATGAGGTTGTCAAAAGCATGTTTACAAAGGACCAAGAAAGTTGGTCCGTTGTACATGGGAGAATGAGGTTGTCAAAAGCATGTTTACAAAGGACCAAGAAAGTTGGTCCGTTGTACATGGGAGAATTAGGTTGTCAAAAGCATGTTTACAAAGGACCAAGAAAGTTGGTCCGTTGTACATGGGAGAATGAGGTTGTCAAAAGCATGTTTACAAAGGACCAAGAAAGTTGGTCCGTTGTACATGGGAGAATTAGGTTGTCAAAGCATGTTTACAAAGGACCAAGAAAGTTGGTCCGTTGTACATGGGAAACTTCTTGCTTTCTTTAAGTTTGGTCCGCGCCAAAGCGAAACTTCTTGTTTCTTGTCAAATTGTCAAACACATGCACAAGCACATTTTGCAAATCCAATTCTAAGTTAATTTTTCAGTTCAAAGCCAATTTTTCAAAGACATGATTTCACAATCTCCCCCTTGATGAAAACATTGGCAACACTACTTAGAATTGAACATTTGGCATTCACTTTACAAAAGATTTTGAAATCCAAAGGATCAAGGACCAAAAAGAGAAAACACAGAATTCCCCCTTTGACCAAAATGCAAAACAAAATCTTCCCCTGAGAAGGAAAATGTGTGTGAATGTGCAATGTGCCCAAAAATTCCAAAATTCTCCAAACTTCTCCCAAAAATTCCAGAAACAACTCCCCCTTTTTCTTCTCCCCCTTTTTCATTAATCTTTTCAACAATTCCCAATTTTCTCCCCCTTTGACAATGGATTCATCAAGAGTACAAAAGAGAGAACATGTTCAAAATTTTTCTGAAACAATGATTTCACAAAGAGAAACAAAGGAGTGCCAAGATAGAAAAGATGAGCTCATTCGATCATATAACCTTATATATCACATAATATGCAAAATACATGATATTAATGTGATTTTTAACAAGTTAGGGAATGACATGTATCTCAACCTCAATTCTGTCAACTATAGCCAAGTACGAAGCAAGATCTCAGTAAAAGAAGAAAAGCTCAAAAATTGAAGCAACTAACAACTCTGGGCGAGCAAGTGATTTCAACTCCAATCTAGTAGACCAATTTAATCTTTAAACAGTAAACTGCATGTGGCATGCTTGAAGCATACTTCTTTTATTTCCTTGGATTGGCATGCTTGAAGCATACATCTTGTTTTTGAGGGAATGACATGCTTGAAGCATATATCTTATCTTTTTAGGGAAAGCATTCCTGAAGCTCATAACTTGAGGCTTTTGCTTTTAACAACCTTTTTTATTGATTCCCTTTTCTTTTCATTTTTCTTTGAAAACATGCAAAAGTGATTAAAAAGTCTTATGAAAGAGTAAAGCTAAAACAGACTTGCTTCATAGCCCAATTTTGTCAAGAAGATTCAATATCAAGCCTAGAAGAGTAAGATATCACAAGGTATTTAGCTATAGGCAATCAGACCAAGGAATTTCGCAATGTCATTTTTAGTTCAAGTGGAACAATTTAGATTATCATATATTAGCACAATTACACAATATATAAAGAAATATGATAAAGTGAGCTCATAAAGTGAAAGAACTTGGCAAAGAAACTCCCCTCAAAACAAACCCATTGGATGAACAATCCCAAGTTCTCCCCGAATAAAAGCACCACGAGAAGAAGACAAAGGTTTTGTGAAAATGTCTGCCAATTGATGTTCAGTATCCACATGATGAAGCACAATGTTGCCTTTTTCAACATGATCTCTAAGAAAGTGAAATCTGATGTCAATATGTTTTGTTCTTGAATGTTGCACAGGGTTCTTAGCAATGCAAATTGCACTAGTGTTATCACACAGAAGAGGAACACTATCCAAAATAGCCCCATAATCTTTAAGTGTAGCTACTATCCAAAGAATTTGAGAACAACAACTAGCAGCAGCCACATATTCAGATTCAGCAGTTGATTGTGCAACAGAAGATTGCTTTCTAGATGACCATGCAATGAGAGAATTTCCCAAGAAGTGACATGAACCAGAAGTGCTTTTCCTATCAATTCTACATCCTCCAAAATCAGCATCAGAAAAAGATCTCAAACTAATGCATGAGGAAGCAGAAAGCCAAATGCCAAAATCTTGAGTTCCATGAAGATACCTGAAAATCCTTTTGACAGCTTGTCGATGTGAAGCACGTGGGGAAGCTTGAAAACGAGCACACAAGCATACAGCAAATTGTATATCCGGCCTTGATGCAGTGAGGTACAAAAGTGAACCTATCATGCTTCTATATTCCTTTTGATCAACCGGCTCACCATCTTCATCCGGATCAAGTGTGCAATTGCTTTCCATAGGTGTCATGATTGGTTCGTTTTCCATCCCAAATCTATGCAACAAGTCTTTTGTGTATTTGCTTTGATGTACAAAGGTACCATCCTTTGTTTGCTTGATTTGAAATCCCAAAAAGTATGTCAACTCACCCATCATACTCATCTCAAACTCCTTTCTCATTGTTTCTGAAAACTCAGACACTAAAACATGAGAGGAACCACCAAAGATAATATCATCAACATAAATCTGAACGAATAATTGATCATTGCCTTGCTTGAGTAAAAAGAGAGTTTTGTCAACCTTTCCCATTGAAAACCCCCTTTCAAGTAAAAAGGTTTTTAGCCTATCATACCATGCTCTAGGGGCTTGTTTCAAACCATACAAAGCTTTTGATAGTTTGAACACATGATTTGGAAACTTTGGATTTTCAAAACCAGGTGGTTGCTTGACATAAACCTCCTCATTTATTTAGCCATTAAGAAAAGCACTTTTCACATCCATTTGATACAATTTGAAACCTTTGGATGCAGCAAAAGCTAAAAGGATTCTAATGGCTTCAATTCTAGCAACAGGAGCAAAGGTTTCATCAAAAACTAAGCCTTCAATTTGAGTGTAACCTTGAGCAACCAATCTAGCCTTGTTTCTAACAACAACACCATCCTCACTTTGTTTATTTTTGAAAACCCATCTAGTTCCAATAACATTAAAATTAGGAGGAGGTGAGACAAGTTTCCAAACTTTATTTCTGCTCAAAATTCTCTAATTCTTCATGCATGGCATTGATCCAAGATTCGTCAG
Organism: Rhipidocladum racemiflorum; assembly: GCA_036346355.1. Lineage (NCBI taxonomy): Eukaryota > Viridiplantae > Streptophyta > Magnoliopsida > Poales > Poaceae > Rhipidocladum > Rhipidocladum racemiflorum. The sequence continues at coordinate 46,288,183 of CM070572.1, read as the reverse complement.
ATAATGCATGAGATATATCTTTGGGTTCAAAAGAAGCAACTAAAGCAGAATGAGCATGAGTGTCAGAATGAATAAACCTGGATCGAGTGACTCTCTCATTTAGGTCTCCAATCATTTGTTCAGATGGATGCATTTTTTGAATGTGCAAGGGAGCATTGGCTTTTGAGACTTCTCCTTCTCCTTCTTCATTTTCAGCATGTACAGATGATGTTGTAGCTTGAGGATGGTTAGCTGTAGGTGATGTAGTAGTAGGTGCCAAGGGTGCTACAGCTTGTTGTGCATTAGGAAGAGTCAAGACATCATCTTCAACATCATCATTATCTTCAAAGATTTTCTCCCGCTGAATGTATGCTTTGTACCTGCATCACTTGGACTAGTACCTGGACTAGACTCATCAAAAGTAACCTCACAAGTTTCCACAATTTTGTTAGTTTCCAAAACAAGCACACGATAGCCACGAGTATGAGCAGGATATCCAAGAAAAATGCCATCAGTTGATCTAGCTTCAAATTTATCAAGATTTCCAGATTTCAAGACAAAACATTTGCATCCAAAAACTCGAAAGTGAGAAACAGAAGGTCTATGTCCAAACCGAAGCTCATATGGAGTCTTACCCAATTTTGATCTCAAAAACACACGGTTTGAAACATAACATGCAGTTGAAATCGCTTCAGCCCAAAAGTTCCTAGGAGTGTGATGTTCATCTAACATGGTTCTAGCCATCTCAACCAATGTTCTGTTTTTCCTTTCAACTATACCATTCTGTTGAGGCACTCTAGGTGATGAAAATTGATGATCAATTCCTTTTCAAGACAAAAGTGATTAAAAGAAGCATTTTTGAATTCAGTTCCATTATCACTTCTAATAGCTTTGAGAGCTCCTGGATGATCAATAGAAAGCCTAAGAACAAGACTTCTAAAATGACTAAAAGCCTCATCCTTAGATGCCATAAAGTATACCCAAGAGTATCTAGAAAAATCATCAACAATCACAAGCACATACCATTTGCCTCCAAAGGATTGAACTCGAGATGGTCCAATCAGTATCAAGATGTAGAAGCTGTCCTGGAGCATTTGTCATCACCATGGTAAGAGGTGGATGTGAACCTGCAATCATCTTACCATGTCTACAAGAGGAACATACTAAATTGCTATCACCCTTAAGCTTAGGCAAGCCACGTATGAGATCTAAACTGCTTACACGAGTAAGATGATCAAAACCAACATGACCAAGTCTACGATGCCAAAAGAATAAATCTTTAGAAACATTGGCAATTAGACACCTATGTTTAGAAGAAGGTGATGCATCAAAATCAGCTTTAAAAACTCTTCTAAAACGAGAAATCTTGAACACAAGATCACCTGAAGCATCTAGCACTTTGCATTCATTTTTCTTAAAGCTTATCTCAAGATCTTCATCAAGCATTTGTGAGACAGAAAGCAAGTTATATTTCAAGTTTTCAACAAGAGCCACATCCTTGAACATAAACTTGTCACTTACCTTTCTTGTACCTTTTGCCACAACAGAAGAGGAAGAAGCATCTCCAAAAGTAACACTTTCAAAGACGAGATGCACGAGTGAGGAGGAGAACCAATTCTTTTACCAGACATGTGGCGTGAGCATCCGAATCCACTAGCAATATGTTCTCCTTCCTCGCGAGAGGCCTACATAGCAACAAAACATGTCGAGGTCTCGATCTTGGGGTTAGGAATGAGATTTTTGGGAATCGATCTTGAGACACACGACGCACAACAGTAGGCACAACACGATAATTTTTATGTACAAAATCAAATTTATCTTTTCCCATGTTTCTAGGAACAGAAGGTGTTTTTATCACTCTAGGCGCATAAGGAGTAAAATGTGCTTTGCTGAAATTTGACCTAGCCTCAGTTCTTTCCTTCTTTTGTTGTTTGGCTAGTCTAAAGCAATAATCTACTAAGTGTCCATCTCTACCACAATGAGTGCAAGTGTACTTGACATGATGTTTAGCTTTAACAAGAAAGGCACATTTTGCTTTCATCATAGTAGAGGATAAAAACCACAGATTGAAAAGCAATTTTCTTAGGCTCATTAGATAACTCAATTTTGCAAGGAGCCTGAACAACAGTGCGAGGTTTAGTTTCGTATGTGGCATAAGGATCAAAACCTAAACCTCTCTTGTTTGTGCTAACCTTAGATTGATCCAAGATCATGTTCAACTTTTTCTTGCCATTAGTGAATCGTTCCAAAGAGTTTTGCAGGTAATCAACTTTCTTAGCAAGAATTAAACAATTATTGCAGGGAACATCTACTTTTCCTTTTTGCTTGCGACAAGTTGAGCATGAGAGAATTTCATGTGAAAGCAAATTATCAGTTAATTGAGAAACCCTAGCATTTGCATCTTTCAATTTTAATTCAAGAGTTGAGCATTTAGAACAAGAAGTTGAACTATGCAAATCATCAGTGGAACAGCTAGCATGTACAACATGTTTCTCATTTTTCTCATTTAGATGCAACAAAAGAGCATGTTCTTTCCTAAGCAAGGTGAGCTCATTGTAAATTAAGTCACATGATTTGCAAGTATCATCACTAGGAATCAAAGTCTTAAGTCTAGCAATTTCAGCATTCAATGATTCAATAATGAAATCATGTTTCTTAATTTTCTTATCACGTTTGTCAAGCAATTTTCCAAGACGAGCAACAGCAATAGCTAATTCATCATAAGAGGGATCTACCTCATTGAAGTCGCTGTCGTGGTCGTCCTCAGTGAAGCTATCCTTGCTGCTTGCCATGAGACATAATCCTATCAAATCATGCTTGCTTGGAGTTGCATCATCTTCGCTGCTCTCCGAGTCCACATCGCTCAAATTGACTTGTTCAAGAGCGGAAAGAACTCGGTGAACCACCTTGCGGTTGATGAAGCTCTTCTTCTTCCTATCATTTGACGAGAACCTTTTCTTCTCATTCCTTCTGTCGTTGTCCTTCTCCTCCTTTGATGTTTTTCCTGCAAGCTTAGGACAATTTGTGCGAATATGGTTGAGGTCACCACACTCATAGCATCTTGGAGGACCACCTCTCTTTCTCATTCTCACATTCTGCAAAGCTTTGTTAAAGCGAGAAGAGAGTAGTGCCAGATCTTCTTCAGGAAACTCTTCAAATTGCTCATCTGTTAAAGAAGACATGGAAGACAAGGCAAAGCTAGAAGAAGAATTTGCATTTGACATGTTAGGGTTAGAGATCAAAGCAATTGATTTAATGTTACCCTTCCTGGCAAGAACATCCAACTCATGAGTTTTCAACTTAGAGTAAAGAACATCTAATGTGAGTGTGCTCATGGTAGTAGATTCTTGTATAGATGTTACTTTCATCTCCCACACAGACATGTCCAAAGCACTAAGCAATTGTCGAGCATTTTCAGCATCAGTGTAGCTAACTCCAACAGCACGTAGATTGCTAAGAATTTTATTGAAACGTGCAAAGAAGTCATCTACAGATTCACTAGGTTTCATCTCAAAACGCATGTATTCTTTTTTGTAAATATCTTGGCGAACCTCTTTGTGATGTTAGAACCCTCATGGTAATCACAAAGAGATTTCCATACCTCATATGCGGATCGAAGATGAACCACACGATCAAAGTCGCTGCGTCCTAAGCCTTGGATGATCAAGTTGCGCGCCTTGCTGTTTGCTTCAACATGTGTGCGATTGGTGTCGTTGACGTTGTCGCTTGTGGACTTCATATGGCTTGTAGACCTTCTCCCAAATTGTGAAGCCCTGTGCTTGGATGAACGCCTCCATCTTGGCCTTCCAAAACTGAAAATCAACACCATCGAACACACATGGTTTTGTCGAATAACGATCCATTGACCTAATCACCGGTTAAGATAGATTAGAGAAACCTTGCTCTGATACCACTTGTAGGATCGAAGTATACGAATATAGCAATCAGAGGGGGGGTGAATGATTGTGCGGAAGCTAAAACCAAATTCTTGACCTATTAAAAGTTCACCCCAAAACAGAACCAAATAATTGCCTCGTTTTCGACAAAAACAGAATGACAGAGATTTGGTAAAATGAGAATTCCCAGAGATCCAACCGTTGAAACGATCTGAAATTTGGACACAAGAAACTAGATTCCAATACGAATCGAACCCAAAAAGAATCAGCTCGATCGGACTTACGGATCAAAAGTTATGAGCTTCGCAAGCTTGCTGATCCAGAACTTGACGAGAATCAATCTAATCAAAACTTCAAGATTAAACAAGAACGACAAAAGATTGATCAACTAGACTTTGAGAAACACTAGATCAATACCCTAGAGAGGTTTTTGATGGATCAAATCAAGATAAAACTTGAAGAACAAAAACCAATCTAGAACTAGAACAAGCATGCAAACAAGAACCAAAACAGAAAATCTGTAGCGACGTGGTTATCAGAGCACTAAAAATCTTGGAAGAATTGATCTTTATTTCTTGTCTAAAATACTCTCATCGAAAGAGTACAAACCCTAAAACCAAGCTCAAAGCTTGATGCGCTCAGCTCTACTTGGTTGGATGCCCTTCAACAGGAGACACCCCTCCTATTTAAAGGAGCAAAACACAAGGAGTTCTGAATACAATTCCTAATCTAGAAGGAGTCCGTATTCAACACAACTCCTCTTGGCCCAACCTGGCCGAATACAACTCTTGCACGCGTATGGCAACCCTACCATACTCACGTGACTAACACTTTGCACGCGTATGGCCACCTGCCATACTCACGTGACTAACACTTTGCACGCGAATGACCTCCTCGCCATTCTCACGTGACTAACCATTCTTCATGTGCACCATTCTCTTAGCCCGAACGTCCCGCATGACATCCTTGACCACCAAGACCTCAGTTCCTCCTCGAACCTAGTCCCGAACCTCGGTTCTTCCATGAACCTAGTTCCGGTCCGTCATCGACCACATTCGTCTTCGAGCAATACACGCACATGAACAAAAAACAAATCCGAGCACTAGTCCACGACTTGACTCAATGTCAATCCATGCAACTACTCACATGAGCATTGCATAAAGTCCACTTCAAAAGAAGTATCATGAAATTATCACAAATTTCATAATCTCAAAATCAAATTCAAATTTCAATCTCAAAATCGCTCAAAAACCCATTCACGACGGACCAAAAAAATTTGGTCCCGGCTTACATGTAAAACTTACTGTTTTTCAATAACTTGGTTTGGCACAACAACCTTCAAAAACACATTTACGACAGACCAAAAAAGTTGGTGCGTGCATATGGGAAAACGAGGTTGTCAAAAGCATGTTTACAAAGGACCAAGAAAGTTGGTCTGTCGTACATGGGAGAATGAGGTTGTCAAAAACATGTTTACAAAGGACCAAGAAAGTTGGTCCGTTGTACATGGAGAATGAGGTTGTCAAAAACATGTTTACAAAGGACCAAGAAAGTTGGTCCGTTGTACATGGAGAATGAGGTTGTCAAAAGCATGTTTACAAAGGACCAAGAAAGTTGGTCCGTTGTACATGGGAGAATGAGGTTGTCAAAAGCATGTTTACAAAGGACCAAGAAAGTTGGTCCGTTGTACATGGGAGAATGAGGTTGTCAAAAGCATGTTTACAAAGGACCAAGAAAGTTGGTCCGTTGTACATGGGAGAATTAGGTTGTCAAAAGCATGTTTACAAAGGACCAAGAAAGTTGGTCCGTTGTACATGGGAAACTTACTGTTTTCTTTAAGTTTGGTCCGGCGCCAAAGCGAAACTTACTGTTTCTTGTCAAATTGTCAAACACATGCACAAGCACATTTTGCAAATCCAATTCTAAGTTAATTTTTCAGTTCAAAGCCAATTTTTCAGCACATGATTTCACAAGGATTTTAAGGTATCTCTGTGGTACTCAAGATTTTGGCATTTGGCTTTCTGCTTCTTCACGCATTAGTTTAAGACCTTTCTCTGATGCTGAATTTGGAGGATGTGGAATTGATAGAAAAAGTACATCTGGTTCATGCCACTTCTTGAGTAATTCTCTTTCTTGGACACATTTACATCAGATTTCATTTTCTTAGAGATCATGTTGAAAAAAGAGCTATTGAACTGAAATTTGTTGATTCGGGTGCTCAGCTTGCTGATATTTTCACTAAACCGCTTGATTTTTCTCGTTTTGCTTTCTTACGCGGTGAACTTGGGATCATTCATCCCCATGGGTTGATTTGAGGGGGAGTCTTGAGTTTATCTCTTTTTGGGTTACTTGACTTTGGTTCCTAGAAGTGATTTTTTTATAAGTGGTATTTTGACTTTACACCTCAAGTAAAAACCCCTGTTTACATTGCATCATGTAGTACAAAGCTTTGGTGATTATTCTTGTGTATATAGCCAAGTTAATGCTCAATGCTTTACTTATCACTAAAAGGCTAAAATAATTCAACTTGAGATGCTTTTCGAGAATATTTTGGCTCTTGCTCATTATGGTATTGCATTTGTGAAATAGGCTTAAAAGTTTCTTGTCATCTGTTGAAAGGCTAGAGCTGATTAGAAACTATATGTGAGTTTTTTGTTGGACTTCAAATGATCATTATTAGTCTCAAGCAAAATCAGTGTTTTAATGTTAAAAGCAAGTTGAAAAAGATGCAAGCAAAAGCTACTTGGCTAAACACAAGTTTAGTACAATGTGCGACTTCCTTGCCGTGGATTTAAATGCAAAAGATGCAAGAAAAGGCTACTTGTCTAAACAAAAGTTCAGAACAATGTGAAGCCACTTGCCAATTTAAACTGAGAAAGATACAAGAAAGAACTACCTACTCATACACAAGTATGGGCTAGTGTGCGATTACTTGTCATCCTCGTTGATCACAAAGCAAAATTGTCAAACTTGCTAAAAGAGAAAAAGGAAATTCAAATGATTGAAAAAGGCTTGAGACAAATATTAGTGAATTTGAAAGTCTCTCTATGCTCATGATAGATTTCTTTTTCGCTTTGGCAAAATCTGTTTATGACATTTTACTTGTTTGCTCTAATTTGCTTATGCAATAACTATTCTATGTGTTAAAGCCTCCATATTCTCACAATTTGCTTTCTCATTGGATAATTTGATACAAAATGAGAAAGTTCTCCTAAAAACTCTTCAAATGCTTTACTTTGATTATATACCTTGAATATACTTCAAAGCTTGAGATCTTGCATTCATTAAGGGGAGTTTTGAGATCTTGATGACTATTTTGTCAAAAAGGGGAGAACAAGTCAAGGAGGTTTTTGAATTGGGATTATTTGGTCTTTTGGTTCTTGCTCAATCTCTTGTCAAATCTTATATTGTGTTTTGTCAAATTACTCATCAAGGGGAGATTGAAGGATCGTTATTTTTGATCCATTGATTTTGATGATGAGTATTTGAAAAAGATTTGAAACCAGTTTGATATTTCGACAAGATTTATTTTTGGTTTCTTTATTTGAAAAGATCTGAAATCAGTTTGATTATTTGAAAAGCTTTTTGATTTTTGCAAAGGTTTTTGTTCGTGTTTTGAAATCGTGTTCTTAGAATATTTAATGCAATGCACTCATGTGAGTGGTTGCATGGTTTAATGTGAGTCAAGTCGCGGACTTGTGCTCGGAATCGTTTTGTGGTTTGTTCATGTGCAGGTATTGCTCGAGGGCGAATGTGGTCGATGACGGGACTGGAACTAGGTTCATGGAGGAACCGAGGTTCGGGACTAGGTTCGTGGGGAACCGAGGTCTTGGTGGTCAAGGATGTCATGCGGGACGCTCGGGCTAAGAGAATGGTGCACATGAAGAATGGTTAGTCACGTGAGAATGGCATGAGGTCATTCGCGTGCAAAGTGTTAGTCACGTGAGTATGGTAGGGTTGCCATACGCCAAGAAGAGTTGTACTCGGCCAGGTTGGGCCAAGTGGAGTTGTGTTAAATACATGCTCTTTCTAGGATTAGGAGTGGGAATCCTTTTAGGATTAGGAATCCTTCTAGGATTAGGACTCCTTCTAGGATTAGGTGTGTTTGCCTTCTTTAAATAGAGGGGTTGCCTCCTGTTGAAGGCAATCAAGCTTTGAGCAAGCTTTAGGGTTGTACTCTTTTGTTTGGAGTATTTTAGACAAAAGAAAGGAGAAATAAAGATCAAGTTCATCAAATCTTTCGGCGAGCTACAATTCTAGTTAGATTTATTCTCGCCATCTTCTGGAATAGTAAGCTTGCAAAGGTCATAACTTTTGATCCATAAGTCTGATTGAGCTGATTCTTTTTGGGTTTGATTCGTATTGGAATCTAGTTTCTTGTGTCCAATTTTCAGATCGATCGGACGGTTGGATCTCCGGGAATTCGCGTTTTACCAAACCTCTATCATTCTGTTTTTTTCGAAAACGAGGCAATTATTTGGTTCTATTTTGGGGTAAACTTTTAATAGATCACGAATTTGGTTTTAGCTTCCGCACAATCATTCACCCCCCCTCTGATTGCTATATTCGGTCCTACACTTGTGTTCCTTTGATAGTATCTTTTAGAGCTATTTTGGAGTATATCTATCATGTCCTTGTAAAGTTCTTCATCTTTGTTAAGGGGATCCAGTACAACCATTTTGCTCTTCTCGAGTGTAATGGCAACGAGTGTCCAATGGAATCTACATACACAGGTAATATGCCATAGTCATTTGTGCTAAGATCGCAATGAGTAAGCAACAACATCGAGTGATATAACTAGCTAGTGAACCACTTACTTGAAGTTTTAGGGTAAAAGTATCAATTTCTTGTCTTGAAGTTTAATGAAAGTATCATATATGTATTCCTCAACCTCATTTGGTGTTCCTTGGACTAGAGGTTCACAAACTATTCCTAGGTCGAGGAACCCTACAATAAGTGCTTGCATTTTTCTTAGTTCAATAGTCTCGTACCTATATAATAAAGAAGTTTGACATTACATTTGTCGGTATTACATTAATGTAGACAATGATTTATATAATTCATACGTACAGTATCCAGCATCTCAAAAGAGACACATCAAGAGCATCCTGGTAGTACATGTTATGCAAGTTATCGAATTCAACCAAGAAGTAGCCATCCCCATAGTGAAGATGCTCCTCTTTAAAAATTCCCGTGATCGCCTTCGGCAGTACGTCCTGGTTGGACCGCTCCATCTACCACTTATGTAATCTTTGCATCATTAATGTTAGGGTATCGAACATTTTCTGGGTCACAAAAGGTTTCCCCATCTCGAATTTCAGTCTTTCTACAATATCTTGTCCTTCAGACTTCGCCTTGCCTTTACATTATCTACGCACAACATCATATTCAGTCTTGGCATCGCCTGATGTGGTCGACATGGCTTGCCTCCTGTGCAATTTCTTTATACGATACACTCTAGGCTCTTCATGTATCTCCTACGAAGTGCCAACAATAGGCATTTGACACTGAGGTGCTGGTGACGACTGCAGAAGATCTAATGCAGGAAAGGCTGGCACTTGAAGGCCGAGGACAATGTCATGATTGTGCCACTGAATGATTGTGTGCACTGCACTTCCTTGAGTTGTAACGTCGTCATTTCCGGGCATTTCCAACATCATGTCGATGAACTACGGAAGTACTGTATCCACCTCGACCTTTGTGTATCCCGACACAATTGGGGAGTTGTGCAAAACACCCCCTTGGCACGGATAAGCTATGCCTGTAGCAGCCTGAATAGATATGTTCATGACAGGAATATTGAGCTGGCACGTTGTCGGTTGTTGTATGTCGTCCATGGGATAGTGGGTTAATGCATCTTCTAGCAGTGGTGTGGACGCGCAACTGCTGCGATGATACGAGGTGATGGGGAGAACAATGTTCTTGACTTCTGCATGGCTCATGGCTGCTTGTACTTGTCTTTGTACTTATTCTTGTATGGTGCCTTGTAAATCTCGAAGCATTTCTTCTTCATTGCTTCTCATTCATATTCGACACGCTCTTCTTTCGCTCTCTTCTGACTCCTTTAAGAGTTGGTATGCTCTGGGAATCCCTTACTCCAACATACCTTAGCCCCAACACCTCGTGTCCGACCAGGGTGCTCTTTGGTTCCTAAGGCCATGGTAAGTTCGTCCTTCTCCCTATCTGGAATGAAAGTGCCTTGTGTAGCCTGAACGGACAACTCTTGGACTCTTTGGGAGATTGCTTCATCTTCATTGTTTTTGAAGGACAAGCCCCCACCAGACGTGACAGTTGCCCTTGCTAGCACATAGTGCTTGACTCGGTTTAGTAGTTCAAACAAGGGATTTCTGCCAGTCGATTGAGTGGCCTCTGCTTCTTGCCTCTCCCATTGGGGAATTTTTCTCGCATACCCACCCATGCCTAGTCTGTGGGGATGAATGTTCTTTCTAGAGATTTTTTTGTGGTCCTCACTTGACTTCTTTGCTAATTCTTATAACTTCATCGCCACAAACTCATCCCATATGATTCCAATTTCGGATAGTTCCTGATGGCCGACCGGTTTTTCTTCACTTATTTGCAATTCAACCGGGTCTTGAAGTTCTTCCAGGCTATACCCATGGTCATCAATGCATCCCGACGCACTCAGTTTTCGGCTCCTTTGGAGAATTCAAAGCTTTGTTTGAGCTCTATCCAAAGGTCCTCTTTTGTGGTGGTGGGCACTTTATGCCAGTCCTGATAGGTGATTGGCACTTTATCCCTTACGATATACCCGCAGGTTGACCTGTTTCTAGCCACTGCCTTTTGTGGTGCAATAGGGGCCCCAAACTCTGATACATCCGAGATGGCATATCGGCCTTCAGGCTTTTTGGTTTGCCCTCGGCCACGACGCCTTGCTACCTCGACATCAGTGGTAGGTGGAACCTTAGCGCCAGCGTCCGGTGTGTTGAGGTTGAGGAAGCTAGTCGGGCTTCTGCTCGGGCTCCTGCTCAGGTTAGGCTTAGGGGTCCCTTCCATCTATTGTTGAGCCTTTTTTACTGTTTATCAATTAATTAATTAAATAAATATGTTGTAAAAAAATAGAATGACAAGTCCAAATGTAATATCTCAGATCGTTGGTCCCTCTTACAAACATTCTCAGGAGCTAGTTGATCTATCTGTGAGTTCCGGGATTGGATTTTAGTTGTGTGGAAGAAAAACCTATTTTCCCCCCTCCACCTAATCTCCCCCACTCATATCTTTCCCCACCCGATCCCCTCCTTGCCCCTTGCATTTTCCCCCCTCCTCCCTGGTTTCCTCCACCTACAGCAAGCTCTCTAGCTCCTCCCTCCTCCCAGCCAAGCTCTCCCTTGCCTCCCTCTTCCCTTGGAGCTCCTCCAAGGCGCCTCCCCAAGCTGCAGCCCGAGCTCCTCCTTGGCGCCCCACGCAACAGCTCCTCCTTCCTCCTCCTCCTTGTGGGTAACTAAGGGTAAGTTTTGGGGTTGTGCTTGCTGCTCCTTAGGGATCCTTGACTGGTTGTATGTGTTCTATGGTTCCTAGATCTAAGAATTTTGGAGGGAAACTAGTTGCAAAGTAGAGGGAACCTTTGCTGTTTTTTCGAGCTGAAAAACAGTATGTGTTGCAACTCATTTTTGGGGTAGTTAGAGTGGTCTCATCGATTTTTGACTGTAGAAGAAGTTGTAGACAATCCTTTCCCCTTTTAATTTGAGCACAAGATCTCAAAAATCAGTTAAGCCAATTAAAAGTTATGCCATTTTCAGTGCTGGCTATACAGATTTTGAATTCATTGGTAGATGCAATGTTCAACTGATAATTTGAGCTATTTGCAGTCCGAATTAGCTTTTCCGTTTGCCTAGAGAAAGCTAGAAAATTTTATGTAGATTGGTAAAATGTATTTGTTTGCTTTATTTGCATTCTAGAATCAAAAGTTATGCTATGTTGAAATGGGCTAGCTAAAACTGTGATTGTTCTGAAATTTCAGAAGTTTGTCTAAATTGGGTGGGCTGTTCTTTTGTAAACTGGTAGTGATTGAAGAACTAGTATGAATGGATATTATGTTTGGATTGATGATCTTCTTGTGGTCGTTTAGAGCATAAGAACTCCAAATTTGGTTTAGCCAATTAGGAGATATGATAATTTGAATGCGGGCTGCACGGAATTGGAATCAATGTAAATGATCCTTGTTTTTTAAAATCTAGGATTGATTGATGAGTAACCAAATTGAATGAGTTTGTGATAATGAAAGATGATCCTCTTGTGGTTAATTAGAGTCTAAGTTTACTCAATTTGGTTAAGTGAAGTAAAAGTTATACTTTGTTGAAGTTGCTATCCTGAAACTAGAGTTGCTGAAAATACAGATTATGAAGGATGGAAACAGAGATTATGAAGAATAGAAATACAGATTATTATGAATGGAAATATAGATTATGAAGAATGGAAATACAGATTATGAAAAGTGGAAATACAGACTATATTAAGACAGAACCCGGATTACGAACAGTGAAAATACAGATTGTGAAGGGTGATCATGTTATTGTTATTTATCTTTTGAGTCATATTTGCATTATTTTGAGATGAATTGCATATATGACTTTGTAGGGAATGTGATCTCGGGAGTGTCCGCAGCGTCTTGCCACCCCGTTTTTTACGGTTAAAGGCAAGTGTATCAACTAGCATGTTGCTAGGACGTTGTTTCTTGATAATCATTATAAATATGTTGTGTTAACCATGATGGTACATTTGTGAGTATGTCATGTTGAATGAGAAATGCTAAATGCCTATGAAATTGTGGGTTATGTTAATGTTTTGGTTGACTTGATGAGTATATTCATGAATATGAGAGTTGATTGCTATGTATGCATTCAGTTATGTCCATGCGAAATGATAGAAATGAATGTAGATGTAATTTAATTGTGTTAATTGCATTTGTGCATTCATAATGGAAGAGGCAACCCATTCTGATGCGGGCCTCTGTATTCACACGTAGTGAACACGAAAGTCCTACCTCGTAGTCCCATTCATCGAGGTGAATGGGAGCGAGACAGTAAGGGTAGGCACCCTCCACGGGATGGAAGGGAATGAGGGTGCACGCCGATGGTTGTGCACTCGGCAATACCGGTATGTGCAAAGAAAAGTGCATTCATGAACATGCATGTCGCATTACATCCTAATGATGATTCTGGAGTTAAATGAAAATGTGTAGAGTTGGGATAGAGTCGTGGACTCATCCAAAGAGATTTAATAGAGTATGTGTGAGTTGTGGACTCATCCAAAGAAGGTTAAATAAGGTATGTGTAGGAAGTAAGTAATGAAGTGAAAGAGGTAAATGGTATTGATAGTATTGCTTTATGTATCTGTTGATTTAATTGCATTAAATGGTTTTGAGATGCACTTTGTTGAGTCTTAAACTCAAGCTTGTTTGTTTATTGTTTTTAGGTACTCTGAAGTCGTCTTACCGGGAAGGGTCTTAACTGCACCTCCATTCACGCTCATGACACGATAAAGAATTTAGTTGCTTAAATGGTTCACTTTGGCAACTAGTTGAGATCAATGTAATAATTATGTTTTAGTTGTTATGCTCTTTGATGTTAAGGGTTAATAGATGCTAGAATGTCTGGTTAGATGCTCAGTTGGTCATGATGGTTAGTTGATACCATGACCATGTTGTTGTTGTTGTTATTAAATTGCTTATTGTCATCTCTTTGCCTGCTGAGTGGATGTCCATTTAGCAGGGGAGATCTTGCAAAAAAAAAATTGTGAAAAATTTGGATAGGTTTTGGTAGCACTTTGGGCATGTGAGGTGTCAGGGTGTTACACAAAGAGTAATAAATATATTGTATTTTGGAACATTTGGACTAAAAGAAAGCACTCAGAAAGATGGCTGATTTGGGTGGGCGGTCCGGATCAGGAGCAAGGATGGTTGAACAGCAGGTTTTATTATGTAGAGAAGAGGTCTTATTGTGTAGAGAAAATAAAGGGTAAAATTTTTAATTAATGACAACATTTCATTGCAAGATGAGAAGTGTTGTTGTGAGTAGATGTCATCATGGTTTTGTTTTTAAAGAAGAGAGAAGACATCAGATATTTCGCTCTCGTTCATCACTCCATTTCAGAAAGGATGAACTAATGATAAAAGAAGAAGAACAATAAAAAGAAACTGAGTATATGGACATTCAGAACCCCTCGAGACCAACGTCCATGAGTCGCGCTATCCTATAAGCACAGAAAGATAATGATAAAAGAATAAATTAAAAGAAACGAATTAAAATCTTGGTGATAGAGCCCAAGCGCCCCTCAAGACCTCACACTCGAGCAATGCTTGGATCCACGCGTCCAAGCACGCCATGGACCAGGTGTCCAGGAACCTTTCCTAAGCTTTAGCTCCTCTTCTGATTTATATAATCAGCTAATTATATAAATATATAGCCATATACACACATCAGCTAATTACTTAGGTTACAAATAAACCATAGCACATATTTACAAATGAATAAACCATACCCTATTAAGCATGTCACATCCAAAGTTACATATCCTCTATGTAACTATTGTATCAAGCAAGAATTTTCATCCCGTATTATAGCATTTTTTAAAACTGCAATGCCTTTAGTTTTATTCTTTGTATCATATGCCTATGCCTTGTATGTTCCAAAATATTTTTCTTTCCTCTGATTTCAATTGCCTTGCTTTCATGTTCAAATTTTGCTTTGTCCTAGTTTTGTTCTAATCTGAATTTTTATTTCTTTGATTTCTATTTGGTGTTGATACAATTTGGTTCAAGTTCTTTCTAGAGCTAGTATTTTGTCCCTACCGAGCAGTTGATGATTAATTCTAGGAGATACCTCAAATTTCTGTTGATGTGTACTGCAGATCACTATTTCTCTCTGCATTCCATTTCAGTTAGCATACAGGAAGGCAAAGGAATGTAGTATGGAGTCGTATTTGAATATTTCTAATTGGCATAGGTCTCTACTAAGTAGTTAAGTTTCGGTATCATTTAATTATCTCACTTTCATCCATTGATCACAGTAATGAGTTTTTTTCATTTTGATCTACAATTCAGGGATATATACCTGTTCATAGAGTTGTCTTACTCCTATCTATTCAAAGAAAAACACTTAGCCTCCTTTATCATAAAACAAGGGTCAACTACATAGGCAACAATCATAAATAATTACCATCACTGAATGTATAACTTTCATTACCCATTAGTTACAGCTTATATATGATTTGTTTTTGTAGTTTTAACTGGCCTGTAAAAACCAACTCAATTGGACTGAAACAAAATTAAAGAATAACGTATTGATCCTCTGCATTAGCTTCCACTTAGGTTACAGAATTAAAGAACATGATGATCAAAATTATCTAGAACATGGTGATCAAAGCCACTGCAACACGCATAACGTATCAATGAGGCGATGGCGTACCTGTGGGGGGCGAACTTGAGGTGCGAGGCGAGGCCAGAGGATTGGTGGTGGAAGCAGATGGCGGCGGCGAGGGCGAAGGCGCTGGTCCAGGTGGAGATGAGCGTTGCGGGAACGGGCACCGGGTGGGGACGGTCGGGAGGGGGCGGGGGCGCGCGTCGGGTGGGGACAGTCGGGAGGGGGCAAGGACGGCTGGGAGGGGGCTGGCAGGGACGGCTGGGAGGGGGCAGGGATGGGTGTCGGGGGCAGGGGCGGGCGACGGGAGGGGGTGGAGGGAGGCATAGGGTGTACGAAAAATGGGTCGGGGTGGAGGGACTTAGGTTTAGGGATCGGGTTATATAGGGTGTAGTATTTGTGTCGGTTCCATTTGAAAACCGGCACAAAGACTCTTTTCAGTGTCGGTTCCATTTTAAAACCGACATTGAAAGTGTATTATTTGTGTTGGTTCCACTTGGAAACAGACACAAATAACATTATTAGTGTCGGTTCCATTTTAAAACCGACACTGAAAGTGTATTATTTGTGTCGGTTCCTGTAACACCCCGGCATCTAGTATGCCTGAATGTTACCAAACATAGACTAAACAACATCTAAATACCACAAATAAAGAAAAATTACAGCAAGTGTGCAAATGCTAAAACCGAAAATTTCGGCAGCATCTCCTTTGTTTTTCCATGATTTGGAGCAACAACAAAGTATCACAAGTTATATCATAATGGAAAGCATCTAAAACAGCAATAACAGGTGACATAGCAACAATATAAGTCCAAGGTAAAGCATTCAACCACTTCATGAGCTAAACGAATCAAATAATAAGACCGAGCACACTGTTAAGCAATTCTCCAAGTTTCATGGCATTACTTTTATTATCATGACTCCAAATGATAACATTGTCTAATTTGTGTGGAGCTACGTGTAGATGTGTAGCTAAACCCTTTTTCCCGCATGCCAGTTTCATGGTACCTAAGAAAAACAACATAAACACAAGCGTGAGTTCATCACTCAGCAAGTATATTGCAATGGAACAAGAAAACACATTCCAATACCTTCATCACTACTTTTCATGTTCAATATCATAAACATCTCATATTCACAGTGTATGCAACTCATTGACATCATCATATAATGCAATGCACATGTCTCCTTGAAGCACATACCGGTATTGCCGAGTGCACACCCGTCGGCGTGCACCCTCTTTCCCCTTCCATCCCGTAGATGGAGGGTGCCTACTCCTCGCTTCCATTCACAACTGTGGATGGAATCACGAGGTAGGTCTTACTTAATGGCGCTCTGGATTATTCATAACTTTCTCACCGACCTTACCGGACTAGTTATGACTTTCTCACCGACCGGGCCAGTTTTCATGCCATGTATGCAACATGCCATAAACATAAATAACTTGTATATAAACACAAACGAACCATTGCATGGCCTTATAACCAACCATTTTCATCATGTCGTAGGCAAACATCAATCATGGCAAGTTAGCATATCATGTAATCATATTGCACCTAAGCAAGACTAGCAAACATACAACACACAACCCATTCCAATACACTTACCTTTAACCCTTCGGAACGGTGTGGCGAGATGATGATGCCACTCCTGGGGTCACACCACCTGCAAATACATGTTTTCCACTCAATATCATACCCCCCAAGCAAGTACAAAACTCAGAACACAACGATTCTACCCGAAACCCTGAAGACCTGAAAAATAGACCAATCTGTCCGTCGGGACAGCGGGCTTCCAACAATCACAACTTGAGTCCTAAGACTCCAAATTAAGTAAACGAGTACATCATCGCGAAGCTTAGGAAATTTCCTAGTTTTTTATAAGTATTGGGAAAAGCTTATTCGGCATCTAAAATTGCCTAATCTACAGATCAACCCGATCTATCCCAATCACGTCACAGTTTTGAACACGTTCGGTAAAACAGCCATAAATTTCAAACGGCTGATCGTAATTATGCGTTCTTGGTTTCCTATGAAAGGTATTGAAATTATCTACAACTTTCTCAACAGGCGGTCGACCAAATTCCTATTTTAAAATTGCGAAAACTCAAACCATAGGTCGGACGTCCAATCTGCCCGAAACAGAACGCCATGCAATCTCTAGTTTTCATCAATTCTATCCAAACGCAGCACCACCTTTCAATCTAAAAGCACCAAAACCTCCTCTATATCAGCACCTAGTCCATCCCCAAAGATCTCCCCATCACCATACCTTAGCCCGACGAACGATTTAAGCGATTTAACACCTCTCCTGGGCCGCCCGATCTTCTTCCACCCGCCAATCCCGCCGGATCCTCTTGTCGCGGAGCCTCCCAACGGTGAGGACAACAAAGAGGATGGGCGTGGAAGCAAGGGGAAGGGGTGGACCTCGTCTAGGGCCGGTTGGAGGTGGTGGGGAGGAAGGGGAAGGGGAGGCGCAAGTGGGCGGAAAGGGGGTGGCGCATGGGGGAGTTGGGGGGTGACGGCTAGGGTTTTGGTTGGGGGGCGCACCAAGCATGGGCAGCAGATTTGCTGCCCAATTCCTCCTCCTCATGGGCTTAAACTCCCCCCACTTTCGGCCCAAAATAGTCCCCCAAGGCCCAAGCTCCCCCAGAAGCCCAATTTCTCCCTCGGAAAGCCCAAATTCTCCCCCAAAAAGGCCCAAACTCACGGAAAAGGCCCAAAAACATGACACCAAAGTCGTACCTTAATGCCGACATAGAAAATGACTCATACTGTCATTCCGTAGTGTCACAGTTCCATTTAAAAACCGACACAAATACTCTTTTCAGTGTCAGTTCCATTTTAAAACTGACACTAAAAGTGTAGTATTTGTGTCAGTTCCATTTCAAAACCGACACAAATACTCTTTTCCAAACATGGTACGTATTAAATTTTAGCAATTAAATTCCAAACTTCATGGAACAAATTTTGCTAGAATATTAAGAATGTGAACATCCCAAAAATGTAACCAACATGAGAAAAACAACTAAAAGTCCACATAAATGCATATTTTTGACATCATATTTACATTATATTTTTTTACATCACATTGCTATTACTCCTAGCTAATTTTCTTTCACAATTTGCCCTTCTTCATGATCATCGCGATGATAGGTAGCTTCTTCCTCAGTAGTTTCTTCCTCTAGCTTGATGCTGCCATCTACGAAAGGTGGCAACTCATCAAACTGGTTGTACTCATCCTCATCCACGACATTCTCAACTCCGACGATTCTTCTTTTTTCGTGAAGAACAACATGACGCTTCTTATTTGCTGGGTCGATTACATAGAAGACTTGTGCTACTTGCTTCACAAGTAGGAGGTCCTTTCTTCACCTCGATGACTTCGCTGTCATCATTCTTACGCTTGTATCTCGATGTTTTGCACACCAGACATACATGCATGTCTGAATACTCTTTGCGATAGAGTATACAGTCGTTTGGACATGCATGTGTTCTTTCTACTTCCAATCCCAAGGGACATACAACCTTCTTTGCAAGATATGTGGTTTCAGGCAACACGTTTCCCTCTGGAAGTATGCCCGCTAAGAGATGTAACAGCGCTGTGAAACTCTTGTCGGACTAACCATTACTTACCTTCAATTTTAGTAGTAAAAACATGGTGTGTAACTTTGTGTATTCCTCCATGCAACTCGATAACAAAGGTTTGTCCAATCCTCCATCAAACCCTTGAATTTATTAAACTCTCTCTGACTAGTGTAGTTCCCTTCTGCATCACGCAACATCTGAGCCAGATTATTGTCGTCATCGATGAGCAAACTATCCTCATCGGATCCATAACCGATGTCAGCTACCATATTGCTAGCTCCGTCATTGATGACGTTATCACCTTCATGTATGATCTCCTCTTCACTATGCCTTGTCCAACATATAGCCAGGTAAAAAACCCCTTCGAACCAAGTGCAAGTGGATATGCTCTTTGTCTGAAAACATCTTCTCATTCTTGCAATCAATACATGGACAATGTATGTATTCCTTTTTCTTTTGCAACTTGTCCTTCTCGGTGAATCTTAGAAAAGCAAAGACGTTGTCGATGTATTCTCGGATGTAACGGTCTGCACTGTACATCCATCTCCGGTCCATCTACAATTAATTAACATAAACAATTATCAATAAAAACAAACTAAATCTAAACTTTAATTTGAACTATATATAAAATAACCTTAATTGAACTAAGTCTAAACATAAATTTCAACTAGATCACTAGAAATAAATGTTTATTAAAATTGAACATCTTAATATATTAAATTGAATATATGCTTGATAATAATTATGTCGACGATTGGAGAATGGGCTCCCGCCGAGCTTACTTGTTGAATGAAGGATCAACAAGGGTCCCTTCGCTCGAGAGGGGAGTTGCGTCCGAGTAATGCTCAGAAGGTCGGGGACACACGGTGTTTATCCTAGTTCGGGCCTCTCAGCGTGGAGATAACAACTCTACTCCAGTGTATTTGGTTTGAGTTTTGTGAAGATGCGTACACGGTTTTTCACTCTCCCTTTCCACAGGGGTCAGGGGGTTTAAATACAAGGTCCTGAATCGTATACATGGTAACTACCCCCTATATTTACGCCATGCTTCCATATCTTTTGCGCCTATGATCCGGAGTCCTTGAATCGCGCCTCGTTTTGAATTTCTGGCGCACCGGTCCTGGATCTCCGGCGGATTGGTCGCCACTTTCCTTACTGGTGATTTGAATGAGCCCCCCGACCATTCACCCGAGCATCCGCTAGGCCTATCCGAGCATGGTTGCTCGCACTTGCTCAGCGTGCTCGCAGACGAGCATTCGGCACTTAGTGGGCGAACACGTATGCTCGTTGCCCGAGCATAAAGTTGCTCGGACGCTCCCCTCGGGCATTCCCGAGGGCATTGTGTGATCGGTGGCTTTTGGGCTGCCAGGGTGAGATGGTCTTTATGGTAAATAGTCCAATCCCCGACAACTAGCCCCCGAGGCTCAAGTGGAGAACTACCTGACCCGGGCTTCGCCTTGAGCCTAAAAGACTTCGTAGGAGGGATTGGTTCCTTGCAGCGAAGCTCTACTGCAGCATCCGAACACACCATGATCGTAAGTGGGCGTACTAGGCCCCGACCGAGCTTCCGACCCGTCATGCAACCAAGATGTTGTGCTCGGGCAAAAGACCGATTGGTCGCATCGGTTCCTTCTTCAAGAAGCCTCTCTGTAATGGTCATGCGGTTTCTTGGGAAACATGCATTTACTGGACAGTTTCCACCGTAACGGACACTCGTCGCTTCGCGAAAGGTTGCGGCGGCTTTAAATGCGGCTTTTCACTGCCTTTTTAAACCCGAACAACGCAGGAGACGATCTCACTTCGCACTTTGCTTGAAACTTGCTCAAGAACTCTCGCTCTCGCAATCTCCGCCCCCTACTAAAATGGCGCGCTTCGGTGTTAGCTAGATGAACCGAAGGAGGCTCCAGGCGCTGGTAGATGAAGGATACGTCGACCCGAATACTGCTCGAATGCCGGGCAGCGACGGAGCACCGGCGCCGCGGAAGGGAGAGATAGTCTCCTGCGAGCTCTTTGCCGTCAACGGTCTTCGCCTGCCCGAAAGCGAGTTCTTGGTCTCCGTGCTCGCCTTCTGTGAGTGCGAGATCTCCCACCTTAACCCAAACTCGATTCTTGCTCTGGCTATCTTTTCCCATCTTTGCGAGGCGTACGTGGGCGTGATGCCCACAGCCAGCCTCTTTTTTCATTTCTATTCCTCCTTCTGCACCGACGGGAACCCCCCCTCCCCCCCGCCGGCTCCATCTACCTTCGCCTTCGGACCAGCCACCCGTACGACTACCCTCTCCTCTCTCTGAAGGATTCGGTGTCGGGCTGGGCCGACCTTTGGTTCTACCAGAAGAAGGGGGAGGGAAGTCAACTGACCTACACCGGGGGGCTCGCCCCAGCTGTCGAGACTCCGCGTCCGCCCGTGCAGCCTGAGGAGGAGCGGGTCCTTTAGGGCCATCAGTGAGCTCTCTCAGATGGGGCTCATTGGTCGGGACATTGCCCGGGATTTTATCTTCAACCGGGTTCTCCCCTGCGGAGACGGGAGCACCCTTTCTTTGAGATAACCGGGTGGCAGGACATCACCCGTGAGGCGGGTGCGGGTACATCTCTTGATCCTCTGTTGGAGTCTACTTTGGGCTGAACAAGGCCTGGTCTCTTACATCTTGTTTGCCTTACAGCTTCGAGAATGGACTGGGTTGAGGAGAGGGTCGCCGGGATGTTCGGCGTCCCAAAGGAGAAGGAGCTGAAGCATGATCGTCAGTTCCCCAAGAATATCTTCGATCGCAGCAATGTGGTAAGTTCCTTTGTGTGTTTCGCCCGAGGAATTTCGTCCCGACCTTGCCTCATTCTGCCGTGGTCGCAGGAGAAGGTCACCCTCGAGCTTGCCATGGCGACGGTAGAGCCAGTGGGGCGAGAGGACACCCCGACCGGAGGGGCGCACAAGAAGACAACGAGCAAGCACTGCCGAACTTCTTCCACTGTATCCCCCGCCAGGCGCTCCAAGCGCCAAGCCTTGTCCAAGCCTCCGACCAAGCGCCACTTGGAGTATGCCGACCGGAAGAAGGTAAGGGAGCTCAAATGGTGGTTTGCCGACTTCAAGAAGAAGAAGCCGAAGCTGATGACTCGCCTGCAACAGCTGGCCGAGGAGGCGAAGAAGGCCGAGGCGGCAGCCCAGTCTACCACGAGCAAGGAGCAACTGGAGGAGAAGATCAAGATCCTCTAGGCTCGGCTTGCGCAAGTGGTCGACGACCCCGCCGAGGAGTAGGAGGAGGAAGACATAGTTCCTCTCAATAGGAGGAGCCGAAGGTCGACGGGCTCCACATCGGTTAGTCCGGCCTTGACCCTGGAGGGCACCGACATGGAGTCGGTCGACCCCAGGATGGCGAGGGCTAGTGACGCGGCCCAGGAGTGGGCCAAGGCTGTTGCCGAAGCTTACGATGCCGCCGCGGGCAGGGCGCCCATGGTTCGCAGTGAGGAGTCCGAGGGCGAGGATGCTCGTCCGGCAGAAGGTAACCTTTGTGTGGTCTCCCTGTTTTTTCTGCTTCTTTTGTTTTTCCGAGCTAACCCCACTCCGATGGTGTGGGCGTGATAGCTCGCTTGTCGATTTTGGACCTCCAGCAAATGGCTAAGGAGATTGCAGACTCTGCAGTTGATGCTGAGCTCGAGCACATCGTCGACTTGGTGATGTCCGAGGAACCGGAGGAGCCATCTCGGGCAAGTTCCCCGGAGGCCACCGAGCACCGACAAGAGGCCGCTATCTTCCTCCAGTTGAAGAGGAGCAAGATCCCCAAGGGGTCGAGCGTTCCGAGTCCACGGCCCTAGTCCCTTACGAGGGGACTGGCGTGGCCCTGAGCACGAAGGCTGCTCGGGAGGCAAGCCTCGAGGCTCAGGAGGTAGCGGCTTTCGACCAGCTGCCTTCGATCGGGGGCCCGAGCACGGAGCCTATCCCGAAGGTCGCTTGGGAGACTACCTCCGAAGCGCAGCCCCCGGGCATGGAGACCGGGCCGGAGGAAGAACTTCCCCGGCCAAGCCCTTCCTTGGGGCCCGCCCAAGGGGAGGACGACCAGGATTTGCAAGCCTTGAGGGAAGAGCATCCTCAAGGCGAGCAAGTTTTGGAGCGAGAAGCCGCTCTCGCCTTGCTGGGAGTATCGGATGCTCGGGAGGAGCACACCCTCAGCCCGAGCGAAGCGCTTGCTTGGGGCGAGGGTGAGGAAGGTTGGGTTAACCCGTTCTTCCGGGCCGGCGCGACTGACCGCCAACTGCTCCAAGACAAGTTGGTCAGCCGGGCACTCCTGGTGAGTTTCCTTTTACTGGTGTTTTTGGCCTTTCTTCCACAACCGGACCTTTGAGGCGATTCTGCGCTTTCTCTTTTGTAGTTCACTTCCAAAGCCATGGAGGATATCGACGCTTCTACCGTCTCTGCGGAGGAGTTCTGGAAATATCACGGCGAGCAGGACACCAAGATCGCCGACCTCGAGCGCCGAATTTCTGAAATGCAGGCAGCTGACCAAAGGGCGTTGGACCTCGTGAAGAAATCTGGCACCGAGCTTCACGACCAACTCTCCCAGAGTGAGGCGGCGAAGGCCACCTTGGAACTCAAATGCGCCGACCTCGAGGGAGAGTTGAGGCAACTGAGGCAGGAGGTCCCTGACTTGCGCCGCGCCGTGCAAGCAGCTCGGGAGCGTGAAGACGCTCGACTTAGGGAGGTACAGTGCCTCTGAGATAGTGTTGCCGAAGGCCGCGCAGCTCGGAGGAAGGTCTTGTACCTCGAGGCCGAGCTAGACTCCGTTAGAGAAGAACTCGCTGTCCTCCAGGCCGAGCGTTGGGGCAACCCGTAAATGTACCTTTTCTTTTGTAATGTGACGATAAGTGATTTTAATAGAAATCTTGATTTCGTCTTTCTTCCTGCCTCCGAACACACTTCGAGTAGAAGAGCTTTAAAAGCCGTAGTTTTTTCGTAAAAAGACATGATTGTTCGTCTCTACTAGCCCCCGCTATGGATAAAGGTCGTGCACCTGATTTGGGAGCACGGGCTTGTTCATAGGAGAGTTAGAAAAATTTCGCGCGTGACCTTTCGCACACGGCCGAGCACCCTTGCGTACGGGTCGTGCACCTGAATTATGAGCACGGGCTAAGTAGTAAAAGAAACATGTGCGCATGGCTCTATCTTTCCCCATGCGTCCAGGCCATGCCCCTAGTTTGCGAGCATGGTTGCACACGTGGTTAGGGATAAACGGGCCTTACGCCGACAATGCACGCGCTGGCCCAACGTGCCTAGGTCAGAACTGAGCCTGAGGCCAACCTAAGGGTGTCTGTGTGCAACCGTGTCATGCGGCGAAGGGCTACCGCGGATGGTGATCGGCTTATGTAGACAGCCCTCGGGTGTTTGGGCTTGGTGACATAGTGGTTGGTACACATGCATTGTGGGTTGTGCTCGTTTGCCGAACTTAGAGAATTAGAGTGAAGCGTCCGTTCCAGCCTTTGTCCTACCCATCCGATGTGCGAGACTTGGTCTGCTTACCAGTGGGCAAGTACTGTAATCTACACACTCCTTAGAAGGATCGGGAGGGACAGTATGGCAAAAGAACCAGGTTCTACTGAAAACAACGCTGATAGCGAAAAAAAGACGCTTGAATTGAAAAAAAACTGAAAAGGTTAGAAGATTGCCTAGAGGGGGGGGTGAATAGGCTAATTTCAAATTAAAACAATTTGATGCAGCGGAAAAGAGTCGGATATTCCGAATTAATATCGGAACTTCCGAAATCTTCGGAACTTCCGTAATTACTTCGGACTATCCGATTTGCTCTTGACACAAGGAGTCAAGTACAAAGAGCTATACGAAGACTAGCTCTAGACGACTTAAAAAAGCACTTAAGAAAATCAATAATATGAATCAAGTGATTAGAGACAAGAGAGAACACAATAGTTTGATTCCCGGAGTTCGGATCCTTGAGGGGATCGTACGTCTCCGTTGAGGAGGCTCCAAAGAGCCCGGGTCTTTTCCAACCCTTTCCTCCCAAACCTCGGTCACACTTGAGGCTTGGTTCCACTATTGGATCCTTTCCTTTCGGAGGCGGAGCCGGCCTTCACAAACTTCTCACGGCTTCCCACAATCGTTGGGGGCTCGTGAGCGACGCCTAGCCGTCTAGGAGTCCTTCAACCTCCAAGAGAAATGAATGCACTTGAATCTCGATCTTGGAGAGGTTCTCTACTTTCTCAAGATGAATAACCACTTTGCCCTTGACTTTGAATCACACTTGACAAACTCTCACTCACTAAATGATCCCTAAGATCAATGAGAAGAGAAAGCTCAAAGTATGCTCTAGAGAGTGTTCAAGAAGCTCAAGAGTTCAGCCTAAGCAAAAGTGTAACCAGCAAAAGGAGTGGGAGAGGGGTATTTATAGTTTTGGATCAAAACTAGCCGTTACTCCTCAAGATTCGACCTCACATCGGAATGTCCGACAAGAACTTGGAACATCCGATGTGTGCAAACTACTGTAAATTGGAAAGCTTCCAACGGTCGAAAACAACAAGCATCGGAATGTCCGATAACAACTTCGGAACATCCGATGACACCCTGAAAGGAACCAAGCTAAACACTCCAAGTCCTCATCGGAATGTCCGAAAATAGGCATCGGAACATCCGAACCAAACAGAAGGTTCCCAAACAGGACAACAAACACTTCGGAACTTCCGATTTAAACAACTTCGGACGGTCCAACAGAGCGTAGAGCACCCTTTTTCTCGACAGCACACATCGGACATTCCGATACCAAGGATCGGAATATCCGAAGCAAACAGAAGGTTCTCAAACAGAAACGATAGGCATCGGAACATCCGAAGCAAACAAATCGGAATGTCCGACCCTAACAAAACACAACGGACTAAAGCACAACTACACTTCGGAACTTCTGAAACATCGGAATGTCCGATACAACTTCGGAACATCCGACTAGAAAGTTACCACAAACTCATTCCGAAGCTAGAGAGAACACTTCTAACCCTTGAGAGACTCAACTAAATTCATCTTGAGTGAGGAGATCATCTCTAAGTCAATTTCAATGCATCCCTCTTAATAGTACGGCATTTCTATGACTCAAAAGATTAAAATTACCAGCTTAAATGCTGTTTTTCTTACTCAACGCTACTCGGGAACACTTCGCGTACAAAGACGATCTCTTCTTGAAGCGTTTGCCTGTTCATAAACTAGTTGAACACATTAGATTCTTTAATCGTTTGTCATTAATCACTCAAAACAATTTTAGGGGGCCTAGATGCACTTTCAATCTCCCCCTTTTTGGTGATTGATGACAACACGATTAAGGACAAGTTTATAAAGCATTAAGAGAGAATAAATATAGACGGAACTCCCCCTCAAAAAGTGCATTAAGAAAGTATCTTGAAAACAAATGCATTTTTCGAGAGAAATATGAGGGAGCTCCCCCTATATCCTTGCATAGGAGATTTAACACAAGATTGACAAGATAAGCAATATGGATAATTAATAACCATCGAGTCAACAAGATATCTCCATTCAAACACAGCTAAGAGTTTAAATCGTTAATACCATTCAACAACTAAGTTTTAAACCAAATAAGTTCCAAGATCACGGACTCAAATGACTTTGAACCAAGGATAGATAGATAAATTTGTCATCTCTCCCCTTTGGCATCAAGCACCACAAAGGATGGAGAGAGAGAGAGATGTAGAACTAATCGGACTCCTCGATGCGGCTTCATCGACTCAGATTCTTCGTCGTCATCCTCGGACTACGACACATCAGTCTTTGGAGCAAAAGGATCCTCGATCTCTTCTTCACTTTCCTCGTCCTCCGAGCACTCCAGATTCAGATGCCTTTGGATATCCTTGAGTCGCTTGGCATTCTTCTTCTCGCTTTTACGAGTTGCTCTTGCAAAGAACAAATATTGACTTCAAAGCTCGCGAGAATAGGTGAAGAAGATCCGCTGGGAGTAGAAGGCGAAGGAGTAGCGGCAGAGGAGGCGATCCTCCCGGTGGAAGCTCGTGGTGGCTCACGAGATGGGGCCTTGATTGGCACGACTTGAAGTGCCACATGCTTTCCATCACACTCAAACCGCTGCCCGACCACTTGTTCAATTAAGTGCATGATAAAAGGAGCATATCCACGGCTTCTTCTCGGGCTCTGTCCAATGAGTCTGATCTCATTCCATATGAAGTCAAAGACATCAAAGGGCCTCGACCATCTTGCATTCTCGCTTCAAGAGGTTTACGGTGAAGGAAAGGACATGAGAAGCATCACCTTCTTTTGGAGCCAAGGTCTTCTGAAGAGTCTGCATTCAGGATAGCAAAGAAGGGCTTCATTCCTTGGTGTCACTGGCTCAAACTCTGCATTCTCCTCATACAAGAAATTCAGATTTGATGCACCAAGTGAGACCTCATTGTGGATCTGATCTCTGTCCCTGGAGTCCGCCTCTGTGAAGTCAAGTAGCCTGGCAAATTGAACATATGTAGCTTCATACCAGGTTCCCTCAGTCATCCAATGGAGAGTAGAGACTCGATCCCTAGAGACATACATTGTGGCATAGAACTGAGCTATGATCTCCACATTCCAATCATGCTGAAAGGCCATGATCCTTTTGGTGCCAGTTCTTTCACAAGCTGCAATAACATCATTGAATATGGCATCATCTGCTGCTGCCATATACTCCCAATCAACACATTGCATTTGGATTACCGGATTCTTTCTAGGATAAATGACTGAAGCATAAAAGTCCTGCTGAAAGAATGTCCAGAAACGTGAGTCAGAAGAGAACCGGTCATTCCGCTTTGGATTCTCTTCACGAGCTTTTCTCACTTGTGCTGCTTTTCCTTTGTAGTTTACTGGCTTTCTTTGAAGTCTAGGGTTTCTTTCAGGCGGTCTCAATCTCGGCATGTCTCTTGGCTGAGACCCTGACGCACCTGCAATCCCTTTTCCTTTTCTTGAAGGCAGAGTTGCTCCTCGTGGCACATTCACAGTCTGAGCAACCTGAGCAGCAGGTTCATTTATTGAAATCCCAGGTTGAGATCCTCGAGCTGAAGCTCGCTTTGTTCTCGCCCCAGTTGGAGTTTTGCGCTTTCGACTGAAAGTGATCTTAGCCGGATCCTGAGGAGGCTGACCACCCTGACTTGGGTCCATTTGAGAAAGCTGACACGGAATAGATTGATAAGATAAAAGAAACTAGAGAGAGCACTGGTTCTAGTGATGTACTGTCAACATCGGACATTCCGATTTCATATCGGACATTCCGACATTACATCGGACATTCCGATAGTGAACATCGGAAGTTCCGATATTTCCGGTACACCCCTAAAACTAGGATTCCAACCAGATCAACCACAGGAAACAAAAGAAACTTGAGATCTGGGCGAAGGAAGACTACGACAACAAGTCTATCCAAAAGATTTGATCAAAAGATTCACGGAAAACGAAGAGACACGGATTGCTCTAGGGTTTACCTTGAGGATGAAGAACGAGATTTGAGATGGATTGAAGTCTTCTAATCCGTGAGGCACTCCTCCTTGAGGTAGATCGGAGTTTCCGAAGAGTTGAAGACTCCGAAGACGACAAGAGATGAAAGAGTGCAGTAGAGGGAGGGAAAGGACGTACGGAGGTAAAGTGAGGGAATAAAGAAATGAGGAGGGGCCAACCGAAACGTCCTTATCCTGCGTTTACACGCACTTCGGAAGTTCCGAAATTAGGTTCGGAAGTTCCGAAGAGTTCAAGTTTCCAGCGAACCAGAAGTTGAACAGGATTCGGATATTCCGATAAAAATATCGGATATTCCGAAGAGTTTAAAAGCACAGAATTCGGATATTCCGATGACTGGATCGGATAGTCCGATACGTGAATTTTTCCAGCTGACAGGAAGGAAGAGATAGGATTTCTGAGATGGAAGAAATTGAGACTTTGAGTCAGAGAACTCGGCAGTCATCCAACATGTGATCAGAGAACAAAAACGACAGTCGAAGCTATGATCACAGGTGGAATGACTAAAGATGCACTTGACAACTCAACTCTTTTCAAAGGCAGATAACTAATTTTTGCAATCCTTTTATTTTGAAATCACCAAGAATAGTAACTATATATGCGAGCAAGATGTCAAGTCACATTCCGATAGTCTAGGATGTTCAGCTCACTTCTCAATTCGCAAAATCGTTTCTCATCAAGAGGTTTGGTGAAGATATCGGCCAATTGTTTCTCGGTTCTCACATAGGTAATATCTATGTCTCCCTTGAGAGAGTGATCTCTAAGGAAGTGGTGTCGGATGTCTATATGCTTGGTCCGAGAGTGTTGAACAGGATTGTTGGCTATTTTGATTGCACTCTCATTGTCACATAAGAGTGGTACTTTTTCCAAGTTAAATCCAAAATCCTTTAAGGTTTGCCTCATCCATAGCAATTGTGCACAACAACTTCCTGCGGCAATGTATTCGGCTTCCGCGGTGGATAGAGCCACTGAATTTTGTTTCTTTGAGGACCAAGACACTAGTGATCTACCTAGAAATTGACAAGTCCCTGAGGTGCTTTTTCTATCCACTTTGCAACCCGCATAATCAGCATCCGAATAACCAATCAAATCGAATTTTGATCCTTTAGGATACCAAAGCCCTAAACTAGGTGTGTGAACTAAATATCTAAGAATTCTTTTCACGGCTACTAGGTGGCACTCTCTCGGAGTGGCTTGAAATCTTGCACACATGCAAACACTAAGCATAATATCAGGCCTAGATGCACAAAGATAGAGCAAAGAACCTATCATGGATCGATATACCTTTTGATCCACAGGGTTACCTTCTTCATTTAGACCAAGATGACCGTTTGTTGCCATGGGAGTATGAATGGGCTTGGCGTTCTCCATGTCAAACTTCTTGAGCATATCCTTGATGTACTTTGTTTGGCATAAGAATGTACCTTCCTTGAGTTGTTTGATTTGAAATCCAAGGAAGAATTTTAACTCGCCCATCATTGACATTTCGAACCTCTTTGTCATAATCCTACTAAATTCCTCACAAAAACTTTTATTAGTAGAACCAAATATAATGTCATCAACATATATTTGGCACACAAATAAATCATTATCAACAAATTTTGTGAAGAGAGTAGGATCGACTTTACCAATTTCGAAACCCTTTTTAATAAGAAAATCCTTAAGGCATTCATACCATGCTCTAGGTGCTTGCTTAAGCCCGTAGAGCGCCTTATGGAGTTTGTAGACATGAGTGGGGTTCTTATGATCCTCCATTCCCGGCGGTTGCTCAACATAGACTAATTCGGCGATTGGGCCATTTAGGAAAGCACTCTTGATATCCATTTGATAAAGCTTAAAATCATGGTGAGTAGCAAATGCAACCAATATACGAATTGACTCTAATCTAGCAACGGGAGCATAAGTCTCACCAAAATCCAAACCTTCGATTTGAGTGAATCCTTGAGCTACTAACCGAGCCTTGTTTCTTGTGACAACTCCGCTCGCCTTGTTTGTTGCGGAAGACCCATTTGGTTCCAATCACGCTTTGATTTGGTCTTTCCACCAACGACCACACCTTGTTTCTAACGAAGTTGTTAAGCTCTTCATGCATAGCCATTATCCAATCCGGATCTCTTAGTGCATCTTCAACCTTCAAAGGTTCCAAAGTAGACACAAAAGAGTAGACTTCACAAAAATTAGCTACTCTAGAGCGTGTAGTTACCCCCTTTTGGATATCACCGAGAATGTTATCGACGGGGTGGTCTCTTTGGACACTTTGATGCACTCTTGGATGCGGCATTTGAGATGTTTGTTGAATTGGCTCATTATCTTCAATTTGATCATCCTCCATTAGTTTGCTTGAACTATCTTGAGGAATGTCTTGATTTTGATTTGAAGTGGGAGGCTCGACTTGAATGGATGAATTGTCTTGGTGTACCTTTTCTTGCGGCCTTACTTCACCTATTGCCATTTTCTTGATTGCAATGCTTGGCAATTCCTCATTATCTAGCACACTTAAATCAACTTGCTCTACTTGAGAGCCGTTAGATTCATCAAATGTCACGTCTCTCGCTATTTCAACACAACCCGAGGTTTTGTTGAAAACACGATAAGCGTAGGCATTTGATCCATATCCTAGCAAGAAACCTTCATCGATCTTTGGAGCAAATTTAGAGTTCTTGGGTTTCTTGTTAAGAATGAAACATTTACTACCGAAAACTCTAAAATATGAGACATTTGCTTTGTTACTGGTGAGGAGTTCGTATGCCGTCTTCTTCAAGATCTTGTG
The DNA here is from genome assembly GCA_036346355.1 of Rhipidocladum racemiflorum. Classification (NCBI taxonomy): domain Eukaryota; kingdom Viridiplantae; phylum Streptophyta; class Magnoliopsida; order Poales; family Poaceae; genus Rhipidocladum; species Rhipidocladum racemiflorum. The sequence goes on along the minus strand of CM070572.1, from coordinate 46,257,089 downwards.
GAGATACAATCGGTTGATGGCATGGCACGCGGTGTTGACAAATTTTCCGCCCAAAAATGATCGGAAATCTTGTATTCATCAAGCATTGTCCTTGCCATCTCGATCAATGTCCGATTCTTCCTTTCTACCACTCCATTTTGTTGAGGAGAATATGGAGCGGAGAACTCGTGCTTGATCCCTTCTTCATCAAGAAATTCTTCGACTTGAGTATTCTTGAATTCACTTCCATTATCGCTTCGAATCTTCTTGATCTTCAAATCGAACTCGCTTTTGGGCTCTTCTTGCAAACTTCCCGATTATCCCTTGTGTCTCACTTTTCTCTTGCAAAAGAACACCCACGTGAAGCGTGAAAAGTCATCAACAATGACCAAACCATATTTGTTACCTCCGATGCTTATATACGCAATGGGTCCGAAGAGGTCCATGTGTAGAAGCTCCAATGGTCTTGTCGTTGTCATGATGTTCTTTGCAGGATGACGCGCTCCAACTTGCTTTCCGGCTTGACAAGCGCTACAAATCCTGCTTTTTCTCAAACTCAACATTCGTTAGTCCAATGATGTGATCACCCTTTAGAAGCTTGTCGAGGTTCCTCATGCCAACATGAGCTAGCCGGCGATGCCACAACCAACCCATGCTAGACTTTGCCATTAAGCATGTTTGAAGTTTAGCGCTATTTGAGTTGAAATCAACCAAATAGAGCTTACCCTTCAAATATCCTTTAAAAGCAATTGAGGAATCGTCTCTTCTAAAGGCGGTCACATCCACATTAGTGAAAAGACAATTATAACCCATCTCGCAAAGTTGCGACACGGATAACAAATTGTAATTTAAGGATTTAACTAGGAGAACATTTGATATTGAATGATCATTAGAAATAGCAATTTTACCTAATCCCATTACCTCACCTTTACCATTATCACCAAACACAATATTTTCATATTGTGACCCTTTCTCATCAAAAGATGAAAACATTTTCTTTTCTCCTGGTCATGTGGTTTGTGCAACCACTATCAAGCACCCAACTTGATCCCCTGAGGTATAGTCCTACTAAAACACATCAAGTCTTGTTTTTAGGTACCCAAATCCTTTTGGGTCCTTGCATGTTAGTAATCAATACTTTCGGTACCCACACCTTCTTTTGCTCACATCATTAGAGTGGTGGGCACCGATATAATGAGCAATCACTTTACCACGGTGATTTCTCTTCAACATGTATGATGCATAGTGAATGGGATGAGTTGTATGATGTTGAAGATACTTCTTTGATTCTTGCCCGGTCTTAATGACTTGTGTGGTGGTCAATGGTTGCTTGTCATTTTCTTTGACAAACTTGATGCATTCCTTACCTTTTACCACCACACGGTCATTTCCCTTGCAATCGTACTTATCATATCCTGGCCCTTCTTTATTTTTGTTTCCACGTGTGTTGATTGTTTTGTAGAGGGCATCCTTGGATTGATAAGTCTTGATGCAACCATACTTTACCAAAGCATTCAATCTCTCGTTTTCTCCTTTTAATACTTGCACAAGTTGGGAATTAGTAGAGCAAGTATTAATATCAATATTATAGCAACGAGAGCAACCATTACTAGTGGAAGGAATAGAAGCCATTGAAGAATTAATGATTGGAGAGTTGAGGTCATTAAGAGACTCAATTTGCACTTCAAGAGCTTGAAGATTGTTTTCCAAGCTAATAACATTCTCTTGAAGCGATTCATTTGAACTCTTAAGGATCGTGATTGAATTGTTAGCCAAGTCAAGATCTTTGGTTAGCAATTCAATTTTCTCCTTTTCCATGGCGAGGAGCTTTTTAAAAGCAAGATTTCTCTTCTTTTCACAAATTAGCAATTCTTCTTGCTTTTCAAGAGTTTCCTCTTGGCTATCTATTCTTTTCAATAGTTTATTGATTTTTGCAATGGTAGATTTGTTTAAGTTGCAAAATAAAGCATCATCATCATCATCATCGCTCTCTAATTCACTATCACTACTAGGGGGTTTTGTCTTAGCCATTACCTTGCGCCCTTGGCCATAAGACAAATAGGCGCATCGTGGTCGGAGTCGTTGTCGCTCAATTCCCCGAAGAGCGACGTTGTTGGTGGAGCGGCTTCAATGGCGAGGGTGGCGACTCCTTCATCATCGGTGTCGGAGTCGGAGTCGTTTGAATCCCATTCTTCTCCAATGTGAGCTCGCCCCGAGTACTTCTTCTTGTACGTCTTGTTCTTCTTGAGCGGCTCATTCTTCTTGTTCTCATTTTGGTTGTTCTTCTTCTTTGGACAATCGGCGATGAAGTGTCCAACTTCACCGCACTCATAGCAAGCCCTTTTGGTGTTTCTTCTTCCTCTTGATTTGTCATTGTAGTTCTTCTTGTATTTGCTTGACTCCGTCATATTTGAGGAACTTTTGAATTTCCTCACAAATAGAGCCAAGTCTTCTTCGTCTTCGCTCTCATCTTCTTCTTCATCACTTGATGTTGATTCTTCCTTTTTGCTTGCCTTCAAAGCTATTTGCTTCGGTCTTGAGCTTGAGCTTTGCTTGGCAAGGTTCTTCACTTCTTTTGCTTCTTCCTCCATAAGCTCATGTGATAGAATTCTTCCTAGCACATCATTAGGAGTAAGCCTTTTGAAATCTTTTCGCTCTCGTATAAGTGTTACGAGAGTCGAATTCCTTGGAGCAAAGGCTCTCAACATCCTCTTCACCACAACGTGGTCCGTCATATCCTTGCTTCCAAGCCCTCGGATCTTGTTTACAAGAATCATCAACCGTCATACATTTGTTGAGGTGTCTCATCATCATTCATGACAAATCTCCCCAACTTGCCTTCTAGCAATTCGATCTTTGATTCCCTTACACTTGATGTACCCTCATGTGCAACTTGGAGTGTGTCCCATATCTCTTTGGCTTCTTCCAAGCCATCCACTTTGTTGAATTCCTCGGGACTCAACGCTCCAAGCAACACGCTTGCGGCTTGAGCATTTCGGTGAATGTTTTGCTCTTGTTCGGCGTGAGCTCCATATCGCCTTAGGCATATCTAAACCTGTGCAAACAATCTTCCAAACACTAGGATGGAGTGACATCAAATGCATTTTCATCTTGTGCCTCCAAGCGGAATAGTACGTGCCATCAAAGAAAGGAGCACGCCCGGAGGGCACAGTGATATATGAATGCGAAGAGGAAGTATTTAATTTTTCATAATTGAATGGAATTTGAGCTCCCTGAGTAGATGTAGAGGTAGCTTCCTCTTTGCTCTTGCCGGGAGTTCCATCTCCGGCTCTCGGACTATTTTGCTCGTCCGTCACGACAACCTTGAAATCGGTGTTGGCCATCACGTTCCTTCAAGCGGTTAAGCCTTCGAGAAGGTTTGGCTCTGATACCAATTGAAAAGGTTAGAAGATTGCCTAGAGGGGGGGTGAATAGGCTAATTTCTAATTAAAACAATTTGATGCAGCGGAAAAGAGTCGGATATTCCGAATTAATATCGGAACTTCCGAAATCTTCGGAACTTCCGTAATTACTTCGGACTATCCGATTTGCTCTTGACACAAGGAGTCAAGTACAAAGAGCTATACGAAGACTAGCTCTAGACGACTTAAAAAAGCACTTAAGAAAATCAATAATATGAATCAAGTGATTAGAGACAAGAGAGAACACAGTAGTTTGATTCCCGGAGTTCGGATCCTTGAGGGGATCGTACGTCTCCGTTGAGGAGGCTCCAAAGAGCCCGGGTCTTTTCCAACCCTTTCCTCCCAAACCTCGGTCACACTTGAGGCTTGGTTCCACTATTGGATCCTTTCCTTTCGGAGGCGGAGCCGGCCTTCACAAACTTCTCACGGCTTCCCACAATCGTTGGGGGCTCGTGAGCGACGCCTAGCCGTCTAGGAGTCCTTCAACCTCCAAGAGAAATGAATGCACTTGAATCTCGATCTTGGAGAGGTTCTCTACTTTCTCAAGATGAATAACCACTTTGCCCTTGACTTTCAATCACACTTGACAAACTCTCACTCACTAAATGATCCCTAAGATCAATGAGAAGAGAAAGCTCAAAGTATGCTCTAGAGAGTGTTCAAGAAGCTCAAGAGTTCAGCCTAAGCAAAAGTGTAACCAGCAAAAGGAGTGGGAGAGGGGTATTTATAGTTTTGGATCAAAACTAGCCGTTACCCTACTTTTCGACCTCACATCGGAATGTCCGACAAGAACTTCGGAACATCCGATGTGTGCAAACTACCAGAAATTGGAAAGCTTCCAACGGTCGAAAACAACAAGCATCGGAATGTCCGATAACAACTTCGGAACATCCGATGACACCCTGAAAGGAACCAAGCTAAACACTCCAAGTCCTCATCGGAATGTCCGAAAATAGGCATCGGAACATCCGAACCAAACAGAAGGTTCCCAAACAGGACAACAAACACTTCGGAACTTCCGATTTAAACAACTTGGACGGTCAGAGCGAACAGAGCACCCTTTTTCTCGACAGCACACATCGGACATTCCGATACCAAGGATCGGAATATCTGAAGCAAACAGAGGTTCTCAAACAGAAACGATAGGCATCGGAACATCCGAAGCAAACAAATCGGAATGTCCGACCCTAACAAAACACAACGGACTAAAGCACAACTACACTTCGGAACTTCTGAAACATCGGAATGTCCGATACAACTTCGGAACATCCGACTAGAAAGTTACCACAAACTCATTCCGAAGCTAGAGAGAACACTTCTAACCCTTGAGAGACTCAACTAAATTCATCTTGAGTGAGGAGATCATCTCTAAGTCAATTTCAATGCATCCCTCTTAATAGTACGGCATTTCTATGACTCAAAAGATTAAAATTACCAGCTTAAATGCCGTTTTTCTTACTCAACGCTACTCGGGAACACTTCGCGTACAAAGACGATCTCTTCTTGAAGCGTTTGCCTGTTCATAAACTAGTTGAACACATTAGATTCTTTAATCGTTTGTCATTAATCACTCAAAACAATTTTAGGGGGCCTAGATGCACTTTCAATCTCCCCCTTTTTGGTGATTGATGACAACACGATTAAGGACAAGTTTATAAAGCATTAAGAGAGAATAAATATAGACGGAACTCCCCCTCAAAAAGTGCATTAAGAAAGTATCTTGAAAACAAATGCATTTTTCGAGAGAAATATGAGGGAGCTCCCCCTATATCCTTGCATAGGAGATTTAACACAAGATTGACAAGATAAGCAATATGGATAATTAATAACCATCGAGTCAACAAGAGATCTCCATGCAAAAACAGTAAAGAGTTTAAAACGATAATAACATTCAACAACGAAGTTTTAAACCAAATAAGTTCCAAGATCACGGACTCAGCGACTTTGAACCAAGGATAGATAGATAAATTTGTCATCTCTCCCCCTTTGGCATCAAGCACCACAAAGGATGGAGAGAGAGAGAGATGTAGAACTAATCAGACTCCTCTGATGCAGCTTCATCTGACTCAGATTCTTCGTCGTCATCCTCAGACTCTGACACATCAGGTGCTGGAGCAAAAGGATCCTCGATCTCTTCTTCACTTTCCTCGTCCTCTGAGCACTCCAGATTCAGATGCCTTTGGATATCCTTGAGTCGCTTGGCATTCTTCTTCTGCTTTTCTGAGTTGCTCTTGCAAAGAACAAATATTGACTTCAAAGCTCGCAGAATAGGTGAAGAAGATCCGCTGGGAGTAGAAGCTGAAAGGAGTAGCAGCAGAGGAGGCGGTCCTCCTGGTGGAAGCTCTGGTGGCCGCTGAGATGGGGCCTTGATTGGCCTGACTTGAAGTGCCACATGCTTTCCATCACACTCAAACTGCTGCCCAGTCACTTGTTCAATTAAGTGCATGATAAAAGGAGCATATCCACAGCTTCTTCTGGGCTCCTGTCCAATGAGTCTGATCTCATTCCATATGAAGTCAAAGACATCAAAGGGCCTCTGACCATCTTGCATTCTGCTCAAGAGGTTTCTGGTGAAGGAAAGGACATGAGAAGCATCACCTTCTTTTGGAGCCAAGGTCTTCCTGAAGAGTCTGTTCAGGATAGCAAAGAAGGGCTTCATTCCCTTGGTGTCACCTGGCTCAAACTCTGCATTCTCCTCATACAAGAAATTCAGATTTGATGCACCAAGTGAGACCTCATTGTGGATCTGATCTCTGTCCCTGGAGTCCGCCTCTGTGAAGTCAAGTAGCCTGGCAAATTGAACATATGTAGCTTCATACCAGGTTCCCTCAGTCATCCAATGGAGAGTAGAGACTCGATCCCTGGAGACATACATTGTGGCATAGAACTGAGCTATGATCTCCACATTCCAATCATCTTTGAAGGCCATGATCCTTTTGGTGCCAGTTCTTTCACAAGCTGCAATAACATCATTGAATATGGCATCATCTGCTGCTGCCATATACTCCCAATCAACACATTGCATTTGGATTACCGGATTCTTTCTAGGATAAATGACTGAAGCATAAAAGTCCTGCTGAAAGAATGTCCAGAAACGTGAGTCAGAAGAGAACTGGTCATTCCGCTTTGGATTCTCTTCACGAGCTTTTCTCACTTGTGCTGCTTTTCCTTTGTAGTTTACTGGCTTTCTTTGAAGTCTAGGGTTTCTTTCAGGCGGTCTCAATCTCGGCATGTCTCTTGGCTGAGACCCTGACGCACCTGCAATCCCTTTTCCTTTTCTTGAAGGCAGAGTTGCTCCTCGTGGCACATTCACAGTCTGAGCAACCTGAGCAAAGAGGTTCATTTATTGAAATCCCAGGTTGAGATCCTCGAGTGAAGCTCGCTTTGTTCTCGCCTGATTGGAGTTTTGCGCTGATCGAAAGTGATCTTAGCCGGATCCTGAGGAGGCTGACCACCCTGACTTGGGTCCATTTGAGAAAGCTGACACGGAATAGATTGATAAGATAAAAGAAACTAGAGAGAGCACTGGTTCTAGTGATGTACTGTCAACATCGGACATTCCGATTTCATATCGGACATTCCGACATTACATCGGACATTCGATAGTGAACATCGGAAGTTCCGATATTTCCGATACACCCCTAAAACTAGGATTCCAACCAGATCAACCACAGAAACAAAAGAAACTTGAGATGCAGGCGAAGGAAGACTACGACAACAAGTCTATCCAAAAGATTTGATCAAAAGATTCACGGAAAACGAAGAGACACGGATTGCTCTAGGGTTTACCTTGAGGATGAAGAACGAGATTTGAGATGGATTGAAGTCTTCTAATCCGTGAGGCACTCCTCCTTGAGATAGATCGGAGTTTCCGAAGAGTTGAAGACTCCGAAGACGACAAGAGATGAAAGAGTGCAGTAGAGGAGGGAAAGGGCGTGCGGAGGTAAAGTGAGGGAATAAAGAAATGAGGAGGGGCCAACCGAAAGCGTCCTTATCCTGCGTTTACACGCGCCGGAAGTTCCGAAATTAGGTTCGGAAGTTCCGAAGAGTTCAAGTTTCCAGCGAACCAGAAGTTGAACAGGATTCGGATATTCCGATAAAAATATCGGATATTCCGAAGAGTTTAAAAGCACAGAATTCGGATATTCCGATGACTGGATCGGATAGTCCGATACGTGAATTTTTCCAGCTGACAGGAAGGAAGAGATAGGATTTCTGAGATGGAAGAAATTGAGACTTTGAGTCAGAGAACTCGGCAGTCATCCAACATGTGATCAGAGAACAAAAACGACAGTCGAAGCTATGATCACAGGTGGAATGACTAAAGATGCACTTGACAACTCAACTCTTTTCAAAGGCAGATAACTAATTTTTGCAATCCTTTTATTTTGAAATCACCAAGAATAGTAAATATATATGCGAGCAAGATGTCAAGTCACATTCCGATAGTCTAGGATGTTCAGCTCACTTCTCAATTCGCAAAATCGTTTCTCATCAAGAGGTTTGGTGAAGATATCGGCCAATTGTTTCTCGGTTCTCACATAGGTAATATCTATGTCTCCCTTGAGAGAGTGATCTCTAAGGAAGTGGTGTCGGATGTCTATATGCTTGGTCCGAGAGTGTTGAACAGGATTGTTGGCTATTTTGATTGCACTCTCATTGTCACATAAGAGTGGTACTTTTTCCAAGTTAAATCCAAAATCCTTTAAGGTTTGCCTCATCCATAGCAATTGTGCACAACAACTTCCTGCGGCAATGTATTCGGCTTCGGCGGTGGATAGAGCCACTGAATTTTGTTTCTTTGAGGACCAAGACACTAGTGATCTACCTAGAAATTGACAAGTCCCCGAGGTGCTTTTTCTATCCACTTTGCAACCCGCATAATCAGCATCCGAATAACCAATCAAATCGAATTTTGATCCTTTAGGATACCAAAGCCCTAAACTAGGTGTGTGAACTAAATATCTAAGAATTCTTTTCACGGCTACTAGGTGGCACTCTCTCGGAGTGGCTTGAAATCTTGCACACATGCAAACACTAAGCATAATATCAGGCCTAGATGCACAAAGATAGAGCAAAGAACCTATCATGGATCGATATACCTTTTGATCCACAGGGTTACCTTCTTCATTTAGACCAAGATGACCGTTTGTTGCCATGGGAGTATGAATGGGCTTGGCGTTCTCCATGTCAAACTTCTTGAGCATATCCTTGATGTACTTTGTTTGGCATAAGAATGTACCTTCCTTGAGTTGTTTGATTTGAAATCCAAGGAAGAATTTTAACTCGCCCATCATTGACATTTGAACCTCTGTGTCATAATCCTACTAAATTCCTCACAAAAACTTTTATTAGTAGAACCAAATATAATGTCATCAACATATATTTGGCACACAAATAAATCATTATCAACAAATTTTGTGAAGAGAGTAGGATCGACTTTACCAATTTCGAAACCCTTTTAATAAGAAAATCCTTAAGGCATTCATACCATGCTCTAGGTGCTTGCTTAAGCCCGTAGAGCGCCTTATGGAGTTTGTAGACATGAGTGGGGTTCTTATGATCCTCCATTCCCGGCGGTTGCTCAACATAGACTAATTCGGCGATTGGGCCATTTAGGAAAGCACTCTTGATATCCATTTGATAAAGCTTAAAATCATGGTGAGTAGCAAATGCAACCAATATACGAATTGACTCTAATCTAGCAACGGGAGCATAAGTCTCACCAAAATCCAAACCTTCGATTTGAGTGAATCCTTGAGCTACTAACCGAGCCTTGTTTCTTGTGACAACTCCGTTCTCGTCTTGTTTGTTGCGGAAGACCCATTTGGTTCCAATCACGTTTTGATTTGGTCTTTCCACCAACGACCACACCTTGTTTCTAACGAAGTTGTTAAGCTCTTCATGCATAGCCATTATCCAATCCGGATCTCTTAGTGCATCTTCAACCTTCAAAGGTTCCAAAGTAGACACAAAAGAGTAGACTTCACAAAAATTAGCTACTCTAGAGCGTGTAGTTACCCCCTTTTGGATATCACCGAGAATGTTATCGACGGGGTGGTCTCTTTGGACACTTTGATGCACTCTTGGATGCGGCATTTGAGATGTTTGTTGAATTGGCTCATTATCTTCAATTTGATCATCCTCCATTAGTTTGCTTGAACTATCTTGAGGAATGTCTTGATTTTGATTTGAAGTGGGAGGCTCGACTTGAATGGATGAATTGTCTTGGTGTACCTTTTCTTGCGGCCTTACTTCACCTATTGCCATTTTCTTGATTGCAATGCTTGGCAATTCCTCATTATCTAGCACACTTAAATCAACTTGCTCTACTTGAGAGCCGTTAGATTCATCAAATGTCACGTCTCTCGCTATTTCAACACAACCCGAGGTTTTGTTGAAAACACGATAAGCGTAGGCATTTGATCCATATCCTAGCAAGAAACCTTCATCGATCTTTGGAGCAAATTTAGAGTTCTTGGGTTTCTTGTTAAGAATGAAACATTTACTACCGAAAACTCTAAAATATGAGACATTTGCTTTGTTACCTGGTGAGGAGTTCGTATGCCGTCTTCTTCAAGATCTTGTGGAGATACAATCGGTTGATGGCATGGCACGCGGTGTTGATGACTTCCGCCCAAAAATGATCGGAAATCTTGTATTCATCAAGCATTGTCCTTGCCATCTCGATCAATGTCCGATTCTTCCTTTCTACCACTCCATTTTGTTGAGGAGAATATGGAGCGGAGAACTCGTGCTTGATCCCTTCTTCATCAAGAAATTCTTCGACTTGAGTATTCTTGAATTCACTTCCATTATCGCTTCGAATCTTCTTGATCTTCAAATCGAACTCGTTTTGGGATCTTCTTGCAAACTTCCTGATTATCCCTTGTGTCTCACTTTTCTCTTGCAAAAAGAACACCCACGTGAAGCGTGAAAAGTCATCAACAATGACCAAACCATATTTGTTACCTCCGATGCTTATATACGCAATGGGTCCGAAGAGGTCCATGTGTAGAAGCTCCAATGGTCTTGTCGTTGTCATGATGTTCTTTGCAGGATGACGCGCTCCAACTTGCTTTCCGGCTTGACAAGCGCTACAAATCCTGTTTTTCTCAAACTCAACATTCGTTAGTCCAATGATGTGATCACCCTTTAGAAGCTTGTCGAGGTTCCTCATGCCAACATGAGCTAGCAGCGATGCCACAACCAACCCATGCTAGACTTTGCCATTAAGCATGTTTGAAGTTTAGCGCTATTTGAGTTGAAATCAACCAAATAGAGCTTACCCTTCAAATATCCTTTAAAAGCAATTGAGGAATCGTCTCTTCTAAAGACGGTCACATCCACATTAGTGAAAAGACAATTATAACCCATCTCGCAAAGTTGCGACACGGATAACAAATTGTAATTTAAGGATTTAACTAGGAGAACATTTGATATTGAATGATCATTAGAAATAGCAATTTTACCTAATCCCATTACCTCACCTTTACCATTATCACCAAACACAATATTTTCATATTGTGACCCTTTCTCATCAAAAGATGAAAACATTTTCTTTTCTCGGTCATGTGGTTTGTGCAACCACTATCAAGCACCCAACTTGATCCCCCGGAGGTATAGTCCTACGAAAACACATCAAGTCTTGTTTTTAGGTACCCAAATCCTTTTGGGTCCTTGCATGTTAGTAACCAATACTTTCGGTACCCACACCTTCTTTTTGCTCACATCATTAGAGTGGTGGGCACCGATATAATGAGCAATCACTTTACCACGGTGATTTCTCTTCAACATGTATGATGCATAGTGAATGGGATGAGTTGTATGATGTTGAAGATACTTCTTTGATTCTTGCAGGTCTTAATGACTTGTGTGGTGGTCAATGGTTGCTTGTCATTTTCTTTGACAAACTTGATGCATTCCTTACCTTTTACCACCACACGGTCATTTCCCTTGCAATCGTACTTATCATATCCTGGCCCTTCTTTATTTTTGTTTCCACGTGTGTTGATTGTTTTGTAGAGGGCATCCTTGGATTGATAAGTCTTGATGCAACCATACTTTACCAAAGCATTCAATCTCTCGTTTTCTCCTTTTAATACTTGCACAAGTTGGGAATTAGTAGAGCAAGTATTAATATCAATATTATAGCAACGAGAGCAACCATTACTAGTGGAAGGAATAGAAGCCATTGAAGAATTAATGATTGGAGAGTTGAGGTCATTAAGAGACTCAATTTGCACTTCAAGAGCTTGAAGATTGTTTTCCAAGCTAATAACATTCTCTTGAAGCGATTCATTTGAACTCTTAAGGATCGTGGATTGAATTGTTAGCCAAGTCAAGATCTTTGGTTAGCAATTCAATTTTCTCCTTTTCCATGGCGAGGAGCTTTTAAAAGCAAGATTTCTCTTCTTTTCACAAATTAGCAATTCTTCTTGCTTTTCAAGAGTTTCCTCTTGGCTATCTATTCTTTTCAATAGTTTATTGATTTTTGCAATGGTAGATTTGTTTAAGTTGCAAAATAAAGCATCATCATCATCATCATCGCTCTCTAATTCACTATCACTACTAGGGGGTTTTGTCTTAGCCATTACCTTGCGCCCTTTGGCCATAAGACAAATAGGCGATCGTGGTCGAGTCGTTGTCGCTCAATTCCCCGAAGAGCGACGTTGTTGGTGGAGCGGCTTCAATGGCGAGGGTGGCGACTCCTTCATCATCGGTGTCGGAGTCGGAGTCGTTTGAATCCCATTCTTCTCCAATGTGAGCTCGCCCCGAGTACTTCTTCTTGTACGTCTTGTTCTTCTTGAGCGGCTCATTCTTCTTGTTCTCATTTTGGTTGTTCTTCTTCTTTGGACAATCGGCGATGAAGTGTCCAACTTCACCGCACTCATAGCAAGCCCTTTTGGTGTTTCTTCTTCCTCTTGATTTGTCATTGTAGTTCTTCTTGTATTTGCTTGACCCGTCATATTTGAGGAACTTTTTGAATTTCCTCACAAATAGAGCCAAGTCTTCTTCGTCTTCGCTCTCATCTTCTTCTTCATCACTTGATGTTGATTCTTCCTTTTTGCTTGCCTTCAAAGCTATTTGCTTCGGTCTTGAGCTTGAGCTTTGCTTGGCAAGGTTCTTCACTTCTTTTGCTTCTTCCTCCATAAGCTCATGTGATAGAATTCTTCCTAGCACATCATTAGGAGTAAGCCTTTTGAAATCTTTTCGCTCTCGTATAAGTGTTACGAGAGTCGAATTCCTTGGAGCAAAGGCTCTCAACATCCTCTTCACCACAACGTGGTCCGTCATATCCTTGCTTCCAAGCCCTCGGATCTTGTTTACAAGAATCATCAACCGTCATACATTTGTTGAGGTGTCTCATCATCATTCATGACAAATCTCCCCAACTTGCCTTCTAGCAATTCGATCTTTGATTCCCTTACACTTGATGTACCCTCATGTGCAACTTGGAGTGTGTCCCATATCTCTTTGGCTTCTTCCAAGCCATCCACTTTGTTGAATTCCTCGGGACTCAACGCTCCAAGCAACACGCTTGCGGCTTGAGCATTTCGGTGAATGTTTTGCTCTTGTTCGGCGTGAGCTCCATATCGCTCTTCCCAAGCATATCTAAACCTGTGCAAACAATCTTCCAAACACTAGGATGGAGTGACATCAAATGCATTTTCATCTTGTGCCTCCAAGCGGAATAGTACGTGCCATCAAAGAAAGGAGCACGCCCGGAGGGCACAGTGATATATGAATGCGAAGAGGAAGTATTTAATTTTTCATAATTGAATGGAATTTGAGCTCCCTGAGTAGATGTAGAGGTAGCTTCCTCTTTGCTCTTGCCGGGAGTTCCATCTCCGGCTCTCGGACTATTTTGCTCGTCCGTCACGACAACCTTGAAACCGGTGTTGGCCATCACGTTCCTTCAAGCGGTTAAGCCTTCGAGAAGGTTTGGCTCTGATACCAATTGAAAAGGTTAGAAGATTGCCTAGAGGGGGGGTGAATAGGCTAATTTCTAATTAAAACAATTTGATGCAGCGGAAAAGAGTCGGATATTCCGAATTAATATCGGAACTTCCGAAATCTTCGGAACTTCCGTAATTACTTCGGACTATCCGATTTGCTCTTGACACAAGGAGTCAAGTACAAAGAGCTATACGAAGACTAGCTCTAGACGACTTAAAAAAGCACTTAAGAAAATCAATAATATGAATCAAGTGATTAGAGACAAGAGAGAACACAGTAGTTTGATTCCCGGAGTTCGGATCCTTGAGGGGATCAGATGCGTCTCCGTTGAGGAGGCTCCAAAGAGCCCGGTCTTTTCCAACCCTTTCCTCCCAAACCTCGGTCACACTTGAGGCTTGGTTCCACTATTGGATCCTTTCCTTTCGGAGGCGGAGCCGGCCTTCACAAACTTCTCACGGCTTCCCACAATCGTTGGGGGCTCGTGAGCGACGCCTAGCCGTCTAGGAGTCCTTCAACCTCCAAGAGAAATGAATGCACTTGAATCTCGATCTTGGAGAGGTTCTCTACTTTCTCAAGATAAATAACCACTTTGCCCTTGACTTTCAATCACACTTGACAAACTCTCACTCACTAAATGATCCCTAAGATCAATGAGAAGAGAAAGCTCAAAGTATGCTCTAGAGAGTGTTCAAGAAGCTCAAGAGTTCAGCCTAAGCAAAAGTGTAACCAGCAAAAGGAGTGGGAGAGGGGTATTTATAGTTTTGGATCAAAACTAGCCGTTACCCTCAAGATTTTTCGGCCTCACATCGGAATGTCCGACAAGAACTTGGAACATCCGATGTGTGCAAACTACCAGAAATTGGAAAGCTTCCAACGGTCGAAAACAACAAGCATCGGAATGTCCGATAACAACTTCGGAACATCCGATGACACCCTGAAAGGAACCAAGCTAAACACTCCAAGTCCTCATCGGAATGTCCGAAAATAGGCATCGGAACATCCGAACCAAACAGAAGGTTCCCAAACAGGACAACAAACACTTCGGAACTTCCGACGAAACAACTTCGGACAGTCCGAACAGAACAGAGAGCACCCTTTTTCTCGACAGCACACATCGGACATTCCGATACCAAGGATCGGAATATCCGAAGCAAGCGAAGGTTCTCAAGCGAACGATAGGCATCGGAACATCCGAAGCAAACAAATCGGAATGTCCGACCCTAACAAAACACAACGGACTAAAGCACAACTACACTTCGGAACTTCTGAAACATCGGAATGTCCGATACAACTTCGGAACATCCGACTAGAAAGTTACCACAAACTCATTCCGAAGCTAGAGAGAACACTTCTAACCCTTGAGAGACTCAACTAAATTCATCTTGAGTGAGGAGATCATCTCTAAGTCAATTTCAATGCATCCCTCTTAATAGTACGGCATTTCTATGACTCAAAAGATTAAAATTACCAGCTTAAATGCCGTTTTTCTTACTCAACGCTACTCGGGAACACTTCGCGTACAAAGACGATCTCTTCTTGAAGCGTTTGCCTGTTCATAAACTAGTTGAACACATTAGATTCTTTAATCGTTTGTCATTAATCACTCAAAACAATTTTAGGGGGCCTAGATGCACTTTCAAAAACTAAACATAGAACTTACGTAACTGGTCAATGTTCTAGGTGCTGGTGAGCACTCGTCCATCCTTCATCGCTAGGTGAACAACCCCGGGCGTGTCGTGGATACGACCGTGTAAGTCCCTCCCATCGGGGGGTTAGCTTGTTGGCTTTCGACAGGTCCTGAACTCGGCGTAAGACTAGGTCACCAACTTGCAGGTTCCTTGGCCAAACCGATTTGGCCGCGTGCCTACAAAGTTCCTGTAGGTAAACCGTAGATCGGAGCAACACCCGTTCTCGTGTTACCTCTGCGAGGTCTAGGTCGACGAGCCGCTCGATTTCTTGATCGACGGAATCAACCAATTGCACCCTTGGGGAACCCAGCACAATCTCTGTAGGCAAAATGGCCTCTGCACCGTAGACGAGCTGGAATGGGGATTCACCCGTAGCTCGACTTGTCGTGGTGCGGATCGACCAGAGGACGGAAGGAAGCTCGTCCACCCACTCCTGCCTGTGCTGGTTGAGGTTCTTAAAGACCCTCTTTTTTACTCCTTGAATTATTTGCCCATTTGCTCATCCGGCTGCCCCATTGCTCTGTGGGTGTCCATAGAGGTGAAGCAAATCTTGGTTCCGACCTCCTCGCAATAAGCTTAGAACAGTTCACTGGTGAACTGAGTTCCGTTGTCTGTGATGAGGCGGTTGGGTACTCCAAACCGTGTTACCACGTTGTTCCAGAAGAACCTCTTGGCCGCTTGGGCCGAGATGGTTGACACGGGCTCGGCTTCTATCCACTTGGTGAAAGTGTCGATGGCCACGAGCAAGTACTTGCAGCCCTTCCGACCTCGGGGAAAAGGTTCGAGAATGTCAAGACCCCAGGTCAAAAATGGCCACGAAAGTGGAATGGTTTGGAGCGCATATGCCGGTTGATGGACCTTGCGAGCATGGAACTGGCACGCTTGGCAAGTCATTACGATCGACCGAGCATCTGCCAAGGCTGTTGGCTAATAGTACCCTAACCAGAAGGCTTTGCTCACGAGCGTTCAGAACGATGAATGAGCTCCACACATTCCTCCATGGATGTCACGAAGAAGGTACTGGCCCTCCTCCTGAGAGACACATTTGGAGAGGACTCCTAATGCACTTTTATGGTGTATGATGCCTTCGATCAGCCTGTACTGAGAAGATCGCCTTGTAAGCCGGGAACACTCGGCATCTTCCTCGGGCAATGTCCCATGCGCGAGGTACTAGACGAATGGCGTCATCCAACTTGCGCCTTGCTCGAGGAGGGAGACCGTACCGCCATTCTCCGGTGCCTCCTCTACAGAGGAAATGGATGGCTTGTGTAGGTGCTCAATGAGCACCCCCGCCGGAGCGGTGGTTTGGGAGGAACCGACCTTGGATAGTTGGTCGGCCAGGGCATTGTCCTTCCTGGGAATGTAGAGTACTTCAAAATTCTTGAAGTACTTCTCCATCTTCCTTACTTCGACCAGGTAAAGCGCCATTGAGGTATCGGAACACTGATATTCCTTGTTGACCTGGTTCACGACCAACTGTGAATCGCCCTTCACGGTAAGCCGTTGGACTCCGAGCGATTTGCATGCTCGTAGTACGGCCAAGAGGCCTTCATACTCTGCTGCGTTATTGGTCGCAGCGAAATGCAACTGAAGGATGTACTGGAGCTGTTCTCCCTCCGGGGAAACCAATATGACGCTAGCCCCCGGGTGTTCGTACGCTCAGGACCCATCAAAATACATGGTCCAGCGATCCTTGTTGGTTCTGACAGGCTTATGTGCTGGTGGAGTCAGAGCTGTCCACTATGCGACGAAGTCTGCCAATACCTGGGATTTGATCGCCGTGCACGCCGAGAATTGTATGTCAAACACTGTGAGTTCCATGGCCCATTTTGCTATGCGATAACTGGCGTCTTGGTTTCTCAGGATCTCCTTGAGTGGGAAACTGGTTGGAACCATGATTTTGTGGGCTTGGAAGTAATGGCGTAGCTTTCTGGAGGCTATGAGTAGTAAGTACAAGAGCTTCTGAACCTCAAGGTAACGCTCCCTTGGTCCGTGCAGTACTTCACTAACATAATAGATAGGTCGTTGGACTCCATCCCTTTCCACCGCCAGTACTGCACTTACGGCTTGCGGGGTTGCTTCTAAGTATAGCAGCAGCGCCTCTCCCGCCTTGGGGATGACCAGGATGGGTGACTTGGACAGGTATTGCTTTAGCTCCTCAAACGAGCGGTTAGCTTCTTCTGTCCAGGTGAAGCCATCGTGCTTGCGCAGGTGTGACACTACGGGATGGTGTGATGTTATAAAATGTGAATCGAAGGTTGAAACCTTACGGTAAGAGGTTTATTTGCGTTTCCGGGCCGAATCTGGGAGTTTGGGCCTTTCCGGGGAAGTTTGGGCTTAAGGGAAAGGGTCGTGGGCTTAGGTGGGGAGGTGTTCGAGTCCATGTGGGAGTGGGAGACCAGCGTGGGCTGGTTGGTGCGCCTCCCCCGGCCCATATTTCTGCCCCACCCATGCCATGTGCGCCCCCCCAATGCCCTAGCCGCACCTCACCTCCCCCCACCTCCCCTTATGGCGCCTCCCTCCTCCTAGCCGCCCCCATCCCCTCCATTGCACCACCGCTCCTCTCCTCTCCTCTCCACCACCCTTGCTGCCCCTAGGGGAGTTCTCTACCTCACCACCCCGCATATCCGTCCATTGGAGCGCTCCGCGACGAGGAGATCCGGTGGATTTGGAGCGAGGAAGGAGTTCACGCGATCCGGGAGGAGATTCGTTGGTTTTTCGTTCGTCGGGCGAAGGTATGGCCACGGGAATCCTTGGGGATGATCTAGGTACTATTCTAGGGGTTGATATCATGTTTTTAGATCAATTGGCGGTTCTTTAATTGGGTATATTAGATGAAATCTAGAGTTTGCCACGTTCTCTATTTCGGGCAGATTGTGCAGTCGACCTAGGGTTTGAGATTTCGCCAATTTAGATTCGGAATTTGGTCGGCCGCCTGTTGAGGAAGTTGTAGGTAATTTCAATACTTTTTAGTGGACAAAAAGAACGTCCAATTCCGCCCAGCCTTTTGAAAGTTATGCTCGTTTTACCGAACGTGTTAAAAACTGTGACGAGATTGGAACAGATCACGGTATTCTGTAGATTAAACCACTTTAGATTCCGAATCAGTTTTTCCATATACTTAGAAAAAGTTAGTAAATTTCCTAAGATACGCGAGGGTGTACTCGTTTAATCGATTCGGAGTCTTAGAACTAAAGTTATGATAGTTTGAAGTCTGCTGTCCGGGCGGGACAGATTCTCTGTTTTTCGATGTTGGGGGTAGTTCATGAAGTCGGGGTAGACGAGCTATTGCGTACTGTTTTGGGGGCACGTTTTGAGTGTGTGGTATGTATGTGCAGGTGGTGTGACCCTGGGAGTGCCCTCATCCTCTTGCCAATCCGTCGCCCAAGGTTAAGGCAAGTGTATTGGAATGGGTATCGTTTAGATTGTTGCTAGACTTGATTAGATACAACTTGCTTTATGATATGATGCTAAGATGGATGTTTGCCTATGACATGATGAACATGATTTCATATTGATTATGATTGTGTGGAATTTAATGTTTATGCCAATATTTACATGTTTAAGTCATATGTGCATTCATAATGAAAGAGGCGTCCCATGCTGATGCGGGCCTCTATGTTCACACGTAGTGAAGACGAAAGACCTACCTCGTAGTCCCATCCACGGGTGTGCATGGGAGCGAGTCAGTAAGAGTAGGCACCCTCCATCTACGGGGTGGAAGGGGAAGGGGGTGCACGCCGACGGGTGTGCACTCGGCAATACCGGTATGTGCTTCGTGGAGATATGAGCATTTGCATTGCATACATGATGATGATGAAATGAGTACAATGATGATGAGACATGAGAATGATATGGTATTCATGGTGTTGATAATGGTATTTAGTGATGATAACATTAAATTGCTTTTATGGTCCATTGCAATATACTTGCTGAGTGATGAACTCACGCTTGTGTTTTATGTTGTTTTTAGGTACCATGACACCGGCATGTGGGAAGGGGAAATAGCTACACATCTTCACGTAGTTCCAGACACAATTAACCTTTTTAGTCATGATCATAATAAGTGCTATGAACTTGGTGTATGGAATAATTTAGTGTGCTTGTGATCCTTATTTGCTTAGCTATAGATTGTGGAGTGGTTGGATTTGGTTTTATTGGCTTATGATGATGCTTTATCCATTATATATTGCTGTTTTAGATGTCTTATGTTATGAAATATTTTGCCATGATATTTCTATTGTTTCAATTCATGTTAAAACAAAGGAGATGCTGCCGAAATTTTGGTTTTTAACATTTGTGCCTTTGCTGTAATTTTTCTTTATTTATGGTATTTAGGTGATGTTTAGTCTATGTTTGGTAGCATTCAGGCATACTAGATGCCGGGGTGTTACAGCTGGGCTTTGACGAACAGTAGCCCTCGCTCCCCTAATCGTGAGATGAAGCGGCTCAGAGCGGCCATGCGACCGGTTAGGGCCTGTACTTCTTTCACACACGTGGGAGGCCTCATGTTTTCGGATTCGCTCCAATGCCCTGTGAACCGACCATGTAGCCAAGCACCTTACCGGCCTTTACACCGAACACACATTTTTTAGGGTTCAACTTTATTCGATGCTTGTTGAGGTTACAAAATGTTTCTTCTAAGTCGGCAACATGACTTGAAGCGGGCTTGCTTTTGATGACTATGTCGTCAACATAGACCTCTAAGTTCCGACCTATTTGATCCGAGAAAGTTTTCTGCATGAGGCGCTGAAAGGTTGCTCCAGCGTTTCTAAGACCGAAGGACATGGTCGTGTAGCAGAATGTACCAAACAAAGTGATGAAAGAGGTCTTTTCTTCTTCTTCAGGCGATAGGCTGATCTGATGGTATCCCGAATAGGCGTCCAGGAAGCTCATTATCTGGGACTCCGCTGTTGCGTCGACCAACTGGTCTATATGAGGCAACGGGTAGTTGTCTTTTGGGCAAACAGCGTTCAGGCCTGTGTGGTCGACACACATGCGCCACTTGCCCCCCTTTTTCCTGACAATGATCGGATTGGCCAGCCATTCTGAATGCTCGACTTCTCTGATGAAGCCGGCTTTGAGGAGCTTGTCGAGCTCGTCCCGGATGATCGCCTACTTTTCTAGGGAAAACCGCCTGAGTTTTTATCGCACTGGCTTTTTATCAGGCTGCACCGCTAGCCTGTGCTCGATCACCTCCCTTGGGACTCCGGGCATGTTGGATGGTTCCCAGGCGAACGCATCTGAATTTTCTCGGAGGAAGGTGATGAGCTCGAGTTCCTATTTGGGATCTAAAGAAGATCCCAAATGCATGACCTTGGTGGGTTCCGACTCGTCGAGTGGAATGGCCCTGGTCTCTCCTCCTGGCTAGAGGGCAATCTTAGGCTGGGAATCCTTCGGCTCTTGGTCGGAACCGTGCGTGGGCAACTGGCCGACCATGTCTAACGCCCTTTCGTCGCAATTTAATGCGGACTTATGGCTCCCCCTTACTGTTATGACCCCGTTGGGTCCAGGAACCTTCAGGCATTGGTACGCATGATGCGTGGCAGCCATGAACTTGGCCAGAGCCGGCCTACCGAGAATAGCGTTGTAAGCTGACTCAAAGTCGACCACTTCAAAGGTGACCATTTCTGTGCGGAAGTTGCTCAGACTTCCGAAGGTCACGGGCAAAACGACTTGGCCTAAAGGCTTGATCGAGGTGCCCGGGACTATCCCAAAGAAGGGGATTGCTATGCACTTGATCTTGGAACGAGGGATCTGCATCTCATCCAAGACCTTGGCGGAGATTATATCTAGAGAGCTCCCAGAGTCTATGAGCACTCGGCTCACAATGGTGTTGCTGATGGTCGGGCTCACGACCATTGGGAGCTTTTGCGGCTTGGTCATTCCGAGGGGACAATCATCCTTGGAGAATGTAAGGGGCAGCTCGGACCACTTGAGCTGTTGCATAGGGGGTTTACCCTGGGTGACGTGGTGTACCTCACGCGCGGCATCCTTTAAATCCCGGCGAAACTTGTAGGCAGAGGAGCTCTCGAATATGACCGCGATGTGGTTTTGGGGCTCCTGGTACTCCATGTCGTCGTCCTTGTCTCCAGCGGGCTATTTACCTTTGTCGTTTTCCACTGGCTCCGGGAGCGACGGCATGGGACCCTTGCTGCTGTAGAACTGCTCCATGCGGTAGGTCCACGTCCGGCAGTTCCGTAGGTCATGTACGTACGCCTGGTGGAGCAGGCAATAGAGGCTGCTCTGATGCGTTGCCTGATCGCCTCGGTTTCAGTCGTCGCGGTGCTGAGGTTGTTGCCCTCTGCCCTGAGCATTGAACCCCCGGCGTTAACCCCTGGCGTTGTGGCTAGGATGCTCGAGGCTGTTGCTGTTCCACTGCGGCGACCATACCTGACGAGGGTTGTGTCTTCTTCTTCTTCTTTATCTTCTTGTCCAAGGAGTTCGAACCTTTCTTGCTGGTGGAGACCTCTAGTCCGGGCTTAGGTGGTAGCTTTCCTTTGTCCAGCATTTTCATCCACTGGACGGCTTCGTCGGCGTTGGCGTACCGGTCGGCCATTCGGAAGAGCTCGTTGGCCGTCAAGTTTGGGTGGATCTCCAGGTCCTGCGTGAAGCGAACATCTCGTACTCCGAATTTGAAGGCTCAGACAATAGCCTCGTCCGATATGTTCGAGATTGAGTTCTGAACTTGGATGAATCTCTGGACAAACTATCGCAGAGTTTCACCCTCCGTTTGGATAAGGCGCTCGAGGTCGCGCTCTTTCCCCGGGTGAATGTAACAACTCTAGAAGTTTGCTCGGAGCGCCGCACTGAGCTACCCCCAAGATCGTATGGACCCTTCCTTCTGGTTGAAGAGCCAAGTACGAGCGGCCCTGTCCAAGACCTTGGGAGGTAATTCGCCATTACTCCCTCATCACCCCCTGTGGCCAGGATCGCGGTGGTGTAAATTGAAAGAAACTCATCCGGGTTCTGGGTCCCGTTGAATCTCTCGATGTGCCTAGGCTTGAACTTGCTTGGCCACGTGACATCCCGAAGGGAGCTTGTGAAAGCCCTGCACCTGAAGTTCGAGGTCTCGCGGTGATTTCTTTGGCCGCGAAGGTCGTCACGAGCATCCCCCGCCCATCGCCCACTGCGTGGACCAAGTCGGGAGAAGACCTCACGAGGTCAGCGTATTGGCGATCGCTCGGTCGTAGAGCGTTCGGAGCGCTCGTAATCCGAGCAGATGTGCGCAAGATGCCCCGAGGCCGACCGGGGATTACTCCGTGGGTTCCTGTGGACCGGGTTGATCATTTGGAGCACCTCCCGTGCATGGCTCCGAGACTCGTCCATGTATGATCGGGCGAGAGCGTGCTCTCGATGGCCCCGGGAAACACTCCGAGCACCCCGATCATGAGACGGATTTGAGACTTTCAGGTCTGCGGCGAGCCTTTCTAAGTCCTCGGCCACGACCATATCAATCGCTTCCAAGTCTAATTGGTCAGGGAAGCTACGGAGGTCACGCACGACCGCCGCTAAAGCCTGCAGACGCTCCCGATTCTGGAGGACAGGTGGCGGAGAACTCTGGCGGCGCTCGAGGACGCGGTCAGGGGTTCGACATCCGTGAGAGTTTCCTTGGGAGGAATTTCTTTCCCTGGAAGTGTGCCTTTCTCGCGCACGGCGACGAATGCTCGCTAAGGTCCTGCCCAAGGATGCCTCCAGGTGGTGCCTGGCTGCTTCATAGCGGTCATGCTTAGCGGCCCCCGAGGATTCCACCTCGGGTTCGGCATGGCTCCCGGCCATGTTGATGTCGCGAAAGCGAGATGAGTGGGAGGGAGACATCATCGTATCTCCCTGAGACGCAGTTTCGCGATCGAACTCTGTATGTTCTGGGATGTCCAGACCATCATAGAGCCCGTCATAGTCATCCTCATTATCAATGAGGGCAATGCGCGGAGAACAAAGGGTCCGTCCTCGCGCTTCAGACCCCGGGGTAAGGCTCCTGGGTTCGGTGTGACCTGCTGGATCGGTCACGCTGACTACGCCGTCGCCGGTGTAGTTCATGTCGTCAACCTCAACATCATTGAAGGCACAGAGACTCCGAGTATCGCTCGAATTAGACATGCTCGGGGATTCCTCTCGAACGGAGATCACGCTGTCGGTCCCCACGGACGGCGCCAGCTGTCGACGATTAGAGAACGGGCTCCCGCCGAGCTTACTTGTTGAATGAGGGATCAACAGGGGCCCCTTCGCTCGAAAGGGGAGTTGCGTCCGAGTAATGCTCAGAAGGTCGGGGACACACGATGTTTATCCTGGTTCGGGCCTCTCAGCGTGGAGATAACAACCCTACTCCAGTGTATTTGGTTTGAGTTTTGTGAAGATGCGTACACGGTTTTTCTCTCTCCCTTTCCACAGGGGTCAGGGGGTTTAAATACAAGGTCCTGAATCGTATACATGGTAACTACCCCCAATATTTACGTCATGCTTCCATATCTTTCGCGCCTGTGATCCGGAGTCCTTGGATCGCGCCTCGTTTTGAATTTCTGGCGCACCATCCTGGATCTCCAGCGGATTGGTCGCCACTTTCCTTACTGGTGATTTGAATGAGCCCCCCGACCATTCACCCGAGCATCCGCTAGGCCTATCCGAGCATGGTTGCTCGCACTTGCTTAGCGTGCTCGCAGACGACCATTCGGCACTTAGTGGGCGAACACGTATGCTCGTTGCCCGAGCATAAAGTTGCTCGGATGCTCCCCTCGGGCATTCCCGAGGGCATTGTGTGATCGGTGGCTTTCGGGCTGCCAGGGTGAGATGGTCCTTATGGTAAATAGTCCAATCCCCGACAAATTAAGTAGCCAACAATAGTAGATGGAAATAATTTTAATCTATATTATATAAAGCTAGGTCAATAAAAATAAACTAAAACTAAACCTATAATTTGAACTACATATAAATTAACCTTAAAAGAACTAGGTGTAAATATTAAATTTCAACTAGATCACTAAAATAATTGTTTATGAAAATTTAATATCTTAAAATATTAAATTTAATATATGCTTGATAATAATTAATTAGCTAACAATAGTAGATAAAAAAGCTAACAATAGTAGATGGACGTAATTTTAATCTATATTATATAAAGCTAGGCAAAAATTCATCTAATGAAGCTAGGTAATAAATTCATTATCTACAAAATGGTAGATAAAAAAAACAAACTAAATCTAAACCATAATTTGAACTACATATAAATTAACCTTAATTAAACTAGATCTAAACATTACATTGCAACTAGATCATCACAAATCAAGATAGAGGAACAAATTACTCACCTTGGAACACCTAGAGGAAGTACAAACAAAGGAATCACTACAAATAGAATATTAAATTTTGGACTTTGGTTTGCTCTTGGGAGGAAGAATATCGGGCATGGAGCTGTAGCTGCGAGGTGTAGTAGTATTTATAGGTCCAATTATTAGTGTCCGTTTTTTATTAGAACTGGCACAAATATTACTTATTTGTGTCGGTTGTACTTACAAACGACATAAATAATTCATTATTTGTGTCGGTTTGTAAGTGAAACCGGCACAAATAATTGAAAATTTATTTGTATTCCATTTACAAACCGACACAAATACTATTTGTGTTAGTTTCAATTACAAACCGACAATAATATGTAACTATTTGTGTCAGATGCAATTAAAAATCGACACAAATAGTCTTCCCGCCATTTTAAGTTTTAGAACCGACACAAAAACTTTATTTGTGTCGGTTCCAAAAAAACCGACACAGATAGACCAGCACCTATTAGGTGTTCTGTAGTAGTGATTATTCTTGTTTATAATTAACTCCACAGTTCACAAACATAATGAAACACAAATACAGTGCAATGTCTTCGTAGGTGCATCTGGTGAAGTAGCTTTAACTGCTACCGGTGGATTGAGGAAAATTGGATTGGGTGAAACCTATGAATGTCCTTCACTGGTATAGCTTCCGATATATTCTACTTTTAATCTGTTGCTGTTTGCACCAAAATTTGAGGCAAATAGTATGACCAAAATTTGACCAGCATAAAATAGTTCACACTCGGGGGTAGGGCACCAATCTACACAATTGGCAAAATCCTATTCCTCCGATGGCCCGATGCAACCGACAACCCGAGTTAGCACTCGGGGGGTAGGATGCCAGTTACCCTAATTGGCAGAATCCCTGCGCCATGTCGGCTGGGGGTGTTAATTGGGCCGACCAAATCTCCACCGTACTAACGGAGCAATTCGGCCTGCAGCCGAATGGCAAGACCATCAACTACAAAAAGTCGTATCCGGATTACATAGACCGGATGGCCTACCCACACAACTATAGGATCCTTGACTTCGCCAAGTTCTCGGGGGATGATTCTGTTACCACCCTTGAACACATCGGACGGTTCATTACCCAATGTAGTGAAGCCACTCAGTCCGATGGATTGAAAATCAGGCTATTTCCTTTATCTCTGTCGGGAAGCGCTTTCATATGGTTCACGAACTTACCCCCGAATTCGGTTCATTTTTGGAACGATTTGGAAAGCCAATTCCATGAATATTTCTTTTCCGGTAGCCCAGAACTCAGAATTTCTGACCTTAGCTTTATCCGGAGGTTTAGGGACGTACGAAATCGGTGCTTCAACGTTACGTTACCAGACAATCAATTAGCTGATTTAGCGTTTCAAGGCTTGATTCCCCCGCTCAAGGAGAAATTTGCGAGACAGGAGTTCTCCGATTTAGGCCATCTCTTTCACCGGGTATCGACACAGGAAAGCCGATATTTTGTTTCAAAATAGTTGTCTAATTTACTAGGATTCGTAGTTGTCCACTATGGGAACGAAGGGTAGAGTCATTGCGATTTTTCCATTATCTAGACTCCTCGTATTAATGGTATAAAATATTACTAACTTCTGTCATAAATAGTTGTCGTTTTAAACATAGACACAGTCCAAAACTTTGATTGTCATTATAGATTTTATATTTAAATTAGATACATGAAAATCATATGTATAGATTTGTCTTGAAAAATGCTTTCATAATATTATAATTTTATCAGATTTTATAAATATATTATAATAAAAATTAGTGATCAAAACTATATTTTACAAACCGTGTCAATATCTAAAACGATAATTATTTATAATCGAGGAGGCATATAGAGGTGTTGAAATACATCATTTAAGCATAATCATTTTGAATTAATTATTAATTAGATATTGTGCTACCTGATATGTGCGCCTAGGGTAGTCGGACAGTTATTTCCGAAAACTGAGTGATTAGAAAAACAACGGTAAAAAATGTGCGTTTCCCTATTGTAAATTCTGTCATGTATATGGGAAAAGGCGAAGAAGCTGTGAACTCATGGTAAATGGAGCTCTCGTCGGTCGATCTGAAGTCTGAACCATCCTTTCCACGATAAACGTCGAAACCGCACCTCTGGTCCCACTTCCAGCGCTTCCGCTTTTGTCGGAGGAAAGCGGAATCAAAGAAGACGCATGCTCTCCGGTTTGTAAATGAAGTTGGTCACCGTTATTGCCTATTTGCCTAAGGTGTGTTGCTTGAACTGAATTTTGAGTGACTTCACCAACCAAGTAAAGGCACGTACAATGATATATATCAGCTGTCTATAAAGGTATGTTACATTGAATTTTAGATGATATGAAGGAGAGAGAGGGGAAAAAGATAAATATGTTATCTACTATTTAACAGACGGTCTTATAGATAATTTTATACTATGTTTACCATTGTACAGATAGTTTATTAATTATATAAGAGATTATTACAGACAGCTATATAGATAATCTATTGTATAAATTGTCTTTAGTACTGTCTGTAGTCGATATGAAGGTATATAATAGACAACCACCGTCTATACTATTTTACATGTCCTAAACTCTTATGCCAAAGGTACTGTAATCAATATTCATGTTCTTGGTTTAATTTAACCGAAGGACACACTTGTAATTTGCACACATGTTCTGATGTTACCATGACCCGTAGCTGTCAGCCTGTCCTAGGTTTGATCTAGTGACGTGCAAAGACAACTACCGGCTACCAACTATTCCGACCAAGCCACCGACAGCACTGATCTGGATTGTTGGAAGCTTTGCTTTAGTCGGCCCTTTGATCAATTTTTTTTTATATATATTTGGCAGATTCAAATACAGCAATAGTAGATCTGCTGCGGTTTTATACCGTGGTAGATCTCACGCTTCGATTATTAGAAGTTTTGCTTTATTTGGTCTTTGGCCTAAGTTTTTTTTTTTTTTTCATGTTTGGCCTCATTCAAATACAATAACAATAGATCTGTTACGATTTAAAGGCCCTGTTTGGCAGAGCTCCAGATCCCAGCTCCACCTCAGAGCTGAAACTTGTAGACTGAAATAAAGTGACTTAAGTTTATAATTTTATTTTAAAATGTAAACAAGATGACCCACCTAAACACTCTTAATATACCCACAGCTCCAGCTCCACGAATTTGGTGAAGCTAGCAATACCTAGCTCCACCAACTCCAAGAATTTGGTGGAGCTGGAGCTCTGCCAAACACCCCCAAATACCGTGGTAGTGTCGCGCTTTGATTATTAGAAGTTTTGTTTTATTTGGTCCTTGGTCTAAGTTTTTTTTTCATATTTGGTCCCATTCAAATATAGTAGTAGTAAATCTGCAGCAGTAGAGGTGGGCACTTGAGCCGGGTATTTTTGGGCCGGCCTAAGGCACGGTGGTCCAACCCGGTCCAAAACCCGGCACAGCATGGGAGTGGGCCGCGCCGTGCCAACACGACACTGTAGCACAAACTGTGTCAGGCATGAGATTAAGGCACGATGGGCGGCACGGCCCAACACGACCGTTTGGGCCGGGCCCGTGCCGGCACGTCACGGCGGAGGCACAAGCACACTGCGGCTCGGAGATATACAGGCGAGAGATGGGAGAGAGCTGAGAGAGATTGAGATATACTGGCGGGATCGGCTTAGCTGGGATACTTTTATAGTCTCAAGTATGTGCAGTTTATAGTCTAGATTCAATCCAATATCCACAAATCTACTATCACAACTTCATTGTTGTTGATGGCTATATTATATCACTTATCTATAATGATTTTATTTCACTAGATTTGTAATATTGTCGATGTTATGAGTCTGATGATCTTTTTAAAGAGAAAGAGTACTGTTGGGTTTTCTACAGATGACCATATCTCGTTGTCTCGTCTGCTAATGCGCGCGCGCGAGAGAGAGAGAGAGAGAGAGAGAGAGAGAGAGAGAGAGAGAGAGAGGCAACAGGCGAGAGAGATTGAGAGAGACGGTCGAGAGAGAGAGGGAGAGAACCGAGAGAGAGAGCGACGGGTGAGAGATTGAGAGAGATGGACGAGAGAGAAAGCTGCGAGAGGGAGCAACGAGCGAGAGAGAACTGAAAGAGATTGAGTATCGTGTGTCTCCTTCTCCTTTCTTCTTGTTGCAATAGTGTAAATAGACCGGGTCTAGACCAGCATGGCACGAAGCGCAAACGGACCGTGCTTGAGCTTGCCGAAGGCGAACCGGGCCGACATGACACGACATGATAGGCACAACAGACCGTCACAGTCCGACACAGTTCAAACACAATGCACGATAATCGATACAGCATGATGCCCACCTAACAGCAGCAGCGGCACGGCACCACACCTCTGCTCAAGAAGCGTCGGTTCTCTTCCGCCAGCTTGCATCCCTCCGAACCCCAGCGTGCGATGGCGGCGGCCGGTTCCGGCGGCAAGTGGAGCGACACGGCCATGGTCGTCGTCGACATGCAGGTGGGTTCTTGGTTTCTTGTTTCTGGCGGTTGCTGCCGCACTCTTGACGCTTTGTGCTGGTGGCATCGGTGCCGGTTGTTGCAGAAGGATTTCGTGGACCCGGCGAGGTGCAGCCCGATGCTGCTGCCCGGCGCCGACGCCATACTCCCCACCGTCGCAGAGGCCGTCGCCGTCGCGCGGGAGCGCGGCATCTTCATAGTTTGGGTCAGTTCTTTCACACAGTACGGCAGTAGCTGTCATTTCTCAGGTACCAGCGATATATAGTTCAGTTCGCCTAGACTACACACTGAATGGACATGCATGTACGGCAGGTGGTCAGAGAGCACGACCCTTCTGGCAGAGACTTCGAGGTTTTCCGCAGGCACCTGCTCTCCGACGGGAAGGTCCCGTCGGCGAAGGGCTCGGAAGGCGCAGAGCTGGCCGATGGGCTTGACATGAAAGAAGGGGAATATAAGCTGGTGAAGACACGGTTCAGTGCTTTCTTTGCGACGCCTCTCGACTCTGTCCTCAAGACCTCAGGGATAAAGAACCTGGTTATTCTTGGTATGCAGTGATATGCATTGCAATGATATGGAGTTTTTGTTTTATTTTCCTGTTAATCTGATAGTTAATTTCTCTACTATCCGTCTCTTGGTTCTTTGATAATAGCATTCCTTGTTCTTCTGACTCCTTTTGCAAAATATGTTTTGACTTCCTCGTGTTTTCAAATCGACAAATGATGACAATATATAACCGCCCTTATATTAAGGGCAGGAAGTTTCAAGGTGAAGGGAATGTATAGTTCTTGTTATTTTCTATAGTGCAGTAACCTTTGCACCCAAAAAGAAAAAGCACTTGTTGGTAAACAAAGATTGATTTCTATCTGTTGTGATCGAGAATACAATACCAAATTGTACAACATGATGTTACTTGCGTGTATACATGTTCGATTCGCAGGGATTCAAACACCAAACTGCATTCGCCAGACTGTCTTTGATGCTGTAGCGCTGGACTATGAGAAAGTTACTGTCATTAGTGATGCAACAACTACTGCTAAGCCAGAGGTCTATATGTGTGAGTGCTTCTTTCCGTTAATATTAGTCTCCACTCTTTTAACATCTATATCTGTGAACAGAGCCGAGCCTTGGTAATTTGCTATGCATGTGTTGAACTTGAATGGCATTAGCTAGACATGTTCCCTTTCACGTTGAAGTGGGAACTCAAACGGGAAGCTTCCTACATTGAAAATGTGTACTTTTTAAAACAACTATATTACACATGATCTTTATTTTATCTTGTGTGATGGGGTAAATTTACAGTGTATGGTGTTTGGAACTATTGTCAATACATAGTTACATACACAGGGTGTGGTAGAGAGCTACTAAACTCATTTGAGGACATTAGCAAGGATAGTGTCATCAAATTGTTATCGCATACTGTTCTGAATCTAAGCAAACGATGAACTCAGTAGTCTCCAATTCCATATGCATAGCACAGAATTATGCAACATTATCAATTTTTCTTCAGAATTGTTTGTGAAATCTCTACGTGAGCAAGCTTGGCAATTCCTCTATCCAGATATCTTAATGCCTGAATAGTTAACGGCCAGCAGACTGTCGGTCACAGCTATTGTCGCTTTTTGGCGACTGCAATGCAAGCTGCCATCTTCGATGGTTGACAGAAACTACGTTTTTTCTTGATTCCATTAAGCTGTTCTCTTGATAACTGGTTGTTGAACACATGTCTTTCTTTCTCTTGATAACTGGTTGTTGAACACATATCTTTCTTGATGTAACCAGCAAATATGAGAGATATGAAGAACATCGGAGTGGAGACACCAACTTTGGAAGAATGGCGCCGCTAAGCTCGCCGGCACTTCCTTCTCAGCACCAAACAGACATCCCTTGGTGTATCAGATGCAACGAATGCGTACCTCTTCAATGTATTATCTTCGCTCCATCTCATTGTGTGTAACTGTATTATGAATCTCTGTCAGGTGGAATAATGCATGCCAGATACTGCTATATATTCATGTATGCAACATCTAAATCTCCAATACATCCCTGTCTTTGTTACATGAGTTTGCATTTGATCTGCTGAGTGATGCAAATTTTTACAGTGTGTTTATCTTGTCCATAGTTGTGTTTCCATCTTTCCATGTTTGCAATATGTTCCCATCCATTTGGGAATTCCCCTTTAGAATATCATGTTTCAATGAAAGTATCCTTACACATTAATAAATGAGAAAATGTACGATATATCACTAAATAACTACATGATCTACGGTATGGCACTCATTGCGAGACTGACATGCAGACTAGTTCGCTGCAGCGTACCCTGTTCGGTGAATAGCGAGCGCATCTGGAGCTCCGTTCCATCGAACAAAGGAAACTACAGCAACTATATCTAGCGGCTTCCCTTTCCCTTCAAATCTCTTCGCGAATAGATCCCAAGTACTCCAGCGAATTCCCTTCACGATTCTCTTCGGAAGGGATTCAAACAGTGAATCTCTTTAGAAATATATTCTTTCTCTAATCTCTACACAAATTCCCTTGTGGGGATGATGTTGGAGATAGTAGAAAATAAAGGAAAGGAATATAGGGAAGAAAATAGGGAAGGGAATAGAATGAAAAGAAATTGCTGAAGATAGTCTTAGGCAAAGGAAATGTTCAATGTTTTTGCCAGTTAAGCTGTACAAGTTTGTTCGGTTACCATTGACGTGCCGAGTTCATCTTTGCAATCTCCGGTATAATAATTGTGGCTAGCTAGTCTTTTATCAGTGTCATTTAGTAGGTACCACCGACACACGCATGGTACCATCTCACGTGCACGTCCCCAAGATTCTTGGTACACCCTTTCCCTAGAAGTATTGGCTTTCTTAGCGCCCCAAAAACTTTGTTTTGCAAATCCCATCTATTTTCGAATAAATTTGTAAAAATAATCTTCTCTTCAATCGAAAAGCGCGGTAGATAATACGTGTCACCTACCACACCGGTAAACCTCGGTAGCTTTTTGGGACCGATAGTAGCGTTGGACTCACCTCGGTGCCACACTCCCCAAGCTTGAAGGAGGTTCCACACTCAGTAGCAGGTCTATCGAGTGCCCCATGCTCGGTAGCCAATCCTACTAAGCTCTGCATGCTCGATGATCGTCGGTCTACCGCGGACCCATAAACCTACCATGATCCACAAGCACAGCAGGTGATACGTGCCATCTACCACGCCTTTCGCGATTGGGAAGAGAATATTTTTATAAATTTATTTAGAAAAAGGCTAGATTTCTTTTCCCTATACTCCCTCTCCGTGAGAAAGATGAGCTACGATAGAGTCGTCCTCTAAGAGCATCTCCAGCAAGGGCCCCCAAAACAGGATCCCTATTTTAGATTTAGGGACTATTCCTATTTTTCGGGCCCTGTTTTCAGAGCACAAGTTCAGCAACAGCTCATATTTTACTTTTTCTCCTATTTTGACATATCCGCTATGTATAATCTTCATTTGATACCACTAAAATTCAATCAAAAATATTTGTAATACATAAAACTTGCATATTAATATTTACAATTTAAAAACATGATATTTCAAATTTAAATTTAAAATTTTCAAAACATTGATAAATAGATAAATAGAAACTCCGAACAATGAATCAAACTACGAAGCGCTGTGAATTGCCCACAAATGCTCAATAAGATCATTTCGAAGCCTCTTATGTATTTCTCTGTCTTCAATAATAGGGGATATACTCGTGTCCCTGGGAATTGGGACTGAGAGCATCTCCAAGAGGGGCCTTAAATATGGTCCCAACTTGAATTATAGGGCTTTTGGGGAAAAGATTAACTCCAGCAAGAGCCCTAAATTGTTAAAATTTAGCAAATTGTTTTAGGCCCTCTAGGAGAGTAGCTATATTTAGCAACTCTGTGATTGAGCCCTATCTTTGTTTGGTTTTAGGGTCTAATTGCTGGAGTGAATATTTCGTTGGAGCCCTAAATCTAATTAGTTGGGGTCCTAAATTAAAATTTAAGGCTTATTTTTAGGGCTCTCTCTTGGAGATGCTCTGAGGAGGCAAATTTAGAGGCCTCCTAATTTTAGGGCCTTGAGTTGGGGCTCCTTGGGAATTGGGGCTGAGGAGGCAAATTTAGGGGCCTCCTAATTTTAGGGGCTTGAGTTGGGACTCTGCTGAATCTGTTCTTTTTACTACACTTCCTATTTTAAGGTTTAGGGATTGGTTTAGAGGCTCTGCTGGAGATGCTCTAAGATACGATAGTAAAAAAAAAAGTCTGTATTATCTTTAAAACTCTTGATATTGTTTCTACTTTCTCGTTGAAAATTAGAAAGCAAACATCATACCCTAACGGTCATAATATCCGGTAAAATAGCCCGCTATTGCCTCCCTAATTTATTTTCGTATCAATTCATAGGCAAACAAACATGCCCATACATTCCAAACGGATCAAAGAGAGAACCGAATATCCATTTCCACGACAGACGTCAAACATCACCCCTAATCCTCTGTTTCAAGTTTCAACATTGCAAGACCACTCATCAACCCCCAACAATTTCATTAATCCAAACCCACAAGATGCAATGCCACGAACACCCCAAATCCATTTTTTTCTTCTGTTCAAATGGTACTCTTGAGATTAAAAAAAAAATTCTTCTTACCGCAGCGTCATTATCGTATCCATCTGGGTTTTGCTTCTTTCTTCTTCTTTTTTTCGTTTTGGTGTTTGTGATTTATGACATCACATCTGGCGTTGCTGTCGTGCCTGCTGGTGCTGGTCCTCTCCCTCGATAAATTCCTCCTCCACTACCTCAAGAAGCGTTGGCTCTTCGGCACCGGCGGCGGCGTAATCGCAAGGACCCCGAGCAGTCCCTCCAAATCGCAGCGATCCATGGCGGCCGCCAAGTGGAGCGAGACGGCCATGCTCGTCATCGACATGCAGGTGGGTTCTGCGGTTTCTTGCCTTTGGTCTGTTCTTGGTGGTTAATTGTGGGTTCTGATGGTTTTGTTGGTCGAATTGTTGGCGGGGATTCCAGAAGGATTTCGTGGACCCGGCGATGGGAAGCCCGATGCTGGTGGCCGGCGGTGAGGCTGTGGTCCCTACCGTCGCCGAGGCGGTCGCCGTCGCGAGGGAGCGCGGCATCTTCGTCGTGTGGGTCAGCTCTTTCATCTTTGGCGGTACTAATTTTGTTCTTGTTAATTAGTACAATGTGAGCCCCTAATTTAGTGTGATTTCTTGGTTCAATCCAAGTTGAGTCTCTAAAATTTAGTGCTTCAATGCAACGAGGACTACTGGCTTCCTGGTCCAATCCACGAGGAATCCTTTTTAGCGTGTGTTTTAAGTAAGTTCTTGGCGCAATGCTACAGCTCCTATTTTGCCGGGTCCTTTCATTAGCTTCACAAATTTTCGTGTATGTGAAAAGAACAGGAATTAGCATGTGTGGACACCTAATCATACCTTAGTCCAGCGAAATATTTTTTGAAACATATTGTCCATCGAAATAAGAATCTTCACTGCCCGCAAGTCCCACAGATTTCTTGGTTTCCAATGCAATGTGTGAGCCTTGCTAATTTCTTGGTCAAATGCAAGGAGGGTCTGCGGTTTCTTGGACCAATGACCCAAGGTCTCATTCCTTTCGGAATCCGCTTACTTGGTTTGACCATCCTGCTCTGCATAAGTGCATATGACACTCTAAAAAAAGTGTGCATATGACACTTTTGAACGTTGTTTAGTCATAAAACTCGACAGTTAACAGCCAAGCCTGAGGGCTGATTTGTGGCCCCGCCACATTGTACTCTTTCTCTTCTGATCATTATAAATAGCTGGCAAAGATTGCCAGTCCCTTAAAAATACTTAACAGCAATGATCATTACATGGGTCTCTAAAGTCTGTGCAATTCAGCATCGGATGGTTGGTAAGTGAATGGTTCTTCGGAGTTTTCGTTGTGTACCCTGATTGAATAACAAATTGGAACATTTTCCTTTTTCTCTAGGGACAATTAGAACCAAGTCCTGTACAACAAACGGCATTATAAAATTGCAAACTTTACCATGTATATAGAGTTATAAACCCATTTTTTTTTTGTAGGGCCATAGAAATACATTTTTTTTCTGATAAAGTTACCAATTGGGACATCTGAGGTTTTCCAAGTTGCTGGATTCGGTGGTAGATTTTCTTTAATTTCATTCAGAAAGAGCTCAAAGCTATCGTGTGAATTCTTCGGAACAGTTTCATGCGAGAACTGAAATAATATGTAGCACACACTTTCCAATCTGAAATCATTTTTTTTTCTTTTTGAATTGGTGTATGTGCAACTTGTGCATTTACATTTTCTTCGTTGTATATGTTACATGTAATTCTTAACTCTGCTAAACATACTTTTGTGATACTCATTGGATGCTTGTTGCAACTTGCAAGCAAACCTCTGTTAACTAACCTGCAGTTTCTCCCTTTCTACACAAAGCAATATGCTTCAGAAAGTAGGGTAGTTGTTTGAATGTTCAGGTACTGTCAAAGCTGTGAATTCTGAGGCATTGATTGATGATGAACTGCAATGTAGGTGGTTAGAGAGCATGACCCTTCTGGAAGAGATGTTGAACTTTTTCGCAGGCACTTGTATTCTGGTGGAAAGGGTCCAACGGTGAAGGGTTTGAAAGGTGCAGAGCTGGCCGATGGGCTTGTTATCAAAGAAGGGGAATATAAGTTGACGAAGACAAGATTCAGTGCTTTCTTTGCGACGCACCTTGATTCTGTCCTCAAAACTTCAGGAATAAAGAACTTGGTCATTGTTGGTAAGCACTGATGTACATCGATTGATATAGAAGCAACATTTTTTTGTTAGCTTGATAATTTATTGCTGTAACATTTGTCTCTTTGTTCTTTAATAATAGCATTCTGATAACCATTCTTATATGAAGGATGAAAGGTCCCAAAAGGGAATTGACAATTCTTTTTTTGCCCACAGTACAGCAACTTTTGCAACAACAACAAAAAAAACAAAGATTGATTCCTTTCTTTTGTGCTTGAGCGGTAAATACCACATTGTACAGCATCATGTTACTTATGTGTATACTTCTGTTGATTTTTTTCAGGAGTTCAAACACCAAATTGCATTCGACAGACGGTCTATGATGCTGTAGCACTAGACTATGAGAAAGTTACAGTCGTTATTGATGCAACAGCCGCTGCTAGGCCAGATATCCATTTGTGTGAGTACTGATGTTTCACACTTCCTCTTGGATATTACTCTTGTCATCAAAACATCTTGATATTACTCTTGTCGTCAAAACATCTATATCCGTGAACAGAGTTGAATCTTGGTTATTTGATATGCATATGTTTAGACTAATGGCAGACATTTTTTTCACGTTAAAAGAGGGAAAGCTTGAATTTGAAATTTTCCATATTAAGA
This sequence comes from Rhipidocladum racemiflorum, assembly GCA_036346355.1. Taxonomy (NCBI): domain Eukaryota; kingdom Viridiplantae; phylum Streptophyta; class Magnoliopsida; order Poales; family Poaceae; genus Rhipidocladum; species Rhipidocladum racemiflorum. The sequence continues at coordinate 46,220,872 of CM070572.1, read as the reverse complement.
AAATGCACTTTCCAAAACAACTAGATTATTCATGACCATTATTTTGTCTTCTGTGTTGGGGAGTTATGGTATTGGGATCATTAAACAGGGTGCAGTAAAGAGCTAAACTTATTTGGAGACCTTCTGTATGATAGTGTTGTCAAATTGTTATTGCATAGTGTTCCGAGTGTAAATGACAAACTCACAAGTCTTGATATGCCTCAGTATACAAATTTATCAAATTTTCTTCTGAGTTGCTTCTCAAATTGCAAGCTGGAAAGTTGATCTATTCAAGTGTTAACGCCTCAATGCGTGGACCACAGATCATTGAACCTTTTTTTTTTCATGTCACCACGATTTCAAGTCTTTATAAATGTAGGAATTGAAGGGTCAGAAAACATGCACACCCTATTCAACATAAACAAAGATATATAATTTTTAAAAATAAGGAGTTTAAAGCATGCTGTATCCAAAATCAAGACAAGCAAGAATTTTGTACCTGGCTTTATGACACCATGTACAAATCATATGTGGCACAGGCACACACAGTTTGGAAAGTGCAAGTATTAAGTTGGAACATTTATAAGGTACAATTGATAATCAAATGGGAAAGGTACGATTTCCTCTAAAGAAGTAAATTAACTGGGGTCAAAACTCTGCCACAAATTTGTTGTATTAGGATAAGTATACCCAACAACATGCAGATCATTAGCCACAGCTCATGTTGACTACTGTAACGCTTCCATCTTAGACAGTGAGAAAATCTGTACTTTTTGTCCACTCAATTTAATCTGTTCTCTGGGATTACTGGTGACTGAAGGCAGCTACTTTATGTTAACCAGCAAATATCAGAGATATGAAGACTATCGGAGTGGAAACACCAACCTTGGAAGAATGGCGCCACTAAGCTTGCTGCTGGTGCTCGGCACCAAAGTGACATCTCTGGGCGTATCGGTGGCAACAAATGGGTGTTTATTTTACTTTCAAGCTTAATCCCAAGCATCTCTGGCGTTTCGGTGGCCACTACTGCAATGTACATCATCCACGCCTGCATGTTTAATCCACTAAAATCTATACGTAATACATGGGGTTGATGCTGATCTCTTTGGTTTGCATGACGCAACAAGACAGGGAATCGACGAAGGCACAACGAATTAAGCATCTATTGTTGAAAATATGCTAATATTTTAATTCCAGATTTTATTACGAGTCAAATATTATAAAAAAACTAGAGATACATAAATCGGTAGACAATACATTACACCAGGGTTAAAATTTTCGTTTTAGGGCAAATCTCGTCAACGACCGAAATCCAATTTTTCGCCGAGATCTTGTTATTTCGGACGGAATCCGAACAAAATTCAAAAAGCAAAATTTGAATCCGGATTTTTGAACCGAAATTACCGAGATTTCGGTTCAAAAACCGAAATTTCGCCTAGAATAACCGAGATTTCGGTAAAATTCAACTAAACGGAAAATGGTTCAAATGACGTCAATTTTTTTTGAAATTTTGGTCAGATATGGAAAATGCCTTGAAGAATCCAATTTGGTCAAACTCCAGTCAAATCCGGTCAAATTTTGGTCAAAAAACCGAGATTTCGGTCCATTTCACCGAAATTTCACCGAAATTATAGGGTACTGTAGCACTTTTAAATTTTTTTAGGGTTTCTTTAATTTTGCCGGGATTATGGAACTCGGGGGGTCCGAAAACCGAAATTTCGCCCAGATTTCGCAGGATTTCGGCGAGAATTTGAACCCTGCATTACACTTCAAAATATGCTTAGAAATTGAATATAATAGAGTTGGCCGATCACACGAACAACTTATAGTTGGGCTTGATGAAGATTAAGAAGCAGCGTGGATGAGGTTGTGGATCACACGAACAACTTATAGTTGGGCTTGAAGAATAAGAAGCAGCGTGGATGAGGTTGTGAAAGTAGTCGACGTTGACAAAGAAGCTGAGTAGGTGCGCGGATGCGTTGCCTAGAAGCCTTATTGCTGTCTCTTGCAAGTTATCCCTACCGTAAAGACTCGGAGATACCGCTCACTCTCCTTTCCTGTGCATGTCGAGGAAGGTCGACACGATTCAACTGCTCAACATCACAATACAGCTATCTAGAGAGGAGGAAGGATAGAGGAGAATAGAGGAGAAATTCGTTGTTCTCTAGCCTGGATGTCTCCGGGTCTTTCTGTGGATGTGCGGTATTTACTCATTAGTAATTGACGGTATTATCTTAATTAAAATAGGCATATAAATCTTATTTAAACAGGATGAAGAGAGATAATTCATGAGTAACTGATGATATTATCTCAATTAAATTGAATTAAAACAATTGTTTAAATCGTATTTAAACAGAATGAATAGAGAGGCAATTATATGATTCAGCAAAATAAAAGATGATTTTAATGTGTTAGGAGACGCACTACGATATAGTGTGGTCGCTCATCATAAATCACAAGTTATACAAAAATATGCAAATACATGTGTGCATGCCAAAGTCCTCGTACCGTCCCCATACCGCCACAGTATTTCGAGAAATGATAAGGATTCCACTGTATAAATTAATTTGAGAAATTTTATGATGCATTATGCTGGTAGTATATAATGTGTAGTAGAAATCACATCTAACCATTGATTTATTAATGGTGTTTTTATTACTCTACTACCAGATGAAGTATAAGTAAACTCTAGTTAATCTGATTTATTGGATCGAAAAGAATAAATAGTTCTTATTCAATTTAGTGTAACGTAGGAGAGCTCATTAATCTCTCTATTTAGCTAAGTAATGAAGTACTAATTCATATGTGCTTTAAAACTTACTAGCTAGATACGCGCGCTACGCTGCGCCGTAGAGAAATTTGTTCAATGGAGATAAGGTAAAAGAATGGTTTGGCACAAAATAGATAGCACTTAGCACGGCACAACATTCACCAGGCACAAGATGGAGGGTTAGGCTAAAAATACAGGCTACTAAAAGAGGTGGGATGCTGAAAGGAAGCAACTACCAGTCTACCATCGAATGATATCTTCCCTTTCTTTTTCTTCTGGAGCAGGATGAAGTCGGGAGGGTCAAAAATGACACTGGCAGCTTCATGCGTCGCGGTTAATGTCGACATGGTTCTGTTACGGTGTAGTATGTGTCCTATGAACAAAACAACCTCTTCTGCATAACCAAAGGGGTAAGCATTTGTTCAGTTCACAAGACAACTTCAGTATGATAATAGTTCAAGAACTCCCACTAATAAATGTAAAACACATTCAGATCAGTGAGTCTATGGTTGTATATGGCTTACCCTAACTCTAGATGATTCCTGTACAGCTTCCAGAGTCTCCACCAATGTCTTCTGCTTCACCACTGTCGCATGCAGTACCTGATATGAAATGCGCAAGGCTTTACTAAAACTGAATGCGTCCATGAAGAGCCATGTGGGTGGGGTGTCACAAGTTAATGGGAAGAGGTTGAGAACAGCAAGGCGCCACTGTTGCAATGCCCCAAACAGTTTAATGTGGCTGAGAACAGGGATGGCACATCAATTGACATATTTGTTTCTAGGAAATGTCAATTAAGCGATATGCATAACTTAGAAGCTTGCATGATCAATTAAAACAGTATGGCGTCAGAACTTACACCTTTGGTCCTCTCCAGGTCAGCCTCAATGGATTTGATGCGCTCAAATGAGTACAGTAATATACGCTCCTTCTCCTTGAGGATCTCTGGTGGTTTGTTGGCTAGATGGTTGCATAACGACTCAAGATTATCAAGACGCTGTAAACAAGCACTCATGGCAGCATCGCTTATAGACCGAGGTTGTGGCTTATCTACAGCTGGTACTGGTGCCATAGAAGGATAGACATTCTCAAGCCTCCTCACTGGTCTGGAGATGAAAACGCAGAGGAAGGAGAGCAGCTTGATGAAGGCTGTGACCACAGCTTTAATAAAATTTTCCAAACCCCTTCGGGCAATTATACCATTCTAATTAAAAGTAGTGTTTTCTGCCATAATAGAACATAACAAAAATCAATCAAGGGAATAATAAGCAGCAGAATATCACTACTGCAGTAGCAGTCAACTGGAGCCTGGACAATTTTTTTGCGTCTAATGATCCTAACATAATGTAGTGTGGGACTAAAATAAATACTTCAGGCAAATATGTGTGTGCAGGAAAATTGGACAGAGGATATTTCTACAAATGGAAGTGCAAACCTAACAAGTTAAAAAAGTAGTATAAACAGAATGTTTCCATCATCCTATGCCACAATGTTATTATTTCAACTCGTGGAATCAGGCAATAACACACCAAAGTATATCAATCAAGGGAAGTCAACTGTTTATATTGAAATCAAGCAAACAAATTTACTTCTGTGCATGACATTAAATGAATCAGTCCTCCGTGGGGACAATACACAACGCTCTATATTGAGTTGCATGCACCAGCCAGTTCACCCAAAAGCTTAAGCTGATGAGGAAAGACGGGCAATTCACTTATACTTCAACACTCCTCCTCACGTGTAGGCTCCCTCAGGCCTAAGACGTGGAATAGAAGTGGATTGCAATCATTATTTTTAATTGCATCAACCGGGTCTTGAACTCAAGACCTCTTGGCTCTGATACCATATTGAGTTGCATGCACCAGCCAGTTCACCCAAAAGCTTAAGCTGATGAGGAAAGACGGGCAATTCACTTATACTTCAACACTCTAGTTGCCGTGAGATGTACCACATGCACTGTACTTCATTCCTTCCTATCAGAATTGAAGTGTTTTATGGTAATGTCATTCATCTAGGCATCTAGCGTTACAATATCATTTAGTGTTTTGAGTCAATGGCTACATGCTTGTGCAACGAGAATCTATGCCTTTTATCTATCGCATGAATAAATACCAAAATCAATAGGCATAAGGTATTCAAGAGATCAGCATAGCTAAGACAAATATGACCAGTAATGCTATAAAAACTGAATAGAACAAAGCTCCCGAAGTGCAAGAAAAAAGATGAATCAATAGATAGCATTGAACTTACTTCCTCATGGACTGGAGTGAGGCAACCATAGTCAGCAGCTTTCTGGAAAAAATGATGAACCAAAATCGTCAACATCTGACCCTGATTCAGCATTTGATGTGTCACTAATCATGCCCTACCATTAGAAAACATAAATGTGAAGTTTAGAACAATATCAGAAACAGCAATCAACCGGTCATAATTTTGTATTGCTCGAATGGATAACGTAATTTTAGATTCTGACTTTCAACTGCTCTAACCGAAGAGAAGAATTGCTTCTTTCTTCCCCGTCAGAAATTGGCTTGATTTCCCTCGCAAAACCAGCCTCCAAATTGTGTATAAGCTACAAATGGAATATGCATAAGTAGTCTTACAGGATATATTTCAAATTATAAAATAAAAACATGAACAACATTTAGATTAATTACTGTGACATAATTACAATGCAAAACGGTGCCTTCAAAATATAAGGATCATTCCACGGCCCTTTGTTCGACCCAAGCGTATGTATTTGATACAGTGAGAAGCGAACTAAAGCGTATGTATAATAGAGCATTGGCCAGGTAATCGAGGGAAATAGTTGTACGATTAATATATAATATAAGCAATTACACAAAATAACTCATTACAGGAGAATTTTAGAACAAAAGAACACTATATCCATGAACCGAAACAAAAACGAAACCGCGCGAAAATACAACAGGCAGCGAGTAATGGTATATTTATAGGGAAAGTATGGTTATGCCTGAACAAAAGGAAGAATTCCTAACATATTATACCGATGGAATACCGATGGGGAAACAGCAGCGCCTATATCCAAAAAGATAAGAAGTATAAGAACATCTAAATACAGGCGGAATCAAGTCAAAGAACATTCTGTATTTCATCCACTGGGAAAAAAGGCATCACATGTATGCAAAAAGAGAATACAGTTCAAGAGCAGTCAAATATCCAATAATATTATAGAGTTTTACTGAGATAATACATAGAATACTACAGTAATACAGCAACCCATAATAAGCAAGAGCCACCACAAAGGCATACAGCAGCAGCTCCATAAGAATACTTAGATACAACAAGAAACATAGGAGGCGTAAGGTGAGTGAACCAAATTAAAATCTAGTTTATGTGCAAGAGCAGCAGAGGTATCGAACAAATCGAGACCAAAGGAGCATAGAACTGAAAAGCGTGATATACTTAGATATAACAAGAAGTAAACTAAAGTGAGGTTATAATAGAACGGCAGGGAGGTAAATGGAGGAAATAGCATTATGGTTAACTCATAACGTAAATAATTACACTAAATAATACAACATAGATGTGCATCATCAATCTTGCATAATTAATAGGCAAGCGAACGTCACAACGACAGGGTAAGGCTCCGGACATATAGATAGACACCTCACTTGTTTTGAGAAGGCCCGTACGTATTTCACTTTGAGAGTATAATTTACCAGCTGAGATCTGGAAGAGATAGAGTAAGAATCAGCAAGCAAAAGGGTTAAAAAAACGACAACTGAGAGTTTGCCGGTGCGGGCAAGTAGCGGCGAAGAAACCGACGACGGCGCGGGGAGCAGCTGGGAGGTGAGCCCGTCGACACGGTGGAGGAGGCGAGACCGACAAACCATTCTCTGTGAAACACAATCCTTCGTAGCATTAGAATAATAAGAAATCAAGCAAGAGCTGGTAATCCTAGATCCAATCGAAGCGCACAGTGATTAAGGGCAGGAGGATTACCTGCGAGTAAGCCTAGCCGAAGGAGGCACAGAAGAAGAGCTCACCGCCGCGGACGAACCCCATCACGTCGACCAGCACGGGGAGCTGCAAGAAGAAGGCCGGGATGGGAGAACAGTGCTCAGCAAGCGGAGGAGGCGAGGAGAGGGTCCGGAGAGGCGGGCGGAGAGCAGGAGAGCAGCGTGAGGGTGTAGGTGAGGGCGACGGCGGCGAGGGGCGAGAGCGCAGGTGAGGGCGACGGCGCCGAGGCGTCGAAGACTCCCCGAGGACCGATTTCGTGGCGCTTGACTCGGGCGATGGCGCCGAGGCACGAGAGCGCAGGTGAGGGCGACGTTGCCGAGGCGCGAGGCCTTGAAGCCTCCCCGAGGGCGACAGCGGAGGAACGGAGGAATGGAGGAGTCAGCGCGAGCCGGGCGACGGGCTAAGGCGCCGAGGAATGGCGTAGGCGGGGGAGAGGGCGACGCGAGGGGGGGCAGGAGCCGGAGCCGGAGCAGCGCGAGCGAGGCGAGGGCGACGGGCGAAGGCGCCAAGGAATGGCGCAGGCGGGGGAGAGGGCGACGGCGCCGAGGGCGATAGGCGAGGGCTGGAGGGCTCCGCGAGGGGCGATTTCATCGCGCTTTATCGGCCGATCGAGACACGCAGCCAGAAGGGCGAGCACCGAGGACCTCAACGGGAAAACGCGAAGCTGTAAGATAGTTAATATATATATATATATATATATATATATATATATATATTAATATAAAGAAAACGGATTTCAGGGCCCAATTACCAACATCCATCGTCTCAGCCGGATCAAGGCGCGAACGAAGGTCGCCAAGCAACATTTCTCTGCGTATATATAGCAAATCGCACGATATGCTGACACGTATGATGTCCCGTATCAGCCGGATCAAAGTACAGCGACGACAGGTATGATGTCCCGTATGACGATAGCGAAAGCCCGTATCATATCATCATATCATATCTAGGATGTGATCGGATCGGATACGGTTATCCGTATCCGTATTTTTTATCGAATACAGAATCAAATACGAATAGTGTTGAATACAGAATCGAATACGAATTATACAGGATAATATCGGTTACGAATACAGATCGAATACGGATCGGAATCAACATGGATACGAATAATATTAGTCGGATATTTTAAAATCCAATTTCAATTTTTTTCCAAAATCGGTCCAAATTTAAATTCAAAATTCCAAAAGAAATATATTTGTATGTCTTTTTTTGCCTTTTTATCCCTAGCTTGTCATACATGTGACTCTGTGAGTAACAATGTACCCCATTTCAATAATTGAACCAAATGATTTGCAGCTGGTATATGTTACTGGATCCTAAGTAGCCCTCCTGAAACGCCACTTGCCAATTTCTGTATCACCTTTACCCAAATATCTCCAAATTAGCATCTAGCACACATGAACACATTATATCTTGTCATCCAATGCAGACCCGATCTGAAAGCTTGATGAAACATGTTAAATTGTTAATGTGTTATTCTGAAACGTGTTATTCGGATAATATCCGTATGTCATATTCGGATATTATCCGAACAAAAACTCGGATATTCCGTATCCATCGAATAATCAGTGTTCTATATCCGTATCCGTATCCATGTAAGTTATCTGTATCCATATCCTTATCCGAGAAATCAACTGGATATCTGTGAAACTATCCAAATCATCATCCAAATCAATTCGGTCGGTCGGTCGGTCGGAAAATATCCGTACCAGTTCCATCCCTAATCATATCATATCATATACCTATATTAAAGTTCGGAGAAAGCTCACGCAGAGAGGACTCCCACGTGTCCCTTGGCAGTTTTGCAAAATAGCCCTCTCGTTCTTTCAAATTACGAAAAGGTTCCTGCAAATTTACGAATAAATCCTTTGCAATTTCCTGTGAGGGGAATTTTTTTCCCCGATTCGTGTTTAGGTCCACCGTTCGTCGTTTTACAGAAAGAGGCTCTCGTTAAATACGAATCGCTAACGAGTCCTTTTCTAATTTTTCAAAATAACGAACAGGTCCAAAAATATAACAAATTGGTCCCCGCACTTTACGTTCAGGTCCTTTCTCCGTTTTGCCCGAAAAAATGTTTTCGTGGTCTATTTTTTCTCCGAAGCATGGGAAAAATATTTTCGTTAGCCGTTTTTCCTGAAAAAAAATGGAAATTCATTTTTCGTCCATCGTTTCTCCGTTTTTGTTGAAAAAAATATTTTCGTTGTCCGTTTTTTCTCCGGAGCATGGGAAAAATGTTTTCGTTAACCGTTTTTCCTCAGAAAAAAATGTTGATTCGTTTTTCGTTCGTTGTTTCTCTGTTTTTGCTGGAAAAATGTTTTCGTTGTCCATTTTTTCTCCAGACCCAGGGAAAAATATTTGCGTGGTCCATTTTTTCTCAGAAAAAATATAAATTCATTTTTCGTTCATCCCTTCTCCATTTTTGCCGAAAAAAATGTTTTTGTAGTCTGGTTTTTCTTCGAATCCTGGGGAAAATATTTCTGTGGTCCATTTTTCCTAAAATTTCGTTATCCGTTTTTTCTCCGGAGCATGGGAAAAATGTTTTCGTTAACCGTTTTTCCTCAGAAAAAAATGTTGATTCGTTTTTCGTTCGTTGTTTCTCTGTTTTTGCTGGAAAAAATGTTTTCGTTGTCCATTTTTTCTCCAGACCCAGGGAAAAATATTTTCGTGGTCCATTTTTTCTCAGAAAAAATAGAAATTCGTTTTTCGTTCATCCCTTCTCCATTTTTGCCGAAAAAAATGTTTTTGTAGTCCGGTTTTTCTTTGAATCCTGGGGAAAATATTTCTGTGGTCCATTTTTCCTAAAATTTCGTTGTCCGTTTTTTCTCCGGAGCATGGGAAAAATGTTTTCGTTAACCGTTTTTCATCAGAAAAAAATGTTGATTCGTTTTTCGTTCGTTGTTTCTCTGTTTTTGCTGGAAAAAATGTTTTCGTTGTCCATTTTTTCTCCAGACCCAGGGAAAAATATTTTCGTGGTCCATTTTTTCTCAGAAAAAATAGAAATTCGTTTTTCGTTCATCCCTTCTCCATTTTTGCCGAAAAAAATGTTTTTGTAGTCCGGTTTTTCTTCGAATCCTGGGGAAAATATTTCTGTGGTCCATTTTTCCTAAAATAAAACGCAAATCCGTTTTTCGTACGCGCACGCGTCGTGCGCCACTTTTGTGTTTTCGTGATCCTTTTTTTCTTAAAAAAACACAGACCCGTTTTTCATTCGTCCTTACACCGTTTTTGCCGAAAAAATATTTTTGTGGTCCATTTTTTTTCCAGACCCCAGAAAAATTCTTTCGTGGCCCATTTTTCCCTAAAAAAAACGCAAATTCTATTCCCTTTCACGCTCGCGGCTCGGTCTCTACGGTTTCTCGAACCTCCAAAAATTTTGAAGATACGTCTAAGTCTATTTTTTCACCCGGAAAAATGCAAAATCATTTTTCGCTCACGCGCGCGGCGTGCGCCGCGCTTACGGCCTAGTACATATTAGGATTAACTTAACCCGTACACCTACACGGATAAACAAATATAAAGTGTAATTTTTTGTTTTACAAGTATAAAAAAATTATTAAAGTTAGTAGAAATAGTGTTTTGATTGCCTACTTTGATATTCACATTTGTTACTAAAACAACATATAAGGTCATCCATATAAGCTTTAGTATTTGTTAAATAAATCTAGACCATTGCTATAGATAGATACACTACTTGGATGGACCAGATATTTTCTTTTTATCTGATTAATGTGAGAATTTTTAGTTTTTTTTTTCTTTTTCTTCGATTAATGTAGGAATTTCTAAATTTTACCTCTTAGGATTAACGTTGTGGCTCCCCAAGGAGCCTCAAATTAGCAAAGATATATAGTTATTAACATGTGCACCCGTTCGGGCTACCTGTTTTACGAATTTTTTTATACGAAGAAACACACTTAGATTATTTCAACACATATTCAATTAGGACAAAACATTAAGAACCACCTTCTATTAGTTTGAACATATCAAAACTTTATTGCTTAAATTTTGCAAAATACACTCCCAACATAACATTTTAGGAAATTTATAATAGTTATAAGTATCACTTTGTGAAATTACAAAAACTAAATATATTTTTGGTAAGTTCTGATTATGTATATATGTGAGTAGCATAGTTTTATTCTACAATTTCTTACTCAAGTTTTTGAAAATTTTCATATATGATCCATATAGTAGTCCCAAATTAAAAATTCTGCATAAACCTAAAAAATCATTTTTAGAACTTCTATTTCTGGATATATAAACATTCAAATAGAAATGTTTAGATCTAAAGTTTTGAATAAAATTCTGATACGAAGTTTTTGACCATTAACTTTGAGTAGTGGTGGAACCTTAGCACGTATAATTACATGAGATGAAGTTTTATACAGACCTTGTCATGATTAAAAGAGATAGTCATGTCTTATGGGTAAAGTTGTACAATCTCTGCAGAATTAAAACTAATCGATTAGTCGCGCCCGAGGTCATGGTCATGCCGAGCAAGTCTTTCACAGATTAGATTTTGATGTTTTCAAAAAATGAGTTTAGAAAAGTGATTTCAGGTGGATTAATTCCATTGTGAGAACACTGGTTTGGCTTCAGGATAGATTCCTGAGTTAAAATTTGTTTAAAAAGAAAACATTCTTTAACTAAAAGTATGCCATTGAAAAATTATTTAGAGTATTGAAAAACTTGCTTTGTGCAAAATTCAACCACATGACCTTCCTTTGTCAGCTCTACATTAAAATGCATCTCCCATGTAACTTGCGAGTACTTTTAGTACTCACCCTTGCTTTGTTGTTGTTTTTAGAGGAGTATCCCTACAATGGTGAGGACCGGGATAGCTAGGCCCCTAACCCCAGTTGATTGCCTACAGTAATTCTATTGGGCTACAATACTGATTTTATTCTGTTTCCACTGTAATCTGTTATTTGATCTGCGTGCTACCTTTAATGTAAACTCTTATTATTAATAAAATACAATGGATATGTTGTGTTATTATCTTTGCTGTGTGTACTAGATTTTTTTAGACTAGTACAGTATGCACAAAGGACTTTGGAAGTGTTTTTTCAGGGTCCGACAAGAAGTTTTAGCAGGTTTCATCGAGTTTCAACCCAAAAAAATTTAAAAAGTCCCACCAGAAAAAAAACAAAGAAAAAAATCCCTAGTATGCTTACCTGTGGCCGCCGCTCCCACCCTTGCGACTCGCAAGCTGCCTCCTCCACTTGCTCGCCCAAGGGGATGAAACCAAATCTTTAAGTCACCTATGACGCCCACGATGGTGAAGTGAAGCCATGAGGCGACGTGGATAGAGTTGGTGTTGGACCACTCCGTGACCTAGATGAGGAGGTTGGTGAGGGTCACAGGATATGTGTGGATCCCATCATCGACAACGAGGAAGACGACCCGAATTTGTGCATCTCGCGCGACGCAACGCCACTCGCCTAACGTAAACGACACACTGTTGCCTCACCACGAAGTCGTGCTACCTCCTCTGGCAATGATCGCGCCACTACCGGCTCCTCCTTTGGTCAAGATTTCAGCGTCACCTCAGCTCCTTTGTCGACCGCCTTGGATCGGAGCAAGCTCACGCATGTTGATTGTTGCAGGGGAGAGAGACACTACTACAGAAAGGCCCAACTTAGAAGCTTTATCACAGACGGTTCTAAAAAACTATCTATGTTAAAGATAACACAGACAGTTTTCAAGTGTGACCGTCTATGTTTTGGAAATGATAACAACTCTGCTGATATCACAGACAGTTCTTGGGTAGAACCATCTGCGGTAAACTTATATCATAGATGGTTCATGGGTAGAACCGTCTATGATACGAATGAGACCTATATAAACATACCGAGGTTCCTTGCGCAGACCCAAGCGTTTCACCTCCCCCAAATCCTAGCCCCCCGGTGTCCTCCTTTTCAGCAACTTGGTAACCTCACCTTCCCCAAATCCTAGCCCCCCGGTGTCCTCCTTTTCGAACTTGGTGACCTCCCCCCAGCGACCTCCTCCCCAACGTCCTCCCTGGCAATCTCCCCCTCGGCGACCTCCCCTCCCCTCGGCATCCTCCTTCCCAACGTTCTCCTCCTCGGTGACCTCCCTCTTGGCGATCTCCCTGGCGTCCCCCTCCCTGACGTGCATGCATAGAACGGTGAGTCCTTGTGTCCTTATATATGATTTGTATGGATGATAAAAACAGTAAACAAACATATAGATGAATGATGAGCCCAATTGTCACTTGTGTTCTTTTTTGTCACTGAATAGGATTAGGATAGTCAATTTGGCATTCCTTTTACATCTATTTTTGCCTTTGAGGATTCATGGGAATCATAAAAATGTGTTGATTTAGTGATTGGGTATTGAGATGGAAATAATTTATAGTAGTGGAAACAATACTCTAATTGGAACATAGCAATGTGGATTTGATCTGATTTTGTTTTCCAAATTAGTTTGGTCGTGCTCATTGGAAATCCAATGTTGTGTAATTTGTTTGAAATTCTTGAAGAAACTCAGTTGGATGCTTGGATCCAAATTGCTCGGTCCATTTGATTTTCACTTCATGCTTTCAACTGGTGAGGCATGAATCCTGGTTGCACTGAATTGTGACATCATAGGATGTGACATTTTGTACGACTTTATATCGTGTTTTTTGGCCGTTTCAGGGTGATTGGGCTTTTCTGGGGAAGTTTGGGCCTTGGAGGAACTAGTTTGGGCCATGGGGGGGGATCAATTGGGCCATTGGTGGGGGAGTTTTGGGTCCATGTGGGGCGAATAACCAGCCAACCCTAGGGTTGGTGCGCCCCACCCCCTACCTTTCTCCCCTCCCCACCTAGCCGCCACCCCGTCCCTCCCTTGTGTGCGCCCCCCTTGCCCCTCCCCACCAAGCCGCACCCCCTCCCATCCCCTTGTGCCTCCCCTCCCCTCCTCTAGTAGGCCCTAGCGCTCTCCCCACGCCGCTCTTGCACGGGTTGGAAGCCTTCCATCCAACGAGATCCGGCGATCTCGGTGTTTTCGGCGATTGGAGGGAGGATTGGACCGAGGAGAGGAGGAGTTCGTCGTTCATCGGTTTCTTCAAGCACGGTAAGTGATTGTAGATTGGTTTGTAGAGTTTTGGCTCTGGTTAGATGGTGAAGATCATGGTTAATTTTGGTGTTTAGGTGCTGTAATTAGAAGGATTTAGGAATATTGCAATTCGGTCTCGCGTTGTCCTCGGACATATTAGGTCGTCAATCTTCAGACGCGAATTAGACAATTTTAGAGGCATTTTCTGGAGGGCCTCTAAAATTATTATGCTTGCTAGTGCGAACTATTGAAAAAATTGGAAGGATGTAATTGTGTTACGGAAATGCTAGTATCGATGTCAATTGGAAGGATATATGTTTTGTTGTTTGATGATGTTTTAAGAGCATCGTGATGGTCTAACTTATTAAATTTCTTTTAATAGTTGGAATATGTTGTGTAGTAGCAATTTTGTTATAACCTATATATAGGGTAGCTAAAAGCAATGTTGTTGTTTTATGATTATGCCCATTTATTGATATTGATGACTTGGTAGTGGTGGTAATTGTTTAGATTACTTGTTAAAAACCATGGTTAAAATGGAGGAAATTGTAACATGTTGTGATGGAGTGAACCTTGGATAATTAACATGATGTAGGATTCTATCCTTAATGAGTGTATATCTTAGAGTCTCACTTACGAATTCTACCCTGTGGAGATTATATTTACATGTTGAAGTCATTTGTTAATTGAATAAGTTTTGATTGTCGAGATGTTGACGTACAGGTGGTATGAAATTTATAGGTTGATCATGCTGAAAGATTGGTTGAAGTATTATGTTTCAAATTTAGAATAAGATGTTATAAGACATGTTGGTCCATGGGGATCATGATGAGGTAGTCTTGGTTGGATGTCTTTTGATAAACATCATAAATTATATGTATAAGTATTGGGAAAGGTAACTAGAGAAAGAATTTGTTTAATAGTTTTTGTTAAATCCGGATGGGCCTTCTCAATGAGTAAGTAGTGAATTTTGAAATCTTTAATGGTAAGCGTAGTGGATTACTAGGTATGGTGGGATTTATGCTGAGCTTGTGTTTAAAACTTTTTGGACTGGTTTGTTTGTTTGCTATTTTGATTGAATGCTTTCGGTCAAGGTATTCCTTATGTTGTGTTTCAAAGTTTCCCTAAACTCGTAGTGATTGGTGCCAATCTTTGGTTTTGGCTAATTTGTTTAGTTTATGCTATGATATTTACACCCAAAAATATTTGAGTAGATCGCGCTCTTTCGCGTTCACACTGAATTATCTTTGGAATCAATATTTAAAGGAAGCAAATGGACAAAGTGGGTTGTGTTGGAAACTCTTGTAGGATCGAAGTATATGAATATAGCAATCAGAGGGGGGTGAATGATTGTGCGGAAGCGAAAACCAAATTTTCAATATACTAAAAGTTCACCCCAAAACAGAACCAAATAATTGCCTCGTATTCGACAAAACAGAATGATAGAGGTTCGGTAAAATGCAAATTCCCAGAGATCCAACTGTTAGATCGATCTAAAATTTGGACACAAGAAAGAATCAGCTCGATTGGACTTACGCATCGAAAGTTATGAGCTTCGCAAGCTTGCTGTTCCAGAACTTGACGAAAATCAATCTAATCAGAACTTGTAGATTAATCAAGAACATCAAAAGATTAATCAACAAAACTTTGAGGAACACTAGATCAATACCCTAGAAAGGTTTTTGATGGATCAAATCAGGATGAAACTCAAAGAACAAAAACCAATCTAGAACCAGAACAAGCATGCAAACAAGAACCAAAACAGGAAACACTGTAGCAACGCGGTTACTGTAGCACGCAAGGATCTGGAAGAATTGATCTTTATTTCTCTTTTCTAATGTACTCCCAGCAAAAGAGTACAAACCCTAAAACTGAGCTCTAAGCTCTCAATGCCCCAGCTCCAATTGATGCCCTTCAACAGGAGACAACCCCTCCTATTTAAAGGAGCAAAACACAAGGAGTCCTGCATACAATTCCTAATCCTAGAAGGAGTCCCACTCCTAATCCTAGAAATAGTATGTATTCAACACAACTCCACTTGGCCCAACCTGACCGAGTACAACTCTTGCACGCGTATGGCAACCCTACCATACTCACGTGACTAACACTTTGCACGTGCATGGCCACCTGCAATTCTCACGTGACTAACTATTCTTCATGTGCACCATTCTCTAGCCCGAACGTCCCGCATGACATCCTTGACCACCAAGACCTCGGTTCCTCCATAACCTAGTCCCGAACCTAGTTCCGATCCCGTCATTGACCACGTTCGCCCTCGAGCAATACCTGCACATGAACAAACCACAAAACGATTCCGAGCACAAGTCCACGACTTGACTCACATTAATCCATGCAAATACTCACACGAGCATTGCATAAAGTCCACTTCAAAACATGCATCATGAAATTCACACTAATTTCATAAACTCAAATTCAAATCAAAATTCAATTCCAAATTTGCTCAAAACCCTAATCAAGCAAAAGACCATTCACGCCAGATCAAAAATCTGGTCCGGCGCAAACGTGAAAACAGCCGTAAAAAATCCAGTTCACGACGGACCAAAAATTTGGTCCGGCGTACACACGAAACTTACTGGTTTTGGAAGTTTCAGTCCGGCTCAAAAACGTTTGAAAACACGTTCACGGCGGACCAAAAGAAACTTGATCCGGCGCAAACGTGCCACGCTCGGTTTCAAAAGCAACTTGTCCGACACGAAACCCTACAAAAACACATTCACGCCGGACTAAAAATTTGGTTTGGCGCAAACGTCCAACTCTCGGTCACTTCAGCAAATCGCTCCAGCTCACAAGCTCAAAACCACGTTCACGACAGACTGAAGAAAAGCGGTCCGGCGTACATGCAAAAACGCCCTTCAAACATGTGTTCACGACGGACCAAGAGTTTGGCCCGGCGTGCATGAAAAAATAAGTCCAGCACAAAAGCGAAGAATTGGTCCGGTGCAAAGATCCCCAAATGCACATTTACGGTGGACCAAAGGTTTGGTACGGCGTACACGCTAAAAACGACGCTCGAAAAGGCATTCACCACGGACCAAGAATTTGGTCCAGCGTAGTGGTCCAGCGCTCAAGGGAAACTTACTGTTTCTTAAAAATTTGGTCCGACGCCAATGCGAAACTTATTGTTTCTTGTCAAATTGTCAAACACATGCACAAGCACATTTTGCAAATTCAATTTAAGCCAATTTTTCAGCACATGATTTCACAATTCTTAAGCATTTAATTTGTAACTCTATTTGACTAGAGCTGGATTTTTTTTTTGAAAATGTGTGTGGTGTTTGCGTGTGCTTCAAAAGGTGGATTTTATGAATGTTTCATAAGTGATTTTGTTAGTGAAGTGTTCTCTTTTGGGAATGAATTTTCCTTTCTCTTTGAGATAATTTGTGGCGGTTGTGGGAGCAGATGTTTGACTTGAGGATTGATGTTCTCTTCCAAAATGTTGATTTTGGTTGAAATGCGATGTTTTGCAAGTTTAGCTTTCAATTGATATTGGGTTGTCATACGATGTGGTGTTTTACTGTTAACTGTGCTGCCATCATAGTTTATATGAATTAGCGCAATCAATGATGTTATTTGTGTTTCAATCATGTGATAAAGAGAATGAAGTCACTTTGTGAATGATTATTCGGTATTGTTGTTACATGATGAATGAATGGTGAAAAGGAAACATGACATCGTTTATATATATTTAATCATAAAAGAGTCGTTGAGCCAGGTTGGTGAGAAAGTCATGTATGGATATATGACTAATCCGGAGTGCTCTTGAAAAGTTTGCATTCATGTCATGAATCGAGATTTCCATTGCTTTTTAGTATGAAAAGAAAGAATGAAAAATTTCTAGTATTTTGGCTATGGTATAGGAGATTTGTTTTTCCTTTGCGGTTTGGCTTAGGAAAATAAAAATGAATGTTCTTTGGATGTTGTCGAATTCTTTCCAAAGTGAATGTTAGCGCATTGGATTCAAATTGATGTATGTGGATCAATTGGGTTCATGGTATATGGTTGAGTATGCTAAAGATGTATACTCTTGGGCTTGATTACTAAGTGTTAATATGTGAGGGCAAGACCCTCTTAAGAAAGGAATCAATTGTGGTTTCGTAAGGTTTTACGGTCCTAGCTTGGGGCTAGGTGTCGGACATTAGTGGTATAAGGGTGGGTTATGATGGAGGTTGATGATGTCTGGGTTCAACTTTTTATTAGGAGTATCGATTGGTGGTAGTGAAGGTGATAGTAATTCTTGTTGTTAAGTGTTCTGTCGTGAACAAGTGTCTTAGCTAGTTGTCTTTGGGTATGAGATATGCCTGGGAGAGGATGGAATGAAATGTTAGCGTGATTGTGTATCGGAAGGGCAGATGTGCCTTAGTGAGTTATTTCTTTCGATGGCATTTCTCGGTAATGGTCTGTTCGATTAAAAAGGGCAATCAATTGCAAGAGTTGAGAACCAGTGTTTTCTTGGTTTTTTTGGGGGTTCATGTCTAGAAACCCAGATATTATCAAGATACCATTGGTGTTTGGTGGTAGAGAGGTTGTTAAAAGAGATGTGACTCGCTTTGATTGTGTCATGTTGAGTTTAATGAAATGTGGTAGTCAGGTTGTTTGCGATAGTAGTATGAAGCATTTGATGTGAGGATTTGGGCGTATTTAGTATTTTGATTGAGCCTTTATTGGGTGAAATCGAGGATTTCGGTCGAGGAATTGGAAGGAAAAGTGGAACCGTGAGAGGCTGCACTTAGTTGAACTAAGTAAACTCTTTCTCGCTAAGTGTTGGTTTTGGGAATTTGTTTATCGTTTGGTTCGATTTGAGTCTTTACGTGGATGTTTTGTGTTGCAAAGAAATCTTTTGTCCCGTAGGGACTTTGTTTTTGTTCTTGAAGTTCTTCGGATTCGAGGTCGAATCCTGTTAAGGGGGAGAGAATGTGACATCACAGGATGTGACATTAGAGAATGTAACATTTTGTATGACTTTATATCATGTTTTTGGCCCGTTTCCAGGTGATTGGGCTTTTCCGGGAAGTTTGGGCCTTAGGGGAACTAGTTTGGGCCTTGGGCGATCAATTGGGCCGTTGGTGGGGGAGTTTTGGGCCCATGTGGGGGGAATAACCAGCCAACCCTAGGGTTGGTGCGCCCCACCCACTCCCCTTCTCCCCTCCCCACCTAGCCGCCTCCTCTCCCCTCCTCTAGTAGGCCCTAGCGCTCTCCCCACGCTGCTCTCGCACGGGTTGGAAGCCTTCCATCCAATGGGATCCGGTGATCTCGGCGTTTTCGGCGATTGGAGGGAGGATTGGACCGAGGAGAGGAGGAGTTCGTCGTTCGTCGGTTTCTTCAAGCGCGGTAAGTGATTGTAGATTGGTTTGTAGAGTTTTGGCTCTGGTTAGATGGGGATGATCATGGTTAATTTTGGTGTTTAGGTGCTGTGATTAGAAGGATTTAGGAAGATTGCAATTCGGTCTCACGTTCTGTCCTCGGACAGATTAGGTCATCGGTCTTCGGACGCGAATTAGACAATTTTAGATGAATTTTCTGAAGGGCTGGCTGTTGCGAAAGTTGTAGGTAATCAAATTACCTTTAATTGGGCACCAAAAACGCTAAATTCCGTTTAGCCGTTTAAAATTTATGGTCATTTTACCAAGCGTTGTCCAATCTGTGACATGAATGGTACAGTCTGTGATCAACTGTAGATTAGAGGATTTTAGAAGCCGAATCAGTTTTCACGAATACATAGAAAAAGTTGGGAAATTTTCTGAGATTCTAGAAAATGTACTCGTTTACCTGATTTAGAATTGTAGAACTCAAGTTATGCTTGTTGGAAGCCTACTGTCCCGGTGGACAGATTCTCTGTTTTTTGGGTTTTAGGAGCGGGTTGCGAAGTCGATGTAGTTGATAGTTCTTGTGTTGTTTTGTGGGCATGTTTTGAGTGTATTGTACCTATGTGCAGGTGGTGTGACCCCAGGAGTGCCTTCCACATCTCGCCACTTCGTCCCACACGGTTGAAGGCAAGTGTATTGTGGTGAATATGGCTTGGTGGCCATATGAATTGATATAGTTCTTATTCAACTTTATGATGTGTTGCTTTACTATGAATTGTTCTAGCAATTGATTAGATGATTATGAAATGCTATGTTATGGATGTGAGGATGATTATGTATCTAATTATGGCTATGCAATTGTTGAATTGAGTGCATATGCAAGTTTATTCATGTTTATGGCATGTGTGCATTCATGGCATGAGGACAGGCCAGGTCGGTGAGAAAGTCATAACTAATCCGGTAAGATCGGTGAGAAAGTTATGACTAATCCGGAGCGCCGCTGAGAAAGACCTACCTCGTAGTTCCATCCATAGTTGTGAATGGGAGCGAGTCAGTAAGAGTAGACACCCTCCACGGGATGGAAGGGAAAGAGGGTGCACACCGACGGGTGTGCACTCGGCAATACCGGTATGTGCTAAGCAAAGAGACATGTGCATTGCATTGCATGAATGGAAATGTTTACCAGATGCTTATGAAGATGTTTATGAGATGCTTGTGGTGATGTATTATGAGATGTTAATGATGTTGTTAATGAGTATTCTTATTGTTTTACTCCATTGCAATGCACTTTGCTGAGTGATGAACTCACGCTTGTTGTTTGATATTGTTTTTAGGTACCATGAGTTCGGCATACGGGAAAGGGAGGTAGCGTCACGTCTCCACCTAGTTGCACTCATCTAGACAACTACACACCCTCATTTATAGTTCTGATGTTTTACTTTATTGCACTAAGCTTGAACCATGTTATATCGTGTGCTTGGTTTTATCGTTATTCCTCATTGATTATGATATGGTTAAATTGTGCTTGAGACTTGATTAATTGCTGAAAACCTAGATTGTCATGTTATTGTTGTCGTCCATTATGCTATCTTGATATGTTAATATTGTTGATACTTGAAACCATGGAAAAACAAAGGGTATGCTGCCGAAATTTGGGTTAAGCAATTAGCATAGTTGCTGTAATTTATTGTGAAATATGTGTTATTGGTTGCTTCTAGTATCGTTTGGGTGACATTCGCGGCATACTAGGTGCTGGGGTGTTACATAAATGCACAGTAATATTGTCAAGCTGTGATATTACTTTAATCCATCTATAGAAAAACTGCTCTCTGTATTCGAATTATGCTTGTTTATATACTTCCTTGGGATCTAATCCCAGTTTGCATCATTTAAGATGTGCACTATCCAATAATGGCTTGTAAATTTGCATCTGTAGAAATGGCTAAGTTGGGATCTACATGAAATTGCCATGATTAAATATTTTTTATCTAAATTAACTGAAATCTGATTTGGTAAAAATAGACGACATGGAAAAGCTGTTAGAAACTAAATAAAAACTTTGCACATTCACACACATTTTTCCTTCTTAGGGGGAGATTTTTCGTATTTTCACCCAGGGAGAATTTTTACTTTGCATATTAGTCAAAGGGGGAGGTTCCTTTGTCAGTTCAAAAATCCTTTTGTGAACTGAATGCCAAATGTTCAATTCTAAGTGGTGTTGCCAATGTTTTCATCAAGGGGGAGATTATGAAATCATGTGCTGAAAAAATTGGTTTAAGAATTGAATTTGCAAAATGTATTTCTGCATGTGTTTGACAAATTGACAATAAACAGTGTTTCACTTTTTGCGCCGGACTGAATTTCAGAAAAATAGTAAGTTTCTCATCAGCGCCGGACCATTGCGCCGGACCAAATTTTAGTCCGCCGTGAATGGTCTTTTGCTCGATTAGGGTTTTGAGCAATTTTGGAATTAAATTTTGGTTTGAATTTGAGATTATGAAATTCGTGAGAATTTCATGATGCTTGTTTTGAAGTGGACTTTATGCAATGCTCGTGTGAGTAGTTGCATGGATTGACTTTGAGTCAAGTCATGGACTTGTGCTCGTATTCGTTTCTTGTTTGCTCATGTGCAGGTATTGCTCGAGGGCGAACGTGGTCGATGACATGATCGGAACTAGGTTCATGGAGGAATTGAGGTTCGGGACTAGGTTCAAGAGGAACTGAGGTGTTGGTGGTCAAGGATGTCATGCGGGACGTTCGGGCTAAGAGAATGGTGCACATGAAAAATGGTTAGTCACGTGAGTATGGCAGGTGGGCCATACGCGTGCAGAGTTGTTAGTCACGTGAGTATGGCAGGGTTGCCATATGCGTGCAAGAGTTGTACTCGGCTAGGTTGGGCCAAGTGGAGTTGTGTTGAATACATACTCCTTCTAGGATTAGGAGTAGGAATTGTATTCAGGACTCCTTGTGGTTGGTCCTTTAAATAGGAGGGGTTGTCTCCTGTTTAGATCAATCAATCAAGCAGAAAGCTTAGAGCTTTGTTTTAGGGTTTGTACTCTTTTGATGAGAGTACTTTAGACAAAAGAAATAAAGATCAATTCTTCCAGATCCTTGCGTACTACAGTAACCGCGTTGCTACAGTGTTTCCTGATTTGGTTCTTGTTTGCATGATTGTTCTTGTTCTAGATTGGTTTTTGTCTTTTGAGTTTCATCTTGATTTGATCCATCCAAAACCTCTTTAGGGTATCGATATAGAGTTCCTCAAAGTTTAGTTGATTAATCTTTTGAAGATCTTGCTTAATCTTGAAGTTTTGGTTAGATCAATTCTCGTCATATTCTGTCACAGCAAGCTTGTGAGACTCATAACGTTTGATCCATAAGTCCGATCGAGCTGATTCTTTTTGGATTTGATTTTTATTGGAATCTAGTTTCTTGTATCCAAATTTCAGATCGATCTAACGGTTGGATCTTCGGGAATGTGCATTTTACCGAACCTCTGTCATTCTATTTTTGTCGAATACGAGGCAATTATTTTGTTCTATTGTGGGGTGAACTTTTATTAGATTGAAAATTTGGTTTTAGCTTCCGCACAATCATTCACCCCCCCTCTGATTGCTATATTCGTATACTTCGATCCTGCAAGTGGTATCAGAGCAAGGTTTTTCTAATCCATCTTAACCGGTGATTAGATTAATGGATCGTTATTCGACAAAACCGTGTGTGTTCGATGGTGTTGATTTTCAGTTTTGGAAGGCCAAGATGGAGGCATTCATCCAGGCGCAGGGCTTCGCAATTTGGGAGAAGGTCTACAAGCCATACAAAGTCCCTGCAAACGACAACGTCAACGACGCTAATCGCGCACATGTTGAAGCAAACAGCAAAGCGCGCAACTTGATCATCCAAGGCTTGGGACGTAGCGACTTTGATCGAGTGGTTCATCATCGATCCGCATATGAGGTATGGAAATCTCTTTGTAATTACCATGAGGGTTCTAACACTGTCAAAGAGGTTCGCCAAGATATTTACAAAAAAGAATACATGCGATTTGAGATGAAACCCGGTGAGTCGTTAGATAACTTCTTTGCACGCTTCAATAAAATTCTTAGTAATCTTCGTGTTGTTGGAGTTAGCTTTGATGATGTTGCTAATGCTAGACAATTGCTTGGTGCATTAGACATGTCTATTTGGGAGATGAAAGTTACATCCATTAGAGAATCTACTGTCATGAGTACACTTACATTAGATGTTCTTTATTCCAAGTTGAAAACTCATGAATTAGATGTTCTTGCTAGAAAGAATGATCATAAATCAATTGCTTTGACATCTCAATCTAGCATATCTCATAATGGTGCTGCTTCAAGTTTTGCTCTATCTTTCTTGTCTTCACTAATCGATGAACAGATTGAGCAATTCCCAGAAAAAGACTTGTCACTACTCTCTTCTCGCTTTAACAAAGCTTTGCAGAATGTGAGAATGAGAAAGAGAGGTGGTGGTCCTCCAAGATGCTATGAGTGTGGAGATCTCGACCAAATTCGTCCAAATTATCCTAAACTTGCAGGTAAAGCATCAAAGGAGGAGAAAGACAATGATAAAAGAAAAGAGAAGAAGAAGCTCTCATCAAATGATAAAAAGAAAAAGAGCTTCATCAACAGCAAAGTTGTCCACCGAGTTCTTTCCGCTCTTGAACAAGTCAATTTGAGTGATGTGGATTCGGAGAGCAGCAAGGACGATGCAACTCCAAGAAAGCATGATTTGATGGGGTTGTGTCTCATGGCCAAAAGCAGCGATAGCTTCACCGAGGATGATCATGACAGCGACTTCAATGAGGTAGATCCTTCATATGATGAATTAGCTATTGTTGTTGCTCGTCTTGGTAAATTACTTGATAAACGTGATAAGAAAATTAAGAAACATGATATTATTGTGGAATCATTAAATGCTAAAATTGTTAGACTTAGATCTTTGATTCCAGATGACGATGCTTGCAAATCATGTGACTTAATTTGGAGTGAGCTTACTTCACTTAGGAAAGAACATGCTTCCTTGTTAGAGAAAATAAATGCTGAAAATGCGAATAATAAGAAACTTGTTAAACATGCTAGCTGTTCTACCATTGATTTGCATGATACAACTTCTTGTTCTAAATGCTCAACTCTTGAATTGAAATTGAAAGTTGCAAATGCTAGTGTTTCTCAATTGACTGGTAATCTGCTTACACATGAGGTTCTTTCATGCTCTACTTGTCGCAAACAGAAAGGGAAAGTTGATGTTCTTTGCAATAATTCTCTCATGCTTTCTCGTAAAGTTGATTACTTGCAAGATTCCTTAGAACGGTTCACTAAAGGAAAGAAAAATTTGAACATGATTCTGGACCAATCTAAGGTTAGCTCAAACAAGAAAGGTTTAGGTTTTGATCTTCATGCTTCATATGAAACTAAACCTCGCACTATTGTTCAGGCTTCTTGCAATGACAAAATTGAGATCCTTAATGAGCCTAAAAAGATTGCTTTTAAATCTACTAGTTTTCTTTCTTCTACTATGATGAATGCAAAATGTGCTTCTACTATTAAAGCAAAACATCATGTTAAGTACACTTGCACTCATTGTGGTAGAGATGGACATTTAGTAGATTTTTGCTTTAGATTGGCTAAACAACAAAAGAAAGAAAAAGCTAAGGCTAAGTTTAATTTCAGGCAGGCACACTTCGCTTCTCATTATGTGCCTAGGGTGAGGCAAACACCTTTTGTTTCTAAGAACATGGGAAAAGACAAATCTGTTTTTGTGCATAAGAATACTCGTGTTGTGCCTATCACAAAGGTCGTGGTGTCTCAAGATCGGATTCCTAAACATCTTATTTCTAACCCCTGTACCGAGGCCTCGACATTTTTTGCTTCTATGTAGTCTTCTCACGCGAGGAAGGAGAACATATGGCTAGTGGATTCTGGATGCTCACGCCACATGTTCGGTGATAAGTTTTGGTTCTCCTTCACTCATGCATCTCATGCTGAAAGTGTTACTTTTGGAGATGTTTCTTCCACTTCTGTTGTGGCAAAAGGTACAGTGAGGATACAGATGCATATGTTCAGGGGGAGAGTATCTTTGTTCATGAAGACGACGACGATGATGATGTTGAGGATGATGAAGGCCGGATATACAATTTGTTGTGTGCTCATTTTCAAGCTTCCCCACATGCTTCACATCGACAAGCTGTCAAGTGAATTTTCAGGTATCTCCATGGTACTCAAGATTTTGGCATTTGGCTTTCTGCTTCCTCATGCATTAGTTTAAGAGCTTTTTCTGATGCTGATTTTGGGGGATGTAGAATTGATAGAAAAAGTACATCTGGTTCATGCCATTTCTTGGGTAACTCTCTCATTGCATGGTCATCTAGAAAACAATCCTCTGTTGCACAATCAACTACTGAATCTGAATACGTAGCTACTGCTAGTTGTTGTTCTCAAATTCTTTGGATAGTAGCTACACTCAAAGATTATGGGGTTAATTTGGATAGTGTTCCTCTTTTGTGTGATAACACTAGTGCAATTTGCATTGCTAAAAACCCTGTGCAACATTCAAGGACAAAACATATTGACATCAGATTTCACTTTCTTAGAGATCATGTAGAAAAAGGAAATATTGTGCTTCATCATGTGGATACTGAACATCAATTGGCAGATATTTTCACAAAACCATTGTCTTCTTCTCATTTTGTTTTTATTCGGGGAGAACTTGGGATTGTTCATCCAATGGGTTTGTTTTGAGGGGGAGTTTCCTTGCCAAGTTTTTTCACTTGATGACCTTACTTTATCATATTTCTTTATATATTATGTAATTGAGCAGATATATGATAATCTAAATTGCTTCACTTGAACTAAAAAATGACATTGCGGAATTCCTTGGTCTGATTGCCTATAGCTAAATACTCTGTGATATCTTACCCTTCTAGGCTTGATATTGAATCTTCTTGACAAATTTGGGCTATGGAGCAAGTGTGTTTTCAGCTTTACTCTTTCATAAAACCTTTTAATCAATTTTGCATGTTTATAATCAAAGAAAAAGAAAAGAAAAGGGAATCAGTAAAAAAGGGTTGTTAAAAGCAAAAGCCTCAAGATATGTGCTTCAGGCATGCTTTCCTTAAAATGTTAAGATGTATGCTTCAAGCATGCCATTCCCTCAAAAATAAGATGTATGCTTCAAGCATGCCACTCCAAAAAAATAAAAGAAGTATGTTTTAAGCATGCCACATGCAGTTTATTGTTTAAAGATTAAATTGGTTTACTAGATTGGAGTTGAAACTACTTGCTCGCCCAGAGTTGTTAGTTGCTTCAAGTTTTAGCCTTGCTTTTCTGCTAAGGTCTTGCTTAGTACTTGTCTATAGTTGACTGAATTGAGGTTGAGATGCATGTCATTCTCTAACTTGTTAAAATCACATCAAGTTCATGTATTTTGCATATTATGTGATATATAAGGTTATATGATCGAATGAGCTCATCTTTTCCTATCTTGGCACTCCTTTGTTTCTCCTTGTGAAATCATTGCTACAGGGAAAATTCTGAACTTGTTTTTCTCTCTTTTGTACTCTTGATGAATCCATTGTCAAAGGGGGAGAAGGTTAAGGAAAAAGAAAAAAAGGGGAGAAGTTTTTTGAGAATTTTTGAGAAGTTTGGAGAATTTTGGAGTTTTATGGCACATTGCACATTCACACACATTCTTCCTTCTTAGGGGGAGATTTTTCATATTTTCACCCAGGGAGAATTTTTACTTTGCATATTGGTCAAAGGGGGAGGTTCCTTTGTCAGTTCAAAAATCCTTTTGTGAAGTGAATGCCAAATGTTCAATTCTAAGTGGTGTTGCCAATGTTTTCATCAAGGGGGAGATTGTGAAATCATGTGCTAAAAAATTGGCTTAAGAATTGAATTTGCAAAATGTATTTCTGCATGTGTTTGACAAATTGACAATAAACAGTGTTTCACTTTTTTGCGCCAGACTGAATTTCAGAAAAACAGTAAGTTTCTCATCAGAGCCGGACCCATGCGCCGGACCAAATTTTAGTCCGCCGTGAATGGTCTTTTGCTCAATTAGGGTTTTGAGCAATTTTGGAATTGAATTTTGGTTTGAATTTGAGATTATGAAATTCGTGAGAATTTCATGATGCTTGTTTTGAAGTGGGCTTTATGCAATGCTCGTGTGAGTAGTTGCATGGATTGACTTTGAGTCAAATCGTGGACTTGTGCTCGTATTCGTTTCTTGTTTGCTCATGTGCAGGTATTGCTCGAGGGCGAACGTGGTCGATGACATGATCGGAACTAGGTTCATGGAGGAACTGAGGTTCGGGACTAGGTTCAAGAGGAACTGAGGTCTTGGTGGTCAAGGATGTTATGCAGGACGTTTGGGCTAAAAGAATGGTGCACATGAAGAATGGTTAGTCACGTGAGTATGGCAGGTGGGCCATACGCATGCAGAGTTGTTAGTCACGCGAGTATGGCAGGGTTGCCATACGCGTGCAAGAGTTGTACTCGGCTAGGTTGGGCCAAGTGGAGTTGTGTTGAATACATACTCCTTCTAGGATTAGGAGTAGGAATTGTATTCAGGACTCCTTGTGGTTGGTCCTTTAAATAGGAGGGGTTGTCTCCTGTTTAGATCAATCAATCAAGCAGAAAGCTTAGAGCTTTGTTTTAGGGTTTGTACTCTTTTGATGGGAGTACTTTAGACAAAAGAAATAAAGATCAATTCTTCCAGATCCTTGTGTGCTACAGTAACCGCGTTGCTACAGTGTTTCCTGATTTGGTTCTTGTTTGCATGCTTGTTCTTGTCTAGATTGGTTTTTGTCTTTTGAGTTTCATCTGGATTTGATCCATCCAAAACCTCTCTATGGTATTGATATAGAGTTCCTCAAAGTTTAGTTGATTAATCTTTTGAAGATCTTGCTTAATCTTGAAGTTTTGGTTAGATCAATTCTCGTCATATTCTGTCACAGCAAGCTTGCGAGGCTCATAACTCTTGATCCATAGGTCCGATCGAGCTGATTATTTTTGTCTTAGATTCATATTGGAATCTAGTTTCTTGTGTCCAAATTTCAGATCAATCTAACGGTTGGATCTCCAGGAATATGCATTTTACCGAACCTCTGTCATTCTGTTTTTGTCGAATACGAGGCAATTATTTTGTTCTGTTTTGGGGTAGACTTTTAGTAGATTGAAAATTTGTTTTTAGCTTCCGCACAATCATTCACCCCCCTCTTATTGCTATATTCGTATACTTCGATCCTACAGATGACAGGCATGAAAAACCCCTAAGGTCTTCTTGTCTTGAACTATGAAATAATGTGGTTTCTCAATGTACACTTTTTGATATTTGTTGTATCATATATTGTCAATGTATTTTTACCTGACATTACCCCTAATATTTGCTCATCTTCAATGCAATAACTTAATAGTATCTTGTTTGTTTGAACAAAATATTTTTCTTACACCCCTCAGCAGAACTTCCATCATTAGTATGTGTTGTTCAAAATTTTATTCTGCTTAGATATTTCCGCAACGATATTTACAAGGTACAACCAGTTATATATTTTATAATTGAATATGTAAACATCCTAGATGCATCGAGGCAATAGCTTGTCTGATCAGGTTCGTCTTAAAATATGAAGTTTTGAAGCACTTTCATCTCCTTTCTTATTATAATATTGATGGATTCCAATGCAAAATTCATTTAATTTCATAGTTCATCCTGAAAACTATCATGTCCTGAGTTATCGCTTCCACTTCATCCTCATGAAGTGGAAGTGATAAATTAGAGTATGACAGCGCTCAGGACGAATTATGAAATGAAATGGATTTTGTCTTCGAAACCATCAATATTATAATAAAAAAGGAGTTGAAAGCGCTACAATTATTCATATTTTAAGATGATCCTAATCAGACAAGCTGTTGCCTCGATGCATCTATGATGTTTAGATATTCAATTACGAAATCTATACTGGTTGTGCCTTGTAAATGTCATTGCAGAAATATCTAAGCAGAACAAAATTTCGAACAACAGATACTAATGGTGGAAGTTCTACTGAGGGTGTAGGGAAAAAATATGGATCATTGACGGTTCTAGATAAAAACCGTCTGTGATGTTCATTTATCACAGACAGTTGTAGTTAAAAACTGTTTGTGGTATGCCGTTATCATAGACGGTTTCTAACTAGAACTGTTTGTGACATGGAAAATAACAGACATTTTGGAAACCATCTGTGATGTGCCGTTATATCACTAACGCACGGTTATAGACGATTTTCTAAACCGTTTGTGATGATGGTTTGGAACCATCTGTGATGTACTTTTTCTGTAGTAGTGAGAGATGCATAGTGACAAAAAGTGACTGGTGGAGACTTCGTTAGGCATCATCCTTGTCCCCTTAAACACATTGGGTAAAAATTGTATGGTTAAGAGTGCACAGGAGGGTCTTGATTGGATAGTTACTAGCTATACTGTCAATTTGGAAATGCACGGTATACCGTGCGGTAATATTTCTATTTTTGAATGTTTGAGATACATTTGGTTCTAAGGTCAATGATGAGTTCTATTATGATCCAACAATTTTGAAGTTCATCATGGCCTCATAGGATTTAACCAATAACGACACGAATCATTCAAAGAATAATCAATTGAATCAAAATAGTATTGGTATAACACACAAAATTAGTGGTAATTTAATTCATTACCATGAACATGATAATCACAGTTCAATTCAGCAAAAGAAAGAAAAAATGAGAAAAAAGTCCGAGTATTTGATGGTCACAACCATTGTGCCTCTATTGTAGCCAAGCCACTGTTAGTGTCACCGATGGGCTGTCACTGCCAACGGGACACCATTATTCTGAATGTCTAGATCTACAGATGATTCGTGCTCACCCTCCCTTCCTCCATATATGAATGGAGCATATCAGTCAAGGGCAGCGAACGAGGCCAGTGTATGTAGGTCGAAAGAGGTCGACTGTGGTTGAGAGCGACGCTGGTCAGGTGCGAAGAAGGGGGAGCAACTAGCTGGACGGAGGAGTGGAGATCCAGGCAAGGGTTGCAGAGGAGATCCAAACGAGAAAGACGGGACCGCCTGCACTAGTGTGGGGATGGTGGGGGCCAAGCCCTAGAGGTGAGTTGTGACGGTGTTGGGCGTCGAATTGGTTTGGTGTTATAGGGAAAACTGAGGAGAAAATGAGAAAGATTAGGACTATATAAACGATGACATTGGTGGGGAATTTCCACGAAGTTGAGTGGCAAAGCCTATTTTCAACCCGCAAAAGACAAAAAAAAACTCCTCTTCCTGTGTTTCGGTTTATAGTTTATGGTGGATCAAAAAACCACCTATTTGTACTTTTGCTTTTTTTCTACTTTTAAGCTAGGGTTTAAGACTAAACAAGCTGGACCAAAAATGCCAACGTAGTTGGGAGAATTTAGTACTAAGGGCCTATTTGGGGAAGCTGTAGCTTTTCTAAAAGGCTGCTTTTTGGCTTTTGGGGCTAAAAAGTAGCTGTAATTTTTTATAAAAGACCCTTTAACAGAAAGTTAATTTCCCTCAGCAATAAGTTGTAAAATCATGTCCAACATAGTTTTCAGCTTTTATATATAACTTCTAGATTATGCCAAAAGCCGTTTAAAAGTTAAGTTATTTGAGGGACTTACTAGCTATTTAAAAGCTGAAGCTAGCTTGAAGTCCTTCAAATAGGACCCAAGATCGGTGTAAGTTTCATTAGTTCCTTGGACTCATGGCTGCAGTTGGGCCAGGGTGTGTGGCTTTGGGTGGTGATTTCTATGTTTGATGAGTTGTACTAGCAAACTTACAAAATTTCTTGTGTATGGGTGTCACAAGGAAGAAGATTGTCGCGACGGAGCACGAGATGTGAACCTAGTTCATATCGATTCTGGATACGGGCATACAATACAGTGGAAGAACATCGCAGTAATGCAACTTGCTGTTGATGTTTTTTAGTTTTCACTCTGAAATGAACGAAGACAAGGAGACAAAAAAATTCTCTCAAAAAACTCTAATGTGAATTGCTGGCAACTTGTTCAAACGTATGGCCACTGCAGCGTTGTTGTACAAGCGTACAGTCCCAGTGATTACTCAGTGTGCTACACTTATCCTCTTCGACAAGGGAAAGCGAATTTTTTTATTAAATATATATTTTAAATCTTTTTTTCAAAAGTAATCGATGGAAAATAAAAATGACAGGCAATTTCTCTGTCGTGGCAGAGAAAAGTGTTGTCGTGGTAGGGAAAAGTGTTGCCGTGGCAGCGTTTACTGATGCTGTTTGACTAATCGCCCCAATAAGGGGCGATCGCTCCAGACAAGGGCGATAGGTGCCCAGACTCCTTTATCCGGCCCCCTCCCCCCTCGCGACCGAAGCAGAAGAGGAGGGACAGAAGAGGAGAGGAAAGAAAGAAAGAAAGAAAGAAAGAAGAAGAGGAAAGAAAGAAAGAAAGAACGAAAGAAGAGGGGAAGAAGAGAGAAAGAAGAGGAGGAGAAGGCTGTCGCAGGTAATTTTCTTACGCGTTTGATTTTAATTAGCGGCTTAGTGATTAGATTAATTAGCGACCTAGCGTTTTAGCGACTCAGCGTTTTAGCGATTTAGCGACGTAGCGTTTTAGCGACTTAGCGTTTTAACGATTTAGTGACTTAGCGATTTAGCGACTTAGCATTTTAGCGACTCAGCGTTTTAGCGACTTAGCGATAGGAGTTGTCATGAAGTCTCATGATTGTCATGTGATGATGACACAAATGCTTCCTGTTGCAATTAGAGGTATTTTGCCTGACAAGGTCCGAGAGATAATAATGGGGTTATGTTTCTTCTTTAACGTGATTTCATAGAAGGTCATCGAATTATGCGTCGGTTACATGGACAATGTCGATCCGACTGGTGTGCTTGTATCTCGACATGAGAGCAGGCTAGCTGGGAAAGGGGTCATCGGAAAGAAATCAGTAAATACTTATCATCGTGTTTTGTTCGAATAAGCACATTTCATTGTCTTGCAACAATCAGTTGAGGTGTCCTCATATATGGACTTGCACAAGAATGAACTACGGAGGGAAAACAAAGGACGGTCAGAGGTTTGGATAACAAAAGAGCACAATCGTTTGTTCAATCATTAGTTTAAGGAGAACATGACTAGGAAAGAAACGAATGTTACGTTGATGTGGTTGGCAAAGGGGCCATCAAGTACAATCGTGACATGGCAAGGATACGACATAAATAGGTATACATTTCACACTAGAGCTCAAGATAGCAAAAGCACATACCAAAATAGTGTTGTCCGCATAGATTCTTATGACAGCACAAGCAGTAACAAGAGCAGCTTATATGGGTTTATATGGGTTCATAGAGGAGATGGGAGCTTGACTATTGTATTTTCAAGATCCCGATGTTTCGGTATCGTTGGGTCCAACTCCTAAAGGATGTGAAGATGGACAAGTATGGCTTCACTATTGTGAACATTGAACATGTCGGATATAAAGATGAACCATTCGCACTCGCCAAGCAAGTAGCACAAGTCTTCTATGTAATCGACCTGGCAGAAAAGAAGCGCTAAGTTGTTCTTCACAAAAAAAGAAGAATCGTCAAAGTTGAGAATGTCATGGATGAGGACGAGTACAACCAGTTTGATAAGTTGCCACCTTTTGTAGATGGCAGCATCAGGCTAGAGGAAGAAACCACTGAGGAAGAAGCTACCTATCATCATGATGATCATGAAGAAGGGAAAATTGTGAAATAAAATTATCTAGGAGTAATGGCAATGAGAAAAAGAAGAGGGAGGGGGAGTGGAGGGAAAAAAGGAAAGGGGAAATAAGTGAAAAAATAAGAAAAACGGGGAAAGGAGAATGGAAAAAGGGAGAAAATAAATATAATTATGAAATTGAAGTAATTAAATAAAATTATGGATGTTTAAATATTTGGGATGTGCCGACGTTTGGTGTCGGCAATAATCTTTGGGGGCTGTGAATTTGTGGGGCAAGGTGCTGGATCGGGATCTCGATGGTAACACAAGACAAAGGATTATACAGGTTCAGGCTCTCGACGGAGGAGGTAATACCCTAGTCCTATGTTCTGGGATTATCTGTCCTGTCCCGTCTCTTCCCTTCCCTTATATATAGGAAGGAGGAGGGGTGGAGTCCAGCTCGGATACTATAACATGAGTCCGAGTTGGTTACAAGTAAAGGGGTCATACATCCTTCCTTATCTAGGATAGCTTCCTTTACGGTTACAATCTTTCCGTTCTAGTTACAACACAATCGGATCTACAAGCGCGTCCTTCTCTTGATCGGACATCTAGAATCCACACGCGTGCATACCCGGTCTTCGTCGCCTCCACAGTAGCCCCTGAGTGCTTTGCAATAGAGTTGCTTTTGATTTTCGTTCGCGTCGAAGGTATGGCCCTCCAGTCCTCTTGTTCACATTGTCCGAATGCTTGACAGGAGGCAAGGAGTTTGCAAAGGACTCGACTTATCGCTCGAACTTCTTTGGGAGACCTTCCTTGTGATAGGCCGGTGATCAGCTCGATTTGGAGCGCACCTGCATGGCATCCGATGTGTTGCTGGTGATCAGCACGACCGAGGGCGCACCTGGGTCGCATCCTACAGGACACTGGTGATCAGCCTGACTTGGGGCGCACCTAAGTCGCATCCTACAGGATACTGGTGATCAACCCGACTTGGGGCGCAACTAGGTTGCATCCATTAGAACGCTGGTGATCAGCCCAACTTGGGGCGCACTTGGGTCGCATCGTACAGGACACTGGTGATCAGCCTGACTTGGGGCGCACCTAGGTCGCATCCTGCAGGACACTAGTGATCAACCCGACTTGGGGCGCACCTGGGTTGCATCCATTACGACGCTGGTGATCAGCTCGAGTTGGGGCACACCTGGGTCACATCCTACAGGACACTAGTGATCAGCCCGACTTGGGGCGCACCTGGGTCGCATCCTGCAGGATACTGGTGATCAGCCCGACTTGGGGCGCACCTGGGTCGCATCCTACAGGACACTGGTGATCAGCCCGACTTGGGGTGCACCTAGGTCGCATCCTGCAGGATACTGGTGATCAGCCCGACTTGGGGCGCACTTGGATCGCATCCTACATGACACTGGTGATCAGCCCGACTTATCCTGCAGGATACTGGTGATCAACCTGACTTGGGGCGCACCTGGGGTGCATCCAGTAGGACCATGGCTGAATGTTAACTATACCCGGTCAGGGGCGTACACTGGAAGCTTTTGACCTCGTCCGGACCCGCAACCTTGAACCGGATCCGAATTGGAAATGCGTCTACGGGTCCGCATTGTTCCTTTTGTGGCACTTCTTTCTTCTCAAGCCCTTCCCGAACAAGGATGCCCCCAATCTGGCCGGGGGCACTGGTCTTCAATCGCTGGACAGGTCGAGGAAATCTTATTTTGCCATTACCTTCCGATCTTTTGACAAGGGTTGACACCAGGAGTGGTTTTAGTGCTCCCTTCCGATCTTCCGACAGGGATGCTTGCTCACTCTTCTTCTACTGCCTTTAGTCTCTAGGGAGCCGTCTGAGGGGGAAGACTGACTTTTTGCGTTGTGTCCTTCCTTTCGTCAAGACGAGCTGAGCCGGTAGAGGTTCGGAGTGAGTGCTCCCAGGAGCTACAGTGGTTTTGACACAAAGTTCATCCTCTTCGCTTGGAGAAGCTGGATACATTGGGATCTCTCCGAGGCGAATTCTCTTTGCGGGCGAATGACTTCACCGTCTTCTTGTTTTTGTCACTGACCTTGTCTGGTTTCCGCCGCTAGGGATGCTGTTTACATGGGACTCTATCCGATGATGGCCTTCTTGCACCCTGGCAACTCAAGCAGAGGGAACCAGGTTCTTCAGCGGCTGCGAGCAGCCCCTGAGGGGCTTAGGTCCCTTGCGCGGAAGATTGGCAATTACGAGCTCCAACCAAGCGTTGGTGGTCGTTGTGACACTACGGAATGACCGTGTGAGTCATTTTCGATGTCGGCATTAAGGTACGACTTTGGTGTCATGTTTTTGGGCCTTTTCTGTAGTTTGGGCTTTTCCGGGGGAGAATTTGGGCTTTCCGGAGGGGAATTGGGCCTTCCGGGGGAGTTCGGGCCTTGGGGGCTCTATTTGGGCCAAAGGTGGGACATAATTGGGCCATGTGGATGTGGACTAGGACAGCAACCCTGCTGCCCTAGCCCTTTGTGCGCCCCCCTCCCCCCATTGCGCCCCTCCACCTCCCCAAACAAACCTAGCCGCCTCCCCCTCCACCCCCTTACGCCTCCACCCTTCCCCTTCCTACTCCACCTCCTCTAGCCAGCCCTAGGTGAGTTCCAACCCCTCCCCTTGCTGCCACGCCCTTCCATACCATTGTCCTCGCCGTTGGGAAGCTCCGCGACAAGAAGATCCGGCGGGATTGGCGCGTGGAAGGAGATCGGGCGACCGGGAGGAGTTTTCGTCGGTTCATCGTTCGTCGGTGAAGGTATGGTCTTGGGAAATCCCTGGGGTTGGTCTAGGTGCTGTGGTAGAGGGTGTTTCGATGCTTTTAGATCGAGTGGTGGTGCTGCGATTGGGCAGATTTGATGAAAATTAGAGTTTGCCATGTTCTCTGTTTCGACCAGATTGTGCATTCGACCTAGGGTTTGAGTTTTCGTGATTTTAGAGTCGGAATTTGGTCGTCCGCCTGTTAAGGAAGTTGTAGGTAACTTCAATACCTTTAATTGGATACTAATAACGTCCAATTCCTCCCATCCATTTGAAAGTTATGGTCGTTTTACCGAACGTGTTCAAATCTGTGACGTAATTGGGACAGAATGTAGTGTTTTGTAGATTAGACAATTTTAGAGGCCGAATCAGTTTTTCCCAATACTTAGAAAAAGCTAGGAAATTTTCAAAGCTTCGCGATGATGTACTCGTTTAATCAATTCGGAGTCCTAGAACTAAAGTTATGCTAGATTGAAGCCTGTTGTCCCGATGGCACAGATTTTCTGTTTTTCGGTTTTGGGAGTAGTTTGTGAAGTCAGGGTAGACGAGCTTTTGCGTACTGTTTTGGGGGCACGTTTTGAGTGTGTGGTTTTTGTGCAGGTGGTGTGACCCCGGGAGTGCCCTCATCCTCTCGCCAATCCATCGCCCACGGTTAAGGCAAGTGTATTGTAGTGCTTGCGGCTTAGGGAGCCGTAATGTTTGAATATGAGATGGTTTACATATGTTTTATGATATGATGCCATGATTGATGTTTGCCTATGACATGATGAATGTGATTTCATATTGATCATGATTTCGTTGTATTAAATGTATATGCCAATCTTTACATGTTTATGTCATATGTGCATTCATAATGGAAGAGCCGTCCGATGCTGATGCGGGCCTCTGTGTTCACACGTAGTGAACACGAAAGACCTACCTCGTAGTCCCATCCACGGTTGCGCATGGGAGCGAGTCAGTAAGAGTAGGCACCCTCCATCTACGGGATGGAAGGGGAAAGGGGGTGCGCGCCGACGGGTGTGCACTCGGCAATACCGGTATGTGCTTCAGAGAGATATGTGCATTGCATTGCATTGCATGAATGAAGTGGTTTATGAGATGATTATGATGTTCAATGAAATGCATATGAAGATGTTTATTTGAGATGTTTATGATGGTGTTACATGAGAGCATAAATGAAGTTCATGAGTTGATTTCTCAGGTTATGTGAATGGCATTAAGTATGTATGTGAGTTGTTCTTGTTTTTGTAGGATCGAATTATACGAAAATAGCAATCAGAGGGGGGTGAATGATTGTGCGGAAGCTAAAACCAAATTTTCAATCTACTAAATGTTCACCCAAAAACGGAATCAAATAATTGCCTCGTATTCGACAAAAATAGAATGATAAAGGTTTGGTAAAATGCAAATTCCTGGAGATCCAACCATTAGGTCGATTTGAAATTTGTACACAAGGAACTAGATTCCAATACGAATCGAACCCAGAAAGAATCAGCTCGATCGGACATACGGATCAAAAGTTATGAGCTTCGCAAGCTTGCTATTCCAAAACTTGACGAAAATCAATCTAATCAAAACTTCAAGATTAAACAAGATCTCCAAAGGATTAATCAACTAGACTTTGAGGAACTCTAAATCAATACCCTAGAAAGGTTTTTGATGGATCAAATCAAGATAAAACTCAAAGATCAAAAACCAATCTAGAATTAGAACAAGCATGCAAACAACAACCAAAACAGAAAACACTGTAGCAACATGGTTACTGTAGCACGCAAGGGTATGGAAGAATTGATCTTTATTTCTTTTATCTAAAGTACTCCCATCAAAAGAGTACAAACCCTAAAACTAAGCTCAAGGCTCTCAATGCCCTAGCTCTCATTGGTGCTCTTCAACAGGAGACATCCCCTCCTATTTAAAGGAGCAAACCACATGGAGTCCTGAATACAATTCCTAATCCTAGAAGGAGTCCCACTCCTAATCCTAGAAGGAGTATGTATTCAACACAACTCCACTTGGCCCAACCTGGCCAAATACAACTCTTGCACGCGTATGGCAACCCTACCATACTCACGTGACCAACACTTTTGCACGCGTATGGCCACCTGCCATACTCACGTGACTAACCATTCTCCATGTGCACCATTCTCTTAGCTCGAACGTCCCGCATGACATCCTTGACCACCAAGACCTCAGTTCCTCCCTGAACCTAGTCCCGAACCTCAGTTCCTCCATGAACCTAGTTTCGGTCCCGTCATCGACCACGTTCGCCCTCGAGCAATACCTGCACATGAATAAACAACAAAACGAATCTGAGCACAAGTCCACGACTTGACTCAAAGTCAATCCATGCAACTACTCACACGAGCATTGCATAAAGTCCACTTCAAAACAAGCATCATGAAATTCTCACAAATTTCATAATTTCAAATTCAAATCCAAAAATCAGTTCCAATTCAACCAAAACATCCAAACTGAGCAAAACACGTTCACGATGAACCAAAAATCAAACCGAGCAAAACGCATTCACGACGGACCAAAAATATGGTCCGACGTACACATGAAAAAGTCACTCGAAAACCCATTCACGATGGACCAAAGAAAACAGTCCGACGTACATGTAAAACTTACTATTTTTAAAGGAAATCAGTTCGGCGGAAAAACGTCAAAATCACGTTCACAACGGACCAAAAAATTGGTCCGGCGTACATGTAAAAAATCAGTCCGGCGCATATACTAAATCAACCTCAAAGCGCCGTTCACGACGGACCAAGAAATTTGGTCCGATGTACATGCGAAACTTATTATTTTTCAAGAAACTTGGTCCGGCGCAAATGACTCTTTTTCACGTTTACGACAGACGAAAAAGTTGGTCCGTCGCAAATACGAAAACGGCCTGGCGCAGATGGGGAACTTACTGTTTCTTGAGAACTTGATCCGGCGCCAATGCGAAACTTACTGTTTTTTGTCAAATTGTCAAACACAAGCACAAGCACATTTTGCAAATCCAATTCTAAGCCAATTTTTCAGTTCTAAGCCAATTTTTCAGCACATGATTTCATAGTTTTGGTATCATTGCAATATACTTGCTGAGTGATGAACTCACGCTTGTGTTTTATGTTATTTTTAGGTACTATGAAACCGGCATGCGGGAAAGGGCATTAACTATACTTATACACGTAGCTTCACATTTATAGACAGTTTAATCATTTGGAATCATGATAATAATAAATAGTGCCATGAAACTTGGTGTATGGCTTGGTTTGAGCTTAAGTTCATCGTTTGATTCGTTATAATTTGTGGAATGGTTGAATTCCCTATTTTAGACATAAGTGATGCTATACTAGTTGTTTTTGCT
Organism: Rhipidocladum racemiflorum; assembly: GCA_036346355.1. Taxonomy (NCBI): domain Eukaryota; kingdom Viridiplantae; phylum Streptophyta; class Magnoliopsida; order Poales; family Poaceae; genus Rhipidocladum; species Rhipidocladum racemiflorum. The sequence goes on along the minus strand of CM070572.1, from coordinate 46,181,913 downwards.
GTTTTAGATGTCTCTTATCATGCTATATCATGCCGTATTATTATTGTTGCTTCAATTCATGGAAAAACAAAGGAGATGCTGCCGAAATTTTTGGTTTTAGCATTCGCACATTTGCTGTAATTTATCTTTATTTGTGGTATTTAGATGTTGTTTAGTCTATGCTTGGTAACATTCAGGCATACTCGATGCCGGGGTGTTACAGTCGTGAAGTCGCCATGTCCCCGTGTGGAACTTGAGTTCTCTTGGCTTGTTGGCTGCTTGCTGTCTCGCCCGATTGAAAGATCGTCCGTGCGGTGGAGTTCCCGAGTGCTTCGCGGACCAATGGTCTGGCGCTTCTTTCGGCCTGGAGCGTTGCCCGAGTTCCTTTGCTCGATTGAGAGATCATCCGAGTGATGGGTTCCCGAGTGCTTCGCAGGCCAACGGCCTGGCGCTTCTTCCGTCCGGGAGCGTTGCCCGAGTTCCTTCACTCGATTGAGAGATCATCCGAGTGATGGGGTTCCCGAGTGCTTCGCGGGCCAATGACCTGGTGCTCCTTCCGTCCAGGAGCATTGCCCGAGTTCCTTCGCTCGATTGAGAGATCATCTGAGTGATGGGGTTCCCGAGTGCTTCGCGGACCAACGGTCTGGCGCTTCTTGCGGCCGGGCGCATTGCCCGAGTCCCTTCACTCGATTGAGAGATCATCCGAGTAATGGGGTTCTCGAGTGCTTCACGGACCAGTGGTCTGGCGCTTCTTCCGACTGGGAATGTTGTTCGAGTTCCTTTCCAGTCGTCCCTGGCATTAAGGGCAGACAACTTGCGGGAGCATTTTAGCGTTCACTTATTAAGTGTTACGACCGTTAGGTCGAGTGGTTTAAGACAGGGACTGATGCACGTGCGAACGTGCACTTATTAAGTGTAGCCCCCGGCTTACGGCCTAGTTGGGAAGCAACTAGGTCGTAAGGCAAAAAATAGAGTAATTAAGAATGGAGAGGGATTATGACATCACAAGGCTGTTTTTGTCGCACTGCTTGCGTGGCCGGTTCAAACTTGCCTGGGGATTGCTGCCTAGTCGTTCTGGCTTCCCGCCTATCGACGATCGGTTTCGCCGGCAATGAGATTTGTGATTCTAGGGGATTTGTGCGGGATCTGAGCTTGATGGTAACACAGGATGCGAGGGCAATCTGTTTTTAGACAGGTTCGGGCTCTCCCGGAGGAGATAATACCCTAGTCCTGTGTTCTTGGATATCTTGTGAGCCTCCCCTTTTTGTTTCTCCCTCCTCCCCTTATATATATACTGGGGGAAGGATACATAATAGATGGGCGCCACCGGGCCCTGAACATGGTGGCCTGGCCGACATGTGCTTTGTCCTCATTGGCCCTCGCGCTCTACGTCTTGGAGAGGTGGTTATGCTTTCCCCGACCCACGCTGCCGCCTGTCGAGTTCCGGCATCCGCATGAGCTCTGGCGATGTCGGTCGCATGCTTCGTTCTTGGCGGGTTGTTCGGGCGTGGCGCGAAGCTTCCAGAAGGATCGGGAGTTGCCTTGGGGAACAAGTCAAAAACCTCCTCCGGGCCCGTCGTGGTGCTTACAGGCTTTGGGCTTTCTATTCCACCCGTCAAGCCCGGTCGGGTGTAGGCCCTCTTGCGGGACCCTGTCTCTAACATCCCACAAGAGCCCCAAGTGCTTTAGGATCGGATTTCCGTCTCTTATCCTGTCATAAGGATTATGCGGAAAAGATCATAAAGAACTTGTAGTATGAAGCCACCGTGGTTGGTTAGCTCGTGGTCGAGTGGTACCCGCGCCGCTTACGGTGCTGACAACCGGCTTGTCGCTCGGTGGCCCTCATGGGGCGTCTCGTAGTCTTTCGGCTCGTGGCCGAGTGGTACCAGCGCCAGCTGCAGTGCACGCGACAGCCGGCTTGTCGCTCGGTGGCCCTCATGGGGCGTCTCGTAGTCTTTACGCTCGTGGCGAGTGGTACCGCGCCGCTTACAGACGCTGCAACCGGCTTGTCGCTCGGTGGCCCTCATGGGGCGTCTGTAGTCTTTCGGCTCGTGGCGAGTGGTACCAGCGCCCGCTACGGTCTTGCGCAGCAACCGGCTTGTCGCTCGGTGGCCCTCATGGGGCGCATCTGTAGTCTTTTGGCTCGGGTCGGCGGTACCCGCACCCGTTTGCGGTGTACGGCGATTGGCTTGTGAGACCCAACCGACCCTCATGGGGCATACCTTGGTCATCGAGAGTAATGCCTGTGCCCGCTTACGGCGCCTTTGCAGACCCTCATGGGGCGCATTCTCAAGACCGATTTAGTGAAAATCCTCGCACGGCACCCAATCACGCTAAGAAGCAGTGACCAGCAATTGGCCCCAAATTATGGGGCATACCGCTTGGGGATGTTCGGAGAGTGCCCGGCCCCAAACTTCCGTGGCGGCTGGCGTTCAGGCCCATCATGGGGCGCACTTTATCCCAAACTTTGAACCAGACTTGACACCTGGTCGCGTTTTGCGCAACCCAGCTATCGGCCCAACATGGGGCGTGCCCTAGATCTGGCCCAGGATCGAAAGTGGAGGCCGTTGCTTTCCCCGCCGTAAGGCGAAAATTAAGGCTTGCTCCTTATAAATGAGGGAAAACTTGCTAGGCGAAGGTACCTCTGCCCTTCCCCCACCACCGTTGAGAAACCTTTGAGCCTCTTTCGGCGGTTTGGGCGACTTAGGGTTTCTAATTTCGCGCCCAAGGCCCCCGACGGTTCCTCCCTCCAGGTCTCCTTCACAGAGATGTCTTCCTCTTCGGGATCCTCGTCAGCGTCGGGAGGTAGCACCGACCCTGCGGCTGCGGGGTGGGAGACCTCCATCACCACAACGTCCCGCTTGGAGGGACTGGTCGCCGCCGGCATCCTTCCTCCGTTGGAGTTGATCTCCGCCCGTCCCACCGCAGGTGACCCTTACCCCACACCTCTGGAGAATGAGATTGTGGTGTTCGAGTCCTTCTTCTGGCGAGGATTTAGCATTCCTGGGAGCGCCTTCTTCCGGGGGCTCCTTCACTTTTACGAAATCGAGTTGATCAATTTGAACCCCAACTCGATTCTTCACATTGCTATCTTCGTTCAGCTTTGCGAGGCGTATCTTGGGATACGTCCTCATTTGGACTTGTTCCGCTCCTTCTTCTTGCTCAAGCCTCATCCGAACCGGGCCGCTCCCAGCGTCGTTGGGGGCGCCGGGCTCCAGCTGCGGGAGGGCTCGAAGAAGCAGTATTTTGTCGTTCCCCTCAAGACCTCCCAATAAGGTTGGAGGCGGGAGTGGTTCTATTGTGCCAATGTTGACCCTTTCCTCGCCCCCTTCGCTGGCCGCGCTCCTAAAGCTTCCCGATGCTGGAGCGACGCCCCGGATGGAGGCGGTTTGGCCCAAATCCCGAGCTTACGGCATTGATTGACGATCCAAGAACCGAGGGCTGACGGGTCCCGGATCGCGATCAGCTTTGTGAAGCGCCCGGATGCAGCCCTTAAAGGAGAGAGTCCATTTGGGGTTCCAAAGACAATGGGCCTCTGGACCCCACTCGGAAAGCGGATGCGTCCTTGTCGATGGAAGCGGCGCGGCACGGGTAGTTGATCTCTTCGTGCCGACACGGTGATCACCAACAGGGCTGCCCTCATAAATTTTCGACGGCAAGGCCTCCCTCTGTGAGTGCACTATTCTCTCGAAAAATTTGTTCCATGATTTCTTTGGTGATGTGTGATTCAAGCGAGTGCGATCGTTCCTTTTTCGAGAACGCGTCCTTCCTCTCTGATGCTCGGTCGTCGGCCTCTCTCGGTGAAACATGCTCGAGCGAAGCGAGTGGTCGACACCTCGGTCGACGAGCTGCGCAGGGAATCGGCGGAGGAGGTCGCCGGTCTTTCGTCGGCCAAGACGCCGACCTCCGATGCACCGGATCACGGCCTGAGCCACACCTATACATCCCGAGGGCAGCCCATCGCAGCGCTAACTTCCCTCCGAGTGGTGCTGGGTCTCGGATGAGACACAGGATGAAATTCAAGAAATCCAAAAGGTATTCGTTTGGGCGATCCTTGTCTTTTGTTCTTGCTGTCTTGAGGTGTCTTCCCTTTTTCTGATTCAGGACTCTGCTATGGGCGTCCGGTGGAGGGTCTCTGAAAAGGATCCCAGCGGAGGCTTCCCAAGGGGAGCCCCGCGCGCGTCGGCTAGGTCACCTCGCCGCCGATTGCGGGTGTCGCCACCGGGCGCCGGCAGCTAATGATCGAACCATCCGGTGGTCTGTCCGCCGACGAGATCGACCCGGCACCATCTCCCGGAGTGGAGGAAGTGCCTCAAGAGCCACCGCCGCTCGGTCCTCTGCCGAAGCCCCCGAATCGGACTGTATGGTGGGAAGGGGGTTCCGACTGGAAAGGGATGGAAGAGGACAGCGAGATGGAGAGAGCGGCTCGGACAGAGCTTTATGAGCTCACCGTCAGGTGTAGCACGCTCGTCAGGGTGAGTTTCTTGTCTTCAATTTGTTGCCTGCTGACTTCTCCCTGAGATTCTTCCCTGTTACCTAGGACATGGGGGAGCGCTCGGAGCAAAGGTCGCAGTTTTTCCGGAAGGTGCTCCCGAAGCTCAAGGAGCGAAGCGATGCAGGACAAGCTCAGCGAGATCAGCGCGGACAGATGGAAAGAGGTCCACGGGCTTCAGGGCGAGTGTATGACGATCCGGGAGGAGAAGACGAAGCTTGAGCATATGCTCGAAGGTGAGATTCTCCCCTGGATTCGGTTTGGATGCCTTTTTGGATGGTTGGAGAGGATGATGGCGCTCTCGTGTTTCAGAGCGCGACTCGACCGTTGCTGAGCTGAGGGCCCGACTGGAGGCTTCAGAGAACTCTGGCCTCGAAGCTCAAGTCAGCTTGGAGAGGATGCAGCGGGAGCTGAAGGGTAAATTTCTTTGACTTGGGTTGAACATACTTGGCGTCGGAAGTGCTCTTGATGGCCGTTTGACTTTGTTGCAGAATGCAAGGAGAAGATGGCCGCCGAAACGAGGCAGGCCCGAGCTGCAGCGTCGCTGCGAGCCGATCCTGCACCTTCTGCGTATTGAAGGAGTCAAGCCGGGCCAGGGGGACGATCTTTGTTCCGCTTCTCTCGGAGGAGCCGACAGATCGAGCTTACGCCAAGGAGTCTGCGGCAATGAGTGCGAACCAGGCATTGGCGGTGGTCAAGTCTCATTATCCGAGAGTTGACCTCGACGCTGTGAAAGAAGGTTTTGCTCGTGATGAAGACAAGGCCAGCGCTCCTCGAAGAGGTGTCAGGTGCATCGCAAGCCTTGTTAGAGAATCTAGAATTCGACTTCGATGTGAACCTTGATGCCGAGTCTTGGCCCTCCTTGTCTGAAATATTGTGTCTTCTCACTTGAATATAATTTATGTGTTGTCCTCTACTAAATGAGCTCCAGACCTCTTTCACTCCTTCTCCTTTATGCAGGTTGCTAGAATATAGGCCTACAGCCTTTTGGATCCCGTTGCGCCTTTACGGGTGGGTTTCACTGATCGGTTTGGCTCCTAGGCGCCAGGGTCTTGGCCCGTGGCTTTCTTGCCCCAGACACGCTTTTCCGAGAGGCTGGCGTGCAGCTCTCGAGCGTCGGGACTTACGTTGTGGCCACCTGGCTGAGTGGTTTAGCCCCCAGGCTTGCGTCGTTTCCTAGCTCTCCAGCCCCCGGGCTTTTTCGCTTAATTTGAGCGAATTAAGCGGGAAGGCCGAATGAGCTTGAACTGCTCATGACACGTGTCTGGCGAAATGTCCCTTAATTTTGTTCAACGTGCTGATCTTCTTCGGTACTCGAGCGAATTGTCGATCTTGCGGCGTCGCCGTCTTTTGCGTCTTTGAATGGCGTCGCCTCGATTCCGGAGCCAGGTACAGGTTATAAATGGGACGTCACCGCCCTCGAGCGATCGTCTCCTTCTTCTTCTTCTTCTTCCCAGCCTTCCTCCATGGCTAGCATGAGGAGATTCGTTGGCCCCTGCGCGGCATTCTTCCGCCAGCGATTCTTCGGGCTACTCCATAACTGGGAGGAGGCAGAATTTTGGGAGGAGCTCGACTTCGCCACTCTAGAGGCGGGGGAGGAGGAAGGAGCCGCGGCCGACGCCGCCACGATGGTCGCCTTCTTTGGAGGTGGCTCCAGGGCTCCACGAGGTGGCTGAGATCATCATGGAGATGATCGGGCACGAGCGCCGCGACGACCTGGCCATTAGGACTCTCGTTCGCCTCATACCACCCCTTTGGGTGGTTGAGGACGAGATCCTAGCGGCGCTACGTCGCGCGCGTCGCGTCTGATCCCGACGACCTCTCTCCCAGGCCTCGCGATGGCGAAGCGGCGGCAGCGGGATTGGCGGCGGAGTCGCCCGCCTTCCCTTTTTAGCGAGAAAAGAAAAAAAGAAAGTTAGTAGTGTAAATTACTAATATTATGAATAAAATGTGGAATCTTGCCCAATCTATGCCGTCATGTTTATTCCGAGTTTAGGGTTCCGCCCGATCAACTGTTCTAGTCGGTTGCTCCAGTGCCAGCAACGAGGCGCTGGGGCACGAGCTTTTGACGGCTAGAAACTCTCGATCAAGCAAATCTCGGTTAGATTCTGGCGCTGTGAATTGTAGTCCCGAGTGGTTAGTGTTTTCTACCTATTCCGTTATGCGGCGTTGGTATAAACCGCGGAGTTTTGTGCTCATCGCGGTTTTTATTTCCGTGCGTTTTGTACCGGTAGCGTCGAGGATTAGGCGTTACACGGTCAGGTAATAACCACTCGGGACTACCATTACACAAGAGGGCTTGAGAAAATAAAGGGATCACCATTTTATTCAAGATGTGAGAGTCGGGTACATAACTTATGCGTAGAAGCGACGGAGCTGTTCGGCGTTCAAGTATTCGCCAAAATTTCGCCGTCTTCACGTCTAAGTCGATAAGCACCCGGCCGGACCGTCTTCTCCACAATGTACGGACCTTCCCAAATTGGAGAGAGCTTGTACTCGCTTTTCTGATTCCTCCTCAGGACCAGATCTCCTTCTGAAAAGGTTCTTCCTCTGACATTGCGAGAGTGGTAACGCCGAAGTCCCTGGAGGTACTTAGCCGATGGATGGCTGCAACGCGTTCGAGCCTCCTCGAGTTGATCAAGCTCCACCATTCGGCTTCCCTCGGACTCGGCTTCGTTGTAATTCCGAACCCTCGCGGATTCGAACCCTAGCTCGGTCGACAGAACCGCCTCTGCGCCATAGACCAGAAAAAAGGGGGTTTGGCCAGTCGCTCGGCTGGGAGTGGTTATGAGTCCCCAGAGTACCGACGGTAACTCCTTCACCCATCGGGCAGCGTATGGTTTGAGTCGGTCGAAGATCCTGGCCTTGAGGCCTTGGAGGACCAGACCGTTAGCTCGCTCAACTCCGCCCATTGCTTCGTGGGTAAGCCACCGAGGCGAAGCAGATTTTGATCCCGACGCCTTCGCACCATTCTTGGAATTCTTCACTCCTGAATTGGGTGCCGTTGTCCGTGATGATCGGTTGGGCACTCCAAATCGACCACAATATCCTGGAAGAACTCCTTGGCCTTAAGCTGCAGTGATAGTGGCAATTGGTTTGGCTTGATCCACTTGGTGAACTTATCAATGGCCACGAAGAGGTAGGCGAAACCACCTTGAGCCTTCTTGAGCGGGCCCACTAAATCGAGCCCCAGTGCGAAGGGCCAAGAGATGGGGATAGTTTGTAGCTCTGTGGCCGGCAAGTGTGTCTGTCTTGCATAGAACCGGCAGCCTCGCAGGTTCGAGCGATCTCCTTGGCATCCGCTACGCCGTTGGCGAGAAGAAGCCCTGTCGGTAGGCTTTCCCAACCAAGGCGCTTGATGCCGCATGATGGCCACACATCCCCGAGTGGATTTCTTGGAGCAGCTCTCTCCCACTTGTCCCGAAATACACCGCCGAGGACACTGAGGCACTCTTCCGGAAGAGCTCGTCGCCCACCACCACGTAGGACTTGGCTTGTCGGAGACGCGCTCTGCCAGGTGGTCGCCGGGAGTTTGTCCTTCAGGAGATAATCAAGGTACGGGGTAGTCCAGTCGGGATCGATGAGCAGGACCCCGGTCCCAGGTTCATTATTCGGCTCTTGTCGTTTTGTAACGGTTGGCTCGTGAAGATCCTGTATGAAGATGCCACTCGGGATATCTCGCGAGTGGCTCCCATTTTAGCCAACTCGCTACCTGCCTCATTATTGCGGCGGAGGACATGAACGACTCAGGCCGTCAAACTTGCCTTCCAATTCTCGGACTTCTTTGGCGGTATGCCGTCATGGTCTTATCCACGCACGACCAGTCATACGTACTTAGTTCACCACCAACTGAGTCGCCCGAACCGCCGGTAGTCGGATTCGAGTGATATGGCGTCGTAGCCCATGGGCGAGCCTCGTACTCTGCGGCGTTGTTCGAGGCCGGAAGTGAATCAAGTACATACTTCAACCTGTCGCCTTTAGGCGAGACAAGGAGAATTCCGCCCGGCTCCTCCAAGCATGAGAGATCCATCGAAGTGCATGACCCAATATTCGGCTCTTCTTCCGTGCGGGAGCCTGGGATTGATCCACTCGGCCGTAAAGTCGGCCAAAGCTGGACTTGACGGCGGTGCGCGGCTTGAACGAGACGTCGAAAGCTCCAAGCTCGGCTGCCCACTTTGAAATTCTTCCAGTAGCTTCCGACACGGAGGACCTCTCCCACGGGAAAGAAGTCACTCATGAAATCGAATGTCCTTGGAAATAATGCTTGACTTCCGTAGCGAGATCGTAATGGCGTCTGCAGCCTTACGGATTTGAGGATATCGCGTCTTGGATTCGCCAAAGACTTGCCCGACAAAATAAACCGGGCGTTGCACGCCGTAGCGTTGTCCAGATTCTTCCCGCTCCACAACTATCACGGCGACTACATGAGTTGTCGCCGCTATGTAGAGCAGGAGAGGTTCACCTTGCACCGGCGAGACTAGAATTGGAGGGGTGGAGAGGAACACCTTGAGCTCTTCAAAGGCTTGCTGCGCCTCCGCTGTCCATTCAAAGCGGTCCTGCTTCTTGAGGAGCTTGAAGAAAGGCATTCCCCGAACTCTCAACCGGGAGATAAACCTGCCAAGCGCTACCATGCACCCAGTGAGCTTTTGGACCTCTTTTTGGCTGGTAGGCGGGGCCATCCTCATGATGGCCCCGATTTTCTCCGGGTTCGGCTCGATCCCGCGATGAGAGACAATGAACCCGAGTAGCTTCCCGGAGGAAACTCCGAAAACACACTTCTCGGGGTTTAGCCTCATCTGGAACGCCCTCAAACTTCTGAACGTCTCGGCCAGGTCAGAGGTGAGGCTATCTTCTGCCTCGGTTTTGACCACTATATCATCCACATAAGCTTCCACGTTGCGTCCAAGCTGATGGTGAAAACACCGCTGTATCGCGCGCTGATAAGTCGCGCCCGGCGTTTCTTCAAATCAAACGGCATGGTGATGTAGCAATGTGCTCCGAACGGGGTGATAAACGAGGTCTTCTCGCAATCCTCCTCTCGAAGCTGGATTTGATGATAGCCTGAGTAGGCGTCCAGAAAACTAAGTAGTTGGGATCCGGCAGTGGAGTCTACCACCTGATCAATACGAGGGAGACCAAAGGGATCTTTCGGACAAGCCTTGTTGAGGTCGGTGTAATCAACACATATGCGCCAGCTTTTATTCTTCTTCTGGACAAGTACAGGGTTTGCCAACGATCGGGATGATACACTTCTTTGATGAAACTGCGGCTAGCGGCTTTGTAATCTCCTCACGATGGCTTTGTCGGCGGTCTTGGCGAATCGTCGCGACCTTTGCTTGACTGGCCTGGCCGATTGGTCTATATTTAATGCGTGCTCGATCACCTCCTGGGAACTCGGGCATGTCCGACGGCTTCAGGCGAAGACGTCTTTATTCGCCATGAAAGTAGCGAGCACGTCCTCCTACTTGTCCCGAGCCCTGTCCCGATCAAGGCGGTTCGCGACGGATCGGACGGGTCGAGGAGGATTCTTTGGTACCTTCTTGGGGCCAATCCGGGCTTCGCTGCGGGTGGGCGCCGCCGGCTTCTCGGAATCCGCTTCTCGCCGGATCCCCTCCTGGCCGCTAAGCGCCTCCAGGGACTCGGCCATCTCGCGACTTTCCTGTCACGGAAAAAGATCGCTTCATGTCACCGCCTTGAAGCGATGATACCACTCGGCCCTGGCATCTTCAATGTCAAGTACGTGTAGTGGGTATCGCCATGAACTTGGCGGCTGGTCTCCCCAAGATGGCATGATATGCTGTTGCAAAATCTGCCACCTCGAAGCCAAGGTTCTCTGTCCGGTAATTCTCCCTTGCGCCGAAAGTGACCGGCAGGGTGATTTGTCCGAGTGGTGTCGCTGAAGTTCCAGGTATGACACCGTGGAAAGGCGACGATCCGCGCTTTAGCTCCGACCGTGGAATCCCCATATCGTAAAGGGTTTTGACAAAGAGGACATTGAGCCCGCTCCCGCCGTCGATCAATACCCTCTTGAGCTTGATGCCGCGGACGACGGGCGCCAAGGCGAAGAGATACCTGCCAGGAGCGGGGCGTGATCCGGGTGATCCGATGCGTAGGTTATCGCGACCTCGGACCAACGTACATATTAGGCGTTTCCGGTGCACCGCATAGATGTCCCGGCGGTGAGCTTTTGCTTTCGCTTGGACTCATATCTTCGAGCCCCGAATATGTAGTTGAGCTCGAGATCGGCTTACGATAGTCCTCCTCGGCCGGGAGAGGCGGCTTGTTGGCGGCGTGCCCACTCGGACCTTGTCGGCTGCTTCTTGCTCGCGGGCGAACCTCTTTAGGGTGAAGCGATCCTTGGCAGCATGCCTCCTTCGGATGGAAAGGGCAAAGCGAGTTCATAACCTTGTCATATCCATCCTCTTTGAGGGCGCGAGGTGAGTTGGTGCCGCAATCGCCACGGCTCTTCACCCTTGCGCTTCTTTTCTTTCCGGGGGTTCGGCTGATCCTTCCTCGTCACGCCCGCTCGCGAGCCTCGGAGGCTGAAGCGTAACGATCCGCTAGGGCGAACAGCTCTGGACCGGCGTCGGTGGCTTCCGGACATCTTCTTGATGAGGTCGGGTCGTGACTCATACGGAAGGCAGCTATCACAATCGCATCTGTGACATCCCGAACGGTGCTTTTCTGTGCATGAAGCGCTTGACGAACTCCGGAGGGGTTCGTTCCTCCTTTGGTGTAGCTGGTATAGGTCCCAAGGGGTGCACGGGCGCTCGTAAGTGCCTTGGAAATTTGAAATGAACTGCTCACCTGAGATCTCCCGAGGAATCTATAGAGTTATTTGGAAGTTCGGTGAGCCATGCTTGGGCAGGCGAGAGGGTAACAAGCAAGTAGTTTGCCATTACTTTACGATCCCCGCGGCCATTTGCCGGAGCATATACTTGTAGCCAAGCCTCCGGGTCCCTCTCACCGTCGAACCTAGTGATGCCTTTAGGATTAAATCCATCAGGCCAAACCACTCGGCGTAGGTGAGGGGTAAACGCGCGAACCCCTTCGATGACCCCGCGACACCCCCTGGGTGGTGATCGACGCGGAGGGGATCGTGCTTGGCATACTTCGCGATCTCGCGGAAGGATGCCGTAGCGTTCATATTCGTCGGCTTGACGGCGTTGTTCCTCCCTTTCTCGGTCGCGTCGCCTGGCGTCGAGGTCTGAACGGAGGTCGCGGTTGATGCTGTGTCGCAAGTCGTCTCTGCGGGTAGAACATGATGTGTCTGGCGGGCTTCCCGACCTGACCTGCTGCTGGCCGTCTGGGTCCTCACCGGACCACGTGACAGCTCCTTCGCCGGCTGGTCGGTTTGGGCTCTTTGGATATTGCCGCCCGTCACCATGGCCTTTACTTGGGCCATGATCGGGCAAGCTGGATCACCCGCCCCGACATAGGGTCGGGGTATCGGGAGTGTCTTGGAGGCGGCGATATTCTGGCGTGGGGTGCGAAAAATAGCCTGGTCCCCCATCTTGGCTTGCAGAATGTCTTCATTGACAGCCGGCGCGTCCCGGAGTACGCGCCAGCGTCAGGTTGATTGCTCGGCCACCTTCCAAATCGGGCGGTGAGGTGTCGAGGCGCTGCTGAATCCGCCGCGAGCCCTCGATTCACGCAGACTCTACGGAAATTCCAGCAGCTCTCTAGGCTTTCTTCGACTCGGCATTGGTGGGTGAGCTGGAGAAGATAAATCCAGCGCTCGGGGTGTCAGTGGCTTGGCGGCGAGAACCCCACCATTCGCACCTCGGCATCTTGAGTCCGGCTCCCAGGCGGAATGGGCCTTCGGTTCCCCACTCGGCATTTTAGAGCACGAGGCAGGGGACCCTCCAATCGGCGCGAAGTCGTGGTGATGGCTCGCCGGAAACCTCACATTTGCCGGCCACGGTTTCCTTAGAGAGGGAAAGGCTTCCGAGGTCGTTGGAGATGAAGGTCAGGCTTCCGAAACGGAAGACCTGGCCCGGGAAGAAGGCTGTGGAGGCTTCGCTCGTCGTAGCCATCAAGCTTGACGAAGATCTTGACACAAGCCCCTACCTGGCGCGCCAACTGTCGACGATCGGTTTCGCCGGCAATGAGATTTGTGATTCTAGGGGATTTGTGCGGGATCTGAGCTTGATGGTAACACAGGATGCGAGGGCAATCTGTTTTTAGACAGGTTCGGGCTCTCTCGGAGGAGATAATACCCTAGTCCTGTGTTCTTGGATATCTTGTGAGCCTCCCCTTTTTGTTTCTCCCTCCTCCCCTTATATATATACTGGGGGAAGGATACATAATAGATGGGCGCCACCGGGCCCTGAACATGGTGGCCTGGCCGACATGTGCTTTGTCCTCATTGGCCCTCGCGCTCTACGTCTTGGAGAGGTGGTTATGCTTTCCCCGACCCACGCCTGCCGCCCTGTCAGGTTCCAGCATCCGCAGGCTCTGGCAGTGTCAGGCTGCATGCTTTGTTCTTGGCGGGTTGTTCGGGCGTGGCGCGAAGCTTCCCCGAAGGATCAGGAGTTGCCTTGGGGAACAAGTCAAAAACCTCCTCCGGGCCCGTCGTGGTGCTTCTGGGCTTTGGGCTTTCTATTCCACCCGTCAAGCCCAGTCGGGTGTAGGCCCCTCTTGCGGGACCCCTGTCTCTAACATCCCACACCGCCCTTTCCTTTAATATTGTGCTCTTTGTCTTCCGCGCCTCTTCATATAAGAAGGGTTGGGGGAAGCCCGTTGTGCATATTGTGCTCTGCCGTGGAGGACCTTCCTGGCCCTTGGTACTTGGAGCTGCCCCACGAGGAGGCGTGGAGGGTGATCGAGGCGGCGGTGGAGAGGGCGGCCATTGCGCGCGACACTGCTGCCGTTGACGCGCTTCTCGAGGTCGTTCCTCGCCTTTTCAGGGCTCGGGATGCCCTCATTGAGGTGGTCGGGCGGATGCGCCGCGGCGAAGTCTGAGCAGGCGGCGCTGCTGGTCCTCCTGCTGCTTTCCCTCCCTTTATGTACATATATAATATGTAGTAAAAAGAAATGAAATGAAACGATATATTCCTCTAGAATTGTCCTGTGCACTTCCCTTTTTTCTATTCAGCGTGGTTTTCGAATTCGTCCAAGCGCCGCGCCCTTGGTCACTTACGCGTTCTGCCCGACTATGCCCAGCCCTCGAGTGCCGTTAGTTTGCTAGTTGCTTTTTTCCCTAGGCACTTCTTGTGGGGTGTTCGGGCTTGATCGCATACGGTTTTGCGTTCTCGTGAGTTAGGATTTACACGTGCTTGGAAGTTTTTGCCGATGCCTTAAGAGAAAGGAGTGCTCAGGAAATTCACAAAATATTTCATTTAAAAAGATGTAATGAAAATACAAGAGTTAAGCGTAGAAGCGACGTAGCTGTTCTATGTTCCAGGTGTTGCTGATTACTGTTCTGTCTTCTCGCTTAAGTCGATATGTTCCAGGCTGTACCACTTCGCTGACAATATAGGGGCCCTCCCAGCATGGGGAAAGCTTGTGTTCACTTTTCTGATTTTTTCTTAAAACCAGGTCTCCCTTGGAGAAAGTGCGGCCCCTGATGTTGCGGTCATGATAACGGCGCAAGCCTTGGAGATATTTAGCCGATCGGATTGCAGCTATATTCCTTGCTTCTTCCAATCGGTCGAGGTCGTCCAGTCTGTTTTCCTCTGATTTGTCATCGTTGTGGTACCGAATCCTTGGGGACCCGAATTTCAGCTCGGTAGGTAGGACCGCCTTAGACCCATATACCAGGAAGAAGGGTGACTGCCCGGTTGCCCGACTGGGGGTGGTTCTGAGCCCCCAGAGCACCGAGGGCAATTCCTTCACCCATCGGGTGGCATAAGGATTAAGGCGGTCGAAGATCCTTGCTTTCAGTCCTTGAAGTACCATACCGTTTGCCAAAGCAGATTTTAATTCATAGTTCTCCGCACCAGTCCTGGAATTCTTCTCCTCTGAACTGGGTACCATTGTCGGTGATGATTCTATTTGGCGTGCCGAAGTGGACCACAATGTCTTGGAAGAAGTCCTTGGCCTTTGCTGCTATTATGGTGGCGACTGGCTTGGCTTCGATCCACTTTGTGAACTTGTCCACAATGACGAAGAGATGTGTAAACCCTCCTTGTGCTTTTTTCAGTGGTCCTACCATGTCCAGCCCCCAAGCTGCGAATGGCCAAATGATTGATATTGTCTGCAACTCTTGAGCCAGCATGTGGATTTGCCAAGCGAAGAATTGGCAGCCCTCACAGGTTCGAACGATGCCTTCTGCATCCGTTACTGCGGTCGGCCAGAAGAATCCTTGGCGGTAAGCCTTCCCGACTAGGGTTCATGAGGCTGTGTGGTGTCCACAGATTCTCGCATGGATTTCCTTGAGGAGGTCCTTTCCTTCTTGCTCCGAGATGCAGCGTCTGAGTATTCTGGAGGCGCTCTTCTGGAAGAGCTCCCCTTCGACGACTACGTAACTTTTGCTTCTGTGTGTGATGCGCTCTGCTTCGATGCGGTCCTCTAGGAGTTCATCTCTTACCAGGTAATCGCGGTAGGGTTTCGTCCAGTCGGTGTTAATGACCAACACCTCCGCGTCAGCTGGGAGGGATGTCTCCTCGCTCTTTTGGCGTAAGGTGGCTGAGGGCTTGTGAAGTTCTTCCATGAATATGCTAGTTGGTAACTCCGCTCGACTGGAACCGAGCTTGGCGAGCTCGTCGGCGGCCTCGTTATCCCGTCTGAGCACATGGTCAGCTCCAGTCTGTCGAACTTGTCTTCTAGTCTGCGCACCTCTTGACAGTACGCAGTCATTATGTCATCAACGCACGACCAATCTTTTTGTACCTGGTTGACCACGAGTTGGGAATCTCTGCGAACCGCCAACCTTCGAATTCCGAGTGATATGGCGATACGGAGCCCGTGGATGAGTGCTTCATACTCGGCGGCGTTGTTTGATGCTGGAAAATGGATCTCCTTTCGGGGATGTGAGCACGATGCCAGCCCCCGCGCCGCTGAGCGTGAGGGAACCATCGAAGTGCATTGTCCAGTGCACAAGTTCCTTGCTGGTTGATGGTTTTTGTAGTTCCGTCCACTCGGCGGTGAAGTCGGCTAGTGCTTGTGACTTTATGGCTGTGCGTGGTTTGAACGCAATTTCGTAGGCTCCCAGCTCGGCCATCCACTTGGCGATCCTCCCAGTGGCCTCCCGGTTATGGAGTATGTCTCCGATCGGGAAAGTGGTGACCACCGAAATCGCGTGTTCCTGGAAGTAATGTTTGAGCTTTCGGGAGGCGATCAGCACCGCATAGATGAGCTTCTGGATTTGTGTGTACCGCGTTTTAGATTCTCCAAATACTTCGCTGATGAAGTAAATTGTACGTTGTACCTTCTGCTGGTGCCCGTCCTCCTTGCGCTCGACGACAATCGCTGCGCTGACCACATGGGTTGTTGCAGCTATGTAGAGCATGAGTGGCTCCTTCGGCAACGAGGATGCCAATGCCAGAGGCTTCGTTAAGAAGGTCTTGAGGTCGTCGAAGGCTTGCTGTGCTTCAGTGGTCCATTCGAACCGGTCTTGCTTTTTCAGGAGTTTGAAGAACGGTGTTCCCCGCATCCCTAAGCGAGAGACAAATCTTTTGAGTGCCACCATGCACCATGTGAGCTTCTGGACGTCCTTTTGATTTATTGGTGGCTTCATCTTTAGGATGGTGGCGACCTTCTCCGGGTTTGCTTCGATGCCGCGGTGCGACACGATGTACCCGAGAAGCTTTCCCGAAGGGACTCTGAAAGTGCATTTCTCGGGATTGAGTTTCATCCGGTAGGCCGTTAGGCTTTCGAACGTTTCGGTTAAGTCAGAGATGAGGTCCTCTTTCAACCGAGATTTCACCACAACGTCATCCACATACGCCTCCACGTTGCGTCCGAGTTGATTGTGAAAGCACCGTTGTAATGCGCGTTGGTAAGTCACACTGGCGTTCTTCAACCCGAATGGCATTGTGACGTAGCAGAAAGCTCTGAACGGCGTGATGAATGAAGTCTTGATGCAATCTTCCTCCTTGAGGCTAATATGGTGGTACCCTGAGTAGGCGTCCAGAAGGCTCAAGAGTTCGCAGCCGGCGGTGGAGTCCACAACTTGGTCGATGCGAGGTAACCCGAACGGATCCTTAGGGCATGCCTTGTTAAGGTCGGTATAATCAACGCACATGCGCCAGCTTTTATTCTTTTTGCAAACTAGAAATGGGTTCGCCAACCAGTCAGGATGATACACCTCTCTTATAAAGCCAGCGGCTAAGAGTTTGGTGTTCTCCTCTTTAATTGCGTCCCGTCGATCTTGAGCAAAGCGTCGAGGGCGCTGCTTGATCGGTTTCGCGCCCTGATTTACATTTAACGCGTGCTCGATCATCTCCCTCGGGACACCAGGAATGTATGAAGGCTTCCGGGCGAAGATGACTTGGCTTGCCCGGAGCAAGGATTCAAACCTCGTTTTGGGTAAAATCCCGGAGGTCACCAAAATCCGAAATCTCGGCGAGATTCGAAAATTTCGGACAAAATCTGGACGAAATAAAAAAATCAAATTTCAAATCCGGTTTTCTTTCAACTGGGAAATCCGAGATCTCGGTCGAAATCACCGAGATCCTGGTCCAAGTTGAATCGACGAAAAAATGGTCCAAAACACGTCAAAAAAATTTGAATTTTTTTTGGATGGTCCTGACACATAACTAATGTTTCCATAAAAATTTGAGATGATGATCAAGCATGAGTAATTTTTAAAAAATCTAACAGTGGTAAAGTCATCATAAAAACCGTATGTAAAATCAATTTTTGATTTTTCAAATGTAACAAATGAACTTCAAGTCATTTGAAAAGTTTTATATATGTTCCTATCATCCTATGTATTATAGAGAAATATTTATTCCATACATAGAAGCCATAATGTAACTGAATTGGGGCAACACAACATATTACATATTGATACACTAGATATATAGACAATACCTCAAGTATTTATTCCATTAAGAAATACCTCATGGGATTGGGATGCGAATCTAACTAGTTACCTAGACTAGTAGACAGAAACTACACAGTGATTATTATTGATACCACAATGTTGTACATAAAATCTAATTCACTGATTCACCAACAAACATATGTAGCATACTAGCATCCACAATCAGAAGTGCTAGCTGGACTCACCAACCATCATATCTATGCATCCACAAACAAAAGTCAGAACAAAACATAATTTCATATTTTCATGCAATGATGCAAATGATCAAACATCTACCATAAATATATTCACTCCTTTACTGCACAACCAATAGCACATGTTCATTCCTACCAAATCTCCCAAATTTAGAATCTATTTGAAGAAATTTACTGCTGAAAACAGACACAAATCCGGCAAGATCTCGAAGAAATAAGATGAGATCTCGGTATTGGACAGCGAGATCTCGCTATTTGACGGCGAGATGTAAAGATAACTCGCCAGAGATGGCCAGAGTTTGCCCATAGTCGACCGAGCTAGCTATGAGGAGTGAGAATACTATGTTGTTTCTGTCTTAGCTGTGAGGAATCAGGTTTGCTTTTAAGTTTCTACTCTTCACATTGGGACAAATATACAAATACTAACTATCTATACCATAGGATAGGAAATATGATTGGGTGAGTTGGTCAGTGCGGCTGATTTAAGCATTTAGTGGTAGTGAGGTCATGGGTTCAAATCCCCTTCGGCCATAATTTTTTTCCTTCTTTATTTCATTTTTTTCCACTTGATAGTAGTTCGTGTTAGTCAATGAAATGCTCCAGAAAAAAGTTTACTTTGGAAATGATTTAGGGCTTGGCACCTTAATTTTATGTGTGTTCAACCTTTTCTTTGGAAATGAAAAATAGTTCAAACCACTTTAGAAAATTTTGAAATTTGTTGTGAATGGTCCTAACACATCCATAATATTCCCATAAAGTTTTCAGATGATGATCAATCTTGAGAAATTTTAAAAAATTCGGACAGTGCAAACCCACAAAAACACATCAAAAATTTTAGAAATTTTTTGTGGATGATCTTGACCCTAAATACAATCAAATACAATGCACAAAAATCAAAATTTGGCAAAAACACCCTAGATCTCGCCCGAGATTCCCGAGATCTCGCCGAGAAATTCGAAAATTGAATTTTTTTTTGAATTTTTTGATTTTTCTGGGATTTTGAATCTCGGAGGGGTCCGAAATCTAAAATATCGGTCGAGATTTTGGATTTCGGTCTGAAATTTCAATCCTTGGCCCGGAGAAAGGTGATGAGCGTGCTTTCCTATTCCTGATCGAGCCCTGTCCCAATCAAGGTTGTTTTGGCCGGGTTGGACGGGTCGAGTGTTATTTTCTTGACTTCTTCGCCAGGTCGGATCCCTGCCTTCGCTTGTTTCTTGGCTGGCATGTCCTCGTCCTGCGAAGCGGATGCTGCTAGTCGGATTTTTTGCAAGTTGGTCGATTCCCGCAGGACTTCGGCCAACTCGCAACTCTCCTTATCGCATTGAAAAGATTGTCGTACATCTCCGCGGATTGTGATGACTCCATTGGGTCCTGGCATCTTGAGCATTGAGTAGGTGTAGTGCGGAACCACCATGAATTTTGCTAAACCGGGCTTTCCCAAGATAGCGTGGTACGCTATCTCGAAATCAGCCACTTTGAAGTTCGTGTGCTCCGTCCTGTAGTTGTCTTTCGTGCCAAACGTGACGGGCAAAACAATCTGCCCGAGTGGCACGGAGGATGTCCCAGGAATCACCCCAAGGAAGGGTGATGAGCTTTGTTTGAGCTCGGTCCGTGGTATCCTCATGTCATCGAGGGTCTAAGCGATCGAAGGTTACGGGAACCTCCGACCACTTTAGATATTGGCGGTCGCTGGTGCGATCGCATTGATGTCCCGAGCGGTAAGCTTTTGCTTTTGCTTGGACTCATTTGCACCCGACCCTCTAAATACGAAGTTGAGCTCTTGTTCGATATCTGGGAACTCGCTCTCATCCGAGGGGCTATCTTTTTTCCCAGCTTCCTTCTTATCTCTAGGTTCTGATCGGCTCGATTTTTCCCGTGCGAATCTTTTCAAAGTGAAGCAATCCTTTACTGCATGCCTTCCTTTCGGGTGAAAGGGGCATTGAGCATTCATTACTTCGTCGTATTCTTTGTTTTGGGGAGCCCTTGCCCCTCCTCGCTCGGTCGCGGCGACCAGATCCTCTCCCTTCCGCTTTTTCTCCTTTTGTTTTGGGGGTTCGGTATGGTCTTTTTTGTCCTTTTGTTGGGGTCGATCCACCCGGCGTTCTGCTAATGCGTCCGACGCGGCTGCATAGCGATCGGCCAAGGCGAACATTCCCTAGTTGTGGCTGGGGGTCTCCGTGACACCTTTTTGATGAAATCGGGATCGCTGACGCCCTTTTGGAAGTCTACGACGATGATCGCATCTGAGACGTCTCGAACAGTATTCTTTTTCTGCGTGACTCGCCGAATGAACTCTCTCAAGGATTCATTTTTCTTCTGATGGAGCTGGTAGAGATCCCAAGGGGTTCCAGGCTTCTCGAAAGTGCCCTAAAAATTCGTGATGAACTGGTCACAGAGGTCTCCCCAGGAGTCAATGGAATCTCTTGGAAGCCCTGTGATCCATGCTTGAGCCGGGGGGGCAACATCACTGGAAGATAATTAGCCATCACGTTGTGGTCTCTTCCAACCGCTTTGACTGCAAGGGAGTAGATCTGTAGCCAAGCTTCAGGATCTCTCTCTCCGTCAAATTTAGTAATGCCTTTCGGATTAAAACCGTCTGGCCATTGCACTTGGCGGAGACGAGCAGTGAATGCCCTGATCCCGTCGACAGGGCCTTCGTCGCGCTGAGCGTGGCGGCGATGTGGGGGAAGACCCACTCGGTGATCTTCATCCTGGTGTGTACTGCGCTGGCCTTTGCGATGGCCGTGGTCGGAGGTCCGATTACACGGATGCCAACTGCTATGCTCATGGTTGATGCCAAAACGTTCGTGGTCATCATCCCGGTGGCGTTGCTCGTCATCCTCCCGCTCTCACCTTCTATCATTGAGGTCTTGGCGATGGTCGCTGTGGATGGTGGAGCAGATGTCCCTTTCGCAGGGGGACTTGTGCCGACTGCTTCTTGTCCGACTGCGACCCGTCCGACTGCTAGCCGTGTGAGTTTCTTCTCCTGTATACGGAGGCTTCGTCGTCTTGCCCCGCTGGTTGTGCTGGATCGCCGCAGCCGTCACCATGGCTTTGAACTGTGCCATGATCGGCGCGACTGGGCTGTCGGATTCAATCATGGGTTCCAAGGTATTAAGGAGTGTCTTGGTAGCCATGATGTTTTGCTGCAGAGTTTGGAAAATCGACTGGTTCCCCACTCTGGCATGCAAGATGCCATTGTTGACATTGCGCGCTCGATTTTGAAGTGACCGAACGCGATCGTTCGGGTCTTCATGCTGAGGAGGCTCCGTCTCGGTCTTCCCACGTTCCCGTCGATTCTGTGATTCGGGAAGACTGCTTCCGACGACAAATACCGAACGGAAACTGGAAAAGCTCTCAGATCTGATCTGATCTAAGTTCGAGAGGATGAGGGCGCCTTGTTTGTTGGCGACGAAGTGCAGACTTCCAAAGCAAAAACCCTGGCCTGGAGCAAACGTGATGCCATCTTCGAACGCCATCGAAATCACTCGGACTGATCTTCGTGCTACCCCTACCTGGCGCGCCAACTGTCGACGTTTAGTGTCGGCAATAATCTTAGGGGGTGTGAATTTGTGGGGCAAGGTGCTGGATCAGGATCTCGATGGTAACACAAGACAAAGGATTATACAGGTTCAGGCCCTCGACGGAGGAGGTAATACCCTAGTCCTGTGTTTTGGGATTATCTGTCCTGTCTCGTCTCTTCCCTTCCCTTATATATAGGAAGGAGAAGGGGTGGAGTCCAGCTCGGATACTATAACATGAGTCCGAGTTGGTTACAAGTAAAGGGGTCATATCCTTCCTTATCTAGGATAGCTTCCTTTACGGTTACAATCTTTCCGTTCTAGTTACAACACAATCGGATCTACACGCGCGTCCTTCTCTTGATCGGACATCTAGAATCCACACGCGTGCAAACCCGGTCCTCGCCGCCTCCACAGGACGTTTAAATATTCCACCTTCTAAATATGCCACTCTCTCTGACTCACTCTCTCTCTATTAGCCCCCCTCTCTCTCTCCCTCTGACTCCCTATGTCACTCTCTCTGGATCACTCTCACTCCCCCCCCTCCGACTCTCTATGTAACTCTCTCTAGCTCACTCTCACTCTCTCGGTCTCTCTCACCCTCCGACTCTCTATGTAACACTCTGGTTCACTCTCTCCCTCCGACTCTATATCACTCTCCCTGGCTCACTCTCACTCTCTCAGTCCCTCTCCTTGGTCGGCACCGCGCCTAGTTCTCTCCGCTCCTCCCTCCCCATCAACCCCCATTGACCACCACAAATGCCCCACCCTTTCAATCCAACTCCGGCGACCTCATCGATCGGTGATCCTTTACTCTCATTAGAATGGTGCAAATGGACCTGTCTTGGGCTGGCATAGCACGAAGCAGGCATAAAGCACAAATAGGTCATGCCTAGGCTCACTGAAGGCGAGCTGAGCTGACACGGCATGGCACAGCAGGCATGACGGGTCATCGCGGCCCGGCATGGTTCAGGCACAAAGCATGATGGGCTCATGCTGGCCGGCCTGGCACTGCACGACACCCACCTCTATCCACATGCAAATTTTGCAATTTGCGTGCATGTTTCAACCTGCAGGCTGGGATTATTGCAAAGAAAGAAACATGCATTCAGGTATACTACATGAAAATGTTGGGCAATACAATGGCAAGCTGCCCAACCAATGGGGTAGCAGTAGGGCCGAATGCCCATTAATTCCACAGAGTGGGTGCAAGCATACGCATGATGTATGCATAAGGACGTCTGCTAGATGTGGGCATTGTGCCAAACCGATACTGCATGGGTCCATTGGGTCATGTGTCTAAACCGTACCATGTCGTGCCGTGTCGGTCTAGCTTATATTTGGTGAGCCCATGCACTGCCCATTTGCGATTCGTGTCAGCTTCATGTCGTATGGTCTAGGTCCAGCCCATTTGCTCTATTGCGACGAGAGGAAAGGAGCCAAAGACGGACAGAGCTGAGGTTGTGAACATAAATATTGGGGAAAATGAACTAAATTTTTTTACTCATTGGTTACAGATACAAAATTACTGGATCGTTAAAAACCTTACGCCCCAAAAGTGGGGATTCTTTGGTAAGAAAAATCATAGTAACAATATGCATACATACTAACTACCCCTAAAATGAAGTGAACTATCATAACAAGAATTTAGTCCCATTTGTAGGCCCTGTAGTAAAATATTATGGACAATCGTAAACGTTACTGCAATAGATGATAAAATTAAATGAGAACCATTCGTAAAATTTCATACATCTGTTTAGTAGAAAAATCTTACACCCATCAGTAATTTGTTTTTCATTTGGTAGTAAACCACCTTTAACATGTAAAATCTATGAAAATCACATGTACAAGTTTTGAAGAATTCTCAAAAAATTACCATATATATGGGAGATAAGTTTTTACAATCCTGCAAATTTTGAAGACCAAACTCAATAGCATTCAAATGATATGAAATTGAAAAGCAACGGATGAATAGTGCTAAACTACGATAAAATCACTATTCAACCGAATTTATCTTTTTTATGTCTTTCAAATGACATTGATTTTGGTCTTCAAATTTTATAGGGTTGTAGAATCTCACTATCCCTACATATTATAATTTTTTGAGAATTTTTGAAATTTTGACCATGTGATTTGTATGGATTTTACGTGATAAGTGTAGTTTACACTGGATATGTTGCCTTTTACTATCCACAAAATAACATTTGACTAGCTATTACACAAGATTTTACTACGCTGAAACAATAAACACTGGAAATCCAAATTACCAAACCTTAAATCAAATGTTTTCTTCGTGTACTTGAACCAAGGAATTAGAATATATAAAGAACCATCAATTATCAAATTTGTAGCTTAATTAGTGGGTAGTAAGATGTAAACAAGTTGTGTCGAGCTAGCCATTGATGTTGTGATCAAACATTCGTTTGTTTAGTCTATTGTGGCATGCCAAATGCAAGTGTTTCCAAATGGCGGGTTGTCGAGTTGGGTACTTGGACTGGCTTGGACAAGTTCTCAGTATTATTGCTGGTGGTCTAATTATGTGTTTTTGCTAGTGACTGTTTGGAACTTGACGATATAGACCAATATCCATATGTACTTCAGCTTGTACATCTAACTATGAGTCTACACATGCTATATATAAGGTATACATACATAGGTTGAGACCCTGGTTCTCGTGGACCCTAGGTGATTGTCCTTACTACCCATGCCCTGGACTGCCTTGACCTGAAGTAGTTTTTATTTGGGTGATAATTTGTTCAATAAATTCCTTGCACCACATATGGAGGATAGTAAGACAACGATCGTATGGACTTCTTGAGGGAATTAAGGATTTGGGATTTGGGGTTTTGGGCAATGGGTTCACCTATGTAGTTGTTGCTGGCGGTTGGCCGTTGCCTTCTCACCGGCTCGTTGTCGCGCGCTCTTAGGCTCCGCCTCTCCCCGGCCACCACTCGCTCATGAGCGCAATCGTTGATGGCGATGCTGCATTGTCCGCCGCTAGTTAGGGTTAGCTCAATTGGCCGGTTGGGTTGAAGAGAAAGTCTGGTGGGCTGAGGAGCAAAAGGAGGTGGTCTGGTGGGCTGAGATGGGGTGGGTTGACAAGGCTGACATCATAGCTGACACCTGAATGATCTAGGCGCACCATAGGGAGTGAATTGGTGCAAACTAACACCTAAATATAATCTTTTCTATTTTTATTAATGGTAAAAATTAATAAAATAATGATCAAACCTAAAAATCAATCTAGAAAGCAACTGTACGTAAATTTGAAGTACAAAAAACTAGTAAATTGGAATCTATACTCGTTTATTTATTTTCTAAATTAAAAATACAAAACACGCACGATAATCACTTGAAATAAAAACGCAGCTCTAAAATAATCTCTAAAATCATTAAAAAAATTTCTCCCCTTTTTTTCTCGCTTGCTTCTCTCCGTCTCGCACTTTCGCGTACGGCTCTCACGTTTTCTTGCCCTGTCCTGTTTATTGATCGTCAGACATACTTAACCTATCGCCGTACAGAGCCCCCTTGGACTCCCCTGCAGCCTCACGTCCCTCGGACCCTTCGCTGCACCACGTGACGTCCCGTCCCTCCCCCTACAGGGACTGCCGAACCGACTACAGCCGCTGCTATCCAGGACGCGCGACCTATTTTTTTTTTTTTTTTTTCTTCTTCATTGCGCCGCCTCCCGATAGGTCTTCAGCCGTAACCCTTTTTATACACCTCCCCTCCCACCACGAATCAAATTGAAACGATTTAACTGATTATTTTGGTTTTTTTTGGTTTATGGTTTTCGATGAGGTTTTGCTTTAGTATAATTTAGTTTTCGGTCTTCGATTCGGCCTTTTGCTTTCAAAAACTAAAATAACTGAATAGCCCATGTACAGTATCACTTTTATAATTTTCTTTTTAAAGTTATCAAACAATTATCATATTCTAACATCTTTATGCATATATGTGGTATGTTCATATATTCCATTGTGCTTATACTATAATGACCTAAGAATATTGTACGAGTTTATCTGTACTCTGTGTTACGATATAAGAAGAATCAAATTTATTGTACCTAGTATTTATTCATATTTCGGTAACCAAAAAACCGAATTAACTGAATCGAAATATTTAGGTTAATTTGGTTTGGTTTTTTATTTTGTTCCAAGAAATTCGACAGCCAGTTTCTAAAAACCGAATTATTTTAAAATAAAAAAAACCGATTAAACGAAAAAACTAAATGCCCACTCTAACCGCTCTGTATAAGTAAATATATATTATTGCACATCTATAGCCGCCTACACAGTACACACTTTCCCTATGGCCGCACTGCACCCCATTGAGTTCTTCCTCTAGTCTAGGTAGAGACGTACGTACGTAGGTGTACACACGCAGCTAGCCAGCTATCCAATACGCAGCGAGCGAGGGAAGCATGCTGCAGCGATACAGATACTAGCATGGACGTGGAGAGCAGCGGTGCTACTGCTCGCGTAGGCAACAAGCGGTGCTGCTCGCCGTCGTCGTCCTCCCAGGCCAAGCTGTTGGAGATCATGAAGGGGTGGAGGCGGTTGCGAAGCTGCGCGCCGAGGTGGGCTCTGCCGGCCGTCTGCGTGGCGGCCACCGTAATCACCGTCGTCGTGCTCTCCGCCGCCGGGGGCTCGCCGGACGAGATGCCGGATTCCTGGTTCACCGATGGCAGTACACAAGGTAAAATTAAAGTGCGCACGGACGGTTGCTTAATTCTATTCCCCACCCCCCCCCCCCCACCCCCACCCCGCACCCCAATTACAGTTTGCTTATCGATCGATCGGCGAGTGCATATTGTTAACATGTACCGCGCGAAACTAATTATAAAACGTTTGCCTACCGTTTCCTTATTTATTTTCTCCCCAGAAGAATGATCGAAAGGCATTTCTTCATGGGATAAAACCTATTTTTTCCCCATGCTTTTGAAAACTTTTCAACATGCACGCGTGCACGGGAACTTCAAATAAAAAGAAAGAAAGAAAACTTTTGGACATGCATGTAGCGCAACTTCAGCATATGGACTTACGTTCGGCAAGACAACAATAGGTTCCAAATTGGCTAATGTAATGAGCTAGCTAGCCAGTATAGTACTCTCCTTAGTCACTAGAAAATATCGTCTTAAGTTAGATACAGTCAAACTTTTTAAAATTTAATTATCTATGTCTTTTCTAACATTTAAATCGAATACATGACACTGCTATATATATATATTTGTCTCGAAAGTTTTTAATAAAAATATTTTTTTAGTTTTTATAAATCCATTGTAATAGAGATTTAATAGTTAAAATTATATTGTAAAAACTACATCTATATCTAAAATAATACTCTCTATCCCATTATATAAGACGTAACTCCTACCAACGCAGAGACCAAGAAAGCAGTTGCATCGCGCAAGACTCGAGAGGGCGCACAAGAGATGGGAGAGAAGGTTAATGCATGCATGAGAGATGTGAGAGAAGCTAGAACAGGAATCAGGGAGGCGCCGCGACATGTCACTACTACAAAATGATACATCACTATCGCTTCATCTGTGTCGGTTCCAAACTTTTGACTAAAAAACCGATTGTGATACGTGTATGTCATTCGTAAATTTTGGTAATAGGTTATCACAATCGGTTCTGAGAAAGAACCGATTGTGATAAGAATCATCATCACAATCGGTTCTTTCTAAGAACCGATTGTGATAACCCGTTTCCTCATCACAATCGGTTCTAAAAAAGAACCGATTGTAATGAGGGGTCTCATTACAATCGGTTCTTTTTTAAAACCGATTGTGATGATATACCACTTATCACAATCGGTTCTGAGAAAGAACCGATTGTGATAAGACTCGCAAGGTTTATATCCTCTCGGGATGAACTCTCAGAGCAAAAAATAATCGTCGCCACCCCGAAAAATAGAACATACTCTTGTTGAAACTTAGACTTGTGGGAGAAAAATCGGAAATCCTAAGGATGTGTGTTAAGAGGGTAAGTTGAAGCCCCAGCTTGAGAAGATTAATTTCCCCTCTATTTTCTCTCAGTTGAGGTTTTTAGCATATTTATAAGCAAGCACTTAGTGGTGACGATGACACACAAGGAACAAATTACATGAGTGTAGATCATTAAAGAGGGTTGTATTGCAAATAAAGTTGTAAGATTGCCATGTCTAATTGAGACAAGCTAATGCCATTTCAAGGGTAAAGTACCAGCAAAGTAAAAGTACAAACTTGCCAACTTGTTAATTAACTTGCTGTTGAACCTATTTTAGTTAAAATATACAGGACAATACTTCGATAAGGAAGGAAAGGGAAGAATTTTTCCACTCAACGCATAATTATTAGTAATTACTTGCACATTCTTTCCACTGCATCCAAGAACAACACATAACCCCAAACAATTATTAAAACAATACCAAGAATAATACCGGCACTACTAGTCCTTTCATACTGCAGTCGGTTTCAATTAAAACTGACACTACTAATCAAACCTATTGCTTTTTGTGAAGGCAATGAAACGAATGCATTTCAATAGCATATATACAGAAAGTTTAGCAAAGTGGAGACCGACTCGGCTTGAACTTAAATTAGATAGAAAATAGAATTAAAGGTGTAGTGGACACCACATCACAATCGGTTCTAGCTGAGAACCGATTGTGATGAGGGGTGTGATCACAATCGGTTCTATCTCAGAACCGATTGTGATGACACCCTCATCTGTCGGTTCTAGCTCGAACCGATTGTGATGATGAGTGGTCATCTGTCGGTTCCTACCGTAACCGATTGTGATAAGGGGCCCCTCATCACAATCGGTTCTATCTCAGAACCGATTGTGATGAGAACCGATTGTGATGACACCCTCATCACAATCGGTTCCTACTCAGAACCGATTGTGATAAGGGGTCCTCATCACAATCGGTTCTCAACTTGAACCGATTGTGATAACGGTGTCATTACAATCGGTTCTTGTTCAGAACCGATTGTGATGTGCTCGTGACCGCCAATGTGAAAATTGGGCGTCATAGTAAAATTGGACACTTAGTTAAATTTTGTAGCACCCAAGTCAGAGTAAATTCGAAGTATAAGAATACTAACATTAGTGTTCGGGTGCTTTGTGGGGTTAAGGGGAGGGAGACGCGTTATATTTTCAAATGCTATCATACCAACACTACGGTACTAAATTGGACACTTAGTTAAATTTTGGAGCACCCAAGTCAGAGTAAATTCGAAGTATAAGAATACTAACATTAGTGTTCGGGTGCTTTGTGGGGTTAAGGGGAGGGAGACGCGTTATATTTTCAAATGCTATCATACCAACACTACGGTACTAGATCATATAAGAACTCTGAAGTTAAGCGTGCTTGGGTCAGAGTAGTACTAGGATGGGTGACCTCTCGGGAAGTGTTCGCATTTGCATTAAAATTGGCGGCAAAACTCATTAGTTAAGCGTGCTTAGGCGAGGGTGTACTAACTAGGATGGATGAGGGTGACCTCCTGGGGAAATCTCTTCGTTTTGTGTTAAAACCGTCAGAACAATGTTTAATAGTGAAAAGGGCTCATCACAATCGGTTCTTTCTCATAACCGATTGTGATGATTGTTTATCACAATCGGTTCTAGAAAAGAACCGATTGTGATGAGGGGGTCATCACAATCGGTTCTTCGCAAGAACCGATTGTGATGATTGTTTATCACAATCGGTTCTTTGCTAGAACCGATTGTGATGAGGTGATTATCACAATCGGTTCTTCGCAAGATTGGAGAAAAACCGACTGTGATAGCTATTCCTCATTACAATCGTTGGACTTTCTATCGCCACCAAAACCGATTGTGATGACGAAAAAGAACCGATTCTAATGTGTATTTTTGTAGTAGTGTGTATTCTGGGATTTAAAAAAAATAGTTGTACCTTATATTTTGGGACTGAGGGAGTATTAATTTGTGACGGTGGGTATTTCTATTTGTATCAACTATTTGCGTCAACAATCCATGTATCTCAAACATTTACTATACTAACTGAAATCTCGATATGTGTGGATACGGAGTCCTCTTCGGTGTGTGTGACGTGACTAGAGGTGGGCACTTGGGCTGGGCTTTTTTGGGCCGGCCCGAAGCACGATGGGATGGCCCGGTGCAAAGCACGGCACGGTTCCGTCTTGGGAACGGCTGCCTAGCGTAGCTCGGTGTCTGGGCAGAACCAGGCGCGATGGGCGACGCGACGCGACCGGCGATTTAAATTTGGGCCGTCTTGTGCGGCACGAAATCACGGATTAAGGCCTAAAAGTTGTCAGATATTGTTGATTCAAGGCATCTTCAAGCATTGCATTTATGTTTGACATTTTGTTGATGTGATTAGTCTCTTATGTAATTAAAATATGTAGTTTAGTAGTAGTAATTTGTTTTATTTCTTTGCTCGTCACAATAGGGAAAATGAGTCGGGCCTGGGCCGACACGGAACGAAGTAGGCACGAAGCGCAAATGGGCCGGGCTTGGGCTCGCCAAAGGTGAGTCGGGCCGGCACGGCCCGGCACGGTGGGCACGATGGACCGTCGTGGCACGTCACGGTTTCGGCCCGAAGCACGATGGGCCCGGGCCGGACCAGCACGGCACGGCACGACGCCCACCTCTAGACGTGACAAACACGTAGATACGACGACGGCTAGGATCGGGAATGCCATAAATGCTAGCTTGTCTCTGCAGATGCGCGCATGGGCCACACATACCTGATAAAAGATGTATGGGCCAGAGAATTAGCTGGTACTGCATAAAAGTGAATTTATTTTTATTTTTTTCAAAAATAATTAACGGAATTTTTATTTTGAAAACATAGGCACCCGTCGTCCCAATATGGAGGTACCTAGATGCAAAAAATGCAATTGCGAAAATGGACACATAAAGGAGTAGATTTGTCGATATTTTTTGCATTTAGGTATCTATCGCCCCCAATATAGAGCGATCGCCTCTTATTGGGGCGACGGGTGCCTATTTTCGCAAAAAAAATTCCGTTGATTATTTTCGGGAAAAAAATTAAAATAAATATTAAATAAAAAATTCGCATAAAAGTACTCCATCCCATTGTAAATAGAAATCTTTTGAACAAAAATATAGTTTTAATTATTAATTTTATTATAGTATATTATAAACCTAATAAAACTATAAAATTATAAGCAAATATATAAATATAATTTTTATGTACATAATTTAAGTATTTAAAAAGATAGTGATAGTCATATGTATAATCGACACGCACACGTATGTGTTTCTGGATAGTATAATATACGTACGTTGAGTATGTGTGTGAATATTATGAGTACAATAGTATATGTTGAGTATGTGTATCTAGTTATACTCTTAAAAAAGAACGCTCTGATTATTAATGACCAAACAGGACTTTAGTATCATATGCCTGGTTTAGTTAGTTAGTTAGTTAGTTAGGATCTCCTCCTCACTCCAAAGTAGATTTTTTTTTAAATAATACTTTTTTAAATCAAATTGCGTTTTTAATATACGGAATAAAAAATTTGCAAAAATAATATGCCGTCGCCAAACGGTATGGCGAACACCCTATTTTCGCCGTACCGTGTGGCGAATACCCTATTTTCGCCACACGGTTCGGCTAAAATAGGCTAATTGCGCTATTAATTGTTCAGAACCATGGGTTAGGGTATTTTCGCCGTACGTTGTGGCGAAAAAAGGGTATTCGCCACACCGTTCGGCGAAAATAGGTAGTCGCCATGCTATACGGCGAAAATATATTATTCGCCAAGCCGTATGGCGAAAATAGGTAGTCGCCAAGCCGTATGGCGAAAATATACAAAACATGGAATAAAATAATTATACCATATGCATATAGTGTTGGATGTTCCATTTATGCAAAAATATGTAGGTATCGTACCATATTATGGAAAAATATTTCATCTACGCCTTTGTTCACTGCAAAAATATACTGCGACAATAACCCTAAATACTATTGTCAACCATAACTTTTAAGCTTTTTCGGCAGCCTGTAAAATGTCACGTTCGAATGTATTTTTTGGCATGAATACCGCAGATTTGCTCTTTGATATATGGAGTACCATATTATAGGAAAATATTTCATCTACGCCTTTGTTCACTACAAAAATATACCGCCACAATAACCCTAAGTACTATTGTCAACCATAACTTTTAAGCCTTTTTGGCAGACTGTGAAATTTCACGTTCGAATGTATTTTTTGGC
Source organism: Rhipidocladum racemiflorum (assembly GCA_036346355.1). NCBI lineage: Eukaryota > Viridiplantae > Streptophyta > Magnoliopsida > Poales > Poaceae > Rhipidocladum > Rhipidocladum racemiflorum. Next base: position 46,150,524 of record CM070572.1, on the reverse strand, counting down.
ACGAATACATGATTTGCTCTTTGATATATGGAGTACCATATTATAGGAAAATATTTCATCTACGCCTTTGTTCACTACAAAAATATACCGCCACAATAACCCTAAGTACTATTGTCAACCATAACTTTTAAGCCTTTTTGGCAGCCTGTGAAATGTCACGTTCGAATGTATTTTTCGGCACGAATACCGCAGATTTGCTCTTTGATATATGGAGTACCATATTATGGGAAAAATTTTCATCTACGCCTTTGTTCACTACAAAAATATACCGCCACAATAACCCTAAGTACTATTGTCAACCATAACTTTTAAGCCTTTTCGGCAGCCTGTGAAATGTCATGTTCGAATGTATTTTTCGGCACGAATACCGCAGATTTGCTCTTTGATATATGGAGTACCATATTATGGGAAAATATTTCATCTACGCCTTTGTTCACTACAAAAATATACCGCCACAATAACCCTAAGTACTATTGTCAACCATAACTTTTAAGCCTTTTAGTGACTGTGAAATGTCACGTTCGAATGTATTTTTCGGCACGAATACCGCAGATTTGCTCTTTGATATATGGAGTACCATATTATGGGAAAATTTTTCATCTACGCCTTTGTTCACTACAAAAATATACCGCCACAATAACCCTAAGTACTATTGTCAACCATAACTTTTAAGCCTTTTCGGCAGCCTGTAAAATATCTCGTTCGAACGTATTTTTCGGCACCGCAGATTTGCTCTTTGATATATGGAGTACCATATTATGGGAAAATATTTCATCTACGCCTTTGTTCACTACAAAAATATACCGCCACAATAACCCTAAGTACTATTGTCAACAATAACTTTTAAGCCTTTTATGACTGTAAAATGTCTCGTTCGAATGTATTTTTCGGCACGAATACCGCAGATTTGCTCTTTGATATATGGAGTACCATATTATGGGAAAATATTTCATCTACGCCTTTGTTCACTACAAAAATATACCGCCACAATAACCGTAAGTATTATTGTCAACCATAACTTTTAAGCCTTTTCGGTAGCCTGTGAAATGTCACGTTCGAATGTATTTTTCGGCACGAATACCGCAGATTTGCTCTTTGATATATGGAGTACCATATTATGGGAAAATTTTTCATCTACGCCTTTGTTTACGCTGATAGAATTAAATGGTAAGACATAATATGAGAAAGGACAATAACAAAAGCATGTAGATGCAGCCAGCAATCTTAGTACGCAAACTCAACCTTAGTACGGCAGATACAACGGATATTAAACAGTGACGGCATTGCTAGGAGAAGTGCCAATAACACTGATTGTAATGGTGCAACAAGTGATCGTTCCGCCTATGTTCGTAGAGTGGGAATGATGCCATACATTTTCTACATATTACATCACCTGTCAATCTTGTGCGATTTGTTCTCGGACACCGCTCAATCTCTCTTATGAAAGAGCTCCATGGCCATGCGCAGTGCTCCCAGCTGTCGCCGAATGGGTAGCCTATGACATACGTCTCTGGGGTGTAAGAAGTAACTTGTTTGTGTGCATTCTGTGGAGTCCTGCCCTCCCATATGGGCATGCCTTCCCGATTTCCGGTGCCCCCTATGTTAATACCACCGGGGTTGCCGTATGGCCTTTGTAATGCGTTAAGGATTTGTTGCATACTACGGACCTCGGCCGGCTGCTTCCCCTTATCCCGTACCATTCGAGAGGACGAACCCTCTTGCCCTTCCGGAGACTTGCCGAGACGCCTCCTCTGTTTCGGCTCGCACTCCACGATATGGTCCAGGAGGTGTGTGTTGGGCTTCTTGTTGTACAACCGAAAACGTGCCACTGATCAATGCGATATGCCCTTGATGGTGGTTGGAGAATACCGTATGCGTGCTCGGGAGTCCGGCTTTTACGGGAGGTAGTAGCACCACGGCGAGGGTTGCTCTCCCCAGTTATCAAATACGGGAAGTTTGAGATGTGGGTGGTACGTCTCCGGGTCCACCCAGTTGAAGTACCAGCACCATGCATCCTCGGACAAAGGGCACCGGTAGAATCTTCTGTCCGCTAGATCCTCGTCGCCGGTATCAACCACTGCCTGGAGGCCGTGGTCGCACAGTTCCTGGCTTTGCGTTGGCCCCTGAGGAGGATTTTCTTGCCTTGACTTGAGCCATTTTGCAAACTTCTTTTTGAAGTCCAGTATGCGTGAAAGTGGTCCACTGCTGCAGCCTAGACAGAAAGTTAGCGGCATGCTGCTGCAAGCCCCTCGCCTCGTCCACCTATCACGTACAAACAATTATTAAACATAACGACATAGCATTGAAATTACAATTGCATTAATGAGTAAAAATACAACGAGACTTACCATCTGGTGCAGTGCCAGTCCAGCGTGGCTCGAGTACAAGTCTGCGATGCTAGCAGCAAACACCTGAGCCGGCTGCTCCTCGCGTAGGAGACGAGTACGGGTCCGGGGCACGTACCAGGACAAGTACTCCTGGTAGGAGGAGGGGTCGTAGGGCGCGACCTCCTCGACAACGTCCTCCAGCGCCCCCTCCCACAGCGCAAGCCACGGCGCCATCCTCTGCAGCAAGGTCACCATGGCCTTCTTGGGTCCCTGGGTGGAGTACCTGCACAAAAGACCTCATTACTACAAATATGTCGTAAGCACTTAGCATTCCTGTAGTGGCGAGTAACTCACGAGTGCACTTTCGGCCGCACGCGTTCTTAAAGGAACAGGGGACCACCTGGCGTAGTCCGAACTGCTCGAGGACTCGGTCGGCGCGTAGTCCTCATTTAAGACGTCGAAGACGAGCTTCCTCCTCGTCTTCCAGTAAGGCTGGTCCCTGTCGCAGAGCATGGACAGCCCCCCCGCAGCTCTCTCTCCTACACGCTCGTCGCTGTAGGGGTCCCAGACGACATTCCCGTCCCTCAGGTGGTCGAAGGCCTCCGTGAAGGCGAGGTACGCCGCACGTACCTGGACACCTGCCCACGGTGGCTGCAATAGAGTAGAAATAACTGTAAGCAGATGGCATTGAAATTACAATTCCATTAATGAGTAAGAACATGTACCCGTCGCCTGGTCCAGAGCGAGCCCATCGTCGGTCGGTCCAGCGCATCACCGCCGTACATGTCGGCGGTGTAGTGCCGAGGGTCGACAAGGGGTCGACCCACGGAGAAGCGCTCGAATGACCAAAGCTGAAGAAGAAGCGGCATCCCGGTCAGATTGGAGTTCCTGCCTTTCTTCACGCACGCGTCGCAAAGGGCGCGGTACGTGGAAGCAAGAACCGCCGAACCCCAGGATACCGCCGGTACATCGTCAGGCTCTGAGTCCGCAATAGCCCGTGCGTAGGCTATCCAACGCGCGTCCACGGTGTCGCCGTGACTCGACGTGAACATCACCCAGCCGAACAACCAAAGCAGATAGGCCTCGAGGTGCCTAGCAACCTGGTAGTCCGTGGGCTCGGCCGCCATCCGCTGCACCTGCAACAATTGAAATAGTGTGATATCACGTTAATGCTATGCAAAGCTGGAGTAACATAGTAATATGTACAATCACTAACCTCGAACTGTGCCAACCACCTCCTCGATGGCCCGTGCTTCTCGCCTACCGGTATCACTAACCTTGAAAGGATCGAGGATGGACGCCTAGAGGGGGGGGTGAATAGGCGATTTACAATTTTCTAAAACTACGCAGCGGAAAAGAGATCGGAACTTCCGATATGGAGTCGGAGGTTCCGGTGTCTAATCGGAATATCCGATATGAGGTCGGAATATCCGATTAGAACAGAGTCTAGTGAATTGCAAAACTAATTACGCCTATACACAAAATGATTTCTACTTGAAGCTAGCACAAGCAAATATTAGCAACTAGTAGTAAAGCTAGCTAGCTAAGTAATCAACCCTAGATAGATCAATTCAATACAAGATAGCAAAGTAAAGCAATAAGCACATGTAAAGAATTGACACGATGATTTGTTTACCGAAGTTCGGACTTCCTCCAAGGAGGTTCCTACGTCTTCGTTGAGGAGGCTCGGTCACACTTGAGCCGGGTCTTTTCCAACCCTATTCCTCGCCAATCTCGGTCGCACTTGAGATGTGGCTTCACTTCTTAATTTCTTCCCTTTCGGAGGTGAAATCGAACCTTCAACAAACTTCTCACGGCACACCACACACTTTGGTTGCTCGTGAGCGACGCCTAGCCGTCTAGGAGTCTTCAAACTCCAAGAGTAACAAATCCAACAAATGGATGATCTTGGAAATGAACTCTAGTGCTCAAGATGTATCTCAATCTAACTCATTCTTCGCACTAACTCTCACTTCCCACACCTCACTCAAAGAGGGATCACCAAGATCACAAGGGAAGGAAACAAGGAACTCAATCCACTCCTAATCACAACACTTGTGATTAAAGCTGTCTCTAGCTAATGAGATGACCAAGGAGCAACAAATGCATCACAAGGTATTCTCTCTACTCCACTAGCTCAACCTCTTGTTTAGCCCTTCAACAATATCCTCAACTCTCTCTCAACCGGCCAAGGGGGTTATTTATACCCCACACCCAAAGACTAGCCGTTGGAGCAAGAAAACTAGCCGTTTTACACACATCGGAACTTCCGATCTCAACATCGGAACTTCCGATCAGGCTAAAACTCCAGAACAAACTCAATCCAATAAACACATCGGAACTAACATCGGAACTTCCGATACATCGGAACTTGCATCGGAACTTCCGATCTGGACAGAGAGGCACCTTACAGAAACCTTTCAAAAAGTTTCTAAGTCTACATCGGAACTTCCGATCTGACATCGGAACTTCCGATCCAACATCGGAACTTACATCGGAACTTACATCGGAACTTCTGATCAGGCAAAAAAAACAGCACATTTGCAAACTAAAAACACTGATCGGAACTTCCGATTTTCACGATCGGAACATCCGATTTGACCAGAGAGCACCCTTTTTGAGTTTAACACTTATCGGAACATCCGATCCAAAGACCGGAATATCTGATCCTCACAGAGAGGTTCTAGACTCTCACCAACACACCACCGGACTTACCGATGGATCGGAACATCCGATCCCCAATCGGAACATCCGATCCGCATAAAAAAGACAAACAACCCGATTATGCGTGATGTGTATTGTGTCTCTCATCTATTTAAGGATAGATAACACTTGAGCACAGAGACACTTCTAAATCATCCACGTTGCATCCCTCTTAATAGTACGGCATGCCTATAACAAGACACTCTATCTAGTTACCTTTGACGCCGCACACGATCAATCCCCTTTGGGGTCTTTATGATCTTCAATCATACCTCATTTCCCCAGGATTGTCACATCGCTCTTTCTTGAAGTCCTCATGATTTACGATCATCTTCTCTTCAAGATCGTCACACAGCTCTACTTCTCTTTTACCGGATCATCACCCGGCTCTCACAACATCTTGTTCATCTCCTCTTGATGAACATTCTTTTCTTTCCTTCTCAACGGGATCTCCTCTTGACGTTCATCACCTCATGATGTCGTCCTTGTCCCGTTTCTTTATCTTAACCATCATTGGACCTAACCTGGCTCAATCATCACTTATGAAAATAGTTAGTCCAAGATGCATAGTTGTCTCAATCATCCTTGCACTCAATTAACACATAATGAATGCCTCCATAATGATTGAGCACAACCTAAATCAATTTAAATGAATAATTGTATTTGTGTCTTAAGTATATTGATACAACTAATGTTTCATTATACTCAAGAACTATCGATTATCCTTAATCGATCACAAGAACACCATCAACTCATGATGCAATGTTCTTTGATTATTAAGAGATAAACGACCTCAATTTAAATCTTCATTTAAATTGATATGAGTATACAATAACTACACAGTTTTCATATACTCATGTTGATGGAAAGTAATGATCCATAATATGTGGAATGTATGGAAATGATCGTTACTCTAAGCCATCAACTATAAGATAAACTCCACAAAGATATGTGCATACATATAATTGATCTTGAATCAATATGCACGTATCTAATTTTATTTCTTTGGAGCATATCCTATGATACCATGAGTATACTACAACTATGCATGTTAAATGTATACTCAAAGATCTAGTTTCAATGTCTTAATCCTTTATATGTTGTAATGAGGAATAGATCAATGCAATGAAACATTAAGTTAGAGTGTGAACTCCCCCTAAATGTGTGCATCCATGTAATATATGGATTGGGAAACATGATACACAATTTTTGGTTAAAGCAACGGAGAAATTCATACTTCAACTTAAATCCTAAGTATGCAATAAAATAATAAACATTGATACAATGCATACCTTGGGTTTTCCATTTTCTATCCAAATGTGAGGATACTAAACATAAGCTCAATAAATATGTTAGCCTCATTAAAAAGTAGATTTGTCAATGATCACCAATCATCCTTGATGAGACGAAAATAGTAATTACTTAAACATTAGTCTCATATTAGGATTTGTCATTAATCACCAAAACCAACTTAATGGATCAACCTAATGGAGGTTGTACTTACAATCTCCCCCTTTTTGGTGATTGATGACAAAACCTTTTTCCACAATTGCACTAATGGATATATATCAATATGGAACAAATATTAAGCATTTTATATCCATACCATGGCATGCTATGCACATGATGCATATGAAGATGCATGAGAAACACATGTGCAAGGCAATTGAGGAAAGCTCACATAATTCTCCCCCTTTTTGTCAATAAGCACCAAAAGCAAATGAACATCCAACTTAAAAATAATGTGAGGAAGAGAGACTTGAACTTCATAAGCTTGAACTTACAATCTCCCCCTTTTGGTATTGAATAAATTAGGCATGAAGGAGGGTTTCAATAACACCGCGTGTGGCAATTTTTGTGGCTTTATACCAATTAAAAGACAAAATACCAAATGATGGCTTGATACCAAATGCAAGGCAAAGCGAGCAAGTTTGGCAAATTCTTGAAATATGGCCAAAAAGAATAAAGACTCGAAAGAAGGCCATATTTTGAATTTGGATACCAATTGAAACCAATTGAAGGAATTTAAGCTCAAGTACCAATTGAAAGGATTTAAGCTCAAGTACCAATTGAAAGGATTTAAGCTCAAAGTGCAAATGTGGGTATCACAAGGGTTATTTGAAACTAATTCAAATAAATCACTTCATTTTATTAGGCTTTACGATAAACACCATGATTCTCTTGTAAAATCTATAATTTTGCCTAATAGGGTTTAAGCGAGAAACCCAACACAAATACCACTTGAGAAATGAGATACCACTTAAAATCTATCTCAAGGGTTTTGCTTGGAACTCTTCATTCAAGAACGAGCATAAAGAATTATTCATAAAGAATAATGCTCAAATGGAATTTCTCCTTTTTATGTATTTCAATTCATAAAGAACCTCACACAGAGAGTTCTTAAGTGATTGAATTTACAATGCATTTAAGCTTATGGAGAATCCAACTCAAAAGAATTTTGGGTATCAAGGTAGAGGCTACAAGAGGCAATCAAAATACCACTTGTAGGACGATTTAAAATTCATTGATACCACTTTGAAAGAATTCAAATAACCGAGGATGTCATTTGTAGGAATGAACAATAACTTCAATGACATCACAAGTTGAGAAGACACCATCCAAAGATACCACTAGTAACCACAATAAATGAATAACGCTCTCTTGATACTACTTGTTGGATCAAATCACATAGATATTGATACCAATTGAAAAATAGTCGATTGAATCGATGAGTATCGAGCAATTAAGCATTTAAGGGTATCAAAGCAATTGCAAACACAAAACTAGAGCATGAAAAATAAAAGTTGCAAGGTTTTGCTTTTTGAAATCCTAAACCACACAGATTTAGAGAAGACGTTAGAGATTTACAAATAAACTCATGAGGGGTGAAAATAAACCTTTGTAAAGATTAAATCCCTTTAGTTTGAATTTTGATTTTTGAAACCACCAAGATTTTATCAAAAACAAGAGATCAAAGCAAAACCAAAGGTATCAGAGAACAACTTGAAAACTTAGAGTTAGTTAAACAATTGAGGATATCACTTGGAAGCATTTAAGTGCCGAAAACTTGACATAAATGAGCTCCCCAAGATATTCAATAAATGAATCATGGAGCCATTTGCATTTGAATTGCACAAGTTTTGTCTAGCTATAAGATCAAGTGAATACCACTTTTGAAATCAATTGAATACTCAAGATTGATACCATTTGAAAACACTTTGATATAAGATGCAAACCTTTTGAATTTTTGCACAAAGATACTTTGGGAATACAAGAATCTTTCTCAAAAGGAATTCTTGAAAAAGGAAGTATCAAAGGAAAGATATCCCAAAGCCAAACTCGAAAGAAATTATAAAATCAGGCTGTACACAGATCGGATATTCCGATATATGGATCGGATATTCCGATGTGCACTAAACTCCAGAATATCGGATCTTCCGATTTAAAATCGGATGTTCCGATGAGTTGAATTTTTCAGCCGATTGAAACTCAAAGTTCAGTCCACCTTTTGCAAATTTGTCAAGAATTTTTGCAGATGAAGTCCAAATAAATTGAAATCATTAGGGAACTAACTTTGGACTATTTCAAACATTTTTAGGATAACTTTTGTTTGCAAAGTATTTTCATATAGCTTATTTTGGCAAAATGCGCTTTGAGGTACAAAGATGAAAACAAATTTCATAAACCCTCAATGTGCAACTTCAACTTGGATTTCACCAACAATTGAACCCTCATGGCTTGAAGGATTTGAAATGCATTTTTGAAGCCATGACAATTTATAAAACAATGAAATCCAATTTGAATGCTAAAATTCAATAATAGGCTCTTTTTGGTTGAAAACAAGGATTTTGAGTCCAAATAGTTTTCAACATAGAATTTTCAAATTGAAAGCTTGTAAAACATTTGAAATACATAGTATAATATTTTTACAAATCTTTTTGCAAATTTGGATCTATTGAAACATAAATTTTGCTTTTAGTCCAAAGAGGGTTCTTTTGAAGAACCACGTGAACATCCAATAAATCAAATACTCAATAACACAAAAGATCAAATCCAATTTAAGAGAATGAGATAAGATTTAGAGATTGAACATTTGTGTATGAGTTTGGAATACCACTTTGAACTAAGATATGGCACAAGATCTAGTCCACATGGTGAAACTCACTAAGTGCAGTATTTTGACTTATATCGATCAAACTAAGTTTTTCGGCGAGTTTCAAAATCAAATAACTTTTGTTTGGTTGGTCTTTTGGAAATCTTTTGAACACGAAAAATTGTTAGGAATATAACCAACTCTAGGATTTTTGTATTGAAATTATTTTCAAAATCTTTTTACTTTTAACTCTATGAAAATTATACATTTAAATCCAAAACAAGATACTTCTATCTAGGTTTTTGGTATAAATCTCATTTTCTTTTCAAAATAGATTTTGTGAAGCAAAAACCTTTGAAAAACATTTTGAAAGCATTTGTATACATTTCTCAACTAGTTTTTCAAAAGATTATTAATAGATTAGCAAATTTTGAGTTTTGGCTAAAAGGTTGATTTTGAAAAAAATATATAAGCACTTATAATAAATATGGGCACACGTAGGGATGTGATACACATGGTTATGAATTAGCACTCCCCCTAAATGTGCCACATCTAACTTGCTCAAGATTACAATTAAAGCACAAGTAAGAAGCATGAGCAATGTACAATCAACAAGCAATTAAATTGATTTTCATGAAACTAATGCATCTAAACCTACACAAGGCTAGAAGCAATAAAATAATCAATTTAAGTTGCAAGTTACCGAGATGGCATTGGCTCATGATAATAGAATGATCTTCCTCATGCTTGGCTCCATTTGACATGATGAAATCTTGTTTTCCTCGATTGAGCCAAGTGTCCAATCCATCTCTCATTGCCTAAAAACCTTTTAGGTGGTTTTTGGTACCCAATCCTTGTTGGGTCCAACAATATTAGTCACAATAGATTTAGGAACCCAAATGGCCCTAACTTTAGCATTAATTGAATGACTAACATTTCTAGGAATAGGTTTGCAATATTTATTCCTCTTAAGCATATAATTGTCATTGAGTAGTGAACGCTTAGGAGGGCAAACATATTTAGCAACCCTATTTCTAGTTTGATCTTTTCTAAGCAAGTGATAATCATTAAAGTGAGAAGGCTTAGAGGATCTAGTATATCTAGCAAATAATTTGCTATTGTTATTTCTCCTAAGCAATTTATTTGAATTGCTTTGAGTTGGCTTAGGAGTCCTAACAATTTTTGCAAATCCATTTCTAGATTTACTCTTCCTATGCAAATGAATAACATCATTTTTGGCGGGCATAGGGGACTTGACAAGCTTGGCAATTACATTACCATTCTTGTCCTTCCTAAACAAATAATCATTATAATGAATAGTAGGCTTAGGGATTATACCTTTGGGACAATCCTTACCGATATGCCCCTTTTGCCGACAATTGAAGCAAATTTGAGTCCGACCTCTTCTAGTCCTCTTAAGGTTTTGCTTCTTGTCGTCAAGCCTCATCTTTGATGACGTTCCCGTGCCATCAACTTGATTTGGGCACACCGAGGCAAGGTGACCCTTCTTGTTGCATCCAAAGCACCTCTTGATCTTCGAGAGTTTTCCATGGTGCTTTGGCTTGTTCTTCTCCCTCTTGGAGATGTAGCCAAGTCCTCTTCTATCTTGAGGCACCCGAGGCTCGCTCAAGATCTTGTCGAGGACGGCTTTTGTAACACCCCAGCTTCTACTAAGCCCAAAATGTCACCAAACATAGACCATAACACATTTAATACCATAATTTAAAGTAAATTACAGCAAGTAATCATTTAGAGTAATTGAAAATTTTGACAGCATCTTCTTTGTTTTTGCATGAAACTTAACAACATAATCATCATAACAATAAGTAGGATAAACAAGACCTTCACATGCAGCGATAATGATAACCAATCATCAATTAAAACATCAAAAGGCATCGCTAGCAAAAGAATAAGCATCAATTTAAGTCTAGGAAGATATAACAATTCACTCCATAGCCCCACATGATTCACATGAGGGAAACAACCAACATTAAGACCATAAACTAATGATTATTGCAATACTTATTGCAGTGTCTCCAAAAGAAGATGAATTAGCTAGATTGTGATACTACGTGGAGGAGTGTAGCTAAGTCCCTTTCCAGCAGCGCCCGATTTCATGGTACCTAAAGAAACAAACAACGAAAACACAAGCGTGAGTTCATCACTCAAAGCAAAGTGCATTGCAATGGAACAACAAGGATCAAGACAACAAACCATCATTCCAGTCTCACGGTTATATCACAACACATCACATTTAACATAATTTGCAGCCTTTAAAACAACATGGTAATCATCTCATGACCATCTCATGAGTACTCTCATCATCATCTCATAAACACCTTCATATATGAAATTCATTCATGCAATGCAATGCACATGTCTTACGGAATACTCATACCGGTATGGTTGAGTGCACACCCGTCGGCATGCACCCTTTTCCCCCTTCCATCCCGAAGATAGAGGGTGCCTATCACTCGCTTCCATTCACCTCAGTGAAGGAATCACGATGTAGGACTTATTCGAAAGAATAGCCGGACTAGTCATAACAGTTCTCACCGCCCCTACCGGAATAGTTATGACTTATCTCACCGGTCGGCCATGAAAAATATGCCATGTATGCAAAATGGACAGCAGCGTATTCATAAGTAGAAGTATTGCATATCAACACATTGCATCTCAACATGTAGGGCCGTATTTAACAATCGACCGTAATCGTTACCAACTTGGCATGTGATTCATTTATCAACAACAAGCATATTACTTTATCATGGCATAAGGACATTATACCATCGTCAATATTAAAACATGGCATGAGGACATTATATCATTTATAACATGTAACTCATGGCAAAACAACATGTTATCTATCCCAATACTATCAAGCAATTCTAGCATCACATATAGCGTTAAATCCACACAACACACTTGCCTTCAAATGGGGCAACGGAGTGACGAGAGGTTGAGGGCACTCCCGGAGGCACACCACCTGCAAACACGTGCCACACACTCAAATTGACTCCTCAAAACAGTACCCACTACACCCAATACACGATATACACCAAAACCCCGAAATCACAGATTTGCCCCGTTCTGGACAGCGGCTTCGAAAAATCATAACTTGAGTTCTAGAATTCCAAATTGATTAAACGAGTACATCCTCGCGTAGCTTAGGAAATTTCCCAACTTTTTCTAGTTATAGGTAAAGACTGATTCGGACTCTAATATTGTTTAATCTGACGTTGAACACGAACTGTCTCAATCTCGTCACAGATTTGACAGCGCTCGGTAAAACAGGCATAACTTCTAAACGGCTGGGCGGAATTTCAATTTCTTTATATGCACGGAAATATAATGAAATTATCTACAACTTCCTAGAAGTCCGTACGGCCAGATTCCAACTCTAAATTGGCGAAAACGCCTGCCCTATCTCGGGTCCCCAATCTGCCCGAACAGAACGTGAATACAACTCTAAATTTCATCAATCCTACCCCATGGCAGCACCTCCCTTGATCTAAAAACATGTTATTCAACCTCTACAGCAGTAAAAGATCCACCCCAAAGAGTTCCCCCTTTACCTTCTTGAAGAATCACAATTTCCTCGCAAGATCTCCACCCGAACTCCTCCCGATCTCCTCCTCCCGCCGGATCTCCACGTCGCGAGTCCTCCCACCAATGAGGACAGCACCACGGCACGGTGTGGCAGCGAGGAGGTTGCACCGAGGTCGCTGGGTATGGGAGAGGAGGCGCAAGGGAGGGGTGGAGGTGAGGGAGAGGGAGATCTAGAGAGGAGGAAGGTGGGAGGTGGAGGGAGAGGAAGAGGAAGCAAGGGGGGGTGCGGCGCACGGGTGGGGAGGAGTTAGGGCAGCAGCTCTCTCCCCCCTCCTCATCCCCTCATGGGCCAAGGAAACCACCACTTGGCCCACTAAGTTTTCCCCAAGGCCCACACGTCCGGAGCGGCCCAAAAGCCGAAAACCTCAGAAACGAAATAAAAACCCAAACCATATGGTTTTTAACCTTGAATAACATATTTCGTAATGTTTAGTCCTCATAATTCCCATTTTATAAGTTTAGGACAATCCGTGGTGTCACATTCTCCTCCTTCAACAGGATTCGACCTCGAATCTAAAACGCACCAACACGGAACCCAAAGACAACGAAGGATAATTAGATTTTCACATCACATACCTGAGACGAAAAGCTCGGGATACTTCTCGCGCATACGAGACTCCAGCTCCCAAGTTGCTTCCCTCTCAGTCTGGTGCGACCACAAAATTTTGACAAATTTGAGCGTCCTGTTCTTCAGTACTCGCTCTGAGTTCTCCAGGACTCTCACAGGTCTGGACTCAAAAGTGAGGTTCTGATCAACCGCTAGTGGTTCTAACGGAACCACCAACTCCGGATCGTGCAAGTACTTCCTCAGCATCGATACATGAAACACATTGTGAACTCCTTGCATCGAATCCGGTAGCTCCAAGCGGTAAGCCAACTTGCCGACTCGAGCCAAAATAGGAAATGGCCCAACATATCTTGGGCTAAGCTTCCCTTTGGTACCAAAGCGTACCACACCCTTGGTAGGAGACACTCGCAAGAGCACACTGTCACCCACCTCAAACTCTAAATCCCGCCTTCTCACATCAGCATAACTTTTCTGCCTGCTCTGCGCGGCGAGAAGGTTCTGTCGCACCTCTGCCACACGATCCACTGTCTGCTGCACCCAGTCTGGACCAAGAACGGCTCTCTCTCCCACTGCATCCCAACAAAGTGGCGATCGGCACTTCCGGCCATAAAGTACTTCATAAGGAGCAGCCCGGATGCTGGAATGGTAGCTGTTATTATAAGCAAACTCTGCAAGAGGCAAATGATCTTCCCAACTACCTTTCCAAGCCAACACACAGGCCCTGAGCATGTCCTCCAAAGTCTGGATGGTACGCTCAGGATCGCCCATCCGTCTGAGGGTGAAAGGCGATCGAGGCTGCGTACCCAAAGCACTCTGCAAACTCTCCCAGAACTTGGAGACAAACTTCGCATCCCGATCAGAAATAATGGTCTTGGGCACACCATGCAGTCTCACTATCTCCCGCACATAGATGGGAGCAAACTCGCTCGCTGAGTTGGTAGTGCGGATAGGAATGAAATGCGCGGACTTGCTGAGATGATCCACCACAACCCAAATAGCATCCTTCCCTCGTGGAGAACGAGGTAAACCAACCACAAAATCCATGGAGATGTCATCCCATGGCCACACAGGGATCTCCAACGGCTGCAACAGACCGGCGGGACGCTTATGCTCAGCTTTGATCTTCTGACAGATCCCACAAGACGCCACATACTTGGCAATATCCACTCTCATCCTTTTCCACCAGAAGTTCTTCTTCAAGTCCATGTACATCTTGGTCTCCCCAAGATGGACCGTGTACGGGGTGCGATGAGCCTCTTTCAGAATATCCTCTCTCACTTGGCATTTCTGAGGCACGCACAAACGACCCTGAAACCTCAAAGCTCCCACATCATCAACGGCAAAGTCTCGGACTTGCCATCCTCAAGCGTTCCTCACTGCTTTGGAGCAACCGATCATCTTCTTTGTGCCTCCCGACACGCTCGGGGATCGTGACTCAAGAATCAATTGAGTTTCAGCTTGCACGGTCCCCGCATAAAGCGGTAGGAGACTCCCAAGCGCTCAAAATCAGCAACAAGACAATCCACAACAGGGGCATTGTCTTGCGATCGAGCGTCGGCCACCACATTTGCCTTTCCGGATGATCTTTGGATTGTGAGATCATAATCTTTTATCAATTCTAGCCATCTCCTCTGTCTCAAGTTCAAATCTTTACGAGTAAAGATGTACTTGAGACTCTTGTGATCGATGAAAATGTCACAAGACTCACCATCTGAGTAATGCCTCCATATTTTCAATGCAAACACAACAGCGGCTAACTCAAGATCATGAGTGGGGTAATTCGCTCATGCTTTTTCAACTGTCTCGACGCATAAGCAATCACTTTGCCTTCTTGCATGAGCACACAACCCAATCCTGCAGGCGAAGCGTCGAGAATAGACAGTGAAACGCCTCCGGGCTCGGGAAGGGTAAGAACGAGGAGCGATCACTAACTTCTCCTTCAAAGTGCAAGCTGCGCTCACAATCTGCGATCCTTTGAAATTTCATCTCATACGAGTCAACTGTGAAAGCGGCTTAGCAATGATGGAGAAATCCTGCACAAAGCGCCGATAATAGCCAGCCAACCCAAGGAAACTTCGCACCTCTTTAACATTGGAAGGTCTCTTCCAATCCAGAACTGCTGAGACTTTGCTAGGATCTACTGATATGCCATCTGGATTGATGATGTGGCCAAGAAAACCCACCTCTGAAATCCAGAACTCGCATTTCTTCAACTTAGCAAAGAAGTGATGCTCTCTCAATGTACTCAGTACAAGCCTCAAATGCTGCTCATGTTCTTCTTCTGATTTAGAGTAAACCAGAATGTCATCGATGAACACTACCACAAACTCATCAAGATACTGGTGTAACATACTCGCTCATCGCCTCCATAAAAGCAGCGAGGGGCATTAGTTAGTCCAAAAGACATAACTTTAAATTCATAGTGCCCATACCTAGTGGAGAAAGCGGTCTTCTCAATATCTTGTTCCTCACACGAATCTGATTATAACCAGGTGAAGATCAATCTTGGAGAACACCTTTGCTCCCTTGATTGGTCAAATAGATCCTCAATGCGGGCAGCGGATACTTGTTCTTGACTGTCACTTGATTGAGAGCACGATAGTCGATGCACATGCGCCAACTACCATCCTTCTTTGAAACAAAAAGGACGGGTGCTCCCCATGGCGACACACTGCGCCGAATAAAACCCTTGGCCAACAAATCCTCCAACTGCTTCTTCAACTCGTCTTGAAAAGGACGAGCCAAGCGGTATGGAGAGATAGAAATAGGCCGAGTACCCGGAACAAGGTCAATACGAAACTCCACGCTTCTCACGGGAGGCAAACCAGGCAAATCATTGGGGAATACATCAACAAATTCCTTTACCACAGGAATCTCCTCAATGACTACCGAAGAAGATGGCTTTTCAGAAAGTGCCAAGAGAACACCCAAATGCCTCAAACGACGACTGGGAAACAGGATAGTCAAAACGAAGATAGAACTGGAGGGTACTCCACCCTGAAAGGTCAACTCCACCCCCGACGGGGCCTGCAAAGTAACTGTCCTCCGAAAGCAACAGATACTGGCATGATACTGATGCAACCAGTCCATGCCCAAAATGACATCAAAAGGAGCTAACTGAATTACCATAAGGTTGGCAAAGAAAACCTCATCATCAATAGCAACAGTGCAACCCGGACAAACCAAAGAACTAGCAATCAAACCCCGGAGGCCCGGCCCGGCCAGACTCGGAAATCCGCTGAACTCCCAGCTTTGCTCTACTAGCAAACTCCGACGACACAAAAGAATAGGATGCTTGAATCAAACAAAACAAGGGCATCAATCGAATCCGCAAGTAGAGTACTGAAACCACCTCGGGATGCCGGTGACTCGGTATCGGCAAGGCGTACACTCCAGTGGCACCGAGGCATCGGGGCCCCGACACGCGGTGGTGTCCCAACAAGGCTGGAGGAGGCGGAGTAGCCGGGGAGGAGCCGACGGCGGGCACCAATAACACCGGTGGTGGCGTCCACGCAAAGGGTGGCTGAGACACAGAGCAGCCATCATGTGCACCGATCCTCGAGAAGACGCCCGGAGTGGGAGGAGAAGGCACCGTCTCCCACTTGATGATGCTACCGGATTCATCCGGCAGACTCGTCCCATGTGGCCGGGCTTGCCACACAGTGGTTGCAACTCCCAGTCCAACCACACTCGGAAGCACGGTGCTCACCACCGCACTTGAAGCACATCATGCCCTGCCCGGCACAGCCGAACACCCACTCGCGAGGAAGGCAGTGGGCGGTTTCTTAGCCCACGAGGAAGATCCTGTCCTCCCTTGAACTTCTTGAAGGTGGGTCGCTGAGAAGACCCACCCCCGCCACCAAAACTACACGTCTGGCCCCAACCTGGGGCCGCAGGGACCCCAGAACCACCCCGGTTTTGCTTATACCCGGAGAGCACCAACTAGAGCGCCATGCCCGTCGCCGCTTCCACCACGGAGCAGAAGTCACGAGGACGATCGCCCCCATGACAACTCTGAACTCTGGTTGAGGCCCCTACGGAACCTCCTTGCCTTCTCCCTGTCATCGGCAACACCGGCACGAACGCACCACGCTGTTGAACTCCGCCTCATACTCCGTTACCGACTTCTTTCCCTGGGAAAGAGTCGCCGAGTATGCTCCATCCTCTCGAGGAAGGACTCGGTAGTACTTGGCTCGGAACGAGCCACAAAATCCTCCCAAGTGGTCGGCCCAAGAGCGGGGCTCTAGCGGCAAGAACCCTCCCACCAAATGTCGCCTTGGCCCTTCACCGAAAGGCCACAAAGCGAGCCCTTTGAACCGAGGTCAGCTCCAAAACCTCGAATCGCCGCTCCATGTACCGCAGCCAATCTGCGGCTGGACCGGCGTGCCCGCCCGACAAAGGTGTCAAGGCGGAGGGACATCCACTCGAAGACTCATCCTCGGCTCCGGCGCAGCGGGCCAACAACGAGGGCCAATGCAGGGGAGGCACAATTGGGGCCACTGCGGGGAGGCACAACAGCGAGGGCTGCCCGCAGGCTGGGCGCAGCTCTGAATCTCCCTCTGCAGAGCCTGAACTAGGTCGTCATTGGCGGCGGGCACCCCGCCCTGATCAGGCTGGAAGCTCCTCTGAGCTGGCCCATGAGCATTGGGCGAACGCTACCCTCGGCGACAGACTCCGCAACTACGAGAGCCTCGCCCACGACCTCGGCGGCCACGGCGTCCCACGGCCTCTACCCCTCGGCATGGCTGCTCTGATCACACAAGCAAGCATATTCACAATCATAATCACAACATCAACATAATCAAAACTTTCAACAAATAAGCAGTAGCGATAAAGGAAATCAAATCCATAAACCCATCCTCTGTGCATCCAAGTGTGTCGATTTTAATTTAGTCATACAGTCTTGCAATTTTTTTTTTTTTTTAAGGTTGCTATCCTATAACAAAGTTTTAGTTACAACCTAAGCCATGTTTCTAGATTATCCCACTTCAAAGTTTTAGTTGAACCTATGGTATGACACTAAAATATACATTCCAAGGACCTCTGACCGCTCGATACCAAGCTGTAACACCCGGCTTCTACTAAGCCCGAGAATGTCACCAAACATAGACCATAACACATTTAATACCATAATTTAAAGTAAATTACAGCAAGTAATCATTTAGAGTAATTGAAAATTTTGACAGCATCTTCTTTGTTTTTGCATGAAACTTAACAACATAATCATCATAACAATAAGTAGGATAAACAAGACCTTCACATGCAGCGATAATGATAACCAATCATCAATTAAAACATCAAAAGGCATCGCTAGCAAAAGAATAAGCATCAATTTAAGTCTAGGAAGATATAACAATTCACTCCATAGCCCCACATGATTCACATGAGGGAAACAACCAACATTAAGACCATAAACTAATGATTATTGCAATACTTATTGCGGTGTCTCCAAAAGAAGATGAATTAGCTAGATTGTGATACTACGTGGAGGAGTGTAGCTAAGTCCCTTTCAGCGCCCGATTTCATGGTACCTAAAGAAACAAACAACGAAAACACAAGCGTGAGTTCATCACTCGACAAAGTGCATTGCAATGGAACAACAAGGATCAAGACAACAAACCATCATTCCAGTCTCACGGTTATATCACAACACATCACATTTAACATAATTTGCAGCCTTTAAAACAACATGGTAATCATCTCATGAGCATCTCATGAGTACTCTCATCATCATCTCATAAACACCTTCATTTATGAAATTCATTCATGCAATGCAATGCACATGTCTTCTGGAATACTCATACCGGTATGGTTGAGTGCACACCCGTCGGCATGCACCCTTTTCCCCCTTCCATCCCGAAGATGGAGGGTGCCTATCACTCGCTTCCATTCACCTCAGTGAAGGAATCACGATGTAGGACTTATTCGAAAGAATAGCCCTGGACTAGTCATAACAGTTCTCACCGCCCCTACCGGAATAGTTATGACTTATCTCACCGGTCGGCCATGAAAAATATGCCATGTATGCAAAATGGACAGCAGCGTATTCATAAGTAGAAGTATTGCATATCAACACATTGCATCTCAACATGTAGGGCCGTATTTAACAATCGACCGTAACCGTTACCAACTTGGCATGTGATTCATTTATCAACAACAAGCATATTACTTTATCATGGCATAAGGACATTATACCATCGTCAATATTAAAACATGGCATGAGGACATTATATCATTTATAACATGTAACTCATGGCAAAACAACATGTTATCTATCCCAATACTATCAAGCAATTCTAGCATCACATATAGCGTTAAATCCACACAACACACTTGCCTTCAACCGCGGGCAACGGAGTGACGAGAGGTTGAGGGCACTCCCGGAGGCACACCACCTGCAAACACGTGCCACACACTCAAATTGACTCCTCAAAACAGTACCCACTACACCCAATACACGATATACACCAAAACCCCGAAATCACAGATTTGCCCCGTTCTGGACAGCGGCTTCGAAAAATCATAACTTGAGTTCTAGAATTCCAAATTGATTAAACGAGTACATCCTCGCGTAGCTTAGGAAATTTCCCAACTTTTTCTAGTTATAGGTAAAGACTGATTCGGACTCTAATATTATTTAATCTAACGTTGAACACGAACTGTCTCAATCTCGTCACAGATTTGACAGCGCTTGGTAAAACAGGCATAACTTCTAAACGGCTGGGCGGAATTTCAATTTCTTTATATGCACGGAAATATAATGAAATTATCTACAACTTCCTAGAAGTCCGTACAGCCAGATTCTAACTCTAAATTGGCGAAAACGCCTGCCCTATCTCGGGTCCCCAATCTGCCCGAACAGAACGTGAATACAACTCTAAATTTCATCAATCCTACCCCATGGCAGCACCTCCCTTGATCTAAAAACATGTTATTCAACCTCTACAGCAGTAAAAGATCCACCCCAAAGAGTTCCCCCTTTACCTTCTTGAAGAATCACAATTTCCTCGCAAGATCTCCACCCGAACTCCTCCCGATCTCCTCCTCCCGCCGGATCTCCACGTCGCGAGTCCTCCCACCAATGAGGACAGCACCACGGCACGGTGTGGCAGCGAGGAGGTTGCACCGAGGTCGCTGGGTATGGGAGAGGAGGCGCAAGGGAGGGGTGGAGGTGAGGGAGAGGGAGATCTAGAGAGGAGGAAGGTGGGAGGTGGAGGGAGAGGAAGAGGAAGCAAGGGGGGGTGCGGCGCAAGGGTGGGGAGGAGTTAGGGCAGCAGCTCTCTCCCCCCTCCTCATCCCCTCATGGGCCAAGGAAACCACCACTTGGCCCACTAAGTTTTCCCCAAGGCCCACACGTCCCCGGAGCGGCCCAAAAGCCCGAAAACCTCCCGAAACGAAATAAAAACCCAAACCATATGGTTTTTAACCTTGAATAACATATTTCGTAATGTTTAGTCCTCATAATTCCCATTTTATAAGTTTAGGACAATCCGTGGTGTCACAGCTTTGCCCTTGTAGCACTTCTCCAAGTCACTTTTCAACTTTGTGACTTGTTTCTTGAGCTCATTGTTTTCCTCTACAAGATTAGTATCTAACAACATAGAGGAACTTGAAGCAATATCATTAGAGCATGAGGGCATATCAATGCTAGGAGTAGACATATTAATTTTGGATGAAATGCAAGGAATGACATTTGAGCAAGGCATTTCATCAATTAAATCACATTGAATACTAATGTCTACTCTAGGCTTTGTGAATTCCTTGAGAAGGATCTTTTCATGATTTTCGTTAAGAACATCATAATCCTTTTGAAGTGAGTCTAGCTTCAACTTCAAAATTTTGTATTTAGTTCTCTCCTTCTCAAGAGATTCATTTTTCACTTTTTCTTTAGCAAGAGCACTCTCAAGTTCAAGATTTCTTTCTTTTTCAAAGATGAGCAAATCTTCTTGCCTCTCGAGAGTGTCTTCTTGCTTTTCTATTGTATCAAGCAAGACAAGCATTTTGGAAATTGATATTTCTCTAATATCACCAAACCTATCATCATAATCGGTATCACTATCATCATCACTCTTACTAGAATCATCTACAATTTGAGATTTGGATGTGTGTGATACCTTCTTCTCCTTTGCCATGAGGCAAATAGGAGTGTTGTCATTGCTTGGGGCGGAAGAGGAGGTAGATGGTGGTGTCGGTTCTTCATCACTTGATGTAGAGGTTGAAGAATCATCAACCGACATCCGTTCTTGTATGCAATCCTCATTTGATGATGTGGACACATCATATTTGTCTTGAAGCATTGTCCACATATCATGAGCACTCTTGAGGTTGTATATCTCATCAAATATCTCATCGCTTACAGAACTAAAAATAGCGTTAGTAGCTTGAGCGTCTAGATGTAAGCATTTCTCTTCTCCTTTAGTTGGAGCCACTTCGTTTAGACGAAGAGAAAAGCCGACATCTACGATCCACCATAATTGTGGGCTCATGGATTTAAAGAATGAAATCATGCATAATTTCCAATGAGCATAATTATAACCATAAAGCATTAGTGAATCGTGAGACTGCACTAATCCGCTAGTCGTCATCCTTTTTACTCTCTAAGCGGTAAAGCCTAATATGAGAGTGACCGTGGCTCTGATACCAATTGAAAGGATCGAGGATGTACGCCTAGAGGGGGGGTGAATAGGCGATTTACAATTTTCTAAAACTACGCAGCGGAAAAGAGATCGGAACTTCCGATATGGAGTCGGAGGTTCCGGTGTCTAATCGGAATATCCGATATGAGGTCGGAATATCCGATTAGAACAGAGTCTAGTGAATTGCAAAACTAATTACGCCTATACACAAAATGATTTCTACTTGAAGCTAGCACAAGCAAATATTAGCAACTAGTAGTAAAGCTAGCTAGCTAAGTAATCAACCCTAGATAGATCAATTCAATACAAGATAGCAAAGTAAAGCAATAAGCACATGTAAAGAATTGACACGATGATTTGTTTACCGAAGTTCGGACTTCCTCCAAGGAGGTTCCTACGTCTTCGTTGAGGAGGCTCGGTCACACTTGAGCCGGGTCTTTTCCAACCCTATTCCTCGCCAATCTCGGTCGCACTTGAGATGTGGCTTCACTTCTTAATTTCTTCCCTTTCGGAGGTGAAATCGAACCTTCAACAAACTTCTCACGGCACACCACACACTTTGGTTGCTCGTGAGCGACGCCTAGCCGTCTAGGAGTCTTCAAACTCCAAGAGTAACAAATCCAACAAATGGATGATCTTGGAAATGAACTCTAGTGCTCAAGATGTATCTCAATCTAACTCATTCTTCGCACTAACTCTCACTTCCCACACCTCACTCAAAGAGGGATCACCAAGATCACAAGGGAAGGAAACAAGGAACTCAATCCACTCCTAATCACAACACTTGCGATTAGAGCTCTCTCTAGCTAATGAGATGACCAAGGAGCAACAAATGCATCACAAGGTATTCTCTCTACTCCACTAGCTCAACCTCTTGTTTAGCCCTTCAACAATATCCTCAACTCTCTCTCTCAACCGGCCAAGGGGGTTATTTATACCCCACACCCAAAGACTAGCCGTTGGAGCAAGAAAACTAGCCGTTTTACACACATCGGAACTTCCGATCTCAACATCGGAACTTCCGATCAGGCTAAAACTCCAGAACAAACTCAATCCAATAAACACATCGGAACTTCCGATACATCGGAACTTGCATCGGAACTTCCGATCTGGACAGAGAGGCACCTTACAGAAACCTTTCAAAAAGTTTCTAAGTCTACATCGGAACTTCCGATCTGACATCGGAACTTCCGATCCAACATCGGAACTTACATCGGAACTTCCGATCAGGCAAAAAAAAACAGCACATTTGCAAACTAAAAACACTGATCGGAACTTCCGATTTTCACGATCGGAACATCCGATTTGACCAGAGAGCACCCTTTTTGAGTTTAACACTTATCGGAACATCCGATCCAAAGACCGGAATATCCGATCCTCACAGAGAGGTTCTAGACTCTCACCAACACACCACCGGACTTACCGATGGATCGGAACATCCGATCCCCAATCGGAACATCCGATCCAGACAAAAAGACAAACAACCCCGGTGTACGTGATGTGTATTGTGTCTCTCATCTATTTAAGGATAGATAACACTTGAGCACAGAGACACTCCTAAATCATCCACGTTGCATCCCTCTTAATAGTACGGCATGCCTATAACAAGACACTCTATCTAGTTACCTTTGACGCCGCACACGATCAATCCCCTTTGGGGTCTTTATGATCTTCAATCATACCTCATTTCCCCGGGATTGTCACATCGCTCTTTCTTGAAGTCCTCATGATTTACGATCATCTTCTCTTCAAGATCGTCACACAGCTCTACTTCTCTTTTACCGGATCATCACCCGGCTCTCACAACATCTTGTTCATCTCCTCTTGATGAACATTCTTTTCTTTCCTTCTCAACGGGATCTCCTCTTGACGTTCATCACCTCATGATGTCGTCCTTGTCCCGTTTCTTTATCTTAACCATCATTGGACCTAACCTGGCTCAATCATCACTTATGAAAATAGTTAGTCCAAGATGCATAGTTGTCTCAATCATCCTTGCACTCAATTAACACATAATGAATGCCTCCATAATGATTGAGCACAACCTAAATCAATTTAAATGAATAATTGTATTTGTGTCTTAAGTATATTGATACAACTAATGTTTCATTATACTCAAGAACTATCGATTATCCTTAATCGATCACAAGAACACCATCAACTCATGATGCAATGTTCTTTGATTATTAAGAGATAAACGACCTCAATTTAAATCTTCATTTAAATTGATATGAGTATACAATAACTACACAGTTTTCATATACTCATGTTGATGGAAAGTAATGATCCATAATATGTGGAATGTATGGAAATGATCGTTACTCTAAGCCATCAACTATAAGATAAACTCCACAAAGATATGTGCATACATATAATTGATCTTGAATCAATATGCACGTATCTAATTTTATTTCTTTGGAGCATATCCTATGATACCATGAGTATACTACAACTATGCATGTTAAATGTATACTCAAAGATCTAGTTTCAATGTCTTAATCCTTTATATGTTGTAATGAGGAATAGATCAATGCAATGAAACATTAAGTTAGAGTGTGAACTCCCCCTAGATGTGTGCATCCATGTAATATATGGATTGGGAAACATGATACACAATTTTTGGTTAAAGCAACGGAGAAATTCATACTTCAACTTAAATCCTAAGTATGCAATAAAATAATAAACATTGATACAATGCATACCTTGGGTTTTCCATTTTCTATCCAAATGTGAGGATACTAAACATAAGCTCAATAAATATGTTAGCCTCATTAAAAAGTAGATTTGTCAATGATCACCAATCATCCTTGATGAGACGAAAATAGTAATTACTTAAACATTAGTCTCATATTAGGATTTGTCATTAATCACCAAAACCAACTTAATGGATCAACCTAATGGAGGTTGTACTTACACTGCTGAGCTTTCATGGTTCGTTCCTCCATGTAGGTCATCATCCGCGAACAATACGGCGTTTGCAATGTGGAGGCATGAAGTACCGCTTCCGCATGCCTTTTTTGGTAGTAGCTAACGATGCCGTGCAACATGCCTTCAAGGATGGCCACAAGCGGAAGCGGACGGAGGCCTCGGATGATCCAATTGTAAACCTCGGCTATGTTCGTTGTCATCACGCCAAACCTGTTCAACGCAAAACAGTTTAGAACAACAGGCCAAATTGTTTAGCGCTGTTTTGATATTTTAATGTACCATACTAACCTGGCGCCTCCGGTGTCATGGAGCAATGCCCACTTCTCTAGAGGCTCAGCCTCTATCCAGTGCGAGAAACACTTAATGTTCCCTGACGTTCGTCTCCTCATATTAGGAGGATCGAGCTCCCCAAGGGGTGTTAGCCTTTTGGGTAGACATTCGTTCGGCGTAGGTGGTTGCTTCTTCATCTCTTCGATATGCGCACTGGTGTGCTTATCCAACTTGACAAATAGCGCGTTGAACTTACGTGCCTGATTCTGCTTGCATAACCTCTTAAACGGATTCATCAGTTTCTTGCTTTTGAACTGCCTGAAGAAATTGGCACCCAAATGTCTCATGCACCACCTGTTCTGCAGGTCAGGCCACGAAAATGGTTCATCTCGGTCCTCCTGTAGAGTCTTGATTGCCGAGATGATACCTTTGTGACGATCATGAATGATGCACATGCTGGGCCGATCACCAACTACCCCCACCTTCAGATGTATGAAAAACCACAGCCAGCTATCCCGATTCTCACCCTCAACAAAAGCAAAGGCCAATGGAAGTATGTGGTTGTTCGCATCAATTGCAATGGCTGTTAGAATCTGCCCCTTGTATTTTCCAGTCAAAAATGTGCCATCAACACAAAGCAATGGACGACAGTACCTGAATGACGCAATGCAAGGCCCCAATGAAAAGAAAGCACGACGAAATGTACAGATCCCATTTGCATCTGCTTCGCTTTCTTTGAAAGCGGTGTATGTGCCAGGATTGGTTTGCTTCAGTACTTCAAGCACACGAGGTAGGTTGCAATACGATGCCTCGTATGTGCCAAACCTCTTCTCTAATGCTTTCTGCTTCGCACGCCAGGCCATGGAGTAGCTTATCTGATACTTAAATGTTCGTAACATTGCTTTCTGAATATACGAACACTCGATATCCCGCTTCTCAATGATTTCATTAAACATCACGCTAGCTATTACAGCCGCATTCAAGTTACGGTGTTTGACAAGAACATTTTCTAGTCTGCATGTGTACTCGTCCACTCTTGATGCAATCCAATATGTCTCACACTTCGGCTTGTATGCATGTACTTTAAATTCACAACCATCGATTACGCACTTCACTGTGTACTTATCTGGGCTAGACAGGACAACCCGAAACTCTCTTTGCAGCGATAGTGCCCACAAGCTCACTGCCAACTTCAATTCAGAATTGTTCGGGAACATTTGATTCAACCGAATGGCACCAGTACCATACTCACAATGCGAGTCATGGCCCCACAAAGCTTCCATACCCGCTTTGTTCTGCCTGTTCCATTCATCGAGGATGGGTACCTCCGCTGAGCGAGTACTACCATGCATTTCATCATCTTCCTCCCGGTCATCATCTTCGCCGATGGTATCGACTGGGTCCAACATTTCGGCTTCCTCTTCTGTCGCCATGCAGTCCACCCAATCCAATTGATCCACAAGTTGATCGATATCCTCCCCTTCATCAGCCCGACCTTCTGCGCTTGCTGCATCCATGTGATCATCCCCCGCTGCTGCTGCCTCAACCGACACTGCTGGCTGAACTTGTTCACCAGAGTCGATGTGTCGCTCTCGCTCACACCTTAGTACTCACCTCTTCCCTAGGGCAAGCTTGCACCAAAGCATCACACAATCGAGGCTAGATCCCTTGCACCATCTTAACCATTTCTCGCCACAAGCGTGTTCGATTCATCTGTCTCCAACTCCCACACAGCCGGGTCACCCTTGCTACGCGTGTATACGATTTGGATGCTAACGGAATAAACACTTGGATCCAGGGAAAAAAATTGGGTCAACCAAAGTTTTATATCACGAATGCTAACAGTATCGGGGGACAAGTGCTCCGCCATGGTGACCGCAAAGCAGCTTAAATCCACTCCATTCTGCCCATTTTTTACTTCACCATCGCCATAATATACCCTGAATTTCACTGGTTCCGACATCACTGCGACGACATAGACATAGACATAATTAATTTTTCCTTCCCTACCGCGCTAATTAACTACCGCGTTATCGATACTATATTCGTATAATATTATAGCGCATATCTAATATGTCTATTTGCTAAATGTTCGAAAAATCGGCCGGTTACCCGATTAACTGGCCGATTGGCTCGTGATCGAAGACCTAAAGATTCCATTTTTTAAGTTTACGGTGATAGAGCGTGGCCGACCGATCAATAAAACGGGATTAATCACTTTTTCAATAATTGACCGATTTGTTCAGTTCATCCTAGGTCAACCAATTAGCTACCGATTAATGATTTCTTCAACAATGCTAATAACTAAATTTCATTACTGTACATTTCAAAACATTTAAATATGCAAACTAATATCACCACTGTAAATTAAATAACTAAAACTGCTACTCTAAACTAAAGAACTAGAATCGCTACTGTAAATTGCACTGATCTATATCGCTACTGTAAATTGCACTGATCTATATCGCTACTCTAGATTGCACTGATCTAAATCGCTACTCTAGATTGCATTGATCTAAATCGCTACTCTAGATTGCACTACTCTATATCGCTACTCAAAATTAAAAAACAGGAAATTAAACGAAATGGCGATGCGATCTTACCTCCTCCTCTTCTTCTCCTCCTCCTCTTCTTCTTCTCCTCTTCCTCTCTCTCCCTCTCTCCTTCCCTCTCTCTCTCTCTCCCTCTCTCCGGCCGGCGGCTCGCCCTCCCCTCCCTTTTCTTCTCTGCTACGGTGGCTGAACGAACAGATCGATCGATCTGGCTTCGGCCAGTTTTTTACCGAGCTATTTTCGCCACACCGTGCGGCGACAACCTATTTTCGCCGTACGGTTTGGCGAAAACTGGGTGTTCGCCACACCGTTTGGCGAAAACTGGGTGTTCGCCGTACCGTGTGGCGAAAATACCCTTGATTCCCGTGCGGCCAGTTAATAGCGCAATTAACCTATTTTCGCTGAACCGTGTGGCGAAAATAGGGTGTTCGCCGCACGGTTCGGCGAAAATAGGGTATTCGCCGCACGGTTAGGCGACGGCATATTATTTTTGCAAATTTTTTATTCCGTATATTAAAAACGCAATTCAGTTTAAAAAAAGTATTATTTAAAAAAAAATTCCTCCAAAGTATATATGGTTGGTGTATACTCTGCCTTTCCCACGGTAGCTTGGAGCTCACCGGCCCTATAATTTGGTCTCACGTAGGTGCGACATGTAGACACATACAGCAAGCGACTGACAGCGAGGAATGGGCATGTATATAAACTAGGTACGTTCGCGGCGTACAATTAAATCACAATTATATTCCATATATACATGCCATAGCTACAGATCCACATGCA